>CM077785.1:3685569-5136878 GCA_039737535.1 Lagodon rhomboides | reverse complement strand
CCCTACCAACAATTAAAATCCATAATCAAATCTAAAATGAACATAAGCAACAACACACTACAATCCTCTCAGTTAACTGAAGAAATCAGCAAATTACAAACAAAACAAAACAAAAGACTTCCAAAGGTACAAGGTACAAATCAATAAAAACTTCTTCTCCATATCACTCACTGGATCAACTTACTTGCTAAATATACCTCAACAGAAATAATTACAGCCTGTAAAAAAACAAAAAACAAAAAAAACTATATATCAGTCTTTATTGACACCTGGAATACATTCATAACTCATCTAAACCCCAACAAGGATCCAACCCAGAGCCAAAGCCACGTGACCACGTACCCCACCAAACATACAGTCAATCCTTAATTTCTGCATTTACCTAATCTCTTCTTACCCATTTTCACCTGTCAACACGCATCATTTTACACACATATATCGACCATTAATTATGATTATGATGATTATTATTATCATTTAATTCTAGATGTATTGTTTCCTCAGATACACACACAGCTGCATTACACATTCACCCAGATTTTTGGTAATGTGAGGAGTAGTTGTGGTCCATTTGTGAATTTTTAAATAAAACAATTTTAATCTACTTATCATATATTTGCCTTGCTTTTGTTTTTATTTTTATTTTGTCTTCCTCTTTGTATCTTTTTAAGTAGGTTATTAACATTTACATTGGTGTTGTGATGGTTATTATTATCATAATTTGGTGATGTGTTGGAAATATCATAATAATATTATTGCAGATAATAGTATAGTTGAAAATAATAAAAATAAAAATAGTGTTATATTATGATTATGATCATTATTAATATTGGCATTGTTATTATTATTATTATTATTGTTATTATTATTATTATTATTAGAGATACTTTCTCTTTTATTGTTATTATCATTATAATTATAGTATCCTAACTTACACTCACCATAGCACACCAGCAACATACACAACACACTGTTACAGCACACAACACACCCTATTCCTTTCCAATTTTTGTTAAAAAAAAAAAAAAAAAAAACATACATTCAAAGAAGGGAAATTGAAAATCTCTTTTGTTGTCCTCTGCAGCAACACAGTTTGAAAATCAAGGGGAGCCGTTTCAACAGATGTACGGCAGAGTAAGTCAAGAATCTGTTTTGAACAATCATCCAAAGATTAAGGATGTTAAAAGCAATTGCGAGGCTTTGTTTTGACAAGCTAAAAATGTTCCTCAAACCTAATATTTACAGCAGACAAGCATCTTTGCACTCGACACAAAACTGCTGGACAGGCTTCCAAGTGCTTTGCATTAATTTAGCCAGCTAATGTCCAAGTTGGATTGTGAGCAGTACTCTTGTAATCAAATTCCATAAATAAGGCAAAATCTAATGTGTTTCTGTCTTGCCTTCTCCTCTGTTATTGTAAGCGTTGTTGGATCTAATGATAGAGAAGCCCAGCTGGCTCTATCCGCCTCATCTCCCAATCTAAACAGAATGACATAGTGCAGGTGCCCACCGCCGCCCCTGGCACCTCAGTGGAAAACATTAGATTGGAGCAGGGCTTCCTTTATAGCTTTTAAATGGAGGCGCAGGTCAAGGGCTCCCATCTAAGGCCCAGATCAATACCATGACCCCCTCTCGTCGGGCCACTCCAGCCTGGAACAGAGAGAGAGAGGTGTAAACCAGACGCTGACCGATGACCCTCCTGACAAACTACCTGCACCTACAAAGGAAGCCTCTGATGGATGGCAGCTGAAGATTGCTCTACTTCCATGTTTGTATATAAAGATAGCAATTTCCCAGCTGCCTCTCGCCTTCTTAGTACACAGCAACTTCCCTTTGAAGGTTTTAAGGCACTTTTCCAAAAAAATCTAGTACGAACCCCTCGACCATCAGTTTTGGGATCACCCAATGCAGTAGTATAAAGACAAGAGCTGAAAAGGCCAGACAAGGGGTTGGTCAGGGTGGGTGGATAAGTCAAATGTAGGACTTTACTTCTGGGGACCAGAGTTGGCATCCCACAAGTGAAAAGTGAATTTGTTTTAAGTCATGCCATGTAGTAAGTTCATGTATGTAAATGACGGTTAAGTAAGTCATATGTGACATATGTGACTGTGTCATAACATGTGAACTGTTAGTCAGCAAGCTTTATTTTAACAGTGGTTCTAACAGATGTCTGCTCTGAGATCAGCCGCCGACCGTCGCTCTCAAATCACTCACTACAAACTACCCTGTTCCTGAAGGAGCCACGCCATTCTTCTACCACCAAAAGCCAAGCTTGTTGGATGACTTAAAAGTCCCAGATTCTACTCTAGTCCATTTAAGCACAAAAATGATATGTCACAAATTGTAAAGAAAAAAAATAAATAAAAATGCCAGGAAAGACGAAATAAAAACACCAAAACACACTGGAGTTCAATAAATGCCCAGATGGAGCTGTCGACAGAAGCACAGTTTTGTGCAATTTATGCAGCAAGAACTGCATTGAAATACTTTTAAAATGTTTACGGCAAATATTGGTATATGCCATTCATTTCGATTAATTAATCACAAAGCTTTTCAGTTAATTAAATAATCTTTTTAATCGTTGCCCTGATTTTTTAAATATTTTATTATATTGTTATTATTCTGTGTTATATTAAAAAGCATGTCACACCCTCTGCTGGATCACAAGGCAAACTACAACAGTCTAATGCACTTATCGATTATATATTTCAAAGAGGTTATTACTGCTCCAATTTTAACTTTTCACCTGAAGTCAGGAGTGAGAATGTGATGTCCATTCATTCACAGTGCCTCTGTCGTCTCATTGAGAAACAAGCTAACAATACTTCATTTTCTTTTGTATTTTTTATCTTTATTTTAGCATTCAGCATTCAAGTCATCTCACCCGTGATGCTGACTGGAAAACTTAGCGGGCTGGGCTTGACTAACCACATTCTGCAATTGGATATTGGACTTCCCCACAAGACGACCTGAGACAATATGGATTGGCAGTCTCATTGCATGCAACAAGATGTAAAGCAACGATTTGTGCAAAAGACAGTAGAGGGGAAGGTGGTGCATCATAGTTTGAAGCTTAAGACCAATGTTCCATGCTGTTGTATTTGATGAGTTGGGCGTGAAAACTTGCCTATGGCTGTTTTTGGGTTTCGTACCTGAGCATTTTACAACTTAACATCCACACGTTACCTCACTGATGGTTTGTTTTCATGATTATCTGTTAAGCATTGCTTGTTATTCCCATTTTGAACAATAGCCTTTTATTTTGAACTGATCATCCCCATTCGAAGGGTAGTTAGATTTTTTAATAAAATGTGACAGCTGGCTGTCAAGTTGATGTCACAGCTCCTAACTCAACCACTTCCTTATGTTGTTTTTTTTTTCTAAAGTATTTTTTTGGGCCTTTTATGGCTTTATTGATAGTATATAGCTGAAGATATGACAGGAAACAGGGTGAGAGAGAGGGGGAATGACATGCAGCAAAGGGTCCCGGGCCGGGAGTCGAACCCGGGTCCGCTGTAGCGAGGACTTAGCCTCTGTACATGGGACGCCCGCTCTACCAAGTGAGCTAAACGGCACCCCCTTATGTTGTTTTTGAAATTAATAAGGCTGATTTGTGTGTAATGCTCTGTGGCTCATCAGTTACTGCAGACAGCACGGTTGTGGGTTGCTTTTGTGAGTGACGGCCTGCAGATACAGTCGGAGTTCACATTTTCGCCAAATGGCATGCAAACATGTTGCAAGTGTAAGAGATTGCATCTTATCAAGGAAAATCACTGAAAGGTTTTGAAAAGGAAAAAAGGAGACATCAGAAAAATAACTTTTTTGTCCTTCCAAACTTTTAATCAACCAGAGACGAGGCCATTCTTACTACAACAATGAGAGTTGTAATGTTCATTCAAGACACAGACGCTGTATTTCCATGTAAATCCAGTCAGGTTTGGCTTGACGTCATCACTTGTCACCGAATGGATCTGGGCGTAATTCATCATCACTTGTCACCGAATGGATCTGGGCGTAATTCATCAGAAAAGTATACCTTTCAATAAAACATTTGTCCCCATCTGTCAAGTCTGTCAAGAGACATTGTCATAAACTGAGACACTGTCCATGTCTTCTGCTCAAACACCAGAGAGATTAATATCACAGCGAGTGCACTTAAAACAAAGGAGGGTGTTCAACACAATGTCATGAATTACAGTGATAGAATGTAACTAAGTAGAACCACTCAAGTACTGTACTTAAAGTTGAATGCATACTGTGCTTGAACTTGACTGATGTGATTTTATGCTAATACTTCATTATATTTTACAGGGAAACATTTATCTGAAAGCCACAAAGAGGAAAAAAGTAGTAATGTTGGTAAAAATCAGCTTGTCTTTTTCCCAGCAAAAACATTAAATTGCAGCTTACACTCTTGGCACTGTCACTTTAGTAAAAGATCTGAATACTTTTGCCAATTATAATTGGGACACTGCCCTTTTTAAACAGGAAATAATCACACTGTAAACAAAAACATATTCCCATGCACTTTAAGAGCTCCAGTTTAATCAAATCTGTTCACGCTTCAGTATTTCTGCAGAATGTCGCTTTGTTAATCATGACGACATTCAGGTAATGGAATAAATATCAGGCTACATTTTACGGAGCAAAATATCAGAAGACCACACACAGATATGGAGCATACTCTGAGTCTGAAACAATATGTTTT
This sequence comes from Lagodon rhomboides, assembly GCA_039737535.1. Lineage (NCBI taxonomy): Eukaryota > Metazoa > Chordata > Actinopteri > Spariformes > Sparidae > Lagodon > Lagodon rhomboides. The sequence goes on along the minus strand of CM077785.1, from coordinate 5,132,170 downwards.
GTCTTCCATACTTATCACCACTGCAGTCTCTTTTGTAATTGCAGTTCTGTGCTTTGCAGTCATCAGGAACAAAACGTAATATTTCACGGCGATGTTATGATAGCCTTAATTCCTCCGCTCTGCCCTCGGCTTGTGAAACGCAGCGTAAACTGACATACAAGTGCAAACAGCCGAGAAAACCGTAGGTGTAAAACGCTATAGAGTGGGGGTTAATTTTGACATGTTTTCATTTCATTAACACTGTATTAATCCATCTGAGCGTCCAGTTCACCTGCGCTGTGAACATGGGCACGTTCCTCCATACTGTAGCATTCCTCAGTGACAGCTCAACTTGTCACACTTCTCTTTCTCCGTGTTCCCACCTGTGGTAGTCACAACAATTTACCCCTCCAACCTTTCCATCCTAACACCCACCATCCGCCTGACTCAACCATGTTATTTTGACAGACAGGGTGGTAAAAACAGCTGCTGGAAGTGTACAGCGGAGCTTCAGCTGTCATGTAAAAAGGTCGCCGGAGTGTTGGCTGACACAATCAAAATACGATCCATTAAGAGCTGCGGGATGATAGCAGCAGTGGTTTGTAACTCATCAGCTTTGTTAATGGCCTGTTTTAATGTTCACTGTTGGCTGATGTCATTGCACTTCGGCTGAGGCTGAACACATAAGTAGGAATGCGTTCTGTTCTGACACGCAGACATCGCAGCAAACAGGAACATTTCATTAGCCCGTACCAATGAGTCACTTGAAGGCTTGAAGTGAGAAGTGACAACTTGGATAAAAAGACTGACATCTCTTGTTGTGATTCTACGTCGGTCGAGAGCTCTGAAACAAATTTCCACTTAGTTTTCTCACAGAAGGAGAAATGGCTGAAATGTCATTCTTGGTGTGTGGCAGTTAAAGTGGAAATGGTTAGAGCTGAAAGGAGCTCACATAATATCTTGCTGAAAGGTCTGCAGAATAAAATAGGAAAAGATGTCATTTTAAAAAAAAAGACAACATAATGTGGTCTCCCATTCAAACAGACTAGGCCAAGAGATCGAACAGGAAGAACATTTTACATCCACAGGTGTTTTAACAAAGTTGAATATGATGAAATCCTGCTCTGAAACGTGTGTGTTATTCATTTTTGACACAGAAAAACAGTAAAGTCCAATCTCAAACAAACGTATTGTCATATATTTTGCTAGCAGCTAACAGCTAACAAGGCTGGAGACTCAGGATAGGCCTACATACGATTCTGGATACTATCTAAACTAGCATTTTTGTTAGTTCCCTTGAGCTTTTAATGTGACGGCTGGTACTAGTCACACTATTCACCCCCATGCTGATGGAAAGTCAGGTGAAGGTGGTTTTTCTGTGCTTCTGTGTTTCAGAGGTGCTGTGGAGTTGCTGGCTGTGGCTTTCTGGTGGCCTGAGCAATGGCTGCTCACACACACACACCTGCAGCGGATTGAGGCAATCAGCCTAAAAGCCCTGATTTCCTCTACTCATGCTGCCAGACTATTTCGAATTTATTCTTATTTATTTAAGAATTTATTCCTAGCATTACTAGTGTTTTTTGCCTTTTTATCTTCAGTGAATCTGATCTGCTGCTTTCTTCGTCTTCACCAGTGATCATCTGGAGCCTGGACACTCTCTGGCTACACTACGAACCAGCCTCCTGCACCTCTGCCACTAGCCTGCATCAGCTGGAATCTGAATCCCTGCTCCCCCTAGCCTCTGCCTGTGCTACCTTGAGTCTCTCATCTCCCTGGCGGAGTCTCAAGTCACCTCCTCAGCCCTCCTCCACTGCCACTTATCACTGTGTTCAATAAATATCTTCTAACCCAACCCCCTTCTGGTGTCCGCTATTCGGTCTTATAACCTACATCCACTAGTGTAACAGTTCCATAGTTCACAAAAGATTTCAGGAGCTTCAAATCAAAATAGGGTTTTGTCTACTGAAGAAGATGCATAATTGTTTAAAAACCTAAAACAATAACAGCACATAAAAATTTTTAAAAAAAACATATCATCATGTTAGATAGCATCCAGTATTGTATGTAGCCTGAAGTGCAGCCACAGGTAGGTAGGTTTCTATTTCTATTTATTTTTACAATCCCATGTACTACTTCAGTTATTTAAGATAATCCTGCAACACTGCTTTGCTGTGGAGCTCCAGATATGTTTTGTGGACGACGCAATTTCACCTGACTGTCCATCAGCATGGGCCTGAGTACATATTGGCTGAATTTTTATTTTTATTTTTGGGTGAACTTATCCTTTAAATTTGCTTTTCGGGCTTTTGTAAAATATAAAATGTGTCAAAATGTAAGAAGTTGCAATAGAATTACTAAATCAAAAGTACTCCCTGTGTAGTTTAGAACATATCCTGAAATCATCCAAAATATGGTATTTGTCACAAAAATGATAATCAGATTTTCATAAAGTGCCTTTATGAAAACATGCCCATGTAGACTTCATTAACTGCGGAACAACTTAACCAGACACTGCATCAATATACTCATATACAATAGAATCTTTTTAACTTTTGACTTAGTGTGCATTTTTTCAGGACAATGGTTAATAGTTATGTTTCATACTACAATTGTACATGTAAAATATTTTACATGTTTCTAACAATGCTAATTTCTTATAGATTGAAATACTCAGCAGTGAATACATTTGTTAAAATCAGCTCTACCTAAACCGGTTGCAATATTAAAATGCTTCTAACTTGTTCATGCATTAATGGCACCAACAATATAATACAGTTTTACTGTATTTGTTTGTATTTGTTACTGTAAGTGCATTACCTTACAGCCTTAACAGTAACAGTATTTTTAATATTGTGGTACTTCCAACACCAAATGAGAAAAACATTGTCATAGTAAGATTGCAAAAATAGGGCCAAAAACCTGTTGCACAAAAGGCGTCTCAGTCACAGTAATAAAAGTGAAAGGAAGGATGCTAATTTGTTGGAAATCACCTCTCCTTGTGTCTGCCCTGTTCTCGTGTGTTATTGTGTCAGTATCATGGCAATGAGGCTGTATTTGACTTTGGGAGGTTCAGTTGTGGCGGTTGAGTGACGTGAACCCTCGTTGGCCCCTCTTAGAGAGGACTTGCTGATTAGGTAATCACCTGTGTACACAAAGCCCGTGCACTTCTCTCCCTCTATATCCTCTTTGACAGACACGAGGTGATGACACAGTTCTGCTTTCACACCCCTTTTCATCACAGCGTGGATATCAGCTTTGCAGCAGCCTGTGAGATGGTAAAACATATTTACCGTTTCAACAGAGAGTCACCAGGTGAGGTCTGGCCTGCTCTATTGTACAATCCAGGGGGGGAATGATGAAAAGTTAATCTTTTAATGCAAGCCAGGTAGAGACTTATTACCAGCTCAGCTCTGGAGCTGGTATCTAAAGTGGCTTATGAGTTTTTACTCTGCCACTACAAGACAATGTCATAACAGTTTAGAAAATGTTACCATATACAGTAAGTTGCATTTTGTCTTTTCTTTTTCTTTGCATTTACTGTTCCAATTATTTTCATTGTCAATTCCTCTGCTGTATATTTTCTCAGTTAGAGCAACATTATGTGATTATTTGACCTTAAAATACGTAGCTATGTTTCAAGCCTTGTTAATCTGTATCTTTTAGCCAAAGAAATAACAAAGCAGGGGGAAAAAAAACAAAACATTAAATGGCACAGGTTGTGCACTAACACTTTTAGCTTTGAAGCTTCAGTGAAGATTGTGGCTTTAAAAAGGGTTTAAACAACGTCATTTCAAACCAATTTGGGATCTTTGAGGTTCTGGAGAACTGGATTTTGCCAGATGAACGGTTTGTTTTTTAAACTGTTGAATCTGTCAGTTATTTTCCTGATTAAAGCAACATTATGGTCACCTTTCATAATGTAACCTTAAAGACCTTGGGTCCAAAATCACTTTGAATGTATAATGACTTGTAATAAGGTGAATGGCGTCTTTGTCACAGTCACTCCGGCCCCCCAACGCTTGTTTCTGCACTATGTAAATTCAGTCAGCGGGTAGGATGCCAGCTGGCGACAGCTTCACTAAATATTTAGTTAGTTAGTTAGCATGTACATGTTACATTACATCTGACAAATTGTTATAAAAACCTGGGATTCCTATTCATGACAGTTGTGTTTATCTCAGAAATGGTAGGCAACTATGACAACTAATTGGTTAATTGTACCTGCAGACTAGTTTATCATCACCCATGTGGTTCAGGTATTCATAAGAAAAATACACTTTATTTATCACTGTTACAACAAAATGCTGTACGCAAATATTATCACAGCCTGCGTTTCCATTCATGAAACTCTGTCCTAATTACCTTTGCACCGCTAACAGATGAGCCGGCCCGGTAAGAAGAGAAGGGCTCAGGTGGACCGGCTGCCCTCGGAGGCCTGATGTGGCTCAGACCTGTCACTGCTCAGCAAATTGATTCAATGGCATGCTCCACGCTGAATAAAAGAGCAGTGGGTGGGGGTAGTGAGAGGCTTGCAGTCCATTCATTAATCACTGAGGTAAACAGGCCATCCTGTGACACCTGGTTGGGTTAATGCCTGGGACCCCAGAGTAATTACCCCTCCCCTCCCCGGCAGGCCCCGACCAGCCACTCACATGAAAGCTTGTGATTATAAAGGAAATGGGAATTAGCAGAAACATTTCAGAAAGGCGGTCTTCAGTTCACTGGTAGTGGAGAGGGCCTGCAAAAGTAAAGGGAGGGGGAAAAGTTGGTGGAGATGTGGGCTGATTGGAGTATTCCCCACGGGGCAGAAGGGGGCGGGGTGGGGGGGCGCGGGTCAGGCCCACACCAAATTAGTAGTGTCTGTTATTTGAAACCAAAATAAAGCAGGAGCAGCAGTAAATGATTTCCCCAATGCTGGAGTGCCTTTCTGGGCTCTCTGTTGTAATTACCGAGAGGCCACATCGCAATTAGTGGTTTGTTTCTTTTAGACTGAAATATGGCCATAATTCATAGCTTTCAACCCATTTCATTGGGAAGATGTATTGGCTGGCCAAACTGTGGAGGTAATTGTAACACATGATATGGCAATTTGTTACCCAAGCAGCAAGTACACAAGGTATTTTTCATGGACATGTATAATACTGCATCAGTATTCCAAGGAATAAAAGCCATTTGTTTCCGATAGAATGTAATTGAAAACTGCCTGTTGGACATATTACACATCTATTCATTAGAGATATGAAGCATAACACGGCAGTGTGTTGCTCATCTTGTAATGGTTCCAGTTAGTGTCTTTAATGTCAAAATGAGCTAGGATGGAATAATAGCTTACATTTCCTCTGGAATGAATGTTCTCCAGAGCTTTGGCACAGTCAAAGCGAAGTCTTTTGCCCTGTCAACGCTTTGTTTTCTACAACAAACAGGTATTAGTTACTCTGTGTTTGCAATAGCACGCATAAAACATTATTTGATAATTCTGGCTGTTTTTCCGCGTGCTCTGTGTCCTTCGGGCACTTTGTTTCCTGGAGATTAACAAGCTTATCTTCTTGCAAGACTCATTACGCTCCGTATGTAATAATTACTGTGTGAAGTAATGATCTGAATACAAGTGTTTCCACTCATAATGACTCTCTCGTTTTCCAGAATGTTGACCTGGCTCAGCAGCACGCAGGGTTTTTTTTTGCCAAAGTGGATACAGAACATTAAACCCCTTTTCCCCCCATTTTTTCCCTTCTGCTGTCACAACATTTACAGTTAAACTTCACACTTCCCCATTGATTGTACAGAGTTCATATTTTTGCTAAGTTTTGGGCTACGACCATAAAAGAAGTGAGTGTGTGGCTTTCATGCAACCTCGTACAGAAATATTATGCTGTAATAACCTGCAGATTAACAACTAAGGTATGGTATAGCTTGATATTTCCAGTCCAGTGCAGACTGCAGCAGGCACTGAGCCGCCCTCCACAAGCACCAGCAGGACTATTACACAAGTCCTTTAATGACACTTAATGATTTAATTGTAGAAATCATGGAAACAAAGTGATACATGACTTACTCATGTTGACATTTAACAGACCCAAATCCATGTGTTCTCTCACAGAGGGGAGGTCCTACATGCTGCCTCCCATTGCCTCCCCCACTCCGACCGTCCCCCTCACCTATCTTCTGCCATTTCATACCGCAGGCATTTAGAACAAACGTTACTGAGAATATGTATTTTCTGAATGATAAGTTAAAGCAAAAAAGTTGTCAATTCCCAATTTATTAACAAAATTGTAACTTACATTAGCTTGGAGACCTAACTTAATGTTGACTAAAGAAAATCGCAGCTTGAGCTGACCCAAAACTAGCAGTTAGTCCAAACGGTTGTATGTCATTGTAAGGTGGATTTAAAGAGGGCTTTCACTGAATATGTATCCATCTGCAACTAAAGAACCCCAATGTGAGCGTCGCCAACTCTTGTGAGAGTTAACAACACTCCTGCAAGAGTCCACTGATGTCATTCACGCCACACTTTTTCACAGCGCAGCAGCATTACTATGGATCCCACTGCCTTTCTTAAAAAGACCTGCCTTACTCTGCCTCTGATTGGTGGACAAGTCACGAGCACAGCCTCACACTGTTCAACAGACTCAACATAAAACATCATTGGATTTCCAGTGGATAGCCATCATGCCAACAACAACCATAAATATTTTCAAAAGGGAAAATGATTGAGTAATCACAGAAGATATTTAGCGTCTGATTTACCATTCTGAATGTATTTTACAGTCGCCAAAAACACACTGCAATTCAATGCTGGATTACAAAGCTGCTGAAGGGGACACAATTGCACCTAAGCACAACAGCATTCATTCATTCAGGGCAAAAAAATAACGTTACTAACATACAATTTTCCAGAGATATTCAGTATCTCATACAACATATTTTGATATAGTACATGATTTTGTGGATCCCCAGAAAACGACGTCTGGTGGCAAAATAGCCATATTTCCTAACACAGGAACATATTATATGTCTTTATTACTACAAAAAGTAATATAGAAGAATCTAGGAAATAAATGACCGTTAACTACTTCACTTTAATCAAAGCAGAGCAGAAAAAGTCAGAGTGCCGAAGTCCCACCTCTTCAGGTGGACCTCATGGGATCTTATTTCAGCAAAAATTTGTACAGTGGTCAATGGGGAGAGACAAAAATACAATTTTGATCCTGTTTGAATGAATGCTAACATATGTGCTGTTTGTCTAATTTCACATATCTGAAATGCAAATCAACTGCCAGTTGTCCAGAAGTGACTGTTGTTGTTAGCGCAACGTTATGATGATGAAGTCAATAGGTGTTCCTGATCGTCACCCACATGGAAACATTTGGAAATATCTCGTTGAAGTAAAGGCCAAATCTGTCTAATAAGAAGATTTTAACCACAATGTGATATTTACAACATGTTTAAGCCCATTTATGTTGTCACTGAGCTCAGCCTCCTTTTGCATGCTCCACTTTCTTCCATTAGTTTACATAAGATGTTAAAGAACCCTGGATTTGTCAGAGGAACCATCCCAAAGTGGAACTGGTTAAAATATTAAGTAGATTAGCAATTAATCGCATCATTGAAATTCCCAAGGATGAGAGTGCTCTCTCACTGCGGCACACTAATGTCTTCGGAGAAAGTCTGGTCTGGCAGGGCCTGGATCTGTGTACATCTGCCTGGCTGCTCCCCAGCCATTGATAAATGGAAAACAACACTTAACATCCTCAATAGAAGCATACTTTTTTCTTCTTCTTGTGGGAATGGGTAAGTTTACAAGTACTCTGCAATAAATGAGGCCTCAAGTGCACTTAAAGTGACAGCAAGTGTGGATTTAAATGTCTGCACTACTTTGAGCCCTGGTAGCTGCCGAAGAACTACATCCAGCACCTGTAGCTCGTGCTCAGATTGAGCCTAAATGGTGGAGCTAAATCCTCCATCTGGGCTGAGATCAGCGGCCCGGTATCAACAAATGGCTCTTTAATTCAAACATTATGTTGCTGAAAAGCTGGTATGGTCAATGTGTAAGGGTACGGCTAAAAAAAGACAGGGGATTGATCACATGTTAGCTGGAGCAGCATTACTGAGTTACATGTTAACTTTGTCTTTTTGGGCGGTGCATGATATACATCAAAACATCCATGTCCATTGTTTTCTATATAAGCACACACACTAGCTAAAGATATTTTTTAATAACAAGATTTTTTAATTCCATTTCAATTCTGCTCCTTCTATATCCCTACCTTTAACCCTAGTATTTATAAAATCCTGGCTACAGCCCTACATGCAAGAAAATGTTTCACCTAAAAAAATGCTGGTAGTCTTTGTGAATTAATTTTTCCACCACAGTTTATAGCTAGTTAGTAACATTAACTTGTACGGATGAAGGCAGCAAAACATCCTTTCATTTTTTTAACACTTCAATAACACTTACTAAAAAAAAGTGACATAACAGTTGAATCAATTAATAATATAAAGTGAGATTTGTAGAGGGTGGGTTTGTGCTGGGTGAATTTTGACTTCCAGAAAATACTGGCTACAGCCTGGCCACGCAACATTGACTGTTTTCAACAAAATTAATCAAAGATGTAAAAAAGCCTTTTCGAGTGCTGCTTATTTTTGTTTTTTCAGACAACCCATATAATCAGCATATAAACCCCTGAAAGAATTTTCAACATCTATGTGCACTCTCAGGGTTCTTGAGCAGTTGCTCTTGGCTAACTCAACCAGCAAAACAAACTTGGAATTCCCCATGGTGGACTGAGCGGCTATGAGTTGAGACAGAGGTGGGAGGGCAGAGGCCTCTGGTTGGTACACATGGTCAGGGTAAGGGTATGCTGTGGTCATCTAGCTGCTTATAGACTCCAATCTCACACTAGTAATGTTATTTAGAATGTTAAAGCTCAGTTTGATGTTTTGATTTTGGTTAGGTTACTTATGCTCACATAAGAAAAGCTGATGATTGTGCTACTTGTAAGCATTTTAACATGCAAAGTCACTCTGGCATCAGAAAGAAGTTTATGGGACTTCCATGACTAAACAGCAAAAACAGGTAACTTTAAGCCCTGACCCCATGACCTTTATGTTCCTTGGTGCCTCATCTTAGTTGAAGTTTGACAGCAATTATTCATAGTTGAATTAAAGGCATTTTAATGTGTCTGTGCAGTTTCCTGCACAGCATGACAGCTCTCCATTAAGACAAAACTTTGATTTAAAGGCAACAATTGTCACTTGAGAAAAGTTCAGTACAGTATCCTGCAGTTAAAATGCTTTGAAATAATCACATTTAGCATTCCAGCTCTATTTAAAGATGGATGAAATGGCTTTTAAAGAGTCGGAGTGAAGAAGTGCAGATACCTTGATGAATTATGTCTTGTATACAAAAGAGATTTTATTACTCCATCGTTCAGACAAAGCCATCAGCACAGTGCACTTTTCCACTGGGTGCCTAATGTAAATTCCTGCTCAGTGTTTATAATTTCCACAGCAGGTGATTCACTCAATCAAAACGGGAGCTCCAGTTTCCACAGACCCTGGCCTAAATCTGGAATTACATGCAGCATCAGAAAAATACAAGCTCAACACTGATACTCTGGAGCATAAAAAAATCATACTTTACAGCCATGATCATTATTTACTTTTATCCCAAAATAAAATTGGTTTCATCAGATTAAGCAGATGAGGTTAAAACAGTTTTCCAGCTGCAGTGAGCGCACAACCTTGTGTGCTCCTGCATTAACAAAGGTTTCTGCATCGATAATCGTCAATCTTCCATGTCAGGAGAGGGTCTTCAGTGCAGGTCAGAGGCTGCCACATGTAATCAGGGAAGATCAGAAAGTCTCCAGGGGAGCTGCAGCGATTTACCAATCCCAGATGGGATCAGACTCGCCCTCACTGTGGCACGTGGACATGAGGCATTACCTCAGTCGCTCACAGCTACATGCTAAAGACAGCAGAGTTAACAAACACTGCAACACTCTACATGGGCTTCAAAGGAAAAATATGGGCTATTTTGTTCCAGACTACACAATCAGGCATTTCCTGCCTCATCTCAGAGTTCTGATGCTAAAATAGCTTGAAGCCAAGCTGATGTCAATCATGAACAACACATCTCACCCCCTGCACCAGACTGTGGAAGCCTTGAGCAGCTCTTTCAGCAGCAGCACACCCACGGTGTAAGTAGGAGCGCTACCGCAGATCATTCATCCCTACAGCCAACAGACTGTTTAACTCAAGCACTACCTGAACAATCACTTTCCACTCACTTTGTTTTTTGTAAATATCTTTTTTTCGATTTATTTTCTATTTAACTTCATGCGTATTTGTCTGACTCTTTTTCCTGTACTTGTTGCATCTTGAGGTGTTGTAACAAGTGAATTTCCTCTTTGTGGAATAAATCAAGTCTACCTAATCTAATCTAATCTTCAGGGGTGAATGGGTGAATAGGTTTACTGACTGACTTGAGTGGCCTCCCAACACAGGCTACCAAAGCAGGGCCAGGGGAACCATGGGCAGTAGCCCATAAAACCATCTCCCCAAAAGGAGCGGATGCAGCAATGTTCAGTCTGCAGAATCAGGTGAATGACGACAGTCTACCAGTAGACGCCAAGCAGATCTCTGCCAGAGATGCTCCTTTCCACAGCGACCTAGGAAGTCGCAACTCTGCAGGTAGAGTGTGCCCATACTCCAGGCAGAACTGGCATTCCTGCTGCCCTGTATGCCTGCTGGACCACATCCCTTTTTTAGAACAAATACTATTGGCTAATGTACAAAGCTAATGGAGGCAGGTGTTGCGTGTACGAGAAAGGTCAACCAATGAAAAGGGCCACAGACAAACCAGGCGATGTCATTCAACATTAGAATTGCCCCTCAAGGGTGAGTTTTTAAGAAATTGGTAGAGACCCTTCAGCATAAAAGCAGGTGCGCAGAAAGAACTTGTTCAGTTTGCTCCTGGGACCGAACTTACTTTTTACTGGAGTTGATGTGTTGTAGAACCTAATAAATACCTTTGTACCAGATGCTGCGCCTCTCCAGTGGTCTTCTTTGAGCTTATTCCCTGAATCCAGCCTCCACTGAAGAGACTACTATTTGGTGAAATTTTGGACCAAGAGCCAGGACTCATTTGGCCCATTCCTGCTCCCTTGGGACACCATCTGCTTGCAGGCAAAACAAAGGATAAAGCGCAATAACCTGATGGAGATGTAAATCTTAAAGAAAGGATAGGTTGGGGGGCAGCACTATACCCCCAGCCTCCGGCCTAAACTTGCATAAGGCCTCATGGGCTAAGAGGGCATGCAACTCTCCATCTCCCTTTGCAGATGTCCCTGCTAGCAGAACGCTGTCTTCAGTGACAGCCATTTCAGGCTCACCAACTGAAGGTTCTGAAAGGGGTCCTGCTGCAATGCAAGGCAGGACTGCAGGGGCTTTTACCTAATTTCCCTTCGGGGATTAATAAAGTTATCTATCTTTACACGAGCCTCGGGTCTCCGGGCACCCTTCAAAAAATGTGCAATGAGGCTATTACAGTCCTGAGAAAGCTTTCACCACCCACATGGGCTGCTTTAATGGCACCTACCATAACAGTAAGGGCAGGTAGGGCCTTACCCCTGTCTGGCTGCTCCTGCAGACAAAACAGGATCACCTGAGATTCACATGTGAGTAGGTCTATTTGCCCCACACCATAACTCCAACAGTACGAGTGTGCTGCCCTCGTAGATGGGACTCGTGCCCCCTAAAGGGTCCTCACCATCATGTGTGGTGGGCCCATCTCTAGGAAGTGTGTCCCTTCAGGGCCTAGGCCCAGAGCTGAAGGATTTGGGGAAAGGGGCTTTTTTTGTTTCTTCTCTAAAATAGAGCCCCTTGAGCCTGTGAAAGTAGATCCTTCTGGACTGGGAGCTTCCATGGCGTCCAACAAATAGAGGCGGAAAGGTCAGGGAACCAGACTATGTGAGGCCAGTTTGAGCTACTATCTGGAGGAGAGGAGGAACCAGACCAAAAGATGGAACGCATACAGAAGGCCTTAGGGCAACTGATGGGCCAAGGTGGCTGTTCCGAGGGGCAGATCGTCTCACCCCTCGGAGAAGGACAGGGATCAATTTCTTTCTTTTAGGTTGGCTCCCTGGAGGCAAACAAATCTGCAACCACTGTCCTAATGTGATGCCAGATCTCTGCCACAGCATCTGGGTGGAGCCTCCATTCTCCTGAACTCAGGCCAACTTTGAACAGACAGTATGCGACCTGACTCTCCAGCCAAGGCATACATCGATCAGCCACAACATTAAAACCACTGGCAGGTGCCATGAATAACATTGATCATCTTATCATAATGCGATGTTCTGCTGGGAAACCTTGGGTGCTGGCATTCATGTGAATGCCACTTGATACGCACCACCCATCCAAACACTGTTGTGGACCAAGTAGACCCCCTCGTCATAACAACACTACCCGATGGCAGTGGTCCCCAGTAGAACAATGTGCCCTGATACACCATAAACACTGCTCAGGAACAGCTCAAGGAACACAATAAAGGGCCTAAAGTGTTGACAGGACCTCCAAATTCCCCAGATCCCAATCTGATCGAGCATCTGTAAAACGTGCTGAGCAGGTCTGCAGGCCCAACCCCCCATGATATGCTGGGATGCCAATCTGTTACTCGGGTGAGCTATCCCAATTCCTTTGTCCTTGTGCACTGTGCCTAAGCCTTACAGGGACACGTCGGACAACACTAGTCAGTGACAGGTCACCAGACACTGTCTACTCCTCTTGGCAAGATTGCTTGGGCATCTCAGTTGAGCACCAGACGTAACCCATGGGTGACTTGCACTCTTGCCTGCAGCCGCATCCATGGGTGAGGCCCAAGGCTGAGGAGGCACCTCTGTACTGGGTGCATGTAAGGAAGGGCCAACAGGACTATCTGGGCCATTGTCGCCATCAGTCCCAAGAGCTATAGCCACTGTGTCAAGGTTACACTCACCTGCAGGCAAGTGTGCCAGACAGGCCATCCAGGTGTCCTGCCTCTGTGGGGTCAGACACACTGTAGCAGCCCCTGAGTCTACAAGCATGCCCAGGAGATGTGTAACCTGACCTGGCACCAACCCGCTTTTCCTGTGATTGAGTTGAAGACCTGAATTTGAGAGCCGGGCCACATAACCACATACCTGTTCTTCTATCTGGGCACTACTCCATCACCAGTCTTGCCTTTTCTTGTCTATACCCAAGGGATTGACCTCCTCAGCCCTATCAATAAGGGTGAGCCCAGCCACCCTACGGAGGAAACTCATTTCTGCCGGTTGTATCCGTGATTTCAGTCACTACCCACAGCCCGTGGCCATAGATGAGGGTCGGAACGTAGATAGACTCATAAATCGACTCTCTTGGGAGATGCACCAGGCACGACCAACTGTGAGGAGACCCTGGGGCAGACCCAAAACTCCCTGGAGACTATATATCCCAGGTCTGGGAACACCTCAGGATCCCACAGGAGGCGCTGGAGAGCATTGCTAGGGAGAAGGAGGTCTGGAATATCCTTTTAAGCCTGCTACCTCCATGACCTGACCCCTGATCAGTGGAAGATAATGGATGGATGGATGGATGGGGCACAGTTTGATTGTCAAATAAAATGAGGTAATGCACCTTTGTGATTAAGTTGACCTACTTAATAAAGTATGTTGGCAATCAGCAGGGTTCAGTTTCAGTTGGCAAATCTCGCTTGCGTGACTTTTCTTGCAACTTTTGTCAGGATCACAAATGAATTATCTTGTCATTTTGATATGAAAATGTAATGTTTTTACCAAGACGTCAGCTTTAATCTTTGTGCTGCTGCCTTTTTGAAAGACAAGTGTAATAAGGCTGATAATGGAGCTGAAGGCCAAACTGATTCAAGTGGAACTGACAGTCAGAAGAGGAGATAATGAGTGATCAACATGTGCAGACAAGGTTGTATATGGGCAAAAGTTGCACTTACAAAGAAGTACCTAATTGTATTTTCATCATATTAAAAACATGAAAGGAAATTGCACTTCTTTCACTGCCAACTTGAATCTGTCCCAACAATAAGCTAATTATTTTTTCCTGATTATTAACCTGCAGCAAATAGTGGAGCCATACAGATGATTATACTGTTTCAGAGCGCTACAATGGCTACAGAAACACTCGTCACACTAAATTACCTAGCCTGACAATCACCCAGGTTCATGTCTGACTCAAAGCATCCACATGATTTGTTGTTGACCTTTGGCGATATGTTTAAAGGCAGAAAGATTGATATTGATAAGCCAGCACATGTCAGATGGGCAGCAGCTTGTCTGAAATCGTAAGCCCAGGAACTGAAATCATTGTGTCTGAGGGTCTGTTGAGTGGGGCTGGGTGGAGTTTGAACTGGAGCATTCCACATCGCCAAGGCCTGATGAGACATTCGTTAGACTCAACATATTTTCAAAGTGACATCATTCTATTAGTTGTGTATTTATACTCAGTTTGGGTCCCAATTTTGATAATTTGCCCTTTCAACCAAGGTTAAAATATGGTGTCAGTTATTGCTCTTCTTGTTCTTTTTCTTCAACTAAATCATCATAGACCTGGTGGGTTGATGATTATGACAAACATTACCTTTACAGTGAAGATGTTAACTGTACCATTTTGAAGATACATAAGAGCAGAGTTCGGATGTGTTGCCAATGTCATTGACAGCTCACATCCTCTTTTTATATTATACTAGTGCAGTGCCCATTCAAAACATGCTGTTTAAAAGTGGCAGATTGGTTGGTACCAACTGACCACTTTTGGTTCATACACCTGCCATGAAATGTTGACTTATGAGAAAACTTGAGTCACGCTGGGCTCACACTACAGGAGTTTAGGAATGGTTTAATCCCAAATCATAGGAGAAATCAGGTCTGATTTGATGTTTAGCACAGATTATCTGGTAATTTCAGGGGTTTACAGATCTAGTCTTAAACCTCCTAAACAGCTCACAGACTCATCTGGACTGCCCTGGTAATATCTAATATTTTCACAATTTAAACTCTAGATGATTACATCAATACATTATGATCTGGACTACAACAACCAATGAGAGAGGTATCCCAGAGCAGCTGATGGTGCTGTCAAGCAACAGTAAACATTCTAGCTCTTTAGACTAAGGTTAGCTAGCATACTACTATTGACAGAAACTTAAAAAATTACCCTTTGGTTCTTGTTGAGGTTTAACCTGTGTTGACCATGTCCCCCCACTCATCCAGACTTGTTTAACCTTCCGATTTTTTTTTTCTTATTGTAATGCGTTACTAGTGCAAGTTGTTGCACCATGCTAATCTCCATTTTGTTTATGTCAACTTCCCCATTAGATTATGTAAAAAGAATCACGTGAGTCCAGCTCCATAGCACAGTGAGCTGCACAGAGTGGTGTCCATTGTTTGTAGAAAATGTATTAAAATTGAACATTTCACATGTCCAAATTGCACCAATTTCTACACTGCACTTCCTTGGGTCCTCAGCAACAAACCTGCCAAATGTGAAGTATAAAGGATGAACAGTTCTCGAGGTTCTGGAAAAATAAGACAGGCAGAGATTCCTTGCTTTATAGTTAGATTTATTGTACAATCAACTGTGTAATCTTTGCTAACGTTTAAGTTCGGGCACAAAACACTTGGTTAGAATAAAAAAAAGATCTGGTGAGTGCTGAGTTCATTTAGAACTTGACCTGAATTCAAAGAAACAGACACGACATCCGCTGTGCCTGCCGCTAGCTTACAGGTATTGTGCAAGTAATCTTGCTGTTTGGGACAAAGAAACACTTGTGTGAGTAGCTTGAACAAACACAAATTATCCTATGCTGGTGGTGAATACACCACTAACCAACCGCCACTGCTGAAGAAAATCTATCTGAAGTGCACAACTTTACAGCCAAGATAAGGCTTTAAAATTGTATTCATATTATTAGTTTTCATTCGCCAACTCATTCTGACTCAGTAGATATTTCAATGCGGATTGCGGACATATATATAACTTATGGTGAGAATTTCCTCTCTGAAATTCTTTTGTGACAGGTCAATTCATGTTTTACCATCTAACCTCAATGACAAACACAGTGAAGCATTTTAGTAACAGATATTTGATTGAAACATGGCTATATCCTCATTCATCACCAATGTGAAAGGTTTATCCAAGGGGAGGATATGTCTTTTCAACAAGTCCTATTAACTGCACATGATTCATAAAGACAGACAATGCACACTCAGCTCAGGAATGAGGGTGTTTGTGTGAAGCAAATGGCCTATGGCGAAGTTCAAACACTGACGCTAGAATTACACAGAATGGGGCGACACTGTATCCACATTTCACACTTACGAGTTCCCCCTGCTAAATAGCTGGTTATCATTCACCCTGTAAAGCAATTAACTCATTATTGGCTATGTTTACAGACGCTCTGGTGTGAAGGAATTCCCCTGGAAATGACTGATTACTGTCATTTGAAGAGGAACCAAAAATTCAGCCCAACAGGATTGTCTCATAATGTAATTTTTCTTGCCTAAGTTTCCTATGTGATTTAAGCAGCCCTGCAGTGTGCAAAACATTTCATATGTGGCTTCAGCTTGTGTAGCATCCCACAGGAAGAGCATTACAAACGCAGCAATTAGAACTGCTTGAAAGAATCAACATTACAAAAAAAGAGCAGACCGTAGTCCCAATCATGTGAACAGCGCCAGAGGTTATTATGTTCCCAGGGTTAATGATTCAAACCACTGCTAAACTAAGCTGTGACACATTGTGCCACTGAGATTGCAACTTAAACAGGACCTAAAATGTCTTGGTGGAATTGTTGCCGCTGGTATGTGGTTTTTCTTATTTCAGTAACTCAAAGCTGAGGTGTAATGTGAAAACATGTTAAGCCCTGATATTTCCATGAAGGTGCCTTATAGTTACAGACCCGCTTTTGTAATTTCCTTATATCATCAAATTGTATAACCACAGTAAAGAAATTTAAAGAATAATATGTGGCGTTTTGACAGATTCAAGAATTTCAATGTACAAGATAACAGCATTTCTCAAGAAGACCTGACAAGGTTTCAGTAAGATTTATTTATCAAGTCGGTCAAACATAAAGCTGAGTGAATCTGTCATTGCTGGCCAATTATTAGCATACAGCGAGCATGTTGCTGCATGTTATTTTCCTGGTGGGTGGTCCGTGCTCTGCTCGATGTGGAAACTGAATAAGCGCCCAGCCAATTTTGCCTGCGATCAGGAAACATTCTTTACCTTCCTGAAATTAGCCGAATATAGAGCTGTTATAAAACACCTACAGCCTCTGTTGTAATAACAATAACATCTTACTGGCCATTACTCCCCATTTAGGCTAATGGTAACACTAATTAGGATAATTCCATAAAAGTCTCTGTGTTTAGACCAAACTGTGGACAAGCATTAACTTAATGACAAGACTGACCACTCTCAGACGCTGTGTACTTTTTTTCAAACAGGCTATTAGTCTACAGCCTTTTGGATATCGCAGTGTTGAGAAGTGCTCTCTCAGCGGTATTGCCTGCAGTTTAGCAGGTTATGAGGTCATGTTGCCTTTCGTTTCTCTTCAAAATGTAACGCTCAATTAAATGGGTTTCAAACAGTAATGATGTTAGGCTAAACAGAGGGAATATTTAATGTCAGGATGTTGCTGAAGTGACAGACACATGGGAGCTGGAAGTCCACTGAGTCAGAGCTCTTTAAAGCTTCATTCATCAATATTTTCTATCTAGTATTTTTAATAACAGGTTGAATTCATCAATACAGTATGCGTTGTGTCTAAAATTTTGTCACCTATGCCCGGAGCTTTAGCAGCTAAAGAGCCAGATAGGAGGAGACCAAAACAAACATTAAAAGACAAACACAACTCCAAATGAATGCCAATACTTCCATGTGTCTGCTGAATGTGTGAATAGACAGCTGCTTGACAGCGTGTTGACAACTTAATATGCCTTAATCATAAATAAATTTGAACATTGTTCAGGTCAATTCGTTGCTGCAGCACGAAAACCACAAATTTGCCTCATTGTAGCAACGTCACTGTTTTAGCAGACCTCAGTTTTGTGACAATGTTGTCATGCTTGATAGAAATGATCCGAAACTATGAAAGTAAGTTAAGTTAATAAACCAGAATCATCCTGAAATTGGCTGCTAATACTTTCACACTGACAGGCGATTCATCTCATATTCATCATAACTCCTGAAATACTCTCTTGGGATGTCGAGTGACACTGAAGGAATTCAAGAAGACATGTTTCGTCTGACTGAAAAGAGGAAAATAATTGACAACAGTGGAGCAAATCATTCTTTAATAGTCGTTTTTTTTCTCTCTCTCTTTCATCTATTTTTCATGCAAAGTCTTTGAAATCCTTTTAGCAATCAAGACGATTTTCTCTAAATGTACCACACAGCTACTCCCACATGTTTAGAGCAGCCTAACAATGTAATTTTTTTTTGTTTTTATAAGTTAGGCGGCACGGCTTTATAGAGAGTCAGCATGCAGTATTAATTGTATTTTTGTGGGTACTGCTGATTGCCAGTCTGCATCGCCGCTGATTAACACTGCCTCTGGAATGGCCACTGTTGTCCCAGGTGCTCTGTGTTTGGAGAGAGAAAGCTTCCAACTTTAAATACTTCACAGAGGAAGTCTGTCCCAGGGCCAAGGCTACGCGGCCAGACCACATTGAAACACTTTCTGTATGCTTTTACTTCCTCCGCTTTGTGTTATTAAATGTTAGGATTTATGTAACGGTGATCACAGCGAGCAGCGAGCGGGGCCGAAGTCACAAAATGAATTTGCAGGCTTACTCAGAGCTGGAATCGCCAGCGGTCTTTATTGGAGCATCCAGGCGTAGGTAAGACAAAGTCCGCTCCAGACGTTTGTTTGGATCGCTGCTCAACATACAAGATTAAGGTGAATTACTGTCAGTAAGTGAATGGAAACTGGCAGATTTGTGCTATGTTGTTTAGACTGGACTTGTCACATACAATAGACACAACAGTTGCTGTAGAGTAACACTAGTATGCTACAGAATAATGTGGCATTTCCTTCTTGTGCTGTGTTATCACATTCTCATTAGCTTTTTTTTTTACTCCACTTGTAGCCAGAAATGAGCTGAAGACTTGCATGAATCTTTAACAGTCCTTCAGCTCAACATTTCCACGCTTGCATTCATTTCAACATGTGTAAGATTGTTAAATGATGATGGTCTGGCTCCAAGCAGACCTAATAAAATAAGTGTTATTATTTCTGACTGGTCTTTTGAATGGTGGCCTGAGCCCACCTCGCCGGCCGAGGAGCTGCAAAACGGAGTTGATTAGCGCAATTGGAGTATTGAAGACCAGAGCAGCTGCTTTGATTTGGCCTGATTGCTGTTTGAAGGAAATGGCAGAGAGAGGCACTGTTCTGTCAGGAACTGTTTGGCAGACTCCAGGAGCCCCTCCCCTGCTCACTCACACACACACACACACACACGCGAGGACACACACACACAACCAGCAGACCTCCCACTCGCATATTTTCGCTCCATATCCCTCAGCCTGCTCATCTCAACTCCTGCCATCTGAATATTAGCCGTGTGTCAAACTAACCATGAAATAATGAGCGTATTGACATTAGCGATGTGACTCATGCTGGCTCCGAGCACTCAGCAACCAAAATGGCACCCAGAAACTTTAACACGCAAGCGAGGCTTTTGGAGCCGAGGCGCACTCTGCTGTTAGGACGAAACCAAATTGTGTTTGTTTCAGATGGGAAAGGGGATACAAACATTTGGACGCTTGGCTCGGGAGTCTGGCAGTGATCGCTCGGTTCTCAGCATGTTAATGACAGGCTTTGTGTTCTCTGCCCGAGAGCGCTGAGCCGTCAATGCCGAGCCGCAGCACAACCAGCTGCCTGCAGCCCGAGCAGCTGGAACAAATACAGAGGTGGCCCTCTCAGGGCTGCGTTTTCCACTCAGGACCCGAGCAGATCTGTGTGTCAGCAAGGTTGAGTGATATCACGGATACTGATAATGATCACCTTCCAGGTCTGCGGGGCTCTGCTCACAGGAAAGCTTGTTTTTCAGCTTTTCTCGCTGGCCCTAATTCTCAGGTGATGAATGCTATATCCCCAATTTGCCAACTGTTTTCTTAATCTTTAGAAAACAACCCATCAAAGGCGCACAGATTTACACCCCCTGATGATTTTGTCATTTAAAACTCCTGTTCAGATGTTTCAGCAAATAGCCACAGCCCTTCTCGGACCAGCGTGGAGCTCCAGCACTGCATGTACTTTTGTTCTGGCAGTCACTCGCCGACCTGAAACACATTCTTTCTCTCCCATGCCAAGTCTGCAGTAATGAATGTACATACATGCTGCTGTTTCCTCTGCCCACCCAGCTGCTGCTGAAATATGAATGACTCAAAAGCAGTTCAGGACATTTTTCACAGAACTGTCTTTTCCCCTCAGAACCACTCAATCAAATGCCATTTACGTAGAAGGCTAACATGTGGTGAGGTGAATGCAGTGTTATTGTGTAATTTTGCTCACTTTTATTTGGAAATTACCTCCCCGCCCTCCAGTACAGAAAATGTCAGGATAGGAAACAGATTTTATGCTGCAGAACTGGCACTAATTTGCACTTAATAACAAAATATCCATTATTTCTTTTTCTGTTTTTTTCGAAGGTCAAGTAAGAAAAGCCTTCTTGTTCGTATAAATTCTTTGTGAAAGGAAAAATACACAAGGAGAAGTTTAAAGGGAGATGAATTCTGAGACTACGACAGTTAACGGGTCTCTCTAGTTGCCATGACTTCTCTAAATGCGAAGCCGTTTCCAGCTCATTGCCAACAACAGGCAATATTGTTGGGTTAAATATGTCTTCCTCTGTACTCATTCAGTTGTGGTCAAAAGTTGACATAAACTTGTAAAGAACATGTTTATCATGGCAGTCTTGAGTTCCAGTGATCTCTACAGCTCTCATTTTCTGTGACAAATGAGTGGAACACAAACTACTTTGTCATAAAAAACATTCATGAAGTTTGGTTCAGTAATGAATAATGTACACAGTAACTTGAAGGATCAATTTAGGTGATGATAGAAAGTTGTGTGAATCATGCTCTTATCTTCTTCTGAGTGATTCTGATTGATAACAGCTGGTGACTTTTCTGGGCCCATTTTAGTATGGCTTGTTTGATACACCCATCAAACTCTGCCACAAACACTATAATGGGAATGTCTAAGGAGCTCAGCATTGATCTGTATGAGTGCATTATTGATTAAGGATTAAGTCAGGAAAGTCACTTAGAGCCATTTCAAAGCAGTTACAGGTCCCGAGATCAACTGTACAAACAACTGTTTGTCAGTATAAAGTGCACGGCACAGTTGTGTCACTGCCACCATCAGGAATCAGGAAGAAAACACAAACTATCACCTGCTGCTGAGAGAAAACTAGTCAGGATGGTCAAGAGTCAACCAAAAACCACGAAAAAGCAAGTCTGCAATGAATGAGAAGCTGCTGGAAGACGGGTGAAAGTGTTCACAGTCAGGCGTGTTTTGCATCAACATGAGCCGAGAGGCTGACGTGCAAGAAAGAAGAAGAAGCAGGAACATGATCTAGCAGCAAAAATACAAACATCATGTCCAGATTCCTAATGGAGAAGGAGAACGCCAGGAATGTTGATGTCTTTTCACTGGTTGCTGACAGGACTTTCTGACTTGAGAGAAACGTAACTTTTCCTGGATATTGTTTACAAGGTAAAGATACAAATTCAGACTGAAGAGTTGTTTTAAAGATGAATCGATCCGTGTGTCGACATGCCTCCAAAAGCAAGTAAAAGAGGGCTGTGTCGTCGGGGGCAGACTGAAGATAAATTGGGGCAGGACTGCAGAAGGGTGTGATGGGGGTTGGCTGGTGGGTGGTAGGTTGCGAAGGGGATGGGGGGCCTCATCTGAGAGTAATCGCACCATGTGACAAAATGCAGACATAACAGTCTGCTCCGACACTTGTTACCAGCACATAAACACTTGCCTCGGCGAGATAGCAGGAGAGGGCTACGGCGGCGGAGGGCTTGTGTCAATCTGTCATTTATCAACCGCTAATTAACTGTTAATTTGCCAACCTTTGGGTTCAAGCATGCAACCAATTCATCACGCCTAACAAACAGGGTGTCCCGCCGCTCCCGAGGGGGCAGCTCCACCGCCTGCTCTCACAATCCATCCGACGCCCTGGCCGAGCCCCGTGCTGAACGCATGAATCACCCGCTCCCTTTGTTCAGCTGCACTGTGGTCTTTTCCAGAGATGGCGGTAACCCTTGTAACAGGAAGTTATGAAGACGGATATTTTTGTGTTGGTTGATTACTCCACACAACACGTTTAGAGTTTGTCTTCCAACCACATGGCTTAAACCAGAACAGAGTACAAGCATCAGGCGCCTCAAACTCAAATTAGGTTGGGGTCACTGCTGGTATTGTGAAGTCGTAGGAGGGCCACCAAAGTGTTCAAGTACTACAGGAAAGCACAGTATTTCTGAAAATTTTGGTTTTTATTTCCATTATTAACATAAGAATATAATTGTTTTATGATTAGTTTATAAAAGTGCAGATCTTTTTCCCTCCGCTCTTAACTAACCTTGCAGTGAACTAACAAATGAAATACATTCGTACTTTATTTCTTGCCAGACACCTGGCAGCACTTCTGTTCATATTTTCTTCATATTTGACAAATAACAGAATACATCTGTATGCACATTGCTTTTTAACTGCGCAATTTTTTTTCCCTTACAATAAGCCTTGCACTAGGCTCGCTGCAGTAGTTTGCGTTCCCAGTTTTACATGGCAGTCAGGCTTACGTCAAATACATTACTTGCCCACTGCCCCCACCTTTACTAAAAAAAATAGTCCAACAACAGATGCTGGGATTACAAACTGTTGGAGGTGTCTAATCTGTGCAGCAGTGACAGCATACTCACATTTAACTTTGAGCATGAAGAGAGTTAGGAGAGCTGACCGACAAGACGATGGCTGATGGCTGATTTGTTGACAAAAGGGGAAAAGTGCCTGGCATTTAAACCAAGTGATAACAGGGAACCTGATAACATTAATGAGGGTAAAAGGAGTTGTGACCTCTCTGAGAAGATAGCTGTGCATCCTGTCACCTGCAGCTCTTCATCAAACAGCTCCTTCTTGTTCAATATTCCCGCAGACCAAGTAACACCACTCTCAGATATATTTTAAAATGAATCTGCTGTCTACAAATGCCAAAAAGACAGCTGTTTTGCTCTGTCGATGCATTTTTGACGAACAACAACTCAAAACATTGCATTTCCTGTTACGGGTCTGTCAAAATGAAAGTCAACTTGCATTGTTTTAAATAGCTGGGCTTTCAAATGCCCCCATCAGTGAAAGCCAAATGTACTGCACAGCAGTAAAGACAACACAACTTACCACTTAAAAGTGAAATCTAATGAAAAATGTCTCCGACTTCAGAGCCGGATCATTAACTTATTCGGGTGCAAAGCTGTCAGCAACTGAAATATTCCTAATCCAGTCAATCCTGATTGTTTTCTTGGCAGCGAGACAAGTGTGTGTAGGGGATATCTGATAGTGGGTGTTCTCCTGAGTGTGTGTGCGTGTGTGTGTGTGTGTGTGCCTCTTTGCAAAAGACTAAAACAAACAAAGGTGTGTGCGTGTGTCTACTGACAGCAGTGGCCGTTAGCGGGCAGATGGAAGCGTCTACCACGCCGAGGTGACAGCACATGTCAGAGCGGCGGAGGAAATGCCCCCATAAAGCATCGCTGTTGACAGCTAAGGCACGGTCTGCCTGACACCAAACATGCAGCTCCGCGCCTGGCCGGGTCATGTCTGCTAACACACACGCACACACACACACACACACACACACACACACACCACGGCTAACATAACAAACCACTCTACCAAAATGACAGGTACCAGCCAGGAACAATTCAACAGGTTACCTCTTCACAAAGCTGTGAAGGCTAACAGTCTCTGTGCTGTAGTTGCTATGAGCTGCGGCACACACAGTACATCATACATGACAGCAGGCCAACGGTAACATCCTAATTTTCCCGCCGACACCACAGAGCGGGCGATTACACTCTTTCTTGTTGTGTAAACGGCAAATAATTCCAATAATGAAACCGATTTTCCAAACTAATCTATCGCCGTGCACGCTCCACTTGAGCACAATTGCTCTGAAACAGAATGCGTGGGGCTAATCCGTTTAAAACGGAATCGCAGATTCAACGCTAACTCTCGAGCTAACGTAAATAGAGCAGTTCAATTAGAGTTATTTGAAATCCTAACTTCTCCGGCTAATCACCTCTTGGAGCAAACACACAGCGGGTTTGATTTCAGTCGCAGTTGTTATGAGGGGAAGGTATGCCCAGAGATAGCAAACCCAGAGCCGGGTCCCCCCCTGCCCCCCCCTCGCAGCAATTATGCTCACTCAAGCATACAAGTTGTAGCCCGGTGCCAAATGAGGTCGTTTTGCAGCAATTACACTTGCTTGAGCAAATCTCTCAGGCACTTTTGAGGAAGGACAGACTGTTTACAAAATGTCTCTGATTGCATTTTTTGGTCTATGGGAGAGGAGCAGCACACCTGTCAACACACACACACGCACACACACACACATGTGCGCCCACACACACACACCCACCCACACATACAGACTCACATGAAAAGGATAAATTCAACCAAAAATGAAAATTCACTCATTATCCACTCAGCCACATGCCGATGGAAAGACCAGTGAAGTTTTACAGTCCACATAACACTTCACAGTAAAACAGTGTTGCATCATTGTGCTAAATAACTGAAGAAGATCAGGACACGTTTTGAAATGTTTATTTTAAAAAAACCCAAAACATTAAATGACTCCACACATCTCCACACATGACCACCTGAATGGAGCCATTTTTTGTTTGATTACCTGCACCGTGAAATGAAGTTTTCCCCAGTGTCCACTTGTTGCATGTGTCTCAGCCCAGAGTAGACACCGCTGACTGGTGCAGATACGGATAAAAGGGCCGATCGAGGAAAAAGGGAAAAGTCAGCTCTATATCGGTGGCTGATGTCTATGAGTGAGCACAATTTGATGTGGATCCAAACAAAAATCCTGATCTAGTGGATACAAATTTTACTTGACATTTGATTAGGTTTGATATTTATTCCTTTATTTTGCTGTTTTTGCTGTTTTGCCGTGAAGCTCCAGAAATGTTTTGCGGGCTACGAAACTTTAATTGACTCTCCGTCTGCACAGAGGTGAGCAGATAAAGACTGAATTTAATTTTTGGGTGAGCTTTTCCTTTAAAACTGATCTGAAATGACAGAAACTTACATTTAAACTTAAATTCTGTTAATCCCCTGTGTTACACTAAATCATAAGCAGCTCTTAAAAAGGAGCTCTGTCGGCTCCCAGATGAAGGTGGTGGGTCTCTTCCCCACCTTGTTTGCTTCTGCCTCACATTGCTATTTGATGATTAACGTCTGCATAAGTAATTAATCCTTGTTATATAAAATATTTGTGAAATGGCTAAATGAGGCCTCTTTTTCCAATTTGGCTAACATATTTATATAAGGATTAAAGCGGCAGCGTTTAGCAGCTGCTGAAATACTGCCTCAGTGTGCTCGCCCTGCAGCTGCGTGGTCCCGAGCCGGGGCCTGCTCAGTCTAATGTGCTCTGATAGTCCCACCAGAGGATTTCCTTACACCAACTCCTGGCTGCCGCTCACTTGATCAGGCCCAGGCCTCAGTGCGCTCATTCATCCCGCGGCCCCCCGACCATGTGTGTGTGTCAAGCGTGTGTGTGGGTCAGTGTGTGAGAGCTCACCTCAGCGGTAATGACAGCCCACTGAAAGGGGACCTGTGGTGAGCCCGAGCCAGCGAGATCTCTTCAAGATGCCTGCAATCAGGCGCTCAGGACCGTGTCATTGCTCTGCCCTTCGCGCTTGCGCACAGGGGCCCGCTGATGAGGCTCCGGCCGCGCCACGGCGAAAAACGAACGAGTGTGTGGCCTCGCTGAAGGGGATTCAAAGTGAACACGTCCCTATTCTATTCCCGGATGCTCTCTGCAGAACTCCCACCTCGGTGCTGGTTACGTTCAGCGTAATCGTAACTGAGAGCTGCTGGACCGAGCGTTCAGAGCTTCAAACACTAACTGTGGTAAACATCAAACCCATTAAATCTGTTTTGCATAATCTGACTCAGGGCGACGGTGAGGCCTACCTCCCTTAAGTTTATTTCCTGTAACACATCATTTAGGGCCGAGTGTTCCCAACAGGTCATTAAACTCCCTATAAAAGGGCAAAGCTGAAAATGTTTGTTCCACAGGCTCGAAAAAACAGCGTTCAATCAAAGCGCTTTAATTTTAATCATTTGTGTTTCCTCCGCAGCGCGCTGCCCACGCTTTGAAACGCAAGAAACAAAAAATAAACACCGCTCCTGGTAAGGAAAACACGGACGAATTCAACCCGCTTTGTCTTTTCTGTCTGGGTTTGTCCAAACCCCCCCCAGCAGAAACACACAGCTCACTCACACACCCACACACTCACATCAGGTATGGAAGGAAAATAGTGGAAAAAAAAAATCCTACATCCATGTGTTAATCTTGTAAAATACATGTGTGTCACATGCGCTATTTTCTCTCTGTAGTCGGTCTGCCACATGAGGTGTTGCAGCCGACCCCGGCCCGGCGTGGACACTGTGCAGGCCGGTCTGCGGCCCGGCCCGTCTGCAGCCCTCGCTGTATTATTACAGCTGCGAGTGTGCCAGCGGGGAAATTTGTCTGCTATTCACCTGAATTAAAAGCGCTAACCCAGGTCTCCCGCGGCACAGCCTAATAGTTTGTTTATTTTTGAGGTTTTGCATTTAGCAAATCATTCCTTATCTGTCATTCGCTTATTGTCCCGCTGAGTAGCTCCAGAAGGGGCTTGCGGGGGAAGGAGGTCGCAGCCACATGGCGCGGAAAACCCCACCTTTACACTCTGTAGTCGAACAGTCCAACTTGGCAGGTGACACATCCATCCAAATGCCCGCATGATGTGTTCCCTGCCTCACTAACTCTGGCCTCGTGTTTATCTGTCTGCTTTAAGCTTTCCAACAAAGGGAGACTTTGAACAAATGCCACAGTTATTCTAAATGAAAGATTTAAAGTGCCTAAAAATAGTCTGTGATTATAAAGGTTTTCTTTGTGCTCGAGCTGACTGCAGCACACATTGTTTTAGCAACACGGCGTGCTCTGTAATCAGCAGAGCGGGCGCTCCAAGTCCTCCTCAGCAACCCACATGAATGAGGCCATCAAGATGTAAATTATCGCATGATTGTCTATAAATCATGTCATATGGTGCACAAATACGGTGATTCGGCGAGCATCTCGGGTCACACGAATGCAAAATATCATCTCGAATGAGCGCAGGACAATGTTATGCTTATCAATTTTCCGTCAGCAATAATTTGCTTGTGTGTGTAAACAACTTTAAAACATTCAAAGGGATGAAAAATCAAGTCAGGGAAGGCCAAGAAGGCAATTTGACAAATAACACACTAACACATTTTCGTGTGGGGGGAGTTTTAGCAGGAGTGACACAGGGGCCAATTGTTCATTGATGTACAGTTAAGTGTGTGTAATGGCCCTGCAGATGTCTTTAGCGTTCCTCCCCATTTAGATGTTGTTGCCGTGGAATGTGAAGTGGAGTTTTTTTTGTTGCTGGGGGTTGTGGGTTTACACAGAGCCGACTGGGCAGCCCGACCATTGTAAATCAACCCATCACACACCGCTGGCTCCCTGTCCGAGGCCTATCTGCTACCACTTATTCAGAAATGCAACAAATTTACTTATAATTACCTAAAATTTTGTCGTGCTTGTAAACACTTGTGCTTTGACAGTTCATTTATTTAGTTTGATTGCTGCCGACTATTTATAGTGGAGGGCCGCCTGCTTGCAGATTCGGTGTGTCATCTAGACTCTGCAATAAGACAAAAGTGGCTGTGATGATTATCCAATAGTTTCAGAGTGTTTATTTACTCACTGAGGTTGAGGAGAATGTGGCTGTAATTGACGTGCATTCAAGCTTAGGATGGCAGTCCTCAGGCTCTGTATGGGCGTGTCCGACAGCAGTGAAAAAGGCTTGTTATCTTAGAAACCAGTGTTCTCTGCAGAATGATTGCTTCCCATTGTTTCCTGCTACAGTTTTGATGTCTAATGTAAGCAGGTTTGTGGGTGTATGAACCGTAAGCAGTGGAAAATTTCAGACCAGAGTGGATGTTCAAGTACATTCAGATCAAATCAGGTTGCGCACAATCAGTAAACCCCATTCACACTGCCCGAGGAGTGCGGGGATCCTGCGCCAATTCTCCGCATCCTCCTCTGTGTGAAAGTCTCAGATGCTGCCTCTGGAGGTAGTATCAGAGATGCAGCATTGGTGAACCGAACCAGTGTGAACGGATGGGGCGTGTCTGTCTGAGAGTGTGATAGCTAAACAGATCCTTCACTCCACAAAATAAAGAGAAATGTCCCACAAAGCAACATTACAGGACCAAGCAACAGTAACATAGTAACTGTTACTGTATTTGGCAACTTATATGAGGAAAAAATATTGCACTTATACCTGGAGAAGTGTCTGTCATCCTGTCTGTCCTACTGACTCTTCGTCACATTCGTCACATTTCTTCCAAACAGCATCTGTCCCTGGCAAAAATCTTTAACTCACCAAGTGTTTTTTGTTGAAAAAAAATCACTGGCGTAAAGACGACGGTCAGCCCTCCCGACAGAGACTTCAGTGAACTTTCCCCCAGAAAACAGCCTCCCTCCCTGCGAGTGAGAAAGTCAGTCAGCGTCCAGTTTACTGATGGCGATTATGTAATTATGTAATTTAGAGCGAAAAACTTAACTTTCCAGGATGTTTGGTGGGTTAGGAGCTCAATCACAACACATTATAACTGCATCCATATGATTATAAACAGTCAGCGGGTACATGTTTAGATTAACAGGTGGACACCTTGGGAAACACCTTGAAAAAACACACCGACGTCGTCGTCATCATCATGACGTTTATCGCCACCCTTCTTTCGGATCCGCAGCGCCAGCTTTCTATGGGAATTACACACTGGTGCGCCTTTACGCCAGAGCTCCTTGGCTCTGTATGAACAAAGATTGGCGGAGAATTGGCGAACCGCCCCTGTGTGAAAAGGGCTCGTGTCACTCCATGGTCCGTGTGTGTGACATTTTGGGAACCCCCGCTGATCAGTTTTAGCATACTGGTCCTACTAGTGATCGTTTGTCCTCATTAACAGATTAAACAGTAACCAACCAGGATGTGAGGCAGATCGTTACAGTGTGTATTAAACTGGGACACAAAACTAAATCACTAGATCACAAGTGAACCATAGTGCACAGAGAAATGTTCACTGTGTTCCCTCTGTAACATTCAGCCATGCTAAATAACATGCCTCACTACTGACCGCTACTGACTTAAAGTGATCATCGGCATCCATGAATTAGTTTTTAACTGGTGTACTATGCCAAAATGAGTGAATACACATGATACATTATGTTACACTATTCTGTGGCTTCAGTCATTCATGCTGTAAGTCTGATCGCCAGCTGTGATTGGCCACCGCAACGTGATGTCTGGCTGTATTTCTTTTTTTTGGAGCCCCCCGCAGTCAGCACTGCAGCAGCCAAAACTGATTGTCCTCATTAAAATGAATTGGAAAACCTGCTTTTTCACCACACCACCTGATCTGATATGAATCCAGCCTTAAACTCTCGGCAATGAGCAACAGCATTGAGATTTAGCTTCATGGAAAGACTTTCGGACCCTTGCAGAAACTCCACAATTGAGGCAATTTGTTTCTATCTTTTTTTTCTTTTGCTAGTAAGCCCTTTATACAAAGCCATTTCTACAGCGTCTTTGAGTTGTAGACACTTCAATTAAAGTTGTGCTTATCAATATTTTACCATCAACTAATGACTACTGTTTGGATTTAAGGTCAACAACTGAACTGTTTTGTAGTGAAGTGAAGTGTCATCCACTTAATTTCCAGCTTCAACTTGCATCTGTTTTTGGTGCAAGGTTAAGACAAACCAATTGCACACTTCATACCTCGAAACAAATGGTAGCAAGCCAGATATTTTCCTGAACAGTTTGGTGGGGACCAAAACAGAACTCAATGTGTCCAGAGAAAAACAAATGTAAATGTAATTTTTTGTCTGTAGTAAGTTTATAAAAGTGGTGGTTTGGTAATATATTCACCATATAATGTTTATAACTGGTATAACATCAGTCCCAAAAGCAGTCCCCAAGTAAAATAAATCCTCATACCTCAACAAATGACTGCCTGTCACTCCAAACATGACATACTATATATAACCATTCCCAAAAGTACATGATCGGGTGCAGCCTACAAGCGAAAGGCGTACCAGACCCCAATGGTCACAGTTTGGTTGTGTTTAAGGAATAAAACTACTTGGTTAGGTTATGGAAAACATCATGGATAGGGTTAAAATAACTACGTAACTTCTGAAAATTCAGTTACAGACATACCAGTTTTTCATTGTGTGAGTTCAGTCACATTATATACAGTATATGACATCAATTAACTTTGTTAGTCAGTTCACATAACCAACTTTTGACTTTTGGTTTCACGCTGGACATGAACAGTGGTCTCCAAGGTGAAAGTCCTATGTTTGTGTAACCTGACCATCCATTCCCGGCCTCCTGCCTATATTGGCTTTGTCACTCTTTATACCACTTCTACTGACGTCTTCCTTTGCTGCTGTAATAATTACTCCAACCTCTAGAGGTCATAACAACATAAACAAGAAACAATTTTTTGTCGTAATAAGCTGCTTTCACAGTCGACATATGGTCGTTCTTCTGATGAGGACAGGCTGAGAACATTTAGCTGCTAAGGAGCTGAGTATTTTCCGTAGGATTTGTTTGAGACCAAAAAAGATCAAAGAGGGACCAAAAGCACAACTTCAAATTAATGTTAATGTTGTTCTTGTCTGATGGATAGGCAGTTTGGTTTGCTAATCTGCTTACCATAAAAAGGTTATACAGTGGTCATATGTCAGTGATATGCTACAGCTGCACTCAAGTCGTAAAGAAAATGAATGCAGCTTCAAAAAGAGACGAGACATTCATTTTTTTAAATCAAATGTTAAAGGCCTTTTAAACTGCTTTATAATGTACGGTAAGATGAAACAGAAAAAATATAGAGAAAAGCCCCCAAAATAAACGTGTTTTAATGTGGCAGAATTCTTTCTCTTCATTAATTCAATGCACATCATGACCCCTGGTAACCACGGTTTTAGTCTTCAGTCCAAAAGATCTGAGGTGCTAATGGGCTGAGATTCTTCAATGAAAACAAATGTTGGTTCACAAGTTTTCAAGATTTGTAATTTTCTTAATACCACTTGTCTTGTTCCAAATACCACCACAAAGTCTCAGACAAGTCCTGAAGAAGGAAATGCACAAGTAAAAACAAATCTTGTTAAATGTTATTTGACTTAGCTAGTGACATAGCTTAAATATCCTTCACAGCACAGACACAAAAAGAACACCTTCTCTCCTGGTCTGCTCTGAAACTTCTCACCACCCATTCGCCCACCGCTGGTGATAACTGCTGCTTCCTCCCTCACATCCCTGCTCCTCCATTGCATGGACAATTAAGCACAAAGATGTGACAATGTGGCTGCCGCCCATCTCCTGAGAGCCTCGAGCAGCTGCCATGCTCCATATCAGTTCCACAAACACGCAGCAGTGTTTTTCTGATTAAAGGGCTGATAGCGTGGCTGTGGATGAACAGCAGCCGCTCGGTAGTTAGACAGGCTCACCGATGCTGACAGAATCATGAAGGAAAGATCGGACCTCGATTGCTTTTATAGCTTTTAATTTAATTGTCCCAATCAAAAATATTAAGAGACGCCTCAGTGATTGCAGTTTTCTTTCACCTAAAAGGCAGGCCTGTCAGAGAGATTATACACCAGCTTTTTGTAATTTGTCATGAGAGATTTTTGCATGATCATATACGATACTAATATCGTATTTGATCTAATACAGCTGCTAAGACGGGCTGATTTGTGGTCTGATAAGTCTCACACCACAAATCATTTCCAGTTTCAAGTCAACAAGTTCATGCTAACCTTCTTTAAAATCAATTAGAACTTTTTATAACTGATCATTTGGATTTGCATCAAGTGCAGAGGCTGCATGGTAAATACCTCTGTCACCACGGTGGCCTTTAAACTCTACTCTGTCTTATTAAAGCAACGTCTGAAGGATAACTGCACAACATTCATCTTCATAATGGAGCCTGGCTGGATTTGTCCCATGTAAGGACATAACCCAGCGAGGGTTAAAGGAAAGCATTACAGCCAGCAGGCATGTGACCACATAATTTCAGCCAGAGAGGCCTACGCTTCCTCTGTTTGCTGTCATTATGCCCTCAGTAAGCCACATAAAGGCCCAGCCATCCTGTGGAGATCTCTGCACTCCTCGCAGCTCCACCTGATTGGCTATTATCTAAATGAACCAATGTTCTATATCAGGACTTTTGGCAACATAACTAACCTGTTAATAATCAGAGAAAGTGCCAGAGGCCAGGGAGCTCTCAGCCGCTTGACCTCGGGGTCGCGGCAACCCGAGCCGCAGAGTGGCACATGGCAATGAATGAGGCCTAATGATTTAGATGGTATCTGTTACACAGCCCAGAGAAAGCCCAGGGAAAGCTCTCTGGGCAATCTGGCCCTGGAGAAAAAGCAGAGGCTCAAAAATAAACCCCACTTGTTTCAGAGAGGGGTAACGCTGTCTCGCGAGTGTAGCCCATCATTGGAATTCCCAGTAGAATGATGAATAATTACACAAAGATGACCACACAGCAGCTCTGGATGCGCCACCAGTAGATGTATTGTGCACGCGGTAGTTTAGGGGACTGAGTCCAGGAAATGCAGCGAATGATTTGGACTGTTCGTTTGTTTACTCAGATCTTAAGTGACTTCAGCACCTTGTTAAAGAGGCCTTTGACGGCAGGGGCCGTCACAGGGGCCTCTCCAGAGGATTAGGTGAGCGTTCGCTTCAGTCGGGCTAAAAACAGGCCCTTTGTGCGGCCATTTAAGACACTTGTTGATGTGTGGCAGGGCTTTGAGTTTCCTTAAAATACTCCGGTAAACATCGGGCTTATGTACAGCAACAAAACTGTGACCTTAAAGAACGCTTTCGAAAAGCTACTTCCCTCCCCCACCACTGCACGTAAACAGAGTAATTGTACTTGAGAGACTCCCAGTGCCAGCCGAGTGTGATTTATTTCCATGTCATCCGCCGTGAAATCAGAGCCACTATGATAACTGTTATGAAAGCAAAATAAGTCACATTTGTCAGTAATACATTTACTGTCATCACTGGTACCACTGCTAAAGCTGTTATTATTATTACTGCAGCCGGAGTCATTTTTCAGGGCCTCTGCTGATATTTGAATGTTCATAATTTTACAGTGAATTATGAGGCAAATTTCTTTTAATGTTTGTTTGTTTTTTATTTTGAATACACACTATAAACCAGGCTTCTGTGGGCCAAAGCCGGGCTGCTACAGGATTCAGTTTTGTCCCCCAGATGTTGCTAGAGAAAAAAATTATTTGAACAATTTACGTAAATAAATACAATATAAATCACTGTTTATGTTTCATTATTGTGAAGTAAAGATGCTTTTTAAATATGTAGGATCTCTAATTGTCAGTTATAATTAATTAATCATCATTATTCATAATGTGAGCATGGCAGGCACAGAGAGTCCATTAAGGGTCTTGGGATCCTTGTACCATTTTGCATCACAGTAGGTGTTTGTCTTTGGACAGTGGCCCACCATTAAGTTGACATTATAGTCCTCCACAAAAAAGGTTGGGCCCTTCTGATATAAACATTTACATTTTATATAATAATCCCTTCAATTTGGTTGTTTCAGACAAATATGATTTGCACCTAGCAGGATATTTTAAAGTTGGAAAACTGACTTGTCAAATAACCCTAGCAGCAAATATAGTAATGAATTTTTAGCAGTTATCTTAACTAGAGAAAATAAATTTGAATAACCAGCTAACAACAACAATAAATAGCAACACATATACAACAAAGGTATATTAAATATGACATGAGAAAAACAAGACTCAGATATATTAAAATGCCACACATTAAATACTTTTTTAAAGAAAAACACAAGAAAATCAGACTGAAATGGGAATTAAATAACATTTTAACTGTAAAAATGTAAAATAAAAACCTAAATAAAATAGTCTGTTAATCATGACTAGTTCATCATTATATGCTAACTTATCTCTCTCACAAAAGGTAACAGTGTCGTTGCTATTAGAGCCTTCAGACTGTGGAACGCCCTGCCTGAAGAGACGAGGTGCTGAATCGGTGCCAAATTTTGCATCACTCCTTTAATAAACTTGTATAAAGCTGCTTTAAATGCCTGGTTTTGATGCTTTTATCTTTTTTTTATGCAGGTTTTACTTATTTTTGTCTCCCTGTGTTTTATTTCTGCTGCCCTTAAATTTGTATTTGTAAATGTCAATGTAATTTTGTTTACAATTTACATGTTGTTAACATTTGTTTTGCCTTGTGAGTCTTTTGCTGTTTGTTATATCGTATGAATATGCAGCGCTCAGGAACTGTTTTTAAAAGGGCTATATCAATAAGGTTGTTATTAATATTATTGTTATTGTTATTATTATTATTATTATTATCATCATCATCATCATCATCATCATCATTATTATTATTATTATTATTATTACTATTACTATTATTATTATTATCAATGTAAACTGCATTGTAGCTTTTTCCAACCATTATAAATGTCAACCTGTGGAACTCCAGTCAAAAAAATGCCAATGCCATTTAATTTACTTTAAATTGTAGTATTGTAATGTGTCGTTAGTGACCACTGTAGATTGTCATATATCTGTGACAAGATTCAAATGAGCTCAACTAATGCATTGGTTCAGCTTTAATTAGCATCACTTTCACTGCTGCCTTCTACTCACACTGCAGTAACAACTCTGAAATTTTATGTCATCATAATTGTATCACCAGTATCACTATTACCTCTGCTCCCATTAAGGATAACAATAATGTATTTCTTACTGCTTTTTAAACAGAAATCCTAACTGTTCGACAGTGCTAACTGATGCTAAATCACCTGTTGCTAACAGATGTTAGCATTTGTGTGTTGCAGAGTGAAATATCTTGCATTTATTGTCAGGCTTGTCTGTTTACAGAGACCTTTCACAAGGCGCAGATCATAAATGTACATGTCAGGAGGCCTCGGGGCAATGACAGTTTGAAACAGTTATAATACTGATAATTATTTTGAAATAAATGTGATTTACTAATCTTTAATTTTATGCATTTAAACAGCAGCAACAACAGCCTGGAGAGGAGAAAGTTGAAACTTTTTCCGCTTTCACCTAATGCTACTTTTGTCTGTCTCGCGAACTAGCTAGTCTACCTTCCTGACAGGTTACCTGTCTCTCTGCATCAGTTGATACCATGTTCATATCGTATCGTTTGGACAGTTACTAGGCTACTAGCAGCCAACTAGAAAATACCTTACAGTTCATTACTGCCACCTAGTTGTAATTCCAAGTCAAAGAAATCAGGAATTGGACTGCTAACAAAGCTTTAGTTCAGAATTGAACAAACTAACGTACAGAGGTGTGATCAAACTGGCAGAAAAATGGCTGGTTACTTCGAAATAAAATGCTAAAATAACTTTTACGGGGCTTTCAGACGTAACGCGACAATCAGACCACTGTTCTCTGAAACCTGTTTTTTCCGATTACTTGTTATGTGCCATGGCGTTCTTCAGCTGTGATGAGAAAAGTGGTGCGCACAACCCAGCGCACAGCTAATGTGTCATATTATGTTAATATTGTATTGTGTATTGTAAATAACATGTCAAGGCAGCATTATAAAGCCATAATGCAGGCTTGGTTTTTTTTTACATTTTTTCTTTGTAGTTCATGTAAATTTGACATTTTTTATGGGAATGATACATTTCTATTAAATGTCAAAAAGTGAGATTCCGGTCAAATTAGATCATGATCGCATATTTTAAAATAAAATATATCTGACATATTAAAATATATATAGGCACCCATGTTCCCCATGGTGTTCATCTACGTTTTTAGTCAATACATAACAAAACATTGGTGTGCTTTTGATATAGAAATGAAGCAAAGATCATGTCTGCTCTGCTGTGACTGCTGTTGCTACCTCAGCTGTCCAGGAAATGAATCAAACTACCTTCCAAACGAGGCCTCGATCACGCTCGCATCAATAATATTCTCATTTGGGAAGGCTCTCGCTTCACTCGTGACAGTCGTTTCCTTGATGGGCATCAAAAATTAATGGTGAAGGCTTGTTTTCCAGTTCCAGAGCTCCAGGCCTGCCAAAGGTTAAGGAAACACGCCACCATAAAACAGAGCCTCTGTGTTTGTCTTGAAATCAGGCGGCGTTTGCTTGCACCGCTCAAACTGTTAGATGTTAATTTTTATGCAGAGGCATTATTGTTAACTTTTAGCTTCATCTGTCTGCACTGTTATGGATCATTAAGCCATAAATTAGAAAACTCTCAAAGTTTGAACCCTCCATAGCAGGAATATGTTCTGAAAGTTAAACAAACAAAGCTTTGGAGAAAAGAAAGTTTCGAGTTTGAGCCCAGTAAGTCACCTGTCCAAGTGATAGGGAACTGCTGACTCAAATGAATTTTTTTTTGCTAAATGTTCTTTTAGTAACTTGCATCCTTGTGCGGCCACACAAAGGCAAAGCCTGACATTCCTGCGTAATTAAGACATCCGTCATATGGCATGTTTCTCTTGACCACTTGGAGCTCACATACAGGACCAGAGAGTTTTCAAAGCAGCCGAGGGCAGCCCATTTTCATCTGTGATTACTAAGTGAGCGCAGTGTGGCCATGAATGCAGTTAGACTGTAACACTCTGCAGGCATTGTTTTTAATGCACTGACATTTAAATTGTGATCCCACTTGCCCTTTCCTGGGGACCAAATGCACGGGTGGAGCTGACAAAGAGCCCAGGAAAGAGGGCAAAAAGTGTTCAGGGACTACAATTCTGATAATTAGATATGTATGGCATTTTTCTACAATTTAAGTTATGTATTTTCTTTATTTTGAGGCTCCAATACTGCACATTAATCTCCTTAATTATTCTTTTTTACAATATACAATTAAATAAATTATACATTTGTTTGTTATTAAACAGTTATTTCACTGTTAACAAACCATGAATTACTTTCTAAACCATTTATTAAGCAACTGCTTAATTTTCATGTTCCGACTGATGTTTAGAAAACCTTGTAAATGGTTCATGAATACCGTGTAGTTCATCTAAAAACAATTATTTGGATGCATAGGTGTCATTTACACCGGGGTGGCTGGGGACATTTCCCCACCACTTTTTTAAATGGCTGATACTGACACCATCAGTGTCCTTAGAATGATATTTTTTTGTATAAATAAGGTCCTGAAAATACCTTGCACAAAGAACCGTTCACAGACAAGAAGAGAAGCCTCTGCACTCCTCAGCACCTGCAGTTAAACTGGCTGCTGCTGGTTACAGCACACAGTACTGAAGGCTTGGCAGCATCCTGCAGCATGAGCAGGAAAAGTGTTATTGCTCATTAGATAATAGATGTGTCCGCATTTACTGTAAAATCAGACAAAATGAATGAAATAAAACTGTATGATTAGCTAGTTAGCTGGAACAGCCTATTAAGACAATTGCTTCTTATTAACGGTGGCTAAAACTACTCGCTGAAGTAGTTTCTAATATCTCCTTTTTGCTCTTGGGCATCTTGCAGCTGAATTTCTGTAAATTAGACCGCTTCACTTTAAATAAAAATGTAGCCAAATCCCCTCTTTTTCTTGGATTGATTACTTTGACATTCTGCTGAGAATGACTCGCGGTTTTCTAATGTTAAGTAAGTGTTCATGACGAATGTTACTTCTGCACTCAACATTGTTTTTACGTAAACTGGGCTGCAGGGTTATTTCCCATTGATGCACCGTTATGCAAGTTTTTTTCCACTGTAATTATCTACTCTGACCTCATAATGGTTCCCCCACTACACTGCCTAAAATTGCAAGTGTTGAGAAGAGAACCGTTGTGTGTTTTTTCATCCGAGCCCTGATGTTCCCACCACTTCTCAACGCAAAGCGACGCCCTGGTTTGGATGGCCATTATAAACGTGCAACTGATGCTCATAAACATTTAAAATTGCCCAATAAATGGTTCTAAAGCATTTAATTATTTAATGTTGAAGTAATTATTAACTTAAGATTTATTAACTACAAACAAACCATTTATTAATGATGGTTATTACAGAGTGTTGCCCATCTTCTTATTTCTCAAGTGAAGAAAGCTGTTGGTATCTTTGAATATTCAACCTGACTTTTTTTTTACACTTGCGACGCCTAATTTCGAGAAGCTTCTTTGGTAAAATTCATTTGAAAAGAGATTGAATTATTTTTCCAGGCCATGTCGTTCACTCATTTCAAATAAATAAAGGTTTTCTTTAAGACCTCCAATATAAACAAAAAATCAAAGATTTTTATGAGATTTTTTGTTTGCACTAAACTGACCTACACTCATATTTTGTCCAAATAATCTTAGTAACTGCTTACATTAGGAAATAACATATACAAAAAGTAACAGATGTTATTACTAATAAAACATTTTTTTAGTTATTTCTGACCATGTTTGCCTGTAGTTCAGCTTCCTTTAAATTCAAGATTTTGTATCTTTAATTCCACTGAAAACTGTCTCACAGTAACTGAATGTGAGTCACTGCGCCGGGCTGCGTCCCACTTTGTTTCATGTCGGTGTGCGAAAATGATCCTAAGAGGAAAAATTATGTGATTGTTTCATCTGCTGATGTCAGAGCACTTTGCGTTCTTGTGTTAACAATTAGCCAACAATAACAACTCACGTTGACGCTAACCAGTGTGGACCGCAACTTTCAACAGCTCCGCGGCTCCACTGCACCCCCACAGCATGCACACACACACACACACACACACACACACACACACACACTGCAAGAGAGAGATCTGATTGAGAAATTAATTAAAACGTCAACGTGGGGAGATGCAGATTCCCATGAAGATCTGCACGCATTTTTACTTTTTGTGAAATCAATTGTGTCCAGATGTGTTATTAGGCCGGGATTAAAATAACAGGAAACAAGTAGCATAATGTATGAAGGCTTCACATAATTTCCCTATTTATGTAATCAGTCTTTAATTACACAAGTAAGGGTTAATTGACTTATTTATACTGGAAACACTAATTTTAAATGTGCTGAAACTAATGTTCTTATAATCTCCTCATTGATGTTCACATCCCCTCTTAAAAAAACGAGTTTTATTTTCTTTGTTGCAAGTATTCTGATAAAAATCTGGATGTAATTGAGATTAACAAAGAAACTCGAGACAGAATTATAACATGTATGAAAAGCTTGTTGACTTTTCAGCCTTTAAAGGAAAAATCGTCTAAAAACGCAGATCATACGGAAACACACAGCTGAATCCTGCATCTGCAGTGGGATGAACATTATTGCATTCAGTTGATTTTTTGTTACATTTCTATCTTTTTTGACTCCATCTAGTGGTGTAGACCTGCTGTTGCTTCAGACTTTGTTAATAACACCACAGGAGAGCAGATTTAAGAACAAAGTCGCCGTGTGAGCTGATTCTGTATGAATTTCTGTTATATCTCAACTTTGCATCACCTGCTCAGGATGGTGACAAGACATCCTTAAGTACTTATGAGCACTTTACATTAATACATTTTTAATGGTGTTGACTTTGGCTTGGTTTTAATTAATGACTTGGCAAAAGCAGCTGCTAAAGCTCCGCGAGGCGAGGCCCTGAACTGAGTCAAGAGCCGAAAGCTCGGGCTGATTTGTTGTTAAAAAAGAAAAAAAAAACTTAGCCAGGTCAGTTTGTGATCAGTGTGAAACTGAACTACAAGGCATGACAATGTGAGAGCATGAAAAACACGTTTAGTCGTCGCCACAGAACCCGTCACGCTGCAGAGTGGGAGAGGAACACATTACAAGGTAGGTTTTCCACAGTAACTGTATTGCAAAAGTAAACAAGGCTGACAATCATATCATTCAACAATAATATGTTTGTTCCTCGGGATTTGCCGTCGTCTTTAAAAAAGTGAGCCATGATCTCAAACAGAATCATCTAAATACAGAAAAATATAGATTCAGGTCAAAAAGGATTGTAAATACTTACTAGTACTGTAAATAACAGTAAGGGAAGACAGCTACAACAGGTATCATTCACTGTCCTGGCACAGTGGATGCATTTAATAGGTCGGACATACAAAAATAAACCACAACAAAGCAACACATATATTGTACAAATAAAAACCTGAAAATATGTCCCACTGACTTTGATCGGAGCGCATGTCATACTCTATCTGAGAAGTGGACGCATGGTGACTAAAACATGGTCGCTATGGAGTAAAAGGACATTAAACGGTTTTTCAAAAACTGTTCTGACCAAAGTAAAACTGTGTGGTGGAGGCGTGAGCGCAGCTGCGTACAGCTTCAATATTAACAATAATAGTCAGAATAATAACATGTCACATTGGAAATGTTGACCGTGGTGACACTGATATTTGAGTGAAGACAGGATGGAGATAAAAAAAAAAATGCTAAAGAAAAGTCTAATGTGTAAAATGTCTGTCATGCCCTCCAAACACACACACATCCAGAAAAAAAAAAAACAAAAAAACAAGGTAGAAACAAATATTGTCTGCTAAGGGTCATTTCACAATTATTCAAAAACAAAAAAAAAACTCTTTAAGAATTGTACAAGTATAAAAAAGCTACAAACATTAATAAATTACATCACTGACACATAAACACTTCACAAGGTGCTAGTAAAATAATTCCGAAACCCTTCAGGATACTAGAACTCGAACAAGAGGCTGGTCATAGAAACTTTAAGTCTTTTTTTTTGTTTGTTTTTTTTTGCTCTTTTTATAGAATTTTTTCCTCAAAGCTTCGTCTCTTGTTCAAAACAGAATCACGATACAACTAGCTTTTGTGTATGTAAGGCCATATGACAATAAAATGTTTTATTTTCTTCAGTTGTTTTCCAGGCAACACCTTTGAAATTGACCACAACCAAGAAAGTTAAAAATGAATCTCTGCTGTTAAAAAACAAAACGAAAATAAAAGTTCAAAAAATTAGGACTATACTGTATATCCATATATATATTTGTATTCATTTATTCATAATTAGCAAAAACCGGTAAAAATTTAGAATTAAGCCTTAAGGGGAAAGGATACAAAAAGTAGGAATTTAAAAGGCTATGTACAAGCTACATTCTATATACTGTGTGAAGCTGTAAAAATGCAGAGATGAGTTGTTGGTGCTGCCTGTGAAAGCAAGAGAAGAGAGAAAGTATCCCCATGTAACTGCAGACCCGACATGGATGAGGCTTATCATTGGCGACAGGTCCCACGTAGTGTCAGAAATCCTATGCACACCCAAATCCTGTTCAGCAGGCCTCCAGTCGTCCTACGTTCGCCTAAAAAACATCCCGACGCTGCTGCTGTTCCATACACTTTGTGCTTTAAAAATCGTTCCATGAAGTTTCCTATCTACGACTCCACACGAATAAATAAATATCACGGCTGATAGTGCTCTGCAAAAGTAAGTGTTACCAGAAAGAGATAAATTGCTCGAATTGACCTAAATCGAAGCGAGCAGCATCTCGGCTGGGGAAGAAGAAGAAAAAAAAAAGGATTCCATTTCGACCCACCGATCATCAGCGTGGCAATGATAAGCTGCATCCATATAGTAGGAATTAATGAGTAAAATCCCCAAACCCTGACCCAAGCGCACATGCAACTGAATACATGCAAGGGATACTTTCTAAAAATCTTGGAATGACTGCAATGTACTTCTACTTTATGTTTTAGCAACCCCTGATAGACTGACAGCTGTAGTAAAATGAGACATGTTCTCTTAAAAAATATTTATAGTAGGTTCTGTACACTTTAATATCTGAAAGTTATAAAGTATGAGTAGAGGCAAAAACCTATTTGAGTGATGTTCTTCTTAGAAATTGAAAAATGCATGATTTTCTTTTTTTTTCCGTCGTTGGCTTTAATTAGTGAACGGGGAGTGAGGTTGGGATGCGACCCAGCTCGAGGATTCCCAGTCCGACAGCGGTCCGCTGCGTGCTACAGGAGGAGCTTTCCGTTTCGATGGATCTTTAAAATCTTTCCGAGTCTCTGTTTGGCTGTTGCCATGCCTTTCTTTAGCCGCTTTGCTGTGAAAAGAACAAGAAAAGACAATATTAGTATCGTACTGCAGTAATAACTTATTTCTGAATTGTTTTCATAGATAAAATCTGTACTCCCTTATGAAACAAAAAAATATACAATAATACAATAATACCTGTCTGCATAGAGTGTCATGAACGTGTGTTTTTAAAGGAACTTAATTTTTGCAATAACCCAAAATCCAATTGAAAAATCCATCCAAGGGGGATGCTAACTTCCAGTTCAGCCAACAAAAATACCACATCAGTGCTGCATTCTATCTGCGAGCCCTCATGCAGGCGCATTGGTCCATTATTGTCACCACCTGTTGATAAGTGGAATAATGTCAAACTATGGAGAGCTGCAGGGATGTTTTTGTTGGCTGTTGCTCTGGTACCCTCGCATTAGTTTTTACTGCAGAATATAACTCTGTGGAAAACACGAGTTCATGAGATTCACGTGTTTTGTTCAGCGAGATCATCGGCACTTTGATGATTTTTGAAGCGTAAATTGAAATTGCCAGAAGTAGAAAGCTAAAGTTAGGCTGTAAACAAACGTCACTGAGGTCCTACGACACTATACTATACACACTTAGGTATACATTGATTTATCTTCGAGTTAGCGTTAGAATAGTTTGAAATGAAAGTCTGCCTATAAAGAGTAAATGTATATGGTGTGATGAGGTTTAATGTCCCGGACGACCTCTGTAGTCTCATTTAGCATCTTGTTAGCAAATGCCTATTTTAACACACATAAGTATTTTAGAATTCAATCATGACACAAATAAATGATAATGCTTTTGTTGTAGAACAAAACCTGAAAATCTCTTAAGCTTGTGTTCACCACTCATCTTATTTCAGGCATTTTACCAGAAACCCAAGACATGGAAACTGAAAGAGCAAAAATGCTAACCAGTTTCCAGGTTTAGGACTCGTCCCTGCAGCTCTGTGGGCAGAAGCTATTACCAACACAGTAAAAACATTGCTCCATAGCACCACTAGTGGTCAAAACCTCCACAGGGCACCTTAATGCAAAACAATTATAATAGCAATTTGTATTGTAGTTCGTCTCAGTTGTCAAAAAAAGTCATTAACGACAGTAGACACACAACAGGGTCGGCCCAGGAACACTTGTTTCAGTTCACAAACCTTATCAGAGGCTTTCTCAGACTAACTTGAAAACAAGGTGAGGGAGTTCCACTGCTTTTCCACCAACCATGTACACATGCCACACAAATCTACAATCCATGAAACTGTCTGACAGGACTGATATACTTAGTTCTGCCACACCAAACTGTTTATTGCTAATAATTGCTAATTAATCATGACATATTCCAGGTGCAGTTTATGATCTGTGCTTTGTAACTGAGATTCCTCTTGGCTTTCTAAAAGAGAACTGTCATTCTGAACCGACTATAGGGAAATATGACTTTCCTTGAAAAAACTGCTCCAATTAAACACAAATGAAGATTAATTAAATATTTAACTGTTATCTGAAACTTTATCCTCCATGTGTATACACTGTATATATTTAACTGTACGCCTGCCTGTACACAAGTTTCCACTAAAATGTTGAATTATATTTTAAAGATGCTTCATCAGTTAACAAAACTAACTGTGTCCAGCCATGCTATTGTCTGTGAGGGCTAAAAGCATGCTAATATCCTTAGCATGCTAATAGTTGCTATATAGTTCTAAACACAAAGTGCAACTGAGGCTCATGGGGATGCCGTTATTTTGCAGGCATTTGGTGATAAACAAAGTAAGACATGTCAACTAGATGAAAAGTCAGGGGATCAGCAAAGTGATGACACTTCAGCAGCCTGGCTACAACTTCTAACACATCAGGGCTTTAAAGTTCACGCTGACACAGAGCTGACAGGTCTCCAGCTAACTGACGGCGCTGCTCTGAAATCTCTTACACTTAAAAAAAGAAGCAGTCCAACCGGCCTGACGCTGCTCACCTTTGGCATCTGCTGACCCCCCGCGATCCCCCTTCGCCATGCTGCTGCTGTTGGTGCTCGTGGAGTTGGTGCTGTTGTTGGGGGAGGACATGGATGGTCGCCTCTGGCTGAGGAACACCCCCGGCGCCATGGGCTGCGGCCCTGCCGGCGACTTCACCGTCCCCGTGCTGAACTCGTGGTCCGTCAGGCTGCCGTCCTGGGAGTCCAGGTTGTGTTCCGGCGAGCTGCTGTCCTGAGAGACTTTCA
The DNA here is from genome assembly GCA_039737535.1 of Lagodon rhomboides. NCBI lineage: Eukaryota > Metazoa > Chordata > Actinopteri > Spariformes > Sparidae > Lagodon > Lagodon rhomboides. The sequence goes on along the minus strand of CM077785.1, from coordinate 5,087,562 downwards.
CGGGCTCCTCCACTACTATCGCCTTCTTTTTGGTGCTTTTCTTCTTCTTCTTGGTTTTCTGCTGCTCCTCCTAGTGGTACATTAGTTTATTGTTAAGCAACACTTACAGGAATAGCTACATGTATTAGTTACTATCATTATATATAAATATCACAATGACGCACCTGATGAGAAAGCTTCGCTGCAGCCGCTGCTAGCCCCGTTTCTATGGAGGCCACTCGAGCTCCGTCCCTCGCCGGCCGCTCCTGTCGAGGAACTGACGGTCCTACGCGGGCTGGTGATCAATGAATGTCACGATCAATATAACGTTTTACAACAAACTAACTTCATGAAACGGCTGAACTTCCATTAATAATTACCTGTCGGGCTGTAAGGAGTGTCGTCGCTGCTTTTCCGTTTTTTCGATCTGGATTTGAAGACAGGATTATCCTCTTCTGACTCCAACGAAGGGTAAACTAAAATCAAGAGATGTAACAGTTTAAATTACTAACATGGCGTGCGTGTAGGAAAATTAAACCCTACCTGCCATTATTATCCCATACTGAAGCTTACATCGTGACTTCAGTGCACTTTTTTACTTCCCGTGCATCTGAAACGGTCGAAGTTTCCAGTGACAGCATGCCAGACAGCTGTGAGACAGCTGTTTTGTGCCGCCTTCCCTCTGCCTGCTCACAGTGCGGCCATTCCGATCGAGGCATTTTAATATCTGATAATTGGATGATCAAGATCAAAAACGCCCTGTTTACAGAAGACGGTGCCAAAGTGTGAGAAAAGCTTCGGGCGAGCCTGAAGGTTTCCGAACGAGAACGTTCGTGCTACAAACAACTAAGTAGACATTAATTAGAAGTTCAGAAAGCGTGTCAAATAACAATTCGGAACCAGCGTTAATGGCTTCTTAACAAGCTGGGAGGGGCCAAACAGCTGTGTTTGGACGGAGGTCACAGGGAAAACATTTCAGCGGAAAAAATATCAGAAAACGGAGCAACACGAAAGGGCCGCTCTGCAGAGGGAGCAGGGAAAATAAACATGGACCCTATCATCTACTCCTAATGAAATGTCCCAGGCAACCTTTAGAATTAGGGACCCACATGTTGGTCCATCAGGGGTCAATCTGTCTTTAACCGCAGCCGTTAGCAGCGGGGAGAATCAGGCATGGCGGATAATTATCCTCTCATTCGTTTGCTCAGAAATAACCCTGTTACGTCGGGCTGTCCCCACTCAGCTCCGGTCGCCTTTTTTAAAATTCAAACAAAGCAGGAACAAGAAGAATGTGCAGGCTTACCGTAATCTGAGTCCTTGAAACACGCGTCCATGTGATCCTGTTCGTCGTCGTAGTCCAGACTCTCGATACTGCTGCTTTTCCGGGGCTTCTTCGGGAGCCGCTTGGTGGGCCGCTTGCTGTTGTTGTTGCCGCTGCCGCCGGCTCCCCCGCCGGCCTTCTTGCCCGCCTGCGCGCCGTGCGAGTTGGCCTTCGACTGGCTATTGTTTTTGGACTGGCTGTTGCTCCACGGCTGCTGCAAGCTGTCTGAAGACGACAGGTTGGCCATGGACAGCATGCCCTGAATGGCCTCCTGTGTGCTGGGAGATGCAGGTGGCTGACTGTAAGTACGTCAATAAAAAATACACAACAACACAGCCATTACACAGCAGTCGACACGCTGCCAGGAGTGATGAGAGACTGAGAGAAGTAATTGAAAAAGACTTTAAAGTCGATGTAAAGTGACTACAAAATATTAAATGCCGAATCTGGAAGAGCAAAGTAAAACTATCCAACCTAACTATCCTCTTGGGGCCTGTGATTACCTATGAAGCAGGTAAGAAAATATATACACACCTATTAAGTTTTTAACTGCTGAGCAAAGTGACTATCAAACACTGCTACGAGGGAGCGAACCGTGGTCACTTCATTCCGTCTTCAAAGCGCCAAAACAATTAGAGAAATTAACATATTCCAGCGTTTCCTCCTTTCTTTCGCCGCTTGTTTGTAGCTGTCAGTGAAAGTGGAAACAGACCATCAAGAGCCGAACTCAACAGCAAACAGCGCGAGGCAGAAGGAAGAGCCCGGAGCCACGCGGCGTTCGATCAATTAAGGTGGAATGAAACAAACGTTGACTCAACACAAACTGCTGACAGAATCGTCGTAAATTGTTGCTCCAGTCGCTGGTTGATTTTTCGGCTCGAAGCGAAGTTATAGAATTCGGCTTTTTTCATCCAATTATTTCACGCTGAGCAGACCATTTGTTTGTCAGCGGCTCGCCTCATTAAGGAAACCTCAAATGTATTTACAGAAAGGACGAAAGGTCCCTTGGGAGCCATTAGGAGAGTAACGCTGATCATGTAGTCCGACCCAAGTGTGTTTGGATGTAAAGGTTCCACTGGTGTAGAAGAAAACAGAGTGAAGGAACAGAAAGTAAAGACATCGGGGGGGTCAGTCTACCTGTTGGTGCTGTAGTCGATCCCACCCACTTGCTTGCTGGCCTGCAGCAGGTCGAGAATCCCTGCAGCGGTGCTGCTCTTCTTCTTCACCTTGGAGTTGCGGCTCTTGACCTCAGGCTTGGCCTCCGTGTCTATGTGCAGAGTCTCGTCGTCTGACGAGTCGACGCTCTGCTTTAAGTTGAGAAAGAGAAAGAGACATGAGACGGACAGTGACAGAGGAACATGGTGCTGCCTCAGAGTTGAGACATTCGCAGTCAATTTTCTTGTTCGGAATGCGATTTCTCTGAATTTGAGGTCCCTTTTGGTCCCTTTGTTTTAACTTGTAATTAACTCCACCGAGGGGGTTTAGGTTTGTACCCATGTCTGACTGTCTGTTTGTTTGTTGGTTGGTTTGTCAGCAGGATTACACAAAAACTACTGAATGGATTTCCACAAAAGTTAGATGGAGGACGGATCTCAGCCAAGAATAGAACTCATTGACTTTTTGTGCAGATCTGGATGAAGGGACGGATCCAGAACTACGTTACGTCACTTTCTTTACCATTGCGAAATGTGTGTTTTTAAACATTTTCATTAATTTCTCAGGTAATGCATGGATGTTGATGAAAAGAATCAGGCGTATTTGGGTGGCTGGTATCTATGATGCATATGCATACATACGGGTGGTTCAACATTTACAGTGATACAGGACTGTTGAGTTTGATATTGGATTATGCTTGACTGTATCAAAAGGGACTGTTGGGCCCATTGAATACAATCAGGAGGTATACCCTCTAATTCTAATGTCTAATGACTCTTTTCCTGCAGGTTCATTGTCTATTATGTGCCTTTGGTCAGAATGACCCAATAGCAGCTATATTTCCTGAAGTCAACACCTTGTACTCGTGCATCAAAACCATAAACCACTTTGTAGCCATTTTCCTGTTGAGTCGGTAGGACAGACAGGATGAGAGAGGCTTTTCTATGTACTGACGCAGTATTTTTTTCCTCATATAAGTTGCCAAATCTCTGTGTGAAAAAGGGCTAAGGACTTCAGGTCCCCACACGGACCGTTCACAGAAATATAAAAAATATACACAGAAGTGTAATAGGTTCCGTTTAGTCCGGGAAATATTGGATGAAAAAAAAAAAAAGAGTAAAAACTAAAATACTCCAACCAAACATCTTATGGCAATTTTGTCACTGTGTTGGCATTGAGAGGGGTGGTCTGACAGGAGGGCGAGGAGAGTATGATTTCAATATCAGCATACTAAAGAGGAAATGTCACTCGTGTGGACTAGAGGTCCACTCTGACCTATGAAACTCCCAACAGCAAGTATCTACTGTTGTTTTATCACTTACAACACATCTTTTACTTGTTATTCCTGTCTGCCAGAACGCTGCTGGAACAAAGTCTGACATCAGCCAAGTGCCAGCCATCTACGAGCTATTACAGCTAACGTTAGCTACAATAGCTAATATCAGCGTCATTCTGGATCCCACTCATGTTCTCTCAGCTTCTCCCGGTCTTCTGCTGCCCCTGTCGGGAACGCTCATCCTCAAGAGCTCCTCGTCAGCGGCGGTTGCTCCACCACTCTGCCTGTTCGCTCAACGAGCCAAGGGACAGTGTACGTATGTTTACCGGGGCAACTTCACAGTCCGCTACGTCAGCTGGCTGCTTGTTTTAAACAACCACGAGAAAGCACAAGCACAACCCACTAACACCAGACAGCCACTGAACATAGAGTGAGGAAATATTAACATGTCAGTTACGCTGAGAGAGATTTTCGTGGCCCTGGTAGTCCAGTGGACGAGAGGGAGGGAGATCAGTGGGGCCGAGGTCCCCATCTGAGTGCCTGTTCTTGGCTATTCTCCTGACCTGGCAGTCCATTGTACAGTACAACCAGAGACAGTGGGCCACGATGAATTTACTTTTTAGGCAGATTACAAAAGAGACAAGCAGTGGCTATCTACTGTGCTACTTCCTGACTGTATGTTCAGAGGCGCACCAGGCATCTGGTGTAAATGAGTTGTGCTTGTGTTTTTCTCACGGTTGTTTAGATGGCTGTTTAAACAGCCGATGCAGCGGACTGTCAGCCTCAACACGCCTCGTTAGCTGTTCCACCATCCCGGCCTGTAGGCTCTACCTAACAAGCCCAGAGATACCCGGTGAAGAGCTATCAGTATGTACACATCAAGTCTGTTCCTCTCTGCCATTGTTGATCACATAGATCCTGAAGTTAGCTATGTTAGCAGTCGTTGCTGACACTAGAACAGAACTTGGACCAGCAGGACTGCCTGACTAGAATAATGTCAATTAAAAATTACACTTAGTGAAAAAACAACAGCAGAGAGAAATAGACTTAATATACCCATGGTTTGGAAATTTATTGTAAACTTGTGGAGGAGTTGGCCTTATTAGCATGCAGATATGCAAAGCACACTGTTCTTGGCCCTCACGTCAGAACCCTCTACACCAAAACAGTGACAGAAAGTTTCACTGAAAAAAATTTGACATCGTAAAAATCCTGTCACTGAAAAAAGACAGACATGGAAGAAAAATCGGAAGATTGTCATTGAAAAACACATCAATATCCAAATACCCAAATAAAATGAGAAAAAATGGTTAATATCTGTGTTTTACTTTTTACTGTAATTCATTTCAGTGCTAAAAACAAACATTTGAGCATTGCGGTATATTCAAAATAAATAAATAAATAATTTTAATTAAAGAAAAATAATAATAATTCAGTTGAGAGAGTTTATGTGAGGATGTAGCTGGCTGTGGGAGTCCAATGCTAGCAGTGGCTTTTTAGCATCACAACACTGATTATCTTCAAGGTGTTAACCCAAAGGTGATGTCATATGATACATACCTTGGTCACCGAGGGTTGGAACTTTGATTTCTTGGCTGGTTGAATGGGTTCTCTGATGTCTGACAAAACTGGGAAAGAAAGGGATTTCTTCATTGACCAGCTCAAACTCATATGCATATGATTTCATTACATAGCAGATAGTCAGGATGGGGGTTTATATTTGGTATCACTACCAGTACAATACCTACTTAAACCCTAACCCTAACCCAACAACAAAACAACTGAAAAGATGATGTCTCGATTTTTAAACCGGCCTACAAAGCTATGATTGGTCTTTTTTTTTTTCTAACCTGGGAAAAGGTTCGTGAGTGAGCACAAGAACAGACCTCTTGAAACTCACAACATGTCATTTATCTTGTCTCTTTATCAGAACAGAACAAAAGACATCAGTAGCGTGGGATCATGGTAGTGTCAACACTGTTACACCATGGCTGTAAAAATCAGACATGCAATTGTTTAATATTGAATTCACATTATGTTAAGTCTATTTGCTGACTTCCTTTCTCACTCTCTGACTCTCTCCTAGAAGTTACAGTGACAGGTGACCAAATGAAATGCACTGTTGCCTTTAGTAAACTTGTGAACATTTGAACATTGTTCGAAACATTTGGGATAATGTAAGTACACAACTCAACAAAGATCTAGTTGTTTTTAGAAATCTTACATAATATATCTCTAAATGACTACACACCAGAGTTGTGATTCAGAGGATTCATGGCTTTGGAACAAGACAAGTTTCACTCTTTTTGTATCCAAATATGCTAAACTGCCTTATGTATCGGTATTAAAAATGTTGAATGTTGGATCAAAAGACAAGTAAAAATAATAACCTGAACAAGCATTTAATGCACTTCCAGATTAAGTTGACACTTAAAAAGTTGCTAGGGTTTGATACCCAGCCCTAGTTGATAGTCGAAATAAACTGAATCCCAAATACTCACAGGAGTGATCTCTCTTCACAGTGTTTTTTTTCCGCCTGATTGGGAATTCGTCAATCTTCAGCTCCCCCTCGTCTGAGACGTACTCATACTCATCTCGTACTGGCTTAGTTTTGTCCTCTTTTAGGTTTTGTAATGATCCAAAAACGCTTGAGTTGGTCTGAGTTTTCAGCGTCTTGGAGCTGAAGAGGAAACAACAGGACAATAAAGGGGTCAATAAGGCGCTCGCAGGGGTAAGTCCTTGAATTAGCTTTAATGGATATGGTGCTGATAGGCACATAGTTCTGTCATCATCATAATGCACCACGTTAACCAGAAGGTTAACATGCTCTTCTCTCCAAAAGACCCCTCATGAAACATTTATATGACAATTGTAGCTATTCCATACATACCTCAGCATCTTCTTGTGTGACATAGTAAAGCTGAACTTGTCTTTATTGCCTGACAGCGGGGTTCTGTCAAATCTGCTCTCTTCTTCCATTTTCAGCAGGGAGTCTGGTTTACTATTCTGTAAAAGTTAAAGAGGAAATAATGTCAAATGAGCACATGAGCAAATCACAATGAACTCAAAGCTGAACTTAACATACGGCATATCAACTAGAATTACCGCATTGCAGTCGTATGCCTCCACGCACCAGCCAGAACATAGAACATTATGTCACAGTGCGTTTAGCCTCGAACATTTAGATATCAGATGTCATAATTTTATAATTTTAGTTTATTAGACATGTGTATGTCAAATTTTATCTGAACTATATATATGTACTATACTATATATTATATATATGAACTCTTGTATGTGTTCTTGAGATATCACGTTCGCAAGAATAGGACGCCATGAGGTCACAGCGACTTTGACCTTTGACCACCTGAATCTAATCAGTTCACCCTCAAGTCATAGTGGACATTTGAACCAAATTTAAAGAAGTTCCCTCATGGTGCTCTTCAGATATCACGCTCAGAAGAATAGGATGGATGGCTGGATGTCTAGACAACTACACAAAGACATAATGCCTCCAGCCACGACTGCTGCCAGCGCGGAGGCATAAAAAATTACTTGAATGACGAACTGTAATGTGAAAGGGGATTAACCAACTGTAACTCCCATCCACCTCCGTGGTTCCCTCAGCTCTACAGAGAATTTTTGGCCTCTTTTAGCTCTTTGTTTTAGTTGTCCAGACTTCAAACTCTGCTGTCATTAGTCTCTTTCCAGCAACAGAAAGAGAGAGTGGGTGTTTTAAGCAAGATTTTCACATAAATCCATTCTGATCAGCGCCGAACAGCAGGCAAAGTTCAAAATAAGCTGATGAGCACAGTGATATATTTGACAAACACCTTTTTCAAGAGTTGGTGGAGACCAAAACAGTGCTAAAAGGAGAATGAATAATGAACTTGTAGTCACCAAACATGACTCCAAATATTTTAAGGTGATAATATGCTTTAATGTTCAGAATACAGGCTTGCCTTCACTACACATTCATTCATTGTTTGTATCTTTTTTTAAATATTATTTTAAAGGATTGTGATTTTTTTAGTTTTGCCCTTTAACCAACAGGCATTAGTTTGAATAATGACACGACCTGTCAGCGTAAACAGTCTTACCTTATACTTCCATTTTGCTTCAGTCTTGTTTTTGTTCTGCTCTCTGATTTCAAATTTGTCCATGTTGTTCTGCTTTGACATTTCTTTTTCTGTCATACTCAGGACATTCTTAGCCGCCTGTAAAATGGACGTATTTGAACAAGGATACAATCGTTAACAGACAAATTCATCCATCAGTAACTACTGGTTGCTTTAGCCATCCTATGCAGGAGTAAATCTGAACTATATGCATAGTTCAATTTGACAAGGAAGAAAAAAGGACTAAGGATACCAATAATCAGTTGTCAAAATTAATCTACAGTAACATCAAGACCTGCTCACCTTTGTCTTTTTCGGCTGGTCCATCTTACTCAGGATGTCTTTTGCATGGGACTCCAGAGCTGCGAAGCTGGAGGGTTTAGGAGGTGGCGACAACTCTTTCACTTTCTTCGCTTTCTTCTTTCCGCCCTCCTTGGCCTTCGGGACCTTCGGAGGTTTGGGGGCCTTGGGCATCTTTGGGGGTTTGGGAGGTTTAGGAGGTTTGGAGGCTTTCTTTCTGGCCTTTTCTCTGCTGGGCGAGGGGACATGGGCCGGGGAGATGGGCTCCTCAGGCTCGGAGTGGGTGGACGGTGGTTCCTCCACTGGTACCTTAATACTGGGTTCACTCTTGATGGCTTTGGTTGCATTCTGGAATAAAGGTGGGGGATTGTTGTCAATTGAGCTATAATTTTCAAATCAGCAATAAAACCCCACCAAAACAAATAATTACTGAAATTCTAAGTTTATTTCTCATCTAAACCAAATCAAATATTTTTTGACATTTAGTAGGTTCAATGCATTCAATGCATTGTAAAACAAACAAACTAACAAAAAAGTATGAAAGGATAGATAAATCAGTCAACTAAAATTTTTATCTATGTTGCAAAGTTTGACATTCCCAATTTTAAGCTCTGGCGTTAAACTGCAGAACTCTTGTCTGGGAACCTCTGTTCTTTCTTCATTCACCTGTAACTGACAACCATTTTTCTACTCAGGACTTTAAGTTATGGTGGCCTAGAAGGGTCAAACCAAATGCAAAAGTCCCAAGACAAATGCAAAAGTTACAGCAGGAATGCCAAAATCACAACGCGAATGCTAGCCTACAGAGGCTAGCATTTGTTTACAGAGCACAAATTAAAAGTTACAAAAAAACCCTCAGCATTTACAGCAGTTTTTCCTCTGTGTTTTCAGGAAGATGTGTGACCTTATCATATTTTACAGTGCAGTACAGTACAGCCTTACAACTAACAGTCGCATTTAAATGGCACATTCAATTTAGAGTTTAAGCGTAATTAACATCTTGGTTTGGCATCAAATTGATCCAGATCGCTGCCTTAAAGTTTGAAGTACTCAAAAGCAGCATTTTATCTGGATTCAAGATAGGATTGGATCACCAAATCTGGATCTGAATCTTCAGGATCAGAAATCTTTGGATTTGCTTTGAAATACCCAATTTTGGGATCCAGTCAGAATTGAATCCAATCCGACCAATATATTCCTGTGAGATCATTTTGTAATATTGACCCCAAACATCTCCACTGACATCATCTCTTACTGCCAAAGTGAAAGAACTACCTGGAACTTTAAGTGAATTGTCGGTAACATCACATTAATCCAGAAATAAAATCACATTACCTCTGACAGTCGGATCTCTTTTGCCAGATCCTTAATGAGCTGTGATGGTTTCATGTTCTCTGGAAGCTCATCTTCATGTTCCAAGAGGGCCTGTTGAGAAAAAAAACAAGCAGTCATTCCATTTCACAGCATGTTAGAAAGACAATTCAAACACATACTGTATAATCATGTGTCCATACCTGTTTTTTAGTCCAAGCTCTGAAGGCTCCGTTGATGATTTTGGCACCATGGATCAGATATGGTGCTGGTTGCTTATTTGCTTTATGTAAACCTACAGAATAAAAGACGCACGTTATCAGTGGAAGAAACATGCATTAGTAGCAGAGACTTACACAATGTATTAAGTCTCTCACACACAAGAACTAATGAGCTGCAACTTCAGTCTGTCAAAATACAAAGAGAAAGCATGTGATGTTGTTGCACTCATCAGTGGTGACTGTGTGTTTGGACAACCTGTCCTGCTCACACAATGAACCAGAGCTGAGCTCCAAAACAGCCAAGGGACACATTAAAGTTCCCAGGGTACAGAATCAAAACCTGCCTGCTCACTCGCTGCATCGGCTGTATCACGCAAATGTCAGATGGAACTACTGTGTGTACTATGTGGCTGAAGACATGGTGATTCTTATGAAAAAGATCAATGTTATGTGTCAGTTGTCCACAGTACAATGAAATTAAGATTATTAAAATGACTGCACAGTATATACTTCCAACTGCTACTCTATCACACAGTGTACAGTATAACCTCTGTCCATGATAATACATTGTACATATAAATGGTTTTGGATATTTTATTGTAAATGTACAGTATCTTAAAAGGTAAAGTGGTGCAGACATTTTAACTCGACCAACACTTACACTACCTTACAAAATAAGAGATGCTTGATATGGTATATAAACAAAAATGCAATTATTTGACAGATATTATGATGTTTTATGATTCACAATTAGTGTGAATGATCATTTTCACATCACTATTTTTGAAATTCTCTTTGGAAAAACATTTGCCCTGAGCATTTATTTGAAAATTCAGCAAAAAATTGTGCACAAGATTACACATTACCAACATTTAAGGATCCTTAAAGAAACAAAAACATTTTACAATTTCACAATTTTACAAAATATTATCTCCTGTCACTACAGATGTAACAGTGTACCAAATTTTGTGATAAAAAATGCCTTGACACCATCGTGGGACTGTGGCGATATCCACCAACACATCACGTGGTTATTTTGCTCGTAAAGTTCACGGCTGGAACAACGGAAATCCGTATGAATGCATTCTCCTGTGTCTCCTTGTTATTGTGTTGTTCTGTTTGAACAGCAGAGGGCCTCAATCCCCCAGTAACCTGCCCAACTCCACCTCCGATTGGTTGGCTTCGTTGATTTCGCTCTCAATTATCTATTAGATTGTGAATTCATTTTGCTTTTCATTTTTCATTTTCTTCTTTTTTTTCCAAATATCGTGATGAATTTCATACTGTGGACTATATTGTAATGATATCGTACCCTGAGTTTTTGGTATTGTTAAATCCCTAACTGACATGTATTACACTTGATATAAACTTAAAATAAATATATTTTTACTAACCCTAATATGGTAGAATTAGACAAGCACATGGACACGGTATGATGATAGAACCACAACATACCTTGAAACCAGTATACCGCTGCAACCCTACTATACACTACATAACAATATATTGGTCAAGACCTATTTTCTTTACAAACAGAAATATATAACATAAATAATATTTGTTATATTAGTTTTTAAGATTTGTGATTGAAATATCATCTGAGCAGGATATTTTACAGTTGGAAAATAAACTACCTACAATACCTTCTGGGTAGCAAACCCCTGCATCATGCTTTAGCTTACATACAACTGACTTTTTTGATAATGCTATTTCAAAGTGTATACATCTAATTCATCCAAAATGCATGTTTGATGCTTTCATATGTCATTAATAACAGCACTTTCACTGATGTTGGGTTGGAGACTGATAACCTGCCAGTGACACCCCTGTAGATTGTACCTATTCAGTGTATGCCTATGGTTTGTGGAAGACTTAGGTGCATGAATTTGGCGGGTGGGTTTGGGGGTCCTCCCAGACATATAAAAAAATAATTTCATAAAATAATAATAATAATAATAATAATAATAATAATAATAATAATAATAATAATAATAATAATAATAATAAAAAGAATTCCACATGATTTTGGACCATTGAACCAAATCTACTGGGGACCTAACTATGGTCTACCACCATTAAATCTGTGAAAAGCGATTTAGTTAGCTGTGATGCTCTCCACATTGATTTTACAATCATTCAGCTTAGGCGGTGCCAAAAATGACTTTGGTGCCTTATAAAGCCTTAAAAGGTAGGAAAAGCCCTGTTTTTGATTACATGATGCTTAACGGGACTTTTTAAGCTCTAACTTTTCGCAAAGACTCACCAGTCTAGATTAAACTGTGACGACCGCAGCCTTAACTCATGTGAAATTATGCAAATTCAGCTTCACCCTCTGATTTCAGTTAAATGGCAGAAATGTGCCCGCAGAATATCAAAGTAGTTCTATCAGCTGAAGTGGATTTACAGCCAAAACAGGAAATTATTAATAAGATCAAGGCTGAGCAGCAGCAGGAGTGAAGTGAGACGTTCTCTTGCACCGAAAGAGCTGCCCTTGAAGTTAAAAAGAATAATGGTATATTAATGGCGAGGCCTTTGTGGGTTTGAAGCAGTGTGCGCCACACACAATACACACATCCACACAGAAAATGTCGAAACATAAACACTTGGCCCAAGCCAGCAGAACAGAGTTTAAACACAGGCTTGTAATGGAGCAAGTGATTCTAGCTGGGCCAAACCTTTTGAAGCTAATCATCTGTAAACTCGACAATTCACCGATTTAATGACTGAAATAATATTAGAGCATCCAGCTCCTCATCTGTGCAGCAGACACGCAGCCACACGGTGAATGTGCAGCTTGGAAAAAAGGCCTCTCTGACATTGTTTGTGTTTTCTCTGCTTTCGTGCATTCTTCCGGAGAAATGGCGTGTTAACTGAAGATGTAAGTTTACACTGAAATACCACATATTAGAGCAAAAATTAAACCTATAAACACATTAAAACTGATTCAGGGTTTACCTTTGAATCGCTCGAGGAGATGCCGTCCCACATACCAGCACGCCGTCTCGAAGTTGGGGAAGGGGGTGAGAGTTTTGACCTTCAGTCGCTTCTCGATTTCATATGCTCTGAGGAGGATAAACCAAGATGTTTCAGCTAAACGTCATCATGAATTACCAACAGGTTTATTGAAAAAAAACTAAGCAATTCACACGGTATTTCCAAATGTGGAGAATTCAGAAACACATTGGTGGAATTTGGAGCTAAAAACAAGCATGGACCCACTAGAGACTCCTGGGTAAAATCAGCCAAGGTCACACACACACAAGTATGTCACACTAAATCCCCCCAAAATGTGGACATGACAGCCTGAAAGAGGCATGGTGGCTCACAGCAATTAAGACAAGGAAAAGGGCAGTTATCAAACACAACAACACAACACAACACAACACAAAGTCTGCATGTTTGTGTAATAAGACAGGTGTCCAAACCTCATCTGCATCTCCACACTCAGGTTGTGGACAAAGTGTCCAGAGAACGCCAGGCAGTCAACTGGAGTCAGTATTGCATTGATCCAACCTGAGCAAACAAACACATCCAGGGGTTGTAAATAATAAAACCATTTATTCATTCATGCATTTGTTGTTTCTGATTAAAAATTAAAAAAATAATTTATTATGCCTTGTTGCAATTCACTTTCTGTTGTAACCCACGTTCCTTCAGCCACTACATAGTTTTATACTATTATTTGACATTTAACTATTTAAAAATGTGCTATGATTTTTTTTTTTTTTGACCTTTTCAGAAGTATCCTGCACCACAGGAGGCTTAGAAAGCACTTGACAGCAACAAAAATCAATATGACTGTGGGACAAATCCTGATTACAGGAGGAGATGTGAGATGATGTCATTCTGTCTATCCTCAGAGATTCCACACCGTGACAGCTCATCCTTTCATTCACCTGGATGTACGCGACCATTGTGGACAATGATGCAAATCAATGAACAGCATGTTGATGAAGGTTCTCAGCCTTCCAGGTCATGGAAACTCTAAGTGCTGTATCGTAGGCAACTAACTAACTGGTGGAGAGTTTGCAGGCTTGTAAACTCTGTGGGTGTGTCCTTACAGACCTGTTAAGGTCACGCATGAGCTCTGAGTGTCAGAGTCCTTAGTACAAAACACTTGACACCTGTGGGTCATTGACCCAACAGGCCTTCATGTGGGTTGCTGAGGCTCGGTGAGCCCAGGTGTGAATGGTTGCTAAGCTGTCTGGGGAGGAAACTCAGTACAGCGTTGTAGGTGGGTGATCAGTAATGTCTTAGTCCACCTCCTCTGTCATAAGATGGATTCTTTTACTCCTCTTTCAAACCATCTGTCTTCTCTGGCCAAGATGTTCACATTGTTGTCCTCAAAGGAATGATTTGTCTCCTTCAGATGTCAGTGGAATGAACAGCACTTATCTTTATAGAAATACTGTTGTTCACCATAATGTAGAATTTAATTTGCTGTATTATCTAAAAACATTATTGTCTTGTTATTTTATCCATAAAAAATGTCTCAATTAATTTTCCGGACAAATAAATGACAACATAAAATATAACAGCACATATGCTGCAAAAAGGATTTTATCCATATCTCTAACATTAATAACAATGAAAAATATTATAAATCTTAAAAGGAAAAAGGAACTAAACCATGCATTTTATTTGCATCTTGTTAACTGACTATTAAATTATTTGGGCAAATTTTAAATAAAGAATCTACAACATTGTAAAAGTATTCAACTTTTCTGATTTCTCTTAAATGTAGCAGATTTAGGTTTTAAATAACAAGTACATTTTATTCTTATTATTTCATTTATATCTTAAATTAACTGATTACTATCTAAAAAGTCAGAATATATGAAAAGTTCCAATGGCTCAAAGTGCCGTAAATTCATTATCTTGCCCAAACAGCCTAAAAATGACACAGAAAAGAAGCTGAAACAGAGTTTGTTTAGAGTTTTTTCTTATACAACTTACTTCAATGATTATTCAATTATCAAAATTGAGAAATTAGCTAAATTATTTCAGGACTAAATATTATCATCATTTAACATTTGTCTACACATGTTATGCACATATTAGAATGTAAAATAAAGTTATGTTGCAGGCTTTCATACATTTTTCAAGAAAATGCTGTAATTTGAAGGGTTAAACAGTATTATATGTATGATTAAATGTTCTTCTATATATTCATGACCTGAGTGCAGCTCTAACCTGATGGGATGAACAGAGTCTGCCCTTGCTTCAGAGTGCATTTATAACACTTGTCCACCTGGTCGGCAAAGAACATTTCACTGTGATTTGACGATGATCTCCACCGCTCGTACAGAGACAGGTTGGCGGAGGTGGGCTTGATGAGGAAGAAGATCTTCTCTCCCTGCAAACACAAACACCATCACATTCATCGCATGAAAGATGGACAATAATGTATTCCACATTTCCTCTTAAAAATCACTTCAGAATAGAAGATAATCAGCGCTGTACACTCATCAGAGATGGATGACACTGACTGTCGCGCACCCATTTTTGTTCTAAGGCCAGTTCTGACTCAACACACTGGTCTAACCATGAGTATGACAGACCTTTAGGACGTGGTACCAGACGGAGGCACCGCCGCACTCGATGTGGAAGTCTGTGTAGCTGTCTTTGACGCAGATGAGACAGTATTTGGTGACTTTTGGCTTCCCAAGCAGAGCGTCATCAGGCCAGTAGTTTTCTACCCATGACAACCGCCGCACAATCTGTGGACTCTCCACTATACTGTTCATCCTGTCCCAGAAAAAAACACACACAGATTACAAACAGAAGATTTCCACAGGGTCATCTTTATGAGCCAAATCTCACTTTATTCAAACTCCACTATACGTTAGAATGTACCTTGTGTCAGTGAACTCCAGGTTGATGACGTTTAACACTTTCTTTCTGTTTGTGCTGTAGTAATAATCTACAAACTCTTTGAGCTTCATCTTGCTGTCCGTCTGTTTGGTGACGTCAACCACGTCCACGCCAACATCAGGACCTGAGACAATAACAGAGGACACAGAAGACACGATAAAACAAGCTGGAGGAAAACTAACCGCCTACAAGCTAAACATTTTCTTTAAACAGGAAACTGGTTTACAAAATATGTCTGGAGCGGTGTACTGTTGAGATACATCAAGTGATCTCATCACCGAGCACCAGTGCTCAGGAAGATATGGAGCAGATGCGCCCCCTACTGACAAGCAGATAGTATAGTACATTTTTATCTTATGATTCATTTAAAGGAGGAAATGAAATGCACTCCAGGTCCCCAACTTAAACACAAATATTAGTTAATGTATTAATCGATGGGATAGCCATTACTTTTGATAAAGACACTTAGAATGTGCAGACAAACTGTATTCGTCTGTAGTTGTAATTCCCTCTTCACTCTCAGAAATAAGGGTTCCAAAAGGGTTCTTCTACAATGGCTGAGGTTCTACCTGGAACCATTTGCTTCTGAAAAACCCTTTCCCAGAAGGAACATTTTTTCAAGGGTTCTTGGTAACACTAACGGTTCCAGTAAGAACTATTTTGATCCAGAGAACCCTTTTTTGGAGAAAGAGTTCTTCATTTTCATTTCACTTGTTACACAGCGTCCAAGCTTCTTTAGTGAGCAGTAGTAGAATAAAAAAAATTATAGTAGTTGTAACAATAGAAGTAGTATTGTTAGAACTGGCAAAAACAGTATTAGTAGTAACACTTGTAGTAGTAGTGATAGTATTAGTTAAAGCAGGAGTACATTTATAGTACATTTATCATCAGAAACAGTTGTAGCGGTGGTACAACAGTGGTAGTGCCATAATCAGTCCTGATGTCAAAGCCTTACCACAGTATAGCTGCTATAGTTAGAGTACTGTAGTATCAGCTGTGGTACAAATAATCGATCCAGTAGCACAATAGTAGCAGTGGGAGCAGTTATAGAAGTAGATGCAGTAACGCTATTGGTAAGAATGGTGGTTTCAGTAACCAGTGGTATGAAAAAGTGCGCAGAAGTCATACTTGAGTAAAAGTAAAGATATCGTGTTAAAATATTACTTAATACATTTAAAACTGCATAAAAGGAAAACTACCTGTACAAATTGTACTTCAGTAAATTTACTGAGATACTGATACTGAGATACTTTTTACTGAAGTATCAAAAAGCACAAGTAAACTTAAATCATACATATATTTACATGTATGTACTGCATATACTATTTACATTTAAAGTTATCAAATGTAGTGGAAAGTGAAATATTTGCCTCCATAAATATTGCAGAGGGAGTATAAAGAAACAGAAAATGGAAATACCCAAGTAAAGTAAAAGTACCCAAAAATTGTATTTAAGTGCAGTAAAATCCATCACTGGTAGTAAGAGAACTCGGTTCCTCACCAACATTGTTCTCCACATCACTGATGTAGAAGGTGGGGGCAGGCATGGACATGCCCAGGCCGTCTTTCTTCTGAGCCAGGATTGGCTCGTTGAAGCCGTTCTCCTCAAGGTACTCCATGGTCAACTGACTGCCACTCAGCTTCACCACTATGTCATCAGCACTGGAGACCACAGTAGATAAGTAATAAGACAGTGCCCTCTAGTGGAGTTATTAATAAAGTGAGGAATAATATTGACCGGAGGTTAATATGAGGAGTCCCTAATAATATTTCAAGAGCTCTAATCAATATGAGGAATCATTTCATTATAATTGAATCTATTAAACGTGATCCCAATAAGTGTGTTGAGTTTGACTATTTCAATTGTTTGGAATGTTACCACTTTATCTCACATTATTGACCTATTCATGGTGTTGCCAGCTGTACAGTTAAGTAACCAGAATAAATGACTTACCTGGGAAACGTCCTACTGCGAAGCTCCTTAATGAAAACCTGGCTGCCATTCTGAACAGCTTTGATATCTGTGCTTTGCCCAGTGTCATTTTTGCTCCAGCTCTTTTTCTTTTTCACTGAAGAGCAGAAAAAAAAACATACAAACCATCAAGAGTGAAGTAACACACTGCAGCTAATGACTTGAACAAATAATTGAATTCCAAATTCAGACATACGATCTTATTCCTCAAAAAACTTCTTTTTTTCCCAGCACAGTTTGATAATTGGAAATGTTATATGGCATAACAGACATGTGAGACGAACTGGAAAGATCACTAAGGCAGTTTCACTTTTTCTTTTTTTAAAGGTGTACTTAAGAAATGTATTAAATGGCTGGATTTAAAAACTTAGCTCCAAAACCATAGGGGGCAGCATAACTGCTAATCTCTGGCTGTCAGGACTAGCTGCCATTGCTTGTGACTCACTACCTGCAAGTAGCTCAGTTGGCTGTGGAGTTAACTGGCCCTAGCAGCTGACAGGAGTCTGCTTTAAGACACTTCTCTCAGCGCACCTCAGGTTGACTGGGCTCAGCAGTCACCCAGTGATAAACAGCTGGATATCAGACTAGGACTGAACACAACCTCTGAGGCCGACAGATGGCGGTTTGAAGACAGGGGATACAGTACAGAGGTGATTTACAGAAGCTCTGACCAGGACTATGATGCCAGGGGCGAGAGGACATAGCAGGCATGGACAGGAGAGGCATGGAGTAGTAGATGTTTGGGTGTATTTTTACTTTTGAGTCAGGAAAATAGCTGTACAAATATTTTCTGGACAGGTACTTGGTCCTTGGCTACTAGAGCCATTGCCCCGTCGTTTCACAACTTTGTGTCACATTAAAAACTCTCTGAGTAGTAGGAGGGACACTGCTGTACATCCCTCTCTGTGTAACATATGATGCACAGATCTCAGTCCGTGGATCAGGCAGGAAGGGTCATAAAAATGATTATTCTGATTAATAGTAAGTGGGATTTAGATGGGTGAAATATGTCTTTAATAAGGAAATTATTCATGACATTACCTTCAGCAATGCTCCAGCAGCAGAAACGACATATGTATTTCTCCCTTAACTTGAGCATTTGTGCATGAGGAACATAAACTTCCTTGATTATTTAAAACTCCTGACTCGCTAACAGGATTGGCTAGTATTTCATGTAAATTAGTGTTCTGTGTTCTTCTACACATCACAAGGTTACATACACAGTTCTGATTCATACATTAAAATAGTTTGTCATGAAGCAGCTTTCCTCCTGATAAATCCTGAGATCCTGTCTAAAAAACATTTATTTCAGAAGATAAAAGTTGAATTCTGTTTCCTATTTCGAGTTTCTATCAACAGCTTTTAGTTTTGTTGCTTAAATTTTGCCTGTGTTGCATCTTACTATCTGAATAACATAGCAGGAAAAATACTGCTGTCTGTACATTTGTTATTTACAGATGGTGGGCCGCTGGGCATGAAGATGACAACTACGTCGGTCTGAAGCTAGCAATGACACTTGCGCTGCACTGTGCACCGCTTGGTGCTAGCTGCAAGGTAGAGCCCTCTGAGTTTATTCTGGGTATGTATTAAACTAAGTAGCAAAGTCACTGCTTTTCCACATCCCTGTTGAAACTTGCCTCCTGAGGACAAACTGATATTTCCCGATAGGACAGGTTGGGGATAGCTGTTTATGCTAACTTCTAACTGCTAACTTCAGTAGACATCACTGCAACAAAGTAAACAGACACCTTTTACATAATGTCATAAAAGTTTTTTCACACTCTGTTGATAATGTTAATAAAGTTTTTTGAATGTTTTAAACTAAAGTTTTGGTTATATCTAACAAATGTCATCCGACAGCGCCAGTCAACACAACTCTCCCTGAGAGGTGCTACTTACATGTGGATTTGCCGTGGGTCTTCTCGCAGTTTGGACAGTGATATATGTCAATATCTGGAGCGTCATCTTCATCCACCCCAACACAGCTGAAACAACACAAGAAACACTTTTTAATGTTTCAGCATGTGACCTGTCTCCGATGCATGTAGTGGTTTGTCAGGGGTCTGCAGTTTAACAATCGGCTTGTCTGACAGACACTTGAAACTTGGTTTCATTATCAGTCAGTGACTAAATGCATACTTTTATTTTGGTCAAAATAATGATTATTTCCACGATCAATTATTTTGACATTTACCAGATTAATCATTTGGAAAATGAAATGTTAGTAAATAGTGAAATAAATGCCATCACGCTTTCCTAAAAACCCAAGAGAACGTCTTCAAAAAGCTTGTGTTGTCCGACCAAAAGTTCAAAACTGAAAGACTTTCAGTTTACAGTGGTGGAAAACACAGAAGAACTGCAAATCATTTGATCATTTGAGAAGCTGGAACCAGAGAATAGCAGGTGTTTTTTTAAAAAATAATAAAACAACTTAAGCAACTACAAGTGATGGTGTAAGTGTTTGTCATTGGTAGTAAAATGAAACATGAACCATGAAAAAACACTGGAGCAGTCCTTTAAAACTATTCATAGTCCACAGCAGAAGGACTCTGATATACAGTAGAGTGTAGAACAAAGGGACAGGACAGTGGAGGACAGCACAGTATGTATATCAGACTATAAATTCCCTCCACACACTGTAAATGCATAAGAGTTGCACATTTTGGCGCTGTGGTTGACAGCGCGGCAGCTGTGAGAGGAAGTGTTGGTTGATTTAACACGTGACAGTTTGCCTCATTTGTCTTTCACGTGATAATTCTTTCTACGTTTGGCACTTTTATAGTGACGTCAGAAATATTATATTTTTCTGATTAAACTTTTGGGACTCAGATCTGATCGTCAGTGCACTGTACTGTTCTGTACACAGGACAACTGCACGAGAGATATAAGTTAGAGTAAACACAGTATTCATTTATGACCACAATGTAACACAAATGTTGTGCGCCAGGTGGTTAAGTTTTATCACATGCAAGGACTTGAGCAGTGATGCATGAAATGACAGCACCATTGTCGCTCATCCCGCTGTGTCAAACAGCAGCTGTCACGCTCTTCTGCACGAGCAAATTCTTCCCATTTGGAGCCGCTGCTCCAAAACTCAAACGAACTGGGAGTTCCCCGGGATGTTTTCCTTTTTTTTCCCCCCTGTGAACTCCACAGATTTACTACACCGCCCACTCGTTTTTGCTGAATGCAAATACAAGAGTGGGTGAGTGTGTGGACGCAATGGAAATGCCTGTTCATGACATCTTTAACTTGGTGGCCTGGAGAAAATCTCAAACAGATGTTGGATGCTTTCACTGGCGGCTTTTTGTGATGGCAAATAATTCATTAAGAGTTCTATGAGTATGACAGTTTGTTCACTTAAGTTTTAGTAGTAAAAACTTAAATATATGCTTATTCTGAATCAGATGGCAGCAACATGTTTCGAACAACTTGGGGCAAGGGCAACAACAGACCGGGAAAGTTGTCAAATGCTCCAAAATCAGCTGTTTGGGACATTCCACAGGCAAACAGGTTAATTGGTATTCTGATATCATGATTGAGTATGAAAGGTGCATCTTCAAAAGGCTAAGTCATTCACAAAACAAGGATGGGGCGAAGTTCAAACACATGATTGTATAAAGGAGACATGGGCTCAGATCACTTTGTAAAACTGTTATCAGTAAAGTCAGTTGTTTTTCACATTGCGTCCCAACTTTTCGTGATTTGGGGTTGTATATTTACTTGGCTAAGACGTATTTTTACAAAACTTTAGAATAAATCAGGGCCAGTTTTGTCTTTCAGCAACACTGAGAATTACACACACATATGACCTTGACTACAGTACGGTTGTGGCACAGATCCAGTCTCTGTCTGAGACAAAACGCATGTCATAGAATCAGGTTACCTCGGCTTTAACGTCTCTACATGGTTACTGTGTTGGTTTCAGAATGGATCTTATGAGTACAGGATTTTAGGATTTGTTTTTAAACCTAGACCAGGTCTAAAGCACATCCTTGTATCGCTTTATGAGCTGCAGTGCAGTGTCGTCCTTGAACACCTTGACTTTTCACCTTCCTGTGTGGGGTGCAGGAGAGATGACGACTGCTCGACAGAGACTAATATTATACAATAGGTTTCTGTACGTCTCCATCTTATGTGATATTAACAATGTAATTTCTAAAAACGTTGGGATGCTGAGTAAAACATAAGTAAATAAAAAAAAACGTCGAGTTTCGTCATTTTGTGAAAAACTGAGGAGGCAAATAGTGAAGAATTTAGGGATTTAACCATCGCCAATCCATAATATCATCAAAAGATTCAGAGAATGTGGAGGAATCTCTGCACTTACAGGACAGGGATGAATACCAACACTGAATGCCCGTGACCTTCAGTCCCTCACGAAAAAGCCCTTTGAAAATATGTGACTTAAAGCATTGATCAAATATTGCTACATTTGATGAAGTCTGACTTTTTTGCCACCAAACTTCAACTACCAACAGGGAAACCACGTCTTGACAAATTAGGAGTGAAGACAGACAACAGATTAAACTCAAGTGATCATCCAGCAAAACTGCAAAATAAATAATATCTTTAATAATATCTCAAACCATTCCATTACTTGCACTATAAGAAACAATATAAGTGCATCTCTCCGTTAACAGAACTGTGCGCAGTTATGCAAGTGGCACATCAGTTTAACTTAATAGATTATTTAAATCTCTTGACAATTTTTAGTTCTGTGCTATAATTTATAATTAAATAGATGATGGCATTTTTGTCAAGGGTCTGTTCGTAGACACAAATTCATCTGAAATGTCTACAGCTGTTAAAGCAGACTGACAGCTGATCCAGCTGTGATCAGCTGCGGCTGTCATCTGAAACGAACGTAGCTTCATGTGATGCTGCAGAGGAAAGGACGTCCGATTTCTCTTAAAACATATTTCCTCTGTCCTCTCTCCTCCCATGGTTGGAAAAGAAAGCAAGAGAGGGAAACGTGAGTGCAATTTATGTGAAATGGGACATACCTTCAGTCAGAGCCCACTGGCACAGTGAGAGTCTTTGGGACTATAAGCTACAAAGCTTATAGTCCCAAAGACTCTCACTGTACCAGTCTGGAAGCTTACTCTCTTGTGTCAGCTAAGTGGGCTATTACAGAACAGCGAATAGTTTAAAAGACATTTCATGGGTGTGGATCCATAGAAACATGTTCTACTGTGTTTCAAAGTGAAGGATCTCATGAAGGAGATGCTGTTTCAAAATGAGTCATTTCTTTAGTCTCTTAAGAGAGGAGTCAGCTACTACCGCTACCTAATAACAAGCAAATTCATCAGCAAGCACATGTAGTACTTACATTACCATACTTAATGGTGAGAGACAATTCATTTTTTTTTAATCTGCTTGAAGTTGTGCCAGGGCCAGCCTGAGGTATAAGCGAACTAAGCGACCGCTTGAGGCCACAAAGCAGCAAAAAAATCAGGAAAAAAAAAGAATTTATTATTTTTTTTACATATTAAATAAATTAAACAAGTGACATAAATGAATGAATGAATGCATATTTCAAGACAAGATGATTCTGATTTCATGATCAATATACCTGCCTACAACTGCTGTGTCTGCAAGCGTTTGAGTCATGCGCATAAACTAGACACCTCGCGCACATCACTGCATCAAGTTCAATCGTCTTATTAGAGTCAGTTGGAAGAGATGGTAATGTTAAGTCATGTCACAAAAAAAGGACGTATCCCTCAGGGGGTAGTTCATAATCCGTCACTGTATTAATACAATTTATAATGTAACATTATAGTGTGACATTTGTGTCAATAATTGTCAAGCACAGGTAACTCCGTGGTGGCGGGAGGGGGGCCCCAAATCACATTCTGCTTAGGGCCCCAAAAGGCTTGGGACGGCTCTCAGTTGTGCCATGAATGACCAAAATCCGTAACTGAAATCCAGAGCAGGTCCTCTATATCAGCTAGCTCACAAAACTGACTTACAATCCTTTCATATAACTGCAGTTATCGATATGGTCTATGTAGCTGTAATATTCACCTCTTTAAATACTGTGTTGAGGTGATGGTCTTGTTGGCGACGTACTGTATACTGAGCGAGACGATTCAGTTCAGTATCTTTACGACAAGCTCTGACTTTCTTGACTTGCAAAATGATCTTGATAAACATATGTGTGATTCATGTCCCCATGTGTCCCTCTCCATTGACTACTGTGCAAATATTTTCCAAAATACACTCTTAGAAATAAAAGTTCTAAGTAGAACCATATAAGGTTCTTTGGCTTGTCCACATAGGAGAACCCTTTTTGGCTCCAGGTAGAACTTTTTATAAAGGTTCCACCTGGAACCCTTTTGGAGGGTTCTATCTAGAACCCAACATAAAGGGTTATACCTAGAACTGTGTGTGTAAGGTTCCACCCAGAACCCCCCATGAGAGGTTCTACAAAGAACCCATACAGGATCTTATACCCATGCTTTCAACAATCCCTGAAGAACTCTTTCTCCAAAAAAGGGTTCTCTGGATCAAAACAGTTCTTACTGGAACCGTTAGTGTTACCAAGAACCCTTTTAAAACCCTTTATTCAGGAAAGGGTTTTTAAAGGGTTCTCTGGATCAAAATGGTTCTTACTGGAACCATTAGTGTTACCAAGAACCCTTGAAAAACCGCTTCATCGGGAAAGGCTTTTTCAGAAGCGAATGGTTCCAGGTAGAACCTCAGCCCTTGTAGAAGAACCCTTTTGGAACCCTTATTTCTAAGAGTGTAAGGTCCAATGGGGCACACTGGAAGGGGCGGGACTTAACCTCTTTATAAGATGTCATTTTAGACACATCAAGGTAATATCAGCTATTGTGCATGCAAACACACATGTACTATGGTTAACATAGATATACTGTATGAACATAAAATCTATCAGGAACGTCAGGTAACTATTTTCCATTAATCGAAACAACACATTAAAGCGCTCAATACAAGGTCGGGATCAATAATATTAAAGAAAGCCAGTATTGTATGTGTGGTATTCAGCTGTTCCCACGTGTTGCTGCCACAACCTATGATGTCCAATATGGCTAACAGAGCATGTTACATTTCTACCAAGGTTGTTGTTTGAAGCTAAATTGTCAAAGAATAACTGTTTTAAGGGTGTGGACAGCTAGCTGTGGTATTACATTATATTGCTTTTGAATTTTTAAATGTAAATTTTCAGTAGCATCAGTACGACCAATGACATTCCTTTACTTGTATTGGTGTGGCAATAGGAATGTCATGATAAATATCTCAAAACCCCAGCAAATAAAACTGATACTATAAGGCTAGATACTACAACACTTTTTTTTTAACAGTAGCCGAAAAACAGCCAGACCTAAAACACTGATGTCAGAGCAGTGAAAGCCTAGAGCTAATCCACTGATAGTCAGGTTTTGTGGACTTCAAGTCAAGACAGATTCATAAGTGCTTCTGACAATCAGGAACAGCACGTATGAAAGGTACATTGAGTAGTAGCATGTCATTATGTGTAAATGTGAATCAGTGCTGTAACTCTCCTTACTTGATGTAGTTGAGCAAACTATATATATATTTTTGATAAATGTCAATGCCAAATATGTGTATCTGCATATCTCAAGTGAATATCTATCCGAAGGTAGTTCTGACATGACTCTGCTTCTATAGGGGGCAATTTGGTTTGTTTAAGACTGATGCTGAGTAATAATAAAACTGATGATGATGTAATGATTACATCATTACCTTAGCTTCAGTTCATTACCTTAGCTTCAGTTGTGTTGTTATCTTTATAGTAAAGAACTTGGAATTAATTGTTTTCTATTGCTGAAATGTATTTGTTTTTAATTTGTATCTTCTTACAGCAAGAAACCTTTGGAAGTGGGTGAATCAATTTAAACCAATCTGCTTTTGTAAAAAAAAAAAAGAATTGGTATTTTCTAGTGCAAATCAGTAAAGGCACTGTAACCAATGCGCCGTAAATTACAATGCAGTTTGTCTTCAATACATTTCTTTAAAAACATTTGTGTATTGTTTTATGTGTTTGGGCCTGTCACTGGCACCAAGAGTTTTCATTTGAAAACAGATGGGGCTTTTTTCACACACATTCTGGCTAGTTTGACTTGGCACGTCACCCCAGTGCGGGGGGGTACATTTCTATTACAACCAAGCCCCCATAAGAAGAGCGCCAGGCAATTTTACATAGTGGCCAAACTGTGTAATTACAATCTCAGGTGATGCACCGGGGGCCCAAAAAACGTTTTCCCCATAAGCTTGCAATGGGAAAGAAGCTGCTGCAAAACAGTGGATACATTTACAAGTTACAACCCACGCATAATGACTTGTTTCACTATTCACTACGTGTGTTGACTTGTGTTGACCACACGCTCAGTGTTTCTCTCTTTTGTCGCACAATTCATGCCGGTTAGATTTGTGTCTGACTTGATCCCGACTTGCTCTGATGTCATGCACACGTGGGCAACGCTGATCTGACAGGATCAAGGTGGCTGCCGCTTTTGGAGCCAGGCTCTGCAGTTGCTCCCCACCGACTGCTAATGCCTCGCTGCTGCCTGATCTTACAGCTGATTGGTTTAGATGTTGAGTCAATATATGACGTTCGATAGACTTTTTATTTTTGCTGAAATGGAGAGATTTTAATCTTTTTGTCTGATTTTTTGAAGGTTCTGTTAACAGAGGACATACTGTGCTCCGATGTGGAGACTGAATAGCCCACATTCATACTATAAACAGTACACAATAAATAATTGTTGTCTATATAAACATTGGACTAATTCAAATCGACATGTAAAAGTTTGTTACAACACAAAAACTTGTGGTAAGTGGTTTGTGAGGATTCAGATACGAAGCGCCGACTGTACGAATATCTTATAAATAAATAATGTAAACTATTGTCTTGTATTTCTTTCCTTTGTGTTCGACAATTAATGTATTCCATTTATTTATGTAGTCTGAGAGGAAATGTCTGCTCAGAAGATTTATAAAACAGCAGCAAGCTGATACGAAGCTGATTTATGTGAGAATTTATGTGAAATGGAGGTTGACCCAGGAACAGAAATTACAGATCGCCTGTGTAGAGTTTTAATAGGCTGTGGTGTCATAATTAACAACAATTGAAGACTGTGTACAAGCTGATAGATGTGTCTGATAACATTAAATCAATCGTAATCAGATTTAACAGGATGTGAGTGTCTGTGACTTCCTGTACAGACGGACGGTTGCTAGAAAACTGTCCGTCTTGACGACAGCTTTTTGCTCCGTCCCCTGCTGCTGCCCGCCTGATCGTGTCTACTTTCCAGCCACGGCGCAGTTCATCTCGAACGAGCTCTGAAACGGTACTAAAGCGCTCGTCTCGAAGTTTTTATTTTGTCTAAATACCCATGTGCGTGTGGCAGACTGTATACAGTCTTCAGATCTGTCCGCAAATAAGCAAGCCCAGATATTAGATTTTTCACAACTCCTGATACTGAATTAACATCACTTGTAGATGCTCACTACACTACCTGTGCTGTTACTGGTGTTACACACTTTTACAACTAGGTTGACAACATAATTACCAATTATTACCGTCTCTTGCCACATGAATGTGCTTCATGTCAGGTGTACAATAAAGTGCCACCCTTTTCCACCTCCAAGGCAAATACATTGTAGTGCCAGCTCATTACAAAAGAGCAGTTATTATATCTGTGGATAGCTATGCTGAGGTCACTGTTCTTCAGTTTGTTTATGTTGTTCATCATAGAGAGTCGAAGTCACTGCCCTACCGGTGGACCTCGTGGGACCTTATTTCTGAAAAATATTGTATAATAGTCAATGGGGAGAAACAAATAATTTTTTGATCCCATTTGAATTGAGCCATGAACGACACATATGATGTTTGTCAATTAAAAAGACCATTTTCCAAGTCAGAAAAGTTGCAGTTTGTTGTAAATAAAGTCAAACACCATCTTTTGCGTTAAACTTCTCAGTGTCTACATTGACGCACTCAACATAGGTCACCACACCAACATGGCCGCCAGCTCAGCACAGAAAAGGTAAGGAAAAGATGAAAATCACAATAAATATGGCGATATTGACATATTGATATTGCAGTTATGTCAAAGGAGAGTTTGCCAATTTTGTGAGCAAGCTAATATATAGGACCAGCACTGCAATGTTATGTTACGGGCTTTGGTGACCATTCAACAAGACAACGTCAATAACGTGACTGTTGGCTGTGTAGTCTTTATAATTCTGCATTTTCACAGTCTTATATTTAATTAACTCTATGACAAACTGTGACTTTTTTGACTTGGAAAATGATCTTTTAATCATATGTGTAATTCATGGCGTAACTCGAGCGTTGTTTGTCTCTTTCCATTCACTACCATACCAATCTCCCATGAGAGAAGCTGGAAGGGGCGTGACTTTGGCACTCTTTACACTTGCGTATCATAACTATGCTGATGACAAATTGGATGCATACCATAACATCCTCCACAGATCCAGTTCCTCCAAGAACATAGTAAAATGTTGGTTCATACATTTTTCACTTAATTTACACAGATATTAAAGTGCTGTTTTATCATCTATTTATTATTTAGTTCTACGGAGTGCTGCAAGGTAAGTATTGCCTTGGTTTCCTCAAGAAATATGACCGAATTACCGTGATGTTGCGGTAACAACAGTCACTTCTTGGTAGAAAGCTGGCAGTTGATGTGCATTGCAGAGATCTGTGAAATCATCAATCGTTTACTTGTTTATTTCAGCCGTCATTTTGGGCTATTATATATGGTAGAACTGATGGTGCGGCCTGTCTGATGTTTCGCAACTAGATAGATTAGGTTTCAAAACTAACATTAGTGAAAGAGTTGTCATTAATGAAAAATTAAAGCTTCAAAACTTCTTAACTGTATGAAAGCATATTGCTCTGGTTTTCAACTCAGAAGTTATTGAAGACGTACACTCGCGGTCATTTTACCGAAATAAGCTCTGTGGCAGGCACAAGTTAATGATACTTACAAGTTTTGTTCAGTGACATAATCTTCAAAAATAAACCCCACTTTCATGATTATTGAAGCCTCAATGCAATTGCAAGAAGTAAAAAAAATGCTAACATTGAGCTATGAACAAACTGAATCGTGGTCGCATTACTTCAACATCAACACTAAATGACTGCATTACACCACAGGAATGAGCCCTAAAACCCAGAAACATGTCAGCACTTTTGCACTCTATACTGTAGCATATTTTAAAAGCAAATTTCATACTATGTCACATTTACAATGCGATCCTGTAATTTGATAAAAATATGATTTTGACATTTGTAATTTCATTTCAGTAACCTTACTCAACCCCGAGTAAAGGTCCAGCTCAGTTCTGAAAGCCTGGATGTTACTGTCAGCAGGGATGTATTGTACAGAACCAGTTTATCCCTATTTAAACTGGGGCATCACCCTTTAAGGCTTGAACTCAGAACGCCCTACTGTATAGGCTATGACGAGATGATGTAAGCCATGTGAATATGGAAACATTAAGGGTATATATCTAATGCTTTTCTAGGGGGGGTCTTCATTACAGTGGTTGTTTGGCTTATGCTGATGCGCGACCGGAGGTCATGGCTCATCCCAGCGTTTCATTCACCACCATAATGTGAGAAGGAAACACACACAGCGCTGCTGGCAGCCAGCGGGAGCATTTAAGGGTTAACGTTCAGGCGCGTAAATTCTGTTCATCGCTTTCTGAAGGGCTTGTTCGCCAAACGAAACACGATTAACAAACGATTTGTTCCCCAAAAACACACCGAGAGTGCAGCCCAACAGCATGAAATGCGCCAGAACAAGTAGATGGACAAACTCGTGTAGCAACAACTACAACAACAGGAGAGAAATAGAACATGATGATAGCAGGGATCCGGCCGAGATCGTTACAGCTCATGTACGGCGGGGAAAGTGATGAGCGGCGGCGGACGATGCGTCTCCGCTTAATCGCAGTGAAACAAAACAGCAGTTAGCGATAGCTAAAGACGCTGACAAAGCAGCTCGGTGAACGTTGGAAATGTTATTGTATCAGCCCGCTAAAGCTTAAGGACTTGTAATACGGGCTATTGTCAGCCATAGCTACCGCCTGGCAGGAAGGCTGTTCGGGGCTGAGCTCAGACTCGGGTCGTGATTTCCAGCCGTGCTCTGTTGAAAGCAGTCGGTGAAAACTAAAAGGATAGTTGCAATGTAACGACATTTACAGACAGTATAGAAGAAATAGCAGCCTATCGTATCAGCGGACATGTAAGAGACGCAAAGGGGAAAGAAATGAGCAGCGAGTCTGCCGAGACTTCCCCCGCCGCCCGCTCATTACAACGGGAATGGTTTAGTTTGGGGCTATGCGGGGATGTTAAATACCCGCTAAGTGCTATTAATGGACGAAACCCGCACCGAAACGACTCTATTAACCACCGTAAGTTTTTAGAAGGGGAATATGTTTAGTGTTATTCGCGAAAAAATGTCACAACCCCGGTCGGCTATATTTAACTCCGCCTTCTTCTTCTTCTCCGAGCGGCCTCTCTTCAGATGTAGACGGGCGACTGAGAGCCACAAAGCTGTCAAACGCACCGAGACCTCGCCATTTTTGTTTGTTTTCCACAAATGCAAACCGCCACAAAAACACCACGGTGAACAATCTGGCCTTACCTGCCGTGGAACCAGTCCTTGCAGGCATCGCACTCGATCATAAACTGGGTCACGTCGTAAGGTAATCTGCAGATGCAATATACTGGTACAGTCGCCATGTTCAATTCACAACTACGTCGGGATAGACTGGGGGGGCTGCAGGAGGAACAACGTCCTGCAAACAATATGATCCAATATGATCTTCCCCAGAAAAAAAGCCAGGGGCAGACCCGCCGGACACATGAACCTAAGCGCACATCTCCATCACACCACGGCCGACGTGTGGCTGAAACGGCGGAGGATCGTCGTAGCAGGCTTTGCTGAAATGCATTATTATTATTACTACTATGTGCATGCCCCCTGGTGACTGTATGGCACCGAGGCGGTCATATTAGGAGCCAGAAGAAAACGTAGCCTCGATGTCGCCGCGAAATAAATAAATAAATAAATAAATACATGTGAAAGTTACGTCAGGGAGCTGGTTTAAATCAGCGGGGCTCAAATCAGATGAATGAATTTCCGGATCAATGCAGCTATCAGGATTTATTTTTACGCAGCAGTCGCCATCCAACGCACACAGGCACTATAAAAGCCGTTTACGATCTGAAACGGCTCATTGTTAGTTGGTTGATACAAATGGAAAAAAAAATATATTAGCGGATTGCACACGTACTCTACAGCTATTACATAATTAATTAATAGACGTGATATATAATTGTAAACCAAATGACATAACGACGATAATGACGTTTAAAAACGTCGAAATACTTAAAGAAAGGGAAAGGAAAATGTATATTATAGTAAATTACATCAGATTATAGGATTAGTTAACGTTATTTAATATTTATTTTCTAGAAATCTTTACCAAATATAATTTTTGACATTTCAAATACGTTAATACACGTAATAAATGTAGAACCAAATTAAATAACGACAATAATGGATTGAAAGAGTGCAAAATACGAAATAAAAATATGTAATGTATATTAAATTGTATTCTATCAAATTATAAATCATAATATAGTATTTATTTACTAGTCATTTTAGCCATATATTACATTTGACAAAATATTTTATTTGGTACAATGAAATATAATATAGTAAATGTAGTTTTTTAAATGTACATATATTTGGACATTTAGGGGTTACCCTACAATGACACCTTATATTATACATGTTGGGTTTTTTCATGCTGATTCTGAGACAGAATTTAGACTTTTATTTTTTTAAATGACTGTAGGCAAAAAAAAAAAATGAGATTGGAATTGTAGGGTAAAACCTACAGACAACATGACCATTTAATACAGTTAACTAACACACCTTTGTGTTGTTTCAACACTCAACATTTTATAGACAGTGGTCAGTGGCTTGTCTGTTGGCGGAGCCAGGGCCAGAAATAATGAGACTGCTGACTTTTTGTTTTATCTGGCCACCATGACACATCTCTAGCTTCACAATAATAAATGTTTTGATCACTTTAAAAAAAAAAAAAAAAAAAAAAAAGAAACAAATGGATCTTTTTGCATGAAAGCATTCATTTGCAGAGGCACAACAATTTTAACTAGAAACATTTGCATTTCCTGCGAAAATACAGTGTGAATGCTAACAGTTGAATGGATTTGCGAAATCTGCTGAATACAATGCCTAAAATGCCTAAAACTATGAGAATGAATAGTCAAGAATTTGCAGAAAAAGCTGAATTTTTCAAAAGCTTAACAGGCTGAAAAAGTTGAACATTTAAATAGGTGAACATAAAGCTGAATGTATGAAAAGCTGAATATTGAAGAAGCTGAAAAGGTATAAGCTGAATGGGCTAAAAAAGTTGAACATTTTGATAGCTGAACATAAAGCTGAATGTTTGAAGGAGCTGAAAAGGCAGAAAGACTGAAAAGGCTGAATGGGCTGAAAAAGTTGAACATTTTGATAGCTGAAAATACAGCTGAATGTATGAAAAGCTGAAAAGGCAGAATAGCTGAATATTTGAAGAAGCTGAAAAGGCTTGAAAGCTGAGAAGACATAGGATGCACATGAAACTGCATGTATGAGAAAGCTGAAATGGCAGAAAGGCTGAAAAATGAGAGATTGAATGGGCTAAAAAAGTTGAACATTTTGATGGCTGAACATAAAGCTAAATGTTTGAAGGAGCTGAAAAGGCAGAAAGGCTGAAAACTTATAGGCTGAATGGGCTGAAAAAGTTGAACATTTTGATGGCTGAACATAAAGCTGAATGTTTGAAGGAGCTGAAAAGGCAGAAAGGCTGAAAACTTATAGGCTGAATGGGCTGAAAAAGTTGAACCTTTTGATAGATGAACATGAAGCTGAATGTGTGAAAAGGCTGAAAAGCTGAATATTGGAAAAAGCTGAAAAAGCAGAAAGCTGGATGTTTTAAACAGCTACAAAGTAAGAGGGCTGAAAGAGCTCAAAAAGGTGAACAGTTTCTCTGGCTGCACATGTGCTGGAGCAGTAGCAGAGCCAAACTTATCCCCATAAGGATGAATGGAAAAACACCTCCCAAACTCCTGCAATTTTTGAAAAAAGTATAATGGTTATGGCCCAAATATTCATATAGAGAGTGACAGGAGACATTGCTGAACTCTGTGATGTCTTTTTTATTTCTGTAGAATAAAAAATGAGGGTAACAGAGCAAGAGACAGAACAGGTACCATCTGCTCTACTCCAGAAATTTAGGCTCAAAATTAACATTGCGGCTTATAGGGGAGCTGCTGGAGTGCTTGTCGCTCTAGGGCTTCTACAGCCAAAACCGTAAGTCCTACATCTGAAATAAGACCATCATCTGAAAGCCAACAAGATTTCCTACATTTCTATGTATATATTGTCTATGTGAAGTAAAAGATGTGGGATCAAAATCAAAATAATCGAGCTGAAGATAATTTTTTCTCCAGTTTTTCCAACTGCTCTCCACTCTAGCGATGATGTCACGCACTCTAGCTCACGCAATACACACCCATTATAAACTCAGAAGAGCAGTTGAAAATCCTTAAAACTAAAACTGTGATAATTTCAAAACCGTAAAAGATTTTAAAAATCTGTATACAAGCCCAATAGTTCAAGGTCTTCTGAGTATTTTAAAGTTTGAATGGTGTCTCTAGCTCAAAGTATGAGGAAGAAGAAGAGTTTGAAAGTCGAGGAGTTTTGAAGACGATTTTAAGATTGTCCCATTTACTTCAATGTTAATTTTTTTTTTGAAAAAGCTGAATATTTTAAAAAGCTGAAAAGTTAAAAAGCTGAAAAGTACAAGGCTGAAAGAGCTGAAAAAGCTGAACATTTTAATAGTTGAATGGTTTCTATAGCTGAACGTATGCTGAAGTAGTTGAAGAATGAAATTTGAAAAATTCCCCATAAGGATGAATGGGAAAATTTTGGCAGAAAAAGCTGAATATTTCAAAAAGTATAAAAGGTAGAAAAGCCAAAAATACAAGCACACATGTCCTTAAAAAGCTGAACATTTTGATAGTTGAATGGTTTTTGTGGCTGAAAATTTGAAGGAGCTGAAAAGAGCACAAAAACGTACGGAATCAGGAATAAAATGTAATAATAAATTCCAGAATAACAATAGTGTGAATGCTTGTTAGCATTCACACTAATGAAAGAAATTGACAGATTTATTGATTAGTCAAAAAAATTCTAAGACTGCTGTCAGAAGTCCTTTATCGTGAGAGTTGTGCTGAATGGAGTAAAGCTACATAGTATATGAAAAGATTGTTTTCAGAAAATAAACAATTTCCATGAAAATGTTATATGTGTTATGTGTCTTTAATATGGGGGACAACAATCATTTTGCTGTATTACATATTATCAAACACAGGTTTGATGCTGTTCTTCCTTACTTTATCTACAGTAATAAACAGTAAATGTACCATCATATTTGACAAAAATGACAATGACCTTTACCTAAAAATGACATGACAAGTTCAGAAATGACTTTTGCCTGAATAAAATGTAATTTAGTTCACTTTTTTTAATATTACAGACTGCCATTTGAATTAATAAAGCGTGATACAGATCTACATTAAGCATGAAAGTTTACCTTCATTACACATTAAAGTTTGTTTACAGGTCTTGGAGAGTACGACTATGTATGTGTCAAAAGTAGTATAAAGCCTTCTGTGGCTCCAGAGGAGGCTGCGTGTAATCTGTAACTCTGTAACACTGTTTAACTGATTATGAACAGTTTAAAAGCAAAAGATCAAAATCCATACAGCAGAAGCAGATATGACCCGTTTTATTCCATGCATTCCTCTTCCTTTTTATATTGTTTCTATACCTCTTCTGTCATCACTGACCTTTAAGATCACTGGATCTTATGCTTTCCATATCTAGAGGGCAAAGCCTTACAAGCCATACCTTTGTAATTTTACCTATTTACATTAAGAGCAGATTTGCGTTTAAAAATGAATACAAGTCAGTAATTGAGCAGGAACAAGGTGGAATATGCCTACATGC
Source organism: Lagodon rhomboides (assembly GCA_039737535.1). Lineage (NCBI taxonomy): Eukaryota > Metazoa > Chordata > Actinopteri > Spariformes > Sparidae > Lagodon > Lagodon rhomboides. The sequence goes on along the minus strand of CM077785.1, from coordinate 5,052,921 downwards.
TGTAACAGTATGATAAGGGATAAATAAACAAACAACAACTTGTACTAAAAGAATAAAGTTTTATTAAGCATTATAGCCAAGTTGCCTTCAGATACACCACGCCACAATCCATCAACATTCAGTCAAACCCAACAGCAGTTCACTCTTTTTCAATCCGTGAGTTAGGAAAGAAACAACTTACATAGTAGATAACCTATTTAGCTCTTGCAGGGGGGACTGGGGGAATACACCATTTCTCTGATCACTAATTAAAGATCAGACGGAGAATCAGGTTGAAATGTTAAATAATGATTCTGGTGTAGAAGTAGTACAACTGAAAAAACAATACTAAAGTAAGTTGATTACTGGCTGATGGCTAATGTATTCATTGGAAGGTTGAGCATGTTGCTTTCAGCTATAAAAGGGGTGGTTTTGATTTAAGCTTTATATGGGATTTTGTCAGATATTTGAATAATGCAGAAAACAGCAACAGAGAACGATATACCATATTGTGAATACACTATTTCAGAGTGGCTAGATAACTCTGTGTTTTCTTAAATGCAACAGGGGTCAATATCACAAACAAATCAAGGTCAGAACAAATCTGTCATTAACAGTTAACACATTTTATGGGATATCACAGATATTAGCTATTTCTTTAATTGGAAAATGGACACAGTATGTTTAAAGATGGAAGAAAAAGGACTACATGCATAATACCTACAAACTGCGAACCATGCAGAAGGTTTTTCTTGAAGCTGTTAATATTAAAGCTCTACATTGGTTTCAAGAAACCACGTTGAGTATCAGAGTTTAGCAAGATGTTTTTCATCTGACTTTTAGAGCTATTTCTTGAAATGTTACTAACAGCTAAGTGGCTGAAATTATACGAAGCTCATCTGAACTAATGGACACAGTTACTTAAATATGAACCAAACCCAAAGTGGTGACCAAGGCGGTTGGTTGCATTTTGCTTTCACATTATACTTTTGGTTTTCATTAAGCATTTACCGATTAAGCATTTACCGTGACAACACAAAATCGATAACCATACTATGGCAAACACATGGCACAGAGTACTGGAAGAATATCAACCTATAAGAACTAAAATATTTCAGAATCAAAGCTAGTTAAATCTTTAATATCCAAATGTAAAAGGAAAAGGTAATTCTCAAACATTTAGAAATCTTGGTGATGAGGGAGTGAACAACTCCTCAAACTTGCAGTGTGTCATATATCTCTTGTGTTTACTGAGAGGGGTCTGAATTTCATCTCTTTTCTTTGTCTAACAGGAAAAATGGACACTGGCTGAAGGCTTTCCAAATTTCTAGATATCCTAATCATGTTCCATCTTTCATCCTTCACCCTCTCTAGAAAAATAGGCTTACTCTTCTTTTTGTAAGACAGCGGCCTCCAGACCTACACCTCTATGGCAGCTGCTGTCTACGTTTAAGTGAGGATTAGAATTACACGTCTTGGAGTCGCTGCTAAAGGCACTTTCAGGTTGGAAGAGAGCCCTGCATTCCTCTTTATCTCCATTCAGCTGGTCTGATTCCTTGTCCTCCACACCGTTCTCTGTGGTTGAGCCGTCACACGGTGCAGGGGAGGATTTCCTTTCTTCTGGCTTGGGCTTCTTTCTCTCTTTCCCTGCATCATGTCCACTCGTATGAACAGACTTGTGAGCAGGCTTACTCTGGTACAAAGGATGAACGAAAAAGGATTTTAAACTGATGCCAAAGACGGATGCATTGCCACACTTGACTGAGGCTTCAACATGGAAAAAATACAGATGTGGGCTGAAAGTCCTGGTAACAAACAAAAAGGCTAATTAGCAGTGACATAAAGGGTTTTAAACAGCACAAAGACCTGCCGAGAGGCTGTCTATTTCCCACTCATCAAGTGCTGAAAGCTAAAAAAAAAATGACCACGCACTCTGTTGTTTCACTGCAGTCAAAAAGCGAAAAGAGCAACAGCTGTATTTTGATCATTGTCAAGTACATGTAGTCTATGGTGAATCAAAACTACAACTGATGACAATCCTCGTTTCTTAAAAAAGGCATTAAAGAGGTTTTTCCAGTTTTTAGATATTTATACATCTCCCATAGCGGCCCGATCCATATGTCTTTTAGTTTTAACCCATCTAATTTTTAATGACATTTTGGGAAGTGTTCCAAGAATGTAGGCTTAACGTAATTTGTCGTTGTCAGCGCACTATGCATTCCCCGAGGTTCTCAACAGGCCATGGAATTTGAAATGAACATTTATAGAAGCCTAAAGGGGACTATATTCAAATTATAATGTAAACTTGAAAATGCAATGCTCCAATTGAATTAGAATTTTCTACATATGTAGAAATTAAAATAAGAAATGCAATAATCACATTTGCATTTCCATTTTAAAATTCTCGTATGGGCGGTCCATGACCATATTAAGATGAAAATGGAAATGCTGTTAAGAGTAATTTTCAAAGTCAGGAACTCTGTACAGTGGAAAACAATGGAATGTAAATTCAAACTTGAAAATTTTAACACACAACAAACAATGTAACCTAATTTTCTACCTAATAGGCAGGACAGTGTGTGTGTGTGTGTGTGTGTATGTGTGTGTGAGAAAGTAAAAAGGATCTCAGTATTTAGTATGAACCCCTATTGCTTTAATGATAGCATGCACTGGAGCTGGCATGGACTCCACAAGTTTGTGTAGACCCTGATGACTGATGTTATCCCGACACGATTTAACAAAGCTTTTTGTGGTCTACCCAAACACGACTTTGCAATAACTACTTGAAGACCAAAGAAGACCAAGGAGACCTGACTATCATGAACACCTATGGGGACATCACAGAACAATTCTCTGTCCACCGAGGAAGCCTTTAGACGCTTTCTGTCCTCTCACCTCCCGACCAGCACGATCAAACCCCTCTGCCTCCAACCCCAGGAAACTATTCTCCTTGTTCTCTTCCCTGCTCACCCCTCCTACCCCTTCCCCTCCTTCCTAACTCACTGCTGATGACTTTGCAACTTACTTTACCAAGAAAGTAAAAGAAATCAGCTCCTCATTTACTTCTGTGCCCATCCAGAAAGCACCTCCCCCAACCCTTACCTCTGACAGCCTTACCTGCTTCAGCCCTCTCTCCTCTGAAGATGTTCCCTCACTTCAGGCTGTATTCCAGTTCCTTTCACGACAGCTACAGTAAAGCCACTCTTAAAGAAACCCACCCTGGACTCAGCTGACATCCGCAACGACAGACATGTTTTGCTTCTTTCATTCCTCGATAAAACCCTGGAACGCGCCGTCTACAACCAACTGTCCTATCTTTCACAAAACGACCTCCTTGAGCCTAATCAGTCAGGCTTCTGGACTGCTCACTGCACTGAGATGGCCCTCCTCACAGTGACTGAGTGCCACCAAAGCCTTGTCCCACTCATCAGTCCTCATTCTCCTCGACTTATCCTCTGCATTTGACACAGTCACCCACCAATTCCTCCTTGCCACTCTGCCTTAACTTGGCATCACTGACTCTGCTCTAACCTGGTTCACATCATACCTTTCAAGTCACATGGAATGGCTTGTCAAAACCCTGCTTTCTGGAAACTGGTGTCCCTCAAGGCTCAGTACTAGGACCACTTCTGTTTTCACTATACACTAGATCCCTAGGCTCTGCAATCACATCACATGGATTCTCTTACCACTGTTATGCACACAACACCCAACTGTTCCTCTCTTTACCCCCCAACCTCTGATACCCACGTTGCAACGTGCATCTCGGAATGTCTGGCAGACAATCCACGCTTGGACAACTGCGCATCACCTTAAGCTCATCATTAGTAAAAGTGAACTTGTTCGTCCCGGGGAAAGACTGTCCTCACATGGACCTGTCAGTCACTGTTGAGGACGTCACAGTATTACCTTCATCGACTGCGCGGAACCTGGGCGTAATCCTTGACGACTGACTGTCCCGCACCCCCAACATCACTGCTGTGGCCCGATCCTGCAGATTTGCCCTCTAAAACATTATAGCAGGATCCGGTCTTTCCTCACAAAGGACACAACACAACTCCTGGTCCAAGCGCTGGTCATCTCCCGCCTGGACTACTGCAACTCGTTCTTGGCTGGGCTCCACGACTAAACCGTTGCAACGTTTCCAGAATGCTGCAGCACACCTTGTTTTCAATCTACCCAAATTCTTCCAGGTGACGCCCCCTCCTCTGTGACCTCCACTGGCTTCCTGTTACGGCCTGCATTCGATTCAAGACGATGGTGCTGGCCTTCAAGACTGTCAATGGAACTGCGCCCATCTACCTCCAAACACTGTTCAGACCACACACACCCCAGCACGAGCACTTCACTCTACTATATCAGCTGGCCGGCTGGTACCGCCATTGCTGAGAGCAAACAAAGATCGCTCAGCGAAGTTGCGACTCTTCTCCGTTCTGGATCAGTGGTGGAACAAACTTCTGACCAATGTCGGGACAGCAGAGTCACTCGCCATCTTTCGCAACAGGCTCAAGACTCATTTGTTCAGACTTCACCTCGACCCCGCATAGCATGACATGACAAAGCCAAGCATTCTGTGACATCACAAGAAGCTTGGTGGAATATTGCCAAATCCTGCTGGGATAACATGAATCCTTACGGACCGGTATTTCAAAACTTGTAATGTGGGTCAGAATGATCCGGATAATGAAATCTCTGTTTTCACAGTCAAGCATCAAAGTGATCTCTGTGAGTTTGTCTGAATATTTCAAAACCTGCTCCCTTGACTTCTGTGTTAAGCAGCTACAGGGTCAGTGAGCTAGCTGACTTTGTTGACGTATGTGGTGGTCTACAGTTCAACTTTAAAAAGGGAATTCAATGAAAATACTCATACTCATATTGACTTACCAACCAGTGACAGCATTTGAACCTATGATTGTGACATCAGCTAGATAGCTACCTAATGCTATAATGCCAGCCGACACAGTGAACTTTCTTTAAGATGGCTACATGTGTGCAGACTGCAGGAACTTTGGAAATATGACATTATAGCCTATATTATTAATGCAATTCCTTCAGAACTGTTCTAGTTTGGGGGCTGCATTATAGCAGGCTACGGTGTTGTGGTTATGTTGTAACCAAATTGATCCAGATCTCTACCTAAAAACAAAATGCCTGCATTGGCAAGCTGCCAATCAAAGCATTATTTTAAATAGTCACACTAACTAAGGTTAACTTACATATCTGATCCTGATTTCACACTTTTAAATTGGTATTTTCAGTCTTGTGACTTTGACATATGCACTCACAGACTGAACAATAGGATAATGAAATTTACTCACATAGACATTAAAGGGGAGGAATGAATAAATAGCTCACTGTTGAAGTTGTAGGAGTAAGTGTTTAAATGTAGATTGAGATCAACAAATGTGAACTGTGGTGTGTGCATGTATTTGTTTTACATATGTTGAATAAATGCATGAATATATTAACATGAAAGTACAGGGGACATTTTCACTCCCAATCTGTGTGTTATGAACTGTAACTGCATGTACTGAGCACTATAAGTGCATTGTGAATACCATGTGAAGAGTGAATCCTCACTGACTCACCAGGTATGCTCCCTGACTCTTGAAGGCTCGAGCGTGGTACCTGCCTCCTCGACCAAATGTCCGGATGACATGCGTCGAAATCACACCTCTGGGACGACTACAGGACACAGAATCATCCATATGGTTGTGATTGGATAACAGTAGAAAAAAAATGATGCAAGACATTTTTTCTTCGATCTGTACATACCCTCTGATTGGTCCACCAACAGACACCACCTGGACAGGGTAGCCTCCTCTGCCTTGGCTACGTCGAGCTCCAGCCCACTGACCAACCACAGTGCCTGCTATCTCCAGCTTCCCACCCTGTGAAGAGATACCTTGAAGACCTCGTAGAGAGAGGCAAAACAAAGGTCGTTAATGTGTGTAAGTGCATCTGTGGTGCTACATTATTCTGTTGTGAGTATTGAACTGATTTAGTTCACATCTTGGTATCTGGTCTTGGAAAAAGCACTGGAAACACAAAAATATTTCAAAATGATTTAAGTAGGGTTTTGTTTAGGGAAGCTTAAAATTAAAAAATAGTGTCATGGGAGAAAAAATCTCTTACATTTTTATAAAAACTAAATGGCCCATTCGTGGCTCGACTCACCAGGCATCCCTCTGACCCTCCCCTGAGGAGGCATAATCGGGGGTGGGGGATAGAAGGAGCCAGTAGGGGGGTAGAAAGGCATCCCGTGAGGAGGTGGAAGTGGCGGTGGGGGGAATGGAGGAGGATGAAGTGGCCGAGTGAAGTTGAGGCCTTCCAGGATGCTCTGACGCATCTTTTCCACCTTGGCAACCAGCTCCACCTGAAGAGAGACAAATTAATCAGAACAGCTGTAACAGACTAATTAACCTGTTTATCAACCCAGAAATTATACAAGGTTACAAGGAAGATTTATTATCATTCTTTAAATCTCAGTGGTTAAAATGTTTGGGTTCTTTGAGACTTGCTACATCTATTTTGGAATGTTGGAGTGTTGATAATGAATTGTGGAGTCTCACGGCCTGGGGAGTAGTAGAAGTAGAGAAGTAGAGCCTTTTCTGCGCTTCAGAAATCATTCCACTGTCGTTCCATCATTGTTCCTGTACCTAAAATGTCTGTCGTGTCTAGTCTTAATGACTACTGCCCTGGGACTATCCCCATCATGATGAAGTGCTTCAAGAAACATGTTCTCCAGCATATTGAAGACAACATCCCTGCCAACCTGGACCCTCAACAGTATGCTTTCATAACCAACAGACCCACAGAAGATACATTCACATTCAGGGCATTTAGCAGACGCTTTCGTCCAAAGCCACTTCCAGTAATACATACATACATCATACACTGATGGCGTTCACTGTCATGCAAGGTGCCAACCAGCACATCAGGAGCAGTTTGGGGTTCAGTATCTTGGAGGACACTTCGACATGCAGACCAAGTTACGTTAAGTAAAGGCCAATTCATTTTCCAAACAAAGGAATAACTCGCAGCAAATGCCTTTACAGTTTCTTGTCTGGTACGGCTTATTCTTGGCTCTTGACTTTTGGCTGTTGCTCATCATCCTTTTTGGGCTCTCTGAAGTAAAGACCTTGCTTGGCCATGCGGCTGACAGACCTGCATGGCTGTCGGCCTTTGTTTTCACTTCTTACTAAGAGCTGGAGAAAGCTCCATAAAGAACTCTGAATGCATGGGAGTGCTTTCTCAAAAGCCACACGGAAAGCCTGCCATTTGCTATATGAATAATCACTAATTTTGTAACCTCTTTTATATTTAATGCAGTTTACTTTTGACATGATTTGGCTCTATGCATCCCAACTCTGCAGCCTGTCACTGAACGCAGCAAGACCACATGCTGTGGCTACTAGGCCTTGTCTAAGCTTGGATTATCATGAAGAAGTGAGAAAAGATGCTTCATTAAAACACCTTTTTCATCATCCATGTCTTTTAATGGTTCATTACAAATCTTGAATTAAGTCGTTGTATTTCAGGTCAGTGTAATCTGAATTTACAACTTTCAGATAAAGACTGATTCATCTGATGTGAATAATTTTCCTCCTAATTAATGAATGAATCAATAAATTAATGAATCAGTGGAGGTGATGCCCCCTCTAACAAATGCTTAATAATATTTCATAAATGTGGTGAAAACGCTACATTATTGTCCCTGCATGAGGTGATTCATCAACCACGGTCTCTGAAATAAAGTAAAAAAGCGATTGACATATGCGCCGTCCATTAAAGGATACATGTCACAAAATCTAATTTCTCACACCCCAGATGAAGAAAATGGATTAATTGCTGACTGTATGTGGCGTGGTGGCTTTAAACATGAAACTATGTTGAGCAATGGTCTTATGAAATTGTCTATGATTTATTCAAGTTGAAATTACACTGGTGCTGGTCACATAAAGGAAATAAACTGCCCCTCACTTGTTGTGTGTATTCTCTTCATGTCTGTGACGTATTCTAAATATCTACATATTCTACACATCCATATGATTGTCTGCAGGTCGTTTTCAGGTTGAATTTTGCAGTGAACCGCGAGCGCGTCAAATAGCATTTCACCATTAACATCAGTGTTAAAATTAGTTTAGATGCAAGCCTCATGCTAATGGCTACTATTTTTTTCTTTTGTGATGGCTTAATGCTAAATTTGAGTTGTATATTAATTTATATGGGCAGTTTGTAATGCCATATTTTTTGTGCTTTCACAGTTTTTTGTTTTTTTTTAAGTATTTTTTTGGCCTTTATTGATAGGATAGCTGAAGATATGACAGGAAACGGGATGAGAGAGAGAGAGGGGGAGTGACATGCAGCAAAGGATCCTAGGCCGGGAGTCGACCCCGGGTCCACTGCAGCAAGAACTCAGCCTCTGAACATGGGACGCCCGCTCTACCAGCTGAGCTAAACGGCGCCCTGTTTTCACAGTTTTTCAAAAGAAAAGAAAGATCCTTACTAAAAGCCTTAAATGCTACTCCAGTTTTATGGGTCTTTATTTCAAGGATGTGATGTTAGCTATCTGCTAAGCTAACCTTTACTAAGCGAGAGCAGAATAATTATTGTAGATTGCAACAAACTTGCGAGGCACTGCAGATGGATAAATATTTTCTTTTTGTAATGTTTATGTATTGAAAAAGATGCAGCTTTTATTTAGTAGACTGCTGTAGTCTGATCAGAACTGAAGGACTTTCTGAATAAAAGGGGAATTTAAATGATGAAAAAGTAGCCATGTGCAGGTATATAGATCATTGAGGAACGCCATACAATGAGATGCATCAAAAGTTTTGTGTTTCAGAACATGTTATCATTTTGATATCATGAAATATGCTCTGCTACAAAATCTGTTGATTTAAAGGATTCCACTCTGCTAGCTGATGAGTTTTGGTAATAACTTAACACAATAATTAACATGAGTGTATTGTTAACCAGTATGATTTACTTATGATTTGACTTCTATTATCATCTATTATTTTTGATGTGCTTCACTGTTGTATAATGCTATGCTACAGATAAGAATGTTTTTTTTTTTTTTTTATGTTACTTGTCACACTATGTTATTTGATTAATTCATCTTACAAGCGTCTCTATTGGTTCTTATGATATGTTGCATATACGGACAACAGAACGAGTGGGTTTCAAATGCTCTTACGGCACACATGGGCAAAATACAGCCCAGGGACCGGTACCAGCACGTGGACAATCTCAAACCGGCTGGCCAAGTTCTCAAAAAAATAATTTAAAAAATCAATTAGAAGCAGCATGTTAATGGATCTCGTGGCAGGCGACTACACTTAATCTTCATTGCTATTTTGCTTGATTCCAACAGAGGGCACTGTCTACATTTTGACTGGACAAAGGCTGGACCACTGCAAACTTCCCGGTGCCAGACACTGAAGAACATCCCCAGAGGTCTTCTGACTATGCACTGAAAGGTCATAGCTGATTTGGCTGCACACGGGGAACCTGCACAATATTAAGTAGGTGGTTATAATGTTGTGGCTGATGGGTGTGTTCTGAGAAGGAAAAGTGAAACCTTTGAAGAAATTTTGGGCCCTTTCACTCAACTGTGTTAGCAATGTTCCTGTTCATCACAGGCTGGTGTGGTCCGTGCTCTGCAGCGGGTGATTAAAACCGCCCAGAACATCATTGGTACCCATCTACAGAGTATGTCATGTGGAAAAAAATTAAACATAAAAAAAAGGATCCATAGCATCATCTATTCAAGCAAGTCATTTTTGCCAGTGATCATCTATGGGCCATTTTAAGTATCCCACTATCTAGTGTTTGAGGGAACTACAGGTAACTGCATACTTGTGGACACAACTGTCACTAATGCTAATGTAGATCTTAAGGGATTTAAGGGTTAGGGTTATAATTTTGACAATCTAACCCGTGACAACTTTAGTTAAGGTGGTACGGACTATGACTCTGATTTTGTTCAAATACGCCAAATTGTAATTATATGGGTTATTTTTCTTCAGACGATGGGGCTAAATAAGCTAATGTGTGCTAACAGCAGCTGCCACCTGTTGCAACGGTAGACATCATGTAAGGTGAATACTGTAGAGTGCAGATTCAGGCTACAACATAAATTCAAATACGATCCCTTGTATTCAGCACAGTATGCAAGGCTCTTGCTCTCATTGTGAGAATGCACCTTGTGGGGGCTGGAATACCTGTTGGACGATGGCCCATTAAGCGAACAAAAAGATCCACTGTAATGCTAATAAGGTATGAAGTCACAGTAGTTGCAGCACCTTTAACGCTGTGGTAATGGGGTCATCTGAAAGGAGAGACATCTGGACCACAGCTAATATGTCAGCACTTTGTAGGCCAGCCCTCAATTTCTCTGCGCTTTCCGAATACATTTTCTGCACTCTCATATTAGTTGGTTGATTGCGATGATCGCTTGTACTGTACACATCAGCTGATCAAACAGCCCACAGAAGCCTTCTCCTTCCACAAAGCCTAACACGAACATATCTCCAGTAACCCTTTTTGTGGTGAGCTAGCTAATGTTCTCTTCCTTGATAGCATCAAAATGGCACATGCTAACACTGCTTCCATAAAAAGTGTTGGTCTATGATACACAAGCTTAACATTACATAGCTTTCACGGCATTTTGTTGATATTGCCAAAGTACTTCATCATCATTCATCACACACAACGTCACTCTAACACCTGCCACTGCCTGTATCGTCTCACTATTTAATTCTTACTATCTGAATCCATGCAGATACTCATATATAGCAGTTATAACACTGTGTCCCGTCCAACAGGTGGCACAGGTAGTCCAGCTCTTCCAGGACGGCACATTCATATGTGTGGTCGCAAGAAGGTTTGCTGTGTCTCCCAGCACAGTCTAAAGAGCATGGAGGAGATACCAGGAGACCGGCCGTTACACGAGGAGAGCCGGGGTGGTGGCTGTGGGTCAGTGATGGTTTGGGGAGACACATCTTCTGACTCATCAGGAGCGTGTCCAGATGTTGTCAGGAGTGCCTACAGGCACTTTGGGGCCATACACATTACTGAGTCACATCCAGCTCTGAATGGGTCGATGATTTTGGTTTCAATTGACCTTTGTTATGAATTTTGTTCTCAAAAAAATGATACAATGTACAGTAAAGATTTTCAACTTGAATAACTTGTTAATCAAGATCTGACATGTGATTAAAGTGTTCCCTTATTTTTTGAATGTATAATAAATCCGTCAATTGTGTTTACTCTATACCTTGAATTAATACTGAAATCTAAATCAAGTACTCATGCCCATCCGTTTATTGTTAGTTCTGCAGTGTTGCATACACTTTTGTGCAAACTAGCTTCAAACAAAGGGCTTGAGGGATCGTTAAAGCGAGGTGTGTAGCTGTGTTTTAGTAATGCAGGACCTGAACTCCTCTCTTGGGCTGGTTAACGTAATTTTTTGTGGACAATAACTAAATTTTAATTTTTTGCGTGAACTTATCCTTTCAGAGAGAAAACAGGGAATGGACAAATGACAAAAGTGGAAGTGCATAAAGGTCACAAAAGACACACAAAGACTGAATTCTTGGACAGAGCTCAGGGAATCAATGGGACTCGTGGCAGGTCTTTTTGTGTGTTCATTCAGAAGAGCTATAAACCAGGCCATATAGTTGGATCATGTTTTTCGGATCTGTGACCATACCTACCTGACCATCACAGAGGTCAATGAGCTGCGCCTTCTCCCTGTTGGCCCTCAGGAGTTTACTCTGCAGCAGCTTGCCGTCAAAGTACATCCAGGGGCAGCAGTGCTCCCAGGGGACAGGCTGTCCGCAGGCGTCGTTGGCAAACAGAGCCATGTCCACTCCACTCATGAACAGAGCGGCCAGTTGGACTCCTCGAGGGTCGAGGTTGTCGATCTGTAGGAGAGAAAACGCTTATAAAATATTCACACGAGAAAGAAAGTAAAGATAGCATGATCCTCTAAAAGTCCCCCTGTGCATTCGGATTAATGAAGTGCAAAGCAAAGCACAGAGCAAGCATAAGGAGCCCATTCAACCCCAGCTGCTACAGTACAGCAGTACACATCCTAATCCAGCCAACACAGAAAGCAAGTACACACAACCTAGATGTTCTGACACAGCAGAGAGCAGACAGGCTGACAGAGCTACACACAGACAGACCACAAGGACCAAAGCGCACAGCTTGTGTGGATGGTTTACATTAACAAAAGGCCCAATGAGAATAGAGCGGCAGCGTTTTTACATCTCGGTCAGAGACATGGGATTGATGAACCATCCACACATGGCAAGAGAACCTCAGAGCTCTACAAAAATAAATCTTTTAGTGCAAAGCTACGGCTTCAGGAACAACATGTTTCTACAAAGCGGTGCTTTGTCGAGCAGGTTGCTTTGGTCTGCAGAATATGAGGAGTGTCCGGAGAAACAACATGACAACTAACAGGATTCAGCCATAAACCATTGTTCAGACATTTATGACTTGTGTGCGTTTCTCCGACACTCCTCATACCACCAACACTACAAAATCACCTTCAGTTCCTGCAGCTGGTCAGGCTCATAAAGTTTAGGAGAAAGTGCTTGGGCTAGGAAAGCGTCAAGTTCGTTACGACGCAAAATTCTTAATCCTTGCCAATGTAACATAAACCTGAAGCAAAACACAGAAGGGCAACAGTGTTACAAACACCAGAAACTGATCAACTCTTCGTCTTAACAAATGCTCCCTCCCTCCCTCCTTCACTTCTCACCTACACAGTGACATCTACATAATCTATGTGAAAGGCTTACAGTTTGTCTACTCACCGCAGCACACAGCAGAGCACCAGGAGGGGCGTGGGGACAATGGCAGGGTTCTGCATGCTCGGAGTGTCGGCGTGCATGCAGGCGAGGAAGGCTCTCATTCTGCGGTTCTGGTCCTCGGCAGTCTTCCCCAGCCACAGCTTCTTCAGGCTGGGACAGGTCCACTCCCTGAAGGGCAGAGCTTCCACCAGCTCCGGAGTGTGGGGAGACTTGCCTTTGGAGGCGGCCCACTCTTTGACCATGACATGTGTATCTGTGTAACATCAGAGCGAGATCAGGGTTTGTATTCATCAGGCACCCCAGGTTCTACCCTGGAGCGGCAAGTGAGAGTTGTTTATGAGACTCCCTACGACAGGAAACCGTGTGATGCTGCTGCTTTGTGACACTGTGATGATGTGTCCTGATTCCAAAAATATAAACACAATAAACACAGAATGCTATAATTTGTCTTTGTACTGTTTTCAATTGAACATATGTCAAAAAAGGTTAGTTAATTCTCATATTCTGTTTTATTTATGTTTTACACAGCGTCCCAAAATTTCATGAAAAAATAATCAGAGGAAAATGATTCTGAGTTGCAGGGCAACAGAAAACATTCTACATGTTGAGGATTTATGTGTCTACTGTAGGTATGTAATCTAGGTAAATTGATCCTTTTTTTGCTTCACAGAAAAGAGGCATCAACAGCAGATAAAAACAATGCAAATACAGGTAAAACAGAAAAATTATGAAACATCGTAATAGTTATATTTTGTTATAAAAATGTCAATTTCATAACAATAAAGACCAAAAATTATTTAGAATTAATAAATGCCTTCCTATAAATGAAGAATTTAAGAGAACATTTTAAAATCTGCTAATGATATAGCCTGCCTGATGTCAATAGATTTCAGCTGTCTGGAGGCTCTTAGTGTAAAGGTGTAAAGGTCCGGTCATCTATAAGCCAGCAGTGGTTGAATAGTTGTATGTTTGAAGCAGTCTGGGAAGTTGCCAGAGATTAAAGAACTGTTAATAAGGAATAACGTAAAAGGGGCGATAGTGGGGAAAACTCATTTAAAAAACATGGTAGGAATGATATCTAAAACATAGGTAGAGGATTTCATGTTATAAAATAATTTACCATGTGCTGAGATGTCGATAGTTTGAAACTGAGTAAGGACAGCTGGTTTATTAGTAATGATGTATGTGTGTGTGTGTTGAAGCAGACTGATGGGACAGTGAGATGACAAAAAGAAAAAAGCTCTTCCTCAAACCAAGAATGTGTTTGAACTGAGCTTTGAGTATCAAACTTTCAATGCTAGAAACTGAATATTTAGTGTTAGAGAGAATTATTTGGACAGGTTTCAGATTCAGTCAGACTTTGACTTTTTTAAGACAAAGCATTGCTTAATATCTCTGCTTTGTGGTGCTTTCCTGGAGAAAGATGACTGTACCCAGTAGTTTAAGTGCATGTAAACTCTGACAGTCTCAATCTTTCTGTGTTTTTTCCTAAACACCATCTCCTGGTGATGTGTTAGGACACTTCAGGAGCTATCCCAAATATCAGCAGAGACGATGACTGAGTTCCTATGTTAAGAAAGCTGACTTCTGAAGCGTCACTAAGAATTTTCAGCCTGTTCGGACAACGACAGTTTTGGATGTGATACATGAAGGAGCTTTCTGAGCACAGGACTCACATTCAGGGAGGCAGTTCTTCCTCATGGCGAGTCTCTCAGCCTTCCTCCTCGCCTCGGCCAGGCTGAAGAGCACTCCGTAAACATGCTGACGGATGGGTCGAAACAGCTGCACTGCTGAAGGCAGCTCTTTATTTGCTGCATCTTCAATGGTGACGGACAGTTTAATCTCTCCCTGCAAAGAGACACTGTTACCTAGATGTAGCACAATACCACAAACAAGTCACTGTAGATACTTTAGATTTAACACACAAATATGCTGTCACTTTTGACGACACATATGTAAACATGTGCTATTTTCTGGGGATCTTATTCTTTCCTCAGTTTGCATGAATGCAATTAAATTGAAAGACAAGTCATTACAAAATCGCCTGCATTAGAAGAGTCTGAGCCCCTGACTGACCTTGGTGAGAGCGTGGTAGATGTAGGGGTACATGAGGCCCTTCTTGTGTCTGTGCTCGGCCACCCGCAGCACCTCAGGGGCCACTGCAGGAAGAGGAGGGATGGTGATGTCCATGTGGTTCCTGGTTGGCATGGAGAGCAGCGAGGGGATCTGGGCACTCAGGCTGCCGAGACCTCCGGTCTGTGGCCCTGGGCTAACCGAGGTCACACACAGGTCAGCCTGGCAACACACACATGTTTCACTTTAGTTACCTGGTGAGCTGGCTCATCAGGTCTACATGTGCTCCTGGTGTTTCACTCACCTTTGTTTGGTACCCCGGGTCTCCCTCTGCTGTGGGTTCAGAATGTGGAGTATGTCCGTTTTTCTCCCACCCCTCCTTGTGGTCACTAACATGACTGAAACCAATAGCAAACAAACAGTAAGATTACATTTTAGCAGAGTTAAAATAAACCACGCATCACCTTTGGCTGACAGTGAATGTAACTGAACAATGAGCCCAGTGCCACTTGCTTGTGTCATAGATATACATATATACACATATAGATATATATATATAAATACACATATATATACACACACACACAGGATCCACGGGATGTGTCTTTTGACATGGTTGTTTAAGAAATGAGAAGCTACTCGTTGCATCAGTTGGGGCTCAATAACTTGTTGCCAGCTGATAGATAATCGCCCATGCAGGAATTATCCAATAGGAGGCTCTTACCTATCTGCTAAGTTAAATCCAGGTGGCGACTTTTTTTTGGCCAGGCAGTGTATATACACACACACACACACACACACACACACATACATACATACACGACCAGTCAAAGGTTAATGGTTTTCCTTTATTTTCATGACTGTTAACATTGTAGATTCTCACTGAAGGCATCAAAACTATGAATGAACACATATGGAATTATGTAGTAAACAAAAAAGTGTGAAATAACTCAAAATGTGTCTTTGATTTCTCCAGTGCTTTTAACACCATTCAGCTGCTGGGTGAGAAGTTGCGGGTGATGGGTGTCGACACTTCCACTGTCTCCTGGATCACTGACTACCTGACAGGCAGGCCACAGTTTATCCGTATGGGCAGTGTTCTGTCTGATGTGGTGGTTAGTGATCCAGGAGCTCCACTGGGGACTGTACTGTCTCCTTTCCTGTTCAGCTTATACACCACTGACGTTCAGTACAACACTGGGTCGTGTCACCTGCAGAAGCTTTCTAACGACTCGGCTGTTGTTGGGTGTATCAGTGAGGGACAGGAGGGGAGTACAGAGCACTCGTGGACAACTTTTGGAACAACAAACAAATGAGAAGGTGTGTCCAAACTTTTGACAGGTCGTGTATATACACCCACCCACCCACACACACACGATTTTGATGCCCATATGTCAGCGTTCCTGTGTCATGACAATATGCAACAGCTTAGGAGTGTCTTCATGAAGAGAGAGTGACAGAAAGTACTCACTTGGCAGTAGTGCCTGAGCTCTCTTCATTTTCAGAGGAGGAGGATGTGAAGGAGGCATTCGAGAAAGCAGCCTCTGTGTGGTCGGGGCTGCCATCCTGGCCCGGGTCGATAGGAGGAGACCTCTCATACAGGGGTGTGTGCTTCCCTTCATGAGGAATGTTGCTGAAGTTGTTCTGCTCTGGGGGGCCTCTCTCCACTAAGTCCAGAGCCCGGCTGTGCTCCACCACAGCCTCTGGGTCAGCGTTCTGGACCTGGAGACAGTGAGGGAAAACTTGCATGAAGCCGAACCAGATGCAGTATTTCACTGTTGAGTGCAGTGGATTTCAATCTCACCACAGGTTTTGCAGATGGCGACATCTGAGGAATGTTGAACATTTTTGGAGATGGCACTGCAGCAGGCACGCCCATGGGATTTGGTCTGACTGTGAAAAAGATACACAAAACATTTTAGCCCATAGACCAAGGGAGGCTGGACCTGCTGCACACAGTTACCAGTGACAACAAGGACACCTCAGCATTTGTTAACCTGGTTTCTTGGTTCATAGAAGAAACAGGTTAAAACTTTTTAGGATTTTTCTAATATATTTGAGACTAGATGTATTTTAAGTACATTTCAACTGGTAATGTATTTTTGAGGACATTACCAATCTTGATATTACAAAGTTTAATAAATCAGAATTTTTAAAGCTGAGAAGAAATAAAAATTCCTTATTTAACAATATATGCCAAAAAGATACAAAAAAAAAAACAAGTTCCACATTCAATCAAAATACTATGACATCCACCCATCAATCTGCAACTTTTAGCAGCAGAGAGCTAAAATTCATTAGTTAGCTGTTTGGCTGTTTGCTACCTCAAACATTGTTCTGTTTCCCCAAAATAAGGTTTGGTTCGGGCCTCTGACTGGAATGTGTTCACTTTGAGGAAAGTGGTATATGTGACAGCTCCAGATTATGTGTAAGGCATTTAACATTCAACGACACCAGCTACATGGAGCAACACAATGGGCTTCGTGTCTCTCTCCCTGATGGACACTGCTATCCTGACGGTGTACATCGTTGCTACATGCCCACTTTTTGACATTCAAATCAAATTCCTCCAACATTATGTCCCACTTGCCTATCTTGTTTCACTCAGAAATACATCACAATACAGGAGCTAAGTATTGTCAAAATGTCCTTTTTATCTGGACTTGAAAAACAATCCTCATGTAGATCCCTTAGATTTGTCTAACAATGAATCATACTAAGTGGAAATCTCCGGTCGACAAACTGTAATAGTGACACAGGTTCTAGATGACCTCAAACCTAGTTTACCTTGGTACACCTGCTGTAAGATGATGTTGACTAAATGATAAATCAGCCCGGACAATTTCTAGGTCAAGTTCTAATTTAAGATATTGAAATTGAATACTTCTGAACCAAAATAAAAGGTAAATAAAAAAATGCAATAATTGCCCTACATACTTTAAAAAAGTAAAACACACACACAAAACTAAATTAATGACATGTAATGACACTGCATGGCTAGTAGTCTGATGGCACTTTTGGAAAAAAAACACTGTATTTTTGAAGGAAAGGGGGGTACCTGTGCCCATTAAAGGAGAAGGATTCTGAAATTTCTCGGTCTGTCTTTGTTTCTCATCTCTAACATTTTAGATCAGCCAATGAAGACCAAATTTAACATCCTCCATCTACATCTCCAAACCACAGCTACAGATGAACACCACCAGTAATATTCACCACACAGTGTTACTGCACAGAAACCCACCCATGTGGGGAGGGAAGGGAGGGGGTTTGCTGGCCACTGAGTAATAATCCACTGCCTTCTTGAAGCGGATGATCTTGTCATCAGTGCACGACTGGGAAAAAAAAACAACAAAATGTGAAATGACATTCATGCACATAGAGCAGTCACAGAACTAAAGGTGAAATATTTTCAACTTCTCATTTAACAATGAGTACCTACGGACAGATTGGCTATTTCGGGTTCATCTTTAGTTTATGAGGTGAACTACAGGTTTCTTAAAATGCAGCGTCTTTTCTCACTCCAGCTGGGGCTGAGCAGTACTGGTATACTGGTTTCGTCACCGTCATGGACTCTGCAATATCGTCACAATTGTTTTGCCGTGTTTATAATTTATGTCCTTTACTGTGGATGCAGTGACATTCAACTAGACGACTAGACACGTAGATACAAAGTAACATTGAGTAACAGCTGTGTTACTGAAGTCGCCATATGCAAGGAAAACAGCACTGTGCAGGGTAAGGAAGGTTACTGTTTATTCTGCAGGTTAACCTGTTGAATTTAGCATTAGCACACCCCACGGCTAATGTGGCTCTTTGTGTAATACTGCAACACAAGCTCAGATTGCCCTGTTGTTAACATTATACAAGAGCTGCGTGTCACTGTTTCTGCTGTATGTAAATGTATTTACACTTTCAATCCAAATATGTTTTTAATCTTTTTTTAAGATATCCTTTTCACTGCCAATAGAATGAAAAGAGGTCAAATTTTGTTTAGATGGAGTATCCTTTTTACTTTCATAATACTGTGATATAATATTGTCAAAAATAGTGTGATATAAAAAAAAATGTGAGATATAAATTTTGGGTCATATAACCCACCCTCTGAAAGAGTTACATGGTGCCCAGATAGAAATCTTTTTTCAAACAAAGCTCCCTGAGTCGCCACAAAGTTTAAATGGCCTATTAAGTCTTTGTGAAAAGTTTACATACACTTTTAAGGAAAATGTCATCATGGCAGTCTTCAGTTCCAATGATTTCTACAGCTCTCATTTTTCTGCGATGGAGTGAGAGGAATACAAACTACTTTGTCACAAAAAACTTTCACAAAGTTTGCTTCAAATCTGAATACATTATGGGTCTACTGAAAATGTGACCAAATCGATTTACTGCAAAAATATGTGATGGACAATCAATTTTGGTGATTGAAGAAAGCTGTGCTAATCAAATTTTCTTTGTAGCATGGCATCTTAACTTGATTCAGATGGATAACAGCTGGTAACTTTTCTGGGCCCATCTGAATAGGACTTGTGTTTGATATACCCACTGGAATCAGAAAATGTTTGCAAAAATATCTTCATTCTTTTAAGTGTTAAATGAGCATTCACAAAATGAAATAAAAAATAAAATAATAATAAAATGTGTGATCCACACACAGATGTGAATGAAAAAACATTCAAGTGAATGTCAAAATGCACTTACTGAACCGAAGAGGAATTGAGCCTTGATCAATGCTCAATAACAGTACTACATGTTACACTGGGCAGCAGCAGTGATACATTGTGGTTGACAGGCAACATTATAAAAGAAGACCCACACTCAAAATGCTGGAACTAAGGTTTATTCAGTGGCATTGCACAACATCTGACTGCAACCAAATTAAGTCAAAACAAAATATCAAAATTGATACATTGTATCAAATGTTTATTTTTTTTAAAGATATGTATTTGGGCATTTATTTTTGTTTTACTGCCACTCCAATATAATATATATATTAAATCTATTATCAGTTCTGAAAATGTTCCGCAGCTGAATTTAAAGAGCCAGTTCATACCTGTGAATACTTGAATATGTCCTTAGCGATAGCCTCCAGGTCGGTGATGTCTGGGATGTTGCGGACGTAGTCAGCCACAGCCTTGATGACCACATCACAGGGCGGGAGCACAAGCTGATGGGCACGGACCTGAGAAATGATGACAAACGCAACCACTCAAATTTGAAATAACTGTCAGTGGTAAAGCACCATTTTAAAAATGCTGCAATTTTCAGCACATCGGACACGCTACGTGTCAATGCTGGTGAGCCTGTGTGAGAATATGTGACAGCTCTGATCAAGATAATTATCAAAAACTACAACCAACTATCTGCGTCACACATTCGTCAGCCTTTGAACAACACTTATAACAGGCTAAAAAATACTACAATACCCATGAGCTTAGAGGCGTAAATCAGAGAGGTGGTGAAATCAAATCCTTCGTTGCAGTTAAGATCACCATACATCAGCATGGTTACTGAATTAATACAAAATTGATCCATAACTCATTTAAGCTGCACTGTCACCTTTAGCTTCCACACAAAATCAGTGGAGCTGCAACAGTGACTGGAGGTTTCTTGCTGAAATGCACATCAGGAGTTCAGTGAATGTTTTTATGCACAAGATATTTTCTAATGCAATGGTTAAGCTTTAATATTGATGAATCAGCTGAGAGAATGTCATGTTCATCTCACGTCGTATAAGTGGTCCCACTGTGAGGCACACAATATTGTCTACGGGAAAAAAATAATTAGACGTCACACTGAAACCAGTGCCTCCTCCGACTTTACAACCTGGTTTCAGTTTTGATTTTTTCACATTCAATGTAACGTGTTGTTTTCGTTTAGAAGAAAACTCCCCAGAGAATCTTTAAAGTCAGTCTTATCTAACAGGCATTTAGCAGACGCTTTTGTCCAAAGTGACTTACATTTGACACAAGAAAGAATCTTGAATGTAAACACACCTCCAACTATCAAGGTTATGTTTGGTTACATAAAGGATCTTATCAATTAACAAAAAGATCCATCTCTGTCAGAATCTTTCCGTTATGTCATCAGACACTTCAGACTGGCATAAAAAAAGGACTTTTATTAACACCGACAGTTGGAGCTGCACCAAAGTATAACATTACAGCAATGGCAGCCATGTTGCCTGGACTGATTCCAGACCTTTTCCAGATTAAACAATTTACAACATGTGAATATAGGAACCAGGTTTAAAAAATAAAGGATTTTTTCTGTAACATGTGATCAGTGTGTAGAATATGAAGTCCTGTGAAGCAGGTCATTCCACAGTGAAATGTAATCGAGTCAGTGTGGTGGGTAGTCAAGCTGCACATGTGAAGCAGATGGCTTCAAGTTTAATCACAGCTAGTCATTTACAGCTGTTACAAGTTACAGCTGAACCATTTACACAGTGCACTGAAACTGTCTGCCACTGCTGTCTACAACTGTTTGACTCAACCATTCAAACCATGAATATCCCGTTTCTCTAAGCTGTGTTCGATTGGCCGTGCATGAAGTGTAGCCACATCATTGCATCCAGCTTGGGGGCAGCTGGTAGTTGACACAAACAGATTCGGTTACTTTTTTTGTCCAAATAACAGTTTTTTTAGAGGATTTTTAGCAGTTTCACCAAATAGGCAGTGATGTTCACAATCTTGCTTTCAACTGTATGAAAGCTACTGATGCGTTTATGACTGTTCTCTTGTCCTTCAGTAAGACGGGCATGTACAAGCATCTTTTTTTTCATACATAAATACAAAGTACACATACATTTTAAAATTTAACCGGATGTTATGTTGTTGTTTCGGTGCGTGACTTCCTGTCTGCTCTGTGCTAAATTCGGCTCAATTGCTGCATCATGCTCCGGCATCCGCCAGAAATAGAAGTCCTGCGTATCTGCTCCGGAGGGTTCCGGACTGCCAGAGCTGGGACGGAGCAGGTACGCAGCACAGTGGACCCGGTGGAAGTTAACACAGACTACAGTGAAACCTATGAGCTCCGCTGCTGTGGTGGAGCTGTGATGCAGCAGACACGTATCTGGTGGAATCGAGGGGTCACAGTGCTTCCAGGCTTCTCCAGGTGAGAAAGTGATCTGTCCAGGAGGAAGGTGATGGCGTCGTCCACTCCGATGCCCGGTTGGTAGGCTAACTGGAGTGGGTCCACAAAAGGACCCACCAGAGGGCGGAGATGGACGAGGACCAGCTGCTCCAGGGTCTTCATCAGGTGTGAAGTCAAAGCAGCTGATCTGTAGCTGTTGAGGTATTTTGGGTGAGGGATCTTTGGTACTGGTACCACGCAGGAGGTTTTCCACAGCTGTGACACTTTTCCCAGCTTCAGGCTCATGTTGAAGATGTACTCCACAATCCTGCTCAGCTGATCTGCACAGAACTTGATGAACCTGGAGCTGATCCCATCTGGACCTGTAGCCTTCTTCACCTTCATCTTCCTCAACTCATTTCTCACCTGGATAGTGGAGATTGATTGGAGCAGGGGGGCTGAGTGTCGGAAGGGGGAGGTGGGTGAATGTCAGGGGGAGAGATGACTGGGCCAGGGGAGGGGTGGGTGGCTGGTCAAACCCAGTGAAGAATAGGTTCAGGTTGTTCACCCACGTCTGATCCGCCGCTGCCCGAAAGTCTGGTTTCCTCTGTCCTGAGATTGTTTTAAGGCTTTGCCAGACCACTGATACTTCTCTGCTGCAGCTAGCCCTCCATCTTTCTCCTGTAGCTGTTCTTCCCCTCTCTGATCTTCTTCCTCAGCTCCTTCTGCACAGCTTTCACCTCCTCCTTGTTGCCTCTTTTTCTCCTTAAGGAGAGCCTTTATGTCAGGATTAATCCAGGGTTTTTCCAGCTGGCGATATTTCAGGGTGTTGTTGATATATGGCTTTCGCTTTGCATGGATGCAGATGTAGCGACGGACTCTGTTAACTGACAGTGGTTTTCTGAAGTGTTCCTGAGCCCACGTGGTAATATCCTTGACAGAATGATGTCGGTTTTTAATGCAGTGCCGCCTGAGGGATCGAAGGTCACGGGCATTCAACGTTGGTTTTCGGCCTTCCTGCTTACGTGCAGAGATTTCTCCAGATTCTCTGAATCTTTTGATATTATGGACTGTAGATGATGAAATCCCTAAATTTCTTGCAATTGTACGTTGAGAAACTTTTATTAAACTGTTTGACTATTTGCTCATGCAGTTGTTCACAAAGTGGTGAACCTTGCCCCATCCTTGTTTGTGAACGACTGAGCCTTTCGGGGATGCTCCTTTTATACTCATGACACTCACCTGTTTCCAATTAACCTGTTCACCTGTGGAATGTTCCAAACAGGTGTTTAAGCATTCCTCAACTTTCCCAGTCTTTTGTTGGCCCTGTCCCAGCTATTATGGAACGTGTTGCAGGCATCAAATTCAAAATGAGTGAATAGCTGCAAAAAACAATAAAGTTTATCAGTCTGAACATTAAATATCTTGTCTTTGTAATGTATTCAATTGAATATAAGTTGAAAAGGATTTACAAATCATTGTATTCTGTTTTTACACAATGTCCCAAATCATTGGAATTGGGGTTTGTAACTGGGCTCCATCATTAGAGCAGTAGCATTCTGGCATGTACAGCTGACAGTAAAACTTCCTCGAGATATCATTAATCTCCTCTGGATTGGAAGTAAGTGAGATCGTTTTGTCCCGTGTCTGTGAAAATTGGTTTGAGGCCATCTTGGCCTTCGACTGGTTGGCCAAAAGGCGGCCCACTTTTGTGTCCTACCAACTCTTCGTCACATCTTTGGCTGAAAAACAGCGTCTGTCCCAGGCAACAAGCCAGGCGTCTCCCACAGTTGAATGGCGGTGATTACGTGACGCGAATCAAAGCAATAAACTTTGCTCATCACGTCTTTGTCACCTTCCACTGTTGTGTTGTTGCAGTTACTGTCCCTGGCAACTTGAGTCAGACAGGGTCCACTATTTACTGAGGGAGATTATGTGATTATACAATCAAGAGCAAAAAATGTAACTTTGTCACTTTCCACGATGCATGGTGGGTCAGATTCTCAATCACAACACATTATAACAGAATCCACATGATTATAAACAGTCCCCCAGGGGGCAATTCTTCTGTTTGCATCTTGTGTGTAGTTCCTATACACAAAGCCTAAGACAAGCGGGCAGAGCTGCAGCAGTTGTTGTGCTTGTCGACATAGTGTTCTGGGGATCAGTGGCTGCGTGCAGCACGCACCAGATGCATAAGGTTATGCATGAGGGATTGACGTTTAAGCTCTTCAGACATTTGCTTATTGTTGATGCGCCAAAAAATACAAAATAAAGATTGTTCACGAGTCCCAACTCTCAAGACTCAAGTCACTGAATGTGCTACTTGAGTCCAAGTCACAAACTCAAGTCCCCATCTCTCTCTCACTTGTGCCAGCTCAGATGCTGAACCACTGTTCCACTCAGACTGTCATTCACTAACAACATTTACAACCCACTCCTGTCACCAATCCTTTTTCTGAATAAAGAAATGATCATTACATCCTTTACCTTCAAAGATGCTAGTGGATGCTCAGGACCAAGTAAGCTCCAGTGAAAGGCAGCCAGGTCTTCATCAGGTAGTATGTGATTTCCTGTAAAACACAAAGACAACATTGTTAAGTTCGTCACCTTAACCATCAGTCCCACTTACACTATCCAGTAATATCATACCAACCTAAAAGTGCAGCAAAAATGAGATAGCGACTTGGGTTCAGATTGAGCTGCCGTGCCACTTCGTGCATCAGGTACTGGCTGGTGGTGAGGCTTTTGCCGTTGCGGCTCAGTTTAAGGGCATGTCCGCTGAAGTAGTATGGGATGTTGAACAGAGCGTAATCCGAGTCGTAGGCCACGAGGCCATGGAAGCTGTTTTCCCTGCATAAGGCTATCACCTCCTGGTGGTGGTCCTCAATGCTCTGGACAACCTGAGGAGTGGCCGTGAGAAGAATCAGGCTTTAGATGCTAATGCCTCAAAATAAACCTCTTACACAGACATGGCGCATTAGACACTTAAGAAGAGAATACAGAGACAGGATTTTAAAAGCGGGTTTGTTTGAGCTGCTCTTAGTCAATGAACCTTAATATATGCCTACCACAGTGCATGGACCTTGTTGGGATCATTTTTAGATAAGGTTATGTGAGAAGTTGCAAAAAAAAAAAAAGTTTTAGTATATTGCCAAATAAACTGTATTTAATGAGGATCTGTCCATATGCATCATATAGATACCCAGAGAACAAAGCCAACTGAGAAAAAAAAAATAATAATAATTTATTCCTATGGCAACCACTCAATTAAACAAGACATGTAGGCTTCAGGAGTGTGGGGAATACCAGGGGATGTGAAATAAATGGACAGGCAGGTGATTCCCAATATACCAATTATTCACATTTTTATTTATGAAACTTGTTGACATGGATTTTAAATGTCTGCCTGTACTGTGATGACACTGATGATGGCCGCTATGATCATAGTTTCTTTTTGTTTATCTGAAGTTTCCCTTAATTGTTTCTGGTTGTTCTCACCACAAATACCTGGCCTCTTATTTATGATCAAACCCCATGCATTAACAGTCTGAGGTAATATCGTGTAATCAGAATGCTAATTAACAAGCAGGCCACTGACTGCACTACCAACACTTGTAGAGGCGCGCTAATAAACTTGGCCTGGCAGCTTTTATCATGGGTGAAGATGATATGTGGGCAGCTAACAGGCTAACCAGAGAGCCTGCTGCTGTGTGCCAGCGGTCGGTCCGGAGTGTCTGTGTTCAACAGGCACTGCCGGGCCGAGTTTACACTCACCCCGATGCGAAACCTGAGGAGCGCCAGTCGGATGCAGTGGACCATGCACACGGGAGGAAGGAACCAGACCTTGGGCGGCGGGGTTCCCTTGTTCTGGACGTGGCTGATGATCTGCTGGGCTGTCTGCCTCTCGTTCACCTGTCGCTTGACCCACTCGTGAAGACGGCCCTTCTCCAGGGCGCCATTGAAGCACACCAGGAGCTCAATGTTGCCTTTGAAGCAGGCCTTAGACAGGGCGGCCAGGTAGCCCAGCATGTGGTTCCACTGGCCCCCGCTGACCCAGTCGGTGTAGAAGCCTCCGTAGAGCCGGTGGAGACAGTTCTCAGCGTCCACCAGCAGTCTTAACGGACTCTGAGGGGGTCTCTGCCGGCCACCTCCGACCATACTACCCCGGGCAAGCTTCTGGAGTTCCACCGACACCACAGCGCTGGGGCAGTGCTTTTCAATATACTCCTGGAAACCTTGGACACCCATGTTGAGCGTCTTTCAGAAGAGACGGAAACTTAAAAGTGACAATTAAAAAGAGCGAAGTATTGGATGAAATCAAACCGCAGGGGGTTGCACAGTACGCCTCTCCCCCTGACAGAGACTGACAACCGGTTGCTCGCTGTGGATAGTGCAGGAGTTGGAATAATTTCGAAAGAAACGAGCCAAGGCTGCTGTTCAGGCATCGTTAGTTTTTGGTAAGTTGTTTTTTTTGGTTCATGGCTCCTAGCTGCCATGTGTCGGTTCACGGAACCATGTCTGAGATGTGTGAATCGGTCGGAGTCAGAGGGAGACAGACGCGAACATGTGACGACATGACGCACCGGCACATACAGAGGGATGTGTACATGAGGAAACCAAGAGGGTTCCCTGCTTCGTACTTCCGCCTTTGCTTAATGTCATGCAAATAATAGGGTCGATCGAGATGCGCAGAATCGATCAGCGGCGACCGCCGCAGAATGCATGCCGGGTCTGCATCCTTCGAAGGACGCATTTGAAGGCCAATTACGTCCCAATTCGAAGGCTCCTCCAAATGCAGCCCACAAATGCGGCCTTCCTTTCCCTCTTTTTGGAGGATACACCGCTGCTATCCTTCGCGGCCTCCCATATCCCAAGATTCTATGCGCGCCCGGAAAGAAAGAAGAAAATGGCGACCTCAAGTGGCGCAGATCTCACATTTAACTCGGTTTTTACTAATTTGAACATCCAACGTCAGATATGTTAAAGTTCAAGGGACCTTAAAACCTCAATATTATGTTCATTATGTTCATATGTACGAGTCTATTCTATTTCTTACCTTTTAATTATATTGTCTATTTTTTTACTACTGTTATTGTTTTTTTTATAACACTATTGTCCTTTGGCTGCTGTGGCAAACACATTTCCCCATTTGTGGGACAACAAAGGAATACTGATTCTGATTCTGATTCTGAAACAGGGCAAACAGCAATGGGAGAGGAATGACAAACAGGCTCTTGCACTCATCTCGTCTGTATTGAGTTACAATTCACATAATTCAAACAAACTGACATGTCTCCAATTATGAATACATTCAGTGGAACGCTATCAGGACCACAGATACCATTAAAAGCGTACATTTTTATCTTTAAATGGTGGACATAAACACTTGGATAGGGCAGCACAGCTACAGCTTAAAAAATGGCCCTCCTGTCACACTTTTAAAGTTACAGATTTGAAATCATTTTTGACTGCTCCCACTTCCCTTGCTCTGATTTTGAACCAGGTGTTTTCCGCATACCTGAACCGGTGGCTAGGAGAAGTTCCTGTGAAGGTAATCAAGGCTCTGCTCTCAACTTCTTCCATGTATAGGTTGGCCACTATTGGGGACACCGGTGAGCTCATGGTACAGCCGTGCTTCTGTCTGTAGAAACCTTCACTTTACCTGAAGTAGGTGGTCGTCAGACAGAGGTCAAGTATGGCACAAATGTGGTCTGGGATGAAGTTGGTTCTGCTGGACAGTGCTGTCCCGTAGCAGTCATTTCTTCACCATCTTTACCACTTCTTGAGTGGGAATTGATGTAAAAAATGAAGTGACATCATAGGAAACTATTGTTTCAAATGAGTCCAGTGTTATTTCTCTCACCTTGTTGACGAAGTCCTCTGAGTTTTCAATATATTGACTATTGTTCGACTCTTTACAGTCACTGTGTTCACAGGGATACTGAATAAAAGGATTTATCTTTAAAACTCTTCACAACATGCATGCAACTGACAGTATATTACAAAGTCTCTCCTTAACTGTTCACTTGAACAGTGTATGTTGTTGCATATGGTGTCACTGTAATCTTTGACCATCAAAACTTAAAGGGACATGGGGCAGGATTTCTGAATAAATAAACATGCATTTTAAGTTTTTTAATGCTAATGGGTGATGAAGCATTCAAAACCAAAAAGAATGAGCCCACCCACGTATCTCGCCGTTGTCTTGAACAGCCTGTGTGCTGCATAATGTACTGCAATTTATGTCATATGACGCTGAATGTGCGTCCTCGATGGCTTGGATACAGGAAGAAGACAAGCGCGGTGGACCCAAACTAGTGTTTGGGTAGTAATGGATTCTGCTACGGTCAGAAAACGACCCACCACCACACAAAGTCCACTAAAAAGACATACTAAGAAGAAAACAAAGGTTTTATCAGCGGCAAGTCGAGAGTCAAAACAAAATTGCGACCAAAGCCGGGCCGGCACCCGAATAAACATCGCGTTCGACTCATGGAGGCAGCTTCAACTTGAATTGGGACTGAAAACAGATGCTGACATGGCTCATTTCCTAGTGACCAGGTAAGAAAACATTACAGGTCATGTTTAGTGCTTGATTTGAAAATCATATGAGATCACCAAGGACTCGGAGTGACCTAACGTGCAAAGAAGCGTTAGGCGTCGGACTGCGCATTTTCCACGGTCCTTTAGTCTGAAACTGAATAGTTAGAAATATGTCCCTTTTATATATGGGACTGAAAGCCCAACCTTTTGACCCTTATTTTAAGACTGGAAGCAACAATCACATTTTTCATGTAAATAGGGGTAGAAGAAATAATAGGTCAATGTGACAAGGCCTTCAAAGTTACTGGAGAAGCAGAGTTGGCTTCAATAACTAACCAAATTGGGGGAGCTTTAATATCCTCATATTAGAGCCAAAGATTCCAGTTTCAGTCAAATCTGACACAGCCTAGGATTCTTTTTGGAATGGAATTTCCTGAGGGAGGCATCCCAAGGGATAAATCCCAAGGGATAAATAAAGTACAAGTCTAAGTCTAAGTCTTTTTATTCCACACAATATCCAGAATGAGACTATCCACCTGGCAGAAAAAGGAGAGAGGGAGAAAAATTGGCAGGCACTGAAATAGATATGAAAAACAAGGGAAATTAAAGCTGTCCATGCTGTTGGCAAGTACTGCCGTCATGGTGTGCAGCAATTATGGCCTGCTGTGTGCTGCGTGGTGAGTACGGCGTGCTGCACGCATTGGCTGTTGCAAGTGTGGGCTGCTACAGGCGAGATGAAAGAAGATACCCCGATGTAAGAAGAAATTCCAGCAATATATAGCCTACATTCACTTCAACAGAGGATTATATACATTATTAAGGTGACACACACTGCCCTCTGGTGGAGAAAGCCTGAATGTACAATCAAAAGTGAAGGCTGTTCTTTTGTCATTTAGCAATAACTAGCAAACTGAGATGTTTCTGATTAATAGGACTTGAACCAGCTCAATGCAGTTCTTTTAATACCAATTCAATTGTCCAGTCTTTGTAATAGGATGTGATGGTTAATAGTGTCAAAAGCTAAGATGCACTAAGATATAACAAGACTATTACAGAGAGAAAGGTGAGTCCACAGAGCCAATTGTTCAGGTGGGTCATTCTCATGAAAACCTGGTGTCAAAGAGTTCAACCATGAAAATTTTAAATAGGCATAAATAGGGCAATTTTCTTTTTAAACACAAAAAACAAGGTCTAAGGTAATCGGGATTATTAATCTCAAAGCATGTATTGACACTATATCACATTTTTGTTCACATTTCCCCAAACAAGTCTTTGAAAAATCTCATTACCACAACCATCCAAAACTCCAGAAACCTTAGAAAAACCTTAGTTTTTGAAAATGAATTATTAACAGGCCTGTACAGAATTACATGAAAAATATTTTTTTTAACAAATATGTATTGATTTAATTTGACTGATTTCTCTCATTACCGCAACACCACCTACAATCTACAAACATTTCTTTTTGCGATATTTCATGATTACTCAACATATTTTAAAAGTTTTCTGCAAAACTGAAATAAATAAAAATTACATGTTCTTCACATGAATTAAAAAACATAATATTAATGGTTAACTAATTGATTACCCTCTAAATCAGCACCTGTTTCGGTAATGAAAGTAAGTAAGTAAAGTTTATTTAAATAGCACTTTTCACAGATAAAGATCACAAAGTGCTTTACAATAAAATAAAATAAAATGCAACAGTAAAAACATAAAAATACAATGAATAAAGCAATTTAGGACATTAACCAAAAGCCTGCTGAAATAAAAAAGTTTTCAGCTGTTTCTTAAAAGAGTCCACAGATTCGGAGCATCTTAGCGAGAGAGGCAGGGCATTCCAAAGTTTGGGTGCCACTGCCTGAAAGGACCGGTCACCTCTGGTCTTAAAGTGGGTGAGAGGGACCACCAACAATCTCTGACCTGATGACCTCATAGTACGGGCTGGTACATGGAGTTTAATCAGGTCAGAGATGTAAGAGGGAGCTTGACCATGTATGGCTCTAAAAGTAAGGACCAGCATTTTAAAATTGATTCTAAAATGGACTGGTAACCAATGCAGGGCAGCTAAAACAGGGGTGATGTGTGCTCTCTTGTGAGTGTGGGTTAAAAGCCGTGCAGCTACATTTTGTACAGTCTGGAGACGGTCAAGCTCTTTCTTATTTAGGCAGGTAAAAAGGCTGTTACAATAGTCTAAACGAGAACAAATAAAAGCATGAATGTCCATCTCAAGTTCAGCTTTTAACACCATGTCACTTAATTTTGCAATGTTCCTCAGATGGAAAAAGCAGTTTCTAATTAATTGTCTGGAGTGCTGCTCTAGTGACATTGCAGAATCAAAAATGACACCCAAGTTTCTGAGGCTTGATTGAACGGAAGAGCCTAAAACATCACAAATGTACTGCCTGATCTGAGGGATTTTGTCATCTGGCGCAATAATCAAAGTTTGTGTTTTATCAGAATTAAGCTTCAGATAGTAGATAGAAACAGGTGCTAACACACACACACACACACACACACACACACACACCTGTGTTTTAAACACGTTTCTTTGTGTGTTTAGCCCAGATATCTGCAGAAACATTGAAATGACGTGCAGAGGATGTGATAGGCAGTGGTTCTGGGATGATGCTTTTGATATTGTCAGGGTAGTACCACACTTTCTCTCCCTCAAATCTGATGGACAGAATGTAGAATTTGTTCTCCCCAGCAGAATTCATTGTGTCCAACTCATATTGATTGTCCACAATCTGGAGAAGAAATTGGTCAAAGAAAAAGAACAAAAAGGTACAGAATAGGACATATAATTTATAATTAACATGGAGCGTTCATACCTCCAGCTAGTTTTACATACCTGTGTGATGGTGCCAGGGAAGAGTTCTGCATCATATTCTACTAGGACCCACGTTCCAACTTCTAAAACAGATTCTGGTTCAGCATTTTCCTTCCCTGACTCCACATTTTCTCTTTCTCTGAAACTGAACTCTTTCGGGAGAAAGCATCTGCATGCATAGCCACAAAAGCAGGAAATTCCCGGGTCTGGATAACCCCTGGTTTTGTCGATGTCAGCTATCAATAAGCAGGAAACAAATAGTATTTTGGGGCGAGATTCAACTCAGACATCAAACTCAGTCACACATCAATAATTTGGTTTTATAAAATGTATTCAATATAAGTGTTAGAAGTAGCATATGAATCAATTATTAATTTAATTAAGCAAACTCATAACAATTAAACTTGATTAAGCACATCATTTTGACCTACCTGATGTATCTTCATCGTCCCAGGCATTGTTTATAGCAACGGAGGAATCAGGTCATTGCCTGAGTTGATCTCATCCTCCGTCACCATGTATAACCTCACAGAGGAATGTGCTTCCAGTTATTTATAAAGCATGCTGGCATCTGGAATGTTAGTCCCATAAGCCAAAATCCTATCTGCCAGGTTCTTGAGGGCACCCCCCACCCCATCAGGTGCTCCCTTGCCATGCGACGCCTCAGTAAAGTTCCAAGTGACATACTCAAAACCCCTCATGAACGGCACTGTTGATGCCAGGTAGAATGCTGTTTTGTTGCGATACTGGGAGGTGGGTCCATCTGAAATGAAATGAAACATGCTTGACTACTGGATGCTCCTCTTGAATGGACTTCAGCACAGGATCAAGATGAGCCCATGTTGCAATAGCATGATGCTTCAGGCATGCTGACAGGGAAGCAAAAGACTGCACACGTCCTCCACTCAGGTATTTGACCACAGTATGTATGGTCACTTGTTCATTCCCCCCACCAAAGTGGGTGTCTTTGACCTCCCTGTTGTACTTGCAGCTGTAGTTCTCCGTATAATCAATATGGATGACCACATCCTTCTCTGTCAAGGTCTCCCCCTTCTTCAGCCTCTGAGACTGGTGTTGGATGTTATAAACATGAATGGCAAACCTGTCCTGGTGTTATCTCAAGGAAATTGAATCGAATGCAACTGGATTTGCTGGATCCAGTTGCATTCGATTCAATTTCCTTGAGATAACTATGACCTGGATGAATGAGAATATTCACAAACCTGTCCTGGTGTTGTTGTGCGAGATCAGCAAGTTTTTCTACTGATGTGTTCCTCCTCTCAAGCATAGTGTTTTTTATTTCCATGTCCTCCAGTGCACCATCTTTTCCTTTCTTTGTCACTGAAATGGTCCGAGTGACCCACTCATCCCAGGAAATTATGTGTCCCTTGGTTGATGGATCAATTGCTGTTGGAAAGGTTCAATGGTAGTCCTATAGGTGGTGTTAAAGGCACTAAACTAGCCAGCTGACATGGCACTTGCAGATTTTGTTTGCCATTTGGTAAAAATCAGCATGTGTGCCACTTCTGACCTTCTATACATTCAGTGTAATAATCACAGACCTATACCTATAGACTTGTAGGCAGTGCTACATGCTCATACAATATCAAAATAAAATAAAATATATTTTATCTTAAAATAAAATAAGGTAAAACACCTGAAAAAGGGTTAATTCTCATTACCGCAACAGGCATGATAGTGTAGCGGTATATGAGATGTGTGTTGCGGAGGATGAGAGGAGCTAGCATGTTTCGCTAACAGTAGTGAAGCTATTATGACTCGGCAAAAACAATGACTAGGTTCATGTTAAGAACTTATATACCTTTATATTGATCAAATATTGATAATCAAAGCTTTTTTCAAACAAGTAATATCTCACGTTGCGGTAATGAGAATCAATTTTGTCGTGTACAGGGATTGGAGAAGGAAATTCTGATTTCAAAGTGTGAAAAACTGAAGAGAATTAGCTTAACGCGTATCCATCTTGTAGCCTCTGTTCCTTGTGATGCATCTTGGGAAAATAAAACTTTATTGAAAGAATCCTGCAATCTTTGATTAAAAATCATGACACTTTTGGTTTACATTATTGTGAAAATAAAGGATTTTCCAGGGGCTTAGTCACTTAGTTCTTCACTCAGTGCATCATTACACACACCTGCTCTGCAATTAAGATTTCAAAACAGAGGTTACATTTCTTTAATAAATATTCATACAGTTTAAATGGACTTGCATTTATATAGCACTTTTCCAGTCAACTGACCACTCAAAGCGCTTTACAACACTTGCCACATTCTCCAATTAACACACTGATGGCAGAGGCTGCCATGCATGGTGCCAACTGCATATCAGGAGCAATTTGGGGTTCAGTATCTTGCTCAAGGACACTTCGACATGCAGCTCAGCTCAGCTCAGCCAGGGGGAGCCAGGACTCAAACCAGCGACCTTCCGATCACTAGACGACCTGCTGTACCCCCTGAGCTACAGCCAACCCAGTTTAATGCAATCCCCAGTGACAATCTTCTCACAGTAGCTGTTGCTGTGAAAACAAATATTATATATTGTCATGGTTCTGTGTTTAGTGTGTCTTGTGTTTTGATTTCCTTGCCCTCTTGTGTCTCGTCAGTGTCCCTTCTGTGTTTGGCCCTGTTTTTCCCTCCCACCTTGTTGCAGGTTTGTCTCCCTCTATCTGTCTGTGTTATTTCTCCTCTGTGCTTCCTCCTCGTTAGTTCACCTGCCCTCGTCCCTTCACTCTCTCCTCACCTGCTCCTCGTTCCCTCATCAGTGTGTGTGCATTTAAGCCTTTGTTCCCCTTCACTCCTTGTTGATTCGTTGTTCCTGTTAGTGTGATGTCCTCCTCGAGCTTCCCTGTGTTTCCTCCTGTTTCCATGGTATGTTTTTGGACTTGTTTAACTGTTTTATTTTTGTTTCCCCCCATTCTGCCTCTTGTTCTGATCTGCATTTAGGTCCTTCAATTCCCCTCACCCCCAACTTGTGACATAACGAACCAACCATAAAAAAATGAACCCAGCAGTTACTGGCCTAGAAATTATTAGCTGGTATCAGGACTTTATGATGAATCCCGCTAGCAGGGCTCGTCAGATGCCTGCTAGCCACCAGCCTGTTGACCTCCGGTCATCTCCAGCGCCTGCTAATCCAGAAAGGTCTCCTTTCTCGGGGGACCCCGGCTGGTGTACAGGGTGCCCCCCAAAATGAAACATTCCCGGCACCAGTTCTGCTGTTCCTCGCCACAACCAGGGGCGTCTTCGCAGCTATCCAGCCCACGCCTCATCCTCAACCCCAGACAAGTCCTCTGTGTACCCTTTTTGGGGAACCCGCCTGGCCTACAAGGTGCCCCCACCAAGAAAGCGACAATCCCAGCTGCGTCCTGGCTCACTGAAGTCTGGCTCTGGAGCCCCAGCTCTAGGGTCAGGGGTCGACCCAGTGCTGGGTGGGGTCTACTGCTGGCGTGGCTGACACCCAGGTCGACATCTGCCAGTTGTAGGAACACATGTCCTGCATCTCGGGATTTCAAAGAAAGCCTGTTGCTAAAATTAATCACTCTTGTCCCCAATTTTACTGTTTTCTTTGGAGGCGCCTTGCAATTTCCTCACCACTTCTTCAGGCTTGGAGAAGTGATGTTTGGACTGCAGTAAAACCTTCAGGACGAAAGCTTCACAGAAGATTTTTCCCCTCGTGAATTACAACTTAAGGACCATTTGTCCCTTCTCCCCCACCTTTTCTTTAAGACAGAAGAGTTTCTGTGAGCAATGTGTCTGATGTTTGGTGGAACCACAGCACCCCCTTTTGGTGAGTCCGGGTACCCTTGGAAAAGATTACTTAAAGGTGGGGTATGGGATTAGTGAAACGCCAGCAGATTTTGAAAATACATGACTCAAATGGTCCTACCCCCTCTCCTTCAACGGTGACTCTGGCTCCACCCATTCCAAGTACATGGACGCGCAATCATGCAAGAGCGTGAACACAGATGCGCGAGACCTTTGCATGTGTCATGTTTATTCTGGTGCCGGTCCGGCTTTGGTCGTAATTTCGTTTCGCAACTTGCCGCTGATAAAACCTTCGTTTTCTTCTTAGTATGACTTTTAAGTGGACTTTGTGTGGATAAGCTCGCTCCAGTAGCTACCGCAGGATGACAAACAGAAGCAACTTGCTCTGGGTCACGAGCTCTGAGTACGTGCACGGGGGAGGGGGGGGAAGAGTGCAGTATGACCGTTTGACGTACTTACTGTCCAATGCCTCTCGGTGGTTCCGGAAATCACTGGCTGGAGTTTTTCGAGCCCTACCCGTTCCACAGATTGACTTGTTTAATTTTCATCTCAGTACTTCTAACTTAGTCGCCGTAAGTGGGTTATGATAAGGATTTTTAAGTAATTTTGCAAAAATGGCCAAAAAAGAGAGAATTCCACACCCCACCTTTAATCTTTTATTTGATACTTTTTGTAGATCGTATTAAATGTTTCTGACATGTTTTTGTTAAGTGTTAAGTTAGGACTAGGAATGATGAGCCATAAGTTCCACTGTGTATTCAAGCTTGTTTTTGTTTAATCGTGTTATTTTCTGACCTTTAAGTGATTTCAACCCTGCCATGTTGTTTCACGTAAACATAATCCACGTATTAAGCCATGGTGAAATTCAGGGAAAGGTGAAACACAATCTTAAAACATTAGAGAAACAAACATTAAACGTTACTTGAACTAAAGTCTTATAAAATTAGACTTTAATATTGTCGGAGGTGTGAACGCTGGCACCCCGCCTGCTGCCTCCGCCCACCAGACGGGATGACAAAAGGGAGAGTTCGCTCTCGCTCGGTCTCTTGTTTTGTTTTTACTCTTATCTCTTAATCGTGCAATCTTACTCTTTGCTGCTTTTTGAATTTTTACCTTTACTCTTACTTTGCGATACAGTGATCTCGGCAAAACCAAGTGTTTTTTGCTCAATTTTATAATTTGTGGTTTTGTATCACTTCGTTAAGTGGCCTTTGAAACTCTAACAGAACAAAGTTCTATTTATTTTTGTTTTGATATATTGTTAAGTATTACCATTTCTTTCAAAGAAAGTGAATTTAATTCATTGTATTGAATAACTATGGAAGATCCGCCTGGCCAGCGTTTCATCCTCCAGTTGTTTTAGTCCAGGAGTTGAATTAGTTTACAGTCAGAACTCAAGAATCACCACTCGAAGTAACGGAAGAAAAATCCTTATTGGTAAAGACTTTGCAGTAATTGACTGCTGCAGAAATTGTGCAACTGGTTTCCAACTAAAGAAAGACCTTGCCAAGCCGAGACTGGCTCTGCCCCCAGCTCTCTCAAGCGAACACCCCGCTGGGCATTGGACCAAGAGTTCTTCAGCTGAGTACCGGACCAGTCGCGATCTCCCTCGGGCCAGCGGACAGACCCTGCAATCAGCAGCCAAGAAAAGGGCACCAGAGGACACCAAGGCCGGACTCCTTCAACTCTCCAACTAAAGTAGGCTGAATCTCTTGCACACAGCTGGATTTACACCCATGAACACGAGTTGGTGTCTATAGGTTCCGACTCCTTTATTTTGAGTTTAATAGAAATTCAGTCAGGGTCTTGTTAGCATTAAAATGACTCTTGTTAGTATCAAATTTTCTCAAGTAAGATTTGAATGCTAAAAACCCAACCCGTAATTTTACCATCCACCTATATCCACATAACCCTCCTATTACTCATTAGTCTCCATATTATTCGTTATCATTGGTTATTGGTTCACATTACTATTGTATTTGTTCACCCTGTATTATTTAGTTAATAAATATATTTAACCGTCTGTGGATGTTCATTTTAATGTGTAGGAAACTGTAAAAGAACTACTGCTTTAGATAATGAGAATATAGAATATGAAATTGATTAGAACTAAGCTAAACTTATCCAGATTTGATTGATCTTCTCTGGATTATTGAAATGGATCAAACAACAAAGGTGGTGCCCCATTTACGAGTGTAATTTAATTCCTAGTGATTAATTACATTTAGAAGTGTATCTCCTACACAGTGGTTTCCAGTCGGCGCCCCGGTCAACATCTGCCAGGGGTTCTCAGACAGCGCCTATCCCTGCTCCTCGGTCGGGGGTCCTGCCGATACCTGGCGGGGGCTCCCAGTCGGAGGCCCTGCCGACGCCAGTTCCTGCTCCTCGGACCTTCCGTCGGCTCCCAGGCCACCAGTGATCCTCAGTTGGTGGCCCTGCTAAAGTCCAGGAGGGTTTCCCAGTCGGCAGTTCGGCTTCCAGTGGGTCCCAGCCTTCGCCTTCATCTCCAGCTTCCAGTTGGTTCCAGCCTATACCTCTCCCGCCGGCTTCCAGAGGGTCACAGCCCTCGCCTTCGCCCCTAGGCTCCTGTTCGGCCTCCCGAGGGGTTCTGCCCTCCTCCTCCCTCTGCCCTTTGTTTTTGTCACACCTTCAGGCACCCTTCTCGCATTTTTGTTTGGACTTTGTTCCCCTTGTCGGTTGGTTGTTCCTGTTAGTGTTGGTGTGATGTCCTCCTCGAGCTTCCCTGTGTTTCCATGGTATGTTTTTGGACTTTCATTTCTGGTTTTCCTTTATTTGATTTGTACTTTTCATTACTACATACTTTGTTTCACTTTGTTTAACTGTTTTATTTTGCTGCTTTGTTTTTGGTTCCCTGGACTCTTGTTTCATTTTTGAGTTCCTGGTTTTTGTAGTGTTCATCTTTGTTTTTAATAAAGCTCGCTTTTTGTTCCCCCCCCCCATCCTGCCTCTTGTTCTGATCTGCATTTGGGTCCTTCAATTCCCCTCACCCCCAACTTGAGAGAGATATATCTATCATGAATAATGCAGCAAAGACCTATTTGCTATGTAAAGAGACATTCACAATAGGATTCTTATGACCTAAGTTTTGGGAATGACCAGAATTAGTACACGGCTTGCTTTAAAAAGATGTACACTTATACACATTTGAGGCTTTAAAGCTGGTTTTATTATACATGTTGGAAACTGATCGTTGAAAACATGTGAAAAGACTTAATATGAAGTACTGAACTGTGGAGTAAGACAGTTAACTGCTTTATTGCCATTTTCGTATTTAATTTTTTTTTTTTTTTTTTGGGCGGGCCTAAAATAATGGCTCGATGCACTTGAGCCATACTCATAACTGTCTTTTCCAGCCTTTTCGCTAAAAGCATCTTTCATGGATGCCAGAATTTGCAGAACAGCTCAGTCACTTTATTTAAATTTCCAAAGGATTAACAGTTGAGATGAATTATTTTGTGCTGCACCACATTGATGGGGAGCCAAATATCACCACTAACACTCGCCTCTGCAGTGACCACTTCACCCTGGGAAGTTTGTAAAACTTCCATCACAGACAACTGGGATTCAAGGATAATCCGCTGTGCATGGGGCCAAGCCGACAGCAATGGTACCTTTTTAAGGCATCAGTACAGATGTTGCGATACTTGTAGGTATGTGATGTTGGCGAGAAACTACAAAGAACGAGTGTTAACATTTTGACAACGTGCGCTGAGCAGTTCAATAAATTGAGTTTTCAGAACTGTTCGAGTTGTTGTTCATCTTAGATGTCAAGCAGACATTACATGGTGTCAGAAGTGGCATCGACAGATCGACATGTCAAAGTTTAATCTTTAGGATGACTTGGACTTAAATCTGAGCATGTTAAACAGATTAGCCTCCAGTCCAACCCACCAGAGCTGCAGGTGGCTAATGTTGACATCGGGAGACGGCGAGGGGGACAACAAAAGAAAGTAAACACGGCAGGAGAGGCAACAAGCGTCCTTAAAAACGTCCAGAACTGCGGTCGGTGTGGCACTCAGCACTATGATAAAAAGTAATGTCATGCTTTAAAGTGTACATGTAAAAAGTGCAACAAGTGAGGACATTAGGCATGGGTGTGTTATACGAAAATACTGAACAAATTCACAGAGAATATGGGACAGTTTCAGTTTCTGGGAGAAATCAGTGAGGCAGCAAGCCTGGAAAAATGGATTGTTACTCTTGAGACTGGAAATGCACCCCTAACCTTTAAGATGGATACAGCGGCTGATGCGACTGTTATAAGTGAAAAGACATTCCTTACACTCCCTAAAGCCTACATACACACCTCTCATTGGTCCAGGGTGTAAGCTGAGCTGTATCGGCTGGTTCAGAGCTGATACTGTCTACAGAGGCAATGAATACACATTTCCCATGTATATGACTATAGTGGTAATTGTATAGTTGGTGAAGTGATGATATCCAGTTCCTGTTGAATCTGCCTTGTATGCTCCAGAGATTGTGGGATTTCCCAAACCGAATAAACACTGCACATATAAACACAGAAATGCTGAGCTAGCTCGAGGTTGTGACGAAGATACCTGTTGATTTTCCCCGTACAGATTTAGGTAGGCTACCACATATCTGCAAACTTCAAGTGAAGTAACTTCATAATGTTAAAAATACCCCCCGAAAAACCTCTGATAAAACTGTAAAACAAGCCAGTGGGAGGAGAAATGTTTCACTTCTCTTGGTGGAGAGGCTTGGGAGATTACAGGAGGCAGGATGATGACACGCAGCAAGAAACCACAGGTCAGACTCAAACCTTGGGCCTCTGCAGGGTCTCTGCATATGGGTCGTATGCTCTACCACCTGAGCTACTGGGGTGTGTCAGCAAGAGATATTTTAATCAGATCAGAAAGATCTTCATTGACTGATTGCCTGTGCTTAAACACACTTAATAAAGATCTTTGTTTTCATGACTGAATAAACTGAATTAACAAGTGATCAATTTCATAATAATCCCAGCTAGCTGGCAGCCGAAAGACAGTTGGATGTGAGGGGAAAACCCCATAAAAAAAACTCAGAAAAATACTAACCTTTTTGACAAAAAAAGAACATATTGCATTATGTTAAAACAGGTATATTTCGGACAAGTAGTTCTTGCATCATTTACAACCAGAATGTTGTGTTAAAACTACCGGCAGTATAAGGGCAAGATACTCAAATAATTAACTTTCTTTATCTATGGGACCCCCCCCCCTCCATCTCATTTTCTTACTTGGATGGGAAACTTGAAAAGCCATGGCAAGAGGGCTGATCATGTCATATTCAACCACCAAGTGGCGCCAGAGACTAGAAAACCAAAAGTCTTAAGAGGGGGACTGTTCGACAGGGAAATAAATTGTATTAACTCTCCCTCACCTGCTTCATGGGAAGAAATATCTGCTCTCAGATTAGATATAGATTGTCTGCTTTCTAAAGAGGCAGAGAAATAATCTAGTATACTAAACATTGGTTTTATGAATATGGAGATGAGAAGGGAAATGTCTTGCATACCTTGTTAAAAAGAGTAGAGTCCCAGTCTATATCTTTTACACTAAATTGTATTCTTCTGAACAGACAAGTGATGCACCTCAATTAATGGAGGACTTTTTCTGCTCATATCAACCTCTCAACAATATTAGAGGAACAGAGAAGTCTCCTCAATGGTCCCATTACAAGAGATGAAGTAATTAATGCTTTCAAAAATCTCCAGAATGGGAAGTCTCCAGGAACTGATGGGTTCACTTGTAAATTTTATGTCCAAGGACCTGATTTTAGTACCCTTTCTTGAAATGTTTAATCATTCATTCTGTGCAGCAGAATTATCACAGACCCTTAAAGAGGCCAACATATCTCTACTAAATACAAAAAAAGGGGAATGTCCTGAGCCTTGCTCATCCTATAGACCGATTGCTCTTCTAAATGTGGACCACAAAATACTTCCAAAAATTTCAGCTACTCTGTTGCCCACGCTGATTAAAGAGGATCAGACTTGTTTTATACAAGGCAGAAATTCAACTAATTATGTTAGATGCCTCTTAAATGTAGCCTTTGAATCAGAGGTCAATTGATTAATCGTTTTGGGTGATTAATTGTCGCCGATAGGACCTTTTACAAACTGTAATTATCGGCCAAACTTGGCTCCGAATAGTTGCACAGCCTCCACCGAACCAGCGAGTGGAGTACATCAGCATTTTTGCATGGAGGATACTCTGAGTCAGTCATCATCATTTGAGGGCCACCTCTGCTGAAAATCTAAAAGTAAACAAACTGACACAGACAGGTAACTGCTGTGCATTAACGTTAGATATGCAGCAGCCATACATGTGGGTCAGACTCTAATTAATGTCATGTTTTTCAAGGTAGACTAAGGGATACTAAGTTCGTAAGGTAATTCTCCACTCCATGAAATACCTTCCATGCATTACTTTGGCGATAGGGTTAGAAAATACAGGCCAACATTAAATCTTTGAGGTCCCGAGGTAACTTTAAACGTTGGAACAGCTGATTTTACTGGAGGACGACAATTGGGCTTTTCAAGTCATATCTAGTCTCCAATAGCCAGACCTCTTCATCTGACCTGTTTTCAGTTTATCTAGTCTTGAATATATAATGCAACATCATCACCTTGTCCACAGTAGGGACAGGGCACTGAAGGCAGCCAGGCAGGCAGGAACAGAAACCATTCTGTACTTACCAGTGTGGCATTCTCTCTTCCAAATAATCCAGCCACGTAACTTTCCATCCATCCATTCATGGAATGAAATTGCACACTTTAGGATCCTTCTTACCCCGGGGATATGCACAAACATTATGTAACAGGACATGCAGTAGAAGTAATCCTAGCCAGTTTAGCCACAGAACAGTGCATCATCCATGTAAATAGAGCAGATTCCAATGATCTTGTGTCTTGAGGAACAGCTCCTACTAGCTTTCCAACTCCAATTAGGATTAACAGTATGGATGCTGTAAAATTACAGTATATTGCTGTGTTGCCAGGAATTTACTGTATATTGTAGAAATACAGATTCCTTTCATATTTCTGTTTTATGGTAATATGCTGTAAAGTAATTTTACGGTATGGGTACTGTAAAATTATGGTATATTTCTGTCTGTGCTGCTAGCTCTTTACCATTATCTTACAGAAAAAATGTACAGTGTACCGAGTTTTAGTTTACATACTGCAACTGATTTTTGGCCCCTACATTTTGGATAGGGAATTATGTCTGTGTCCCTCTCTCTCACAGCTGCATGGTGAGTAGATGGGTCCCATCATTTTGAAGTCAATTTGTTTAAAAGTGTGAAAAATCAGCATTAAACTTTTGGGATATAATATTCTTCTGTCCGAAGCACTTTGTTCTCTATTTACAGTGACAGGATTTTTGTAGAACACCAATACATGTAGATATTACAAGTTTCTTTAAAATA
This sequence comes from Lagodon rhomboides, assembly GCA_039737535.1. Classification (NCBI taxonomy): domain Eukaryota; kingdom Metazoa; phylum Chordata; class Actinopteri; order Spariformes; family Sparidae; genus Lagodon; species Lagodon rhomboides. The sequence continues at coordinate 5,010,352 of CM077785.1, read as the reverse complement.
AAATGTGCCTGGGTCATCAGAGGAGAGTTGCAGAGAGGAAACGGACAGTGCTGAGGGCTCATGTGTCAGTTCGGGCCAGACTGATGAGAACAACACGCCACTGAGGCTATGCTATCACCACCGCTCTGTCACCGCCGCATAACAGGGCATCACAAGCAGCGGCGCCAAGTGATTTAGGTGGCGAGAAGTAGGGCTGCACGATATGGTTAAAAAGTAATATTGTGAATATTTTGACAGATATTGCAATTGCAATATAATTCATGATAATCATGACTTTAATCATGAAATCAATAACTTTCACTGTCATTGAAAAACTACTAAGTCATGATGATGAGGCATTTCTCCCAGTGTCTGCAAAACAAACGTGTTATTACATGTGGATCACATCAGCTTTGTAGGTCAGAGCGTCTCTGCAGCCCTCCAAAAATTCATTAAAAACATTATTTTGTGACACATTTTACCTTTAGAAAAATAATTCTTGTGATCTGGATCACTTAGTCATATTGCAATTTCGAATATTTTGTGATTAATTGTGCAGACATAGTGTATTGTAGTGTTTAGTTGTTGCAGCTGTAGTTGAATAATAGATTATTATTGAATGAAGTGTGGTTGATTATTTATCAAATTTGCTAATTATCAATTAACTCTATCCTACTGTTCAGACCAGTTTTCTGTGATCATTTATGCATATGTCTTGTAGTAACAGCTGGTTCTGTTAGTCAGTGCTCAGATTTGTTTCTTTCACTGTTCCTGTCAGGGTGAGGGTTAGTTCCTACGTTCCTACATTTTTAAAGCTGGGGTTGGTAGGATGGAAAAACTGTCAAGCCCAGGCTTGATTTTGAAAGTATCCAGCCAGTAAACTCCACCCCGTGCACTCAGGCCTCTATCCAGAGCCGCCCCTCCAAACCATGAACGCCACTGTCCGACAACTGCCAAATACTACTAGACGAAGTCTAAGTCCTCACAATCAGTGCATCGTTTACATCACAACATCTAACTACAAGTCACTACCTCATGTCTCATTCACCTGTCAGTAAACACCTCATATTATCATATTGAACGTAAACAACCAACATAGTCATTGCTAGTACTGATAGCTGTCAAGCTAGCTTTGTTAGCATTCAGAAATTGTTGTAACTTTTTGTTGGTTAGCTAGCAGCAGCTGACTGTTGTAACATTAGATATGCCAAAGCTAAAACATCAAGATTAGTGCTGAGCCTACAACATGTTTTTTTTTCTGTTACTCTCAGTGATTCACAGACAAACGTGAATATTTTATTGGACTTATGATAATACAATGTTTTGCATGTTATAGCCTCCACGATGACAGAATCGATGACTCTGATGACAAGGACATGCCAGAGCGAAGCTGTTCATCACGTCAGAAACCAGCAGTGTCCGAGGAAGTGGAAGCAGAGGCTGTGGACGTGGGAGGGCGATAGGTCAGGGAGCAGATGTTCATACGTCAAGTAGAAGATCTTCAAGCTCAAAGGATTGCACATGAGCAGGTCAGCATCTAAAGTAGAACATTACATGTGCTTTTTTCTGATAACCACCAGCTACAACTAAACTACTTGTGTTTGTACAGTATGTTGAACAGGCACGTAACGACACACAAGTGCCCTAATCAGAATCACATGTCTTGCCAAGTAGTTTTTCACCATTTGAATTTGTGTTTTGGTGAATAACGATAAATACCAGTAAGTAGAAACATGTAAAGAAAGATAAAGGTACTTCAAGTCAAAAGTATGAATAGACAGAATGAAAAAAAAAGTCCTATAAACTGGGACATCTGTACAGTTTTGTCCAGGAATGTCTAAACTATTCACCATTAACAGTGTCTATGTTCACAGTATGCTGAGGACAGTAGAGCTCTGTTCCATAAAAATATCTAATCACGTTGCTCATCTGTTGCTTTACAGGCCAGAATTCAAGGACTATGTTTGGAGCAATCACATCAAGTGCTGAACTCTGCCTGACACAGATTCAGTTGTCGTTCTGTATTTACTCCTTGTTTTGCATCTCTAACTTGTTTGAATAAAGTCTTGAAAATGATAAATGCCTTTTCTTTACACTTCCAGCATAAACAACCGGCCCATTACAGTTCTTACACTTTACGTGATGCACTATTAACAACAACTAAATAAAGGTAAAGGTTAGACTAGGTAAGGTAGGTGAGAATGCTTATTAATTTTTGGGAACACATGTAACACATAAAAATAGTATACCTTTTATTGTTAAGACAATATACAGAACAATTAGCATAAACACCTAAATACAGGAAGGACGTCCAGAGGTTTCTTGACTGATTATAAACACAGATCAGTGTTGGCTAACAGGTCAGGCTGCTGTTCTACTGTTGTGTACACCTTGGAGAAACTAATGTAAGAGAAGGGAGATCCAGTTTTGTGAAACTTTTCCTGGTGCAGCTAATGTAATGATGCCATTCCTTTTTGTATTGTGCCCCTGCTAAGGATCACATTCACGTACATGAAAGCAAACCAACTTGATATGAAAGAAGGACAAAAGTATAAATGAAATGTATCCATCAAAGATACATATTATATGAATAACAGTGGTCTGATCCATGTTGCTACCAGCATCAAGTTACACTCACTTGTCATAGAGAGAGTCTGCAGAAACGGTGGAAACATCAGGACATGGTTCTGTTGCGAACCAACTCTTCAAAGGCTGGAAGTTGACTCGTCCCTCTCATGACTATAGAACACAGAAATAGGCTACATCAGCACATTTGTAAAACGTCCAGTTCAAAGTCTATATGAATGAACGTCACATAAATGCCATCTAACGACATCTGCTTACAAATACAAAGCAAACTATATTCACAGATATATGCAATTTTCCCATGACCTCCGAACAGTGGACTTGGCCTTTCACACGTAGCACACAATAATTAGTCCGTCTATCACATATAGCTCGTCTGGCTAATGTCCAAACAGCCCAGGGTAGCTGCATGAGTGAACTCTGTTGTATGGATTACATCTACAGTAAGTCTAAACATGGCCTACGGTAACGTTAAATGTAAATATGTTTTATACAGTTGTCATCATAGCTAGCTAGCTAACGTTCACTACAAGCTGACGATGCTAACGATGTGAGTGTTGGGCTAATGCATGGGACAGCAACATAAGGAGCTAACGTTATCTACGTTGACTACATAATGCAGAGTAATAATACATTCCCCCTACCAAAACAAACCAGCTCATTACCTGTCCTACAGAGACACAGCTACCATGGCGTCCATTTTCAGGCCTTCGACTCCATCAGTTGACGGCATCATTCAAAAGTCACTTCAGTGTTGACTCTCGTTTCACCTCTTGAGCTATCCAACTTCTTTTTGTTTGTAGCCTCAGGGTGGGCAGCTAAGGACAGGTTGATAGACAGGTAGGTGTCCATACAATATCTTCTGGTCGCTAAAATTGGTTGAATGAAGTTATTACAGCCTTGTCGCTGCCATCTTATATTTTGATTGCTGTCTGGATGTTAAGAGATTGTATACAAATATATTTAAATGCTTCTGAATGGAATTACCAACCCCAGCTTTAAGTGAACATCCATCAATAATAAAAATTATTAATGTAAATTCATAATTATATTATTATTTGTAATAAACACTATTTGTAATTATGAATTGCTAATGATCGAACCTGTACCAACATGGTCATACAAAATGCTACAAAAGGGAAATGAAATGAGACTGAAAAGAAATCAGAATGGAGGAGACGTCAGATGATTGAAAGAAAGTGTAGAAGGGTTCAATCTATATGAAAATAGTCGGGTTCCTTGTTTAAATGCAAAACCAGAGGGGGTGAGTAGAGACTTCCTTTCCTCAGAGGCTAGTCTTTTGTTTTTTGGGGGAATTAATGTGGTTGTGCGTGCTGTCATCTCATTCCCCAGTGTCCTCTCTTTCCTTGACGTGTTGGAGAGCATCTGTCATGGAGGTCTCTGGTCGTTAGCTTGTCTTTCAGCCTCAGACAGCGGCTCGCTTGTCACTTGTCATTTCCCATGCCGTATTCAGTCTAGCAGTTTTCCTTAGGGACCCTCTGTCTTTGTCATACATACCAATATTGATTCTGACAACAGGGGGGAGGGGTCAGGCTACCCTCGGGCACTGACTTCTTTTTATTCCTCCATTTTTGGGTTTGTATCTGGTGAAGAGTTGGGGAAAAAGACAGTCAATGTCAGCGTGTGATTGAGTGTGTTAGAGTTGGATACCATTTTAATGGTTGCTGCTTGTGCCATGATCTGCCCTGCAAAAAACCCTCAGCTCATACTGGGTGAATACAGGACCATCCAGGTTTGGTTTTCATGACTATACATACATTTATTACTTACATTATCCATTCATTCAGTTATCCAATTCCATCTGGCAAACAAAAAGGGAACAACGAGTCAGAATTTGTTTGTTTGTCTGGGTTCTTCTTTGCTTTTTATAAAAAATGCTTGTGTTTTTTTTTATTTTTTTTTATTTTTTTTACAAAAACTAGGGAAAATCAAATAATAAGTAAAATTTAAGTGTTCTTAAACATTAACTACTGGTTTAATCAACTGGTAATTCATGTGTTTAGCAGTGCCGAATCGTCAAGGCATTCAAGGTATTCAGAGAAGGCCTTGGAATCCTCAGATTAAAAAAGAAACGTATCTTATTAAATTTATAAATAATATAAAATTACACAGACTTGTTTCTGTAGTTTTCTGTCCATACACTGCGCATTTGAGTGGTTTTGTGTTGGAAAAAAATTCCAAGCCACTGGAAGCCACTGACTGGGACGCTCTCTACGAACCATACAGCAAGGACACTGATGGCCTAACTGATTGCATCTCTGAATACATTGGGTTCTGCATGGACACCATCCCCACTAAAGAGGTCCACTGCTACCCAAACAACAAACCCTGGGTTACCAGCAACCTAAAGGCCCTACTCAGTGAGAAAAAGAGGGCCTTTAGGTCAGGGGACTCAAGCGTGTTCAGAGAGAACTTAAACACAGCGTCAGGGAGAGTAAGGACAACTATACTGCGCTACTAAGGGAAAGGTCGTAACTTTGATTTTGGGCGAAAATGAATTATTGTCATTTTTAGGACAATAAACATAAGTTTTATCATGTAGACAAACATCAAGTTTCAATTAGGTTGTTTTGGGGGGAAATAAGATGATGTTTTTGCTGTAACTTCAGAAAGCCAAGGGGGAACTGTGGCAGAAGCCCGTAACGTCAGATACTGCTCTATGCCTTCTTTTCACGCTGCTCCAGACCACTCCAATGAAGTTACGGTGCGCTGCCTTGTTCTGACCGACCATGCAAACGATGCAAACTAGTAAGCTAACCTACTCCACAAACTAGACACAAACACTTTGCAAGCTGTAAACAACTTATCCAGTAACAAGTGGTGCATTAGAGCATGGCTTGTAGGATATCTTAATTCACAGCCCTTAATGCAATGCTACATGTACAACTGAAATAAAATGTGCCTCTCATAGGCTAGCTCTCGCCTGCCAATGACAGGCCACTAACTGAAAACTAGGCGAGTTGGTTGGAGCCGCAAAGACACACCTTCCAACTTTTCAATTAAGTAGATGCCATTTCCTGTATTCTAGTTCATTTTTACACCATATTAGCACCAGATAATCCAAACTGGTTCTGTGAGATATAGTTCTGGCTCAATATAGATCAAAAAAGTGCCCAACATAAAAGTCATTGCAACAGTAATGTTTCTTTTCTTGGTCTTAATAGTCTTCTGGAGTTTAGTGTGTTTTCTTCACCCAGGAGAGCAGTTGTGTTTTACCAACCAGAAGGGCACTTTAGCATGCATTCTTGCCACCCAAGAGGGCAGTTTATCATGTTTTAACCAGCCAAGGGGGCAGTTTAGTGTGTTTTGCCAACCAAGAGGGCAGTTTACCACTTGTTCTGGCTCCCAAGAGGGCATTTTAGCGCGTGTTTTGGCTCCCAAGAGGGCACTTTAGCACGCTTTTTTAACAATTGGGCCATGGGGGAGGCGACTGCGACTGACTTGCTCAAACTTTGCCATACACTCACCAAGAACTGTGTCACTATCTCAGCCTAACCTATTTGAACACACTAGACCACAAATATATTTGACAGACTAATGTTTGGCAGAAAGAAAGTAACCATATAAAATTATAAATAACACCAACCACCAAGTTTGCAAATATTGATATAGTTAACTATGTTACATTTGTGGTTCATTTTATTGCTGAAAAACATATTGCCAGTGGAACATATACCAACATCATCATTAGAGAAGAAAACTGATGTTTTGGATTAAGAGCGGCACACTGAAACCATCATGTGTTTCGATCATCCAACCTTACTGGCTGGACCGCCCCAGGGAGGAAAAGAGAATGAATAAGAGCCATGACAATCCACCATGGTTTAAGGCTGCTCATAATGTCTGGTTGCAGGAAAATTAATGGACAATATGGGACTCAGGATGGGCAAAAATGATCATTTCTAAAGGCCAGGCAGGGCCGCCGACGGAGGGATGCTGGCAGGTGTCAGCCTGGGAGCCGATGGAGAAAAACTGACCTGGTCCTGGAGTGGACAGGAGGCTAATCGGCTGACGGCTAGCTAGCACCGGAGCCGACGAGAGGCTAACAGGCAGTTGGCAAGCAAGTTCATGGGAAGCACTGCCCTGCAACCCATCTAAAAGCCCCCCACCACTCAAGGGAAGAGCTGCCTATTATACTGAATACTATATTTTATTTGAGAATTTTCTATATATTACTGAACATGTGCTTGCAAAAAGGCTTTATACAATCCCACCATGACATCACAGTGTGCACCAAAGTTGTCCTCATTGTGTGTTCCACCTCAGTGCCTTCATCTAATTATCCAAGTAAGAGGTGCAAGCAGACGAATCAACGCACAACGTTGGAAAACCTAGTACTTCACTGCGTTTTCCTCACGTCTGCCTTGATAACTATACTGAATGTGGCAGATAAAACATTTTCACAGCAGAGGGAACATTTTCATTTGCTATGTTCCGTATAAGATAATTGACCCTCTCTCACACGTAAAGGTCACTGAGGATCAATAAATGTTTGAAATATTAATCAGAGTTCTCATTTTTTAAAAAAAAGGATGAAACGACCTTTATGCAACATCAAATTGATTATCGCACAGTGTTGGACGTGCTTCTTTTACTAGACTTAAATCCCAAAGGCCTGTGTCGAATGTATGCTTGCATGTGTTGTGCAAAACAACAATGGATAAGACTGAGATTACAACAGTGAAGGTGGGGGTCAGATGGAGTGTCTCTTCAGCTTCTTTGTCGAGAATAAATGAACAATCATATGCACTGTTGCTATTAAAGTAAAAGTGCTCATTGCAGGCTCATCCATAAGTGCAGCAATTTGAGACTTTAAGAGGAAGAACAAGGCAGGAGGGAAAGTGAAACACTTAATTTAGATCAAATTTAAACTAAACTTGATGTTGTTGCTCAGATACAGAGGGGGCGATTTTGTATGCTTCAGAACATCTCCAATACAATCATTTTGTCCATTCAGAATCTTGATTTCTTAAAACCTGCCAATGTGCTGCAATTGTTTAAGCCTGTTTGCAGTCCAGAGAAGCATGCTATCAATGTCAGTGTCTGGGAGGATGAACTGGGTGTATAAAAGTGGAGTGAGAGGTGTTTCTGTCAACAAGGCGCACAGAGGGAGGTCTGCTACAGTGACTGACACATGTGACCTCAGTGAAACTGATAAAAGTCCTGGATCCAGTGCTGCATTACTTTAAATCCTTGACCTTTCTGTAATTTGTACTATATATCTTGTGAAATGGATTTGTGATGCTTCCAAAGAAAAATGTTTGTTTATGTCAGTGTGTAGCTCAGACAGAGCTGCAGTCAATCTTTATTTGGATAGCACCAATTCCACCAAGCTGTGGGAGAGATGGGAGGAGGGGGAGACAGCAGCCACAGCAGTAATAATATATTGACTTATTGACATATAATATTAATGTCAATAATAATAATTAAAGCTGCAAGCAGCGATGAATGGGCCCTCGCAGTCCACAGGAGTCTGCGAGTACTGCCGTCGCGGTGTGCAGCAATTGTGGCCTGATGGTGCTGCATACTGTATGCGGTGTGCTGAATGCATGGGCTGTTGCAAGCGTGGACTGCTACAGGCGAGATGAAAGAAGATACCCAAAAGTTAGAAAAGTTCCTGCAATGTACAAACTTTGCAATTGCATTTCCTGCGAAAGTACAGTGTGAATGCTGACGGCTTAAGTGATTTCAGACATCTGCTGAATGTACTGCTGGAAATGCATAAAACTATAAGAATGAATGGTCAAAAATTTGAAGCTGAATTTTTTCAAAAGCTGAAAAGGCAGAAAGGCTGAAAAGTAGTAGGTCCAATGGGCTAAAAAAGTTGAACATTTTGAGAGCTGAACAGTTTCTCTAGCTGAACATGAACCTTAATGTTTGAAAGAGCTAAAAAGGCTTGAAAGCTGAAAAGTAAGAGGGCTAAAAGAGCTTAAAAAGGTGAACTGTCAGACCTAGGCTAGGAAGGAGGACTCAGATGCAGAGCAAGGTACAACTTGAGGCAGGCTTTATTGTATAACCTGAAATTTCAAAACCTCTATGACCAGGTGACAAAAAAAAGGCTATAGAAATTACCTAAATACACAGATCAGGGAAAACAAGGGGAACAGAAAAACAGGCTAAGAACACTGACTAAACTAATCTACACTAACAATTCATCTATATAACTACAAACAAAAGGGCACTCCAACGGAGGCGAACAGGGCTATAACCTTTTCTAAACTGACAAAACCGAGCTATAAAAAATTACAAAAAAAAAAAAAAAAATACAAAAAAAAAAATCACTCCAAAGAGAGGCAGGCAAGAAAACAAACAGAAAACACCAAAAGAACAAGGCTAAGAAAATCAACAAAAATCACTCCACTCACGAGGAAAGCTAAAGATTGCAAACAAAAACAGGCTGCTACACTGCACTATAAAATTCTAACAAAAAGTCACTCTTTCACAGAGGTAAAGAAATTAGGCATACAAACTTGGATATCAAGACTTGATTCTAGGGCTGTGAGACGGGCTGGAGGTGTGCATCAGGACGAAACACTCTAGCACAAGACAAAGGGAGACGCAGACTATAAAACACATGAGGTAATTGGGGAACAGGTGGACACGATCAGGAATCAGGGGAGACAATCAGACTGGTGACACAAGAGGAAGGGCAAGTGACCTGAAACGAGAGGAGAGTTACTTTTAAAATAAAACAGGAAGTCACGAGACAAACACCCAGAACAAGAAAACCTCACCACGGTGTGACAGTGAACAGTTTCTCTGGCTGCATATGCTGGAGCAGTAGCAGAAACAAAGTGGAAATGTACCCGTAAGAATGAATTGGAAAACGCCTCCTAAACTCCTGTAAGTTTTGAAAAAAGTGTACAGGTAATCGCCAAAATAGTCATACAGTGAGTAACAGCAGACATTGCTAAACTCTGTGATGTCTGTTTTATCTCTGTAGAGTGAAAAATGAGGGAAACAGAGTGAGAGACAGAACAGGTACCGTCTGCTCTCCATAAATGTAGGCTCAAAATTAACATTGCGGCTTATGGGGGAGTTGCTGGAGTGCTTGTCGCTCTAGGGCTTCTACAGCCAAACTTTTGAGTCCTACATCTGAAATAAGAGCATCAGCTGAAAGCCAACAAGATTTCCCACGTTTCTATCTATATATTGTCTATATGAAGTAAAAGATGTGGCATCCACATCAAGCTGAAGATAATTTTTTCTACAGTTTTTCTGGCTGCTCTCCACTCTAGAGATGATTTTAAAACCGTAAAAGATTTTAAAAAACTGAAAACATGCCAAATAGTTCACGGTCTTCTGACCCTTTAAAAGTTGGAATGGTGTCTCTAGCTGAAAGTATGAGGGACAAGAAGAGGTTGAAAGTCGATGAGTTTTGAAGAGGATTTGAAGATTTTCTTTTTTGAAAAAGCTGAATATCTGAAAAAGCTGAAAAGTTAAAAAGCTGAAAAGTACAAGGCTGAAAGAGGAATAATACATTTCAGAAGGACAATAGTGTGAATGCTCTTTAGTGTGAATGCTCTTTAGTATTGGTGCGAAACCAATCAGGGCAAAACACTCTACATGTGTGACCAATTTGATGTAGATGGGAAAGTGTATGTCAGAGTTATAAGGACTTGCTTTATGGAAAATCCATCCAGATGACTCTCCACACAGGTATTCTCACCCTCACTGCCTGTCTCCATGATCTTCAGGTATGGATGACAAACAACTACCTAAAATTCAACAGCAGTAAAACTGAGTTACTCCTCATTGGCACTAAAACCACACTCTCAGAAATTAATGTCTGTTCACTCCCCATTGCTGACGCCACCATACCTGTCTCCACACAGGTTAAGAGCCTTGGTGTTATTCTTGTAAGTACCCTCTCTGTTTCCAGTCATATTAACAATGTCTCCCAGATTGCCTTTTTCCATCTACGAAACATCTCCAGTTACATTAACACAACACTCCACAGAAGTCCTAGTCAACGCTCTGGTCACATCACACATTGACTACTGCAATGCAGTCCTGGCAGGCATCCCCAAAAAACTCATCCACTGACTTCAACTCATCCAGAACTCTGCAGCACGGATTATTACATGTTCAAAGTCCACTGAACATGTCACTCCTCTGCTGTTTCAACTACACTGGCTCCCTGTATCACAATGGATTTCCTTTAAAATCTTACTATTAACATTTAAAGCTCTGCATAATCTATCCCCTCCTTATCTCACAGACCTGCTTCAAACCCACACCCCCTCTCCTTCCCTGCGATCTTCATCAGCAGGTTTACTGGCACTACCAGTCATCAAACTCAGCACAATGGGTGCCAGGGCTTTCTCCCATGCTGCACCCAAACTCTGGAACTCCCTCCTGCCTCACATCCACTTACTGGATTCCATTACAAAATTCAAAACTGCTCTTAAAACACATCTTTTTGAACTAGCCTACATCAACTGCAGAAAAAAAACATCCTGCTTGATGTGCGGATGCTTAATCCACATTCCAATATAAATATTCCTAACCCTGACCCTAGAAGTCAGATAGTAAGCTAGGCTTATGGAGGATGGAACTAAACACTTGCAAAACTGGCTTGTCTCTGGTGAATGATGTCTGCCATAAAGTTACATACTGTAGGCAGAAAGGTCTGTCTACTCTTCAAAGTATTCCTCCTTCTGAAAGGAGGTTGCTGGAGTGGCGAACTGGAGTATCGTTTTCAGAGGAAGATGTAATTTGCTATCACCATGAAAAAGTTTTCCTCTCAGGATATGAAAGTTTACAAAGAACGTGTTGTGATCCACTCAAGAGACATAAAACATTATGCAAAAGTAAGTAGATTTCTCTCAATTAATTTCCTCTAAAAATCTTAAATCGTACCTTGCATAACAAGCATTAGTTCAATATTTTCATAAAAATGTAGTGTTGATTTGTCCAAATGATTTATGAATGCTTTCCTCTTTCAGAAAACCTTCGGGTTGTAGACGAGGCCAAGGCAGTGATGCTCAAGTTGAAGCCAGGACAGAAGCTGTGCTGCAACTGTTATACCATGTTGAAGGAACGACTCGAAACCGGTGAAAGGATGCATTCTTCAAGCGACGAATTCGAACCAGAGACTGTAGTGCTAGAGTCGTTGGATGCGAGTTACAAAGCATTGGGATGTTCTCCTCTTAAACATGTTACTTCACGTGATAAAAAGGGATACAGGAAATGGAGAATGAAAGACTTGTGTCATGCCGCAAAGACCAAGGTAGCGAGAGTGCTTGATGTGCCAACTGATGAACTTTATTCGTCGAGTTCAGGTAACTGCCAGAAATGTGAGGATAGGGAGAGACTGAGAGAAAAGTGTATCAATAAGGTGGCTAAAGAATTTTCAGTCACTACTCAAATGGTCAGGAAAGCAAAGGAACTTAGAAAACAAAAGAGAATACTTGCTGAGCCGGATGTAAACAAGGGAAAACCACTTTCTGCTGAAGTTAAGGAACGTGTCATCAAGCTAAAACTTCTCTAATTGCATGACCATTGATATGTTAGAAAATTGTTGTGTACAGAGGGTTAATAAACTATTTTGTCACTTCTGCTTTGGTGTTAATTTCTTGATTATTTGTGTGCATAATCTGGTAGACAGGGACAGAATGCAATCTTAAGGCCTGTATCTGTCTGAAAATCAAACATATGGGTGTCCAAATATGCTTACAAATTATGTGTGCAATTCACAGGTCTGAAAAGTGGGCGTGGCACCCAAACTTTGAAGGGCCATATCTCCAAAACTGTTAGAAGTAGGAAGCTAAAACTTGTGATTCTTTAATTTGGCATCAAAAGGTACCTGTACAAAAAAATTAGGCAATTTGAAGAGGTGTCACTGGGGAGGGTGTGTGAATTGACATAGAATGACCCCATACAAAAGACTCACAGCAATGCAATCAGAGGTGATCAAGTTCTGGAGGAGCTGGAACCAACTAGTGGGTCCCAACTTATTTGTTGGAAGCAAATAGCATACTGGACACAGGAATGTCACCATTGGAGATGTTGTTTGGCTGTGTGACCAAAATATTTAACTTTACAGTTAAATTATTTAAAATTATTATTTGAATATTGATAATATTTAAATAAATAAATGGAAAATGTCTTTAAAAGAATAATATTAAGTTCATAACATCCCCTTTATGTGTGTATAGTGGATAACTTTAATTTACACTGTTCAGTTCAAATTCAAGAAAATTAGGAAAATATTGTATGATTTTCTGATTTGCATTTAGTTATTCTGATTGTATTATAAATTATGTTGATTGTTTCTTGCACCAAAAGGTTTTTCACCAAATCACCTTACCACCAACTAAAAAATAAAAGAAGGGAAAAGAAAAGAAAAGTTTGGTCATTGAGTGGAAGCGAGTTAAAACTCTGAGTAAATGTCCTCTCTTTCAAGTGGGGACCGCACAAAAAGCAAATAACTTGACACAGACAATGCTTGTTGTCACAGTGCAACAAGTCTTCTGCATGTAAGGGTGGGAACGAGCAATCTTTCAAAAACATCCAGCAAAATTACATCACATACAGATGGAGAAATGCAGTTTTCAAGAGCCTAGTTCGTAGTTCCTCTCCCATTTCCCCATCTACCTCAGTAGATAAGTAGTAACCAGTAGTCCGCTGATGTTTAGCTGTGTGGTCATGAATTATTCTAAAATGGTGAAAGCACCATCCAAACTGTCCTTCAGACACGTGAGGTACGTTGGTGTGGGAGGGCGTTGAGAGGGCTACTCTTCACATTCAAGTGTCTCATAAAATGCTTGGGCCTCTGCTGGCATGTAGGCTAGCATTGTCATGAGGTCACAGGGCTTCTCCTTCTTGACGGGCAGAGGGTCCTCGTAAGCTCGAGCATACATGGTGGAGAACAAGGGAGCTGGAGGTGGTCGATTCTTCCTCTGTTTGGTGATCAGCCAGGTCTTCCATCCCTCGTAGAGGCTGTGGCTCCCTTTTGTGTGGACACACCATGGATCAGCAGCTGAAATCATAATTCAATAAGACATTCAATAAACATTCTTTCTTCACGCACATATCCCCAACACTGTTAATCTCAGAAAATCAACTCTAGTTTTTTACCTGTCACGTTCAACCACATCATGGATGCAATTAGGAAGCCAGGTGGACGCCTCAGGGTTACATCAAGGAGCTGCCTGAAGTCTGCACATTTCATCTCCAGCACTTTAAATCGATGCTGTTGCCTGGCTCCACGGATCATCTCGGCGACATCGCTGGGGGTGTGGAGTGTGGACACCTTACGCCTCTTCTCCAGCATGGCAAAGGAGCGGTCACAGGGAAGGAAGGAGTGACCGGACACTATGAACTTCTGCTCTATCTGACTGAAGTACCTTCTAGATACGAGCAGGGCCATGAGGTTTGGGACTCGGCCGTTGTTGTTCTGCCCACAGCATCGGTCACTATATATGATTAGCTTCCGTTGCTTTGCCTGGACTAGGTGAGCAAAAGATGTCTATGCCCACTTCAAAAGACAGCCCGCCACCTCGATGGAACCTCTGTGAGCGATGCCCTCATGCCAGAGGCACATTGTAGGAGGATTGTGAGAACCCATCTCCTGAATGCAGAGGTTGTAGTTGGGTGGCGACAGTGAGCTGAATCCTAACCATTACAATACATACACACTGCTACTGTTATGAGTGATGAGATCAGCCGGCGACCATTCATTCTCAGTGGACGCTGGCATTAGAGGGTAGCAAGGTGCCCGATGCCCTATAATGCCAGCATCCATTGAATATGAATGGCCACTGGCTGCTCTAATCGCTCGTGATGTGGCGCAAGCACCATTAGACCATGGAATGTTGTGGGGCAACTGATGCTGACAGTGATGCAGCTTTAAAAACTAACAGGATGAGAGCAGGAGGTCCTTCAAGATTTTTTTTTTTACAACACTTAGACTAGGCTTGGATAATGACTTGCCTGTTCTTATGTTTTCCTCCTCAAGTCCTCTAATGAAGACCTGACCTCAGCTACTTGCTCTGTTCCCTCAGACTGACTGCCTAACTTTTCTTGAATAACCTTTTCAAAGATAAGTAACTTTAAGTAAATATGTTATGGACAAAGTATCTAATTAAAATCATGTAATGAAAAGCATGTAATAAAAAGTTAACAAACGGAAAACACTAGGCTATGTAAAACTTGCCTGTAGGCGACTGTTGGTCAGTTGAAAGACTGACATAAATGTGGGCTTACTAACAGCAAGTCTTTGGCCTCCTTGTTGCACATGGTACTTGAAGGTGTACTTTCTCTTAGGAACTTCAGTTACAGGCCCACGTGGTTGTCTGCGACTCACCTAGTACTAGAAGGAAAAAGACATGAAATAAAAAGACATTAACCACAGCATAGCTATATACTATACCTAGGAATGCTATAATTGGCATAGCCACACACATACATCAGTCCAAGCCTGTTCCAATCCTCTTGTCAGAAAACATTTAGGACAAACATATATAAGGCTATGCAGATATGGCATCTGTGTTGGAAATAGGGAATCACTCACTGAGTGTAGTAAAACAAGTTGGAAAAAAACAAACAAAAAAAACAACATGGATCAGAAAATGTTGAAAGACATTATGGACTTTCAAGTCCATAGTCTACTTCCAGAGGGCCTCACAAAACATCAGAGGTATACCATCAGAAGAAGAGCATCAACATATGTGCTCAAGGGTAAGTATTGAATGGCTCTACCATTGTCACACCGGGATGAGGTCTTGACTTATTTTGTGTTCAGGGGTCCGATTCACAAAGCGGGTTTAGTGAAAACTCTGAGTTTATTAACCCTGAAATGAGGGAAACTCTGAGTTTTCCGTTTCACAAAGGGAGGTAACTCAACCCAGAGGACGAGGGATAACTCTAGCCTGTTTCAGAGAGTGAGGTAACTTAAGCTCTCGGTCAGTTACCATAGTAACAGACTCTCTGAACCTAACCTGGTCGGGACCAGGTTTTCCTCAATAAACCCCGAGTTTCTCTCTGTCTCCGCCTACTATTAGCCACACACGCTGTTTCATTTCCTCATTCATTCATTCAGTACGCACGCGAGTTTTGACTTAACGTAATTCTGCAGTCTGTCAAAACTCATTAAAAAAAGTCAGAGTCGGGTTATAGCTTATTAGAAGTCCATTAGAGAAGTGCCGATTTTTTTCACGAGCATGGCATGTCCTTTTGACAATGATCCCGTGGATGAAGGTGCAGCGCTACTGCGCAGAGAATTAAATATTCCTCGGGAAATGATTCTCAGACCGCACATAGATATTTTAGCATTCCCAGACAGTTACCTTTTTGAGCGTTATCGTTTCACATCAGAGTCCATCATCTACATACACAACCAAGTCCGTCCTTACATTTGCAATGTTACCAACCGAAGCCATGCTCTTACATCCCAGCAGATACTGTGTGTTGCGCTGCGTTTCCTGGCAAATGGGAGTTTCTTGTACAATGTAGGAGATGCAGAGCACATAAGCAAGGCAACTGTATGCAGAGCAGTAAGAAAAGTGTGCCTCGCCCTAAAACGGCTTTTACCGATATTTGTGGTGTTCCCGGGACATAAACCTGTCAGAGCCATCAAGGAGGAGTTCCACAGGATTGCAGGTGAATGATGTAGCGATCTGTTAAATTCATTTTAAAATATACTCTGTTAATGACATTGTGTTGCAACCTCAGACTGGGATTAGATGCCTAATTTTAATTTCTTTTAGGATTTCCCAGTGTGATTGGCTGCATTGATGGAACACACATCCCCATCATGGCTCCCTCACGTAATGAGGCCGATTATGTGAACAGGAAATCCATTCACAGCATAAATGTGCAGGTACATTTAGATTAACTACTGTTTCAAAATGTTAAAGACTGCATAATAGTAAAACATCTATCATTCTCTGCACTGTCAAGATCATATGTGATGCTGCACACATTATTTCAAATGTGGAGGCCAAGTGGCCTGAGTCTGTTCACGACTCAAGAATTTATCGTGAGTCCAACCTGAGCAACAGACTGCAACGTGGTAAGCAGTTTAAAGATTTGCACTATATAATTCACTCGTTTTTTCCTTTAATACACTAATAGATCCACTATACATTACAGGAGAGTTTGATGGCCTTCTGCTGGGTGACAGGGGTTACCCATGCCAACCCAGGCTGCTGACCCCTTACCCTGACCCTGAACCAGGCCCCCAACAGAACTTCAACCGGGCTCACTGCAGGACAAGAGCCCGGGTGGAGATGACCATAGCATAGGCCTGCTGAAAGCCCGTTTTCAGTGCCTACGTCACCTCAGGGTGACCCCTGAGAGGGCCTGTGATATTATTGTGGCATGTGTTGTTCTTCATAATATTGCCACCATTAGAGGAGAGCAACACCCTGCCCTACAAATTGAAGACCCTGATGATGACCCCATCCACCTGCCAGCTATCCAGGACGGGAGTGCAGTCAGAGACACCATATGCCATAACCACTTTAGAGTTTAAGTCACCATCATCACCACCACCACAGCAGTCAAATAGGGACACTATACACATTTCATTTGGTCTTCTTTATTTCCTAGAAATACGAGAGATAGTTTAGTTAATGTTCTAATAGTTAACATGATTCACCTGCTGTGACCATGCACCCACCTTTAACTTGTGCTCCAGTATTTCAATTTCTAGATCGGCCTTCCTAATCTGGCGGTCCAAGTATTTAATCTCTTTGTTGGTTTTTTGGATTTTCTTTAGTAAATGGATTTTGTAGATTTCCTTTACTGGTAACTGGAGAATACATAAGGATGACATTAAATTATACAGTTGTACATGAATTCGAATGAACCTCTGGTATTTACTGAACATCCATCTCACTGTGTCAATCTGTGCAGTGGAAGTTGACGAGCCCTCCTGCTGCTGCCCAGCCATGCTCTGTTAAAAAGGATGAGAGTGTGTTAATACTTCAATGTAGGCTAATGTCACAAGCTAGATTCCACCAAAATGTTAATAAATGTGAATGGGAAGAGAACTAGGCTATCAGTAACATATCGAGATGTTACCTCTATAGGCCTTTCTGAATCCCCCTCTGTAAAGGCAGCAGACATGGTTTCCTCATCTTCTTCATCCTAGATGAGTGATATGTTTCAGTAGGCCTATACTTAAAGTACCATTTGGCAAAATCTTTGGAGTACTGCCTACTTACAGTTACAAAGTCTGTGGTGGCGTGAGGGGGCTCCAACAAGCAGATTGCACCATCAGAATCTGTTGGGACAAAAGGAAAAAAAAAAAAAAAAAAGAGATGTAAAAGAAATATTTGTATGAATAGGCTTTAAAAAAGATGGACAGGCCTAGGCATATTACATTTTATAAAAGCACTAGTGTCCTGGGAGGTGGGCTCAGAGGAGGTCCCTCCAGGGATTCCCTCAGCTGCCGGCCTTCCAAAATTCTGGCTCAGGGCCAGCTCCTCTGCCTCCGTGAGAGGTGGCGGTGCGGGGCCACCACCCGTTTTACGGGCATCTGCCCTCTTTCTGTTGGCTGAGTAGAAGTCTGCGTTAGTTTAAATAGGCTTAATTATTTAACAGAGCATGATATGGGCCTAGATAAGACATTTGTGTGTGAAACAAACATGATTAAAATGAGGTAGGCTACCTCCATGAGATTATGCCGAGGTCTTACCTGTCTGAACAATGGGCCTCATTCACCAATATCTTCTTAAGAATCTTCTTAGATTCTTTCTTAAGTCCTTCTTAAGAAGATTTCTAAGAAGACCCTACGTCAGATTCATCAACGTGTTCTTAAGCCGCTGAATTGTTCGCAGCCGTGTTCTTAAATTGATAAATGCCATCTCCTTGTAGATTGAGCGCGCGTGCCAGGAGAGTCTAATTAACATAGGATTAGCATAGGTAACCGCCCATTAATGCCCATAAAAAGGACTGCAGGGCTGTGTGTAGACGCCACACAGAGGAAACAGCAACAGAATGCCTAAAGCAAAGCGTAAATCCGTTGGAGCACAGGTAAAAAGAAAAAAAAAACTTTAGCAGTTCAGAACTAGAAGTTCTGCTGCAGGAGATCACTCGGAGGAAGAAAATTATATTTAGCAGCCTTAGTGCAGGTTGCACCAACACAAACAGAAAGGGAGGCAGTTACGCTGCAGTGGATGCAGTGTCGGGAGAGGGACGCACAATAGAGGAGGTAAAAAAGAAATGGTTCGACCTTAAATGCGAAACAAAAGGAAATATAGCAAAATTCCGTCGGGAGATGCAACGGACTGGAGGGGGGACAGCAGACACGACACCCATGTCTGAGTTGGACCAGCGCATCGGGGGAATCATCGGGGAGACGGCACTCTCAGGTAGGCAGGCTATATGGGAAAAATCAAAATCACTATAATGTAACTTATTTAATTGACTAAATTTTAGGAGTACCATCAACTGAGTCTCTGGACACAGACCTGGGCCCCGATGCAACGCTGTCACCCCCTCCCTGTGCCGCTGCTACACCAGAGGAATCGAAAGGTGATTTATTTATTTTCTGGAATAATACCTTGTGTGTGTATGTGTGTATATATATATATATATATATATATATATATATATATATATATATATATATATATATATATATATATATATATATATATATATATATATATATATATATTTATATATTTTTTTAAAACGTGTGCCCTGTAAGGCAGGAGTTTACCATAGTGTGTAAGCTCAAAATATGTCTTTAGTATTGGACTGAGGGGTTGCAACCTTGGTTTGATTTTATTTATTTATTTATTTTTTTGTCACAGATGAAGTCCCGCAGAGCCAACTTGCAACAGAACCAGAACGGACAGAGCTGCCATGTTCTGTGTTTTTGTCTCGTCAAGTTTCATGTTTTTAGTTCTGGTCACTTCCTGTTTTATTTTGTAGTCTTGTCTCATGTCTCGCCTTCCCTGTTCTGTCTTAATCATGTGCACCTGTCTCACCTGTTTCTCGTTCCCTCATTTGTCATGTATTTAAGTCCTGGTTTTCGTTCAGTCTGTGTCTCATCATTGTTATTCGTCTTCATTGTTCTCGTCCATGCCATGTCCATGTTTTTGCCCCTTTTGAGATTAAATATTTTTTTGAACCCTCGTAACTCTGATCTCCCTCCCGTCAGTGCATCTGGGTCCTTCCTCCACGTCCGCTACCAGCCTTTCTGACAGAAAGGAGCATTTAGCTAAAGTGGTTACTTCAGCCATAAAGGTTGACTTGATTTTTAAGGAACTGCATTGCAGTCCACTGGGCGCCAACTGTGGAGTAGAAAAAACACACCATGCTGTCATCTCTAGATATTACTGGCCTGGAATGGAGGCTAGATGGAGGCCGCAAGTGGGTAAGTGGGGTCACCCAAATTTGCCAGTGAGTTTTTGCAATAAGGCCTACTTAACAAAACAATCTTTCAAGTTGAAGCAATAATACATTGGATTCAATTAAACAGTACCCGGCCGGCTACAGCCCGAAGGAGCGACGTGGGCCCGCCCTCCAGTGGACCCACCACCCGCAGGAGGGTTCAGAAGGGGCTGGTGCATTGTGGACTCTGGCCATGGGGACATGAATGTCACCTCACTGGGGGGGAAAGAGCCTGAACTAGTGCGGGAGGTTGAGCGGTACCGGCTAGAGATAGTCGGGCTCACCTCCACGCACAGTCTGGGCTCTGGAACCCAACTCCTTGAGAGAGGCTGGACTCTCTTCTACTCTGGAGTTGCCCACGGTGAGAGGCGGAGAGCTGGTGTGGGCTTGCTTATAGCTCCCCATCTCAGCCGCCATGTGTTGGAGTTTTCCCTGGTGAGCGAGAGGGTCGTTTCCCTGCGCCTTCGGGTCGGGGATAGGTCTCTCACTGTCGTTTCGGCTCACGGGCCGAACGGCAGTGTAGAGTACCCGGCCTTCTTGGAGTCTCTGGGAGGGGCACTGGAAAGTGCTCCAACTGGAGACTCCGTCGTTCTTCTGGGGACTTCAACGCCCACGTGGGCAGCGACAGTGTTACCTGGAGGGGTGTGATTGGGAGGAACGGCCTCCCCGATCTGAACCCGAGTGGAGTTCTGTTATTGGACTTCTGTGCTAGCCACAGTTTGTCCATAACGAACACCATGTTCGAGCATAAGGGTGTCCACAAGTGCACGTGGCACCAGGACACCCTAGGCTGGAGGTCAATGATCGACTTTGTAGTCATGTCATCTGACCTCCGGCCGTATGTCTTGGACACTCGGGTGAAGAGAGGGGCTGAGCTGTCAACTGATCACCACCTGGTGGTGAGTTGGATTCGCTGGCAGGGGAGTAAGCTGGACAGACTTGGCAGACCCAAACGCGCAGTGAGGGTCTGCTGGGAACGTCTGGCGGAACCCTCTGTCAGGGTGGTCTTCAACTCCCACCTCCGGGAGAGCTTTGACCAGATCCCGAGGGAGGCTGGGGACATAGAGTCCGAGTGGACCATGTTCTCCACCTCCATTGTTGACGCGGCTGTACGAAGCTGTGGCCGAAAGGTCTCCGGTGCCTGTCGAGGCGGGAATCCCCGAACCCGGTGGTGGACACTGGAAGTAAGGGATGCTGTCAAGCTGAAGGAGGAGTCCTACCGAGCCTGGTTGGCTCAGGGGACTCCTGAGGCAGCTGACGGGTACCAGCAGGCCAAACGTGCGGCAGCGCGGGCAGTTGCGGAAGCAAAAACTCGGGCCTGGGAAAAGTTCGGGGAGGCCATGGAGGAGGACTACCGGTCGGCCTCGAGAAAATTCTGGCAAACCATCCGGCGCCTCAGGAGGGGGAAGCAGTGCTCCACCAACACTGTTTACAGTGGGGGTGGGGAGCTATTGACCTCAACTGGGGACATTGTTGGGCGGTGGAAGGAATACTTCGAGGATCTCCTCAATCCCACTGACACGCCTTCCGTAGAGGAAGCAGAGGCTGGGGGCTCAGAGGCTGATTCATGCATCACCCAAGCTGAAGTCACTGAGGTAGTCAGGAAGCTCCTCAGTGGCAAGGCTCCGGGGGTGGATGAGATCCGCCCTGAGTACCTCAAGTCTTTGGATGCTGTGGGGCTGTCTTGGCTGACACGTCTCTGCAGCATCGCGTGGCAGTTGGGGACAGTACCTCTGGACTGGCAGACCGGGGTGGTGGTCCCTCTATTTAAAAAGGGGGACCGGAGGGTGTGTTCTAACTATCGGGGGATCACACTCCTCAGCCTCCCTGGTAAAGTCTATTCCAGGGTACTGGAGAGGAGAATTCGGCCGATAGTCGAACCTCGGATTCAGGAGGAACAATGCGGTTTTCGTCCTGGTCGTGGAACACTGGACCAGCTCTATACCCTCCGCAGGGTGCTCGAGGGTTCATGGGAGTTTGCCCAACCAGTCCACATGTGTTTTGTGGACTTGGAGAAGGCATTCGACCATGTCCCTCGTGGCATCCTGTGGGAGGTGCTTCGGGAGTATGGGGTCCGGGGCCCTCTGCTAAGGGCTGTACGGTCCCTGTATGACCGGAGCAGGAGCTTGGTTCGCATTGCCGGCAGTAAGTCAGACCTGTTCCCGGTGCATGTTGGACTCCGGCAGGGCTGCCCTTTGTCACCGGTTCTGTTCATTATTTGTATGGACAGAACTTCTAGGCGCAGCCGAGGGCCGGAGGGGGTCTGGTTCGGGAGCCACAGGATTTCATCTCTGCTTTTCGCGGATGATGTTGTCTTGTTGGCTTCTTCGAGCCAGGACCTCCAGCATGTCCTGGGGCGGTTCGTGGCCGAGTGTGAAGCAACTGGTATGAGAATCAGCACCTCCAAGTCCGAGGCCATGGTTCTCGACTGGAAAAAGGTGGCTTGCTCCCTCTGGGTTGGGGGAGAGTTCCTGCCTCAAGTGGACGAGTTTAAGTATCTTGGGGTCTTGTTCACGAGTGAGGGAAGGATGGAGTGTGAGATAGACAGGCGGATCGGTGCAGCGGCTGCAGTAATGCGGTCGTTGCATCGGTCCATCATGGTGAAGAGAGAGCTGAGCCGAAAGGCGAAGCTCTCGATTTACCGGTCAATCTACGTTCCTACCCTCACCTATGGTCATGAACTTTGGGTCATGACCGAAAGAATAAGATCCCGGATACAAGCGGCCGAAATGAGTTTCCTGCGCAGGGTGGCAGGGCGCTCCCTTAGAGATAGGGTGAGGGGCTCGGAGTAGAGCCGCTGCTCCTCCACATCGAGAGGAGCCAGCTGAGGTGGCTCGGGCATCTTTTCCGGATGCCCCCGGGACATCTTCCTCGGGAGGTGTTCCTGGCATGCCCCACCGGGAGGAGGCCCCGGGGAAGACCCAGGACACGCTGGAGTGACTATGTCGCCCAGCTGGCCTGGGAACGCCTCGGGGTCCTCCCGGAAGAGCTGGGGGAAGTGTCCGGGGAGAGGGAAGTCTGGGCGTCCCTGCTCAGGCTGCTACCCCCACGACCCGGCCCCGGATGAAGCGGAAGAAAATGGGGGAAAAAAAAATAAACAGTTTCTTTTTTGAAACCAAAGGCCTATGATCCACATTTACTTGAATATTTTTTGGCTTTAGGTTGCCCAGTCTCCAGACTGCCAGGCCAAGCGTGCTATTCTAAAAGAAAAGAAACAGTACAACCCAATACAAGCAAGGTTACTTTTGCAACTTACTCTGACATGCAGCAAAATGTGCTTATCCACTAACTACTTCTCGTACAGATGTCTAATTATCCTATGCCGTTTTCAGAACCTTTGGAACTCGTTGGGATGGACCTCATGAGGTTAACTGGTACAGAGGATGGTAATCAATACATTTGTGTAATGGTTGATTATTCCACAAAGTGGGCAGAGGCCTACCCTCTTAAGAGTAAGGCTGCAGTGGAGGTGACCAAGTGATTTTGTATACAAATTTGGTGCACCTCAGAGACTGCTTATAGATCAGGGCACAGAGTTCAAAAAACAGGTCAAAATATGTGAAACATTTATATCTCACTCAGGTATACAGCAAATGCTGAATAATTTTCAAAATTAAATTTAAGGTGAATCTCAAACTTTGAATCCCTGGGGATTCAGCGGAGCTTCTGTGCCCCATGTCACCCCACAAACAAATGGCCTGGTAGAGAAACTTAATGGCACCATTCAGAGGTAAGATGCACATTGTTATACTGGTAGGTAATCATACACCCATGACATAAAAGTATAGACTGAATTGGTGAGATAAAATGGCTGCTGTTCTGTTGACCAATATGCACAATTGTCAGGTCCCTGAACAAGCTCGCTCATAAGCGGCCCAAAACTTGGGACCAGTTCCTCCAGGTCACAATGTTTGGCTTGAGATCAAAAAAACATCTGACCATGAAGTACAGCCCATAGTATTGAATGTTTGGCAGAGAGGCCAGGTATCCTTCAGAGGTGCCACAAGAGTATGAGGTAAGTGTATTAGTTTTTGTTTCATATTTATGAAGTCAAGGGATTGTGGTAGTAAAATGGATTATTGACTAGGAATGTAACACCAGTTGGCATTTTTACACTTTAGGTGACCACAGAGAAAGTGGAGGAACTGGTCCAGAGGGAGGAGGTGTGCCAGGGACTTCAAAACCAGCCTGACACTCACAAACGTGTCAAAGAAAACATTGTAGAGAGCCAACAAAAGATATCGAAATGGAAATTGTCCAAAGGCCTTGATGACAATGTCAAGACTGCAGATGTTGTCCTAAAGATGAATATACGGGATCAACAGCAGAAGGGTGGCAAAATGGCTGCGGATATGCTGGGGCCCTTTACTGTCATAGGGATAAAGGGGAAACATGTCAGTCTGGCCAATAAAAACACAAAGTGTATTGCCAACTTGGACCAGCTGATGCACTACATCAAGCCAGAGGAGAGAATACCAATGAAGCTCCTAAAAGGTAGCGACTCTCCTCTGGCTTGCCCCGCCATACAACCAGCCCCCGCCAGCCTTCGCCTCGCCAGCCTCACCAGCCTGTGACCTGTGCCCCTCAAGCAGCTAGGTCATCAGAGGGTTGACCCATCCACAATGGTACATCCTGTTCAGTAATTTCACATGGTATAATTACACTATATATGCTTTGAAATTACTGTATTGTTTTACATCTCCAGCACTCGAGCAGATATGGAGGTGCAAGGGGGGGATTCTGTGGGCCAAGGTGGGGCCATACTTGCTTTTCACTGCAGATTTTGTAAGCCTGGCACCTGGGAGGGAATTGGTGTGTGAGGTGAGTTTGTGAGTTGTTTCAGATTTTCTCTCCTTGATATGCAATTTGATTATTTAAATATTATTTCTGCAGATAATTAATGGTTACCTGCAGCTGGTATCAAACACCAGTCCTGGAAATATACGGGTAATTGATTCCTATGAAATGTCGGCCATATGGAATGGAACATCAAGGGAGATGAGAATGGTGAGAATAATGGTTGTTTTCAAAGGTGTTCACGACAATCTGCACATCTTAAATCCTAAATTCTCGCTTGCAGCTTGATGTAATGGAGTGGGACATACTGATTGGGGCTGTCTGCAAGGAACGTCATTGGACATTAGTCGTAAGTTCAGTTTGATGAGTACCATTTATGCAACTATAGACACAAGTCAATTCTAGTGCATTGAGGTATCCTATCTGTACAAGGCCATGTTTCCAAAGGAGTGGCGTTGTGTCTTTGTGGACCTGTTTCAAACCACTCCACTTCAAATCAAGCAATGCAGGGATTCAACAAGGTCAGTTAATCAAGATTGATTGTGCATTTAATTTAAGTATGTTAAATGGTTTCTTATGTGCAAGTTACAAACATAACGGTTTTCTTTCCTTTGTGCTTTAGGGCCTTCATGCGGAAGAAAAATCTAAATTTTTCTCGTTGGACGTGTAAAACAATCCAGCATCCGCACCAGCTGGATTCCACGTCGTGTGGAATGATCATTTGCAAAGTAAGATTATGTACCCTATGAAGCATTTTAAATGTGTGAACTGAGTCGCACTAACAGTAACCTGTGCTTTAAGATTGCAGAGGTAATGCTAAAAAAGGAGCAAATCCTTTTTTCCTGTGGACAAAATGGGAATTGTCCAACTGAGAAAGGAATTGGCCCTTACACTAATGGACCACTCTGGTAAGCTTTAATCTATTTATCAGTCTAGCTGAAATCTGCATACACTTGAACCAGTGTAAAATTGAAATATCTGTTCATAGACAACATGGCAGATTTGTGCCGTGTCTGCGGGAAGAGGGACACGGGAGAAGAGGGCCCCTCCGAGACGCCTGTGGATAACTGGGTAGGAAGACTACAGTTCTTTACATAAAGTGTGGATGTAATTTCTCTAAAAATCTAATTTACATATCTTTCAGATCGAATGCGACGCATGTAACCTCTGGTTTCACATGGCCTGTGTGGGGAATCCCAGCCTGCAGCAGGAGTTCCTCTGTCCTGCCTGCAAGTAAAGTTCCAGCTGTCCCTCTTTGCCCCACTACATGGGCGGGCTGGCTAGTACCATTGCTGAGAGAAAACGACAGTCACTCAGTGACATCACGACTGTTCTGGCGCCTCAGTGGTGGAACGAACTCCATCAGTGTCATAATGACAAATGTACTTATTGCAAGTTGATTTGGAAAACAGCGTCTGCTAAATGTAAATACGTCTGACACTGTCTCAACTGTTGTGACTTTTTTGAAAATAAATCACAAAAACCCAAAGGAACGTTTAATGGACATTCAATTTTCTTTTTGCCTGCATATATTATAAGCCCATGGTACAACTGTGGCTCTTTGATTTTTATCATGAAGTTTGATTTAGCTTATCCAACAAATGGCCACTACAGACAGATTGTCATAACCCTGGGCCCCCATGGATCATTTTACCCCTTGTTTTACTCTCCATATATAGGCACTTTTTGTTACATACAATCTTTGTGTATTCTAGGAAATTTTGCTATCTCTCATCATATTTGATAGCCTGTGCTTAACTAATGAAAAAACAGAAGTCGAATGGTTGCAAAGTAAACAGACCGGGACTCTTTCACCAGCAGCGATGACAGTTTATCCATCATCATCATCCTGCTCTCTCCCACCACCTGCACTGGGTCAAGAAAACATCCCAGGATGGAGCTGGCCTTCTTGATAAGTTTATCCAGTCTCTTCCTACCTGCTGCTGAGATGCTGCTGCTCCAGCAGACTACTCCACAGAAAATGGCTGATGCCACCACAGAGTCGTAGAAAGTCCTTAGATCATCACAATGTTGAAATTTAAGGCACAGTACATTAAAGAGCCTGTGTTGGCATACAAACAAAAGTCAGCCACACCTGATTGTCACCTATCAATTGGTTGATTAAAGGTGCCCTTGCATCATGTCACTGTCCCCTTTTGGGTGAAAACAGCTTCTCTGGCAGTAGAAAGTTGACTGGCAGTAAATGAAAATTCTTTGTACTGCCAATTTAATAGCACAAAATAAAAACATCCATTTGGATCTTCAGCTTTTAGGGGCTGATGGCCATACAGGCAAACAATCATGTTGAAGTCGATCTACATTAGGAAAATGAAAGAAATAGTGAATGATGGGTCTCGTTTCAGTCCCAGTCTTCTTAGGAGTGGAATTCTAGTCCAACCACCTCCAGTGATGAATTGCCACCTTTTATTCTCATGTGCAGCTGGCCTCATCAACAAGCCCCTAATTACTACTGTGTATGTAAATACATACACAGTAGTAATTATTTTTGTCTTTAAAACAACTTCCAATAATACAATTGCATAAAAACAAATGAAATATATAAAATAAATTACAAAAAGGGTCAAACTAAAAATTGAGAAGGGGGAAATATAGCCGCCTATTTGTTTTAGGCAGGTGTCTGGGAATTACAAATGTGTCCTTCAAATAGTTGAATTAACGGTGATAATTAATTAATAATAATAATTCAGAAAAGGTCCTTCATTTAAATAGACTGGTGACAACCGAATAAACCATCTTTTGGCCTTTTGGCAACATGGCTTCACTTGGGACTTGTGGTGAAACTTTCACATTTCCCTCTCCAGTGCACATGCACAAGGCGGCTGGGGAGAAGGTAATGAAAAACATGCATGCACGAGGTTCATGTGGGCACAGTTAAAGGAGAGCAGATGTCTATTGTGTCCCGAGGTTCCCGTCTGTCTGTCATGCATGCATGGGCTCTATTTACAGGTGAAAGAATGATGGGGCCTCCAAGTCGCACTTTTCACACCGTGTGCCCCTTCCAGTCGTCCTTACGACTCAAATGATTTCAATGGTCAGTCTACTGGGCACAGGGGCATGGGGTGGACTGAGCGGAACAATTTGGAAATATGCAACCTTCTGGAATGAACCCTGAGCCACAGAGGCACTGGAGTAATAAATGATTTAGTATCAAATCATATTTCTCACCTATTTTTTCCCACGTAGACATGTCCATGTACCAGTCTCCAGATGGAATTACTTTTCCTTGAATTTGGAATGAATCATGAAAAGTTTAAAACATGTGTGAGTGCTTCAAATTTACAAAGAAAAATATCATTAAATGACTTATTCTGTTGAATTAATGCTTTTTCAGTACTGTAGTGCTCTTCAATCAAAGCTTTATTGTCATTTTACTGTACCAACAAAGTAATACAACAAAGATTACATTTCTCCAGGATCAATAACAGAAGACACAATAAATAACACACAACATATAAATATAATAAGGAGGGAAGCTGTTGATAAGTCCGTTACGTCATGATTGAAATGAAAGTATTGAAGTTAAAACAGGATGAAAATAAGAAACAGTTAAAACAAAAAAAAAAAAGTTTGTACTAAGCGGAGCATGAGAAAGTTTAAGTTTCACGAGGGCGGTGCAAGGATATCACAAGACTATAAGATACATTTTTCAAGTGGTTCTGATACAAATTATACTGGATTATTATGTAAAGTTTAATCAAAAATGTTCTGTCTCTTCATTAGTGAAATATATTTCACTGAAATGGCCCAGCTGAACGCGGATGGCTGCATTTAATTCTCCTGCCCATCATTCGGTTCACAAGACACCAAGACATGCAGAGGCAAGCTGAACCTCCTGCTGATCAAGCTGTCTCTCCTGGGCGCTGAGAGCAGACTGCAGAGTCGGCTGAATCTATTGTGGCCAGTTCTTACTGACAAGAAGCGCACACAAGATGAAGGGGTCAGGAGCATGACTTAAGACAACACAGTGAAAATCCAAATGTCCTTTAATGCACAAAACACAGGCAAGCAGTCAGAACGGGCAAACAATTGAAAAAGGCACCAGTGAAATACACTAGGAAGGTGGAGACAAAGTTATAAAGTTATAAATCAGGCCTGAGCACAAGGCCCTGTTGAAATGCATGTAATTATTAGGGGGCGAGCACCAGCACTGCAAGGACCTGAATGGAACTGCTCGGATTTTCATTATTCTTCAAAATTGCTCAAAAGCTCTTGAAATTTTGCAATTCTCAAACACATATTCAAGCAAATATTCAGTTTTGTGTAAAGGTCCCCCCAGTGGGAGCAGAAATGTACTTTTTGTAAATAGAGATGTACTCATCTGAGCCAGATGACCAGATCTGCCTCAAGCATGGTGAGAAAACCCTTCAGAGCTCGATGATACTTTATTGTCTGATGATTGTGAGTTTTGGTTCAGTGTCGTGTCCGGGGTGATGCAGGGTCCATACGTTCAAATCTGCCCCAAACTTGAAAACATCCACCTCAAATTTTGCCAGAAACCTTGATAATGGGATACGGTGAAGACTGTTAGTTCACATTGGATGTGGAAACACTTTATTTGCCATGAAACAGGAAATTGTTATAATTTTTCCAACTTTTCCAAATATTATGTTGAGTGCTGCCCATAACACTTCTACATGATAATTAAGGAGTATAGTCAATCCCCGTCCTACTGGCAACAGTAAGCAAGCCTTTTGCGGTAATAATTTTTTGATTCAGATTAAACTTTCATAATGCGGCCTACTCCTTACATACCAGAACCTAAACGTGTGATTAGTGGATGCTCCGGTGCACCATATAGTGGACACAGGAAGTCACACTGAAGTCCTTTGCACAGTGTCTAAAACACATGAATATTCAGAGGCCGTGCTGTACGGTCAAAGTCCAGCTGCTGGGCCGTGATGGGTGCACACCACATGTCATGCATGAGATCCTGTGAATCTTTGTAAATGACAATTATATAATTCATAAATAATTAACAATTAAATTAAATCATTAAAATATGAATTAAATGAATAAATTATTTTCTATGTGAATTCATTATAACTCATCTACCCTTATCCTTACCATAAAGTGTTACCAAAGTCTTTTGGGTGAAGCAGACAAGCTTTTTTTTTCTTCAAGTAAAGCGGCAGCAGTGTAGAAGCAAGTGTAGAAGTGAGAAAGTGTTCCTTTCAGGAACCACACTCGCACAAATAACTGAAATGAAGATCTCTACATATGAGCCTGGAATCACAACCTTTTTATGGCATTTTATTTTGGAAAAGAAATACATAAAAGCCATGTTGCAAAACAAAAGAGTGCATTTGTAGCGTACATGTTGCAGATTAATCGTGGTAGTTGGAGTGATCCTCTAGCCGCTGCACACCATGGCATGGAATATTGAACACCAATCTGGACAGAAATGAAAACACTGTTTCAGTAAAGGTTTCACCAAAAGAAATTGTTACTTGGGAAATGAAAACATGTGCAAAATGTAAGAACACTGAAAAATACCCAACAAAATATAGTTGACATGTGACTAATTTCAAAATTGCGCCTAAATTGACATGCTCAGTTACCAGTGAGCAAACTAACCATGTGAATACATGAAACATGTCTCCAAATCATAAAGTAATCAATATGTTATTACATTTTACATTATTCCAAAAAACATATTTGTGCTCATTCTGTTTTTGTAAAATAGATTAATGCCTTGTAATTTAACATAGTAATTAAAAACATTTGATATGAAATTATTTAATAACAAACATCTGAACAATGATCACAACTGGGTTCTTATCAGTACTTTGGTGTAGGTGGCAGAAAACAGTTTGACTTAAAAAGAGTCTGCAGTGAGAGTGGAAGAACTGCTTTGATTCTAGTGGCACCTGTGGACAAAAGCAGTAATGACCTATGGCTAGTCTGTATTATAATACTCCATGGGTGCATTAAGTTGTCATACAGATTCGGTCAAAAACTTCGGCCTTTTCAGTCATTCGCCCGAATACCGAATGTGTTGTTTTTTTGCCATTTTTGGCGGAAAATATTTGGTGGGTTAAAATTCGGTGCATCCCTATTATATATATTTTAGATAGAGTTTTGTCATATGTTTTTTATTTCCTGGCTGATCTCCACTCCATCACCCAAAATCGCTTTATTCCTAAATCTACCCTCATCTGTGGCCAACATGACCAAGGTATTTTTTGTATTAGTGACAAAACAAGCGTTTTCCCCTTATTTATTTTACCATTTAGGGATTCTCAAGCTGTTTCCTCATAACTGAAGCTTCTGCTGCCATCTCCTCCTCTGATCTCCATTTGGAAGGAACGTCTTCATCTTCTTGATCATGCTTTTGCAACTGCAAAAAATAAATGTCAAAGTGCAATGTCAGAACGAGTTTCATACAGTTAGTTTCATTTAGCATCCTATTCTGAAAGTTAACCCCTTCACAATGTTTAGTTCAAAACCTTTTTTTGTTATACATGTTATATATTTCATTTGTTGTAAATTCATTGTAGCAAGTTACAGCACTTCTTTGCAGACATGATTTATTTTGGGGAGCTGTTGTTTGAGATGATAGAGGTCTCGTACATTCTGCATCTTTGTGTTTACTTACTAACAGAGGCTGTAACTTGAATGTGGTAGCCACCACTTCTACGTCCTCTCCTGTAGCAGACTAGACTCTACAGTTGCTCACTATTGCCTCTCGTGGCAGACTTGGTATTACAAGAAGGGAAGGCCCATCCCTCCATACACTCTGTTTACAGGGTGAGTTCATTTTTTTTAACATGTTCATGTTTTAAATCAACATTATGTCCAGATCTTTGAAACTGTCCCTTTAAGTAAAGCTGTCTGGGAGCTGCACCATAGTATAAACCAGTAATTCATGTTTGAAAAACAACAAGATAACAGATTGCACAATTTGGGGGGTAGAAGAATGCTTGCTTAGTATTAATGGAAAGTCTGTTCTTTCTATCCGCACTAGTATGACTATCAATACAAGGAAAGAGATCATCGTAAAAAGGGAGAAATGCATTTTGAGATGACTGTTCTAGCAACTGAGCTTAAACAGGGTGTCCAAAAATCTGCTGCCGCATGTGTCTGTGCCTCCCTGTCATGTTGAGTGTTAAACCTCTTTACTGCAGCTCCTCTTGTCAGTTGCAGAGCTGCCAGTGTGAAACCAGAAACCCTGCTTGCGCTCTGACAGAGATGAACATGCCCATGAATCCTAATGTTCTGTGTGTCTTAATTTACAGCTGGCTACAGCCAACAGTTGGAGAAAAGACCGCTTAAATGGCACCACTGTGTAACTGACTACTCATTATATTCTAGGCCGTTCAACCTGTTATTCATGTGATTTTAAATTGAGTGTTACAATTACAAATTAGTTCAAAATATTAAAAATACTCAGATCAGATGCTCAGTTTTTCGATCAACATTGTTAAAATCGAAATTCAGTTCATTCATATTCAAATAATTCCTGTTCTTCAGTACCTGAAAGGCCTGCAGATACACTTTGGAAAAAGCTAATTTGGTCAGACAAGCATCCCATTCCTGGGACATGTCATCTCAATGGAGGGCCTGCACCCGTCCAGACCACCTGATTGCCATTGCTCTAGCTCCTGCTCCAAAAGGACATGGCAGCTCTTTGTTCCTTCCTGGGTTTAACATCACGGTTCAGCAAGTTTATAGCAAACTATGCAACAGCAGTAGAGCCACTGCGAGAGCTACTTAGAACAAACACTACGGACTGGGCGATGTTCTGACGCAGTTGCACTCCGACAACATGGAACGTATTGTTGCCTTCGCTTCCCGCACTGTCTGCTGCCGAAAGGAAGTACTCCACAGTTGAAAAAGAGGCTCTTGCTTGTGTGTGGGCATTTGAACAATGGAGGACATATGTATAGGGGCGTAGATTCACACTCAGAACTGATCACCAAGCCCTCACCACTCTACTAAGTACCAAAAGGCATGAACAGAGCTGGCATGAGAATCGCACGCTGGTCAGCCAGACTGATGTGTTTCCAGTACGACATGCAACACTGTCCGGGACATCAATATGTCATGGCAGACTGTCTCTCAAGTGTTCCCCTTAACGCCACTGACACGGCTGCAGATCCTGAACAGGATTTAATCACAGAGATAGCTGAGATCTCTCCTCTCCTGACAGCCCTACCACTTTCGGATTTCAAGGCTGAATGTGAGGACTGTTCTGAGCTTGCGACGCTGCGACAGGTCATCCTGGCAGGGTGGCCTAAAGTGAAAAAGGTCTCTACCAGAGGAGGTGAAACCTTACTTCCTCGTGTGTCATGAACTGGCTACAGAGGCCCCACTGATATTCAGAGGAACATGCCTGGTAGTTCCTAAATCTCTGGGGGGTTGTGCACCTTGCCCATGAAGGACATCAGGGTATGGTTTGCACTAAACAACGCCTGAGAGAGCTTTACTGGTGGCCGTATATGGACGATCTGGTCATCATGCACAACCTGCCAGGCATGCGACAAAACTGCTAGTGTTTCTCCTGCCCCACTATAACCAGTTTCCAGAGCATCCATTTCAACATGTAGCTATTGACATTGTGGGTCCGTTTGAATGTGGAGCCTATGACAGCAGGTTTGCTATCACCCTTGTTGACTATTTCAGTAAATGGCCTGAGGAACTGTTCACTCCCACTGCTACAACACCTATTGTCATGACATATCTAACTTCTGTCTTTGCTCATGAAGGAAACCCCTGTACTGTGACAACTGATAATGGGCCCCAGTTCACATCCTCTGCCTTTGCCCATTTCCTGAGCGAACGTGACATTAAGCACATTAAAACAAGTGTATATGCAGTGTGGAACGCTTTAACAGAGTGCTAAAAGATACTATTCAAACAGCACAGGCCACCCAGCAACCATGGAAGCCTGTAGTGACTAAAATGCTTCACATACTTTCCAGCTCCTCCGAGGACGGCCAATGAGGACAAAAGTGAACATCCGGCCCCCACCAAAGGACAATGGACAGTACAGTCATGTCAAAGCTAAAATTGCCCGTCAACAGGCCAGCAGTGCACTTTACACAAACAAAAAGAGAGGGGCTAAACCAACCAAGATCACTGTTGGAGCTACAGTCAGAGTGCACAAAGCTTTTCGTGTGGGAAAGGGAGAGATGCAATACAGCAAACCCCTGTCAGTGCAGCGGCATACTGGTCTGAGCTCCTTCCACCTTAGTGATGGAAAAAGGTGGAATGCAGCACACCTTTCACCTTGCCCAGAGAGCTCTACAGAAGCACGAAGGACTGAGACAGCAGAGGAAAGCCTCAGTCCAATACAAACTTCAGAGCGATCTTCCCTGAAAAGGGAAAGACAACCACCACCATGGACAACAGACCATTTATTTTGCTGACAGACAGGAGGACAGACGCTTCTCCACATATATCTGTGGTATTTTTTCCTCATAAGTTGCCGAAGACAGTTAATACGTTACTTTTGTTTGGTCATATAACGTTGCTTTGTGGGACATTTCTCTGTATTGAATTGAGTGAAGGACCAGTGCAGTTAACCGACTGTCGGATCGACACACCCTTGATACGCAAAGCCGGCTTATCTATTCACACTGGTTCGGTTCGCCAATAATGCGACCCTGATACTACCTCCTGAGGCGTATCAGTGCCAGAGCAAAATTTCACCCCCCGCCGCATCCAAGAGATTCAAGCTGAGACGGAGGCGGAGAACTGGTGCACTAAAGCGGCACCCAAACGCCGGTGTGAATGGGGTTACTGTTACTACTTGTACTAGTACTGATTGAGTAAGGAGTGGTTTTTGAGGAAAAGGGAAAATGTTGTGTTTACACCTTCACGCCATAGGTGTCACTGTGTGGAAATAAGAATGAGGAGAGAGCAGCGGGTAAGAGTTAGAGAGAGTAGAATAAGAGTGTGTATGTACGCAGAGCATGGCAGTCCTGTTAAATAAAAAGTCCTGAACGATGCATGTCTCTGTGGCTCAAACAGAACACACATATCAGATGTAAATATTTTTATACTACTTTAGGTTTTTACATTGGCATCATCGTAATATCATTGAGTCATGTCTTTGTTGTCAGTCAGAACAGCTTCTGTCAAACCCATCTGCTATACAGCATTATGTAGTGTGTACATGGTTAGGAAGGCAAGCTGCAGATCTACCATGAAATCAGGTTACCTATGAGTGTATTTATTCCCGAAAAATCTAAATTAGCAGCAGCTCCTGTCGTTTTATTTTTTCTAAGCGCAAACATGACCGTACTAAAGCAGACTGAAACTGTACAATTGCTTAGAGAACTACAAAACACAGTAGTCTGCTGTCGAAGCACTGAAGTCTAGACACATACAGTATGTAGCAGTAGAGTTTATGGCTCTTTCAGCACATGCCTCAAAGTGGGGGAGGACACTTTAGGAGAGAGAGAAAGAAATTGCACTTTATTAACCTCTGGCAACCCCATTTTCTCCTGTGGTGACTGGGCGCTGGATGGCAGACTGGCTGCAACCCTATACGTCAGACAGGACACACTTTCATTAAACACTAACCCCACAGCGTGAGCGAGAGGTCCTCCTGACCTCGGCACCATCCACATTCACAGAACTGACAACAAGCCCTCCATAGGTAATGTGGCAATCAATGTACAAATACACACAAATGGTGAGAGCTTACAGAAAGGCCCTGAATGAAGAATCCTGAATGAGACCAGACTGGGTTAAGACCCAACCCTGTCCATCAAAATATACATGAGCAATTTGATTGTCATGGTGCATGTGACTGTATTAGTCACAGGAATATGAACATGATCCTGTGGTATTTTTTGAGATGACATACATTGCAGTTGTTTGTGAAAACATTATAATTGAAGGTTGAAACTTTTTAGGAAAAAAAGAAAAGAAATGTAGTATGTGCTCTGATCAAAAATGTGATAAAACCCAATGAAGTAATCTTAGTTAATGTAATAAAATGTCCTGTTTGATATTAAGTTTGCATTTTTATCAATAATGTAAAAGTCATGGTCTGAGTTTTTGTTGTTGTTGTCGTCTTTTTTATTTTGAGGGGATATTTTGCAGATCTAGTTAATGCTAAATTTAGCAAGTTTTAAACATTTTGCCCTCACTCATGAGGATTCCGCCCCCTTGATTCAAACATCTGGCTTCAATGATCAAACACGATCAAACAGAATTTCTAAAGCCAGAAACAGTTTGATACTTGCATGTGTGTTTCTGGAGATGGAATTGGCATGTCCATGATTAACATTAGAACATAACTGTCAACTACCATCACTTCTATTATACTGTATGTGACACATCTCAGCCCCCCTAATAATAATCCTTGTCACTGATCTTGACAAGTAGACATTCCTCTGAGACAGGAAATTTTAATTTACCAAGTTCAGTGCCATTTTCCCTCATGTTAATACCACATAGTGGATATGACCTGAAAATAAGTAGTAGAAATACTAGAAATAGCTGTGCAGATAGTTGTCAAGTTTTGGTTTTGTCAAGTTTGTTTCATGTTGTGTTTAGGTTAAGTCACTTTCTGTTTTATTTTGTAGTTCTTGTGTTCCACGTTGTCTTCCCTGTCACTGTTCTGTTTGATTACCTGCACCTGTCCTCTTGTGTCTCACCTGTGTCTTGTTCACTTGTTTGTGTCTTGTTATTTAAGTTCTGGGTTTTTGTTCGGTCTTTGTCGGTTCATTAGTTGTTTGCATGTCTGTGATTGTATTCCACGCCACGGTCTTGATGCCTTATTAAATATTAAATAATTTTTTTTTTTTTTAATCCCTGCAGCCACGTTCTGCTGTCGTCCATGCATCTGGGCCCTCTTGCCTCATCTTCCACCTGCTATACCCTAACAATAAAAATCTGTTCTTTAACTTTGGCATGGACTTATGTAGTCTGCTTTTGAGCTGCAAACTACAAAAATGAAAAGTGAACAGATTCACATCTACACCAAAGTAAGAAATAGAAAATTTGACATCAAGAAACTATTTTTTTAATGTCAATAGCGTTCATCCCCTGTAACATCAACAATGGCCAATATCCATTATT
This sequence comes from Lagodon rhomboides, assembly GCA_039737535.1. Taxonomy (NCBI): domain Eukaryota; kingdom Metazoa; phylum Chordata; class Actinopteri; order Spariformes; family Sparidae; genus Lagodon; species Lagodon rhomboides. Next base: position 4,973,563 of record CM077785.1, on the reverse strand, counting down.
AAAGACCAAACTGTCTTTCAGGGACAAGGTGGTCTGTCTGGTTGTTAGTTCAGTTTATACACTGAGGCTCTGGGTCCTATGGTCCATTGTGTGGCTGGCCCAAACTACCTCCATCTCTTTGGTCAGGCTTCCAGACTCGCATTGATTTGGTCAAATTCTGGTATTATTTCTAAATTAAATAATTTTCCTCTAGAAACTAATCCTCATGTATCGCATTCTCTCTGCATGTTGCTGGTCACAATGTTAAGCCAAGATACAAGGCTTGACAGGGCAAGCAATTCACAGATTGAAATCCATTTATGTTTTGTGCATACCTGTTCAACTAAGGTGATTGAGATATCTTGGTCTGTCCAACTCTTCAGCCCATTGCTGATTAGAGCTGAAAAACGAATGGCTGTATTTGCATGAAATACAGTTTATATTCACAATCCTCTGATGTCGTTTCTGGTGACCCCCTGACGTTAACTAGAATCAAGATTAAATTCTCCATTGTACACAAGAAATACCATCTTCCATGAAAATTATTACATGACCTGAAGAAACATCCCTGTTCTCCTTAAGAACTACATTTCCGAACACGCCTGGCTTGATCATGTGACGCTATTCTGAGCTCAGTTGCGTCTATTCCTACCTCCGAAGTAGAGAGCGATATGTCTGATGCTCAAGCTGGGTAAGTTTCTCTTTCCTTTTTGTGAAAACTGGTGTGCCTCTATATGAATCTCATGTCTAAGTCATGTCAGTCTGTATGTGTATCATGTTTATATTGACCCATATTCTTATATGACTAAACAATTAGGTTAGCATGGTTGCAACTCAAGCTAATGCTAATAGCCCTGTAGTGGGCACTAGTATGAAGCACTACAGTCATGTGTGGTTTGATTTCCATTTAGTGGTTAGTCATCCTGTTGTCTGTGCTTTGGAGCATTATCGAATGCAATTTAGTCATTTAAAGCCCAATGTTTGTATTTTTGAGTGTGTATGAGGTTCTATTAAAGAGTGAAGGCCAAGTGGTTGTGCTATTGTTAATGAGCTGTATTACTTGCCTGAGTTCGAGTTCTACCTAGCCTTTTTCTGTCTGGGATAATTTAAATACATGTCTAGAATTTTTTGTTTTTAACAGACATTTGTACATTTAGCTAATATTTTGTTACACCTTATTCTCCTGTGATTGCAGAATCACACCCCTACAGTCCTGATTTTGACAGCCCATCATACCTGCATGTGTATTTAACTATTTTAAAGGCTTCTGCTCCATCCTGGTAGTGATAAATAAAGGACAAAGCTCCATCAGCCCTGGTGGGTTGGTCTAGGTGGCTGCCTGTAGTGTATGGAGGCTGGGGGTTGGTTTCTGTGTCCTGTCTTGGCAGAGGTGGGCGGGGTTTGCTGGGTGGCTGAGGAGCTGGCTGCACACACCTGTTGCTGATCATCATCTGGAGCTGTATTAAAGAGGCTGGCCTCCTGGGCTCTCGCTGCCAGATTGTTCTGCTGCTTCCGGGTAGATCGGCCTGTGTGCACTTATAACTTGAGATTTCTGACTCTAATATTTTCCTGTGCTCTGCGTCTATTCTGCCCAGCCACAGCACCCTCCAGCTCGAGACACCAACCCTACCACGCTTCCTACTTAAGACAGTACATGAATGGCCGGGATAAAAGAGGCGAAAGAAAGTGGCCCACACACGAGGCTCTTTTTGGCTCAGACATTAAAAGAGGTGCTAAACCTCAAATAGACACCAGAAGTTGACTGAGCCCACAGAGCCTCAAGTCAGATTTCTCACAAAGTTGAGGCCAAGGTCTCTGAGGTCATCATTACACTAAATGGACTCACAAAAACAAACTTTGAAGGAGCTAGTGGACTCGGCTAGCGGCTCATCGGATATGCTACGGGAGTCGGAGGACAAAGTTGGGAAACTTTCTGGGCAGGTTGAAACTCACTCAGAAAAGTGCCTTGACCTAAAGGGCGAAAAGACAGAACTTGAGAATGGCCAGGATAAAAGAGGGGAAAGAAAGTGGCCAACAAACGAGGCTCTTTTTGGCTTAGACATGAAAAGAGGTCCAGGACCTGGAAGTGAGTGGATCTCAAAGTGGGAAAGTCTGGATGCCAACTAACCAAGAGACGAAAGAAAGGAGTTGATTGATGGAGCACTGCTGGATATGATAGTTAAGGATTGTCAGCCATTTAGTATAGTGGAGGATGTTGGTTTTAAAAAGTTTGTGAGCCTTTTGGACCCAAATTACATTCTGCCATCAAGAAAAGCATTGAAGACGATGGTGGCGACAAAGTTCGAGGAAGAGAAAGAAGGCAAAAGGAGGAATTAAAGAAGGCCACAGCAGTTGGACTGACCTCCGACATGTGGACATCGATCCACATGGATGCATATCTGGCAGTCACTTGCCATTTTGTGGACAGTAAGGACAAACTAGAATCTCTTTTATTGACAGTGGTGAAGTTCCTTGAGTCTCACACAGCTGTGAACCTAGCAGCAGTAAAACATGCCATCATGGAAGAATGGGGCATTCGGTCCAAGGTTGAGTGCATGGTTACTGATGGTGCAGCAAATATTGTTGCATGTGTAAATTGCCTGATCTGAAGGCTCAGCCACTGCACTGCACATGCACTCAACCTGGTTGTGAAAAAAAGCCCTGGAGCAAACGGAAGGATTGGGTGAGTTGAGAGGCAAGGTGAGGAGGATTGCCACTTACTTCAGAACCAGCACCTTGGCCAGGGAGCTGCTGCTGGAACTCCAGCAGCAGATGGGGGTTCCACCCCATAAATTGATACAGGAGCTGGAGACACGATGGAACAGCACCCATGACATGATGGCCAGGCTGTATGAGCAGCGGGGACCAGTGGGTGCAGCACTTGGATCGCTGCGCACCGATTTGGCTGCTTTGACCTCTGCTGAGTACCACAACATGTTAGAATGCCTTGAAGTGTTATCTCCACTGAAAGTGGCCACAGTGGAACTGTCTGCGGAAAATAAATGATTCTGGCTCCAAAATCATCCCTCTTGTGCGGATGCTTAGGCACAACATTGCAGTCAAACAAAGGGAAGTGACCGATGTTATGGCTGGGCAGCTCGGCAGCCATCTAGTGCGCCTCATGGGGGAAAAACTGAGTGGCTACGAGACAGCCAGCCAGCACTCTATGGCCACATTGCTGGATCCGAGGTTTAAAACCATGGGTTTTTGCAACCCAACCAATTCAACAAGTGCCGTGCAGCGCTTAACAGGCAAATGTGCGTCTCTTCACAGGGACAGCACACCTGTCCCAGCATCTCCAGAGCAAGCAGGGGAATCTTCAGGTATGAATCTATGGTCAGTATTGTCATAATTATACTGTAGCCTTTTGTAACATGTTTTTATCACAATTTCAGGGACTGGCCTTTGGGATCTGCTGGACAACCTCCTACCTGGCCTTCACTTGCCATTTTGTAGATGAGGAGGACAAGTTGGCGACTGTTTTGCTGGCAGTTGCCAAGTTTGGGGACTGCCACACTGGTGCCAATATTGCCAGTGTGAAAAATTCCATCCTGGAACAATGGGGAATCCCCAAAGCAAAGGTCATGTGCCTAACCACAGATGGTGCCTCTAATATGGGCCTCTGTGGTACCATAATGGAGGTAAAGCACAGCCATTGCATTGCACATGCCCTAAATTTAGTTGTCAAGAAGGCACTAAAACTGACACCAGGTCTGGAGGAGGTGCGCACTAGGGCAAGGGATATTGCCACTCATTTCAGAACGAGCAAGGTTGCTAGAGAGCGGCTTCTCAGCCTTCAGCAGCAAATGGGTGCTCCACCAAATAAACTGATCCACGAGGTGGACACTAGGTGGAATAGCACCCTAGACATGCTGCAAAGGCTATTTGAGCAGAGAGAGACAGTGGGTGCAGCCTTGTCCTCTCTTCATACTGATGTGGCACCATTGACCTCAAATCAGTATATTAGCATTGGTCAGTGCATTCAACTTTTGGCCCTGCTCAAACAAGCAACAGTGGAGCTTTCTGCTGAAAAGCATGTTTCAGGCTCGAAAATCATCCCGATGGTGAAGATGCTACGGCGTACAATTGCAGCCAAGCAAAATGAGGTTACAGATCAAATGGCCAGAGATTTTGCTAAACATCTGTTCGGCTTAATGTCTGAGAAGCTTAACTATGAAGTTGCGGGACAGCACACTCTGGCCACTCTTCTGGATCCTCGTTTTAAAACCATGGGCTTTTGCAAAACTACACATCAGCAAAATGCCATAAAAAAAACTCAGAATGTGCCACTGTCATCAGACAAAAAACTCCTGATCCTGCACCCTCACCTGAGCCTACACCACCATCAAGTGAAGCTGCACCTTCTAATTCCTCAGGTATGAACCTAGGGTCAATATTTGTATTGTTTATATAGTGTGTGTAATATACATCTTAATGCATTCCTATATCATTTCAGGCCTGTGGGAGCTTTTGGATTCTCAAGTGTGTGAGAAAAACAAGGTCAGAAGTGCCTCAGCCAATGCCTCCATTGAGATGAGCAGGTATCTTGCAGAGCCCAACATTCCAAGGAGTGAAGACCCGCTGCAGTATTGGGTTAAGCAAAAGCACATATACCCCCATCTCTTTGTGCTGGCATGAAATCTTTTGTGCATTCCAGCCTCGTCGGTGCCATGCGAAAGAGTGTTTTCCAAGACTGGGGAAATTGTGTCGAAGAAAAGGAACAGACTTAACCCCAATACTGTGGAGAAGATTGTTTTCCTCAATAAAAACCAAATGTAATTCATGCCCCATGTTCCCAAGCACCATCACTATATATATATATATATATATATATATATATATATATATATATATATATATATATATATATATATATATATATATATATATATAGCTGATATTTATTCTTCTGCTAGTATTATCACAATTTGTTTTTTCACACAACTTGTTGATTCACAAACATGCACAAAAGGTGCAGAAAGACACACAGGTAAGTGTTTGTTCTACTTCTTCCCAATGTACAGAGAATTGAAATACAAACACGGATACAATTCAAACAGGAAAAATAGTTTTATTCATATAGAAATCCACACATTTAGATGATTTATTGGTTCAAGTTTTCATAATCATGTTCACATGCCCACAGAGACTGTGCCAAATACCGGTAGGCTATTCGAAACCTACTGCACTACAAGTTTTCAACAGCAGAGGTCACCCTAAAGTTTTAGATGCATTGAATGAATGAACGAACCTTTTTCCAATACAATTGGCTGAAAAGCATCAATGGTTCAGAAAGCTTCACTTTGCCATCACTATCATGAGGCTTCATTTTGCCATCACTTTAGCAAAGACCTTTTGTGCCTTGCCCTCCTTGTGCAAGGTGTCAATGGTTGTCTTTTGGACAACTGTCAAGTCAGCAGTCTTCCCCATGATTGTGTAGCCTACAGAACTAGACTGAGAGACCATTTAAAGGCCTTTGCAGGTGTTTTGAGTTAATTAGCTGATTAGAGTGTGGCACCAGGTGTCTTCAATATTGAACCTTTTCACAATATTCTAATTTTCTGAGATACTGAATTTGGGGTTTTCATTAGTTGTCAGTTATAATCATCAAAATTAAAAGAAATAAACACTTGAAATATATCAGTCTGTGTGGAATAAATGTAAACATTATAGAAAAAAGTTTCACTTTTTGAATGGAATTACTGAAATAAATCAATCAATCTTTACAATATTCTAATTATATGACCAGCACCTGTATGCAGATAAAAAATTGACAAAAGACCCAGCTAGATGGCACTTTCATCACAAATGGCTGCAAGATGAAGAATTTGTGAAATATATAGGAAGTTTTTTGGAAGGAGTTCTTTTGAACATAACACTACACAGACTTCTGCTTGCATGAAGTAGGAAGCATTTAAGGCTTTCCTAAGAGGACATTATCAGTTATACAGGCTCAAGATAAAAAAAAAAAGGCATGTGAGGAGAGAGTACATTTGGAATAGAAAATAAAGACTCTCCAGGAAAAAGTTTGAGAAAAGTGACCCACAAATGGAAAGTGAGTTACTGATTTTGAGGGCTGAATATGATAAGCTGTCTGCTTCCAGAGCAGCCTCCAGTCTTCTGAGACTAAAGCAATCGTTCTTTGAACAGGGTGACAAATCGGGTAAATGATTAGCATGGCAGATTAGACAACTGGAAACCAAAACATCAATTACAACCTTTATATCTAATGGGGGAGATATAGTGGACCCTATAAAAATTCAGATGCTGGCTCAATGAGACCACAACATATAAAGGACGCCACACAAAAGTTTCAAAGTTTGCAAAAAAATTATTTATTGATAAGGTCTGGGGAAGAAAAGAAAAACGAAAAAGTTCAACCCACAAAGTAATAAACCAAAAAGAGATGGAGACCCCGGCCAAAAGGAACAAAAGAGGGGGAAACACAGGGCCAGCCACGCTGTGGGCCGTCGCACCCTGCACTTCCCCACTAACTAGGAAAAAAAAAACAGGTCTAACCTAATACAAAACGCCAAACAAGACTACCGGTGGTCTCCAACTCAAACTAAAATAACAAATTAAAATAAGCAACTCTGCCATCACGGACAGAGTAAAACAAAGAAGCGTAAGCGCAGCTCAAAAGAAAAAGCACACCTTCCCCTGCTGCTGCTGCCCCAGCGTGAGCGGAGGCCTCCCTCCTCCTCCTTTAACCCCTCCCTGATTGCCAAATTGACTGCCACCTGTGGTGGAAGGAACAAGGAGGGAGAACAGCAGCCCAAAAAAGAAAAGAAAACACACTCCCAGGTGTGTAACATCCCCACTACCTGGCCACAAATAACACTAAGAATGAGATTAATGCGCAAAATCTGAATAGTTTTTTAGATGAACTACCTATACTTAATTTACTTAACAAAGATAAAGAAGATCTGGAGATGGAAATTACTGAAGAGGAAAAAGGGCAGGACCAGTTGGTCTCCCAATCGATCTATATAAAAAATTAAAAAATAAGTTGCTAATACCACTTTTGGAAATGTTTCTGGAGGCATTTCAGAAAGGCAGTTTTCCACCCTCTATGACTAGTGCTTTGATTATTTTATTACCAAAACCAGGTAATCCTTCTAACAGGTGTGAAAACATGAGACCAATAAGTTTGTTAAACTCTGACCTTAAGATAATATGTAAACTGTTGGCAATAAGGTTACAAAAGCTACAGCCAAATATTATTAATAGAGATAAAAATGGATTTGTAATAGGAAGGCAAGGTTTTCACAACGTAAGAAGAGTATTGAACATTATTCATACAAACAGAGAAATGTCAGATGCAGCACTTATCATTGGATGTGGAAAAGGCCTTTGATAGAGTCAAATAGCTTTATCTTTTCAATGTTTAAGAAAGGTTTGAAATTGGAAGTCATTTCATAAAATGGGTTATGGTGTTATATAAAAATTCTACTGCAGAAATCTTGACAAATAGAAATATTTCAAAACCAATAAAAATTAGTGAAGGGTGCCGACAAGGTTGCCCACTATCTCCTTTATTGTTCACACTAGCAATTGAGCCTCTCTCAATCAGAGTACGTTCACATCAACAATTTTGTGATATAACAGTGGGGCCGACAGAACATAGAATATCCTTATATGCTGATGATGTTATTCTATTCATATCAAATTTAAACAAATCAATACCGCCTGTGTTAAAGTTAATCAAAACATTTGGCGATATTTACGGGATATAAGGTGAATAACACAAAATCTTCTATATTACTACTCAACTCAAATGAAAGAAAGAATCTAATTCCAAATGTAATTCGATTTAAAGTTGTAGATCAGTTTAAATATTTGGGAGTAAAGATTTTGCCAAGGTTGGAAAATATTGTTGAAGCTAATTATGAACCGTTGATGATGGAAATAAACGAATCAATCCATAGATGGATGTCACTACCAGTGTCTATAATTGGGAGAATTCACATTTTATGAATGAATATACTACCAAAGCTATTCTATTTATTTCAAAATATTCCTCTGCCACATCCTCAAGATTTTTTCTCAAAAACTAAAAATATGTTTTTGAGATTTATATGGAAGAATAGGTGGACAAGACTTTGTTTGTCTTTGTTGTATTTGCCATATGACAGAGGGGGTTTAAAGTGTCCAAACTTACTGTGAATCAAGATTGTATTGCATTGGGGATCTATACATTCAGGGTACATTTGCATCGTTTCAGCTGCTTCAGGAGAAATATAGCCTGTCAACGAAATATTTCTTTAGATAGCATTTTGTGAAGACCCATCTTCACAATTCTGAGAGCGTGACAGACCGGACCAAGTTTTACGTCCTGGATAACAGCACTGACCGAGAATCCAACATATCCTTAATGACAGACTGGAGGAATTTGAGAAGATTTGGAGACCGATGATTTAATTTATTGAAGGGACGGTCAGTTAAGATCAGGGTTTAAAATTGGCACCCGCCACTCGCCAAATGCATGTAAAAATATGTTTTGGTGAGTAAAACAAATAGATCCAAAATAAATAAAACTTTCAACATAAATGCCAAACAGTAAAACAGACACAGTTTACAGCAACAGCAGATCTACTGACTGCTTTTCGAATTTCATTTTTGTCCCTTGCTGTCCACCGTCATTCAACATTTGAAAATGTATCAAGTTGTCCTGGATACGGATACATCAGCTCAGTCAAAAGAAGAAGAACAGAAAAAAAGAAGATGATGAAGAAGAAGACGACGATGACAACAACAATGAAGAAGAAGTAGAGGAAGAAGAAGAGGTTAAAACCAAAGAGGTATTAGATTAGGAAAGATTAGGTTAAAGATGTGGTGACACATTGTGGATATAAAACCACCCGGAAAGAGACAGCAGGAGGAGAGCTGTGGAGGAATACTACCAAAAAGAAAATTTTATGAAAAGTGGCGGTTCAATGATATAAGGGTGAGGAGAGAGTGGTTGGTGTACAACGGCAGTGCTAATATGATGAAGTGCAACATCTGTCAACGGTACTCAGCCAACCGTTTGTGCTCGTTTGTCATAGGAACTAGCACAATGAAACTGGATCTGTTAAAGACCACAAGACGCAACATTCATGCCTTGGCTAAACGATCAAGGCCGCTGTCAGACATCATATGGATGTGTCAGTAAGTACTCCGATTTACTCATGTCCTCTTTAGATGATTCGTGTTAACATCTGCCCGTTTTTTCCTTGTTACAGTTTTTCTTGGGAGTTTTTCCTCAGATGATGTGAGCATCTAAAATAGGGGTGTCAAACGTACGGCCCGTGGGCCCGCCAGACGGTCTAATCCGGACCGTGGGATGAATTACAGTACTTTGACACACCTGGTCTAAGGGCAGAGGATGTTGTTATGATGCCATGTAAAGCCATTTGAGACAAACTGTTTGTAAAAATGTGCTATAGCTAAGCTCTTAGCAGTAGATCTGCACAAGATATCATAGTCTATGTTTTTTTTTTTCAATTTCAGTAGATGTGATTGCAACTGATCACCATGCCCTTGTTATCCTTATTTCTCAGATTGGATGACCAAAAGGGTATTCAAATGGGTGGGTCATATAGGAATCCTGTTGAGGCAGGGTGTTTCTTCACTACATTGCACAAATGGAAAGAGAGAAGATACGAGATAGGCTCAAAGCAGCCAGGCACATTGGTATAATGACAGATGATTGACTGACAGCTCTGTTAAAGAGGAGGAGATGGTGTGCATTAGAACATGTGTGGCAGGCACAGTGGAGACAACGTTCGTAGGCATAACTGCAGTAGAGAAGGCTGATGCAGAGAACATCACCACTGCAATTGAGGGGATAATGGAGTCCGTGTGCTGTGACTGGGAGGACAAGGTGGTTGCCATCTCCACAGACGGTGCAGCAGTGATGGTAGGAGCCAGGAGTGGTGTTGTTTCATGCCTCAAGGAAAATACACCCTATATTGTTGTGGTCCACTCTATGGCACACAGACTTGAGCTCAGTTTCAAAGAGGCGATCAACAGCATCAGCCTTTTCCAATAAGTTGAGGAACTGCTGTCAGGGCTGTACACGTTCTATAATGCAAGTCCTCTTAATCGTGCTAACCTGGTCAAGAGTTACAAAGATTTAGGAATGACCCCTCTCATGCCAACAAGGTTTGGAGATGGCTGGCCCACCTGCCCCTCCTAGCCAAATGCTTTGCGCCTTCAATTTAATTCAGTGCCTCAAGCAAGCCAGTGTGGCCGGATAACCGATCCCTCTTCGGCCACTTACTGTCACTGCTTATCGCCTGCATCCCTATAGTTCTCAGCCAATGCAAACAGCATTGAAAAGGTAAAATTAAGACGTTGAGTTTACCCAATGGTGTTGTTAACCACTCGTCAAAGTTACCGTTCATCGATGTTGTGTGTGTATTGCAAACAGTAGGCTAACCATAAGATATCCCCAAATCCATTACTGCAACACAAAACTGTAGGCTTGCCTGCCATGGCTGAACCACCTCAAAAAAAGGTTTGGAAACCACAAAGATTTCTTGACAGCAATCGGGAAAGATGGCCTTGCCTCCACATGCCCAGGCTACCTCATCACACGTTCTGCACCATGTGCAAGACAGACATTGACATCAGTCACCAAGGGGCAACAGGTAGCGAACACAGTCCCACACACAAATATTCCCCACCCCCAAAACATAATGATATTGAAAATAAAAGGATGACAAGAAAAAAACTTTCATAGTGTCAACAGGCGAGCCTATCACACCCGCCAACTTTAGAAAAGAGAAAAGTGATGAAATGTCTAGAAATCTAGAAGGTTTTAGACAGGCTAGGTTCTGATTAACGTAAGATAAATAAAGCGAGTATTTACAGAACACCATTTAGGTTACAGTTAGGCTATTTCTTTTAGCCTAATGGAATTTATGAACATTAAAAATGACCATGACATAACATAACAGGGAGTCCAGCTGTGACAAGCTATTGTAGCTCAAGTTAATGTTGCATAGCATAGGCCTATTGGCTAGGCCAATGTGATGGCAACTGACACTATAGGCATTTAATGCAATGTCACCCTTTTAAAAGCTTATCTGAAATTATCTGACCCATGTTATTTATTAGCCGATAATTGTGTCTCTGCCAGGCTTAAATCTTGTGCTTTTGTAGTAGCTGCTTTTGGCCTGTTTAAAGTTGGTGCTTTAAGAGTAAATCATTACTTAGACTACTTAATTTCCCTTCAGTAATCAGAAGGCTATGTGTTAACCAGGTCTGACTTGCATCTTTAACACAGAAGTACTTGGGCCTATTTATTAGCTCACTCTGCTTCCTATTAGTTAGACTAACGAAAATATATGGACACAAAATATTGGACAGGATATAAGATAACATTTGTGTAGTTTCACTACATATACAGCCATTCATCCACTCCCTTCCTCTACACATTGAATATAAATTACATGTATCTAGTTTTCCTTAGAAAGAAGTGTGTGTGTGTGTGTGTGTGTGTAATGTAATTCATAATATTTGTAACAACATGCAGGAATATGACCTATTCATAGTAGCCTATCATAATCTCCCCTCCTCTCCACCTACATTTTCAGATTGCAGACGCCATGTGGAAGGAACAAATCACAACAAACTAGAAAGAGCCATGGCCTCAGTCCCTACATTTTTTGGAGACCGAGATCTAAGGACCATCTGGGCAAAAACACTTTTCACAAACTTTATAGTTGAGCACAATATTTGCTAGTGTCTATAGCTGACCATGCTGGGCCATTATTTAAGAAGATGTTTCCAGATAGTCAAATTGCCCAGCAGTACAGCTGTGCCCGAACCAAGACAGCAGCTATAATGAACACACTGTCCTTGAATGATGAACAGGTCAGTGAATCAGTGACCTTATGTGCGGTTCCCCATTCAGCATTGCAGCTGATGGTAGCACAAACATGGATGTCAAGCTTTATCCTTTGGTTGTCTGTGTCTATGATCCCAGTGTTGGAAAAATAGCTGCAGTACTTCTGAAAATTGTTGAGTGTAGAGAGTCTACCGGAGAAGAGATATACAATCTCACTGACCAGGAACTAAACAAAAGGAAGACATGCTCGTCATATTGACAAGAGTAGCAAGAAGAAAGCTTTGCTGTGTGACCTCCAAATGCTGTGCAACACTGATGTGAGGAAGATTTTGAAAATGTCCTCGACCAAATGGCTGGCTTTTGGCAAATGTGTCAATTGACTCCTCCAGCAGTGGGAACCTCTGACTCTGTTTTTTGCTAAAGAGGCAGCAGGGAAGAAGGCAGCTAAACCTCACATCCTCAGCTCATCCCTCTCTGAAGAGCCCAGCTGCCCCTAAGCCCTCAACTCTCACACCTACCTCGGGTAAGCTTGCTGTCTCAAAGACTTTGTCTTCCAGCTTTTTGAAGACCAAAGTCCACCAGAGAAAGTCCAAGACCGGACCAAGCTCCACACCAAGCTCCACACAGGTCCTGGATCCTCAACTACCTCACCAGATGGCCACAGTATGTGAGGACTTGGGACTAGGGATCAGTGGCGGCTGCTGGTCTTTCAAGGAGGGGAAGCTCATTTTTCCGGCCTACATCATAAATGTGTTTGTTTATTTATTATATATATTATTATTATTATTCAGGACACCTGAAAAGACCTGTTACTTTTCCCCACCTTTTGCACTAAATCAATCGGAGCTGACCTGCCCTGCTCTTTAACTCTAACAACATTCATATTATCTGCCATGATGTGCACCTTGCTAATGCTAGCAGCTGGAGCTGCTGCGCCAGGCTACTGTGAAGTGTGACCGCCTGTGAGTGTGAGTGATCGTGACAAAGTCGCTGGGAATCGGTAAAGTCTCTGGATCAGTTCAGAACAACGGAATGAAAAACTTGGAAAATGCTCCGGTGGATGTTTATTCTTCAAGATCGCTGATTCGCTCATTTAGCTGTCAATCAAAAAAGGATTCCGCCTCAGACAGCTCATCCAATCATCATGCAGAAGCTGAGCTTCCAGGCCAGCCCACTGCCCCATAGACCCCCAGAGAAGCTGAGCTTCCGATGGGCGGGACAAAGCCCAGCATTTATCCAATGACCGTCTGGTTTCGCTGCAGTGGAACAACCCGCTCTACGCTTCCCCATTGAAGTCAGTAGAAGCTGAGCGTCCGACTGTGGAAAGCGCTGTGGCGCTGCGGGGATGAATGAGAAGGAAGTTGCGCCGGTTACCTGTGATAAGTAGCTGATTCTGAACAAAAGATAAAGGCTTTCTAGCGCGTATTTAGTCAATGAAATGTACACACAGCAGTACATATTTCACCCCTTTTTTTTCTTTTTTTTTTGGTGACATTTTAGGGGAAGCTGAGCTTCCCTTGCAGTCTTAGAGCAATCGCCACTGCTAGGGATGGCGAAAATTAAAAATATTCTTGACCGACCACCGAGCCTCATTAACCGGTTGAAACCGGTTAACCGATCAGATTAAAATGTGCTATTTGAAATAACAGCCACTTCGAGCCGTGCCAGCCGCCTGCTATTTCTCTGCTTATCTCTCTCCCGTTCTGCCTCCGACGCACACACACACACTCTGCCCCGGCCCCGCCCTTCCACTCACGTCACTTTTTTAAAATCCCCCACAGCGCGAAACATGGAGTGCCGTTTTTCCACCGACAGTACCAGCTCGCCTCGCCTCGACTTAGCTCGCCTTTTTTGCATTCCCATTACCGAAATCTGGTACCTGGCTTTTTTAGTATCACCTCCGTATAAGTTCCAACCGAGCTGAGCTGATGACCATATGATCTGTCATATTGGGGTCGACGGACGCGCCGGCGCGTCCAAATCATGTGACCGCTTTAAGACGACGGAGCAGCGAGATGCAGCCTCACTGATTCTCCGTTTCAACTTGTGGCGAAAGTGCGGACTTCAAACTATATACCAGTTTTTAAATTGTGTTGATAGGCCGAGTAAAACCGGACTTGTGATAAATGATGTGCACAACGCTTTTTCACGAATATTATGTTTAGTGCGTGTTTGGTGCAGGAAGAAACGGTAAAAACGGACTTTTCTCAGTAACATGTCTGCAAACAGGAAGTGCTTGCAAGCAAAAAAAAAACACGTGATACCCTTTCCTATTGGTGGAAAAAGCCACCATGTCAACCAATCACAAAATGATATGGCAAATCACGTGATTTGGTTGCTGGGGAACAGGCGGACGTTGTGGGGAGGGATGGCGGCGAAGAGTGACAGCGATACTGACAGCGACAGAGACAGCGTTTGATTAAATTTTTTTTTTTTTTTTTTTAACGGACAAGATTGATCGGTTAACGTTGATACGGTCAACCATCGGTCAAACGGTCATCGGTTAACATCCCCACTTGGGACTATGTGTCGGACACAGTAATCTGCAGTACAGGGGCCCCACAGGGAACAGTCTTGGCCCCTTTCCTGTTCACCCTGTACACTGCAGACTTCTCTCAATGTTTTGTCGTAACGGAGTAAGACATTTTCTGTGCTACATAACTATCTTCAAATATGTTTTACTTCCAGGAAGGCAATTCTAAAATCTTGTACACCGGTTTCCACAACTAAAATATCTGTATGTTACCCGTGTGATCACTACATCTACCATGACATATTTTCTCAGAGAAAACAGGAAGTCAGGCCCTCAGGACACCAAGCAGGCTCCCTGTTATTTATTCATCTGAAACCAACAACTAAACAGCTTTGCCATGGTCAACCACTAATGAGAATTAACATAAAATGACCTGTGACAGGCCACAATGGCCATTTTTGTCACAAATTAGGGAGGCAATAAAGAAAGCCCAAAGAGTCACTTTTAAGATTGACATATGAGCTTGACGTTCATTTTTACAATTACATGGTTGAATAACAGTCACAAAGGCAACATGACATAAACACCATATGTGTGAACAGATTCATCTTTCCTTCCCAAAGAAACACAAGTGTGTGTGTGTGTGTGAAATTGTGGATGCATTTCAGAGTCATATTTGATGTTGCCTCATTGTTTACTGCCTTATTTCTAATGATCTCCACAAGGAAAGCAAAGCCACTTCTGACTGACATCTGAGCAGGAGGGATTTGATCAGTGCACCACAACAGCATCTAAAATGCCAAAAATGCTACGATCAATATGCAGCAAAAAAGCCCTCACTGCTTCTCCCCCTATGGAATTGAAAAAATGCAAATGCCTCCTGACAGCTACTGTGTCAGAACAAAATGCAGTTGTGTGATGTTTGTCTGTGTTGCTGTTAAATAAACTAATTTAAGACCACCTTATGCCAATTTGACCTTGGCCTGTCTAATCTGAATGTTTCTATGTAAACAAGTAACAGCTGCTGCTGTGAGACTAGAGATTTTCAAACTCCACATGTCATCTGTTTGGTCCTCTAGCTGTTTAAACCAGAAACGGTGAGAGAGAGACAAAATAATTCCTCATGGAGTAATCACAAAATATGTATTCCAGTACTGTCTTTTATAAAATGTATTCGTAAACCAGGACAGGCTTTGTGCAGTCAGAACAGGAAAATCTATTCAGATTTAAGGCACACAAAGCGTTTTTTTAATCCATAATCCAATGAAAGACGTTACGCATAGAAACCATGCACACTGAGTCTGATGCACGTGTGTTCATGCCTCTTCTTTGAACTGTGAATTAAAGGGACTTGAGGCAGGATTTGTGAAAAAATAAACATGCATTTTAAGTTTTTTAATGCTAATGGGTGATGAAGAGTTCATAAACAAAAAGAATGAGCCCACCCACGTATCTCTCCTTTGCCTTGAACAGGCTGTGTGCTGCATAATGTACTAAAGTAGCGTTAGCTGCTAACATGTAGCTTAGTCCACCGCTGTGTAACACTAAATAGTTACAGACTGCGCATTTGAAACCGGATAGTTAGAAATATGTCCCTTTATATATGACCGAAAGCCCAACCTGTTATCCGGGATGTGACGTTAGCAGCTGGCTGTAGCCACAGGCTAGCGGTTTGTTTGTGTCTGTGTAGTAGCATTAGCTGCTAACACACAGCAGTCCTGTATCAGAGACGATGTTTTTGTCCCCCAATATGGCGTCTTTGCTTTCGCCTGTGCCTTTCAGACTCACCGCTTGTGTGTCGCTACACACAGTGAGCTGGCTTCCCGGCTGCTTCATGTGTGTAGGGGATAAGGCTATCCCTAAAGGCCCCCACACACCGCCCAAGGCCGACTTCCTTATCATACTTCATTATCCGACCACTCCGTGGGATCCGTTCGGTAGAAAAGTTGTATTGAAACACACCGTAGCGTATACGTTCTGCGCCTGCGTGAAATGCAATGAGTCTCCTAAACATTGGGTGGTGCTAGTCTAGTGCCAGTAACCCAAAACATAAAAACAGGAAATGACGGAACGGAGTGCGGGCCGTAACTTATCAAAACAAAGCACACACAGGGTTAGCTCGGCATTACTTGCGTGATGTTGTATTACGGTGGTCTCTCTTCCACCAGGGCAATCAGCTGCTCAAAATCCTCAGTCCACACAGCCATGGCATCCTGAACCCAATCTCTTGGAGAGGGACTGGTTCACCAGGGTGTGAGGCACCAGGCAGGTGTGGGGTAACGGACTATCTCTACAAACTCATTACTTGATGGTGCTTTAACACTTCCCTATTAAAAGACCATGAATTAAATGGAAAGAAAGTGGGCATCCAATGTCTTTCTTTGTCTGCAAAAAATAAGAGACAAAGAACAAGGAGCCAATTTGGAACTCCCAAACCCCCGAATTGTACCCTGAATTGAATGTACAACCAAATTAAATCAAGCAAAGACAGTGATGTTATCTAGAATCATAGCCAAAAATTAACTAAGGAAAAAAACGCTAAAATCTGCTGTGCAAGGACAGTGTGAAGTTTCCCTAATTTCCCTAAAAATGACACTTTCAAGGAATATTATCTTAAAAGATGAAACATCTGACCAGGTTGACTGCAAGGACACATTAATCATATAGCTAACTATTAATTGCTCACCCTATCCAGTTGATGTTATTAAAAGAGCCAAACTTCACTCTGAAAAAGCTACAACCAAAAGAACCACTCGATAATTACAGCCTGTATTGATATTCTAATTGATTTCAACGAGACGCCTCTGTACGTTTGTTGTTCACTGTAAAATTGATGGAATTAAGGCACAAATCCAAACCCTCCAAGCCTCTTCAAGTTGCTAATTGTGAGTAATTACAGTCAGCCGCTTCAACCTCTGAGTAGTTAATGGGGGTCTCTGTGTGGGCAGTAATACAATGTCCCACTTATTAAATGCTGCACCAATCTCCTCCCTTGACATTCACCTTCCTTACTGAGGGGGTGGAATGAGTAGATGTATTTTTCAGAGATACAGAGATGACTCCCTTTATTCATGTTGACCACAAAATTGCTTTTAATAAATCATTTTAGAGTATGAATTGGGTTTATTCGTCAACTGAAATCAGGCAAAATATACCTGTTTCTTTATTTCTGTGTTTCACCCTTTCGGCTCTTTATTAAGACTGCAATATTCCAGAATATGCACCAGAGTAGGATATCCTGAAAAGTGCTGTGCATATTTTCTTGGCATCTCATATGGACAATCATGGTCTTATGAGTGCACATTTTCTGATGATCCTATTGAGAATATCATTGGTTATCAGTGCCTTAAAAAACTATTACAAATGGCTGCATGAATCGTGATGCCAATGATGCATACTGCTGATCAGCCACCGCCGGAGTTAAAGTCTGGGCCATTCACACACTAATATTGGTTGGTGATCAGGTTAAGTTCAAGTTTGAAATGGTTTGGTTTAAGTTCATAATTATTCTTTAAATGTTACTTTCACAGCTCACAAAAATAGCCGAGCAGAACCTCATAGTCGTATAGGTCAAAGGTGGTTCCAGACTTATTTTCATGGGTACAAACATTTCAAAAACATGCCATTAGGACTTTTTCACAAATCATCCTCTGTACAAGAGAAACATATCAGCGTTTGCTCCAGCCCTGGAAGTTTTTATGCTGCCATTGAAATTATGGTGTAATATTTTTTATTCATGAGTAAGGTGTGCCGTCATACAGGCTTGAGCACGTTTCAAATGTCTAGTTCACCTACAAATTGCTGGGACAGAGCTACTTGTTGTATAATGTGGCATAGCAGACTGCTGCTCAGTTTCCATTTCCTATGACAATGACTGTTATCTTTGAACTGTTTCTTCTGTTAATCATAAAAAAAAAAATTTCCTTGGCTACTGGACATAAGTTCTTAGAAATTAATTTCTACGTGGCAAATAATTTACTAGTAGGTGTAGTATTTTTTTTTAAATTTTATTTTATTTGTTTTTATCATGTAAAGCACTTTGTGCTGCATTTTTATTTGTATGAAAAGTGCTATATAAATAAAGTCTGACTGATTGATTGATAGTAGAGTAATAGAAAAACAGATCCAATAGTTGTGACATGCATGCTGCTGATTCTGTGTAATTGAACCATTAATTGAAAGGGCCGTCTTAAAAAAAATAGCAGTATGGAATTCAATTAGTGAAAAAACAGGTGTCAAACAGGTGGCCCTTATTAAAGGATGAAGGCAGCAAAAGGTGTACATGCTGGTTATAGTGCATTTCTCTCTGAAAATCTGAGTAAAATGAGTCGTTCCAGACATTGTTCAGAAGAACAGTGTACTTTGATTAAAAGGTTGATTGGAGAGGGGAAAACATATAAAGACGTGCAGAAAATGATAGGCTGCTCAGTTAAAATGATCTCAAATGCTTTTAAATGGCAACCAAAACAAGAAAGATGTGGAAGACAACTACCATTTGAATGGATCGAAGAATAGCCAAAATGGCAAAGACTCAGCCAGTGATCAGCTCCAGGGTGATCAAGACGGTCTAAAGTTACCTGTGAGTACTGTAACAATTAGAAGACGCCTGTGTGAAACCAAGTTATCGGCAAGAAGCATTGTTGAAAATATGACGTGCTGAAGAGGTAACAATTTGCCAAAGAACACATTGGCCTGAAGAGAAATGGAGCAACATTTTGTGACTGATGAACGCAATATTGTTCTTTTTGGGTCTAGGGGCCGCAAACAGTTTGTCAGATGACCCCAAACACTAAAACAAGCCACAGTACACTGTGAAGACTATGAAGGCATCATGATATGGGGATGTTTCTCATACTATGGTGTCAGGCCTATTTATCGCATACCAGGGATAACGGATCAGTTTGAATACTTCAAAATACTTGAAGAGGTCATGTTGCCTTATGCCGAAGAGGACATGCCCTTGAAATGGGTGTTTCAACAAGACACTGACCCCAAACACACCAGTAAGTGTGCAGCATCTTGGTTCCACAACAAGATTAACGTTATGGACTGGCCAGCCCAATCCCTAGACCTTAATCCAATGGAAAACTTGTGGGGTGATATAAAAAATGCTGTTTCTGAGGCAAAACCAAGAAATGCAGAGCAATTGTGAAATGTAGTCCAATCGTCCTGGGCTGGAATACCTGAAACAGTGGTTATACAACTAAATATTAGTTCAGTGATTCACAGGAAAGCTAAATCTTTTTTTTTTTTTTTTGAACAAATTCAAGTTACTTGTACTTGATTATTTTCATTGATGTAATGTCATATAATACAAATATTGTGCTCTTTACTCTATACTACATATGTCAGATTTCGCTACTGGTTACTTATTAGATTACAATCTTTCAAATCCTTCCTGTCAAGTGAAAACCATGTATCTACAAACATAGTTAAGTTTTACAGACAGACTGAAGGATGAAGCAAGTTTTTCCTTACTCGAATCAAGGGTCTAAGGACAGGACATTTTTTTTAAGATACGTGGTTCTCACAGGACAGCTGCACTACAAAATATGATGATCATATTTCTGAAGACATGTGTTTTTTGCCCACATTAAGACATAGAATTGTTCTCTGAAGGTGCCCACATTTGATTGATTGATTCCTGCCGCTTCCGTGCACTCCCTACTCATGTAGGGGTCGCTTTGTTTTCATGTAGATTAAAATAGCCAACACTATATAAAGTAGTTACAATAAACTCAACCTTAAACATCTGTAAAATGACTAATATTAATCTAAAAACATCATAGTAAAAATGCTGACTGCGATATAATTACTTTAGCTCTTGACACTTCAAGTACATCTTGCTGATAATACTCACATTACTTTTTACCTAAAGCAGGTTCAAATGGAAGGTGTTAACTTCTACTGCCATATTTCCACAATGTATAAAGTACTTTTACTCAAGTAAATTTTCTGAATACTTCTTCCACTATGGACCTATGTGTATCTTGCTGTCATGTGAAATATGACTTTTGTCCGTCAGGAGCAAAGCCTTTTTTGTCAAATTAGACAAACTAGAAACAATATGGTACTGTATATACTATACAGTAAACATACACCGTTATATGCTAAGTATTCTGATAAAAATGTAATAAGCCATAGTTTGTATCAAATTATAAACTAGAAACAAAAACTAGAAATATTACGGTTTTATTAGACAGTAAACAAAGACAGCTATTAAGCTAAGTAGACTAAACGGTAAACTAAAACGGTGTTATATCCTAACTAACTAAGTTGCAACAAGCTGAATTTTATATTTAATGAGACAAAAACTATAAATAATATAGACATTTATATCCTCATTATAAACCTAAATCACATTGTAATGTATTTTTTTTTACAGGCAATATTAACTCAAATCAATCTGCCAGTAATTTCATTAGTCTGAGTTTAATTTGAATAAGGTGCTTTTATTTCAAACTATTAAATTCTATGCCAGTGAATTCAGTTCAACCAGTTACTTCAGCAAGACAAAACCAAAACCACCCCCCCAAAAAAAGCGCTTACTTCCAATTGTCACCTGTGCAGGAAATGTAATCACATACTAAGTACTTATGTGCCTGTAAGGCTGCTCCAGAGAGCTGAAGACGAGTAGGCACCTCTCAATGGACACACAAAGAGCCGCCTCAAATAAGAGCTGTCACAACATCAATGATTGCATTTAGAGGAAGTCACTTATTAAGTGACATTGATTTTGTCATGTGAATTTCTACACTGCTACAGAGGGACTGCTCTTTCTCCCTCACTCTGCCTGCATCTCTTTCTTTTCTCTCAGTCTTTTTCAGTGTTGGCAGCCGAGCATTAAGACCAGTCTATACCACTTGATAACAATCTAGAATTGACAGAACTGACATTGATTCAAAGTGTATACTGGCTGATGGAGCTTACTCTGTGTTATATGTTTAAGGTATACGGGAAAGGTTTGTAACCTCCTGTGATGTTGCAAAAGCATCATATTTGTGCAAAGTTCTGTCAAAAAAAATCAAGAGGTGTATAGTTGAGACCACAAGTATGGCGAGTGTTGAGAAGGGTGTGGTCCAAGCAAGGGCACAAGAAGTAGGGGTACAGGATGTCGGGAAGGGGGCATTAACACCCAACTTTACACACCTGGTCCACGTTGGTATTTTATTTACAAGAAGGCACACAGACTGTGTAATCCATTCTGCCTGTTGTTCTCTTCCTGTTGTTTCACAGCAGATTCCAGTTGAGTAGGGGGTCCTTCAGTTTGGGCTAGGACACATGTGCCTACACACACTGCTAAAAGAATGTGGTCACATAAAGGGGTGTAATGCCACATGGATCCGGATCGATATATCGATTCAATGAGCAACGATCCAATAGCATTGATGCAAAGTGAAGACATAGATTCATATTGCCACCTTTGTTAAGATCCTTTATTTTGAAATTAGAATAGATTTTTTTTCCATATAAATGTCTGGAACCATTGATAAAATATTATCTCCACTTAAGAGTTCATTAATACAATTGTCAAATCATGTTTTAGTTGCTTTTTGTGAGCTGCTATGAATGTAGCTGATTGTTTTAAATGGGCATATGATATCATCTCATATCAATCACAGGCCCCTCTATCAAAACAAATTGAAAACGTACTGTGGCAGCCTTTGTAAAATCGGCAAATATTGTATTGTTGTCCAAAGAATCCATATAACAGCAAAGGGCCACAGGTCGGACTCAAACCCTGGGCCGCTGCAGCTAGGACAAGGCCTTTGCACATGGGGCACCCGCTCTACCAGCTGAGCTAATGGGCGCCCCTACATGGACATTTTCAAATAAGTTATGGACTCCTTTGTAAGGACCTCCTGCATACACACTAAAACACAAAATGCTTCCCCCCTGAATTTGAATCTGTGTATGTCACTGTGCCTGGTTATGATGCTGTTCGGACTGACCTGACATTGTGGATACCTTTTTGTTGTTCTTTTTTTGTGTAAAAAAAAAAAAAAAAAAAATTACATCACAGTCTGTATCGCTTCATCTGCATGGCATTTGACAAGACAGTTGTAAACAGTCTTTACATTGCTGGAATATCAGATTGGAGGCAGATACACCAGCGCACAGAGGAACATGAAAGAAGCAATGCATGCAGAATCTGTGCCAAAGCTTATCTCTTAAAATCTTCCAATGCTGACATAAGCAGGTTGTTTGATGGCAGTCAGATATCAGCTCAAAGAGAACAGGTCCGAAGGACACGGCAGGTTTTGGAGTCATGTCATCATGGTTCTTGGGAGGAGGGGCTTGCCTACAGGTGGTCAGAAAATAAGGCAGCATATACCATGGAAGACCACACCATAGACCATGACAATTTTTTAGAACTCATATTTCTACTGGGGAAGTATGACTTCTGGTTAAAATAGCTTATTGACAGCTCCATTAAGAAGAGCAAAAAGGTGCACCAAACTGGTTGGACGAGAGGAAGATGTTCCCCTCGTTACCCTACTCTCCAAAGCGAAAGTGAAATCAGTGATAGGTACAATTCACCATCTAATCCAATACAACATGTCCACTGATATCAAGGAAGCAGGAATGTTCTCAGTTCAACTGGACACAATGCAGGACATCACCTCTCAGGACCAGTACTCTTCTAAGGTATGTCACTGATGTTGTCAATGAGAGGCTTGTCGTGCTGGTTGTAGTGCAAGTCATCCACAGGACTGGCCTTTGTCGACTTGCCCTCAGATTTTTTAGACAATCGTGGCCTCTGCAAGACAGTGTACATTGGAAATGCAACTGATAAGCATCTAACATGCAGGGTCAATACAAGGCTTCTCTACACTGCTGTCTGCACAGTCCCCCAACCATGTGCATGTATGGTGCTATGCACACATATTGAATCTGGTGCTGACAGACACAACCCAGATTGTCATTGAAAGTGGGTCCCTGTTTGCGCTCCTCAATAATATTGTAGCTCATAAAGGAGTTATACCACAGGATGAACGTGTGGAAAGTGTCTTGCTGAGACAAGAGACACAGAAGCCTTCCTCCAATCGGTGAGACACGCTGGTGGGCCAAGCACAAAGCCCTGAAGAAGGTGTTTGGCTCTTTTGGAAAACCTGAGGATAGTCTGTACAAGTGATGTGAGGCAACCCCCGACCAACCTGTTAAAATATGATCAACAGCCAATACCCAGCCCGACCTGCAAAAAACATGATGCACCATATGAGCACTAGACTGAGAAATGAGACAAAGGACCAGACTGAGAGCAGCTACTGTCCATGATGCTGATTCTGCTGCTGGGAGCAGAGGAGACCAAAACAAAGCTGTCTCTCTTTTCTCTGTTCCTCTTTGTCATCCGCTCTCAGAAGAGGGAGGATCTAAGCTAAATAAAGTAAAGGAAAAATTCAAAGAATAAAGTAATTGTTCCAAACATTCGTATTCATTGTTGAATAAAGCAGTCAAAGAGGTCTTTAAAGCTCAACAAGTTTAAACTTTGAACACGAATTCTGACTTTTTTTCCTCTCTCTCACACATAAACAAAGCATTTGTCACATCATAACGGTGAACTGTTACAAAATACTAGTACTGAAATATGTGTTGGACTACTAGATTCAACCTGTTTCGACGCACTTCGATTACATGACCAGCGGAACTGAAGGCGCGCTCACTGGATGCCTTGTTGCTGGAATGCACAGCAGCTCTCGGGCCAGCATGGAGAGGAGATGATATGTGCAACGGTGATCCCTCCAAAAGGCAAGTACATCGGCGGTGTAAATAAAAGTATGGATACCCCTTACTTAAGGGAAAAAAAACTCACAGTGAGCCTCATGGGTAACGGGTCGACCCATGCAGCACTAGTCTGTACATTAATGCTCACATTGTCAGCCATACAGAAACAGGAAACAGTGAAACCCACTGTGTGTGTCAAGGCCAGGAGATACACAAAGGCCTTGCTCAGGTATGAGACAATCCTCATGGCTCAAATCATCCTCTAGATATTTGAGCATACCTCTATATTGTCAAAATACCTGCAGACAGCAGGGATGGCCATCCTTTCTGCCCACAGAAGGGTGGAAACAAAAGAGACAATCCTCAAATGCTTGGAAAGAGATTTTGAGTCAGTGAAAGAAGCAGCAGACAGATTTGTCAACTGGACAAACAAAGAAATCCAAGAGAAAGAGGAGACGGACATTGAAGTTGAAGCCACACTGCCACAAAAAAGGAGGAGGAAGAAAAAAGGCTTGCCTTGAGAGATGGCTGAAGATGACCCTTGATGATGCAGAAAAAGCCTATGAGGTGAATGTGCATAACTGGATCATGGACACTCATAGGCACTTTTTCACCCACCACAATCCACATGCCGACCTGTCATGTCTGGACCCTTGGAACTTCCCTCAGTTTAACACCAGTGCTCTTCCCAAGTCTACCCTCCAAGACCTAAGCAGGTGCTTGCTACAATTTGACAGTAGGGCAACCAAGGAAAACCAAATGGTCTGACATGATCACACCTTTTTTGATTTGGAGCGTATACAGTACTATATCTATCTATACATCTTTGAATGTTTTTGTATAGATTGATACTTGTGTGTGATTGTTTAATTTAAAGGCTCATATCATGGCCATTTTCTGGATTAATATTTTCATTTTTGTGGTCTAATTACAAACATCTGCCTATGTTTTATGTTCATCAACCACATAAGCAGGCAGGCTATGGAGCTCTCTTGGGACTTTTAAGTCATCACGACTATCAGCCAGATTTGTCCACTAGATGTCAGTACGGCACCCACAGACTACCCTGCTACACTGACATGCACTGTCATTAGCGCAACTGGGCCTCACACTGTATTTCGCCGCTCGCAGATAGCGTAGGTATACAGAGGTTCTACGGTTGAGAAAATGTAGTGCCAAAAGAAGGGATGGTCGACGGCGGTGTAAAGGGGTGTGAATTTTCTCTATACAACGTACACTTGAACTGATATAGATTTTGTTAGGTGGGCCTTGTTTTAGGTGGTTAAAATTCACTTTGCATCTGGTCTCCGTTCACTGCAGTACAAAGCTGAGCGTCTGGGCTGGAGCGGCTCTCTGCTTCTCCAAACTGAGGCTGCGCTGATCAGCAATTACGGCAGGGAACAGACCGACTATAGATATGTACTTTATATGACTCCACTTCAAAAAACCTGAACTATCCCTTTAAACTCACAATTCCAGTCTGTTGTTCACTGACTGGTGATGCTCGTTTCAGTTTTTTGTTTTCATTTTGTCTCTTTGTCCAAGGTCCCTGCTGTTTCACCAGAATATAATATATGAGTTCATCAACCATAACCTTTCACTAAAGAAGTCCATGAGATACATTTGAAAGCTCCAAACAGCTGTGGACCTTTGAATTTATTATTATTTTTTATTTTATTTATTTATTTTTTTTACATAGGCCATATTATTCCTAAAGATCAAAAATATACTCTAATGTTTAAACCTTTTTAATTTTTTCAAGCAATAACACTTTGGAAAACAGAGAGTTAGATAAAAACATCAATATCACTCTCATATCAAGTATAATGACTAAAGAGCTGTATTCATTTCATTAATGAAAACGTTGATGAAAATGTTTGTTGACCACCTTTTCTTTATGACTAAGACAAGATGATGATGAGCTAAAAATTGGACTTTGATAACAAAAACTATGACAAAATGTAGTATGTACTTTTTGGTGATGAGACAGAACTACAGATGTGTAGTGAACATTCAAAAAATAAAGGATCTTTTCCCTTGTCTGGTCTGTCTGTCGAAACAATACATCCCTGTCATAGATTGACGTGTGCAGAATCCCAGGTGATGCTGTCCCAAACGGACAGTGAGTTATTGATGACAACATAATAACTTTTGGTCTGTGTAAAAGAGTAGATCTATTGACTGTAAGTCCTAATGTCAACTAAGATTATACAGTATATCCGCTAGGGTTAAGTCTGTGTTACTGAGCAGTCAGCTGTGTCAACTTGTGGCAAATTTGCCAGGAAAACCACCTTGACTTAGCCTGTCTGGAAGCCAGTTTATCTCATTGAAAGCTTCCAGTCTGAATGAGTGAGCCTGGCTTTCAGACTAATGTGAGCTAGGTTAATGTGTTAGCCAATGTGAGTTCACTAGCTTATATATATATATATATATATATATATATATATATATATATATATATATATATATATATATATATATATATATATATATATATATGAGCAGCTTGTGATGATGCTTGATCGGTTTTCACTTTTTGTCTCTGCTTGAGTAGGAATATTAATTGATTAATTGTTTAAGCACAAGTGTGATTTTAATGGTAGTATTTGTAAATACAGTCTTCACAACATAATGATCCAACTGTCTGGAATGTTTTAAAAAGAAATCTGCAAACATGGAGCTGTTATGAAAGGGGTTATCAGCCTGATTGAACAAGTCTGAAGAAAGAAAATAATTTATCTGAAACGTTTTGAGTTTTCCTCGACTAAAACTAGACACAACAAATTATAAAAATGACTAAAATGCAACTAAAACTAATAAGCATTTTTGACTAAGACTACATTTAAAATAGCTGCCAAGGTAGACACTGTTGTGCCCTGCACAGAACTGTTTTCTTAATCCCGCTCCTGCTGGATTTCTGACCACTGCTGCTCACTCCCGCCTGCTGTGTGCTCTGCACCCGCACGGTCCCGCGATGTGTGTGTTCACTCCTGCACACGCCCGCAATCATTCTCAGTATTCACTCCCTACAATAGCGTTCCTTTGATTTTGTGCCTTCTCCTGTCCTGCAGGGAAAACACAGGGTGCGATAGAAATAAAGAAATGCGTACCTGTCAGTAATAATGCAATGAAACTGAGTTGCTTGCCTGCACTTTGGCACACTTTTCACAACAACGTTCAGTTCTGTTTCATTTGATTCGGTGTCAAAGAGATATTTTAGGTTTAAACTCAGAGAACCCGATAACATTAATGAGGAAAAGTGACTATCACTATCACTGTTATCTATTAAAGTGTAAAGGAAATATTGTAATAGCTGCCTGTCAGTCTAACCATGGACATGAGGATTCACTGATAAGTCACTGCCGACCAATCATCATAATCTGAAGATCTAACCCCTCCCCGTTTCTGATCCCATAATGACACCTGCACATTGGATGAGAAATCAAAGCTGAATGATGAACGGAACCTCCTGTGGCAATGGCAACAGTGATCAACGACCACTGATAAGAATCCAAAGAAAAGTACTTCCAGGAGAAAGGGACAATTTCCAGCCGTGTCTGTAGCAATAAAAGCTGAATATTTCTGAAGTGAAGTCAGTCCTTTTTTATTTCTACACAAAGTAAAATATAAATGTTAATCAACTAGGTGGTGTGTGTGTGTGTGTGTGTGTGTGTGTGTGTGTGTGTGTAAGGAAGAACGTGTGTGCGTACGGTCAAACACCGTAGCTATGTTGCAGTTTAATGTATTCTACCTACCCAAATCATCAGTGTTTGACTACCTGGGAATGAGCAACCACAATCAACAATCTTCTTCAAAATCACTTTTCACCTGTAATGTCTTTACTATTTAAGTTGTATATACATATAAAGCTTTAATTTGTGACCTTATATTTTAGTATTATTCATAAGGAGCTGACTGATGGAAGAAGTGCCCCTGTGTGGGAGCAGAGAAGAGAGGCGAGTGAAGTGGAGTTAATCCCTGTGGGCAGAGTGGCTGTGAGTAGTTTGCAAAGAATGGTGTGGACACTAGAGATGAACGATTTGTGATTTTTCTGACTGACATTCGATTTTGCGTTTCTTGTGTAAAGTCAGGCTTCAGCTCAATATTCACTGTGTAATAAATTTAAAACATGTGATGGAGCATTACCACATTGATATACCATCAAAATATCAACTGATCTAAATTCTAATGAAAAGACGAGAACCTAAAGATATGAACTGCTGCCAACAAGTGTTTATTATTATTTTTTCAATTGGCGTGGAACATATGACAATGAAACACACAATTATCACAAAACAACAAATAATTAGTAATAATGATACAAGCGTAGGTGTAAATGAAGTCGCCTTGGTGAACATGATTGGTTCACGAGGAGCATGGCACTTCTGATTGGCCAGCATGACTGTCACCGGGAAGACGGCATGAATTTGTAAAACCATCAACACACCTGTTTAAACAAATCCAACGGCGAAATTAATCGCAGCCTCTGCGATTTGCTAATCGCGTTGTTTCAAATATTCGATATCAAATCCCGATATATCGAGAACGGATATTGAGTCATTTTAGTCCCATGACACTCATGCTCGTATAAAGTTCGTACTCGTACTGGGTTCTCGTTTCAGCCAAGTATTCGACTAATCCCTACCAGCAACAATGCTTTTGTTAGAATAGTGAAAAATATTTGCTGACACGGACGCAACAAAACATACCACCACCAACAGTAAACTAAAAATAAACTCAAGAAAGAAGTATTTTTTTTACACCTATTTTCTGTAATACGATGTTATAGTTTACAATTATGTTTAGTGTGTCTGTTAACCACCTCTCTTTTGGGCTGCTTAACCCTCTTTGACAGCTCAGAAAACATACTTAACAACATAACACTTTAATATTTCATGACTTTTGTAACTAATGACAAGTCCACGAGAAAGTGATGCACAACTTCTATTTAAGCTTTCAGGGTCCCGAGCAGTAAGACCTGATTAACTACAAATGGATTTTGTATGCTGCATAGCTGTGATTAATTCTATGAATACTTAATAATACTTAATAAATCTGTTAGGCTTTTTATTATTGTTAAATTAGACTATAAACATAATTAATGATATTCTTTATCTTTAACTAATTAAAATTACTTGCCAAATGAAAATAAATTAAATCAAGACATTAACCAGGTTTAGCCACTAATAAAGAAAAAAGATGACTGGCATAGACATTGGGATATTTTCTGACACCTGGTAGTTTTACTGTTAACTGTTTCACTTCTGGCTTATTGTCATAAGAAAGTGTTATAAGCGGGATAAGCCTTAGCCCATTTGAACCGGATGCTGTGCGGCGTAGCGCAACATTGTTGATTTGTCGTCATTTTCATGATGCATGTAGCATATAATGCACTGTTATTGGTTCAAATACACATTAGGTGGGTCTTGTTGGGTTTTTTAAACCACGTGACCACCCAAATGTCGTGTGGTTGGCCGACAATCACATCGAGCAATCAGACATACACGTGCGTTTGTTTAACATTAGGTGCGTTTCCAATCAAGCATGCGCATGCATTTGCCTCGCATAACCGTGCATTCTGGGATTAAAAACGTCAGAAATTCTGGTGATAACTTCCCTTTGCGACATGTCACATGGCTTTAAAAACTTGCGGAATCTCCAGTGTACCTCCCTCCGTTTGCTTTTCTGTGCAGATGGTCTCAAATAAGTGCGGACATAAGACACTCCCCTCAACGTTGCCCCAGTTGGTTAGAATTACCACGTGGAATTTCCCACGTGAGAAATAAAATAACTCCTTCCAAAGAGGCGTGCCCTCTCCCAAACTATGCTTAATAAATTTACACGACTTTGTGAACTTTCACTTCGTCACCCAATTTGTTATGAGGGAAAGGGGCTTCAGACTGTTTTCAATGAAACTACAGTTGGCAAACAAAATCCCTTGGTTGCTCCTCAGCCTCCATCAACAAGGGGAGTTCCAATGCCTCGAATTCGTCCGTGACGAAAAAAGCCAGCACCACTGGGTAGGCCATATTCTTTGGGCAAAGTCCGTGAAGTGCACCTGTGTCCGACTTGAGGTGGTGGGAACTTGACGTGTTTATGACGAGTTCCGGCGGATCCTCTCAAGTGTCGTGCATGCATAGGCGCAAATGCATGCGATCAAAAACGCAACCTTTTTTGCAAAAATGGCTACGACAGACGAATACTGTGACAGCGACGGCAGCGATTTGCAGGTATTTGAACCAATGACAGTGCATTATATGCTACATGCGTCATGAAAATGACGACAAATCAACAATGTTACGCTACGCTGCAGCCGGCAGGAACTTCAAAGCCGCGCTACGCAGCAACCGGCAGTAGATGGACTGTTGCGCTGCGCAGCATCCGGTACAAATGGGTTAGGACATCTATATAAAAAACTGATATAAACTGGTATAAGCCTTAGGGCATCTATATACCAACTGATACAGCAGTATAAGCCTTAGGGCATCTATATACCAATTGATACAGCGGTATAAGCCTTAGGACATCTATATACCAACTGATACAGCGGTATAAGCCTTAGGGCATCTATATACCAACTGATACAGCGGTATAAACCTTAGGGCATCTATAAACCAACTGATACAGCGGTACAAACCTTAGGGTATTATACCGGCTAAATTTTGATATGTGTCTATTTGATTGATTCATCTTTTTCTTAGCAGCTTATTCCGGTCATTCAAAGTACAGTGAACATGATACATAATATGCCACAATGGTTAATGTTCCGCGACGCAGATTTTATATGAAGTAATGTATTAATGTGTTCGCCTGTACAGAAAACTTGTCAGTAAGTATTGTTTGGTTGGTTGGCTCAAAGTTTCTGCTATCGATTAGTCAGACTGGCTACGGTGGCTGTGCAAACATTAGCCATGTTAGCTAAGGCTAGCTCTTTCATCAGCTTTGAGTAGTTTAGAGGCAGAAATTTAGACATATTAATTTACTATCATATCGCAAGCGTCCCAAGTGTAATTACTGTCTATATGCCTACAACCCAACAACATAACATACAACAGCAATGCATGCATTCCTTTTTTTTACAGCAATGTGTTAAGTTAGCATTGTCAGTAAAGAATTTTTAAAAATGTATACATTTACAGCAGTACTTGTGGTCAAACAAGCCCGAGTCTGAGGCTGCAGGTAAAACATACTGATGTAGGTTGATAAAGATGTTTAATCTAATCATGTACAGTTGAATCTTTTTATTGAACAGCAAAATCCAACTCCAAATAAACTAAATGCTGGTTTATTTCTACAGTTTCAACACGGCACGGCTCCTGAACAGTAAAGCATCATTCATCATCATTGTCATGAAATAATACGGAACATATTACGGACAAGCGATTAAAATGCTGTGCAGTCCCGCACAAAATGGGACATCTGGTCACCCTAAGTAAGACTGAAAGTAGGTGAGTGAGGTTTTCCCCTCGATCAGTGTCCCAGGACAGGGACAAGGTCAAATAAAATTACATGTTTTATTTCTTCACATTCTGTGTGTGTATAGCAGACAGCAGCAGCAGCAGCAGCAGCAGCAGCAGGGCTAGGAGGGCTACTGTAACTACATATCCAATTAGCATGACAGTGGACTTTTTTGTTCACTTAATGGGCCATCGTCCAACAGGTCTTCCAGCCCCCAGAAAGTGGACTGTCACACAGAGAGCAAGAGCCTGTGCAACTGTATCAGCAGCTTAGGAAAATGAATATTGATGATGTTCAAATTGGTAGGACTTACTTACACACATTCAAATGACCTCTTAGTAGTTTTTGTCATCAGTTAGTTACTATAATAATGACAGACATAAA
Source organism: Lagodon rhomboides (assembly GCA_039737535.1). Classification (NCBI taxonomy): domain Eukaryota; kingdom Metazoa; phylum Chordata; class Actinopteri; order Spariformes; family Sparidae; genus Lagodon; species Lagodon rhomboides. The sequence continues at coordinate 4,941,707 of CM077785.1, read as the reverse complement.
AAATAAAGAAATTGAAAATAATATATGTCAACAATCACAGTATTGTATCAAAATCCCAGTATCCCAACTGATCCCAAAGAATTATTCATTATAATAAATTAAAGGGTACTCTTTTCTATAGGTTTACCAGCATACTGTGCTTAATGCATGGGATCTTATCTGTATTTACAATGTCCACAGTATTCACATTCCATCAGCCCAGAAAGCTATGTGATGTTTACCGTTTCTATGGCAACAAGTGTCAACTGCCGTTATATAGCACATATTAGCTAGATTAGTTCCATCGTCTGAAGAACATTTTAATCTTGTTGGCTAGATACTGGACTTGTTGATTGACAGGTTTCTGGTTTGTCCTATTTGTTGTCTAGCTACTGCACATCCTGTACTGCTGTAAATGTTTAAGACTGTGCTAATTTAAACTTCCTCTTATACCATGGTCTGGGCGAATACTCAATTCTGATTGGCTGGAAGATGTGAATTAACTTTTGATATACGGAGATAGCTGAACTGAAGGATTGTGGATAGTGGACTAGTTTACCTCCTGTTGATATCTAAGGTCTGTCCTATTTACTGGAGTAGTGAACAGTGATCTATTACATAAAAACCTTATGGGATTGTAATGATTGCTTCAGGTGTTGCCAGGGAAAGGGAGTTACTGCTGGTGAAAAACTTAATATTTGTTTGCGAAGACAATGGTTCAGGCCTCTACATCTTCCATTAATTCCTGATAATGGACACCTCCTCGGGTATTATCCCTTGTATAACCATTAGGTGGTCTAGTCCACAGCAATACATTATATTCTTTAAGATCATCATATATTTGTAGCATTGCTGTCCTGTGAGAACCAGGTAACTCTAAAAGTCATGTCTCCATGTACAATCAGTCATCCATATAAATATGAGAAAAGTCTGTAAGAAATTGTACAACTCCCCCCCCCCAGGAACAATCTATATCCGCACAATGGTATCCTTGATGTCCTCCCTTATAATTTCCTAACGTATATTATAACAGACCTTTTGGATGAGTCATTTCATTGTGGGCACACACCATTTCAAATTATTGAGACATGGTGAAGAGTGATTGAAAGAGCAAATCACAGAATCCCTCTGCTGCTCTCCTTTTTGCTCTGACACACACACACACACACACACACACACACACACACACACACACACACACACACACAGAGCGAGCGAGAGAGAGAGAGAGAGAGAGAGAGAGAGAGAGAGAGAGAGAGAGAGAGAGAGAGAGAGAGAGAGAGAGAGAGAGAGATGCACTTAAATGAATAACTGCTGAAAAGTAGGGTTGGGAGATATGACATATACATTGAGAAGAACTAAACCTGAACTGAATGTGGTTTATATAATGATAAGCTTAGTTCAAACCAGCAGTTCAAGAATGCAGATGAGCAATATTACTTCTCTATGTCTGACACTAGGAGAATACTAGTTCTAATAAAAAAAAATGTTCTGTCAGAAGTTAGGCTTGTCAGGTACCTGTAGTGAGTGAACCTTTTCAAAAAGTGCTTGTGGACACATTGTCATACTGCATGTACAGTATGACAATGTGTCCACAAGTACTGGTGAAATTGACTTGAAATTTGCTATATTCATGGTCACTGATTCATAATGTTTTGGTTGATGCCCTGACTTTTCATTCTCCAGAACCACTTTAATCCACCTTCATCAACACTTTTTACCAACACAAGACTGAGACAAGTTTAGAAACTATTGGCCTTTTAATAATAAGTTTTCCTTATTATCACCCTTGGCCCAGAATTTCCACTTGTGTCCAAGATCAAAATCTTCAAAATAAATCTCACAGCCATTTTGGACACAGATAAAATGTGTTGTGCACAAGAGATCCATCTCAGACTGTTCTGATGCAGCTGAACCTGATCAGTACTGTCAAACCAGCCCACATGACACAAGCCTTGAGTCTATAATTTTGCATTATTTTATCCATTACTGATAATTGACTCCCAGGCTAATTCATCAAACCCACACCTTTAAGCAACAAAGCAGGCCTAACCCGACCAAAAACATGATCTCTTCCATCCTCTTTTAGAGCCAAACTTCCACAAATTTCGCACAACCCACACTTAAGAAATCTGAAAAATAGTCTGAGTATAAATAAAAAAAGGATAGAAGGATTTTTTAATCACAGCAACCGGTTTGGTGATTTCTTCAACACAACCGGGGTTGGAGAGGAAATAAGCAACTATACTCTACAAGCAACAAGGATACAGGGCGCCATTTAGCTCAGTTGGAAGGGCGGGTGTACCGTGTACAGAGGCTTTGTCCTCGCTGCAGCGGCCCCGCGTTCGAGTCCCTGCCTGGGGCCCTTTGCTGCGTGTCACTCCCACTCTTTCTCTCTCATCCTGTTTCCTGTCATATCTTAATCTGTGCTTTCAATAAAGCCATATAAAGGCCAAAATTAAAAAAACAAGGATACGAGTGAGAGGGTCATTGTGACAACTCAAGGAGCAGCCCTCTCTTCGGAGAATAAAAATCTTCACAATAAACAATAATCAGTAATCTGAAAATGAAAATTGGCATTGCATAAAAAATGTCTAAGCAGTTAATAATAGTGTGTTCTTGTTCAATGGTTTATTTATGTTTTTTTTCTCTCGCAAAGCTCATCATTTTTAAAATAATGTGCAAAATGTGGCTGTTCTTAAGTCCCTTAAAAAATTATATTATAGTCCATTTAGATATTACAAGCAGGGATTTTGTTTTTGCTTTGTTGTGAGCTTGAATGGTACCTGTTGTGAGATATGAAGAGCACACACTGCAGTTAAAAGAAAAGACACTAGGTGGCAGAAGTGTATTTTAAACACCTACAATAAGCCATGTACACAAAATCAGTGGGAAGAATCTGAACACGTAAATGACAGTGGTCAGGGCATAAAACCGATGATATGTTGATGTTTAGCAACCAAGACTCAACAGCCCAGCAAGGGCATAGCTGTCACTACAAAAAACAGTATAAATAATCGAAAACATCAAATTGAATCAGGCCCTTAAAATTGAAAGTCACACCAAATAATACATTTGAAGAATAGTGACCTTAATTAATTGTGATATACTGTAGCTTGGAAGTGGTATGCTGGGCCATGAATGTCAGATTCATAGATTCTATTTAGGCTCATGGTGTTGTGAATAATGTCAAGCTAAGTAAAGTTAGCAAGACTGAGAGAGTCTGGAGCGCACTCCTTCTGTTGCTTAAGAATAAAATAAAGGCAAAGACAAAGAGTAAGAAAATCCTGGAACAACACAAACAAGACTCACAAAGGGACTATCATGCAGTGTGACAGCTCTTTTTGGGCAAGGTGACACTGTAAAGAAAATTGAATGTGCCATCTGGTACATGAGGGGTAGACAGAGATACCAATAATAAGACAGAGGGAGACAGAGGAAGAGACAGGGAGCTAGCACAGAGACAGATAGCTACAACAGCGTTAAGCTGTTGACTCTATTCTCTATCAGAGAGCGGCTGTCAGCCTGCTGCTTCAGTGAGCAGCGCTGGCCTCCCTTACTCCTCTTCATCTAAATAAAACGACAATACAACTGTACTCCAAAGTCCCTTCCTTCCTCTTGACAGCGATAAACAGCCTGTTGACTGTGTCTTCACTGTCATGCACTATCTGCGTCTGATCTACACTGGACATCTTTGTTTTGCGGTGGGGGGAGAAGTAATAAATTGCTTTTTATTCTGTGAGGAGCTGTTTTCTGAAACACACTCATTATGTTTTTAGTAAAGGATTTATGATGTGAGTGTTTTACTTTAATGCACTGTAATTTATATCCACCGTGGTCGTCCACCTATTATAAGTGACTCCCTGAAAGCTGCACTTACAGATCTGGTTTGCATTTTTCAAAACTCTTCTTTTAACTCTACTTCTGTAAGGAAAGTGAACCCATAGTCAACCCAAAAATCTACTTTTATGACCATGAATTCTCAAATTAAACACTGATGCCAAAAAGTACTGCCTTGATTCAACTAACACATCCATATTATTAGATGATATAAAAGTAATCCTTAAACTAGAAAACAAGTAATCATAAAAACAATTGTGTAATCAGAAGGAACACGTGATCATTTTCTGCACTGGCAATATTCATGTTTGTATAAACAATGACCATCATTTTTTCCCATCTTTAATTCTAAAAGTTATTGTCCCTCGAGTCAACTTGAATCTTAAATCTGTTGGACAAAATCAGAAAGACTTGCCACCCTGCTTTGCCTTTTACAGCTGTCACTCATGAATTCATTTGCTTGTTAGCCTTTTGAGAGAAAATGATTTGCTATCTTCTTCTTCTTCTCATATTCATATATATTAGTGGGACAATTTTTTAAGAATGTCTTTTAGGCCCTTTGCCTTCATTTGACAGCCAGTACAGAGAGAATTATACTGTTGACATTGTAGTTCCGTGGCATGTGTCTTAAATGTCTAATTTGTAGACTATGGCAAGAATTCAAAGGTAGCTCAAAAAAAGGGAGGGGCAGCACATCACCAGATTTACGACAAATGGTACCGTTAGCTAATTAGTTCATGGTTCAGTTAGCCATAGAGCCAGTGGCCTTAGAGTGTGTCTCGTCCGGGACCTCGGATCACAGGGGGAGTCACGCCTATGTGGCCCAGCTCACCTGGATTTGGCAGTCTGACGTGAGACTGAACACAACCTGACACCAGGTCGCAACTGAATACAGCCTCCAAGACCAATGGAGGTCAGTTCAACAACAGGGTATGGTGGAGATACAGCTGCTCTGATCAAGACCATGACTTCAGAGACAGGAGAGGTGTGCAGCAGCAGCGAAGGAAGAGAGAGTCAGACATCAGCAGTTTTTGAAAACGACGTTTAGAGCTGGAATATGTTCACATCTTACTCTGTGAATTGAGGATTTATTTAGACCAAACCAGAGGCGGTCGTGGAAAGACTGTGTTAGTAAGTATCACTTAGTGTGTGTCAAGTTTGAATGAAGTGTGTTTTATGATGAGTTAATCAGGAATTCAAGCTTGTTTTAGTTTGGTTAAAGAGAGAAATTGTATCCAAAAGGTTTACAGTTGTATTTTTCTGTTTAGTAAGGAAAACGGAGTAAGTGTATTTCACCTTTGATATTTTGTGAGTTAATTTTGTTCAACAGCTATTAAACAGCTGGCATGTATCTGACCATTGCCTCTTGCCGGCACAGAGTATTAGGAGACAGGACTGCTATGCCTCGCTGGTTAGCATGCTAACTAGACATCTCTACAACACATTAACACATACCCGTCTTTGATGTTCCTTCACATAGAAATTGATAATGTTTTTTGGTTGCTTTAAAGAAAATTTCAGGCCATATCTTTCAAAATGCTCCTTTAACCATTAGGCTGCTTTTTCTTTTAAAAAGCATTCATTTATATCAGTGTATGAAATGAACTTCCATTCTGTTTAAAAATTTGAATGGCATTCAGTTTGGTTTGTTTGTGACTGGAAACACATGGTTTAGCACTTGAACACGACTTGCTCATTCAGTGAGCCCACTTGCACTGTATGAAAGCACTTGCATTCATTATGTTTCTCAGCTCATTTATTCCACTTTTTCCTTTAATTTGTCACCCATCTGTAAGTGTGATCTGTATGTGATTTAGTATTTTGAAACCTGTAATTTTAAATCAAAAATGGACAATTGCCTTGTGCTGCCCTTTGCAAAATCATCATGCAATGATATCCACAAGAGCAGCTTTAACACGGATGCACTGAGCAGTGAACATTCAAAACCAAAAGAGACTACAAGTTGCTGGCTGTTTTTCCTTCCTTTGTCACAGTGTTGATAGAAGAGGGCTTCACTTGCTCTATTACCTCCTAAAGAGTCTTTATCAACAAATAAATGTGTGAAATCTGGGCGATAACACATTTAACAGTGGTAAGGTATGAGCGGAATAGACAATGGGCGATGATTCACCACAAAGAAAAACACCTCAAAGAAAGATGTTCTCATTTGCTGGATGTGACATAGAAAAAAATAAATGGTGGTGCTGCTACTGCTCTTACAATAACCCTTATGATCACATGCAAATTAAAAACAAGCCTATTTATATTTAGCTGCTGGGACTCTGCTGTGGAACTGCACGTTTCATTTCTCCCCTCGGGCACGATGAGGAAGTATAGTGAAGTTCTTTTTATTAGATGTGGTTATTAGAATATTCATATCAAACTCACCAGTTATTGATATTCATTTGCTACAGACTCTCTTGTTACAAACTCTAAATGTCACAGTGAAATTTAAAACAGCCTGAAAGGCATGTTCATTATTTTCTTATTGAAGTGTTGTGGTTCATTGGTTTGGAGATTTTGGCTCCAGGGGGCTGTAGAGCCCACTGATATTTGTTCAGACTCATCTCTCAGATGTTTAATTAAAGTTATTAGGAGCCACAGGTGAATCAGTTCATTAGAAGTGAATTGTGTGTTCAAATTCCAGCAGTAACAAACAAGCGACTCAGAACAATGCAGTACTAAAATATAAATGGGTCCACCAGCCAACTGCTGCTTTGATCTATCTCTGTCTCTCTTGTCTCTCTTGTCTGTCTGTCTGTCTGTCTCTCTATCTATAAGGCTGTAGCTCTAGACGACATTTTATTTCCTATTAGTATAACTTTTTGAATAACAGGATGAATGTATTTCTTCATTCAAAAGTATACTGGTGTTCCATTCACTCATCCTTTGCAGTGATAAAATACCCTACACGTCCCTGCTCAGGCTGCTACCCCGCGACCCGGCCCCGGATGAAGCGGAAGAAAATGGGATGGGATGGGATGGGATGGGTATGTTTGCTGTGGTGTCATTCTAGTAGTAAAAAAGATGGATATACAAATATACTATATAAAAAAGATAATTTTGAATTTCCAAAAGTCCTCATGTGTAGATTCATGACTACAATTGTGTGTACGCACAAAACAAGAAATATGCATAAGCATTGTTTTCATCAGATTTTTAAACCTGCTTGTATGCCTGATTCTGTTTTATAAATATGAGTCATCGTGGAAATAGGCTCATGTGCACAAGCTTCGGTTTCACTCCCGGAATTAAACATATCTGGATATAGAAAAGCACCGTTTGTATATCGCTGCTGTTTCCTGCTCTGCCACTCATCAGACCTGTCAGCGACAAGAACAGCAAAGAAGTAAAGGTACAACTGATTTAGTTTCATCGGTGAGGCTCTCCAACAGCATCGGAACAGCTGTCGTTACATGAGACCATTAAGCATGGCTGTGGCACCTGCACATCTCAATCATCATTATTAAACATCAGAGGGATCATCAATGATTAATCTAGTGAGCCTACAGTATGCTGAAACTTTAAAAAACTGTTTGGCGTATTAGGATCAAATGAAAAGATCATTAACGCTAAAGTAACCTTTAGCATAAGTTAGCGTTAAAATAACCTTTACCGGTTAATGTATGGGGAAAGGCATACGCGCATACGCTTCATTTACACATCTGGCCCCCTCGTGTCTTTGACATAGTACTTCTAAATATGTACTGATGTGGATTACTGAGAATCTTATAGACAGAAGTTATTCAGTTCATCTATTATATTGTATTGTATTATATTGTTTTCTACTCTATTCTGTTCATGGTGTGAAAATGGTTAAAATAGTTGTCAGATTAGGTCAAATGCAGGTTGTCTCTTGTATGATATTGCAGGCATCAAGCAGTTGGGTTAGTCACCAATCTGCCATCTTACCTCGTCGTACACGCTGTCATTCCGCTCAAAGTCCCCCGCCTTCCTGGGCAGCACATGGACATGGACATGCTGTAAGCAAACAAACAAGAGAAGGCAATGGTTAAGAAGTGGTGCTCTGTCTAGAAACCAGGTACTTTTTCACGTGGGAGTTGTTTGACAGGCTGATGTGACAGAGACGGGTTCCTTAGAGAGTCTTTATTACTTCACAGTACATTGGAGAAGTGTTACTGCCGTGCCACAAAACACATGAGGGTGACCGTGCATTTCACCAAGCGTGCTACCTGTACACCATCGAGACTCTTTATTTTTATGCTTGTAAGGATTTAATTGACTTTTTCCATCCCCCCTTCTGGTGTCAACCCCCTGCTGTCACAAACTTGGCCATCTGTATAGTTAACTTTGATTTCTGTCTCTGCATGGATGATATGATAATGTCCCTAAGAAACTGCTTTATATTACAAAATACACGCTGAGAAAAAAACAAACAACACTCACAAAAGCAGAAACGACACCCTGTGTTCTCAGATATTACTTGTCAGTAAATAAAATAAAGTCTTAAAACGTGTGGTTACATAGAAGATGACAAGTAAGTAATCAAGCTTTATAGAAAGACAAGAGACAAGATCATTTGTAAAAAAAAAAAAAACAAACAAAACAAAAATAGGTACAAAATCCTTGTTTTAGAAAAATACATGAAAAATGTGTATAAAAGTGTTGTCTATTGTGGGCCAAGACCAATCCTCCATCTGAGCTTGTTAGAAATCTGTTCAGTAGTTTTGTGTCATTCTGCTGACCTACCAACCAACCAACCAACCGACACAGGCAAAAACATAACCTTCTTGGACAAAAAAAAAGGGTTAGGGTCCTTTGTTATACACTCTTAGAAATAAGGGTTCCAAAAGGGTTCTTCTACAAGGGCTGAGGTTCTACCTGGAACCATTTGCTTCTGAAAAACCCTTTCCCGAAGAAACGTTTTTTCAAGGGTTCTTGATAACACTAATGGTTTCAGTGAGAACCATTTTGATCCAGAGAACCCATCAAAAACCCTTTCCTGAATAAAGGGTTTTAAAAGGGTTCTTGGTAATACTAACGATTCCAGTAAGAAATATTTTGATCCAGAGAACCCTTTTTTGGAGAAAGAGTTCTTCAGGGATTGTTGAAAGCATGGGTGAGTATAAGATCTTGTATGGGTTCTTTGCAGAACCTCTCATGGGGAGTTCTGGGTGGAACCTTACACACACCGATCTAGGTATAACCCTGTCACAATCCATTCCTCTGCTGCTCTGCCAGTAACTTTCCACTCTCCTCCCCTCTGCTCCACTCTCCCTGCCGGCCACTCCCACCTCATCAGCCAGCTCTGTTCACCTGTGCACTCAGGTGCTCTCATCAGGAATCTAGCCACCATTTAAGCCTCTCCAGTTCACATACTCACTGCCAGATTGTTCTTAGCGGTTCCTATGCAAGACTCTCCAGCGTTTATTTCTTGGACCTCCCGTTGCCGACCCTGCCTGTTTTGGATTTCCCTCGTCGCCTGTTCCCTTGTAAGAGACTTTGCCTGTGTTTTCCCGTTGCCAACCCTGCCTGTTTTGGATTCTCCTCTTTGCCTGTTCCTGGGTAAAAGACTTTGCCTTGATCCTAGTCTGTGGTGTGACTGTACATTTAGAACTGTACTTTCCATTCTGCGTGTGCGACTGGATCTACCTTCGGCCCGTCACATTCCCTTTATGTTGGGTTCTAGGTAGAACCCTCCAAAAGGGTTTCAGGTGGAACCTTTTATAAAGGTTCCACCTGGAGCCAAAAAGGGTTCTCCTATGAGGACAAGCCGAATAACCTTATATGGTTCTACTTAGAACTTTTATTTTTTAAGAGTGTAAATCTTTACTGAGTTTGGTATTTACATTATCCCAAATGTTTCTCTCAATGTTCCAACCTTGACAAATCGACAATTTTACTCAAGGTAACATTTACATTTACATAACGGTGCATTTGGTCATTAGGAAGGAAGTCAGTGAATGACACCAAACATAACGTTAATAAAACTTTAATACATTGCCTAATCTGTGACCAACTCTGCCTGAGCCACGTAGATAGATCCTTCATCAGATATGGTGTTTTTTTTTTTTTTTTTTAATGGCAAGCTTGTGGAGTAATGGAATACATGTAACTGGTTTACATTATCAGAACACAACAAAAAGGTAACTGACCCTAACCCTCCAGTAAAGTCACAGAAAATAAGATGCAATTAGTTTACAAATACATAAAAAAGGGGACTGATGTACGATCTATAGGATAGCTGAATCGTATTATTTAGGCCAGGGCTCAGATAAAGGGTGCATCTGTCTGTGTGATTGAATACAAGACAAGATGTCTCTGAACTCAGCACTCACCAGAGACTCCAGTTCTCTCTCTCCTTTCTCCCTCCACTTTCTGTGACTTTATGTTCATGAAGTACATTTCCCCTCCAGCTCTAGTCAGCAGTCAACATTACAGAACATAAACACCCGACAATGGAGGTCACCCCCTCCCTTAATCAGATTAATTGGGAATGAAGATGAAAAAAAAAGTCATCTCTGAGCTCTCCTCTGTCAGAGCAGAATCTGCTGCAGGCTCTAAGTAGGATTTATTTACCTTAAAATGACAGCTTTAAAATCATTTTGATGATGCAGTGTCTTTTTAAATGGTGAATGGTGAATGTCTCTGTCTCAGCCACTCCGCTCTTCTGTCATTTGTTTTTGCATCATGAAACTTCAGTGGGAGGGTAGGATTACAGCATTAACAGACATGTTTACTTCAAGAGACTTTACATTGTTGACGTAATGAGTTTTGTTTGTAGTAAGTCCCTTCTTGTAATAACATATCTGTCTGGAAAGACGATGGTGAGTAACCAGCCCAGTTCAAGCTGACTTTTGAATGCACCGATTCTCCGCATCGTCCTCTGTGTGAAAGTTTCAGAGGCGGAGAGGGGGGACAGTTTCGCTGTGGCTCTGCTGCGCCTCCGGTGGTAGTATCAGAGCCGCAGCAGAGACGAGCCGGCATCTGTGTGAATGAATAAGCTGGAGGCGTGTCGATCTGATGGTGTTCACAGTCTGAGAGCTAAACAGATCCTCCACTTATCAAGTAAAAGAGAAATGACCCACAGTGCAACGTTACAGGACCCAACAACAGTAATGTGGTAACTGGTAGTGTCTTTGGCAACTTATATGAGGAAAAAAATACTGAAGTTATACGTTGAGAAGTGTCTGACCTCCTGTCTGTCATCCTGTCTGTCCTCCTCTCTGTCCAGCGACACTTTGTCACATTTCTTCCCAAAAAACTTTAACTCACGATGTGTTTGTCTCCTTCACTATTGTATTCTTGTAGTTACTGTCTTGAAAAAAATCACAGCCACGGTCAGCCCTCCTGACTGAGACTTCAGTGAACTTTCCCCCAGAAAACAACGTCCCTCCCCTCGAGTGACAGAGTCAAACAGTGTCCGGTTTACTGATGATGATTATGTAATTATGTAATCTAGAGCAAAAAAACTTTGTCATTTTCCAGGATGTTTGGTGGGTCAGGAGCTCAATCACAACACATTATAACAGCATCCATATGATTATAAACAGTCAGTAGGTACATGTTTAGATTAACAGGAGGACACCCGGGAAACACGTTGAAAAAAACACACAGACGCCATCATCATGACGTGTACCGTCATGCCTCTTTTGGATCTGCAGCGCCGGCTTGCTGTATGAATTAACACACTGGTGCAGCTTTACACCGGAGCTGCTTGGTTCTGTGTGAATAAACAAATGCAGAGAATTGGTGAACCTCTGCTGCGGAGATAATGTGGCGTCTGTGTGAAAAGGGCTACTGTAGCCTCAATTCTGCCACAGGAGAGGATAAGGAAGTTGAGCTGGCCAGCCTCAGTTAGTTTGGTGAACACAAAGATGCTGAAGCTCCATAAAAATTACTTTTATGATCATTTCAAACAACAGCTCCCAGAAAGAAACCACGTTTCACAGCAGAGAAGCAAATGAATCAAAACAAGAGTAAATATTGATTTTCAAGTTTGGAGACACCTGTGGACAAGTAAAAAGCTGAACTTGCAACATTACTTTTAGACCGCTGAGTGTTTACCAAAACATATTCAGTGTACTTAATAGGCATGTCATGACAGTGGTTACGAAAACCATGAATTTCACCCAGGGATGGGGCATAAACCATCACCAAGTCAGGGCACTGTTGGAGGAGGAAAATGCTGAATATGGAAAGCTATCTTTCCATACAGAGGTACGCTGGCTAAGCATGGTTGAAGTGTTGTGCAGATTTTATTAAGACATTGCCAGTTTCATGACTATGAAGGGGAAAGCTTTCCCTGCAACTAAAGGATGAAAAGTGGATTAATGTGACTTGGCTAACGGAGCATCTCAACAACCTGAACATCAAACTGCAGGGATGCAAACACCTGAGCACGGACATGCATGCATGATGCAAAGCCTTTGGAACAAAACTGCATTTGTTTGTAGAACCAAATGTAACAGGAAAATATGTCCGCTTTCCAACCTGTCAGTCTGTGACAAACGTGCTGACCACTGCATTCCCAAACAGAGATGCATAGAAGGACTGGTGGCACTTAAAGCAGAATTCAGCAGGAGATATGCCACGTTTGAGAAGAATAAATTCAGGTTGAGCTGTTTACAAATCCATTTGGCGATTTGTTGACAGCGCTCCAGACCACTTACAACTAAAACACAAGCACTGAAGGCCAAGTTTGACTCTGCTGGTTCAGGTGAGGTTGCACCATTCATCCAAAACACGATGCCACAGCTCCATCTTCAGGCTGCCTGTGTCCTTAAAATGTTCAGGAGCACCTGCTTGTGTGAGCAAATGTTTTCTGGGATGAAGATCAAGAAAGCCTTTTAATCCAATTATTAAATCCAGGCCTTTTAAAGTGGATAAGTGAGATGTGTGGAAAAAAGGGCAAGAAAAAAATTAAGATATTTTATTTAGGGGCACCGTTTAGCTCAGTTGGTAGAGCGGGCGTCCCATGTACAGAGGCTTTGTCCTCGTTGCAGCGGCCCCGGGTCGAGTCCCGGCCTGGGGCCCTTTGCTGCGTGTGACTACCCCTCTCTCTCTCTCATCCTGTTTCCTGTCATGTCTTCAAGCTGTTCTATCAATAAAGCCATAAAGGCCAAAAAAATATACTTAAAAAAATATATATTTTATTTAGCTTCTACATCAAAATGTGTTTTATTAAATGCCCTACACAACCACTGAGTTGTCATATTCAGTCCTGTGAAACAGGTTGGTTGAGTTTGTTGTATGGTAGACTATACTCTTGTAAAGCCTGTATATCTTGACCTGCAATGAGTCCATTTAACTGTACCCCCCCAGGCTCTTACAGTATTCCTGTCAGAATTATGCATGGATTTATAACCCACTACTCTACGCACTCCGTCTCTTCTACTGTTAGATCTCATAATTTGGTTACGGTTTACTGTGGTATTTCCACTCCAGCTAAACCCCTTATCCCAGCTGCCTGTGCCCGTCTGAATGCACAGTCTATGTCTAATAAATCCTTCATTCTCAATGATCTAATTACATACCATAAGCTTGATTTTCTGTTTCTTACTGAAACCTGGCTAAAGCCTGGGGAGTGCTCCCTGCTAGTGGAGCTCTGCCCACCCACTTACACATTTTTAAATTCACCAAGACTGACAGGCCGGGTTGGGGGTATTGCAGTTGTCTTTAAAAATATTATTATATATATTATTTTTGATACACATTTTATAACTGCTTCACCATCCCAGAAACGTAAAATCCACTCCCGCATCTTTAATAATCACTCAGTAGCCAGATTTTGTAGCCATTTTTCTGGTCTGGTTTATTCCCCCCATCACTTTCTCAATATTAATGATCAAATTAGCTGGTTTAATAATTTGTGTACATCAGCCCTTGATTTTTCTGCTCCATATACATCCAGGGCTGTCCCAGTTATTAATAAAACCCCCGGATCAACAATAATATTAGACAACAAAGAAGGGAATATAGCAAGGCCGAGTGAAATTGGAAAAAGCACAAACTTGAAGTACACCGCCTCTACATGAGGGAACTACTGTTTAACTTGAACCAGACTATTAAAGATGCGCACGCTGCCTACCTTTCTAATCTGATTGTTAGCAGTAAACATAACCCAAGGTTTTTCTTTTCTACTATCAACCAGCTTGTACTTCCATCTCATCCTGCTATTCATGCCTCCTCTCCTGCTGACTGTGAAAAATTCCTGTCTTTTCTCATTGGCAAGATCGATGGTGTAAGGTTTCATTTTCCTCTAACAGTTCCTCCCCCTGCAACGTTCAGTCGTCCTATTTTACTGTCTGCTTTTGCTCTTATCTCTCTACAGATCCTTTCAAAAACTGTCGATATTATGCGTCCCTCCTCCAGTCCCTGTGACATAGTTCCTACAACATTTTTAAAAACCATACTCCCTGTCTTAGGTCCTAGCCTGCTTTCTATCATCAATTCCTCTCTCACATCAGGGTCTGTACCTGACCTCTTTAAAATTGCCAGTGTTCAGCCACTTCTTAAAAAACCCTCTCTCAATCCAGACCAGTTAGAAAACTATAGACCTATCTCCAAACTTCTCTTTTTATCTAAAATCCTTGAAAAGATTGCCGCGGACCAGCTCCTGAAGCTGGTAGACAGTCATAGAATCTTTGACAAATTCCAATCTGGTTTTCGCATAGCACCGAGACAGCATTACTGAGAGTGTCTAATGACATTCTTATGCATGCCGACGAAGGTGAAAGCTCCATCCTTATTCTTCTTGATCTGACTGCAGCCTTTGATACCATCTGATCATGCCATTTTACTGGATAGTTTACAGAACTGGGTTGGCATTGCTGGTACTGCCTTAAATTGGTTTAATTCCTATTTGACTAAAAGAGTCTTTAATGTCTGCATTAATAATCATATTTCCATTTCCATTTCCCTGCTGTATGGTGTCCCTCAGGGTTCAGTTCTTGGTCCTGTTCTGTTCTCACTGTGCATGCTTCCTCTGGGTCATTTGTTCAGCCGCTTCCATGAAATGTCATACCACTGTTATGCGGATGATACACAGATCTACTTTTCTGCGAAACCCAATAACCTGAATCAACTGTCCTCTCTCCATCAGTGCTTAGCTGCCACCAAAGACTGGATGTCTCTTAATTTTCCACTTAAATCCAGATAAAACTGAAATCGTTTTATTTGGCCCTGATAAATTTGTCACTGCAGTTGATCAGTTTATTGGACCACTACGCACTAATGTCAAATCCACTGCTAAGAATCTGGGTATCATCTTCGACTAGCATATGACTTTTGACCTTCATGTCACAAAACTTATCCAGTCCTATTTCCTGCAGCTATGAAATGTAGCAAATATCAAAATATTCCTGTCCTCCATTGATCTGGAACAATTAATCCACAGCTTCATTTTCTCCCATCTAGATTACTGTAACTTCCTCTACATGTGCCTCAGTCAGGCTTTGTTAAACCAATTCCAGTTAGTCCAAAATGCAGCCACCAGACTTTTAACCAGAACCAGCCGTAGGTCCCACATTACTCCTGTTCTTGCATCCCTTCATTGGCTTCCTGTAAATTTTAGAATCAATTATAAGATCTTACTGATTACATATAAGAAATGTCATGACCTTGCCCCCGGTTACATTTCAGATCACCTTGTTCCTCATATCACTCGTCAGCCACTCCGCTCCTCAAATCTCAGCCTTTTATCTGTTCCACTCTGGGGAACCAGCGACCCTCTGATTACTGGATAACCTGCTCTAACTCCTCCCTATGCTATGGAGACCCCAAGTACCACAGGTCCACTTTCACTTGTGGGGAAAATGATAACCATGTCTCTTAATGACAACTGCCTGCCTGCCTGCTGTTGGGCTGTCTGAAAAAAGCCTGTGGCCTGGTTGAATAAACACCATGCCCATATAGTATGATCACTGTTGGTATGGCTGAGGGTAGCTCTTGGTAATTATCTATAATAATAATCTACATTGCTTTTCAGTCTACAGACTACTCAGAGCACTTTACAACACTTGTCACATTCACCCATTCATACACTGATGGGAGAGGCTGCCATGCAAGGTGCCGCCAGCTCAATAGGGTCTATTTGAGGCTGTCAAGGTTACTTTGACATTCAGCTGGTGGAGCCAGGGATTTGAACCGGCAACCTTTCGTTTCCTAGACGACCTGCTCTATTTCCTGAGCTCGACTTGATTGTACACCCTAACCTGGTAAGGTGTAGAATCAGCTAGGATGTGTGGAACCAGGCTCATTCTTCAGACCTAGCCATTAAGATCGTCTAGGAAAAAGGAGATCCATGCTTTGGTTGTGCAGCGGCTGGAGCACACATCTTTTAAAAGTGCGGGGACCCAAGGAGTGACCACGCGCCAGACTGTTGACAGTTATTTTGTTCTCAATGAATTACACAGTAAAGTACAGTAAAGCTTTTCAATTTATATTATTCATTCATCAAGATTTGATGTGGGATTAAAGTGTTCCCTTAATTTTTTTGAGCAGTGTATATTTACAGGTGCATCCCAAAAAAATTGAATACCATGGAAAAGTAATTTCTTTCCATCATTTAATAGAAAATTCATTACACATGTAATTAATCATTTCAAGGCTTTTTTTTTTTTGTTTAATTTTGATGATTACGGCTTGCAGCTCATGAAAATCAAAAATCCAGGAACAAACAATGGCGGAACAGCGTCTGCTGACCTAACATGTTCCTTTAATCACGGTGTGGTTTGGATAGAGCTGGACCCTGAGGTAAGAGAAAAGGGGTTAATGTTCGGGCGCAGCAATGAGGAGGAAACGGCCCCTGGAGAGATATAATACTCACCTTTCTATCACTCAGAGGCTAGTGAACAAACTCATGCTCCAGTCACCTTTCGCTGGTCAAAATGCAGTTAATCGTGTGCTCACACAGTCGCAAAGCTAACACGTAGCTCCATGGAAAGGAGCCGCTGAAATGAGCTCATGATGAGCACACAAAGAAAAGTAAACAGCAAGCAATGTTTTACAGTGTAAAACCAGCAAATCGAACCCTGCGGTCCACAAACTCATATGTGTAGCTTAAAACATACAAAATACGATATAAATCTCTAGAAAAATCCAAATGTGTGGTTTCTCCCTATTTTTAACAGCTACTGCTTGCAATGAGCTGAAGCATCAGCTGTTGTTAAGGTCTTAAGGTCTGTTAAGGCTGTCAGGTGCATTTTCAGCCAATGGGAGAAGGGAGCCTTGAGCATGGGGAACAATCAATCTTGAAATACTTGAAATTCCCTGCTGCATAAACAGCACAAAACAATGTTCCTATTAAACGTTCAATCTGGGTGTTTCTTGAAGACCCACTCCAGTGTTTTTATGAGCTTTACTGACAATGTCAATAATTTTTGACGAATAACTTACCTTTATGCTTAAACTTAAAAAATGAAGCTGTCACTAAAATGCAAAGGAATACAGTAGAATCTGGAGATTTGAATTCATCCACTAAGCTTGGGTTGGTTATAAAACAGGCTGATTGATGGTTGTACGTAGGCTCTACACAGAGGCAATTTCATAACCTATGCAAGTGGCATATGCTGTAGTGAGCATTTATACATGTGCACTTGTGTGTCCGCATTGCTGCTGGTGGTAAGCGGATTACCAGCTGGGCTTTCCCTTTATGAACACACCGACCTACAGCTGTGTCTCTGGACTAGAGAAAGCGGACAGGCAGAGTGTCTACAGGGAGGGCCGTGGGCAGCCCCATACAAACTCAGCTTGAACAATTTGGTTTCGGCAAGCCGGCGTTGAGGGAAGACTGTACTTCAGACATTCAGCCTGTCCGCTCTCTCTCTCGCCCTGAGACTCTCAAGGAGTGAAGAGAGGCTCTGTAAGAGAAGTGTAACCCAAGAGGAGCACCAACCGGCCAGTCAGGAGGGACTGCAACAGCGGCAGTTGGCATCGCTGGCAAGTTCAATGTAATGGTTGGGGAAACTACTGGTGTCAATCCCTGTTACCAGCACCGCAGCTAAGCGCTGGAAGAGAAGCTGGAAAATGTGGTGGTTCCAAGTGATCCAATCGCATTCTTTGGCCCACATCACTACAACTTGCAGTTACATTCCTTGGGAGATGCAGTATGGGGAGGTACATGTCAGGCTACAGCGAGGGGATGGCGTTGTTTCTACAATTAATGACACCCCATTCTTGGTTTGAACAACAATGTTTACAGTTAGAAACTCTATCGCATCAAAAAATGCTCATATGTGTGGTATACGAAATCAATGACAAATGACTCATTTTGTCATTTACTGTATTTTGGAATACTAAGAATAACTAACAAGTTATGGGGCCATTACAATCCTCAAGCAAATTTTTAAGCTTTTCTCTGATGCTTTGCGTCCTTGGCAGTGAGTCACGGTGTCTAAAACATGCAAAAACATGTCCCACGAAGAAAAGTGTTAATTCCGTTCAAATTCATGCGTCAGTTTTGTCACCACCACAAAGTATGACAAGGCTGGCTGACAATCACTGTTTGTGGTTAATATTGGTTTGATCTGTGGTTTATGCTCTAATAATGTGTGTATTGATTACTGATGGTGGCTGATCAGGCAAATGATCAGCTAATTGTACTAATTCTGACGGCTAACCTTTTTTAGTTTCTCTTTAAAAGTAACATTAACATTGTGCTAAAAAATCTAATATTTGTCGGTATAATATGACCATTAGTTTACTTTCGTGGTTGTCATAGCCAGGCCAGCTGTGTAGGCCTGCTTCCAGTCTTCATGCAAAGTTAGGCTAGCCATGTCTTGACTCCAACTCCATCGCGACAGAAAGTAATGAGTCATACTCTGAAAACCACGTGCACCGGAGAAAAAAACAGTCGCTGCCACAGCAACCAAGGGCTGAAACTCTGACAAAATGACTAAACATACACAAAATGTTGGTGAGTTTGCATCTGTGTTAAACTTTCACAGATGTTACAAATGAAGCTGATGGACTGATAATGTATGCAACCGTTTCATGAAAACATTTAACTCCCACTAAAGCAGTCACATTAATCCTCTGTCTGATGCACTATTTGTGGAGACTGTCTCACTTACTCTGCCTCTCAATCAGCATTTCATACTTACAACTGAGAAAAAAAACATTCCTGTGTGTTAATTAAATAATATCTTGGTGAATACAACATTTAATCTCTGGCTGTTTGTGTGAGTTTAAAAAACTCATATCAGCAGCCAGGCTTGCTTAGTAAACAAGATGGATCTATACATAGCCCTCCACATGATAAATCACTACAATCAGCCGGCATTTTCCATAAGACAAAAATAAAATCCAATTCCATCATTCAAAACACAGAGATTTGTCTTGTGTCTGTGCGACTCCAGGCAGTGAGTTCATAAGAGTGCATTTGCCTCTCTCTTATAGCCTGCCTCGCTCTTATTCAATCAAAGGACCATTTTTATTGCTGGCGTGCAGGCACCTGATTGCAATAACCCAGTTGATAGATGGGGGTGGGCTGCTACTGTAGCAGGTGTGCTATATGCACTAAGATAATCTGTTTTCATAAAAAGAGCAGACAGGTCTCCACATCAAGAGTTGCTTTGTATTAAAATTACTTTATAAAATATGTAGATTATTTCAGTGCGTTCAGGATCAGTGGGAAACAACTGCTTCTGTATTACTGCCTTAATTTACTGCTCCCCTGGTGTGCTTTTCTGCAGTTAAGTCCTTCAACAAAAGGGTCTGCAAGAATATTTCAGAGCTATTGATATTCTGGTTATAAAATAAAACATACCTGCTGGTGTGAATCTAACTGAACTCAAGCAAAAATGCATTACTCTTTGACCTTGTTTGTATTGCCAGATAGAAGCCATTTAATCTCAAAGAATCTGTAGATGAAAAATGGAGGTTGTTGTGGAAATGGAAAAATAAAGATCTTTTAAAAAGACATTGTTCTCTAAGGGCACACAGTGTAGATTGCTTTTTTGTGAGTGAGGTAGGTAGGAGGTTAAAAAAAAACATTCTCTTGGACAGTGGCAAAGACATCGCCTAGCCCGGGGCCTCATTTAAAAAAGTGTGCGTAGGCTTTATGTCAAAAGGAGAATGGACAAAACACAGAGAGTGCTTATGGACAAAAATATTCTGATTTATAACACAGTGCACATGCACATCTGACATAAAAGTGAACGGCAAAAGCACGAGCCAAGCTGTGGGGAAACAAGGACATGCAGCCCACCGCTCTTGACAAGACACTGGCAGGAATTAGCTGAGAATCCCAGTGGAGTATGAACATAGATGTGCAAGATGCAATGGGATGTCTCAGGTAGGCTATGTAGTTTGTACTACATAACTATGGCTATTTGCATTCAAGTTGTATTTGGACATTTATTTACACAAACCAATGAGAGAGTTACTATTAATTTAAGTCGCTGCATGTTGGTTCTGCAGCTGAGCGGACAAAGTGATCGTACTCAGCCCTCATTATTATTGTGTCACTATTGTTTTCGTGCAAAGCACCACATTGGATGTACAGTATTATGGGACAGAGATACACACTTCTACCCCATGTCTCATAAATGGGCAAGATCCATCAAACCACATGGCTGCTATCAATCTAAATATCTTCACAAAGGGTGTGTCATGGTTCATGATTCGGTGTCTTGTGTTGTGTCTTATGTTTTGATTTCCATGCACTCTTGTGTCTTTTCAGTGTCTCTGTGTTCTTGCCTCTATGTTTTCCCCTTCCTCCTTGTTGCATGTTTGTCTCCCTCTGTCTGTCAGTATTGTCCCCTCGTTATCTCACCTGCCCTCTTCCCTCCTCTCTCTCCTCACCCGCTCCTCGTCTAGTCATCAGTGTGTCTGTGTATTTAAGTCTTTGTTCCCCCTGCACTCTTTGTCAGTTCGTTGTTGGTGATTGGGTGATGTCCCCCTGGAGTTCCTTGTGCTTCCTCTCGTGTCTCCAGTCTCCCGTTTTGGTATGTTTTGGATTTTGATTTCTTTATTGCTTTTTAATTTGAACTCTTTTGGTCCTTGGACTTTTTTTTCATTTGTGCTCCTGATTTTTGCAGTGTTCCCTGTGTGTGCTTTTGGGTCCACTTTTAGTTTTCCCCTTGTTGTGATAGAACAAACTGACCAAAATAATGGACCCAGCAGACTTTTTACAAAGCACTGTGGACGCAGGGTTTGCTTTTGAGTTGGGCAAGATGGATCTGAGGAATGGCTTCAGATCCTTCTTGAACGTGAGAAAGAATTGGTTGATTGGCCCACACTGAGGAAAGATCCGGACATAGTAATACTTTTTTCAGGGGTTAAGAAGCTGAAGAAGCGGGTGGTCAAAGTGCATGGCATGGGCTGCCTTATTGATGGCAACCACCTGTCCATTAGCCTCTTGCCAGGCCTGGTGGTTGGTAATAGCCAGTCAGCTAGCCTCCTGGTAGCTCTAAACCAAGAAGGAGGCGTCCCCGGACACATCCGACCACTTCCAGCAATCCTGCTTCAGCTCCCAGGCCGACAGCTGCCAGCGTCTCTACTTCGGCTCCCAGGACGACACCTTCCAGTGGTCCTCTGTCGGCACCCAGGTCAACACCTTCCAGTGGTCCTCTGTCAGCACCCAGGTCAACACCTTCCAGTGGTCCCAGCCTACGCTGCTTCCACCCGCTTCCAGTGGGTCCCAGCCTACGTCGCCCCCCCGCCGCCACCTACTGAGGGTCTCAGCCTTTGCCCCCCGCCGCCGGCCTCCTGATGGTCTCAGCCTTCGCCCCCGCTGTCAGCCTCCTGAGGGTCTCAGCCCTCGCCTCCACCATCCTAGCTTCATTTGGACTTTGGCCCCCCTCCAGACCCCCCTCCACCCTCCTGGCTTCATTTGGACTTTTAGCCCTCCCCCAGACCTCCCTCCGCCCTCCCAGCTTCATTTGGATTAATTTGGAAAATAATTGAATTATTATCTCTAAAATACAGTGTATTAGTTCCATTAATGTGGAGATCCCCAAGCTCATAATTTCTCGTAAAAAAATAATCACTGTAACAACTTGTCATATAATATCCCTTCAATATTTCTTCACACCGAAAGTTTTCTGATTAAGGCTGAGTAAATTGCCCAAGTGCCATTTAACCTCTGCTTTGGTATGACCGCGATGCATCTAGTATGCGGTTTCCACAGCATCCACACACATACAGAATACTACGCAATATAGTAAGTGAAAAGCTTGTTAACTGGGTCCAGGCAATCTTTTGTGTTGAACCCAATGACTGTTGCACATTTCTTGATTTCTTGGTCATCTTCTATCACTGAATCCTTTTGATCAAGCCTTTGCTTTGGATGAACTTCTCAGCTTTCAACCCTCGGGAAGCCTGGTCAACTGAATTTAATGCTGAGTTGACATAACGCCATTGGGTAGGCTGAGAATGTTGACCACAAACGTTTTGAAGTGAGTCTTTTTATTTGAAAGGTACCTAAGCACCATAGTGCTATCAGTCCAAAAGACAGACTCCTGTAATGGGACCTGTAGTTCCTGTCTGAGCATTCTGTCCATTTTGACAGCAACAACAGCTGCTGTCAGTTCCAGTCTTAGTATTGTGACTTGCTTCAATGGTGTCACTCTTGATTTCCCATTAGCAAGGAACAGTGCTTTTTTTCACCTGGCTGATTAACATGATGTAGGCATCAGCAAAAAGGTGCAGCTGTGCTGATTGTGTGGGTCTAAAAACTTTTGGCTTGATGCATCTGGGTACGCTAAATCCTGTTAATATCTCCAGGTCTGACAGCCATTCACACCATATTTTTGCATGTCCATTTTCTATCTCTTCATCACAGCCATGCTTCTTTTTACGCAGGTCTCACAACTGACAGGCTTGTATTGCACATTTATATGGAACCTGAACTTCGGGAACTATTCCTTTATCAGGGATCGACAACAAGACTGTTTTGCTGTTGCTTACCCACTTACCTCACATGGAAACCTCCTCTGGAGCGTAAGTCTTGTAGATCTTGTACTAGGCTGACTGCCAGAGCCTTTTTTTTGCTACTGATTTTAAACAGTCGTCAACATGAACGTTTTTTTGGCAATGCTTTTGAACTGCTTCTGCTCTCAATACCTCTTTTGCATCTTCTAAGAGCATAGGAAGCACAGCTGGGTGAAGATATGCTGCCAAAAGGGTGAATCTTCATTGTAAATACTTCCACATTGCCATTTAGATCACCCTCTAGCCACCACAGAAACATAGCAGCTCTGCATCTTGCTCCAGGGCATAACCTGATAAAACATGGACTCTACATCCCCCATCAGTGCCACTAGGTGCTCTCTGAATCTTAAGAGGACACCAATGAGTCTGTTGGTGAGGTCTGGTCCTTTGAGTAACTGATGATTTTGTTCCCTGATTTGTAGCAGTGCAATCAAAGACTACTCTTATCTTCTTTTTCTATGGACGATACAGACTGGGTGAAGAGGAATGTACCATACGCTACCATCACTGCAACTGAGCTGCTCAGTGGGTATTTTCTTGGTGTAGCCTTTTTCGATTATGTTTTTCATGAAGATTTTGTAATCTTCATGGAAGTCGTGATTTCTCTTGAATTTTCTCTTGAGAGTATCAACCCACTGCTAAGCAATGCAGCAATTATTTGGCATTCTGATGTTTTCATTTCGCAGGGGCAAAGTCATGCAGCAATGTCCATCAACCAACTTTGAGACCTTGTAACTAGGTGCATGAAGTGGTGATCCTCTTGAGACATTTGTTCCTACTCTTCACAGCTTTGTTCCAGGAAATCTTGGTTGTACTGCTTTACTAGCAGTTCTTCTATTTACAACAATGAGATCTGGTTAACAGTGTAGCTCTGCCCGTTACCACTGGCTGACTTAAGTCCATCTCCTTTTCTCAGAGGTCCATTTATCACTCATCTTAGGGCAGTTTTAACTGCATATGGCCCCTCATCTTCACTATGTATGACCTGCATTGGCTTTTGGGATGTTGGCACCTATAAGCAGGCCCACCTCAGGCCCAGTACCAGACGTACTTCTTTCAGGTAAGGCTGTTGAGAAATATCTGTCAATTGTCTTGACCCATTGTATCAAGAAGAAACGGAGTGTTCTTTCCTTTAAGGTTTAGTGTTCTCTTTAGATTTTCAGTGCAAAAGGCTGCAGTGCTCCGGGGATCTATGAAGGCGTATGTTGCTACATATCTTTCAATCTTTCTGGATTTCAGTTGAACTGGCACCACAGCTAGAACATATTCTCCTTCAGCCCCAGTGCTTCCACATGCCTCGACCCAATGGCACATAGGAGCTGGAGATCGCACTGCTCTCAGTATAGCTTTCTTCAACCTTTTCCGGTGCAATGTTATCTTCCTTCATGACATGGAGTATGTCTGGGTGCCACTGAGAACAGGTCTGACCCTTTATTCTCTTTTTACGAAGGTGCCCCAATGTAAGGCGTCCAAAGCATAGGCCTTTAGATTTCAGTATTCTATCCGTTCTCAGTTTGTCAGCTTTTTAATCGTATTGCAGACAGAGCATGATTCTTGTGACAGAATAAATATGGTTTGTGGAAAGCTGTAACAACATCTTACCTCGGAGATTGTGTCCTGTACACCTGTAGCAAACATGCTTTCCCTTTACCTAGTTTTCCTGATGGTTCTCTCTTCTGTAGTTTTATCCTTTCCTTTTGTCGCTTGGTGACTCTCTACCACATCTCCAAAAAGAGAATCCAGAGCTACTTTTGCCTGCCTGTCAATAAAATCAATTAGGCTTGACAACTTTGCTCGTCCTCTTAATCTCTCATGGATCTCAAATGCAGTTATTCTATACTTCTCTCTCATTTTATATGGAAGCTCTGAAATTACAACTCACATTTTTGTAGGATTATCCATTTACTCCGTGAATTCTACATCGTACATGGTGTTCCTACAGCCAATTAGGAAGAGAGCACAGGCGCTTAATACTTCACTGTCTTCTGGTTTAATCTGAGGCCATTTCAAAGCATTATGCATATATGCATTGGCTATCTTCAACTCATCTCCATAATGGCTTTGGTGTAACTTCCTGGCCTCTAAGCAGCCTCTCTCTGATGACATATGCTCACAACTGCGAACAAGCTCCTGTGGCTCCCCACTGTTATACTGCTCCAAGTAATAAAGCTTGTCCTGGTGGCTGTCATGAAGGATTTGTAAGTGAGAGGGTCACCTTTAAACATTTGAATGTCCCTGCAAGGGAGGTAAGACAGTCTGCTGCTTAACAAGCATTTTGCCTCTGCATTACTTGATACAGCCCACTTTCACTATTTACTGCCTGACAGTGACTGTTATCCTGCGGTTGGTCATGTTGCGTGTCTGGTGTAGACTGCACCAATATGCTTAGAACGAGCAGTACTTGTCTTCCTACAGCAACATTTGGGGTTTACCTAGCCTCATTTCTCTCTTCTCTGCTACTTTGGGAGTGCTTCACTGATGCA
Organism: Lagodon rhomboides; assembly: GCA_039737535.1. Lineage (NCBI taxonomy): Eukaryota > Metazoa > Chordata > Actinopteri > Spariformes > Sparidae > Lagodon > Lagodon rhomboides. Next base: position 4,916,508 of record CM077785.1, on the reverse strand, counting down.
TAACTGATTATGCTGTCTTAAGCATTGTCATATCCTTCAAACACTTTAAGCTTTGCACTGGATTCTGCAATAGCATTATCAATCGCCAGTTGTTCCATTTTGGCTTTAAGCTGCATGTCTTCAATCTCAAGCGCTTGCTGCTTTTTTAATGCAGCTGAATATGCTAACAATTCTGCATCTTCCTTACTGTGCACTGATAACCTTGTGGTTACAGATGAAGCTACGGAGCTACGGCCAGCTGATGAGCTGCATTTTTTTTTAATATGAAGCAGTCTTGTTGCAACTTGAGATATGATTTCCTCTGCATTAACGTCATCTTGTTTGAGTTTGCTTGCCTGACGTTCACTTGAAAGATTCATTTCAACTTCATCATTTTGATCTGTTACTCTCTTTCATCTAGTAAAGCTAGGACTTCAGCATTAATGCCCTCCAACTCTTGAACACTTTGAAAAATGTCTGATGAAGCATCTTTTCCACATTATTCACATTTGGGCCATCAAGTTTGAAGCTTTCAATTGTTTTCATCATGCCTGAGAGCTGAGATAATTTACCTCTTCTGGCTTCAAAAAACCTGCTCAGTCTTTCTTCAACTGCTCTTTGGGCGGGTGGGCTTTGGTGCTCTCTCGTAGTCAGAACAGTCCATAACCAAACATTGTTCTGCCATCTCATTCAGTGCACAAAACTGCCTGCATTTGCTCCAAAACTGTGTTTTCTAATGAAATGTTCAGCAATTTCTTTAAATGTGCACTGATTTGTCACAATTAGCTGCTGTCTGGCATTGTTTGTGTAGATGGGAGGCCATTGACAGATTGGGAAGAGGAGGGTAGCGCAGGGATGGTCTGTACTGAGTACTGTACTCAGCTTGCTGGTTCAGAACTTCAGGGCAGTTGTCCTCTATGATTCTGATCTAGCCGTAGTTTAGCTTCCCTCCTAGCGAGGCTTCACGTAAAACCGCATGTGGTCTTTGTTCCAAGGCCGGTTCAGCTGCCAGTAAGCGATGGGCTGTCTATCTCCTTGCGGACTTTGCAGTGCTAGTGACTTTAGCCAGTAGCTTCGTTGCTGTCAAGTAGGTTGGAGCATTTGTTTTCTGTTGGCCGTGGTCCTCCACCACAAGCCAGACTTGGTCAAATTTGGTTCCAGTGCACTGAAAGAAGTTTTGACGTTGGCAACGCTGAGTCGTCTTTTTTTGTCAGATGTAGTGATCTTAGAAGCCATCTTAAGGCAGACGTAGTAAAAGTGAGGGAAAAATAAATATTTAAAACAACTTGGTTGTGCAATGTATGGGTGAAGTGATTCACCAAAGATCACAATATTAAAGCTGATTGTATCACATGGAGAACATTTAGTATATCACAATAAGGATATCTGTTGTATAGTTTACACATAAATACTAATTTCGTTTATTGTAGTCTCTTTTAATCCAGGGAATAACAGACATAACATATTACTTTTTATTGTTCGTTCCCTTCATTCTTGTTTTGGTAAGTCTAATAGTCTTTAAGACAAACTGGTGGCTTGTGTGCTCTGGCAGGATGGTCAACTGTTCTTTCAGTACCTGACTTTGGCTGAACCGGGGCTTTGTACCTGGGTACTGCGGCCAAATGAGAAGCATGCAATGTTTTCCCATCCACCAGGAGTAGATGTATGGATAGACAGTATTAAAGAAAATGTACTTTTCCTGAGTATAAGTATCATTTGAGTAAAACGTGTCAACATCCATACTTGTGATGAAGCAAGGGTGAAGGGTGTGGTAGAGCTTTGAGTTGTAATGACCGGTAATGATTCTGTTCCTCTCACTTTAACCTTTGAACATCAGCAAGTTCCCAGTAAGTGACTTGAATCATTGCATACTGCCTCCAACCAAACCAAAAAATATTGAATCCTTTTAGAAAAGATCCCTGAATTATTCAACCATGGCAAGAATTTAGTACTGCAAATGCAATGATTATTTAATAGTGTATAACTGTTGCAGAGGCTTCATGACATATTTAAAGGCAGTGAATTATTAAGTTCTCACCTTCACAGTTTGTCCGGCTTCAGGGCCGTCCTGGTGGGAACAGAAAGAGGTAATTAGAAAAGAGTTGGGAATTCAGAAATATTTACATTAATAATTCAGTGAAAAATTTTAATTTCAGATGAGCTACAGTACCGCGCCTCTTTCCTCCACTAATAAAAAAAAGATTTTCCCCTTTTTTTCCCCCTCATTGTCTTCTTTGTCCTGACATTCAGTTATAACTCATTTTTTTAATTTTTATTCTTAACTGCATGTTATGTTTATAAACCAAGCAGCATTCTGTTTTTAATTTTATTTTTGTATTTACATTTTTATTGAGTGTATGCCAACATTTTACTGACAGTGTACTATCCTTCAACATCTGATCCGGGTAGTCTACCAACATTTAACATTTGCCTGGTTCGGTGTGGGCAACTCAAAGCACTTGTTTAAACCTGTACTCATCAATGGTTTTTTGTTTGATGCTGAATCAAAAGACTATATATAATGTAAAAGAGACACCTTGTAATGATGAGCCCACAGACAAATATCGCCAACTCTATATTTTCTTGCTGCTTACACAGCTGTTTAGCCTCTTTTAGCTCACTGATGATGATGAAAGATACATAAAAAGTAGGGCTGTCAAGTGATTAAAAATAATCTAATTAATTACAAGCTCTGAGATGAATGAATCAATATTAATCGTTTATGCTAATATTTGCTGTAAGCGTTTAAAAATAGTTAAATGCAAATGGATTTGATAGATGAGTGAATCAATGAATAAATGGATAAAAACTTTAAAGGGAGGTGAAATTTTAGCCTTGCAGTACTTTTGTTTTTGTACTTTCATGATCTTTACTGACAATGTTTTATAATTTTTGACGAATAATGTCATGTTTTGCTTGAGCTTAAAATAAATAAATAAATTAAGCTGTCACCAAAATGGAATGGACTACAGTAGAATCAGGATTTTTATGTTATCCACCAACCTTTACTTCTGGTGTTTTAAGAGTAGCGTGGCTCTTTTAAGAACAGTGCAGGTTGTAGTGAGGGAGTGGAGAGCTAGGTGGCTGAGCTCTGAGCACACAGCTGTTAGCCACCGGAGCAGACAGAACATTTCGTAGAGTTGTCTAGTGGTTGTGAGTGTAAAGTATAGGTCACAGTTTGACCATGAATAAACCCTGCAGCTGCTTCATACACAAAAAAACCTCATGTCTGAGTGACTGATAATATCCATGCTATTGCTATCCATGCTAATGATGTTGATCATGCTGAAATGACAGCGTCTGGTAGTGATTTATAATTGTTTTTCATTGTTTGAGCTGTGACTGGAGCTCATTTGATGAAGTCATATTGTCATATCTGCAATAGCATATTGGTGCCTGACTGGATAATTGGTACCATACATTGCTCATCTTAAGTAACCAACTCTTTGGTTGACTTCACTTTGGTTGAAATTTGAGCTACATTTCAATGGAAACCTGACAACACTCACACTGAATTGTGTGATCAACGAAACATTAATAATGGCATGATGGCAATTCACCATTTTGCTGTTTGCCAGCCGAAATTGGAGGAAGGAATAAATGTTTGCTAATAGTTTTGGATTTAAGTAAATACAATAGCTTCGAGGGAATGATCTGAAAGACAAAGTGGATCGAGGTCTTGCAAGTGTGTAACATTATATGATAATCTGAATTAATACTGATGAGAGTTCCATCTCAAAACCTACATGTAATTTGTTCAGGACTAAATCTTGAAATTTTCCTGCATAGTACAGTAAATATAATTCTGTATTGTGTTATAAATATGAATGGTGACTGCACTCTACTAGTTGAAACCCGCCTTTTGCAATTGAACCCTGCTATTAGCAGATCTGCAGGCAGGTGACAGCTTCTGTTACCAACCAAACCTACCTTCCAACCAGGGCTTACATTAGCCAGTCAATTACATGCTATAATTAAAAACTAAACCGGCTAAAGTCCGGCATAGCATGGAATTGTCTCGCAGATGATTATATTGTCCGGTGGGCCAAATATATTAATTAATTAAAGGCATATTAAAGAAACTAATATTATCCAATATTTGACAAGACGACCTAAATACAAACTTTTATTAGGCAAAAGTTTGGGTTTACCACTGCTGTTGGGACAGTGTGAGTTTAATAATGTGTGGCATGTTGCCAGAGAGTTCTGCATGAAAAAAATATAGCCTATGGACATGAGAATTTGCACATCACATTTTTCGAGCAGTTTTTTGGACTTGCAAAGAAGTTAAAATATTCTCAACTCTTCACCACAATTCGTAGAGCTGCACTGCTCGGGATTTACCCAACAACTTCAGCACAGAGGCCCACTCCACAGGTGGTGTGTCGCCATTTCTTTGCATTTAAGGGTGCTCTGGTTGATTGGGAAGGGATCGTTATTGGCTGATAAACATTAGAGACAGTTTTCTACGTGCTGAGAACCCTAATCAATCGTCTTATCACCACTGCACTGACCAGAGAGCAACCCCCACCTCCTTACCAGATGCCCCTGTTAAATCACTGGGATGAACTCTTAGCTCTAGAGGAGATGAATGTTGACACCATCGTTTAGTACAACAGTTAACTGTTGATTACATACTGACAAACAGGTACTGACACACACAGTTTTGTTTTGTTTTTTTCTTTTTTTTCCTGTTAAATGCCCTGAAGGGAGACCATTTCTGCTCCATAACTGAATGGTCCCCCTTTTAGATTTCCCTTCTGAATGTTTATTTCCCTTGTTTTCCCTTTTCCTTTTTCCTTTTACTCCATAAAGCCTTGGTGCCCATTAAAGATCCCGATCTTGAATGAGTCGATTTTCTTATTACAACTGTTTGTTTTTATAAATGACTCTGTTTTTTATTTTACTAAAAATGTGTTTATACCAGTTATGCTTACTAGAAATGCCTTATTGCAAAATACTCATATTAGATGAGTGTTTATTAGAACTGATTTCATTACACATTTTTTACTAAGATGTGCTTTTGTTATTTCTTCTTGATGTGTCTTTTCCATTAGAAGTAAGTGCTAGAAGTTTTGAAGTCGTACTTACTATATGTACTCTTTTATTATTATTTTTTACTAGATGTGAAAAAAAAAATATTAAAAGTAATAATAATAATTAAAAAAAAAAAGAAAATCTAACAATCAATGATAATAATAATGATTTTTTATTTTTTCAATAATCAATAATAATAATGATTTTTTATTTTTTTCAATAATCAATAATAATAATAATAATGATTTTTTTCGATAAATAATAATAATTATTATTTTTTCCAATCAATAATAACAATAATGCATTTTTTCCATAATAATAATAATAACATTACAAACAAATATTTTTTGTGTAATCAATAAAGATAATTTTGCATGCTGTCATATTCCTATCTAATAAATAAATCCAGAAGTATTCACACCTAGTAGGTGTGAAAGGAGGGATTGTTAGGATTTATTTTTTACCTCTCTGCACCTCATGCCTCTCACGCTTTAAAATTAATCTAATTGATTTACATTGTTTGATTTACATTAATACACTTGATTCTAATTGACAAATAAAGACTGTGATTACCTGTTTTTACTAATGATCAATACTAAATAGTTAGATAATGGGTGGCAGACAGGCCCTGTTGATAGATGAGAGGGTTGGAAGCGTTAACCCTTTTTATGAGGGGTTAATACATAGGAGAGAAGAGCCAGGGAACGAAATATATCCATCAATCCATGTCTCTTAGTGAGAACAGGCCACAGTCTTAAACCAAAAGTGTTTGCATGAATGTGTCCTTGAGGTGTGGAGGAGGGTGGCAGAGAGGAGGCAGAGGCTAGGATAGATGGCAGGAAGGGAGTTTTTCTTTCAACAGGCCGCTGACCACCTGGAGACTATCGTGTTGCTAAGGGGCTGGGACCAGCTCGTGCACCAACGAAGGGGGGCTAAGTCTAAACCACAGCACCACCCCACCTGTACAACCAATGAATATTGTTAAACTTATCTGTTCTTAACCAATGAGAAATTCTACATTTTCTGATACCAAAATTATATGGTACAATGTAAAGAGAGATTTTGCATCTTTTTCTGGGCGATTGGTTACAGAGTAACAGCACTCCGCTGACTGTGATTTGTCAAACAGAGAAAGTCCTTGATCAAGCCTTTTACTTAATGATACAATTCGAAATAAATGGTAAACAGTACGTCGTGGTTCTGTCTTCACTCAAATAAACGAACACGCTCAACACATGCACATTTTACTAGTGTTTGTGAGAGCGTCTCAGTTGTGTATGTGAGTGTTTAATTTTTGTATAATTTTCCAGTTGTTTGTGTAAGAGTTTCAGTTGTGTGTGTAAAAGCATTTCATCTGTATGTGTGTGTGGTATTCAGTATAGTATGTAAATGAGTTTGGTTTTATATGTGTATGTGAGAGGTACTTCTGAATAATGGCCCTAATGGCTCCTCATAGAGCTTTATATACCATTCAGACATTCCCAGATCCTCTCCTGTCTCTCCATGTCCTCAGCCTCGGGTGTCTCAGCAAACTGGTGCGAATCTGGCTGACAGGAGACTCCGGTCCTCCACTTCATATGACATTTCTGTCGCAAAAATGTCTGTGCTTCTACATGAATCGTCGCTCATATCTAGATAACCTAGAAAACCCGGATAATGTGCTTGCTTGTATAGTGTGTCAGTGTGTGTGTGTGTGTGTGTGTGTGTGTGTGTGTGCGGGCGCTGGTGCTGGTGGTCCAAGCCCTGCTTTAAATTTCCAGGGTAGAGTTGCTTCAAAACTCTGGGGTTTAGATACTCTTTACATATCATCGAGACAACTGAAAACAACACTGTCCTCCATTAAACAGGTACATTTAGATTTGGGGAATCATCACTACGAATGTTGAAATTACATCCAATCTGATCTTGACATATCTTCTTTTATATTAAACTCTTTCCTTGTCTTTCTTTCTCTGGCCTGGCGTGAAGCATAACTACATAAGCAGACAGTGAAACACATGAACACTTCTTCACCATCATATTAGATGTGATTACATTTAGTGAGACGATACTTTAAAAGGTGATAACTGCCTCTAATACACAGCACATATTAGAGTGGACAGTAAATAAATAAATCAAATCTGATGAACTTTACTGTTATTCTTAAGCACTGAGGAGGAAAAATATAGTGTTTGTGTCACCATCCAATCCAGTCTTTTTTCACCACCAATTCTCCAGGGAGGTTGATTTGTGTGATATCATTATGTGTCGCAGGAGTGGCAGTTGCCCCATTCCTGTAGAGAGTTCTCCTTAGATGCGCTAGCTGTAACCGGGGAGCTGTCACAACTAATCTCCTATCATCACTTCTCATCACCTCCCCAGTCAAAGAAAATGATATCCAGGTAAAGATTACTCTTTGCTGCTCCGCTCTTTTTTTTTTTTTCCTTCTCTCTCCTAACCTGTGAAACAATTTTCTTTGACAGGGCAGCAGAGTGGGCTAGGTGCTATTTTGATATTAGCATATATATCACCAGTTATGCAGAATAGTCCATTCAGTCTGAGACGAGAGCCTGTCTGGGTGTCAGAGTCGGCTCTGCATTTGACTTCTGAAAACACGGACAGGCCTCACTCCGCTCTGAGCCAAGCGTTTCCATCTTTTCAAGTCAGTTCAGTGGTCTTTTATTGAAATCCATCGTAAATCTCTCTTTCTTCAAATGTGAAGACAATTTCTTATATTTTTTTTCAAATCTAAACAACTTTTTTCTTGATTTGAATACACAGATCTGCTCTAATGTTTTAAAATACTATTCCCCAATACTATACTTTCTCTTCAGTTCTCTTTGGTGACAACATATATACACACATTGAACTGATTTTGACAATCTAGAAGAGGCATCAACTGTAATGACTCATTTTGTGAGAAGTGATACTTCTCCTGAGCCAGAATGTGTTTCTGGTTACAAGAAGGATCTTTTCATGAAAAAGGTCTATCTCTGTATGAATCGCTTCTGTAATGTTGTCAGACACTAAGAATAATGACCTCAGCCTGTCAGTGACAAAAACAAGCACCCTTAGTGGACGTTACTTTGACAGCCACAGCTGCCCCAAAGGATTAAAGCCAAGTTATGGCTGCCAGCTGAGGTCATCTATTGGACCGATTCTGAAAGTTTTGGTAAGTATGAATTTTAATTACTGGAATTTCCTTTAAATAACACAACATGAGTTCATAATGTAACACCTTTTCAGAGATGAGGCCCCCTATTGTTGTGTATTTAACTCCCAACTACAAACTGAATTGGATGTTACAGTATGTATGAAAGGTAATTCAGTTTTTTACCTGGATGGCGATGGTGAGCGAGGTGGCGTTGAAGTGCTTCTCCACCAGGTTGGCGACTCTCTGAGTGCTGCAGAATAAATCTGCCACCTCGTTTGGCTGAAGATCCCGAAAACGCTCCACTGGTCTCAGAGGGCACACCAACATATCTGAGCAATTTGTGTTAAGGAATTCTTTGCTGAAAACACATTTAAATATTGTTAAACCTGAAACAATAGAGCAAGAATTTACCAATCTCTTAGAAATCGAAATCCTCTTTTACATTATAGTGAGTCTTAGTGCTTCATGCAATGCTCTCTCTGCTTCACCATGCACAAACTACTGTATGTGCACCGCTGTATTGTATGACAGGTGGCCATGATATAAGTGAAATAATCCACTCCAAGCTGTGCAGTTACTGAAAAATAATGCAGCATCAAGCATCCTAATCTGGCAATATAAATGGTTCAATTGGCTGAAAACTGTTCACCACTTTTTCTTTATTAAATGACTAAATTTCCACCGACTCAGTAAGCAGAGTGTGAAATATACAATGACTTTGGGCTGAACGATTTGGGAAAAATCTTATCTTTTTTAAGTCAAGCTCCAGTTCAATATTCACTGTGTAATAGACTTTTAAACATGTGATGGAGCATTACCACATTGATATATCATCAAAATATCTATATCTATATTCTAGAGACAAGAACGCAGCAAATTTAACTGCAACCTCCATGATTGGCAAATCGCATTGTTTCCACCCTGGTCAACTTTTTTGTCCAGGGTGGAAAGGGAACCCAGTACTGCATGTAGCTCAGTGAACTGAAGTCTGACAAATAAAGTATACTGATGTTTACCTTCTGCAATCTGTAGACGATGATAAATCAAATCCATTTCACCAGAGTACAGGGCATTACCACGAAACTACTTTTGTAGTCGCTATTCTAGAGAAGAAACTGTCAGCAAGTCACACACACACACGCACACACACGCATGCACACACATGCATGCACGCACGCGCACAAACCGCCAACACATACCTACACAAAACTTCTGCAGATGAGGTAAATAGCGTCCAAAATTGTATGGAAAATCACCCCAATATTACTTTATAATAACAATCCTCCTATAACAAGTAGTTAATAAATAGCTGGTGATTTCTCTAATGTACTTACAGGAAACTTCCCACTGGTTTCTGCTTAACTTCTGCTGTCTTAGCAGCATCCACATTTCCAGATATCACTGTCTAACCTCCCTTTACCTCAGTTTAACTAACCTGCAGAAGTTGAGCAGAAACTAGCTAGAAATTAAGCAGCAAAAGCTCACTTCACAAACAAAAATGAATTATCACGTACTTTTTTATTAACTATGTACAAAAATAGGACCACATATAATGTGACAAACAAAAACAGCGAAAAAAGCTAGAAAACTATATGTTTAATGTCAGGATGTTTCAATCTAAGAAGTTGGGGCATCTCAGAATAATTTAAAAAGATTCAAATACTTTGAAGACTTTCACCAATCAAATGCATGGGAGATGTTGTTCAAATCCTTAGTGAAGACGAAATATAAAGGCAGCAAGCCATAAAAAAGTGAAAGAGACATTGGAGTTCATTCCTGTCTCATGAAACAGCATCCTGTTGTGAGAAGATGATTACATCTTAGCATTTCATGCCACAGTGGCCTCGTCTCAGAGCCGTTCATCTCAAGAGCCACAAGCAGAGGCACAAATGATCAGTTTGCTCTTTTTTCTCTGTATATGTGTGTGTGTCTGTCTGTCTGTCTGTCTGTGTGTGTGTGCATGTACATGTGTGTGTGCATGTATGTGTGTGTGTTCATGTGGAGTGTGTACTGGAATGAAATCAGACGTCACATGAGCTGATATCTTTTTCTCCTCTGTACTATGCTGTGATTGAGCCTGTCCATACGAAGGACGAGTCTGGAGCTTGTTTTCTTTCTGTCACTGGATGAATCACAGACACATTAACCTCAACAAGTTATCCACCACTGTACGGTGTGTGTGTCCTTTATCCAACTTACCAAAACATAAAGGCAGCAGAGATAAACCTTCCAATGACAAGGATAAGTACTGAAAGCTGTTTATTTATTCAGTCATTCATTAGTTCTTTCATTCAGTACTCTCCCGCCATCTTGCCAGTGGAAGTGTCAATCTCTGAATGCGACTTAACAGGGAGGAGAGTAAAGGTGAGGCTTAGTTCCATATAAATGCCTGGATAATTTGTTGTTTTGTCGTTAGCGAAAAACAATATTGACCTTGAAGTTGAAAAAGGAGCCTCATATGGAGTCCATTCATTCATTCGCATTCGGAGATCGACACTTCTTGACTGGCAAGATGGCGGTCGCTGGAAAAAACAACTGGTAAAGTGAGTTGTTCAAAAACTTTCTTTTTAGCAAACTTTGTGTACACAATGTTCTCAATGCTCGAGTTCATGTGTAGAGACCCTGGTGATACTACGAGCAGAGTTTCATGTTGTGTCGAGCATTAGTGTTTTAAAAATAGCGATTTTGATGCTATCATAGTAATGCCCCTAGCACTGCCACTGAAAATGACTGTGACATTTTTCTTTTTTTTTTTCATTTTGAAAATGAAAATATGGCCAATCTTAAAAGTGGCGCTTTCATCGTAATTATGCTTTTAAACCAAAGTTTGACTTGGGTGTATTCATAAAAAGACCCTGGGTTGGATTTTGGCGAGAGTTTTGCTTTAGCAGGAGGACACCGGGGGAAACACGTTGAAAGAAACACAGACGCCAGCGTCATGACGTCTACCGCCAAGCCTCTTTTTGATCTGCAGTACCGGCTTGCTGTGTGAATTTCACCTGGTGCAGCTTTAGGCCAATGCTGCTTGGTTCTGTGTGAACAAACAATGGCGGAGAATTGGCGAACCGCTGCTGCGGAGGTAATGTGGCATCTCTGTGTGAAAAGGGCTATTGATGCTTTGATGCTTAGTGCTCACATGCAGTTAAAGTGGATGGACAGTGTTTGTCAGATGTCAAACTTTTAATGCGAGGATGACAGCCATATTACATCCCCATCTTGTTGCTACGGTTTATACTCAACCAGACTCAAATTTAAAATATGCACTACAGAATTATTTCCTGAGTGTATATGTGTTTATGTATGTATATAAATAATTGTGTACGTGTCTAAGTTTGAGTAGCATGAATGAGTTTATGAACTTTCATTTCTGTTATACAACCCTGTGTTGTGACACATAAATCACCTCGCTAGCTCAATGAACAGGGACACTCACAAACTTGCTGTTCAGGTATGACGACTTGTTGTCCATCCAGCACTCTGAACTCAACACTTGTGCTTTATACTGAACTATATGAACATAAAACTTCCTGCACCGTTATGGAACCTTGGACATAAATCACTGGCGTAGAATTATCTCATTTAAAAAAAAATCCAGACGACACTGGGATGCGGGACCATAGAAAAGCTTTTGCCATCCCTGGCTGCAGCCCCAAACCCAATCAGGAAGCAGAGTATACAAGCCTGACATTCTATTCATCATCTCAGTCTAATAAACACAGGAACTTTTCACAAGGTGCCAATCCCTCGCTCCTTTTACTATATGCCAATACACACAGCACCTTTTGAGGATGTATCCACACACAGACACACACACTTTTTTCAGAGGATCCCAAATGGCCTGGGTCTTTAGCGTGCCAGGGGAGGATGATTTTGTCCCCAAAACTATTGTGTGGGTAAGAGAGAAGAGAGCTTTCCATATGTCTCTGCCCCAGCCAATCTCATCATCAGCCCCGAACAGCCTCTCCTCTCTGTCTCCGGCCGGCTGCTCCAGTCAGGGGGTTTGAAGGATGAGATTGAAGAGCCCGAGCATTTCCATATAGTGAGAAAACCATCTGCTCATATCCCATTATTATCTGTCACAACAGTTATTTGACTGCTTTTGTCTGATTCACTCCCGGGGTCGTGGTGCATGTAATAAGAACAAGGCATCACAGATTGGTTTTACATTGCAAATGCAATCATTTCTTTGAGGGAAAACATCTGTCCTTGTACCCCTCACATCCGCACGCCCTAAACCCATTCCCAATGCCACGCTGTCATTATTACTCGTGCCTCTCAGTGACCTTCCTCCTCCTCTCTGTCCCATCTGTATCACACCAATTTTACAAAATCTAATACAACTTGATTCTGTGGGCTGTTCACGGTGGAAAATGACCAAATCAAGTAGACTTATAATGGCCACGTGCGGGGTAAGATCACTCCAGGTGGGAGTGTGGTGTTAATGGACACTACTGCCTCCTGATGCAAATAATAATAATAAGACCTTTATTTATATAGAGCTTTTCAGGAACATTACAAAGAACTATTCTTACAATTCAAGAACATTTAGTTTAGGCTTACGATAAAGTAATGAAGAGAAGTCTTGCTCTGAAATCTCACAAGGTGAGTTGACACAGTCGCTGCCTCGTCTAGATTGTCAAAATCAGTTAGTCAGCCATTACTGTGAAAATACATTCTTGCTGGCAGGTAAACTATGACCTGCTCTTTCCAACTCTTTCCACTGTCATCTTCCATCAGCAACTCGCCTCTTGAATTATTTCAGAGCGAGACATCTTGTGTTAGGATCTTAATATTAAACAAAAAGGTCCATTTCCATACGAATTGTTTCCGTAACGTTGTCAGACACTTAATTTGTCAGGTTTACTTTAATCTCAGATTAGCTCTAATCAGAGTTGGGTACAAGTACGATTAAAATTAATAAATCCAGATTTAAAATTAAGCAGAACCACCATTGCACCATTGAAACTTATTATCTGCTTAGTAAAGCTAAGTTTATTTATGTGAACCAAAGTTAAACAGAGTTTAATCAACGTGGAAATGCTACCCACATTAACATATAGATATAGATATATAAATGAAATAAATGTGCATGCTGTCATAAGTATAAAGGATGGAGAAAACCATTGTGTGTGGGTTGCTCTGAGTAAAATGTCAGGTTGTTTGCTTGGTGGATCGAAGCTTTACTGTTAGTTACATCGTGATGTTGTTCAGCTGTTTCAGGAGTCATGTTCAGTTACTGCTGGTGAAAACCCAACATATCATGATTTTGCTGCATATTAAAAGCTTTTAAATGACAAAATTATATATTTGGTTTTTATTGTGAAGAGTTTATAGGAAATTAAATGAATTAAATTAAATCAATGGAGCTTTATGAGAGCAGATTATTCAATAATACAGCAGGGAGGAAGAGAGAGGGTGGCTGCTCCTCTGACACTAAAGACAGGTGTTCTTTAGTTAGAGACACACCTTGAAGCAAGATGTTCCGTTGTAATGGAGATATAACTCAGCTGTGCTAGGCTGATGTGCCGAGTCAAACTGAGGGAAGCAAATCTGGCAAATGTGGAAATGCCCTTTTAGTTAACCAGCCTCATCTATGTCACTGTCCTGTCAGACAGCAGGTCCAGTCTTCTGCTCCATTACCTACTGACCTGATATCTTGATAAAAATTCTGCAGCATCATAAAACCAAGGTAGATTGACTCTGTCCATTAATTTTATCCCAGTAACTTGATAGTTTTACTCAGTTCATTTTTTAAAAAAAGAAAACCTTGTTAAAAGTTAAACCTTCTCAACAATAAATTTTAATTTAAGTTAATACTGGATCGCCGTTTGAATTGTTTAAAGTTTAAAGTTTTGGTACAACACCCCCTTTTTAAAGGAATTTCATACCCGAATGGAAAAGCTTTCACCAGAACAACTGTAAGGTCAAAATGCAAATGCCATACTTCATTTTAAAGTTATTAACTTCTAGGTTCCTAAAAAAATACATATGTCAAACATAGCTCAAAAACATTTTTTGTTGTTCTAATCTACAACAAATCATATTTGAATAACATCATACATTTTCATGCATACCATCATTGGAAAGGTAAAATTGCTAACAAGCGTGAATGATTGATCTGTTGATAGCCAATAAAACCTTGTTCTAGCATGTTCACAAACGATCCATGACAGAGCCCATTGGCCTTTCAAGCTAGGAGCGCTTGCTGTACTCAGGGGGCCAACATCTCTGGTCAGGAAGAAGAGAAAACATGTCTCCTCGTGAAAGTAGATTGGTTTTTGGTTTACAAACAAAGTTTCCAGACAGAGCACAACAGAAATGTTGATTTAGGATTTTAAAATCAGGTTTTCTGAATTTCAGAGAGGAACCCAGTTTCCATTGAGAGACTCTCTGTGGCAGTCCTGGGGAGGAGATGATAGGCCAGCTATCAGGTCCACCAGTGCCAAACAGGAGTTTGATAGCAGGGGGAATTCCTGTGGTCTTTAGGGTTGAAGAGAGAAAGAGAGACCCTATGACCCAGCCCAGGAGGGCTTACTAACAGTACCTCTACGTCCATTCTTCCCCATCTCTGCTTTTGATATCCCCTCTGTGGTCTTCCATTTTTATCTCCAGTGGGGATAGGTCTTCTGATCCACTTCTGGTCAGACCAATAAATTAAATGCATCTCATATTCCAGCTAGAAGTAGTGTAAGTTGATAAATAATACTTTGCAAACCAACTTGAACGCACAAAGCAATTAAGCCCTAACCTGACTCTCGCCAGATGAATTTCGTTCCGCCTAGCTCCACTCATCCATCTGGGATCGCTCCATTGGAGATGTGTTTCAGAAGGCTGGGCCTTATCAAAAATCCTTGCATATGATTGGATAAACCACTTGTCTGTCATCTTTATTGACATGCTACTTCAACCACTCACATCGAAACCAACCTGTGACGTTGATGAGAGTGACGTTCTTTTAACGAAAAAATATTGGGGAAATTGGACAACACGGATGAAATAGCAGCATCAATGTTGACGCTTGCTTCCTCGATGCGAGGCCATTGTTGTCTGAATCAAAACAGTCGCTTCTCCGCTACGTCACATCTATGAAACTCCCGCCCGGCGGTCCTGATTGGCTCTACCATAAAATCTGGTGCCGAAATCCCTCCCAACGGGAACGATCCCAGATGTATGTGAGTGGAACTAGGCGGAACTAGGCGGAACGAAATGCATCTGGCGAGAGTCAGGTTAATTAAGCCCTGCTCTGCCTGAAAAACTATGAACTCGCACAGAGTAAATTTGCTTTTCTTGTGGCCTTATGCAGCGGCATACAAGCCACAGCCATGTCAGAAAAAACACGGACTCTTTCGGCCTCTATCACGATCCACTGCTGCTCCTCTCAGGGTCACTCATGGGGCAACTCTTCGCTGCAAGAGTGTGTCCGGGCTCGTCAGGTAGGGTGGAGAGGCCAGCTCTCGCTGGCTGAACTGACTGTCAGAAAAACTCCAGCGCAACCCATTAACACTAGAGTGAGAAAATGCGTGCTACCAGAAAGGAAATTATGACTAAAAAAGAGCAGGTCAGCTCGCCGGTATGGCACTATTTGTATTTATTTGTGTGTTTGTCATTGTGATGTTAACATAATTAAAACCTGTGAGCCTTGATAAAGTAGTGACATTCAACATTTTTTCACCTGGTCTTTAAAAATTATATAAAAAAAGGACAGGTCATTAAAAATGATCAATAATTATCTACGTCGGTCGATATGTAAACTAAACTAAACTATTAATCTAACTTCATGTAGTATATTTTCCTGTATGACCATTTTACATCTTGAACTTCATTGATTTTAAACATATGCTTACTCTCAGCAATACACTTCAAACAAATATTTACAGAGGCTGCATACTCTCCTCTATACCACTGACCTTTCTGTGTAAAATGACTGGAGTGCCCCTTATAGAAACAATGTTCTGATATGTACCGTCTAACTGACATCTTATGGTGAATGTTGCGTATTATTGTGTGTCACTGAAAAAACTGAAGTTAAGCTCCGAAGCTTTTCTCAGCCTCTACAACAGCAATGAAGGAATGAAGAGAATGATAAAACAAATTCACACACTCTCACTGTCTCTCACTCCCTCACCCTCTATCTCTCCCTTCCTATCTCTCTTTTTGACTGTGTCTCTCACACACACTCCCAGTCTAACAGGCAGTGATGAAGGCAGCAGGCCCTCAAATGAATCAAAATGCCCTTTCCCTTGGCAGCTCCAAATCCTGGACGGCCAAAACAAAGAGATCCATCACTGCCGCTGCAACAATTGGCTCTTTCTGCCCGATTACAGCTGGCCTAAAATGGCCCCCATCGCCAAATCATGCCTCGGAAAATGACACACAGCTACTGACATGTTCATTCATCTCAACATAAAAATATCAACGAGCTTTAGGAAAGCCACGACTGTACAACCATGATTTGTGCGTATTAAGTTCCTGGTAGCAAAAGGAGAAAAAGGCCAATGTAGTACATTTTCCTCCTTGCTACTGTGTTTCAACAACTTTAATTACACATTTTCTTCACTTTCTTTTAATGTTTAACGAGGACGTGTGTGATCAGGAAGCAAGGTTCTTTTTTTTTCTATTCAGAGCTTAAGAGCTTCTTTCTATAAATTATTGAAGCCTTTGTACATATGTGTATAGGAAAAACCTTCAGCTTCTGTTGGGGTTTTATATTTTTGTGAACTGTCATTATGGCAGTTGTTTTAAATTTTTATTTTTTTTTTCATGTTAAGTGATCAACGCTGTCTGTTTTCTGGCTTAGCCTGTCTGCGTTGTAGCTCAGCACGAAAAAAAAGCCGACTGAAGAGGGAACATTTAAGACCCCAGCCGCATCAATGAAAACGTGACATAAAATGAATGTCCCCTCTTTAGTTGGCTTTTGTTCCCAGGCCTAACTATTGTGTCCTCTCCCTGGCCAGTGGACACTGGCCTCCAACAACCACCACGTCCTATCAAATACACACACACACACACACTTGCAGTCAGGGCTCATGGTGTGATGTTTCTATATGTGGAGTGGTGGAGAGATGGAATGATGTCATACGTATGTCACCATTTTTATCCTCTTCTCTTCGAGTTTGCAGGGTAAACATAGATGCTTCGAGTAAAGGTGTCTTGAGCTGAGAAACAGCAGATGAAGGGCTTCTTAAGGATTTTTATTTAAATTAATTGTCTGCTGAAATAATAGTGATTTAACTGTGTTTTACTGTCTCCATATATCCTTACTTTTGTAAAACCTAATCTTTATACATTCTGACATTTTTTGCTTATTATTTGGGAAAGTGAGATGTCTGCATAGAGCCCAAACCATAGAACACCCACCCCAGACACAGTCTGTTCACCCTGCTGCCACCTGACAACAGATACATAAAAATCTGCTGCCATACCACCAAACTACAGAGCAGCTCCTCCCTCAGACTGTCAGACTCGTTGTACTCACTTTGTACAACCTTGTGTTATAGCATGACAACATGTAGAATAAAATGAAACTTGAACCTTTGAACCACCATTGTTTCTTTGTTCTGCCAGACACACACACACACACACACACACACACACACACACACACACCTGCATATAGTACATAGTTGTATTAGTTGATGTCGTCATCCTTGTGTTAAATAAAAGACTGTTGAACCTTCATGCTATCCATTTAATATTGTACAAGAGTGAATGTTGCCAACCTCTACTCTATTAAGGATCCTTCGATCATTACAGCTGTTATGGTAATCATGGTTGTAGTTAGAGTTACAAACTGACAGTTTAGTACCTTTTTATGAGACCGCTTTTGGTCTCTTTTCCCTTCTTCAAGGGTGGTGCCCCAAGGTGATCTAATGTAAATTGAATCTTATTTATTTATCTATCATCATTAATAATTATCCCTGATAATCATCATTTTCTCTATTAACATGAATTGGATTTATGAAATGCTTCAAGCACAATATCTTAGATATCATTTTTAACATATGGTCAGATCACACTTAAGCTTATTTATATCAGTTAGTTGATGGTGATAATATTAATTGAATCATTCATTAATTCATTCAAACAATTGAAAATGACTTTGACCTCATCAGGACATATTTGTTTAGATACCTGCATCTAAGAAATTTTCTTTACAGCTCACAAAGAATGGGGAAAATTGATCAATCATATTCCCACTGAAAAATGTCTCATAGACATACAAAATAAAAATTGTGAACTGTTGTGAATTGTTTACTGATCTATAAACTCACTCAATTCCCTGCAGATAAAATGGAGATGGGAGGCGGAAGCAATCAAGATTGATTATAAAGATCACAAAAGACTTGTAACGAGGTGTGTACTCAGGCTCACTTAGTCACAAATTCAAACTCATGGAAACAATTTAAGTGGAAAATAATAACCAGATTTTTAAGAGCACCAGAAATAACAGCCAAGACAGGTCCAGCACATTCCAGCACACCCATATATTCTGGAAGTGTCCTGACTAAAAATATTTTGGCAAGAGGTATTCGATGGGGAGGGTCAAGAAATAACTTTTAAATATATTACTTACAGCAGCCTTGAAGTGTATAACCACCAGATGACTAAAACCAGACCCTCCCTCTTCCTGGGGTCTCCATTATCTTTACTGGCAATATTCATTAACAAAATGACACAAACCAATAAGACACACAACAATTCTGTCAGAATTTAGCTCAACAGGTTTAACTCAACGTGAAGTTAACCTCCTGAGAGCAAGAAGAAAGGCACCACAGTCCAGAGAGTTGTGGAGTTCAAGATGCACCACCTTGGTCAAGCATCAAGCATCAAGCATTTTAAGGCGACGCCCCACTGTTTCTCGGTACATCGTCCAATTTTGACAATTAGGGAGCCAAAGCAGTCTACTCCTGTGGAATAGAGGGCTTAGTAACCTAAGACAGGCAGCTGAAAGGTCAGCCATAAGGGGGACTCACCACTGATGGCAGGCAGGGCAGGATGATTGATAGTATTTTACTGCCTCCTTCCCAAGAAGAATCCAGTCGTGTCTACAGATTTCAGAGAAGGCATTCTCAGCCTGTGTGTTAGTAGGACTAGCATGCTGGTGTGTACTGATAGTGTGTAAAAACAAAGTAGGTATGCTCTTATCGGAAGGAGTGTTACAGCTGAAGTGCTGTGGGTGTTTGTGTGCTGTCGCCTCTTGTTAGGTCCCCCTGAAATTCAGGAGAAAGAGCTTTAACCTTGCTGCTGAGGGAAAGAAGTTTACCAAACTGCAAAAAATTCATTCAGCTCCATCGAATAACTTTCTGCTTGTAATTGTTAGAGCAGGCGGATTTCAGCATCTCTATAAGTTCCAGCTGATGAACTCTCTGAGGTTTGCATGTTGAGTCAATTGTATATAATATGTACTAAGTCTTTCCACAAGTAGCAATGAGTGAAGAGAGTTTAGTGTAATCTGACTTGGTGTTTAGGCCAAACAGGCCAACTGGCATGTGGTGGTGGCTTAAGGAATGCTGATCTATTCCTCCATTAATTAGTCTGGGATAGGTGGACCTGGACATGACAAAGCCAATGTGACATTCTTCATTGTACTCATTGGGCATATACTGTAAGCTCGGACACATCACAAAGGACATGCAGGGAATGGACATTGACTCAAGACTTGACATCTTGATTTAGGCAGCTTGAAGAACCGCATGTAGGTCAGGGTCATCCCTTTCTCTTTGTTTTGACCAAAGTTGTTGGACAAGGATATTGGCTTCAGTAACATAGAGTATAAGAAGCCATACAGGGTCATATTGTTGAGCAAGCTCTTGACAGATTCTCAGCATAGTCACTGGTGACTCTTGAAGGGGCTTGTGCTTGTAACTCAAGAAATGGGAAAAACATTTTCACTTTCCTGGAATCTGAATACAGTTGAATATCAGGTGAGCTTTACTATTATGACAGGCCAGATGAGGAGGCAGATACCAGGATTATGTTGAGCTGTTGACCGTTTCAGGAGGAATTTTTCTAAGATCAGTCTCTTTGGCAGTAAAGGCCTTCTGAATTGGGTACCTGAAAGGTTGGTGCTGAGATGAGGGCAATCTCTAACTGAACTATTTTTCCTTCAGTGTGAGTGAGATCAGAACTGTTTGTGTGGAGAGGAAGTACCTACTTCTGTCCCTTCGGTTGAATCTATTTTACGGTTCTAGGCAAGATCATGTATCAAACAGAGCCATCTGGAATGGCATATGTGCTGAGTGAGTGAAGCATGCCGACAACTGTAAATACCATCCAGGTATAGGTGTGTGAATGAGAGAAGTGCACTTTTCTGTGTGAGCGTAAAGGTTCAGGATGTGGTTCTTGTCAAGCCACAAAACGCAAGACCTGAAGATGGAACTCACCACAGTCAGGAGAAGGTTTTTTAAGTGTACAAGACCTGCTAGACCTTGTGCGTGTGGCAACAGAGAGATATTTTTTTTCAAGAGGAATGTTGAGACTGGACAGGAGGCAAGTCCAGATTGGAGCCAAAGTAGACAACTGTCTGACTCTTAGTCTTGGTAGGCTTGAATGGCCTGTTGCTTGACTACTCCAGATGATACTGTTGGACAAGTGAAATTGAAAGCCTCTGCTGCTGAGCCTGACTGTAACCATTCTGCCAAGTCCCTTAAATTGTTTAGGTTCTATGTGGCTACAGTGAGTTTGCCTTGTAAGTGTAAGAACTTGATGAAACGCTTACTTCAGTGTTTTGGTAGCTTGCTCAGTAAACGGTCAACACAGGGCCAACAGACCAGCTCATAGCCAGTTGAGCCCTACAACGATACCAACATACTCACCCGCAGGTGACCCACAGGGGAAGACTCTGAAACCCTTGTTAGTCACCAATTCTGATTTTGGGTCATGCAAGTAAAGCAATTATCTCATTCTGAGCCAACTGATGGGGCTGACCATACTGCAATTGGAAGGCCTGGTCTGCAGCAATATAACCCAGGATTTCCACTGGTTGCATGTGCATTACGGAACAGTTCCGCTGCGGTTTTGCTGCATGCTCCCTTGTCTGTCAACACCCACCATCTGCTTCTTGAGTGCAGCACGGCGCAGCACTGCCAGACAGCTGGAGTTGCAAGACCAAGGAGTTCCTGCGGTATTTACAGAATCATGCGCGATCACAGTTATACATGTATGTGTTATAAACACAACAACAAACACACAAAGTTTAGTGTTCACAACCGAAGGATTAGACTTGCTTGGATTTGTCTCTTTTTTTGAGATTTGTTGTGCTGGCCTCAACACGGAGTGTTTCATTCTGAAAATTAATCGGATGTTCTAATGGTGTTTCGGTGTCTGACTTTCCGTCTTGCTCGATCTGCTCTGTGCTGAATTTGGCTAAATTGACGCACCATGCTCCAGCATCCAGCAAAAAAAAAAAGCCCTGCATAAGTTTAATTGATACAAGCAGTTTGTATGTTTATAGGTTCATGATTGGTGTCCACAGTCATTTAGCTTGATGCAAAAACTATACAGAAGGTAAATTGTGGTTAGTAAAGTTATTTCACTGGCCATGGCTGTGTATTTCCATGAATGAGTGGTTGCTTTTACTTGTCAATTCCCTTGAGAGTGATTAGTTAAGTGCGTGCATCACCGTGGTGTCATGGCTTCATCTTAGGGCAGTGCTAGGCATAGCGGTAACTCAATACAGGCCACCTTTTTTGTTCCGCTACATATAATGACTGAGTTTAATGGTTGTACTATATAGGCTACACATGTTTTCTGACTTTGTGTTTTTTATTCCTCCCTTTTCAGACACCACACGCCCATAATTATAGACAAACTCTTGAATACAAAGTTAAACTTCAGCAAAGGCATTCCTGTACACCCTGTCAAGCTACTGGGTCATCAATAAAGTTTTAAACTGGAACCTCTGGACTATCTGTGACTTGACCAGTCAGTTCAGTGGTGGGTGGTGATTTTCCATAACTGAAGTGTATGAGAGAAGCCACTGTCAGCCAATTCTTTCTTTTAACTTAGTTGAACTGCTTCATATTCGTCTCTCTAGATTTGACGTTGTTGTTGTGTGTCGCACTGTGAGTGACACAAAGGATGCTTTGAAATCTTGTATGAGCGGCCAGAGCGTCAAGACTGAGATGCATCTGTAGAAATCTGCTTTGTACCACATTTCAAACCACCTCCAAATGTGGTTTGGATCGGATTTGGTTCTTGTCAGCGGGGATTTTATAACAGAACTATGAGCAGGACGTGCACTTCGATTTTCTCTGACTGTGCCGAAATCTGATGTTTTCACATGGATGATGAAGAAAGTGATGAGTTTGTGTGTGTGTGTGTCTCTATGTATACTCACTGGCCACTTGGTTAGGTACACCTTTTTAGTACTGGTTTTTTTTGCCTTCAGAAGTGTCGTAATTCTTTGTGGCATACTTTCTATAAGGTGTTGGACACATTCTTCAGATATTTTGGTCCATATTGACATGACAGCATCACGCAGTTGCACATTTGTCGACTGCACATCCATAGCTGTGTCCCAATTCAGGGGCTGCATCCCTCTAAGGACGCATTTGAAGGCCAATTACATCACAATGCCGTGCGAAGGCTGCCTTTAATTCAAAGGCTCCTTCAAATGCGGCCTTCTTTTCCCTCTTTTTGGAGGATGCACCGTTACTATCCTGCGCGGCCTCCCATTTCCCAAGATTCTTTGCGTACCGCTGCTCAGTCTTGAAAAAGAAGAAAGAAAAAAAGAAAATGGTGACATCAAGTGGCGCAGATCTCACATTTAAATGTAAGTATTGGGTTTATACTAGTTTTTTACTCATTTGAACATCCAACGCCAGATATGTTAAACTTCAAGGGACCTTAAAACCTCAAAATGTAAGTTAAAATACGTGATGTGGGTAATGTTTAGCTTGATGCCTTTGGAAGTAAGTTAAGGTATTAAAAGCCTTTACTTTCAAAATGTTAGATGTTCAGAGGTTGACTTATATCTTATATTAAATGGACCAAGGTGAACAAATTTAGATCAGGCTGTGATCCCTGCTTTATTTCCAGACTGTAAATCTGTAAAGTATAGTTAAATGTTTGGATTGAATAAAGAGCTATGTTTAGGATTATCATTATTATGATTATATTTTTGCTGTATTAGAACCCTTTTGTCTGTTGACATAATACAAAACGTGTTTTACATTTAATTTCGTTTTAGCAAGGAGCAAACGGAGCAATTTAATCAAACTCTGAGGTCAGAATGATTTTTTGTTCACGGGGGCGAAACATTCTGCCGCTGTTGGATGGAGGTAAAGCAATAATAAATAGCCCATTTGTCAGTCATGATGTCACTTTTTGTAAGTCTTTGCATCCCTGTGTTAATGTGATCTTGTGTTTACCTTTTCTCTGGCTTCTCTCTGTGTTTAGAACAATTCTGGAAAAAAATGGGCCTAAACAGGCCAAAGAAAAGTGGGACAACCTAAAATAAAAATTCAAAGTAGGTGCAGGTTTGAATGATGATATGGACACTAAATTATGTGTTTTACCCATGCAATTTAATAAATACTTTGCTGAAAATTGCTGACGTGACTGATTTCCAGTGCCTTAGGATTGCAAATATCCAGGGACAGGAGAGGGGGTCAGCCGGAGGCCCACCGCTGCTACTTGGCTCTGGTTTGTCCTCATGGATGAGGTATTAGGACAGAGGCCTTCTATTGCCCCCCCTGTCCTAATTGCCTCCATCCCTGAGGACACACCAGGGCCAAGTGCCGAGGCTGGTGACCAGGAGGAGGAGGATGCCAACAATGAGGAGGAGGAGAGCCAGCCAGGGCCGAGGAGAAAGAGGAGGAGGGATGATGAACTCCTTAATTCAAGGTCACATTCATGGGTAACATTTACAACTATTTAAAAAATTACAGCAGAAATAACTATTTACAGATTATTATTAGAAAATTATGTACAATTACAACTATTAACAAAACAATTATTATTAAAAAACAATATTAAAATTTCCAAATTTATTTACAGTAATAGGCTGAGTGTGCAGATCTACAGTTTATATGTCTAGCATTAATGTATTGTATTGGTATGTTAATTACCCTTAGCTGTTAACTAGCTAATAATGATAATAATGATAACATTACTGTGGGTTCACATAACAGGTTAACTCCTCCACAGTCCTCTCTCAACTGGAGATGTACCAGCCGCCGGCAGCGCAGACGGAAACGCTTCTCCTCTTCCTCCAAAAGCGGGAGGATTAAAAACAACATAAATTGCTGTAGCTCAAACATAATCAATCAAAAGTCAAACTCTCTGGGGTACCGTTTAGCTCACTTGGTAGAGCGGGTGTCCCATGTACAGAGGCTAAGTCCTTGCTGCAGCAGACCAAGGTTCGACTCCCAGCCTGGGACCCTTTGCTGCATGTCAGTCCCCCTCTCTCTCCTCCCATTTCCTGTTATATCTTCAGCTTGTCCTATCAATAAAGGCCAAAAAAAAACTCTCTACTTGTTTTTTCACTTTCGCGGGCCTGGCGCAGCAGAAATTGTGACGTAAGGGCCGAGGGGAACATCTGGTGACGCAACCAGGTAATACTCTGAAGGCTAGACCCCCATTTAACAACGGTTGGCGCAGCCTTCGAAGGTCCCTCTGAAGGACTCGCCTTCGGAGGCCTCAAAGGCCACGTCCTTCGAAGGATGCAGCCCCTGAACTGGGACACAGCTCATGATGCGAACCTCCTGTTCCAGCACATCCCAAAGGGGCTCTATTGGATTGAGATCTGGTGACTGTGGAGGCCATTAGAGTACAGTGAACTCATTGTCATTCCACCAGTTTGAAATGATTTGAGCTTTGTAACATGGTGTATTATCCTGCTGGAAGTAGCCAACAGATGATGGTCATAAAGGGATGGACATGGTCAGCAACAATACTCAGATAGGCTGTGGCATTTAAACGATGCTCAATTGGTACTAAGGGGCCCAACTTGTGTGAAGAAAAGATCCCCCACACCATTACTCCACCAGCACCAGCCTGAAAAACCAGTTGATACAAGCTTTCATGTTGTTTACGCCAAATTCTGACTCTACCATCTGAATGTCGCAACTGAAATCGATACTCATCCGACCAGGTAACATTTTTCCAGTCTTCTATTGTCCAATTTTGGTGAGGCTGTGTGAATTGTTGCCTCAGTTTCTGTTCTTAGCTGACAGGAGTGGCACCTGTGTGGTCTTCTGCTGCTGCAGCCCATCTGCTTCAAGGTTCGACATGTTGTGTGTTCAGAGATGGTATTCTGCCATGCCACATTCAAAGTCACTTAAATGTGATTTAAGCCATATGATGTGGCTGATTAGCTATTTGTTTTTTACAAGCAATTGGACAAGTGTACCTAATAAAGTGGCCAGTGAGTGTATATTGTAATAATAATTTATGGATGGCACAAAATCCCATGGCACAGTTTAGTGATGGTGACACTGAAGTCATATGTAGCGCACTTCATTTATAGCCTAACATTAGCTTTTAACTTCTGGCTGTTTCATGTGTGCTTCAAAAATCATAAAAGTGTTCATCTGTGAAGATTACTTGCTGAACAGAATATAAGTAAGAATCATACATTGTTTGCCACAAAATTTATTTTCTACAATAATCCAAAAATCAATTTGAAAAACTCAGGCCTTTTGTAGAGGGAACCATGGCAATGAACGACCGTGTTATTCTACAAAAATACGTCATCCCTTCAGCATTCTATAGTGGCAATGTCCTTGCTCGAGTCCAGAAGGGGAATGGGGGTCCTTTGTTGCATGTCAGTCTCTCTCTTCCCTTTCCTGTCTTCTCTGAACTGTATGTACTAATAAAGAAAATTCTCAAAAGCTATTTTATTTTTTTAATACATTTTTCTGGTTGCTGCCCACATCCCAAAGCACATGAATGTGGGCCTGATTGTATTAAGCTGCTGCATGTTCTGGATAAAAGAAGATGATCGCCTGCAAACATGGACTGTTGTTCATATGTTAAAGCCAGCATGGGCTCCAGGGAGCAGAGGAAGTAAAAGCTTTAGTGAAGGAGGTGTTCTGCCTGCCAATGAAAAGGAGTTTGGTTAGGGCAAACTCAGCCAGCAGCCACCAGTCAACGCTGACAGACAGTACACAGAGAATGGGAGAAGAATAAGTGCTCCCCATCATGTTCCTTTCAGAGGAACAAAGCCTTGCGCTCATTGGGAGTCTGCCTCAAGCTCAAAAACGTCTACTCACTTGAACACTCACAACCTAAAACATACATCATTCCTGGCATCACAAAAACAACAGGGGTGGGGAAAAAGTGAGGAGGAAGAACATAGACTCTGAATTTAATTTCAATACAGTCTATTGAGATTTGACAGGCATTGTGCCAATGTGCAAGACTCTGTCTAAATCAGAGAGTCATTGTCTAAGAAGATACAAATTCTTCGCCTGCAGTTGAATAGCCTTTAGAAGTGATTGGCAGTGATCAGGCAGAAGGAGCCACTCTATGAGAATATGAAGGGCATGGCAGCTGCAAGAACTTCTATTGACACGCCATGACACCTTTTTATTTTTATCAGGACTTAAATACAGTGTAATTATGTCCCAACCACATCCGCAGCAGATAGGAAACAACATGAGGAAAACTAGCTCACCACCACCAGCAGCAACCGGGAGCATGTCCCACCTCAGGAGACTAAAACCAAATGCATGCATCTATACAATCCATCAGAATGAACTGACACAATACGGTCTGTGTGAGGAGGCTTGCAGCTATATACAGTACTGTATGTGATCTGTGATATGGGGAGAACCTTTACCTGAACACAGGGTCAAGCAACTAGTAGTGTCCCCACTATAAATACACCCTGTTGGCGGGCATATTTTTCAGGGGCTGCGCTGCATTCATGATTTATGATTGATAAATCACTCTTCCTGAAATGCAGACAAAAGCAGATAAGTAATCGTTTTAGGAGATGTGGTGCTTGAAATCATGCACACGCTACTCCATATTCAGCCCATAAAACTGACATGAAGACCTGTGATTTTGATGAATATACAGTGTGCTCAGAAATACAGTCAGTTCATCTTTGGAAGAAGTCATATTTAAATATTCCATAAGAGATAGATTCATATAACATCGACAAGTTTCAGTAGTCTAATACAGGCTCTTATGCTACTTTAATTTTGTTAGAGTGCATCTATCTATCTATCTATCTATCTATCTATCTATCTATCTATCTATCTATCTATCTATCTATCTAATAAATATGTGTGATAGATATCTATCTATATATCTATCTATCTATCTATCTATCTATCTATCTATATATATATAAATATATATGATATATATATATATATATATATATATATATATCTATATATATATATCTATCTATCTATCTATCTATCTATCTATATATCTATATATATATATATATATATATATATACACACACATATTTATATATAGATATATGTATATCAGAGGAGTGCATTCTGCCGGCATCCATTCAGATTCTGCGTTTGAGGGCTTTATAACCCTGTCCCCCTTTTGGTTGGTTGGTTTGGAATTAGGCCTGCACGATATGAGCAAAATGTGCGATGTGCGATGACACCCTTCAATATTGCGATGACGATATGACTTGCGATAAATAAGAAAATATTTAAGTTTGCATACAGTTCCTGTGTCTTTCAGATTTTTCTGCATTAATAGATTCCCTGCTTTGATGTACTCTTAAACACTTAATAGCTGATGACAATTAAATAAAAAAATATTTTTGAGCCTGCTTTTATTGAACAAAACCCTTCTAACATTAATTTACACGTTACTGTTGGTGCAGTGATGGTCGCGTTACTTGACTGCAGCTCGACGTTTGTGCTCTAGACTGACTGGCCTTAAATTGCTCGTGCAGCTCTTTATGGTGGTGCAGCAGGTGGTGGTGGAGGTTGGTGGTGTTACCTCTGGACGTTGCTACAACTGTTCTGCAGGTCCTGCACAGTGCCTGAGTCTGTAAATTGTCTTCTGGCTTAAGTCCAAAGTATCTCCAAACCGCGGAGCTGCTATTTATTTTTGCCACAAGCGTTTCGTCGGCATTTTCACCGCTCTGCTCTCCTGCCTCCGACATCCTGTTTACTCTGGCTGCTAGTTTTCACGCAGGAACGTGAGCAGAGCTGGGCATCATCTGATTGGCTAAACGGTGTGCATGCATTGCCCATGTGTCAATGGCCGCATCTGATTGGCCAAATGTCAGCACGCTGAGTGTGAAAGCATGGCGGATGTAAACAAAACTTATCGCACTTCAGACCAGCTTTTGCGATGGGTTTATCGCGCACGTTCACATCGCGATGACGATGAAAATACGATTAATCGTGCAGGCCTATTTGGAATGACACTCAATGTGTCAGTCTCTCCACACAAACGTGCCAGCAGAGTGAAAGGGTGTAGGTGGAGTGTGTGGTGGCCAGTTTGGAATTGAACAGACAACGGAGCACGAGAATCCACCTGTTTCTTTTAAATCAGCAAGATTTGCAAAAAACAAACAAACAAACAAAAAAAATCAGAATCACCCAGATGTGTCAGTCAACTTCTCCCAGCTGTTTAGAAGCAGCCTCCAGATGTGATAGCAGAAAGGGTAAAATACTTTACTGAGGCAACTGGCATTGCAATACATTTACATTAGTTTTTTAATAAAACTGCATTAAAATATGACCTATGTGAGCGTCTATATGTATTATTTACTGTTTAATGCACTCAATCAAGCAGGGTGAAGCAGATACTTTCTCTGCTCCCCACCTATGCAACAAGCCTCCTGAAAACGGTCAGCTCAGTTCAATTGGGAATTGAAACAATACAGTTTACTCTGACTTTCTGAACAATTAGATTACATTACCTCTCCTCAATCTGCAATTATTTATTTGTAGCTTTTGTTTTTATTGCCTTTCTAAATACATTTTGCAATGTTGAAGTCATTATTGGGCCATTTTTGCTTTGTTTTATTCTCCTTTAAATGCAATTTTAAACATTTTTTTTTTTCCTTATGACTTATTTTGAATGTATTTCTATGCCCTTGGAAAGCATGTTGAATTGCCTTGTATCTGAATGGTGCTTTATAAATAGACCTGCCTTGCCTTCCCTGCAGGCTGTGCCTGCTATCTCAGATGGTACTACATGGACACTAAGAACAGAACTATAGCCTTCTGCATTTTTTTATTTACATGAACCAAACATATAGATGAGAGTCATTTCATTTACTGTCCTCTCGGCAACAGTAATGTGCCATCCAGTGACAACATCCACATTACTCTGGATTATCCACACATCTCACTGTCACAGTTTTCAAGGGAACTACCATTTTTATTTCTTTTTATGAAGAAGTAGCAGGTACATACAGAAGAGCCGAGCACTTTGTACACAACAATACTTGAGCCACAGCAAATGGTCAAACGTTAAACTGGCTGAGGTGGTCTAAGCCTGAAGTGTCCAATTTCTCACGCTACCAAAGCGGGCTCGCACTGTTAAAAATAGAATTCCCCCATCTGCTGTCAATAGCTACCACAGCTCTCATTCAGTACACAGTGTCTTCGGCAAAGCCTGCCTGCAGAATAATTACTTAACTGTCAGCTAGGATTAGATGGTTTTAAGGCTCCCTGAGCCAATCCACAACCCCCTGGAAAAAGCTGGGGAGATACGCTGTGACATCTCACACTGGGCCTATATTGTCTGGATGGAAGAGCAGAGAAAGGAAGACAAAACCCACAAGGAATCATCTGGGATAACAAATACAACTCTCTTCTCCAAATCCCCATCTCAACAAGATCACACTAGGGCTTTGTGCAAACCAAAGATGGGTGTAAGGGCTTTAATAATGCACTTCTCTATGGGTTGAAGATTAACAGCCCAAACTTGTTTCATCTGTCTAGACCCTAGCCAGAGAAGAGTCTTGCACTTTCTTCCTCTCCTTTTCATAAACAGTGAGTTACACTGAAGGTAGCTGACAGAAAACATGAAGAAGCAATCTCATGGAATCTTAAAGTGACCTTCAAAGGCATTATAACATTTAATTTATCTAAATACACATTTAATCAGATGATACAAAAACTGTAATCGTGTCATTGCTGCTCACAACAAACAAAGTTTTGTTTTGCATATATTTTTTGTTGTTGTTGTAAATATACAAATGCAGCACATTTATCAATGCATGTGTAACTGTATGTTGTTTCCTATGATTTCATATTGGTTTTCATTTCATTTTTGATACATTTGAATGCAATAATCCAGGAAAAAAAACATCAATTTGATACAAATAACAGCTGTCATTTGTGGATGGCTGCTAGGAAAAAAAACTATTCCAAGGGCATCTGTTGTATTTATATCTCAGTCATTTTAAATACAGTACAAATCATATTCATATTTCAGAATCTCAAAAATTCATCACACATTTATCAACTGTACTTGGAGCCCATTCTCACTCTCGACATGTCAGATATGTCTGCCTGGTCAGTGGCCCTAGGCTCAAGTATGACACTGTAGTGTCAGTGATAGCCTCAAGGTTAGAGAATGGTCCCTAGACCTGCAGGATTAATCTGGAAAGTCAGTGCTTGCCCATCTGTAATCACCTCCACTGAAGTGCTCTAGTGGAGCTGCTTAGTGGCCGTCAGATCAGACTGAGGTTACATTGGGCAACTTCCAGGTGTGAATGTGTAACCGTAGGATGTGATCAGGGTGGCACTGAAAAGACAGCATTGCTCTCAATGAAGCGTCCCTGATTATATCAAGGAAAAAAAAATGAAAAAAGTGTAATTTCTGGAAACTCCCATCAAATGCAGTAGTGTGGAGTGTGTGAAGGGTCAGTGTCAGAGGGGAGTAGGGGTGGTTGGATGGCTCATATACAGGACTTTCCAGCAAGAGACAGGGGTTTTTAAGTAACATAATGTAAGCAAGATAACTTACATAAAGTATGTAACATAAGTTATGTATGTGATGTTTGCATAGTTATTTCAACACAAAGCACAATCTTTACCTGGACCAAACCAAGTAGTTTAGGTGCCTTAACCCAAACAAAATGCGATTTTAATGATAGTCATAATATTTGAAATGCTTGTCGGCAAGCTTTATTCTGAAAGGCTAATTGGATGTTGCATATTGGTTGTTGCAGAGCCCTTCATGTGCAAAACTGATGCTAGAGGGTTGGGTGTAAATGATTCCCTTTCATTGTTTTTCATTCCTCTCGGCACACATTGAAAACTCACATGAAAGAGTGGTAATCCATCATATCATTTCTTGATGCGTTCAGAAGTCATGTTGAACCTAAAGTTTCAGGTTTGATATTTATTTTAATTCCTTCTCATACAACAAAGTGGAATGAACTTGAGGTGCAGCATTTGCCAAGAGTGCCATATAAATAACCAGAACGTTATTAGGTTAAAAAAAGGCCATTCCTGTCACCTCCCAGGAAGGAAGCAAATCATAGTGAAAGGAAACCAAACAGGCAGATGAAGAGGCAAATTAATACATTTCTCTTTTTTTTTCATAAGAAGCAGCCAGGCTGAAAAAAAAACCCAAAAAGAAATGAATAAATAAATAAACTGATCATTGAATGGTCATATAAAAGCAGTCAGTCACTGTGAGCCTACTACAATCTCAAGTCAGAGCTAATCAAAGTGTTTGACATGTTCCCTTTCAGATTTGCTCCCAAAATGACATTGCTTCTGTCAGATCAATTTAAACTCAAGGGCTCAAACACACCAAAATCGTATCTAACAAAGAAAATGCCTTAGATAAAATTGGCAGCTTTGTCTCAGGTAATCAATTCTATCAATGTTGAACAGGCCTCTGTATCTGATTTGATTAAACAAAGGAGTCAAGGATGGGGATGGGAAGGGAGAAAGCAGCAGAAATCAATATTTGTGGTAAATGCTTCCAAGAAGGGCACTGAGCTTTTAGATAAGGACATCACACCACTCGACTCCAGCCTCTTTGTCTGTCTTTTGCTTTTCTGTCTGTCTAGCCTTTATGCGAGATGTACAGGGACTGTCGGCCAGAAGAACAGCTGCTTTTCCGGATCACAAGGTTAAAGCAGTCAGAAAGCCTGGGACCTCAGAGACAAGGCTTGTCAAAGCAGTAAGCCTTGTCAGGGAACAGCAGAACCCCACAATACTCCTCACACGCCCACAAGCGCCAGCTTTTCTTGACCATCAAAGATCAGGAACATTTTCCCTGGCAAGGAGGAGACATTGCATAATTCTATAAGAGGACAAGTGGGCACAAGAAACAGAGAAAAGAATTGAAGGTTGGATTAACCCAAAACTACAACCTGCCGAAGACTGACAATAGCCCAACTTTGACAATATATGAACTGATCTCACACTGACAAACTGTATTCTGAATATAAATACATAAAAAGCTCTTTTACTTGCACACTATACTTTCTCATACTCATTTTGTACTCATGTTTCAACAGGTGAATAAATGGGATTATACATTTTCTCTTATTTCTGTGACCATTAAAGGTATCTATTTCATTAATAAGCAAGATCTGATTTGATCGATCAGTGATCCATTGGTGTTTATATTTGTTGAAGGGGCTCTATGTTACAATTTTTAGTAATTTACATGTATCAATCATTTTTTTATTGGTCAATTGTGAGCAGATTGTAACGTGACATGAAAATGAGACCTTCTCCATCGATCTCTGTTTCCTGTACAAGCTGTTCTTTTTTTCACGGCTGCTGAGACAGCGGAGGCCCTCTAACCCAGAGAGGGGATAACGGTTATCCCTCAGAGTTGAGGCTGGTGAGTGAAAGAGCCTCACGTTTAGAAGTATGGACAAAATGTAAGATGTTTCCGGTTAAAAACTTCCAATGTTCTTGTTCTGGTTCGTTTTACTGTTATTTCAATGTGAAGGGACCACTTACTATTTATATAGAGGGGAAGAGTGAATATTTCTCTTCTTTCATGACAGAATGCAGAGCACATACGATTATATAGTTATACATATATATATATTTGATGCTATGTAGTTGTAAACAGATGCACCAGTGTGATGAGTTTCTCTTTAATACACATCTCTGGAAGAGAAGCACTGTATGGTTTCTAAGGACTGAGCTACAGCTCATGACGACTGCAGCTTCCAGATTATTTCTGTGTACATATGCAGACAAATGTAGAAAAGAAAAACTGTAAAAGAGTGATATGAAAAAATTTAGAAACTCTGTATGTTGAAATGACATCTTTTTCAAATAAAAATGTAATCACAAAACAAAATTAAAATGGTAATTTAATGTCTCACAGCAGCGTTGCTGCTTTCCCTGTTTAACTAAATCATAGTTTACTTGTTCAGTAACATGAGAGCCATGATACAATCTACCTTTTCAGTCATCTGATGACAAAACACAGGAATGTGTACATGAGAACTAGTAAATAATGCATTGAGCTGTATGAAAATATGTTATAGATGACGATGATGAGCAGGTAGGAGACAGAACAGAAGTTTAACCAGTTGACACTCTGCAGAGAAACCAGACTGTCCCATTGATGACCGCATGCAAATGCATTCATTTTTTTTCTGACTCTAATTGAAGTGTATTTAGGTACAGTACCAAATCTTTTCCTTTAACACAACATTTTTTATGGACGTAAGAGCAGTGGACCAGTGTTGGCAAGATCAAGCATTGTGAAGTAATCCTAGTGGCCCTGTTTGACATGTCCCCCCAAGTGTAGCCTGGAGGCATTTCAGCCATGGTTTGTTCCAAAGAATGACCAGCATTTGAAGTTTTATTATTGTCCCCCCTCTGATCTGAAGCATCTTTTTTACTAAAAAATAGTCACTTTGATTTGTGTGTTTCCTGTTTGATAACACACCTAAATCCATCATTTGTTCTAGAGATGGCAGTTGTGAGGGATCACTAAATGGCTCCTGGTGTTTGTGTTTTTGCCCCCATCTGGTGTCTGGTCCACAATGAGCATTTGAAGAGAGAGGGGAACGCAGAGGAAAAGTGCTGATGTGACAATCAATAAATCTCTTTCAGTATGAAAGATGACTCATTTTGGTCAGCTATCAAAAGCTGCCAGGAAGATCCATTCACATTATTGTTGGAGACATTTTTGGTAACTGTGAGGTGATCTGCTCCCAGCGACACACCAGTCACATGACAGAGAGAGGGGAGATACACAATGTGGAAGTGCTTTAAAATTCAGCAGCTGTTATTATAACGGTATTTCCATGTTACCGCCATAGCAACAAATAACCTTACTTTTTGGTTTGTGTGTTGTGGGTCTCCATGTGTAATCAAAGTATCATTATGTCATTAAGTTATTATTTACATGATATTTTCTTAAGTATTCATATTTTGTTACAGAAATAGCTGAAACATTTTTAAACGCTTCTGTTTCTTATGCATTTATTGTAGTTGTTGTGGTGCAGTTTGTTTGGCGTTAGATACCTACATGAGCCCAACATACTGATATGTTGCATTTGCTAACTGCCAGTTTTGCAGGACTCCACTGTGGTAAACTGTGCATTAATTAATAGAGCACTCAGACTTTTTGAGTGACAGATGTGATCAATATCAATTTTATCTGCAGCAGGTTATGTTTACCCGAGTTTAGAGCGAGCGCAGGGGATGTAGTTTACACAAGTAGAAGAAATCCAGAGTAAAGAAAATCTACAAATAACACATTGGGATTATAAGGAATTGTATTTCCACCTTTATATCATAAGTAGGTATGGATGACAGTAATGAGAAAAAAATCTCTGTTTAAAACTCATAAGTGTTCGTACCATTATACCACTTGGCAGTCCCAGTTTACAAAATACAATTTTTACACCAAAATAAGCACACTAATGCATGTTTTTCAAGTAAACCCAACAAAAATAGGTGATTGATTCCTTTACTCATGGGCATAGGAGGCATTTAAAATGTGTTGTTTGAAATTGAGTAGATTTCATTTCATGTATTTTGGTGCTTTTTGACAGGTGGCTTGATACTTTATCTGGCTACAGTAGCATGAGAAACTGCTGTGTTTTACTGTTTCATGTGTTCACTGTCAGCTGTTTCAGGAGTCTGTTTAGTTACTGCTGCTGAAAACGCAACATTTCCTGTAATGCTGCTTCATAATAAAAGCTTTTAAATTACTAAATCACAGGGGGCTTTTATTGTGAAGTTATAGAGTACAGATTTTGCACACTTTAGGATTAACAGGTTAATAGGAGAAGACCAAGGGCTGACAAGATCAGGACTGTCAGGACACTTCACTTGCAGTTTAATGACAACAATGTTTCATATATATATAATGTAAAAATTGTATAATGGTTGTCTGGACTCAGATACTGTCCTATCCGGAACCTGACCTTCAACCAATAAATTATTGCCAATTTTAGATTTTGGAGCAATGTTTCTATTTTAACTGATGCAGCTTTTCAAGCCTTTACGACACTGATCTTGCAGCCCAGGAAACTGAGTGCAAGTGAGGCACAAACACACAGACGAGAGACAATGGTCAGATTAATAAGTGAGTAAGCGGAGATATTTTTCATGGTGTGCTCTAAAAAAAGAGAAAAAGTGGAGAATGAAAAAAGGTCTCAATAAAGAATGGACTCTTGCATGCTCAGTGTTCTTGTAGGCGATTCAAAACCAGTTAGTGGTGAAAAGTGGTAATGTGAGGTGCTGACTGACACAAAGCACAAATCTTTTGAGCAAACATACCCACGCAAACCTGAACAAAGGGCACAGAAAACAAATGTTAGAGCTCACCTCTCACTGAAAAAGAGAAGTTGGAGGAGTGAGACGTAAGAGACTCTGTTCAACAGGTAATGTTGTTGAAGGAGATTGTTGGGAGAGACTGTTTAGATTGGAAACTTAATGTACACTTTTGATTTAGTTCTTTTCTATAACCAAGCAATTCATTTTAGGATGCATCTTTTTCAAAAGCTCTGTTATTTATTTTATTTTTGAATCCCAGCTCATGTTTTACTTGAAATGTAAAAGAACATGTATTTATTATTAGAGTACTTATTTATAATCTCTTCAGTTCAGTGTAAAAATTTACAAAAAATGTAATACAAATATTATAGAATTGTACAGCCAGTTATTGACTACATACAGACATCGATACCACTACTAGGCTACGTCATTACACTGTACATGGCACTGAATCATTATGCAAGTTACACATTACTGTACAATGTTCAGGACATTTGCTTGAACAAATTCTCTTTAACTTCCTCTGAACAATTTATGTCAAAACAAATTTGCCATAGTCTAGCCATACACATCTTAACTGTCGATAGACTGCGCAACATGTTGCTTTTTGAGTCAATTAATCAACTACCACCACTCAGATCAATAAGTAGTATCGTTTATCGGTTGCAATGTTATGGTTACAGCCAGGCTGGATGTGGCGGGACTGCCAGGCACTGCTGACACCTTCCACTATCAGGATCCATCAAAAGTTGTTTCAGAGTTGAGTTTCATTTCAACTGGAAAATCATGCAACTTTTCATGCAAATCTATCTAACTTTTATCTCTGTCATGCTCCATGCAAGTGATTTGCTGCTCGTCATAG
The DNA here is from genome assembly GCA_039737535.1 of Lagodon rhomboides. Classification (NCBI taxonomy): domain Eukaryota; kingdom Metazoa; phylum Chordata; class Actinopteri; order Spariformes; family Sparidae; genus Lagodon; species Lagodon rhomboides. Next base: position 4,879,826 of record CM077785.1, on the reverse strand, counting down.
TTAATTAATTAATCATTGGCGGTGGCCCCATCAAGCCTGCTGATTCAGTCTAGCTGTAACATAATGGCACTGCAATGCAGCCACTGTAGTGTGCAAATGGAACTGCCTCCTGTTGCTTTTTAATCTCTGGGCTGAAAGGACAAAGAGCATTACCTACATAAACTTAAACTTCGGTGAGGTGAAATGCCACAGTACTTGTTACAACGACTGCTAAGCACAAAAGGAGAAGAAATAAAAAAGTATTACCACTTAAGATTCATGTCCTGAGAAGGGGAGGAAGAAAGTAGAAGCTGAGAGGAGGGAATTTCATATTGCAGGACAATAAGATATTTATTTTGCTCTTTGTATGTTTTTTTTTTTTTGACAGAAAGGGCAACATCTGTTTGCTTGTGAATAAATTATGTCATTTACAGCAATAAAGGACAAAATGATCTCTACAGAAATGAGCAGAGAGAAAATATGAGAGGGCCCTTTGAAACGCCTGTAAACTTCAATTTTCCTATTTGCTAATGAACTTGGTAATTACATCAAATTAAGACCATTTACTTCAGCGGGAGTTTTCAATCTGATAATTGGTATCCTTTCACCAGCCCTTTGTCTGCTTTGTAATAGGCTTCCTCTAGGACAAAATTAGTGCAATTATTTGTGCTCTGTAATCCTGATGCACACAAAGAGAAAAACGCCAGAGCTGTGGTTTAATGGCAGCGCCATGAGTACAGTATATTTACAATATACTGGCATGACTGCAGGTGCCAGTTAGGTCAGCATCTAATATTTGCTGATATGTTTGTGAGTCATTATTTTTTAAGTTGCACCCAGAGGGTTGTACTATTAATGGGTTTTTTTTGTCACAGGAACCAACATGCATTCAGTTGGTGATGCAGAAATGTTTTTCTCCCATTTGTATCAGGACATATTAACATATTGACTTCAGGTTTTACACAGTACATACACTAAAATGATGATAAAGACACAGCAACTATTAACCACTTTGGATTATGTTTTTATGCTTGGTTTTGCTGCCGTGCCTGTTCTGCACTGTTGGTAGGCCTACTATAACTGTTAAATTAAGAATTTTTGGGGGCCTTTGTGGCACTATATTTGCACTGCACCGTGCACCACATTGCAGCAGGCGAAAGACAGTAAAGTACAGTATAAAGTATATTAGATTTTGTGTTTTTATCATTGTCGTTGTGTTATGACACATGACTATGACTGAGTCTCCGTTTCAACTTGTGTCGAATGTTTTTAAATGTCAAATGTTTTTAAATTGTGTTGATAGGCCAAGTAAAACCAGACTTATGATAAATAATTTACACCAAGCATGCTTTTTCCTGAATATTGTCATGTTTGGTGCATGTTTCGTGCAGGAATAAACTGTAAAAACGGTAAAAACGGGCTATTCTAAGGATGGAAACACGTGACTACCCCTTTCCTATTGGTGGAAAAACGCACCACATCAACCAATCAAAAAAATTATGTGGCAACGCACGGCATTTGGTTGCTGAGGAAGAGGGGAACGTTGTGGGAGGGAAGGCGGCGAAAGCGAGACAGCGTTAGCGAGTTTTGAGATTTGAGAGATTTGTGACATTAATAAAAAGCCTTGGAACTAAATCCTGTCTATTCAATTTTGTACAAGAGTGACTGTTACCAACCTCTCTGTTAAGAACTCCAACATCCTTCAACCTTTATTTGCCGTTGATGGTAACTTTGGATGTAGTTATTAAGTTGATTATTAAACAGAGCTCAAAACTTTTTGAGACTACATTGATGAATTGGCTATCTTTTCCCATCTTCAAGGATGGTGCTCCCAAGGCGATCTAATGTAAATTAGAAATGATTGAATATAATTAATAATGAAATTTGATAATAAATGCCCCTACATAAGTCCTGCTCAGTGTGAGTCATTATAATATAAGCAAAAATTTGTAATATACAGCACAATTTTTGCCAGTGCTTAAATTTAGGATTCACATATTGAACTCTGAGCCAAAAGTCTTAACATTCAACCCTGCTAGTCTAAGTAGATGTTTATTGGTACAAACAAGTGCATTGAAGTGAAAATTGATTTATAAATCTAATTTATAACTAAAATACCAAAATTAAATCTCAGAGCTCAATAAAGCCTCGGGCTGGCTCTGCGTTGTGCCCTTTGCTATTGCTGTTATTGATAGAAGCTGAAAGCCCTATGTAGAAATTGTAAGAATTTTAGTTCAGCATACAAATACTGCATATTCATTGCAATGTAGTGAAGCTGTCAGATATTGATGTTAATTAAAATGCCCCTCTTTTGAATCACAGCGTGCCACCGGCCCTGTCAAGTTTTTTACCTGGTTGTTCCTGCATTGCATTTCAGCCTGAAGAACAGGACAGCCGCAGATAGAGTCACAGCGTGCTACCAGCCCTGAGAAACAAGGTTTTGTACCTTGATTTTACTAACCCGTGTTTATAGTTAATAGTCATACGTAGTTATTACCAAAGCAACCAGACTGCCATTCCAGCTAGATCACCAACACTAGCATGGATTAGCAATAGTATCAATATTAGCATTGACAAGCAGCATGAATATTAGCAGAGACACTGCTAGTGGTCACTGAAGCAGAAGTTCTTCTTGTGTAAACAGGAGCTGCAGAGTTTATTCATGGTCAGACTGCCACCTCACGCTTCCATGTGAGTTGTAAGTGACACAGAGCTTTAACATCACCAAGCCTAAATGGTGATCAGGAACAGGTGTGCACCTCCACCTGCAGGCAAAGAGGAGGGGGAGGAAGAGGGCGGCACCTGATGGCCGTAACAATTTACTGCCACTCGACAAATTCTCTGTTAAACTCTCCCTCAGCTCAGGTTGCTAACATTGGTCTGCTCTGGACCCAATCACTGGAGTCGCTCTCAGTCTCTTGCTCGACCACTCGCACACTAAGCACCACCCTGTTTCTTAAAGGAGCCCTGCTGCTTTTATAACGCCTACTGGAGGATGTCGTACGACCCCCAGATTCTACTGTAGTCATACGTCATTATTCAAAACGACAGCAAAGCAAAATTAAGTTATTTGTCCCAAAAATTGGCACAGTTTGGCTCATCAATATTGTCAAGAAGGAAAAGTACAAAATATCAAAATACCAAAATAAACTGAAGGGGGACTTTGTGATAATGGAGTGTGAGCTGATGCGTAAATGTTTTCCCTCGCAGGCTGCTGTGTACAGCTCTGAGGCCTGCAGCAATGCCAGGAGTGCTGGAATTATCATTATTAAGCATGGAAGCTGCAGATGTGACTAAATGAGCATGCCTTCCAAGCCATTAACTGCAGTTCAGCTCTGGCATCTTCGCAACAGAGCTTTCTCTTCACAGCAACCACCTCTCTAAGCTTTAGGCTACACTCAACACAAACTCTATCCACATTATGCTCTTTAGAGACTCCATTAGAACAAAGAAAGACACCATTTACGAAGACACAATGTATATTGGAGAATTAATCAAGCTGCTTAATTCGCCCGGGGCCCATTACTCACTGTGGCTTATTGTGTGGTCAAGAAGACAAACAGAGCGCATCGCAAATAGACACAATACACCTTTAATCTTCCCAGGGCAGGCGAAAACCAACAAACTACCTGCCAATCACATAAATTGCAACATGCTTTTTCATTAAAAGTTCAAGAAGTCTTCAGTCTTGGCAAACAGCCTCAGAGCCTCTGTCTGCTAAACTGTAAACACAGAACTATTTTGCTTCGCCTACATTGCACTATATAAAATCATTTGACTTTTAAATTTAATCTAGGCAACCAGTTTAAAACTGCAAACACAATTAGTTTAAAAACGTATCCACCGGTAGGTTGTACCTCATAAATAATCATGTCCAGTAGTTAAAAGTGATTAGTGGTGTGGGTTAGACATGTGATGACACCATGCAGAGCTCGTTCCCCAGGTGGGAGAAAAAGATGGGACGATGGCTGTTAGGATCTCATTGTCTGTCTTCCCCCGTGTTACACCAGGAGTTTGGAGGGAGAACTTTTCTTCCATTTCTCCCAAACTTTGCTACTTTCAAAAACTCTTCAATGCAAACCTCACTGGACTGTCAGTGCCTACTGTTTGTCCTCTATCTCTCCCTATGGTAATGCTAAAAAGTGGAAACAAAATGTGGAAAAATGGACAGAACCAGTTTAGCATTTTTTCTGGTGGTTTGTTAGCACATGCTCTTCCTTTCACAGCTGCTATTTATTGTTGGCTGATACGTATAATTAAGGCCTGGTAATGATGCCAAACACAGCTATAAGGTGTCCTTACTGTCCAATGTATCCCCCTATTGTCGAATCACCCATTTTATCATTTGTCCCCACATTTGTTGATGACCTTTTTGAATGCAATAATTGCTAATAAAAATACAGTTGTAAGTGTGCAGTAATCACACTAAGATGTACAATTGCAGAAATTCAAACTTGAGGCGAGAACACAACACACCCTGTCTCTATGTCATGGGCGATCGTGAGAGAGGTATCCTGAGATGACATCATCAAGCATATTCACCAGATACTACAGAGTGACTGTTGCCACCCCCTACTCGCACTCTTAGAAATAAAAGTTCTAAGTAGAACCATAGAAGGTTCTTTGGCTTGTCCTCATAGGAGAACCCTTTTTTGGCTCCAGGTAGAACCTTTTATAAAGGTTCCACCTGGAACCTTTTTGGAGGGTTCTACCTAGAACCCAACATAAAGGGTTATACCTAGAACTGTGTGTGTAAGGTTCCACCCAGAACCCCCTATGAGAGGTTCTACAAAGAACCCATACAGGATCTTATACCCATGCTTTCAACAATCCCTGAAGAACTCTTTCTCCAAAAAAGGGTTCTCTGGATCAAAATAGTTCTTACTGGAGCCATCAGTGTTACCAAGAACCCTTTTAAAACCCTTTATTCAGGAAAGGGTTTTTAAAGAGTTCTCTGGATCAAAATGGTTCTTACTGGAACCATTAGTGTTACCAAGAACCCTTGAAAAAACGTTTCTTCGTGGAAAGGGTTTTTCAGAAGCAAATGGTTCCAGGTAGAACCTCAGCCCTTGTAGAAGAACCCTTTTGGAACCCTTAGTTCCTCTACTTCCATATAAAGTAGGTTTTCAGAATTCCTTGCAAGTGTAATAAGTCAGTCAGGGTTGAGCTCTGCCTCTGGCAGTCAGGTAGGATGAAACAGAACAAAAGTTATGGATGTAATCTTGGTAGTTTTGGATTGCCAGACGAACATGAACTATTGTCTTTGTACTGTTTTCAACTAAGTATATAAAATTAATGGTAAATTATAACATTCTGTTTAATTTGAGACAGCGTCACACGTTTTTTTGGAATTCTGGAATTTTGGAATAAAAAGTGGATTGACTCCCATTTATCAACCTGACTGCAGCAGCAAGCTATGGAGGAGACCTCCCTTGTTGGGCATTAGTGATGTTGACTCTCTGATTGGAGCTGGAGGGAAAATATACTTGACTTAGATTGGGATGCTGTCATCCATTTATACAGTGCTTTAGTAATGAGTCCTAAAACCGAGAAACCAGTGAGCAGTTCTGCCATTCTGGTTCCTTCGTCCCAAAGTCAATGAGTTTTTTGAGTGGGTTGTGAAATGCCTGAATGAGGTCTGTGGTCACTACAGGCTGAAGATACTTACATGTTTTGTTCTACGACATACAATACATCATTAATTATCCCACAATTCAATGTGTTCTCTAACGCCACACAGTGTACACAGGTCACTCTGACCTCCTTTGCCTAAAACACATGGCATTTCAGAGGCATGTCAAAGGCCATTAACAATCTTAATAAAGAAATATAGAAGTAAAACTGCAAGCAGTGATAAGCAGGCTCTCACGACCCTGTGAGTGTTGGGCTGTGCTTGCAGTTTTGATTCATTTTTGCTTTCTAAATATCCTATGTTTTCTTCTCAATCACTTGTACAGTGCTTTCAGCTGCATTTTTATTTGTTTGAAAGATGCCATATAAATAAAGTTTGGATCGATCGATTGATTGATTGATTGATTGATTGATTGATTGATTGATTGATTGATTGATTGATTGATTGATGAGTCCAGTGAGAGGCTCAGTACAGTGAAGAAATCGGCTGTTTGGGGTGAGTGAACATGAATAATCTGATGAACACAAATGATCCCACTGTCTAAACTCACACAAGTAACACCTCGCCTGTGATGAACACACCATTAAACAACCACCATTGCAGATAATTTATTTGATGTCAGCCAGGCACAAGAGTTCATGACACATTAGGGTTGGGCTATAAAATGATCTTGACAATTGTCATGATAAAATTTTTCACAATAACAGTGATAAATTTCTGACATTTATTTTCGATTCAGTTATTTTTGAGTCCGTTTTCCTCCACCTAGAAAACACTACACCAACAGCCAATTGCGCAGCAGAGAAACAGATGCATGTGGTTAATACATTTATCCAGCCGCTCCCACTCACAACAACTCAGAATGAAGGTGGCCACCTGTGTGTCTAGCAGACACAAGAAAATGAGCGGTCCGACCAGCGAAACCGAGTGCGAGGAAACTGACAAAGATGAAGAAATGGTACTGAAGAAAGGTCATAGCACTTCGCTTATTTGGAAATAGTTCCAATACCTGAAGTCTGACAAGGGACAGACCAGCATTAGGTGCAAAATGTGTCTCTGACCAGTCTTCTGCAGAACTGGAATCACCTCTTCCATCATCTTAAAAGGTACCATCCCAAAGAGTACTTGGAAAGTTTGCGCTATAATACTAGCGTCAGCCTCCCCGCAAGTAGCCAACAGACCAGCCCCACTGCTTCTACTAGTCAAACTTCACTTCGACAACCAACAATCGCTGCTGCTTTTACCAGCCATTACCCCATATGACCATATGAGAAGAAATCGAAGCAATACAAAGACATAACCAGCGCAATTAGGCACAGTACCACTAAAGATATGATGCCTATAAGCACAGTTGAAAATCGGGCTTCAAGAAGCTAATGACTGTCTTGGATGCATGGTATACTCTGCCTGGGCGAATATATTTTTTCCAAACATCAGTACCTCAGCTGTACGCTGTACATGTAGGGAAAAGCTGGAGGAGCAGCTCAGATATGTCAAGCACCTTGCGACCACCGCTGATATGTGGTATGGTCGCACGTCCAATAATGAAGCTGAACTGAACAACTACCTGCAAGCTCAAGAATGTGCAATATTCACAGAATACAGTAGCATAATCATCCTCAACATTTAACCTTTTATTTTATTTACTGTAATCAATGTTCAGATCAGTATACTACCTCTAAAATGTTTGAGACACGTTTGAAACAAGCAATTTGTTGTACGTATTTATTCAGTGTTTATTAACATAAAGCCATTTGGTTGGTTGGTTCTGTTGAATGTCCCCTTTTCATTCTGACAATATATATATATATATTTTTTTTTATAAACCATAAGTAACCTTCTGGTTTGTTTTGTGTTCTGTTCTAAGGAGAATACTCTTAAAACTATCAATTAAACATTATTTTTATTGTTAAATATATATCGTGATAATTATCAATCACTATAAAAAAACATATCATGATAACAGTTTTGGCCATATCGCCTAGCCCTTTGACACATTACACTTTAGTTCTGTTCTCCAGCTTCCTTTCTCACTCTCTATGTCACCTGAGTGAACCTGTGGATTTCTCTGGGTTTGAACATTGTTGGAAATATTTGGGATGATAGAGGTCGAGTTGTTTTTAAACATTTCAGTGCAGACATCGTACATATTATATTGTTATCATGTCTTGTGCTTCACGACAGTTGTATTTTTCAATATTTGTAATTTTCCTTATTTTAAACAAGTGCTATTAGTGCCTAAACATTAAAAAAAAATGCTATTTTTCATGCTTTAGTTGCTACAAGCTGATGTTTTATCGCAAGAGCCGATATTTTAATAAAATCAAATTAGAAAATATAATGTCTATTTTTTTAAATTTCAAGCATCAATGTTTCATGACTTTGCAAATGAGTTCATTAAAGAGGCTACCTCATTGTGTAGTATAAAACATGATCCAGGCTGCATTATGTTTCTTGGTGCAAATCATTAACAAACTATCTTTATTTCAGTACTTTAGGTCGGACTAAAGATAAGAGCTAGATACAGTATCATGATAACTACATAGAGTTCAATGATAAGATAGAGATATGATTAAGCGATGACAAAAAGTTTTATGATTGAGCATGCCCGATTGACAAAACAAGCACAAAAAAGCATTTTTCCACAATAAATACTGTGAGTTGAAATCTCTCTTTCTAACGCGTTTGAGAAAGTGCCGGAAAACAGTATGAAAGTGTGTGCTTTTTCCCTCTGAAGAATTCTGCCTTTTCTGACAAATATAGTAAATGCATGAAGAAAATCATTTCAGAATGACATTTCCAAAATTGATTTCATGACTTGTTTGAAGACTAGTACAAGACGTGTCTTTTATAAGGCAAGCAAGTACATTCAGAAGCTGGAGGCTCGGCTGTATTCTGTGGAAATCTTGCTGCGTACTGCACATGTGGTCAAGCCTTCATAGGTAGTTTAGACTGTGAGTCCACTGCTCTTCATTCAGGCTCTGCAGGCCTCAAAGACATGTACCCACAGAACTTGTCATCTGCGCACTGGTGAACCCCATGCTGCAAATTGCCTGAATGTCCGATCCTGACAGGATATTAACCTGCTCACACAAAGGCCTGTTGAGCTGACACTGAACCCTGCTTTTTTTACATCATGGCCAGGGGACTACAGATGAAAACTAGCCTTCTGGCTAACTCTGGCTTTTTTAACCATGTGTAATCATGTGTTTTATGAAATTGCACTGTCCCCTTTTAAATAAACTAATAATAATAATAATAATAATAATAATAATAATAATAATAATAATAATAATAATAATAACCCCACTTGTATGACTTCTCACTGTTGTTACTGAGATCTCTGTCTCTCTTATTCTTTCTGTGTCTCTGTCTTTTTTGAGGGTGTGATAGACCACAACTTCATTAAGTTACCGAAATTTACATCACACAATCTCATTTTGTGTGGGAGTCAAGTGTAAAAAAAAATAAATAAAAACATTCAAGGCTTTCAGATTTGACAGACCAATCACTGAACAATATGGAGTTTGTTGATGATGATGTGACTCATGACCTCTCATTCAAATATATATATATATATATATATATATATATATATATATATATATATATATATATATATATACATATATATATATATATATATATATATATATATATATATATATATATATATATATATATATATATATACATATATATACATATATATATACATATATATATATATATATACATATATACATATATATATATATATATATATGTATGTATCTCTCTCTCTCTCTCTCTCTCTCTATATATATATATATATATATATATATATATATATATATATATATATATATATATATATATATATATATATAGAGAGAGAGAGAGAGAGAGAGAGAGAGAGAGAGAGAGAGAGAGACAGTTCTGCTGATGGACACGGGCCATTCTCATGTGTCTTCCTCTGCTGACCTCAACTTCAATGACAAATCCTTTTATACAGGCTTTTATCTAAGCTGCCTTGTCATTTTTCATTATTGTTTTTTAACACTTCAAACCACTTTTGTTGTAATCATTCTTAAATCTTGCAAAATTTGATTCATTGTTGCCTTTTATTCGTCTGTCATTTTAAATCGCTGTGTAAAGCACTTCAGGTGGTGTGTCTGTATGAAAGCTGCGATATTAATAAAGCTGAGTCTTCCTCCTTAGAATTCTAAGTCCAGACTCACCACTCTGCAGTTGCTTTAATTTCAAGCCGGTTTAAGAGGCTAGCACAAAATTGATGTCCTCTAAGACCTTTTGTGACCATGAAATCATCAGTACATGGAAATTATGCTCATGCAAGTACCTGCACTTTCACACAGAGGACAATTTGCATAAGTACACTCAGCCACAATACAGCCAGTACAAACAAACTCTCACCACATCTGTACGAGCACATTGGAGTGAGTTTATTTCATGTGCAACATCACATATAAGCATACTGAGAAAAGGCAGCAGAACCAGTGTAATTATCCGAAGTATCAGTTAAACCCTGGAGTGCCTCCTCCCACTCACTCATGCTGTGTTGCATTATTTGGATTCACTCGTGTTAATGAATTGAGCTGAATTCTATGTTTGACCTGTGAACTGTTGGCGTCTTCCTTTTCACGACCCAAACAACAACCATTAAAATATTACTTGGCAATTACAGGCCCTGTCACCAACCTGTTTCTAATGCTGCTGATTCAGCAGCTTAACAAACACCTTTTATTTTACTCCACACTGACTGGAGCGTCACTGGTCAACAGGAAATCACTAAAAAATTTACTAAAAACTTCAAACTTAAGATACATGACTATTGCTATGCCATAGGGCTGAGCAATATGACCTTAAAATAAAAAAAAAATAAAAAAATTAAATCTACGTTTTTAGGCTATATTACAATACAGGATTCATATCTTGATATTTTGAAATCTCCTTAAAAGCACTAATGCTAGGACTGGGCTGCACAATTTACTATCACAATATCTTTGACCAAATCCCTCCATATGGATTTTGCCACGATATTGTAGGGATGACTATTGGTACTTGAGCAACGTATAACACAATGAGATTTTTGATAAATAATCATCAGTAGTGTGGCATGTGTACCTGGTAGGTTCAGAAAATGGCATCACTTTACTGCAATGCAGCCTTTAAATCCAGGAAATTACAACACATATGCCATATCAGCATACACTGTATATCATCACCCTCTTAAAATAATGGCCTAAGTCATATTTTCAAGTTTTTAAAAAAATGAAAAAACTGAACCGAATATAGAGTATATGATATTTATTAATCATTTCACACAAAAAGGTTATGATGACAATAGATGACTGTTGACATACAAGTAATGCTGTCAGACAGTTATGTAACATATGTAACAAGGGGATTAGATGGCTTGGGCCAAATTACTTTTGGAATAAATGACAAAACATCACATCGCTTTTTTTCCCCACTACTGGGACAGACCATGGGGAGGGGTAGGCCACAAACATTCGAAAATGCTAGTGGAGCACACAGAGACTCAGGAGACGGAGGCAAGTTTGGCTGCAACATCTCCGATGATACAGTAAAATCTCAGAATGAAAAGAGAAGAAGCAAAACCGTTTACTAATCCGTTGCCACAGATTTCCACATCCAGTTTTTTTTTTTTCTACCGTGTGACCGTAGAGGGGCTCCGTAGACGTCACATGCATTGCATTTAGAAAACATGCATTGCATTTAGAAAACATGCTGCTTACAGAAAAAACACAACAGAAAACATACAAGTAGCTCAGACGACAACCGAACCTTGGTTATTTTTTTGAGAGATTTGTTAGATGGACATTATATGAAGTAAAATTTCTCCCTGTGAAATAATGCATCATATTTTATGTGCTCATTACAGACTTTAAAAAAACCTAGCTAAAGGAAATGACTCTGTAATATATATTACTACTTTTTGACTAATTTTTGTCTTTATTAGGGGTTTTACAATACACTCATGAAGCAATGTATCAGTACACAGAGGCCTGATGATATGCATTGGGAAGTAAATGTTCCACTTGATGGCAGACTGTCTTTCATCATGTGTAAGTGTGAAACCACGGGATATCTTAAGGAGACCTTGGAACAATTTCCAGCCATGTTGGTGGCAACAAAATGCGGTATCCTAAAGGTGCAATGTGCACAAATTTGATCATTCAAAATTGATTCAAAAAAGTAGCTGGCCCCAGCCCGCTCTGTCAGAGCCAGAGACAGAGCGGGCTGGGGCCAGCTACTTAGCATGCCAACTTCAGTAGACAGATGTCAAAACTGTTATTTCTTCCATTGTATTGATCATTTTAGTCAATTTTGAACTATACCTCAAGAGGTGATAGCTCAGTAATACCACTCAGACCTCCAATGTTGGCTGCTGACTGATGCCTGACTGTTGCACACTCGCCCAGCTCCTGGTTTAGTGCCCGTCCCTTTGCTGCTTCCAACCAGCATTGCATTAGCATAGCATTCACTTCAAGTGTTTTTTTAGCCTGATCCTAACCAGAGCAAAATCACAGCGCTGTCACAACATACAATTGAAGAAAAAGAAACATAACAAGCCAAGACTTTTTAAAGAACTAAAGATTCCTAACATATCAATTGTTTTCTAGGTACATTGCCAACATTTGTTCTGCCTATTGGTTGCCTATTTCATAAATTGTCATCTTTTTTTTCTCTGCTCAGGCTAAACATTTACGACTCATGGCACCTAGTGTAGGTCGATGTTGCAGGTCTTGTCTCCACACTGGCTATTTCTGCATTCGTGCCATATCTAAATCATTAGTATTAGTATGATTAAAGTACAATGTGCAACTATATTGATCCCAAAGTGCATACATCAGTGTTCCAGAGGTCTTGTGATATCAGCAGAGATAAAAGTGTCAGAAGGCAGTGTAAGGAAATATAATGAAAGTCTGTTAGATAAGTCAGCTGCAGGTGTCTGACTGTGCAGATCTCCCCAGTGGGTGCACGAAAAAAAAAAAGAGCTACATCTCCTCATGAATGCACACAGCAATCACTGTGATTTGGCTCGCAGGCAGCAGAACCGCTCATCTCAATATATTTCAATTTCATTTAAATATATTTAAATACTTCAATCCTAGCCTGTGGCTGATTTGCATGACTGGGACAGAGGAGACGTATCTTTAAAGGACTAAAGGGGGAGGGTAGGGACTCCAGGTGACTCTGCTGTGGGCTTGACGGGCAGCTTAGTGCCATGTTATGATGACAATTATTCAGGGAAGTTAGAATAGATCTACATAAAGATTGATCCCGTCAGTAATTGCTGCCTGAGAATATAAGAAAAGTGCAAACTTCTGTGACGTATCACGTAAGAGGTGTGCTTTTCATTTAAAACATTTCATGCTCAGCAGCTCATGATCACCACAATGAACTACTGGTTCCACTTCCTGTTTAATATATTTGCCTTCTGTCCCAGGATGGAGATCGTTTCCCATAAATAACAAAACGACTAATGAAACAACAAAATAAATCCTAGAAACATACTGTACATCACATCAGACAATGAGTGGCTGTAGTGCTATCAACTTAATCACTCCATTTTACAATTGGTGCTTTGACCACACAGGTAATATCCACTGATTCCATACTGCAGTACACCCTACAATATGTTATAGACTGGAAAAACAGTAACTCAGTCTGTGTTCTACCTTGCTATAGATCTCATCCACATGTGCTCTTGAAGATAAAGCAGTGTCCACATAGAATAGATGCATACATATTTATTGAAGTGAATGGAGATGAGTGGTTTGAATGTGACTGCTGACAGAGCAGTCTGACAGTTGGACGTTGGAACCTCTCAACACTGCGTTTTCACATTTGTCTGAAGAGCAGTTTTTAGGATTAATGTCCGACACTATCAAGACTTTAGGTTACTGTACTTTCATCAGTAAATGAAGGCATGCAAGTTACTTTGCATGGACATGTATGTGAACACACACACACACACACACACACAGAGGGAGGAAGAGAGAGAGAGATACCTAGAAGTCGCAGGTTGACCTCTGACTGCACACACTCCTCAAAGTAGAAAATGAGCAGACGAGCCTCCTCTGTGTCATTGTGTTCCATTTCACCTCATCTCTACCTTTCCTGCTAATCAAAGTGACCTGAACCACCTCAACTTAGAAAGCCTTTGAATTGTGCTCATTTCTCTGAAAGGCCGGGACGCCGCCTCACAACAAGAGCGGAGGAAAAGCCAATTGCTGAGACGATAAACCCCCTTACACACAGACAAGTTTTAATCTTTGGTGGTCAGTTGACAATCTGACTAATGAATGTTGACAACCGTCGCTCGGCTGTATTCGTATCTTTTTGCAGTTGTCTGTGCGATGCTGTTGGGTTAATAAATAAATGTGGGAGTTCAGTAGCTGGGAAGGATCATGCATAATGTGCAGGATGGCTGTGTGGATGAGAGTGAGGGGAGTCCGGACCCCATGGGACCAAAGAAACTGCTGCTCCACCATACAGCGGTTATTATCCAAATTCCCTGTGCGCTTGTTTTTCTTGAGCTCCCCATCTAAAACCATCAGCCTGCCCCTCCATCATACTTAGCTAATCAGCTGGCCCCCACCATCACAATCATTTACAATGCACCAGGCACTTTCACACATCATTTATAAGAATAAAATGCCCAGGCATTCTTGTTTGGTGTCATTCACTTTAATGTGTTTTGACACTGAAATCAAACATTGCTGCTCCGACCGGACCACATGCAGCCCATACTGATTACTCACAGCTCTGTTTGATTTTGCACACACTGTGCAGTTAGAAGGAATAATGCAGTGGTTGTTTAAGAAACAGCCAGTGTTTTAATCTACTTTGGAGAGTTGCTTTAGTTAAACCTGTTTACATATTCATTTGATAAATGATCACAGGCTGTCAGAACCCATTGGAGTTGTCTGGTTTGGCATTTTGTGATCATTTTCCCCCATTGCACTACCTTTATTGACCTTTGTATAGTACAGCAAGTTCTGTCTCACATGCCTGAGATCACTGTCAGCCCTTGAGAAAACACAGGGCCTGAAGAGCAACGCACTACTTAATATGTAGATGATCGACCTGTGAAGGCAGGTGACAGTGTTCTAGTTATAAGATGAGTGTTTCTTCATGGAGAAATGATTGCATGTGGATTTCCCAGCTATATTGTGCTTCTTCAGAACAACCCGGATTCCCAAAACGTTGGGACACTGTGTAAAAAATCTTCAGTAATTTGACATCTGGTGAACACTGTCACTGACCTGTACACAGTCATACAGACATCATAGCAGCATTTCACGACAGTTTTAATGTCTGTATGTGTAGAGAGAGTACAACAACAGGTGAAGGGTGTTTCTTTTCCTGTGCACTCTCTTTTTCTTCCTCTCCCTCCCTCCCTCACATTCCCCCTCCCACTTTCTCGCTCTTTCAGTGGCATAAAAGAAAATCAAGTCGTCATATTTATTGATAATTATCAAAGTCAAACTCCATGCAAACAGACAGGACAGGCAGGAGTCACACAGCAGCAGCAGCAGCTCGATAACACAGTCGCATTCTATGTGGCCAGCCCTAGTGTTAGCTCTGATGCCGCCTCTCTTTCATCTCTTCCTGGGGCGATCATAGCTTTCTGTGGCGTTCTTTCCCACTGGTCTGGCTGGCCGCTCGGTAGATGCTGCGGGTTGAGATCCTCTCGCAGTCTGCTGCAATCAATCCAGACCCCACACTTCCTTTTCTAATGCTGATGAGTGCATTTCTATTGCAGGCAAAGCGTAGAAGCCTAACCTTAGATGCAAAAAAAAATTATATATATATATATCAAAAATGTAGAAGGATTAAAGGAGCTACTGGCTGCCGCATCTGCATGTAGGGCCGTCATCATACCAACTCAGACAAACCTCATCGACTTCATGGATTTTAAGAGAAATATATGCTCATTTTGAATTTGAGGGCAGCAACATGTATCAAGTTGAGACAAGGGCAACAAAAGACTGTGAAAGTTGTGGAATTCTCCAAAAACACCTTTGAAATATTCCACAGGTAAACAGGTTCACTGGTGACAGGTGATAGTTGAAAGGGGCATCCTCGAAAGTCATTCACAAGCAGAATGGGGCGAGGTTCAACACTTTGTGAAACACATGACCGTGTGGCTTAGGAGGACCAGTATCAGCTGTAGATTGTGTTTGACAACAATGCAAATATTCATTAGTTGAAGGAATCTTGGCAAACTCAAACTCAATGCAACTGAGGTTGGAAAATACTTGATAAAAAAAATCTTGTTCGTCAATCTATTTCAATACTGAAGGGCATCTATTGCTTATTTACATATAAACAGTTCCAGAGCAACAATGACATTTGAAGTCATTTGTGTCTGCTTAATAGATGTAAGTCAAACATTCACTCTTGTTTTTTTGGCATTTTACCATCTCCTGGGGGAAATATGTGGGTCTTTAGCTGCTAAATGCCCCACAATGTTTACCAGCTGGTCTCTGTCTGTGTATGTATGCAGTTTGCTGCTGAGCAGGTAGCTACAGCAGGTTTTTAGAGCTCTTGCTGAACACAGCGGTCTGCTGCGGCAGAAAATGACACTATGAAAGCAGCGAGAGTAAACCAAAACAGTGAAGAAGTGAACAGGACAGCTAAGCAACTGGCTAAGACTCAGTATAGCCCTTTTCACACAGTGATGCCGCATTATCACCGCAGCGGCGGTTCGCCAATTCTCCGCCGTTGTTTGTTCGCACAGAGCCAAGCAACTGCGGCTTAAAGACGCACCAGTGTGTAATTCATACAGAAAGCAGGTGCCGTGGATCCTAAAGTGGCATGACAGTACACATCATGATGATGACGTCTGTGTGTTTTTTTTCAACGTGAGCCACCAGCGCGCACAATCAAGACGGGTGCTTACTGACTCCTGACAGTGTCAAATCCCCAGACTGGCCCTACACTGCTCCTACTGTTCATGTGCTTATTGCATCTTGTGAAAGTAAAGCATTCAGCCTGAGATTCTACATACTGCTGCTGGAGAGTCCCTGTCATCTGAGTGTTCTGCCTAGAGAATCAAGAGCCTTTAGTCTTTCAGCTAGGTGTCTCTTTAGTGATGCTACGGATTCCTTTATGATTTCACACCGTGCTTTAGCTTTACCTCACTTCTGTGACAATATAATATAATATCATTAAGTTAACTACCATCTTAATTTAATCCTAACAACAACAAAAGGAGCTATTTATTCCAATAAACAAAAACAATATGCACATACATATACAGAAATCTCAGAGCCAAGAATAATCTATCATCTCCATCTTTGTGATCTAGGCAATCCCTAGTAGTATATCATTTGATACAGGAATGCGTCTGGGGTATTCACAGTGGCCCCTTAATCAGAGGGAATCAGTCAGAATCAGCTTTGCTATCTACCTTATCTTAGACAAGCTCCCACTTTGATAGATCAAACATAAACAGGCCTTGATCAACAGATAACTAATCATTAAAACTCCCACCGCTTCAAGACCAGCCTGCTGTGACAGATGTTCCAAGTGTGAAGCGCTCATGATCATTCAAGCCCAGTGATTTAGAGAAGGTTGGAGCGATTACTCTGAAACCAAACTCATCAGAGCGATAAGATCAGTCTCAGCATGGTTGCACACTTACTTATGAGGGTTAATGAGAAAGAGACCAGTCATGATTCGGGATGATTTGGTTGCGGTGTAAAAGGTAAAAAACACTTTTTTGGATTGGAATAACAGATGATTAAGAGCCTTTAATGTGAATGTTCTGGTATAGGAGCCCACAAGAGCCTTAAAGTCAGAGAGGAAAGATTGTGATGAACAACTCAATTTGAATAAAGCTGGGACATGTAGCACTGCTAATTCAAACAAAACTGGACCTAGTTCTTTTCTCAAGTCATTGACGATAGTTCGTCAGTGTCGATATCTTAATCACTGTTTGTCTAAGGAAGCTAACAGCTTATGGAGCTAATATCTTGTAGCTAACAGAGCTAATAGCTTTCAGCTAACAGAGCTAAAAGAGAGCTAAACACACAGGAGCACTGAGAGTTTCCAGTAAAAACATCAGTAAAAACCCCACTTGTGAACTTTGAACCTTTTATTTGACTTTAAAAAAGGCAGTTGCTAATAAGTGGCTAAATGACACTATAGAGGTTGTTGAGGACATTCGACGTCAGAACACGGAGACTCATATTCTCAATAGTCCATCTTTACAGGCCGACTTTAGTTACAGACTATTCTTATTCTGACTTAACCATTTGTTGATTGATCATTGGTAGTAAAGTGTGTAGTAGGAAACTTAATAATGATGACGTTAAATTTACGAGAAGTGTAGTTATATTTTAGCCTAGAGAAAGCTATTTACTTCTGATGGTTTCATTTACTTTTCGAAAAATCATCAAAGTGGAGTTTAAGTATCATGAACTTGTGTTTGCCCCATTGTTTCCTTCTGTAATAATCCAAAATCCAAATGAAAAATTCTGTAGAAGGAACCAGGGTGATGCTAACTTCCAGGTTAGCCTCCAGAAAATACTTTATTACAGGGAACGAATTAACATAGTAGCAAAATGGTATGTGGTTGGGCAGAAATGTCAGTACCCACCACTTGCTTGTAAACTGAAGATTTGCAGACTATTGCAGTACATTTAAGTGTATTCTCAAATTTTGTAGCTGTGTTGTGACAAAATTGTGCTTTTGTGGCACATTCAAACTATAGTCAGCTGAATATCTCCGTTTCCTGTCTAATCGGTCATTTTCTAATGTCCTCCTATCTTTCACAAAACGACCTCCTTGACCCTAATCAGTCAGGCTTCAGGACTGCTCACTCCACTGAGATGGCCCTCCTCACAGTGACTGAGTCACTTGGTGCCACCAGAGCCTCGTCCTACTCATCAGTCCTCATTCTCCTCGACTTATTCTCTGCATTTGACACAGTCAACCACCAAATCCTCCTCTCCAATCTGGCTGAACTTGGCATTGCTGACTCTGCTCTAACCTGGTTCACATCAAACCTGACAAATCGCACCTTTCAGGTCACATGGAACGGCTCCTTGTCCAAACCCTGATTTCTGGAAACTGGTGTCCCTTAAGGCTCAGTATTAGGACAGTTTCTGTTTTCACTATACACTAGATCACTAGGCTCTTCAATCACATCACATGGATTCTCTTACCACTGTTATGCAGACGACACCCAACTGTTCCTCTCTTTTCCCCCCATCTTCTTCCAACACCCATGTTGCACGCGCATCCTGGAATGTCTATCAGACATCTCCGCTTGGACAGCTGTGCATCACCTCAAACTCAATCTTAGTAAAACTGAACTGTCACAGTATTGCCTTCGTCAACGGTGAGGAACCTGGGTGTAATCCTTGATGACGGACTGTCCTGCTCCCCCAACATCGCTGCTGTGGCCTGATCCTGCAGATTTGCCTTCTACAACATCCGCAGGATCCGGTCTTACCTCATAAAGGATGCGACACAAGTCCTGGTCCAAGCGCTGGTCAACTCCCGCCTGGACTACTGTAACTCCCTCTTGGCTGGACTCCAAGCCTCTGCGACTAAACCGTTGCAGCATATCCAGAACGCTGCAGCGCGCCTCGTTTTCAATCTACCCAAATTCTCCCATGTGACCCCCCTCCTCCGTGACCTCCACTGGCTTCCTGTTGTAGCCCGCATCTGATTCAAGACAATGGTGCTGGCCTTCAAGGCCGTCAACCGAACTGCACCCGCCTACCTCCAAACACTAGTCAGACCACACGTGTGAGCACTTCGCCCTTCTGCATCAGCTGGCCGGCTGGTACCACCTTTGCTGAGAGCAAACAAAGCCCGCTCAGCGAAGTCGCGACTCTTCTCTTCTTTGGCACCTCAGTGGTGGAACGAACTCCCGACGATGGTCAGGACAGCGGAATCCCTCTCCATCTTCCGCAAAAGACTCAAGAGTCAGACTTCACCTCAACCCTGCATAGCATGACTCCCTCCCAATGTATTTGAGAGGATCAGTTGTGTTGTGCAGAGGTAGGGTTGGTACACAGTTTTATACAGGGAATAGCGGTATTCGACTACGGTTCTGTACTGTTACTGAACCAGTCAGCTAAGTAAAGAGAAATGAAAGTCCATCATAACTTTAAAACATGAAGGTCAGTCAATCCAGAAAATTTCAAGAACTTTGAATGTATCCTCAAGTGCTGTCACGAAAACAATCAAACACTGTGATGAAACTGGCTCTCATGAGGACCTCCCCAGGAAAGGTAGATGAAGAGTCACCTCTGCTGCAGAGGATACATTCATTACAGTTACCAGCCTCAGAGACTGCAAATTAACAGCACCTCAGATGTGAGCCCACATGCATTCTTCACAGAGCAGACACATCTCAACATCAACTGTGCAGAGGAGACTGTGTGAATCAGGTCTTCATAGTCGAATTGCTGCAAAGAAGCCACTACTGAGGAACAACAACAACAAGAAGAGGAGTGCTTGGGCCAGCAAACATCACCAATGGACATAAGACCAGTGGAAATCTGAACTTCGGTTTGATGAGTCCAAATTTGAGATTTTTGGTTCCACCTACCATGTCTCTGTGAGATGCAGAAAAGGTGAGCGGATTGTTTCTACATGTGTGGTTCCAACCATGAAGCATGGAGGAGGAGGTGTGATGGTGTGGGGGTGCTTTGCTGATGACACTGATGGTGGTTTATTCAAAATTCAAGGCACACTTAACCAGCATAGCGACCACAGCATTCTGCAGCATCATGCCTCCCCATCTGGCTTGTGCTTAGTGGGACCATCATTTATTTTCCAACAGGACAGTGACCCCAATCACCCAACCTAAACAGCAGCCAATAAGTGCTCAGCACCTCTGGGAATGTTGGAAACCCATTCCAGATGACGACCTCATGAATCTGAAAGAATGTCAGAAAAGAGCAAAGCTGTCATCAAAGCAAAAGGTGGCTACTTTGAAGAATATAAAATATAAAACATATTCTGGTTTGTTTAACACTTTTTTGTTTACTGCATAATTCCATATGTGTTTGTTCATAGTTTTAATGTCTTCAGTTTTGATCTACAATGTAGAAAATAATAAAAATTAAGAAAAACCATTGAATGAGAAGGTGTGTCCAATATTTTGACAGGTAGTGTACATAGTATGTTTGGGGCATAATGGCCCTCATTCAGGCCATATTCAGCTTTGAGCAGCACACCCCACGTTGATGTAGTTGATGAGATTCTAAGAAAAGTATCAGTGTGACACAGGACAATCTGAGAGCCTTGATCAATGTGTACTGTCTGTAATAATATTTTTTCTCTGTGCTCTGTAGTTATAAAATCAGGCAGCAGATTGCAGATGGTTACATGAAATATATTTTGAAATTCTAATGATGTCTTCAAAGTGGTCAGTCCACTGCAGACCATAAATGTCAAGCAGGTAGACACATTTGCACGGATTTCTCTCATTCCTATGTATGAATGTGGAAAAAGTGCAGGAACAGCAAAAATATTCTGCATGTGTTTACATTTCCATATTTTTACATGTCTCCTAAACTGATGACCGAGACAAACAACTGCAATAAGATCTTCTAGACTCATTTTTTATTTGCCCGAGTCTATTTTGAGAATAAAGCTGGAGAGAGGACTGTCATTCAGCAGGCCCTTGATATTATGAAGAATAAATGAGAGTGAGGAGAGGAGATTGAAGTGGGGGAGGATGATAAACACACCATGCACATTCAAAGTCATGCCGAAGCTCTAATTGAGTTATGCAGATAGTGTATGTTGATTGTGAGGCATTTTGAGATGCTTTCCCGATGTCTCCTGGGGATTGGAACAGGGTGATATAAACAGCATTAATGGAAGGAGATGAAAAAAAATCTCACACCACCTCAGCTCTCTGGCAGGCATTTGTTTACCCAATTTGAATAGGAAGAAATCTATCATAAAAGCCAGAGTCGTTAACAGTCAGGATGACTCGGTTGTGGATCCTTTGTAGTGCACTTCCAAGATCTAATCATGCAGACTGTGCAGCTATAGCTGACTTCACTACGTGGCAAAATGACTGAACTTTGCAGGCCAGTGAGGTTTAAACATGTCAACAACACAAATCTACAATAGACCATCTGCTGGCACATCAAGTTAAAGGAACAGTCCATCATCTTTTTTTAAATCCTCTTGTTTTCCATCTCACTGATGTAAACAATAATAGTTTCATCTCTGTGCATCCTTACAGAGAGAAGTTTCAGGTATTTTCAGACTAACTGCTAAGACTAGAAGAAGGCAAAATCAGTTAACCATGTCCCTGTATCATTGATTTAGTTATTTTAAACATACACTGTATAATAAAATCAGGACATGATTAAAAACAAGCAAACATTCACAGTCTCTGACTTTGTATTTATTAAGTCACTCACTGCTCAAGTAACTATTTAGTTAGGTACCTTTGTACGCTTACTTAAGTAGTTATTTTGATGACTACTTTTACTTCTACTTCAGTTACTGTTTAGGAAAAAAAAAACAGCACTTTTACTTGAGTACAGTTTTAGGCCACTCTACCCACCTCTGTTTATATCAAAGCTAAATTTTTTGCAAACCATGCTGCTGTGTCTGTGACAGTTTCTTGTACCTTTTTTTTTCTTTATGCCAAGTCTGCTTTCTGGTTATTACAATGGTTCTGTGGCGACATGCAACATCCAGTTCCACTTTTGACATTAATGCAGAAAAAAATATTTTTAGTATTAGGAAATGATCATGAGCTTACAAGTGTAAACTGTGTGTGGAATTTGGCATTTTTTGCCATCTGGTGCCTCCCACAGTTTCTGAGTGCACCACTGAATACAAATCCCACGTCAGTGACAGTTTGTCAGATGTAATGTAGGTGCTAACTACAAACTAAATTCATGACATCATAACAATGGTCTGTCTTGAAAACTTGAATCTTGAAGTAAACATGAAAGATACACTGTGATCCCACCTTCTCACTGAAGTTACATTGTGCAGAAACAAGAGACAGAGACACCATCCACCCTGTTACTGTACCACCAATATGATTTTAAATAAGGTTGCTTTAAAATTAATGCTTTTTTAAAACAATCACCTTGCCTATTAGTTTCACACAAGATTTAAACCCTGGTCACCTTGGTGACAGTCACCTTGGTGACAGTCCCTCGAGAGGATCAGCAGATCTGTTACATGATTTGGCGTGATGCTGGGCTGACAATGCAATCCAAGTCTTTCAAATCAATTTGAATACAATGTAAAGCCCTAGACACACCGGGTCCGACATCTTCCTTATCCGACTTCCTTCTCCGACCACTCCGTCGGATCCGTTAGGAAGAAAAGTTGCACTGAAACACACCGCCCCGGCTACACAGTAGCGTATACGTTCTGCGCCTGCGCGAGATGCAATAAGTCTCCTAAACATCGGGTGGCGCTAGTCTCGTGCCAGTCACCCAAAACATGAAAACAGGAAATGACGGAGCGGAGTGCGGACCGCAGCTTATCAAAACAAAGCACACACAGCGTTAGCTCGGCATTACTTGCGTGATGTCGTACTACGGTGGTCTCTCTTCCACCAGGGCAATCAGCTGCTCCTCAAAGTCCTCGGTCCACACAGCCATGGCTTCCAAAAATACGTTGGTTTATCCCCAAAATAACGAACGGTGAAGTGTTGTTTGTAACTCTGTGCCGTCTCTGTTTATGTGGTTTGTTTATCATCGGCACTTCCGCCACCCCTCCCACACGCCGCGCTGATTCGCTGGCACACCGCCAATCAGAATGGTCGCTGAACAGCTAGCTAACAACCAATCAGAGTATCCGACGGCTTCCTAACTCAGCCGTCCGACTGAACATGTTCAGTCGGATCAGACGCCGTCCTCGCGCTTCCGCGTGGCTCCGACAACACTGAACACACCGAACAGAGTAGCTCCCTAACTCGTCCGACTCCTTCCTAACACTTCAGACGTCCGACGTCGGACCCGGTGTGTCTAGAGCTTAAGGATAATGCAGCAATGGAAAAGACGATGCAACTTTTGTGTTTTAGTCAGCCTGTCTGACTCCCAATGCATAAAATACAGTCGATAGGTCAGTGTCCCCATGCTTCTAAGTTTGACGCTGTAGTTACCCCACTGGTGTCACTTCATCAAGCGGCTCTCCAGTGCAGTGGTATAAAGAGAAAGAATAGCCCGGGTCATGGGATTGTTGAGTGGATCATGAACTGGACTTTCCCTCTGGAGACCAGAGTTTGGCCTCATTAGTGACCACGAGTCGAGAGTGATTTGCTGTTAAGTTATGTTACATCAGTTAATGTAAGTAAATTACGTAACTTACATTATGTGAGTGCCGAGACTGAATGTAGTTATTTTAACCCAAAATGTGATGTTTTCCTTAACTTAAATCCAAAATTGGACAGTTTGCCAGCCAAATTTATTACGAAATTTTAAATGTTGTATATTTGCATTATTGCTAACTTGTCCATGGAGCACTTTGCCTGTAAAACTGTAGAGGGGTAGGTAGAGTGCCATATTTTGAAGCCTACGGTCACTGACCAAGCTGCCATATTTGAAAATTGAGAGTGACGTGTTGATTTTCGCAGATTTGAAGTTGGGCTGGTTGAAATGAGCTGATACATAGGATGTGTCGTCTAACTTCATCCCTCCTGGCCAGTGTTTTTTTTTACATTTCCTGGACCGAAAAACAAAGAAAAAAAGAAAAAGAAAACATTACGACTGAATGTAATTAAAGTAGCAATTATGTTTTCTCCATGATGTATTCAGCCAAGGAAGTTAGTAGCATACATGCAGGGGACATGGCTGACTGTAGGTTATGCTGGGTCAAGTGCACACAACAGCAAAGCAACTTGTCTTGGGGAAAAAACTACAGAGTTTCAAATAAACACACCATGCTCTAAAGCAGATTGAAAAAATCCCACTCCTTTACTCCATGAATTCATTGATTAATTAGTCACAAATGGGAGTAAAGACAAAAACAAAACAAAAGGCATTCGCAAATAAGCGAAACACACACTGATGTCCCACACACAAAGAAGACCACACCTCAGCAGCATGCCTTCCAGCTGCTCCAAGATTCAATCCCTTAGTGTAACGCCGCAGTATCTGCACAAGCCTAGAACGCTATCACTGCATTCCAATGCTTTTATCAAGGGAGGCTTATTGCAGAAGAAAACATATGGTCCTATCTACAACCCAGCAAAAAAAAAAACACAACTCCAGGCACCTTCAGAAGTTTACCGCAAACTGAGATCTCTGTGGATAAAGGAATTGTATATGCAAAGATTTTAATTGGCTCTGCTGCCACCATAGTGTCTACCGTGCGTCAAGCTTTTAAACAGCGGCCATTAGCACAAGGTGACATAGTTCTCTGGGATTTAAAGTCAAAATGTGTGTGTAGGTTTTTTGTGTGTATGTGTGTGATTGAGGGAGAAAAAGAAAAACAGAGGCCGTTCCACATCCTATTTTTACCAATGGGAAATTGATTTTGACAGTTAATTGAAGGGTGTGCTTATCTTGTAGCAGCTTTGTCCCCTGTATTTTCCCCCACTGCAGTCATCATCTGCATATGGTACCAACTCCCGCTACCTGATCATAAAATGGAGCCCAGCAAGAGATAAGCTGGCTGTTTTACTGCCATCTCACCAGAGAGAGAAAACTTTTCTCCAGCAGAGGAAGTAAATTAGCATTTAAATAGCAACACATATTCTATCATCGAGGTTGATTTGATGCAACAGCAGTTGACACACAGTAAAAAACAGAAAACAATCAAGACAAGGAGTAGAGGGAGAGGAGAAAAGAATATCTTAAGCAGTAAAAAACACACTGATTTCTTTTCTGATGTCTAGGACACAAGTTTATTTATCACTTGAAGGCATAGCTGTGCGAGCAGGAGCAGGTAGTCATACACATCAGCTCCTCGTAATAAAGTTCAAACTACAATACACAGCTTTTGAGGTCAGCAGATGGCAGCCAGAGGTAACTGCTGGACCTCTGAGGGTTTCATGGTTTCATCACCCAGAAGTAATTTCCATGACAGGGTTAAATTAAGTGAACTCTACTTTGGGCTACATGTCCTATCAGTAGCTGGTGGCGGAGCTGATTTTTACTCTTTCAGGATGTCAATTCCTGATACAAATGTCAGTAACAAGCCAACAAGTTAGTTCTTCAGTGCTCTGTCAATACTTACACTAACACTTTACCTTCAAATTATACTCTTTCCATTTGAAGTTCCCACAATGTCAAAATTGATGTTTTTTTTTTTGTTTTTTTTAATATATGACTTACTCTTTATCTCCAGACCCAGGGGCAACTGGGGGGTGCCCATTGAATCCCCTGTGCCTGCCCCTTGCCCTGGACCTGCCTGGAGGAGATTCTTTAAAAAAAATGCTGGGCCTGGGTCATCAGAGGAGAGTTGCAGAGAGGAAACGGGCTGTGCTGAAGGCTCATGTATCAGTTCGGGCTAGACTGATGAAGTCTTGATGATAAAGTTCAGGGATGACAGTGTTTTAAGAAGATTTCACTTCAAAAACGCAGACTACCACTGTATTAATGGTGCAGACGTGTACTCTGGACACCCGACTGCCTTATGCATGCAGTACACAGTCTCCGTGGGGTGCTCATTGTGTACTTAAGCTTGGCTTTTCTGCAGCTAGTGCTCCCATTTGTTGACTCAGCCCCCCGCTGCAAAGATCCAAACATGGCAAAATAACCCACCTTGGAATCGTATTCCCATATTCCGTCCCAGTCCGACCGTTGGGCTCTCATTGGACTGAAAGACTGTGACACCAGACCAAACGGACATTCAGTCCAATGACTTTTCCCCTTGGCAATATCTCCCGCAAATACCACATCCATCGTCACTGCTATGCGGATGACACCCAGCTCTACCTCTCCAGCAAACCCAATTCCACTCCCCCACCTTCCTCCCTCATTGACTGCTTCACTGAGCTCAAATCTGGTTCTCCTCCAACTTCCTCAAACTAAACAGTGATAAAACTGAAGTTCTTCTCATTGGCACTAAATCAACCCTTTCAAAAGCTGAAAGTTTTTCCCGCACCACCAACCACTCCTCTGTCTCCCCCTCCCCTCAGGTTAAGAGTCTGGGTGTCATCCTTGACAGCACATTATCTTTCCAATCACATATCAGTAACATCACCCGGTCTGCATATTTTCATCTACGCAATATTAATCGCCTCGGCCCCTCCCTTTCTCCCCACTCCACTGCCATTCTTGTACACAGCCTTGTCACCTCCCGCATCGATTACTGCAACTCCCTTCTCTTTGGTCTGCCTCACAAATACCTCCATAAACGTCAGCTGGTTCAGAACTCTGCAGCTCGGATCATCACCAGCACCCTCTCCATCCACCACATCACCCCTGTTCCGCAACTCCATTGGCTCCCGGTCAAACTCCACATAGACTTTAAAATCCTCCTGTTTACGTTCAAGGCCATCCACAACCTTTCCCCTCCTTATCTGTCCGAACTCCTCCACATCGCCACCCCTTCCCGTTCCCTCAGATCTGCCTCCTCTGTCCACCTCTCTGTCCCTCCCGCCCGCCTCGTCACCATGGGGACCAGGGCTTTCAGCCGCTCTGCCCCCGACTTTGGAACTCACTTCCACCGGACATCAGGAACCTGGACTCTCTCCCCCTCTTCAAATCAAGACTAAAAACTCACCTATTCAGAACTGCATACCCCGCTTAACTTTCTACATTGTCTTTTGTTTCTGTTTGTTTCTTATTCCTTATTGGTTTTTTCCTTATTTTTTTTTTGTTGTTGTTTTTAAATAAAATAAAATGTATTATTATACTGCCGTGTATGCCAAAAGTTTCTAGCTTCTCAGCTTGCTTCCTGGTTATGCGTCCCAATGGAATATACGCAGTAGTGTAGGCCTATCTCCTGCTGACCCTGCATTTCCCGGAAACTCAGATGAAAATCAGAGCTCACACGTGTCCTGTAATGCCTCTATAAGGACACTCCCTCCAGTTAGTTTGAACTGAAGAAGCCTCTTGGATGAGAGGTGAAACGTCTTCAACACACTGAAACAAGTCCAGTTGATTATGATACAGCACTTAGAAAGTTAAAATTGTATTTCTTAATGCCGCTCAAGTCAAATTGAACTGTTGATCAATAGCCATGTTTTGCTTTCGGGACTTCATTTTAAAAAAATGCTGAACAACTGTTGAAGAAGTGATAAATCCTAAGAGCTCTGTCAAACTGAATCACTGTGGGATCATGTGGAGGCAGGTGACATCCAATGCATTACCTAAACGGATCACGGATTACTACCACTTGGACCACCTTGGATTTTTTTTTGTTACACTGAAACAGCGGAGGATAACACAGTTCAGAAAAAAACAGTTCTCAACAATAGTTTCCAAACTTGTTTTTGCACCTAAAACCAGGCAGGGGTGGGACAAAGTCATTGTTTTGTAAGTCACAAGTAAGTCTCAAGTCTTTGCAAGTGCTGAGTCAGGACAGGCAAGTCCTGAGTCAAGTCCAAAGCACCCAACTTTGAATTTCGAGTTCTAAACAAGTCATTAGAACTCTTATAATCAATTACATTTACAAAAATTGTTTGGTTTTTAGATTTTTTATTAACGTCTTAAAGACATTAAGACATCATTTAAAAGTTACTTTGACTCCTGTTAATATCATGTTACCCACAGGGTTGTGCTTTTTCTGTTATCTCAGGGCCATGTGATGCATTGCATTTGCAAAAGATCAAATTGGCCAAAAGTCTGTCAGTCATTTGTGCACAATGGGGCCGCAGTATGATGCCACGTACCCTAACGCAATAATCTTAAGTTGCAAGTCTGTCCAGCTAGTCGTCTATTCAATGGCTCTGGCGTTCAGTAATGTAACCTACTTTTTCATGGTTAATTCTTTAGTTTGATTTGATGTTGTCTGAACCTTCAAACAAAGTGGACTTTTAAGCGTTTTAGGAAAACTTTGCTGGGAACGAATAGTGGTAACGTTAGTCGATTCAGGATATGAAGCAAAATAAGCTGATTTGTGGCACATTTTTTAAATAACTAGTGTTGTCAAGCGATTTAATAAATTAATCGAATTAATTAAAAATTAATTAAGCTTTGTGATCAATGAATTACGAATAATAGCACATATTTGCTGTAGGTCCTCAAAAAACATTTATATGCAATTGTATTTTGTTAGATGAGTATTTTGTTAGATTTAGGACCAGGGAGGACCATGGCTCCATACAAACCGAGCTTGAACGACTTTGTTTTCGGCACTATTCAGACATTCAGTCTGTCTGCTCTCTCACCCAGAGACTCTCCAAAAGTGAAGAGAGGCTCCGGAGGAAGGGAACAATCCAAGAAAAGTGGTCAGGAGGGACTTCAACAGCCGAAGAGTGCAGTGTATTTAACAGGGAAACTTCAGGTCACAATGCCCATTATTGGCACTGCTGTGAAGCACCGGAGGAGAAGCCGGAAAATGCGATATTTCCAAGCAAACCAGTCACATTGCTTGCAGTCCATGTCGCTGCAGTGGAGTTATATTTCTGGGGAGGTACATGTCAGGCTACGGCTCAGGGCAATCACCCACATAGAGGTTATGCTCGGCGGCGTTTAGTCACCTGCCTCCACCCAGAGCTGCTGGTTAAGAGGCCAGCAGCTTAATGCATTATTTTTTCTGTAATTAACTAATCGAAATTAACCCGTTGTTCTGACAGCCCTATAAATAACACACTTTAAATTTCAAGTACTTTCAAGTCCAAAGACTCAAGTCCAAGTGAAGTCACGAGTCATTTGTGTTAAGTCCAAGTCGAGTTGTAAGTCAATCATGATATTGTCAAGTCGGGTCTAAAGTCATCAAATTTGTGACTCGAGTCCAAGTCATGTGACTCGAGTCCACACCCCTGCAACCAGGTACATCAGACTGAAACTGCCAGTTTAGTCCTACTACGGAGGGTTTTCCTCTCACAGTGTCCCCCTCATACAACTCTGTTTTCCCTTTTTTTTTCTACTCAATGAATACACTTAATCATGACTTTGGCACTGGTGCAGAATTATTCATGGGGTATTGAAATGAGATCGCTGAGCCATTAATCAGATAGTAGTAACTGCCACGGATGAGGCCAGTGCCTATTAAAATGTATGTCCTCTTAATTTGGCTGTGTGGTGCTGGCAAAGTGCAGCATACATACGTCAACCTCCCTTTAATAGTCTGTCATTTACATTCACAGGGACCGGGCAAGCTAAGAGAACGTGCAGCAGTGACGGTGATCAAGGTCAATAAGGTAGATATTGTCTTATGTTTATTGAACATGAGCCAGAGTTTGCTTACATGGGGCAATAATTTATCATTTTAAAAGAGGCATCAATACTGTTGTGATGCACCTCATCTATGTTGATTACTGACTGGACGGCACACAGCCAGGGGTTGTGTTAACAAAGGATTTTTACCAAATTGACTAAGTCTAAATTTGAAATGCACTGCTTTATTCCTGCGGATAAAAAGGGACTGATGGTGCTGCTGCATGGTTAATCATAACTTCATAACATTGATAAAAATGAAGAAAAATATAACATATTAAAGTGGTTTTATAGATTTAATAACACATTTATATAATTAGGTTATATCCTCACAATCTGGAAGAAAAAGAGTTTAATGGTTTTGATTTTTTTTTTTTTATTACAAAATTGAATTAACTGAGATTTACGAAACATATTACAAAAATGTTTATCTGAAAAATGTTATTTATTTATTTATGTTTATTACAGGTCCCTTGTTGTGGAGTCCAGGTTTATCTTTTCCAGGAGGAGCACATTATAAGGCATGATTTTGGTTTTCAATTGCTCTGGTTTTCTATTTCATTCTTTCTTGTTTGATGATTATTGAATTGGATATAAAACATGCATTAAAAATGTTATGATCAGTGCTTGTTCTTCATCATCACTGCTTACTGCTTAGCTGTAGTGGAGCTTTTCCAGCTGAGCTGTGTGCTGGAGTCTGTCTCACCACCAAGCGCTGAACAGGACTGATGAGAAAAAATTGACATACTGTGACACAATAACAGTAACAATAAAGTTAACTCTGGTGGCGACAATGCTGTGTATGAGCAAGCGTCGGTAATGTTAAATATCTCTGGAATGCTAAACTCAGTCTCATGCCCTCCACAGAGGACAAAAATAAATAGCAGGGTCTTAGGATGCTGAATCTACTAAAACATCAAGACCTAAACTTGCAGCTTAGGACTTGATGGAGATCAATTTTACTGAAGATGTTACAGCTTGTGTTAATGCTCAGCCACAAACGATCAATCACTTTTACTGTCAGGATCTTTATTTGAGCAAACATTTATGGATCTGTGTGTGTTAAAGGTATGATGCGTTGTATAGGACTGAAAAAAATAAGTTCTCAAATCACTTCAGTCCTTTATGGGGGCAGCTGAGGCTCAGGAGGCAGAGCGGGTCATCCACTAATCACAGGGTTGTGAGCCTGATCCCTGGCTTCTCCTGTTCACACTGGACAAGATAGTGAACCACAAATTGCTCCCGATGGGCAGGCCAGTGCCATGCATGGCAGCTCCATCACCACTGGTGTTGGAGTGTGTGTGTGTGTGTGTGTGTGTGTTTGTGTGTAAAAGGGTGAAGGGGGAGCCATTAGTAAAGCACTCTGTATGTCAAGGTAAAATACAGCTTAAGTCCATTTACTATTATTTCGTGTTTAATGTTTAAATTTATATGGAAGACCACATGTCATGGACAATAGTCACATACCACAGCATTAACAGCCTGAGTTCACAACACCGGTCCCTGATAGGCTGTTTATGCAAATATACACATCTCACAGGACATCGCATACTAAACAATACAAAACACAAGCACTGATACGATAACACTGCACAATCAAAATGTAATAAAAATTAAAGCTGCAAGCAGCGATGAAAGGGACCTCACCATCCACGCGCGTCAGGGCGTGCCGCATACCTCATCGCCCAATTATTGTGTATGCATGTCTTAACTGTCCGTCTTTGGGACAGTGTAGGAAGGGGTTAAATGTAACTTCCTGTGTCCAACATGTTAATCACTAAAAGTGACCTGTACAGTGACAATATCTGACTTCCTGTTTGGTTTGGGTTATTGGTCCAATAGGATTTTCTGTGCATTTGGTCATGTTATACATGCTCATTGATTTTCAAACATATTGGTGAAACATGCCAGCAAAGTGTTTCTTTGGTTATTTTGCGATAAAAGCGCCTCCTTGAGGCCGAGTTTCACAGAATTTTGCACATATTGTTAGGGGAAGTCGTGAGCCAAGCAGGGTAACCTTGCAGGGCCCTAATTAACTTCATTTACTTTATACACTAACCTCAGTTCTTAAATTTTGTCTTCTGAAAAGGGTCAACCGCTGGATGAGATTGCGATAGTGACAATCTTATGCATGAAAAGACTGACTCTAGTTTATAAAAAATACATTGCATACCTGAGGACTTGAATATTATATGCTGATCAAGGAGATGTGATGGAAGATTCGTGTTAAATGGATAAATGTTAAAAAGATTCTTAAAATTCTCATATTATAACCTCACAGAATTGAACATACCTGAACAAAATGATAGAATAGTCAAAGAGAGAAACTAAACAATAAAAGTACACTGTGTGGACAGTTGAGGTTTAGAGAAAGTTGCTGCTTTGAACAAGCAAGCCAAGTTGGCACCGATCTTATCCAATATTGGTATCAGGTTCTGATCCTGACATTATTTCTTTGATTGACAATCGGACTGATGTCATCAATCAGGAAGAGGTGTAATTTGTCTGATTATCTATATCTAAAAGACTTGCAACCAGGAACACAGCAGCTTCCCATCTCAAGTGTGATGTCACAGGGAAAATGGCAGCTGTGTGAATATGGTCTATTGACCAAAGTGTACGGCTTTTAAGTGTAGTGTGGCTCCTGTAAGAAATAGTGTGTAGTGTGTGTAGTTGAGCGAGAGACAGAGAGACGTGACTCCATCAGCGCAGACAGGCAGTGACATGCACAGACATCTGGGGGGCTCAGGCCGAACAGAAGGGGTCGCTCACCCCACCCACAAATTCTCTGTTCAAACAAATGTCGCCACACTGCCATTTACGGTGAACCACTATTCATAATGTGCCACGTTCAAACACTTTTTCCCCCGCAGAAACCACATATTTCAGGTTTTCATAAAATGTATTCAATGTTCTGTGACGACCAGTTCTGGGAAAATTAGAAAGGATGCAATCTAATGACACAAACAGATTTTAGATGTTTTTTTGGCAATATGATTGTAGGGAGGAACAATTTAACTATTTGAGATGTGGATTATGCACAAATCTGTATATAAATAATGTACTAATATGTAAATAATAGGGTCAGAACTACTAGACAAACATTTTTGAACTTGGAGGCCAACATATGAACACATCCCTCCTCTCCCTGTCTTTCTTTTTCTGAAGCCATTTATTTCCATGCATCAAATCAGTAGATGATCAAAATGAATAACTCACATGTTAATCATTAAGTTTCGTAAACACAGTTGGAAGACGTGGACCAAAATACCAGCAACAAGAAAGTTAAAACAAACTTTGTGGCATAGTTCCTTGAACAGTTTCAATTCAATAAATAACTGAATTACATTCTCACTTAAAGTGCATTCAGTTATTCAAAGCTACATTTAAATGCTTGAAGCAACAATAAAGCCATACTTCAAGCTGTTAAGCTGCAGTATGGTTTAAACTGAAAACTCCTCAAAATCCTGACTAAAACTATTAGATTCCAGAGAGAAATGTGGAAAATTGAGTAAAAAAAAATAATCAAACCAGAAATGCGCACTTGTTTCTTGATCACCACACATCACAATTACAGCAAAGTTTTTACTCTGCCACAGCATATTTATCACAGCCACAAGCCTTTATCTGTTGGAAATAAATGCTTCATGGAGCTGCTATCAGAAAAAAAAATGGACAGTCGTTCCCAGACGTTTCTCCCAGACATCAGATCCTGAAACAAATCTCTAGTTCAGAGTTTATGTGATGTAATGTAAGAATGTACACATCTAACAACCTCTGGATGAAGTCTGATGAGGTATATTATCTGCTGCTTTCTCCAGTTTGCTGAATTTCCAGTGTATTCATGATGAACGTAACACACAAGGAAAAAAACAGGAAGGCAAACTCGCCTACTGCCATTGTTAAAAACAGTCCACTGCCAATTTTTTGGAGGGTCTAACCCTGATTAAGAACCCTGCTTATAAATGGTAACTCTGGTGTAAAAGTGGTTTAAGAGTGACTGCTTTCAATATTCCAGATAATCCAAGCTATTGTTGTCCATATTAATGACACTGATCTGGATAGAACAGTCTGGTTGCAATGGTAACAAATTATGTCTGAATACTAACCACACCT
The DNA here is from genome assembly GCA_039737535.1 of Lagodon rhomboides. NCBI lineage: Eukaryota > Metazoa > Chordata > Actinopteri > Spariformes > Sparidae > Lagodon > Lagodon rhomboides. The sequence continues at coordinate 4,845,788 of CM077785.1, read as the reverse complement.
CTGTCAGAAAAACATGTGTGGGGGTTTACAGGCTGAAACATAAAAACACGCTCAGTCCTTCCAAAATACACAGTGGCAACCAAGACATGTCAAGATACAGAATCTGTTTTGTAGATAATCAGAATCAGAATTCCTTTATTGTCCCGCAAACGGGATAATTTCTTTGAGTGAATTGTCTTGGCTGCTGTGGCAAACACTGAAACACATGCGGCGGGCACATACACCAAAACACATGCGCATGTATTTGTTTGTATGCTGCAAGGACAGCAAACTCAGCTGTATGGCAATTCTACAGCATATTATAGTCAAACACAAACAGGACCAAAGCCCTGTTGGGCAAAAGATGTGCAAAAGAATTGCCAACATAATCATGATATTGATATTTTTCAAGAGGCGGCTCCAGGACTACTAGGTCTATTAGATCATGAGATCTATTATACACACTGTATGTCCATTGGCGGTGTTGCATTCCCAGCTGGCCAGCCTCCAGGCACCCCGGCTTTCCAAACGTACAGCCTATATGACTTATTCGACACAAGATGAGGAGTACCAAGATGGCCATAGATGTGAATTGCCCTTAAGAGCAGAGAAGGAAAAACATGATGCAATTAGAGTCTTCTACTAGTACATCCCTTTAAAATGGATCAAATGAGGCAGTAGCCTGAAGAGGGCACTTGCAGTCCTTAAGGAGGAGCGAAACCAACCTCCTCATACCCCTTCTTAATGGCATGACAGCACGGAGGTGGTATACCAGTTAATAGTCTGAAGTCCTTGGCCTGTAACCCAGAGCAAACAGTCGGCTGCTCAGAGGTCCTCATGGGCGATGTCCAGCACATGGATGTGACAGCAGCTGTGAAGGTGTCACATTCTGCCAAATTATCCAGTTCTAAGACCTAGATGTAATGGTCTGACTGAGTTCTTTCGTGCCCATGAATTTGCTGAAATTCAGGTTAGGACTGAGGGAAAGATTAGTGAGGGGTTGGCCACCAGCACATACATCTCTCACCCTGTTAGCAGATGACAGAGAGGAGTTCTGTTTTCAGAGAGAGAATGACGAAACCCCAGTGATCCAGGGTCAAGTGCGGCTTAGGGTTCTGTCCAAACCCGTCCAAGTCCGAGAAAAGTAACAGAGCCTGACCCACACATGACAGGCATTGGGCCGAATGCAGTTAATGCAAGCTGAAGCACTGAGTGCTTCAAAGCAATGTCACGTCAACTGTAATTGACAACCAAACCTGGCCATCCCAGCCCATCAGGTATCCATGCTCTGATTCAGGGTTTCAAAGGTGGGTCTTCAGGGCAGTATGCTCAAAACAAACAAGTTCATGCGTCATCTGAAAGCATCTGAAATTGTTGAAAGCTGTTCTGAATAGTTCCTCTTGAAGGCAGGGTGAACAGCCTGGCACTGTTTCAGGCACTGTTTGACCATCTGACAAGCACTTTGGATGAAGGGTTAGGGTTAGGGTTAGGGACACAGTGGAACATTACTGAACTGTACAACAAACAACCTTTACATATTCTCCATTTGAAGGTTTCAATTAAATCGGCATCACAGCGGTTGCCTCAGCAGCCACAGAAGCAGGACGTGTCAGTGCTGATTTCATTGTGGATTGTGTAAAGGCCGTGAGCTTTATACAGCTCTCTCTCTCTCTCTTTTTTTTTCCAGAGGGCTCAAATGCCCAGACCAGGCAGACAGGCAGAGCACAGGGGTCAGAATTCTGTGAGTGTTGATGGATATGTCAAGTGAAAAGCATCTGCCTGTTTAACATGATGCCTTTTGACATGGCAACAAAGGGAGACGCTCAGTGTTTTTCCATCAGATGCCGCTGGCTACTGTTGTGCTTCACATTGTGTGTCTGTGAACACCAAAATTAACTTTTTGTGTCACCAGCTAAGTTGACTGAAGATGACAGAAATCCACCAGCCAAGCAAATTAATTGCTGTTCATTTCTGTACATTACATTGAGATAATACAGAATTATGTTGAATAAAACTTAAAAAAAGGGCCAGCAAATGTCTGCTCTATGTCTGTACTCACCACTGTATAGTTTTGTTCAATGCCCTGTATGTTGGAGGGGAAGGTGCTCAACTTCCCAAAGACAGTTTTTGCCAATACTTAAATAAATACACTGTGTGTACAAGATGTATGGCTTCAAAACAAAAGAATGATTGAGGTTGGTTCAAACACTGCTATGTGACAGTTAATTACTGATACAGTTAAACTAAATGTATTCAGTATTTGGCTTTCACTCAGTTTCGTTTTGCAACCCTGGTTTTGAAAAAATAAAAATAATAATAATAAAATTGTATCGTTAAATTCTCTTCACATGTGAACCAGCCCAACTCCTACCGGGTTCTCTGACTGACATCCCACTTTCAGAACCACTGCTTTAAACGTGCTGACAGTAGACAGTGAGCTACAGTTACACTGGTACGGTCCTTTAAACATGCTGACACTTATGTCTGTTACTGCACCAAGTGTATGTATTTTTTATGTGGCAGTCTTTGTGTCCTCTAAATGTCCCACGGGACAAACAATGTAATCTTGAATTTTAAATCAGTCTGTTGTGTTCAGTACTTATCATACTATATTTTTAAGAGGAAACTAATAAACTGGTCAAGGTGTCAAATCTCAGTCTTCATATGATATTGATCAAAAAGATTTAAGATACTGACTTGCATTATATATTGTGCATATTTATAATAGTAGCCTCCTGCAAGTTTCCCTTTTGTTTGTTTTTTTTTGTTTGTTTTTTTTCCACCATGAAGTGTTATTGTATACCGTAAAATAAATGTCTACAATTTTCTGTCATGGAGTATATCACTAACTGCTCAAAGGAAAGAAAGCAGACTCACCACCAGTGTCTTATTTTGATTTGCAGACATTGTTCATTTGTCTCAATGATTAGCACTTAAATGAATATACAGTAAATGATCACAGGGCAGACCTGCCACATCCAATATGGCAGATGCGCTAACGTATCGCAGCTACAGGCCAACACAGCCAATGCGGCGTCTGTGTATGTCTATCTGCGTGAATGTTTGCGATGCAAACTCTTGATCTGATCTTGATAAAATTAGCGTCCCCGTGAGGTTTGTGTGTGCACATGCGTGATTAACACTGAAGGCAAGCGCGCCACAAAAACACTGGAACTGCTCCGGCTCGCGAGCAGCAACAAGTAAACACACAGTCAATCTGAACTCCACATGATAAGAACTATTTCTGTACATTTCAGCCTCTAAACCAACTAAGACCTCCCTGGCTCCCCCATAGTTTGCACCCTGTCTAACAGCAACTATAATAAATTACATTTACATAACTACAACCCTGGTTCCAGTCCAGATGCTTCCACTGGTGCTACCACGCGCCATCAGCGTGCGATTAACCCGTTAACTGCTTCCCAGTTTTCTGCTGCTTCCAAAGACACTGTCCTGTACTTGTTGGATGACGGTGATCTCAATGCTGACAACCACGCAACCCTCTTTAACTCTACTTGCACTGAGATATTGGATTCTGTTGCTCCTCTGAGGTCTAAACGCACTAAAGCACTTTCCGAGCCCTGGCTGAATGACTTTACTCGCTCTCTCAGACACACCTGCAGACAAGCTGAGAGAAAGTGGAAGTCTCCTTTGGAATTTTACAAGACACCTTATTTGAATATCAGAAATCAGTAAAAACTACAAAAACTGTGTTTTCATCCCATCTTGCTGCTATCAACAGCCAGAATGCTCTGGTTCTTTTTGACGTTTTAACTCTCTCATTAATCCTCGTGACACAGATCATGTTGTGCCTTCATCTACTCTGTGAGAAAATTTCTTGAGATATTTTACAAAGAACCCTTCAGTTCTTTGCAACTTTTGGAGACGGATTTCGAAACTCCCATTTTTGAAGTCGTTGTTTCTTGCATGATTTTAGTATTTATGAACAGTTTCAGTCTGGTTTTAAGTGTCGACACAGTACTGAAATGGCCCTTCTAAGAGTGCTTAACGATATTCTTTTAACTGCTGACTCAGGAAACTCTGCTGTTTTAGTGCTTTTAGATTTGACTGCTGCCCTTGACACTGTCAATCACTCGATTCTTTTATCCCAACTTGAAAAGTGTGTGGGCATTAAGGGTACTGCCCTTGAATGGCTCAGATCATATTTTTCAGAAAGGAGTTACTCTGTCCAACCTGGTGAATGTTCTTCTTCTGTGGTCCCTCTCTCCTGTGGGGTGCCCCAAGGGTCTATTTTGGGTCCTTTACTGTTGTCGTTATATATGCTGCCCTTGGCTTCCATTTTTAAGAAACACACATCTCCTTTCATTGCTTTGCAGATGATGTACTGTTTGAGCGATCTAAAAACCTGGTTGGATCTGAACTTTCTGTCTGAATGAAAACAAACAGAAATTGTTGTCTTTGGTCATTCTGACCGGCTGGATGGCTGTGCTGGCACTTTTGATCCCCTATGGTCCTATGTTCGACCATTTACCCACAATTTGGGCATGATTATCGACAATGCTTTCAAGCTTGACGTTAGTTCGGTTGTCAAAACCAGCTTTTTCCAGCTCAGACTATTAGCCACAGTTAAGTCATATCTGCCCCCAAAAGACTTTGAAACAGTCATACATGCATTTCTAACGACTCGGCTAGATTGATGCAACTCTCTGTGTGTGGGGCTGAATCAGTCGTCTCTTCGTAGACTCCAGCTGGTGCAAAATGCTGCTGCTCAGTTTTTAACCAAAACCAGAAATCATGAGCACATCATTCCAGTTTTAGCCTCGCTCCACTGACTTCCTGTCCGCTTCAGGATTAATTTAAAGATTTTATTGTTTGTTTTTAAGGTTTTAAATGGTTTGGCATCTTCTTATTTATGTGAGCTTATTTACATTTACCCTCCAGCTAAAGCTCTGAGGTCGTCCTCTCAGATGGTTCTAAACGTTCCGAGAGCCAAACTGAAAAGTAGAGGTGATCGAGGGTTTTCAGTGGCTGCTTCGAAATTATGGAATGCGATAAAAGAGATGCTATCAGTTTATAAAAGTGTGCTCACAAACATCCTCTGCGTATCTTGGGAGGTGGGAGAGGCCAAACACATCATTAGCACTACAGTGCATCTCTTCGTTCTTATTTAATGGTCATCCCAACGGGTCTTCCAGCCCCACACACTCATCTGGCAGCTGCAGGGCTGTTTAATCAAATACAGAATTTTGTCAGCATGCGTCCACAGACACAAAGAGCACAGACAGATCTCGCGAGCAAGAGCCGCCGTGCGTGCTCTCTGAACTCAGATCAAACTGTCTTTCTGTATAAAACCAAGATTATGTTACTACACTGCCTATTCAACATGCTGCGAGGAACATTTTAGTGTAGTACTTAGCTAAAATATGAAATATGAAAACTGATTTTGTGTGCTTAAACACACTAAATAAACACGTTTTCATGACTGAATAAACTGAATAAACAAATGCTCTATTTCAGACAGAATAATATACGTATGGTATATTCTCGATTATAATTATTGATGCATTAATGTGATTATAACATTAGGGCTGCAGCAGGCAAAGGATGAACTCATTTTATGAATGGGCGTGTTTACAGTGGAATCTAGGCACACCCCCAGGAGGATGGGGGTGGACTCCCAGTGGGCGGCAATCGACTGGGAACCAGCTAGCTGTTGGCTGGCTTTTGTTGGGAGAGGAAAATCAAGGCGGCTTCATCTATACACTGCAATGGAAGGGTGATACATGTAACTTTGGGAGTCGTTGGCAATGAGGATGTCTTGGAAATATAAGGCAAGAGATTTAACCTTAGAGTAAAACATCGTTTGTCTAGGTTGTTTGTTTTATTTCACTGATTGTGTTTTTATTTTACGGTCAACAAAGCGTTTAGAAAAATGTCACTCAGAGGCATATTTAAAAACTTAATTTCAGATTATTCATGAGAGAAGAATTGTATCAATCTTTTTATTCACACTGAAGCCATCATCTCACTGTCAATGGTCTTTTCATTTGATCTTGGGGCAGAGGGTCCAGCAGCCGAGGACCACATCCCTGTCCCTCAGCGAAGCGCTACTGTTTAATATGTCTCAGGTCCTGGTTCACCTGGCTCTTTAAGGCAATGGGAGACAACACTCAGATTGGTTTGATTTTTGTTCTGCCCAAAACACACGACTAATTCAGAGTCTAACAACTACCTCTTTGTTGTGTGTGACTTGGACACACCCTAAATGCAATAGCGCCTTGCGCTTTAGACCATACGTCATAGACCGTCGACCTGAAGTGGCGATATGCACACAGATATTTGAGATGCTTCTACATTTATTTATGGATAACTGTGGGGTGGAAATGGAGCTTTTGCACATGTGCCCATTTCCACAATGACTCAGATTTCTAAAACAGAATCAGAGTCACGCACAGCTTTATAAACCTGATGAAAATAATTTGCATATTTCTGTCTTTTTGCTTACACACAGTTTTAATTGTGAATCTACACATATTTTTATGGCACCTGGCTGGTGTAGGATTATGGTTTAGGTCTAAAGTAGATAAAAAAGAAGAAAAAAAAGGCCTTAAAGAGCTAATGTTGTCAATGCAACATCCTTGTAAAGACAAAGTACCAGGATGTATGTGTATGCATATAGAGTACATGAGCATGTGTGTGTGAATCAGTGTGTAAGCGCCTGGGTGTGTTGCTACCATATGCAGAATTTGTTCACCCATGTCTGTGCACACAACGGAGCGCCATTTGTTTTCCACCAGACATCGCTTACATTCCATCACCACAGAGAGACATCTCTCAATGGACCCTGTCCACATGCTCTGCAACACAGGCTGTCTGTTTAACTAGACAAGGCATGACAGTGTTCGTGTGTGCGCATTGTGTGTGCATGCCTTCTGTGGTTTTACACTTTATAAGTCTGAAAAATGAAGTATATGTGAATCTCCATAGTACATGGGAGCATTCTGATGCAGGGGATCAAAGTTAGATGCTTTCTCCTCCAACCAAAACTGCATTGATAATTTATAAAAAAAAAAATTAATAATAATAAAAAATAAAAAAAAATCATTATGACACCTGACTTTTCACCAGAGAGAACCAACAGAAACCCTACAATAGAGGTATTTTCATTGTGACCAGACCAAGGCACAGCTGTGTAATATTAATTATGCTTAATCAACATCTTCATATGCCACACCTGTCAGGTGGATGGATTATTTTTGCAAAGGAGATGTGCTCCCTAACCCAAATTTAAACAAATTTGTCCCCAGAATTTGAGAGCAATGGGCCTTTTAATCTTGAAAAAATGGAAGCAAAAACCCAAGCTTATATATTTTAGGTGCTGTCAATTCATCCATAAGTGTTAGTGTTACCGTGATTTGAAAGTCATGACCTGCTGCTTTGAAGGGAGTTACGTGGAGGCGTGGCTGTGGTAGGATCGATAACAGAGCACCAGCAGACCTGGGACCAGCTGACCACCTGAGTCTTAATGGAATGTACATGACTGCATGATTGACCGAAGTAATCCCATTAGTCGCACCAATATATCCAAATGTAACAAAGTAAAAGTATAGATTTTTCTCAAAAAATTTACTCAAGTAAGAGTAAAAGTATAAACTACTCAAAAAAGTACAAATTACCCTAAAAGGTTACTAAAGTATATGTAACAGAGTAAATGTAACATGTTACCAGCCACCTCTGCCAATAGGTTTCTGTAGAGCCAAGATCAAGCTCTAAGTGGGTGATACTAGCCTTTGCCATCTTGGCAGTACCTGACTCCGCCTAACTTTTGGCTAATTGAAAATTGGCAAAGAGGTGGAGGTAAAGTGAACTTTATTAGTTAAACAAGCCCACCAAGCTAGATACAAGCCAGCTATGGCTAATAAATGATCTGTGTTCACACAATAAAATAACCTAATTTTAACTCGTGCTATTGTCGTGAGTTCGACAATGGGTTTATTAATCCCAAATAGCCAGAACACCTTACTGTACAGTAACCCCAAAAAATATGAGACAATAACATCAAATTACAGTGGAGCTGAGCACCTCTAGGGCATGTCGCTGCAGACAGGTTGAGAAGCGAGTGTGAAGCAGTCAGGGTACTGTTGGCTATGACATGGAGGTTTGTACGACCCTCCAAGGATATGCCTCCCCCTACCATCACTGACCCATAGCCAAACTGTGCTGGATGATGTTACAGGCAGCAAAATGTTCACCAGGGCGTCTCCAGACTCTTTCACGCACGTCACATATACTCAGTGTTAGGGGTTATAGGGCCATCTAGTGGCATATGGCAGCTACGGACTTCTTGCACAGCGCGTTCTCATACCAGACCTGCTAACCTTGAAGAAAGTTTTCACTTTATAGTGAAAGAAAAGTCATTAATGCTCGCCACAGTGGAGTGTTTTGGCACCAGTACGATGGAGGTGGTTTTGAAGCACACAGGAACAGCTGCTTGGGCTAGTGACAGGTTGAATATGTCAGTCCAGACCTCAGGCAGCTGCACAGCACAGGCCTTGAGGATGCGTCCGGGGACACCATCAGGACCAGCAGCCTTTTCCGCATTAACCGTGCTCAGTGCCGCACGCACGTCGGTGGGAAAGAGTGTGAGGGGCTGGTGATCTGCAGGGATCACAGCCTTGATGGCCACCTCCTTGTTGCCCCTGTCAAAGTGGCCATAGAAGTGGTTAAGCCCATCAGGTAAGGAGGCATCGCTGGGTGGAGTTGAGGTGTTGGTTGGTTTGTAGCTGGTGATGGCCTGGATGCCTTGCCACATGCGTCGGGGTTAAGAGGTGCTCTTGAAGTGCTCCTCGATCCTTAGCTTGTGGCTGTGCTTGGCCTTTTTGATGCCCTTCTTCAGGTTAGCCCCGGATGAGCTATAGGCCCAAGCGTCGGCTGATCTGAATGCGGTGTCAAGTACTTTCAGCAGGAATCGGACCTCTCTATTCATCCATGTGATCCATCTGATTAGGGAATGTGGTGATCTGTTTGAGGATGGTAACATTGTTAATGTTGGAGCTGATACAGTCCAGAACGGAGGAGGCATATAAGTCAATGTCTGTGTGGGAGTTGAGGGTGGCCTGAGTGGCAAACATATTCCAGTCAGTATTTTCAAAACGCTGCTGAAGTGCAGAGTCTGCTCCCTCCCGCCAAACTTTGACTGTCCTCACTGTGGGTTTTACACGTCTGATGAGTGGTGAGTACTTAGGCAGTAGGAACAGTGAGAGGTGGTCGGATTGACCTCGGTGGGGGAGGGGGACAGCTTTGTAGTCATCAGCCATGTTTGTGTAGACACGGTCCAAAGTTGTGTCTCCTCTGGTGGGGCAGGGGACATGCTGGTGAAATTTGGGTAGTACAGTTTTCAAGTTTGAGTGATTGAAGTCAATAAAGGCTGCCTAGCAGTTTGCATTTTTTTCATTGCAATCTTAGCATTTGCATCCAGTGGTATATAAGCTGCAGTCAGAACCATAGATGTAAACTCTCTGGGCTGATAGAAAGGTCTACACTTAACCATGACATACTCTACGTTAGCTGAGCAATGACTCCCGATGGTGGTTGTGTCCGTATACCAAGTTTTGTTGACATAAATGCATAAACCTCCACTTCTGGTCTTACCGGAGTCAACAGCTGTTCTGTCTGCTTGGAGGAAGTAGTGCCCTGTTAGCTTGATAGCGCTGTCAGGTATGTCGCTGTTGAGCCAGGTTTCAGTGAAAATCATGATGTTGCAGTCTATAGTCCATTTGTGGGTGGTAATCCATAGCTGCAGATCATCCATTTTGTTCGCCAGAGATCGGACATCGGTGAGGAAAAGGCTCGGTAGAGAGAGCCGATGAGGGGTTAGCTTGAGCCTAGCTTTTAGCCCTCCTCACTTCCCCGGTCTTTGAAACAAACAAGCAGATAACCACTAATTTGCAAAATCTGGAGAGACACAGGGCTTCGCGATCTGTGCGTGCCGCCATCTTGGCTCTATCGTAATACCAACTCATAACGGTAAACACATGCATAGACATACTATTACATGGTCTCTGTAGCAGAAAAAAACATTAGTCGCCCCTTTCCAATACAGAGGCATTATCACACTCTTCCCTGAAGTGTGAAATAGTTCTTTTTAAAATGAGTTGCTCTTAATTAATGATGATAACATAATTAGCCTAAAGTGGGATTCAAAAGTTTGTCCTTCGATGACTAACAAAAAACTTCAATTTTAAATATTTTTTTTCAGAGACAGAGAAGGCAAACATAGACTCAGCTATAAAGTAATTCATTGTATCCTCAGAGTTTCACTTCTCTTTATAACCAGAAGTGCCTATCACCCAGATTTGTGAATAAACTCTTACAAATATGCAATTCAATAACAGCATTCAGGAGTGCAAAACTGAGGGAGAACCCACAGTTAAATAACTGAGACCACTGTTGATTCTTGCTGCATTAGGCCACGTCTTGATTAAGTTGATTGCTCTTTAAGCCCTTCAGCTCTGACATACTGGCTTCTCAGTGTAAGACCCGGCCTCTCACAGTCGTTACTATCAATCTGTACAGACCAAACTCCTCTTCAATTCTTGTAATCACCCAAAAAGCAATTTACCTAATGGATGAGTGTCATTACGTAATGACAACAGCCATATTATGAACATAACAAAGCAGGAACTGTAGTTCATTAGAGGGGATATAATTGTGTTTGGGGGCATGAGATAAGGAGCTGAGAAGTAAGACCAGGCCCAATGCTATTATGTATTTATTCCAGTTTAACAGTGCTAATAATCTGGAATCTATGGGGTGGTAACCTGCCTACCAGAGTTACATCTGGTTTGTTTGCTAAGTCAATATAAATACCACAAGTCAAAATAAATCAAAGGAGAAAAAAAAAGGTAAGCAGGTCTTAATCTACTGGCAACATGAGGAGGGAATTCTCAGCTTACTCACTGCTGCACACTGCATGCTAAGATCTAATAAGATGGCGCTGCAAGGTCGGCAGCCAGTTACAGCAGCTCTGTCATTTAATTTGTCTTTCTCGTGTTTTTAGTGTGTTTAGATCATTTCTTTATTTTTTGTTTCTGCTGCACTGACCCACATTGCAAGTGAAGAACCATGGATGGTCAGTTTGTAACATTAGCAGTCTGCATACTGCTATTTATCGGACTTTTAAAAACGTCAGCTGGAGAGCCATTCAGCCACGGGTCCATTGTTTACAATCATGATCAGCGATTGGCTCTGTGCAAGTCGCAACTTATCAACACAGAGAAACTGGAGATCCCCGTGGCGATGCGGAGGAGGAAAAGAGACTGCAGAGCTGGAACGAAGCGTCGGGCGATGAAAAGATGGTAGAAACCATGTTTACCGTCTGTCATCATGGGAAACGGACTGTATCGTGAGTTCAGCCTCATGTGCTTCACAGAGATGTAGCTGAATGGACTTCTCCAGACTCACTGGTAACCTTTGAAGGCTTCCAGATCATACAGGCGGACAGGAGAGCAGAGGAGAGGAGTAAGAGGAAAGGAGGGGGCAAACCAGCGCTGCACCAGAGACATTGAGCTACTAGCTGTTAGCATTCGGCCATACTACCTCTTCCTCGTCCGATGCTGCTGAGGCCTGTGAGCTCCTCCACACTAGTGTTTCTCAACTACAGACTAAGCACCCCCAGTCCCTCCTCCTCATCTCCAGGGACTATAACCACGCTCCCCTGTCCTCTACTCTCCCTTCCTTTGCCCAGTATGTGACATGTCACACCAGGGACAGTAAAACCTTGGATTTACTGTATGCAAACTTGAAGGAAGCATACACATCCTCCCCCCTCCCCCGCTTGGTCGCTCAGATCACGACCTGGTCCATCTGCTACCTGACTACATACCTGTGGTGAATATAAATCTGCCACAGAAAAAGTCAGTGAAGGTTTGGTTTGTGGAGGTCGGTGAAAGGCTGAGGGACTTTGACACCACAGACTGGGAAGCACTCTGCAGCCCACATGGGGAGGACATCAACAGCCTGACAGACTGCATCATAGATTACATGCATCACTTCTGTCACATTTTAAGGAAATCATTAACTCACATCTTCAAATTATGTCCCGTTTGTACAAACCACTACCTTTATAACATTTTTGAACAAGTCTGTCCCGTGTTTATACGAATTATCATTTCATCAACATCAACTCTTACACATTTTTAAATGAATCATATCACATTTGTACTAATCACCAATCTGTAGCATTTTTAATAAATCATGACATCCGTTAGACAACTTTTTGAACAAATTATTTTTCACATATGTAAAATATTTGAGTTTAACATTGCCATGGTGTTTAACTGAAAACACTGTTATCTCTTTCTTTGTCTGTAAATGTCTGTCCGTGGGAAGCCTGGCATTGCAGGAAGTTTCCCAGTGTACTGTAATCTGAGATATATTTTGACACCGCAACTCCGAGTGAGTCTTGTAGATGTGCATCAGTAAGGCGTGTTCTCTGTTTGTTCTTGATGAAGTTCATGTCAGAAAAGGCTGATTCACAGAGATAGGTTGAACCAAAAAGACAGGTAACTTTCAGAGCTGCTGTGCATAACCTTTGTACTTTTCTGTGTCCACAAGGCACCAAAAGTTTGGGGCACCCTGATGGGCTTTGAGGTGGAGGTCAACGTTCAATCTCCACCTGCCCAGCATCCAAGTTGAACGTTGCACTAAGTTGCTCAGCAATGCATGTCAAGTCCGCTTGCATGAAAGGATTTGAAATGAATGACACACATGGCTCAAGTTGATCATAGTCACAACACCTGTTATCAAACTTTTGCACACGTATGTTTATGACTTGTCAGTACTTTTCCGCAGCTTCGTCAAAAGCCCCAGATGCACAAGCATTATCATTCAGCACTGACTGCACGGAGGGAAAGTACAGCACTTTTTTTCTCTGTAAATGCACAGAGAAAATGTTCATCTTCGCTTTAAATGCGTTAACAGCGCTTATCGTGTCAGCGACAGTCTTACCTTTGCCTTGCAGCTCACAGTTCAAATGGTTCAGTTTCCCTTTTTATGTCCATAAAAAATGCAAGGTAACGTATCCACTCTGTGTCCTCCAGCAGCGAGGCGTCTTCCCCTTTGGATTGCATGAACTCTTGATTTCACCAAAAAGTGACCAAAAAAAACGCTGCAAAACTCGTCCACTGCTGAGCCATCAGACTTCTGTGTGTAGTAACAGGTCACCATATTCAGCTGACAGCTCCTCCAATAGCACCTTGAATGTCCTGTGTTGTTTGGCTTTGGAGTGGATGCCATTTATGATCTTTAACGACGGGAGTCATCACATGATCAAAGACGGTCACTTTTGCACACGCCTGCTGGTTAATGATGCAGTTGGAATGCAGAAATGTTGGGAAGTCTGTGTAGTCACAGACACCAGCTTTTCCAATGGTACTTTTTTCTCCACAAAGAACCTCTTCACAGTGTTGTAGATGTCAACTCCCCTCGCTGTTGTTTTCAGGGGCAGTAGTGTCAGGAGTTCTTCTGTTTTGGAGAATTCATCAAACACCATTCGGATAAACATCATCGGCTGCAATGTACTGCCGCTGTCCATGGAGTAGTCGCACTGGATGCTAAACCACCTGCACTTGACCAGATCCCTGTCCAGCTGCTCTGACACTCTTCTAACCATCGACTTGCCCCCACTTGGACATCGAAGAGAGTGGAGATGACATCGGGACCATTCTTCTCATCTTTGAACACAGTGTTTGCAATAATCATCATTGCTCCTTTCAAGACCTCCCCGTCCGAAAAGGCTTTCTTGTTCTTTATCAAAAGATGTGCAGCTCTAAATGAAGCCTCAGTTGGTTTATGTGAATTTTTCACCGGCCTCGTGAAAAAATACCGCTGCTTGCCCAAAGCTGCCTTTAACTCACAGGCTTTTTCTGCCCGTAGTTCGCTGCCAGGTGGAGTTAGCTCGGAAGCTTTTGTGAGACGTACTGAAGTGTCTCTGCACATTGTGCCACTTTGCCGTCCCCTGCAAATCAGACACACACACACTTTTCTTTCACTGTCATAAAAAAAGTTTTCTTTCGCTTTTCTGCCATGCTTTCCTTTAGTTTTGGGGGGTAAAAAACGCATCTAGCTCCCCATCATAGCTGCACCCACTTGCTTGTCTGAGCAGTGACTAAGATGGAGGTTTGTTTTGCGTGCGAAATTGAACTTTGACTCCAGACAAGGTCAGAGGCACATAAAACATTTTTGTTTTTAAAATGTTACATTAAATATTATCATTTTCAAATCTACATTAATGCAAGTGTTATTGATGAAAACAGAACAGCAACACAATAAATACATTTTTTAGACGGAGCTCCATGGTGACCAGTGCTATTTTTAGAACATGCTCTGCGGGCAACTCAGATGGTCCCTGCGGGCGACCAGGTGCCAGCGGGCCCCGTGTTGGCTACCTCTGGTTTAGGTGGATAATCGATCAAGTGGTTTGAGGTTCTACTGATATGTTGATTAGATTAGATTAGATTAGATTAGATTAGATTAGATAGACCCTTTATCCCACAACGTGGAAATTTACTTGTTACAACACCTCAAGATGCAACAAGTTCAGTAAAAAGAGTCAGACAAATACGTAAAGTTGAATAGAAGATAAATAGAAAAAAATGAGATATCAAAAAACAAAAAAACAAAGTGATAGGAAAGTGACTGTTCAGGTAGTGCTTGAGTTAAACAGTCTGATGGCTGTGGGGATGAATGATCTGCGGTAGCGCTCCTTCTTACACAGTGGGTGTAACAGTCTGCTGCTGAAAGAGCCGCTCAAGGCTTCCACAGTCTGGTGCAGGGGGTGAGAGGTGTTGTCCATGGTTGACATCAGCTTGGCTAACATCCTGCTCTCACCCACCACCTCTATGGAGTCCAGTGGACAGTCCAGGCCCTTCTAACCAGTTTGTTTAGTCTCTTCCTGTCCCTGTCCACGCTGCTACCTCCACAGCAGACCACTGCATAAAGGAGCCTGATGCCACCACAGTGTCAGAAAATGTTCAAAGTAATGTCCTCCACCCAAAAGGACCTCGGTCTCCTCAGCAGATGGAGGCGACTTTGGCCCTTCTGATACAGGGCGTCCGTGTTGTCAGTCCAGTCCAGTTTATTGTTAAGGTGAACACCAAGGTATTTGTAACAACAAATAATTGACCAATGTCAAACTGTTGTAGTGACCCCTGATAGAAACTTTAGTGATGTCTGTAGTAAATGGGCCAACAAATTGGTACAAACACTGCAGAGCTTGAAAGAAGGAATTACTGTGAAACCCAACAGCTCTAACAGCATGACAAGTTCACACATGAAGCCTTCTAGTCACTCTAAGCTCCACTTAGATCATCTGCTGTCTTTCTATTCTCCACCTGCCAAGTGGATGACAGCTCTCGGTGGACCAACTTTAACAAGGAGGGCCTCGGGGCCCAAAGGGAAAAACAAGGGATTCCAGCAGATTGCTCGTGAACCCCATGGGAAGCAGCAGCAGCCTGCTTTCTTATCCCTACAGTATCCAGCAGCCTCAGTCTGTAACTCTATCTGGACCGTGACATTTCAGCAAAGTTACAAGTCGAGATAAGTCTCAGGTGCAATGGGAGAGGAGTGCTGGAGTGCTATGATTAAGTTTGTGCTTCTTTATCACCTTGGGAAAGGTTGAGTAAAAGAAAAAAAAGAACGCTTACACACACACACACACACACACAAAGTGAAGTAAGAAAAATCTCCTGTTTTCCCAAGAGTAATCAATTAATTGTGGGAACGTTGCCAGCAATTACTGATCAAAGGAGGAGCTGAATTGCAGTCCTTAAGCTTTGAAGAAGTTTAATAAGTCACCAACATGCCCAACAGTCTAGCCTGCTTATCGTTGTAATTTAAGCCTTAATGAGACACTAAGTTTATCACCTCCCTCACTGAGCTCTCTGGAGACAAAGTAAATATGGAGAAAAGACATAGAGGAAGAATCACAGCGCAGAATGGTCGTGTTAAGTTACTCAACCGCACTGGTTTATTTCTTCACGTTGAGGAGCTTTAGCGATATTTCATGTTTGACTGCTGCGTGGATCCGTGAAGCCAGAGCCAGAAATATCTGCATTAGATTTTCAGTTTCATCAACACCTCCATCAGACTTAGAGCTTGTTTATTTATTTATTTTTTTTGCTCCAGGCTCCATTAAAGGAGCAATTCACCTAAAAATGAAAATTCAGTCATCAACATTTAGTCCACAAAACATTTCTGGAGCCTCACAGAAAACCAGCATTGCAACATTCTCCTAAACATGTGAAGTAGATGGAGACTTTAAATTAAAATGTAAAATAAACAACTGAAAAAAGTCTCCAGAAGCCCTGAGATCGTAATTAAGCAGCCATGTGGCCATAGGTGTACCCGGATGTGCCTGCGCCATTCGAATCTAAATCTTGGATTACACCAGACGAGCTGCAGCGCTGTATTGCTGTTCACTCAACTTTCCATCAGCATGGAGGCAGGAGGTAATGACAGAGCTATGATTTTTGAGTGAATTGTTCCTTTAAGGTCGGATTTCTTGCCAAGCACACAGGGGACATATGATGCACATGATGTATATGACAAGTTGATTGTTTAGAGGTCACTTGAATAGACTGTCAGCCCTCCAGCTGACCTTCACATCACGGTCCTCCCAGAGATGATCTCTGCTTCACCCTCAGGTGCTAGCACATTGCCTCATGCTCCCCTCAGCTGCACTCAGCTGGCTAATTATGGATGTCACAAACTGACGCCTGCATGCGGGGACAGCCATTATGCTGGAAAGCAGGCTGCCGATGCTGCAAAAACACACCACGGCTCTGTACTGCAGGTGTCACAGCCGACTGATGCCGCAGCAGAAGACAGATTTCCCACCAATCGTTTCTGACAGGCAACTAGCAGCAGATGTCCTCGTAAAATAAATGATATTAGGACAAAAGGCACACACTAGTTCATGAGAAATAACAGGGATGTGTGTACGTGACAAGCAGGGTTAACCTCGTGCCAAATCTGTTTGAGGAGGCAGGAGGAGATGAGGCTCCAGTCCAACCTGTTGGCTGTGTGTGAATGAGAATGACTTCAGTGTTTTTTTTAAACTGGTCATATTTCACCAAACATAAGCAACTGATACCACAACTGATTCTATATGCTGTGACTTTAGATACTAATCACATTTGTCTGCATTTCACATTAGAGCTCTCTGTCAGAATTTGAAATGTTTATCATTTTGAGTTGCAGTTATTTTGTATTATTCATTTTACACACAGATTGCACAATAACTCCGCAACAAAGAGCCGTCTTCTCGCTGCCTTTGTGCTTTTTAACAAAACAATGGCAGCATTATGCCACAATTTCTTCTTATCTTATATCTTATACTCCTTTTACACTGAAAAAATCCCACTACCACCCATTAACATCTGGCTTTTGTCTTCAGTGTGAATGTGTGTGATTGCCGTTTACTCCTGTGTCAAACGACTCTGCAGTGGTCACAGGAATTTATCGGCTCCGACTCTGATCGGCTGCGATGAAAACACAAAACACCAGGTGGATACGCTAACTTATGCCGTGAGTGTGCTGCAGTTCAGTGTTAATACATTTCCTTCCGTCTCTGTTCAAGCAGCATTGTTCAGTCGCTGCTGAAAAAAAAAAGGTATTAGATAGCATGCCAAGTTCAGCTGACTGTGGGAGAAAAATACGACTCTCCCAGTACATTCTGTCTTCATACGATAAGATGCCGATGTCATATATACCCTGTATAAACGGTAAGGTGTGGATAAGGGCATAATGGCGTCTATGAGTTTATATCTATCAGACTTACTGTCTGCTACCCGTTTTCTCTGTATTCCTCACTGGACCAGAGGTGAGAAGCTCATGCAGTAACTTCTCCCTTCCTTGGTGTTTAACAGATGACCGTAGATGGGAGGGATGCTTTCTGAGCAGTAGATATAACCTGAAACTGGAGAAAGTTGGGGAGGAATGACTTGGCATTACACTGGGCACACATATGTGTTGTTACGTCGGTCCTCCTTGATCAAGTTTGTATTAACTACTTCAACTAAAGTCATCGGCGTCTCTGAGTCTGCTCCATCTCTCCTGAATGGTCAAGCGAGCTGAAATTCCACAACACTGACATGTAATGCAACAGTGTCTAGTGTCGTGTGATAAAATTGTGGAGAGACACCCCACTGAGCTGGCGAAGCAGCAAGCTCACATAAGTCAGGTACTTAGAGTGATCTGACGTACAGGTATGAAAGCAGCCAAGACAAATTGAGATTGCATTTGCAAACTTTATTAAACGGCTACAGCAAATTATCCATCACTCCTGCCTTCTTGTAAATTCGGTATTAAATTATTTTCTGTTTAAAAGGGTGAATATGTCTGTTTGTCTCACCTCCAAACAACAGTTTGAACACACTGTTTCAACTGATTTCACCATTTTAACTACATTCATGAAAGAAGACAACATGTTATTGTTGGTTAACAGGTCAAATGTTACAAATACACTCAACAGTAACTAATTAAGGCTACGCTCAATTTTGAGACTTGTTGCATTAGGAGAACCTTCGTGAACTTTGTGAAACACTGTCTACAACATATATTTGGGCCTTCTTAATAATTCAACAATTGTGTACTTGATCGAACACAGGAATATAAGAAGGAACCACATTATTTCATTAACACCGTGATGCTTTAATTCGACGACTCTGTGCGCAGAAACATACAGACATAGTGAGCTCTTACCTTAAAAAGAAATGATGTTAAGAAAGACTAGGAGCAGACCTTAGAAGTCCTGCCACATCCACCAACTTTGGAAAAGAATAGTGTTTGCTCTTCAGAAATAGACTACATCCACATAAATGGACCGTTATACGACTCTGGACTAGTTTCAAACTCATTTTGATTTTATGAAACTCTAACTCTGCTTCAAAATCTGTTAATTGACAGGATACCACTGTGCTATCTGATGAGTTTGGGTGATAACTTTCAACACAATGATAGAAGGAAATGCCAGTGCCACATGACTGTACTTATGATTTGACTGCTGATATCATTTAGATGTTATATAGTTATTTTAGATGTGCTTCACTGTTATACAATCCTAGCTACAGAAAAGAAAATGTGTATTTCTTATGTTACTTGTTACATGTATATGATTAATTCATCTTACAACCTTTTAGTGCTTCCATTGGCTCTTATGGTATGTTGCATATATTGACAACATATCATATAGAAATCAAATGGCTCCCCTTTAAGTGAATTAAGAAGTAATCAGTAAAGAGCACCAAGTATCTTATTTCTTCCAAAACACACCCCTAAACTATAAAACTTTACAACACATGGCATCCTTTTTTTCTTTGGTACTCTTGGGGCTCTTTCGGCTAATTCTTTTGTCCCTTCTGCTTCTCGCCCTGACTCTTAGCCTTTGCTCATCACCGTCTTTGTGGTGAAGCCCCCTGCTTGGTTATGTGGCCAACAGGCATTTATTGGTCCTGACTTTTGTTTTTCACTTTTAACTGAAAGCTAAACAAAGCTTCACAAAGAACTCTGAACTGAGAAGAAAGACTGCAAAGATTCCTAAAACCACAAGCAAAGCCCACCGTTTGCGATATGAATAATCATTCAATTTGTAATCCTCTGTTGCCTGGCTAACATTTTGACTTTTGCAGACTTTTCGGCTCCATGCATCCCAACTCTGCAGCCTGTCACTGAATGCAACGAGACCATAGAACACATGCTGTGTGTCTCCTCTGCGGCCTCAGATAGGCCTTGTATGAGCCTGGATTCATCACCCTGAAGAAGCAAGACCAGCTGCTCCACTGAACCTACTGTACAGTGGTTATCATCTGGCTGTCTCCTGCCTTCTGAGGATCACTGAGCGTGCTTGCCATGGTTGGCGCTTTCCAGGAAATTCTCCTCATCATCAGCCCATCCGTCACCACAGAAAAAGTAGGAAGGAACCATCTTCTCGTGTTCGTCTGACAGTTGATGCAGAACTAATTCCTGAACGATTTTTGCTTTTATTGATCTTAGTGAAGTAATCTCCTTTTTGCATTTTTGAATTGTTTTTTTGCTATTTTATCAATTTTGTCCGCAGTTACTAAATTTATAATTCATTCACACCTCATCATTCATCCACTCTAGTTGTATGTACGTACATATTTCATCATCCATGTCCCTTAGTTTTTCAATAACTTGAATAAAATCATAGTTTTTGTGTTTCCTTTATGACAGAGATGGAGGTCAACATAATCAGAAATTACAACTGTCAGATATAAGACTGATTCAGTTGATGTGAACAATTTTCCCCCTGATAAATTAATCAATCGATCAATAGAGGTGCCTCCCCCTACTAATAAGTGCTTTGTTTGGTGGTCAGTGTTAACAGGTCACATTATTCATTCTAAACCATTATGGAAATGGTAGATTCACACTAGATCACAAAAAACAAATAAACCTCTGCAATCATTCTATGACCTGAGGTCCACAGGTAATATCAGTGAGTGAACACGGTTACTATAATGAAGGTCTCTGCACTACTCAACCCAAGGTTACAATGAAAATGGATGGATGAATGGCAGGATGGTTCTATGAGGTGTCTATAGTAAACCATATAAAGACTCATATGTCTCGGCCATCGGGGGCATTCAGTGGCACATTAACTGCTGTATTTACCGTAATTATATATAAATTATTTTCCTTTTCTAACACTAAAGTTGGTTGTTGAATAGAAGCAGCAACACAGTGATAGTGCGCTCCATCTGTTCACAGTTCAAATCTTGCAAATGGTTCACAGACACATGTCACCAGACCAGTTTGCAGCACAGATGCATCCTCTGCTTTTCATTCCCAGTCTTTCTGCCAGGACAACTTAGTGCAAATCTGTTTGACAACCTATTTGGCATCAACAAACCACACTACACAGACATTGGCAAATGGTGTTGTAACCCCACTCTGTGACTCTTGTAGAACCTTGTATAATGTAACATTTGAGATTTTAAAAAATTGTACTTGAAATTGTATTGAAGGTGATTGAATATTTTGAGAGACAACTTTAAAAATGGTGCTTGAACAATAATTAGAGCAGGCATGCAAACTGTTTATAGGACTATTACAATTCAAATTGCAACATGAGCTACCACACATCAGGCGGCTGTGGCTCAGGGGTAGAGCCAGCGTCTTGTTGGAAGGTAGCTGGTTTGATTCCCCTGGTCTCCATGTTAAATTACACTTGGGCAAGATACTGAACCCCAAACTGCTCCTGATGTGCTGGTTGGCACTTTGCATGGCAGCACCACCATCAGTGTATGTATGAATTACTGCTTTGGACAAAAGCGTAGGCTATTACATTATGCTTCCCTGACGCAGCTATACAGATAGCTAACTCTTCTACTGACGACACACGACAATAGTTTTCCTTCATTAACTTAATCCCACATGATGGTCCCACAACAACAATACCAAATGCTACATGTAACTGCTAGTATTTTGCACTACACTAGCAGCTACATGTAGCATTTGGTATTGTTGCCGTTGTTCTATGTTATTGTTGTTTAATTGCACTGAAGCTTCTTTTGAAACATTATTTCATTGCACTGTGAACTGTGTATGTGGCTGGAGTGACAATAAACCCTCTTGAATCTTGAACAGACAGATTGAAAATGGCAATAAATAGAATAAACTTGCAGTATTAACACACAAAAACTAATCCAAACTAAATGTTCAATAAAACATTCAATGTAATTATACACTCTTAGAAATTAAATCATTCCACATGTGTTTAGATGTTTTACATGTGTCACAACAGGCCAAGCTAGTGCAAGCTAACTAGCATGCTAACGTTTTTATATAGTGAATACAACTGACATATATACATATGTCACAACCATGTTGCTTATTCTTATTACAGGCTTAAAGGCTGTGCTGACCACTTGTGGAGAGGAGAACAGCAAATCGACTTTCTATTTCTTGTTTTCCTGCTACATCACGTCAGTACACAGGTAAACAGTAAAAACAAAAGTATATTTTAAGTGAACTGCCTGAATTTCCTTAACTTAGACCCACTGTCCTTATTTGTGGACACCTGTTTCTATCATCTTGTGGACACATAGTAATGGGAGATACATGTTAAATAAAGATAAATATTCAAATTATAAGTGTGCCCTCAGATAAGCACTATGGAATTTCATCCAATTTTAGTCCAACCAACTCGCTAGATAGCTCACATGGTTTTAAACAGAATTATTTGCATCAGTGGCTCAAATCCTGCTTGTAACCAGGGGCATCTAACTGGGGGGAAAAGTGGTAGTGATTACCCCGGGACCCAATGGGGGAGGGGACCCTCGAAAGGCCTGAAATAAAAATGTTGTTTTAATTAATTTATTTTTATTTCTAAGTAATTAGTGTCATAACTAACTTAAAATTGGCAGAATAAATTGGATGAGAGACTTTACTCTGTATAAAAAAATAAATAGTGGAGGCTGTCTGTGGCCCCTCTCACCCCTTACAATACATAATGGTTCAGTCCACCCCTGCAGCTGCAGGTGTGAACTCAGATGCCTCTCCAAACAGCTTAACGAGCGGAGTGGCTGCTGTTTATCAAGACATGTCTTTCCCCAAGAAAGCAAAATCAGGGAGCCTTAAACGAAAGGAAAAGGCAAACGGAAAGAAAGCAAGGAGAGGGAAGACGACTCCTCACAAATTTCTTTCAAAAGGAAGGTGAGCACAGTTCACAGCTAACACAGTTTAAGAGCAGTTAAAGCTAATGTCAACAGTTGTAAAGACTGAAGGCAGTCAGACAGCATGAAGCTAGCTCAGTTTCAGCAGCAGCAGGTTCCTCATCCTCTTCTCATCGCTCATTAAGTGCTGACTGAAAGTTACTATTACAAGTAATCATTTCACATTGAGGTCGCGGATCTCGCGGTAAAAACAGTAAAAATCTGGAGCGATATTAGCTCCTTTCCCAGTAAGCTAGCATGACATGTTTGGTATCAGCAGATTAATTTCAATTCAAAAATTCAAGATTTCTATGATGCTTCTGGCTTAAAAAAATCTTAAAAACTGAGCCTGTGACGGCCTTCAGAAGACAACTTTAAGATCATGGTGATCAATGAGGCAGAGTATAATTAAAATAAACATGCCGTTCTGTTTTTCACATTTGGATGGTTAAATCATGTTAGAAAATAGACCTATCATTAGGCTGCAGATTAATTTCTGGCCTATTCAAACAAGACAATTTCAATTAAAGTTTAGTGTGTTACTATTACTGGTGCATTCTTGTCAGATTTAATTCTTTTCTTTATAAAAATAAGATTTAGTCTTCAAAACATTTTTCAAAAAGAGAAAAACGGGGGGTGTCTCATCAAGATCTATATGTTATATTATAAGCAGGTTGAGAGGTTTAGCTTTGTCTTATACCTTGGGAATGATAAATGCTTAAATTAAGCATGATACTTCATCCGAACAGAACAGTCAAGTGCATCATCATCATCATCATCATCATCAGCAGCAGCAGCAGCAGCTGTCTGTCAGCCCCCTATAAAATAAAAAATAGCCTATAATCCATATTTATTTCAGAAAGATTTTCATGTATTAAAAACAGTTCTGAAATAAATAGAGCATATGTATGTGTATATATAATAGAGTTCAAATTCAGCTCTCACTAAAATAGAATGTTTGGTCAGTAGTTTGGGACTCACTGCTTTGCAGTAGGAACAGAGGAGAACATTTCTGGTGCATGCAGACTGTGTGACTCAATACAACTCTCAATACAATCAGAGAAATGTTCATATTTTCTGGAAATCAGAAAATTAAGTCACAATGACCATATAGCCTCATATATGTATTTGTTCACCCCAAATCCAATGCCACCACCTGTGAGTCTACAGCTGTGGAGATAAATTAGACCTGCGTGTTGGACTACAAGGGAGACAGTGAGCCGTAACCACGTAACTGTCATGTTGTTCTTTTCTCAAATATGGGAATGATAGTAAAAAATATTGACTAATATATTAAATATATTGAAATGCATCGTTTTATATAAAACAGCATCAAATTTTTGCGCCAGCCTATACAAAGGCCCAATTAGATTTCTTTTTATGGGGCCCAAAATCCCTGGCGGCGCCCCTGCTTGTAACACTGTATAAAGTGACGAATAAAGTGACCAAGTAGACTAAATGAGATTGAATGTGAGAGTGAGTCAATGAGAGTGGAAATATGAGGAAATATTTTTTTTCAAAAACTGCTCCCTGTTGAATTATAATGCTTTTAGTTAGCTACATTCATCATCATAACTGGGATTGGCCCAGCACTGTATGATTTTGATGTGATTATAGCATTGTTGAGCTGTTAATGTCTCTCAACCAGCCCGTTCATTCTACTGACCCCGGGACATATTTATGGTGAGCTTGCTGTCTGACATACTGTCCTTTTCTTGTACCACCTCTTGTAGTTGCCAAATATAAAGAAGCCTAAAGGGACAGTTCACCAGTTTGGAGCTTCACAGTGTTGTTGCATTCTCCTGAACAACTGCAGTAGCATCCAACAAAGTAGCACTCCACTCAACTTACCATCACAATGAGGGTGAGGAGATAATGACTGCATTTTAATTTTTGGCTGACTGTTCCATTGAAGGAAAACAAAACAAACAAAAAAAAAGAGTGGCTGGCTTCACTTCTTTAAACATTGCTATGCTGAGTTACAGTTACACATGACATGACTTCAGCACTGACCACCCTCACTAGCCATTCACACAAGAACTAGCCATGTAAAGTATACGGTAATTGCACCTTCAAAACAGCCTCAGGTTACCGGTGTTTATCTGCATTAGTCAAACATACCCAGCTTATTATTTTCTGGCAAGCAGCCTCCTGGGATGTGTGGAAAACAGTGGCCCAGGCTGGTGTGAAGGTACAGTAATTGACAAATGTGCGTATCTCAGTAGGAGAGAGTCTCTGAGTTCTGAGAAATAGTTACCCATGTGTTTCTTTTCCTGGCGGCGCAGGTTACTGCCTGTGTGCCTGAAACCTCATT
This sequence comes from Lagodon rhomboides, assembly GCA_039737535.1. Lineage (NCBI taxonomy): Eukaryota > Metazoa > Chordata > Actinopteri > Spariformes > Sparidae > Lagodon > Lagodon rhomboides. Next base: position 4,820,798 of record CM077785.1, on the reverse strand, counting down.
AAGCATCCGCTGTCATCCTCCATCTGTTAAACACTCCGCCAGCAGAGCTGAGCAGAGAGGGGAAGCAAGCTGTCCGCTAACTTCCTCTCCTCTCCTTCACTTTTTATCTTTCTCTCTATCGCTCATGTTCTAACTTTATAAACCTATTGTGTCTTCTTTTTGTTTTTTCTACATCCCAGAGTTTTTCGTTATTGCCTCTGTACCTTCCACCTTATCCCCTCTGAATCCCTTTTTTTTTTTTTACTTTCAACTCCACTGTCCTGTTGTTTTGCTTCTAAAATGGCTCTTTTGAGGGCAGCAGGACTGAGTGCTGGCAGTTTCTTCACCATAAAGACAGAAATAATGTGAAGAGAGATTCACATTATGATTACGGCTTGTTTATGACTGTACTCACAGTGTTTCTAGTGCCTGCCCCCAAGGTACACAATAAAATCTGGATGATTCCTCCCCACCATAGGCAATTTAGAATTCAATTTCCTTTATCAAGGATAGCGCAACGTTATTCTTTTGCATTGTGCCGAATGTTTTCTGTCTGTTTTATCCCTCTAAATTGTGGCCACCTTTGTGTCTGCCTGTGACAGGTCACATGGAGCAGGTAATAATTATCTCTGAAGAAAGTGAAATTAGGAAAACACATCAAGTAAAAAGTTTTTCTGTTAATGATTCTTTAAAAATTGACACTGTGGACAAAAAAAAAAAGAAAAATCAGATGCATTTCTTCTCTTCATTTCTTCTTTTTCTTAGCTCATACATCAGTTTCTGTTCTTTGTGTCCTGTCTCATTCTCCTTTCAGCTAACCAGGTGACTCACAGCAGAGAGGATAGAGCGACAGACAGAGAGAGAGGTGGAAAGGCAGATGGAGACAGAGAGATAGTGCAGTATTCCTCCTCTCGTCAGTCTGAATGGGGTGTAAATAGACAGGGTCAGCGGCTGAGGTCAGAGTTTCCGATGAGAGTTGATCTCCGGAGGCTACCGCCTCAGGGACTCCAAGCTCTGTCAACCTTGGGCCCCTTCTGGGCCCCGCCAGGTGCCCCCCGTGCCCCTCCAAACTTTTTAATGAGGCAGTTAGCCGTGCAGCAGTGGCCTTTCAGTGACGTCCGCTGACCGGACGATCTGATGAGAGGGAATATTGATAAAGCTGTCGGGAGGGAAAGCTCTACTCGACTGCAGCTTTGTGTGTGTGTGTGTGTGTGTGTGTGTGTGTGTGTGTGTGTGTGTGTGTGTGTGTGTGTGTGTGTGTGTGTGTGTGTGTGTGTGTGTGTGTGTGTGTGTGTGTGTGTGTATGTGTATTGACAGTCTTAATAATTTCCTCCCTGAGCAGTGCCTGCCTGTCAGTTGCCAACTAAACCCAAATAAGAAGCACTCACAGTGATACTAAAAGTGCGGCAGGATTTCCTTGTGTTTTCAGTAGGAAATTAAAGAAGTGTAGCGAGGACATCAACACTGAACTGGACCAGAGAGAAAAGTTCATACCTAAAGCACGCACACTCAGATATTTATAATCACATAGTGTTGATGAGAACCGGATCGATTCTTGGTTTTTGGGGCCACTGCTGACTCCGAGCCATTGCAACGTTAAAAGCCCAGATGTACTCGCATAACCAAACGTTGAAGGAGCTAGCAGATGTGGCTAGCAGATCTTCAATATGCTACAGGAGCCAGAGGACAAAGTAAAGAAACTTTCTGGACTGGTCGAAACTCTCACAGAAAAATGCCTCGACCTGGAGGGGTGCTCGAAAAGAAAGAACATGAGAGTGGCGGAATAAAAGAGGGAAAGTAAAATGGCCAAAAGATGAGGCCCATTTTGGCTCAAATGTTAAAAGAAGCATCAAACCTCAAAGTAGCCCCTGAATTAGATAGAGCCTACAGAGACGTCCTGGTGACAACAAACCACAATGACACCTGGTAGTGAGGATACATTAGTGTCATGCTTATGAAGACATAAAACAAAAAGCAATGTCCTCCAGGGATCCCATGTACCAGGGTCAAAGAATTCAAATCTTCAGAGACTTCCCACCCAAAGTGGTTAAACGCTGAGCCATCCAGGAGGATGCTAAGTGACAGCCTCAGACTATCGTATCCAGCCAAGCTACGGGTGTCACGCAATGGTTCGGAGACGTTCTTTATGGATCCGGAGGATGCACGTCAATACGCAGAGAGACATTTTGGACCTCAAAATCAGGGTCGAGAAGGAAGTCTTCATTTATTGGAGCTTTAGGTAACGGGGAATTTACATTCCGGACCTGCAAGGAAAACCTGAAAATGAGGACTCCAACGGAAGCCTCGTACTCGTGACCACATAGGACAGCTGTGGCCTAAGATTTTTTCTTTACCTTCAAGTTCAACCACACACTGTCAGTGTTAGTGATGTTTATCACTATGACCTGTGACGGCCTACGATTTGAGTTCATGTTTTCTGTCTTACTGTTACTCATGACATGATCTCAAGGCTGGGTTTATACAAAGCAAACAACTGCTGGATAATGCTTACGTTTTCCTCTTTCTTTTTGAACTCTATACTTTGTGTTTCTAGGTAAATATGCAAATTTACTCTCGTAGTTGGGTTGGAAAAGGATATACTGTCAATTTTTTTGGTTTTTTTTTTTATACATGAGCAATATTTACCCTCAAACGATCTAATTAAAATAACCATTAGAAGTGTTAGTTTTGGGATCACTATAGTGGGAGAGCTACATCTAAAAGACAGGATGGTTAGGATGAAGAAATGGTGACATGGTAGCTGGCAGGGGAGTTGGGTCAGTTGAGAAGGAGGGCTGGTCCCACTTCTAGAGGGGTAACTGTAGGTGTACTTAGGAGAGGATACCTATTTTTGGAGGGGAAAGGATTTAAGGTTGAGAGTGGAGCTAAAGGGAATGCGACTTAAATTATATAATTTATTGATGAAACACAGTGTATCAGAAACTATTGCAGGAGACTGATAAGCTTGGATGGCTACATTAGCAGATATGATAGGAGACATGGGAACAGGAGGAAATGTAGTCTTCTGTACTTGGAATGGGAATGGAGTCAATGAGCCAGTAAAGCGGAGCATGCCATTGTCTCATTTGAGAGAGCTGCATGCTGATATGATCTTTTTTACAAGAGACGCATTTGAGAAACAAAGCACACAGTAAAATTAGAGCCAAATGGATAGGTCAAGTGTACCATTCCACCATTTCTGTGAATGCTGGGGGAGTGGAGATAATCATTTGTAAAAATGTTCCATTCTTACACCACAGTTTGATCGCAGATAAGGAGGGGAGGTATATTTTGGTCACAGGGGAAATACAATCCACATCGCGTTGAACATCTATTGGCGGCTGTGGCTCAGAGGTAGAGCCATCCTCTTGTTATTGGAAGGTCACTGGTTCGATTCCCCTGGTGTGCATGACAAAGTGTCCTTGGGCAAGATACTGAACCCCAAACTGCTCCAGATGTGCTGGTCAGCACCTTTCATGGCAGCCACCGCCATCGGGTATGAATGAATGTATAAATTACTGTAAGTCGCTTTGGACAAAAGCATCTGATAAATGCCCTGAAATGTAAATCTATGGACCAAACTGGGCTGATCCAGAATTTTTTATGGGGGGAGTTTAGCTTGATCCTGGATATTTCGTCCACAAACCTAATAATTGGGGGTCATTTCAATTTAGTCCTAGATAATCCGGACAGATCATTACCTCAGAGAGCAACATAATCTAGTGCTTCTACTTTTCCCGAAATCATGCATCAACAATACAAACTTATTCGATGTAGATAGACTATTTTGTCTTTAACTGTTATCTGGAGTTCACAATGCTGAATACTAAAACATTATCATCTCTGACCATTGTCCTGTTTCTGTTTCGCTGAGGCTGCTTAAGGGGTTCAGCAATTATAGATCCTGGAGGTTGGATCCCCAACTACTGGTGAGAAAACAGTTTAGTGAGTACTTGGAGGAACAGATACGAAGATTAGATAAAGAAAATGCTGCCTAGCCATCCACAGAGCTGCATAATAAGATCTCAGCTTTTAAGTTCCAGCTTAATCGGATTCTGTCTGAAAAAATATTGAGAGCATTCATATTTACGAAACAGACCTATTTCGAATATGGGTATTAACCGCTCAAGTGAAAAATTGTACACTTCTCAAGCACATGCACTTGAAGAAAAATTAAACAGTTTTTAAATGGATGCAAACTGCCCACCTTATCAGAGAGGGTTCACAGTTCCTTGGAGATGGAAATTTCATGTGATGAAATAAAAAGTACTATTAATTCCCTAAAAAAAATGGTAAGAGTCACAGGCCTGATGGAACAGGAAATTGATTTTATAAAACATTCATAGTAGCCCCATAATAGCCCCAAACTTGCAGAGGGTGTACAAGAAGGCCTTTGAGACTGGCATACAACCACCACCCCACCCTTAGGAAGATCTGCTGATTTTGAGTTTAGATGCAGAAAAGGCATTGATTGTGTAGAATGGCCTTATTTATATGCGGTGCTAGACAAATTTGGATTTGGAGCAAGATTTGTCTTATGGGTTAAATTACTATCGAAAATCCAAATGCTAAACTCCTTACTAATCAAACAATTTCAGAGACATTTAATCTTTATAGAGGAACTAGGCAGGGTTGTGCTCTCGGTCTCCTACTATTTGCACTTGCTTTGAAGCCCCTTGCCAAAATGATCCGGGCATGTATAGAGATTCAAGGTTACAACACAGAATATACGTCAAACAAAATTTCACTGTACACAGATGATATTTGAAATTACATTACAAGTCCACAGACTTCTGTTCTGATTTCACTGAACACAATTGAAATATTAGGTTCTTTCTCAGTATATAAATATATAAGTTAGGACAGATTCCAGTTTAAGTGGCTTTGAATAAATTAAAATATCTGGGGTTACAGGTCACAAAAAAATACAACCCCCTATTTGAAGTTAATTATACTGTATACTGTTAATGTAGACAAGTTAAAGGCCAAGTTAGAGATTTGGAAGGCACTCCCACTTTTCCGTGATAGGTAGAGTAAACGCAAAAGTAAAGATGGTCCATTTTCCTCAATTCCTATGCCTCTTTCAAAACATACCTGTCTATACAAAAACATAAAAAAACAAAAACAAATCTATAATCCTCCTGTTTATTTGGAATAACAAGTCTCATAGGATTGGAAAAGGTCACCTGTGTAAGCGTAAAATGAAGGGAGAGCTTTCCTACCAGACCTAATGCGTTACTACTGGGCAGCAAACATTCGCTGCATTTCATACTGGCTGGGTGAGACAGTTGTTCTCGCCAGCTGGCTGACATGGAAAGGGAGGATTGCCTTCCTCCTCAGTTGGTGCTATCACCCATTCATCTAAGAAAAAAAATCCTTCACACTACCACTATCAGCAAATCCATCATTTACTACTTAATTTATGGATGGAGCCTTTGACCAGTGGAAGGATTTAGGATTGAGTGTTCTGTTGGGGGTTTATACATTTGGGGTGGTTTAAGCAGCTTCAGGAGAAATATGACCAAGGAATCTTTACATACCTCCAGATCAGGCATTTTGTGAAGGCACATATGCATAATTTTGAAAGCATATACTGGACTAGTGTCTAAGACTTTGTATAGCGGAAAGGCAAGCAGTTTCATTTAAATACAAAGTATTGCAGAGACATGGACTAATAAATATGGAGAGTATAAAAAGAGACTGGGAGAAAGAATTAGGGATGGACATAGCAGAAGACATCTGGGACAAAGGTCTGAAATATGTCAATATATCTGTTCTCTTTATGCCAGACACTGTTTGATTCAGTTCAAGATCTTGCATTGGTTGCACTGCTCAAAGATAAAGTTACATAAAATCTTCACAGATGTGTCACCAATCTGCGAGAAATGTAACCAAGGAGATGCAGATGTATTGTATAGTTATGCTTTATGCCCTGAGCTGCAAGAATTCAGGATCACAATGTTCTCATTCTATTTGATGATTTTTAAAGTACAAACAAGTCCAGACCCAGTGCTGGTTGTACTGGGTGGATCAGAAGACTCAAAGAAACTACAGAATGCGCAACACCATCTCCTGTCCTATGGTCTCCTTCGAGCAAAGAAAATGATTCTCTTACTTTTGGAAGAAAAGAAATTTACCAACCTTTACATCATGGATAACAGCACTGACTGATACCCTCCACCTGGAGAGGATCCAATATATCTTTAATGACAGACGAGAAGAATTTGAAAGGATTTGGAAACCACTGTTCTCATTTATGAAAGGGATGATTAGATAATGTGAACTGTGAAGGCCGTATTCTCTAATAACCACGAGTGTCACTATATAATATAACCCTATATACTGGGACTGGGAGGGTTTTTATTTTAGTATTTTTTATTTGTCTTTATTTTTTTATTTTGGTGTGCTTGTTGGTTGTTGTCTTTTGTCTTCCTTGTATGGTTTGTCTGATACCTAAAGTGAGGCATGGTACCTACTCTATGGAAGTCTTTATTGTTCCTTTGCACATGCGTCACAATAAAAATATTTGAAACGAGTTAAATAGAGATAGAAAGATTTTCTGCTGCTGTGTGAAAAAGCTGCCCGACCTCCAGAGTTTTTAGTTTTTATTTTTGTCGGTGTATGCAGCTGAGAGAATCAGAAACACAAATGTTGTCCTACAATCTTAAATTGCATAATGACAATTCATCTTGATGAAAAAATAGGTGATTTTTTTTAGGGAAGAGAAAGATCTTTATTTACGGAAACAAACCCTCTTTGTTCACACGACTAAATAAACAAACTGACCTTAACAGACAACACACAGTTTGACTTTGTTTATATGTGGCTGACCCTGCCACCTTTCTAGCTTCAAACTTTGTTCTGGAACCTTATTTTTAATTATATACATACATATTATAGATATAACAAATATCTCAGAGTTTGAATTTCTTCTCAATAACTACAAAGTGCTTCCGTTTAATATTTTGCTAGAAACTGATAAAAAACCTTATCCAGGCAGCATGATGACCACCCCTGGTGTATTCTGTAAAACCAACATAGTTGCATATAAATGCAGCTTCTAAGAGATAATATAGACTGTTAACTCTCTCGGGGAGTCTTCTAACCTGATGCACCAGATGGTTTTGCTGTGACTGGGCAAACAAGCAGTCTATTACAGTCTCTCACGGGCTAACTTCAAACAATCAGATCAACAGCTGGAGAGCGCTACCGCCAACAGAGCCAGTTGGTAAAACTAACTTTTTACAGATGCTAGTCGAGAGAAGAGTGAAATCATATATTCCATCAAGAAAAGCCTCCATTGTTGTTCTTTGCTCTTCTTTCAATGAAATATACTGTCCGGTTCTGATATAACTGATACAATAACATCATGGTAACCTCCTGAGGAGCTGCCATCGTTATTTTCAAAAGGAACAGTAGCTTCTTTTGCTGATTGTCACACCTAAACCGCACCTACACCTGTAGCTGCTGCCTCTAGCTGCGAGTACTTCCTTGAAAGGACACTGTTTGTTTAAGCCACTGTGTGTTTGACTTTAAGCCTGGCGAGGTGGATTTGCGAGCTCACATGGCCACATGATCTCATAGTTGTATTTCATAGTAGGTAAGGTTGGACTTTAGGAAACTCCAAAACTGCACTGAACAAACATTGACATAAAGTGTACTAATTAAAATGAATAAGAATACGTAACCTATTGTGTGTTTTGGTCATGATCCTGCTCTTTTCCCATTTCTCCATACGGTCAGAGACATGACACATTTGAGACGGAGCTGAAGCCATCTGAAGGCTCCAACCACTCTTGTTAGTGACATTTCCCTCTCATTGGCTGTCACATGTTATTTTAATAGACCTGCTTATGTATTAGCAGTTGTAGAGGGAAGGACTCGTTAATAATTCAGGGCTGAGCTGTCCATCGGCCTATTGGGAACTATCAGATGCGAGAGCAGATGACGACGCCTGGCAGGTATTAAAGATGGTATCTAGTCCATAAGTGGCAAGCGCTGCTCACTAGGGCTCCTATGTGAGTATGTATGTGTATACGCAGCACACACACACACACACACACACACACACACACACAGAGTTCCATGTGGAGCAGGATTACAGATGAAGCAGGTGAGAGGTATTAGAGATCACAGAGAGGAGGTGGATTTATCTGCTGTATTAAGAACACTGATAGGAGATAGATAGAGGCTTTTGTGCTCCGCGGGTGAGGACATGAGGATCAGATTCATGTCTTCAGAAGCCTCATGGAAATGAGAAGGCAGACTTTGTCTCACTGCGCTGCATGTTACACTGTCAAGGTGTGTTCGTATGCTGTTCAGATACTTTACTCAGCGAATAAAATATTAATATTTTACAAAAAACAGTCTTGGAATATAGCATTATTAAGCTATATAAAATATATATTAAATGCCTGAGACAAATGTGATCCACAGAGGCCCCTTTGTGAATCTGACTTGACTTGACCCATGGATGGACCCATGGCCTCTGGGTGTGTCCCCTGGTGTCTGGCACCAGGACGCTGATGCCGGATCCTTTGGGTCCTGTGGGTTGGGAGCCAGGGAATCCGTGGATCAGACTTTTCGACAAAACGTCCCATGGGTGTTTGATTGGGTTGGGATCTGGGGAATTTATTGAGGCCGGGTCACATTTCCCTGGCCATTCCTCAGCAGATTTTTTATGGTGTGGCTTGGTGCGTTGTCCGCTGCCTTTGGGGAGCACCGTTACGATGAGGGGGGCGGTCTGCAACTGTGTTGGGGTGGGTGGTGCATTTCAAGTGGCATTAACATGAATGGGATGATCGTGTGTTTCATGGCTGAAGGGTGCATATTAAAAAGTATCAACTTGTAGTCACTGAAGAACGTGAACATTTCTGCTTCACATGAGCTCATTTGTTTTAATAAAATGAAAGCAATCAGATACAATTTACAGTTCCACTTAGCGACCCAACATGATAAAAAAAAATCAACAACTAATACCTGAAAATGGATGAAAATGAAACCCAATAACTGAGCAACCCAGATTACAGGCACTTGATACTTAACAACTCTCAGCTTGAGGAGAGGAGCCCTTCATGAAACTGCACAGCGTCCTGCTGCAGAGTGGAAAATCACTGTGCAAGTACCCACATTATGTTGCCTTCACACACACATATATAAATAAGTATATATGTATATGTATGAAATATTCATAAATCATATATAACTCACATTTCTTATGCAAGTTTCTTAAAAAATGTATTGCAAATGCACTCATTATCTTTAGACATCAGCTTCATCCACACAATGTTTTATAAAATCCTGTATCTGTGAATACTATCCTCACAATCCCTTATTCACAGAAATTATATTAAAATAGAAGAATAGGAGTGTAATATTATTCATCGAGACACATAATGCATGCATTGCAACCCTGAAAGCTGACGTGTCAAATAATTCAGTACAATTTCAGCGGTAAAAAGGATTACTTGAGAACGGATGTTCCTGCAGGAGACCAATCTGAGTGGAGGAGCCCGGCTCTGTGTTCTTACACATCTCCCCATTCCAAAAGTAATTTTCACTTCCAGTGCAGGATGCATAATGTATGACAGGGTTAATCAACTAGAGACAAAGAGGGGAGAGAGCAATTTAGCAAGAACAGCCTGCCCTCTATAGGCCAGCCCCCACCCTTCATCATCATTCATCGAGGCTTTCTCTCCTTCCACTGCCATCTTTGCACTCTCATCTCTGTCACTCTGTCTGACTCCAACATTTAACTCTGCCTCGCTGCTTTACAAACTATTTTCACCTCCAAAAACCATGGGCTGGTTCAAAGGGGAACCCCCCATCAGCAATCAGTCTCGATGTTCTTCTACAGCCACAAATTATTTGTATTGTGTCACTCGATTTCTCTCCCCATTCATCCTCCTGCAGAGCCCGCAACATTTCTGTGTGTTTGTGTGTGTGTGTGTGTTTGAGAGAGGGGTTGGAGGATTGGGGGGCGGTCGGTACTCTTCGTCTCTTGATCATAAAGTCCTTTGCTGCTTTTAGAGTCCTCATTTATTTTAATGAAGACCAGTTGTTCCACATAGCTGGGTCTTACATGCTGTTGACCAACAACATTTCCATCCATGCTAAAAAACACGCTCAGACGACACACTCGTAGCAGAACAGCTGAGCTGCTGTGTGTGTGTGTGTGTGTGTGTGTGTGTACAGGTGCATCTCAGGTGCATCTCAAAAAATTAGAATATCATGTAAAAGTCATTTTTTTTCTGTAACTGAATTCAAAAAGTGAAACTTTCATATATGTCATATAAGATTCCTGACGCACATTTGAATCTGTATGCGTGAACACAAACGTGCACAATGCACATACTGTATGTGACAGTGTTTGTGCCGGCTGCCTCGTCCCTCATCACTGTCCTCATTACCTCTGATCAATAGCACCGTGTGACGACTCCACTACCACAACCTCGTCTTACGCACACACACACACACGCACACACACACACACACTATTTAACATTTTAAAATAAACTATCGAATGTTGAGATTTTCTCGGTGCTTGGTAGGGACAGGCAGCAGAAAAATAAATCAGCTTTTTTGTTATTACGACATATCATCCTCCTCAGACTGCTACAGATACAGAGAGACACAGGTGAAGGTGCACACACACACACAGACGAGAGAGAGAGAGAGAGAGAGAGAGAGAGAGAGAGAGAGAGAGAAAATAACTGAGAAAAGGGAAAATAGCCCGGCTGGGAACTGGAATTGATCTGACGCGGGGCCCCGGGGCCGTGTTATGACGAGTTTTGCAGTAGCTGGGAGAGGTTTGATGGGGAAAAGGGGGGATGTTCATCACAGCTGAAGTGGAGCCATCATCCTCCTGGAAGTGTTTCGGTACTCCTTGCCTACACTGTCAGTAAATAAAGCTGTTCCCTCACTAATGAGCCCAAGAATACAGTACTCCATCGACAAAACGTTATTATTCTGCCACACGCAGCAAAGTAAAGAAAAAGACTGATGGTGGAAGAGACACAGAGAAAACTTGCAGGTACACTATTGTTAAGTAAAGCCCCCAGAGGCTGCAATGTTTGTTACATCCCATCATACATTCAACAAAAATACAAATGTAATACTTTTGTATTCGCTTGGCTTCTTGATATGAAACTCCTGTCTGGTGGGAGTATTATCTTGGCAGAGGAGAATTCCTCACTAACTCAGATGTAAACAAATTTGTACTCAAAATCTGAGAGAACATTTTCTTTGTACTCAAAAAAGTCTTAAATCTTTTCGTTCAGCCTTCCTGGCTGTAATACTGAAAATGTAAAGAGTGTCCTGAGAATGGCAAAAGAAAAGGTCATGGGGTCATTTCAGGGACACTCAGTTGATTTTACATGTCAAAGTCAATTTACCCTCCATGAGAACTAAGCAGCTGTACAATGCTACCAGTGCTGTCTAAGCTGGAGCTTGATTCATAATTTGTCTCCTGTACACCTGACTCTATGGAAGTGCAATATTATATCACGGAAATGCCCTTTCAAACTTTATTCTCTATGTTCAATAATATTTTCCTGTGCAAGTTCATTTCATTTTGTCCATTGACTTAATGACTGTTTATGTTACACACACAAAATATATATATATATATATATTGAAATTAATCACCCAAATTGAACAATGTTTCTATATAATCAACACCAAATTGCATAATTCTGTCCTGGAAACGTCTTAGTAAAGAATGAGAAAATAATTCAGAAACTGTGGACCTTTAAAACAAGGTCAATGTATTGAAATGAAAGGAAAGGAAACCATTCGCTACCTAAAAGTGAGGAAAAACCCTCAGTACACAGTTGGTCATTAGAGAGCAAACACAGGTGTAGTCAGTTAAACATTCCAAGTGGTTTCACAAAGACTCTTTCATGTGTTTTGTATTTTTACACAATATCAATTTCCAGAGGAAAGTTTCCTTCCCCATGCTGTCCAGGTCACCTGTGGTTAACACCTCCTTCTTGTTTAATTCCAGTGTAATTAGAGTTAAAATTGAGGTGTGACCTTAACTGTTACCCAGAGATCCATGCTGCCCTGACATTGTCTGGCCAGAGTAAATAGTCAGTCCCATGATGATGATGTTGTAGCTGATGACCTGTGGCGCCGCTGACAGGAAGCAGGCTTTTTAGCATGGAAGTCATTACGGCGCTCTGACCTCCTTTCTAATGACAGTGACACCGTAACCTCGCACCGCTGTGTCGCCCCGCTCATCTACATGCGTCCAGGGTGAGCAGGTGACACGGGGTCAGGGAGAACACGAGAAGCTGCCAGCACGAGACGCTCCACCAGCTGCTGACCCTGCATAATGGCGGCACAGCAGAAACCCAACCACCAGGACACGCAGCAGCAGATGGATGGAGCTCATACGAAACAAACACTGCAGTCACACCACACCGTTCTGAGCACCAACATCTGGCTCGGTTATGGAGGGATAAATAGGAATCAGCTGTATGCAAATAATAACCGTTTGTCTCAAGACATAACTGTCTATAAACAAAGCCTGTGGAGTTGGATATCATTCACAAATATTAGTAGCTTACAAGTACATCGACGAGAATGTGTGTGCAATTGAGCTAGGCATCAGTCAATTCTGAGATAATGTTCATTTCAAATGCTTGGTGGCACATGAAATTGTGTCTCAATGTCATGAGTTTGTATTTATTTATTAAATACAATTGTGTTTTTGTAATACAAACTGCAGGATCCGTTCATACAGATGTGTCAAAAGTTAACATTAAATAAGCTGAGGAAAAATAATAAAATACATTGCAGTCACCTTCACTGTCCGCTTCACTAATCCAAACTGATCTACATGTTTTTTTGAAGAAAAACCCAAATTGAAACCTAAAATTGAAATTTGAAATGTGAATGTCTTTGTAGGAGTCAGTCAGTATCTCGTTAGGCCCCACCTTACCCCACCCTTATTGGGTTGACAACACTCCACCATTGAACCAAATCAACCACAAAACGACACCAAATCCCTGGGATTTATCTGAAGAAAAAAAAACACTAAATTGTGACTAACAAAAAGACACTAAGCTAAAATACAGTACAACAGTACAACATCCCTCAACACCAGCAGTCCCCACTCTGCAAGCCACTGTTGCTGGATGCTGGCACAGGAGCTTTTAAGAACCTTTACTAGGCCAGGTGCACCTTATTACCCAATCAAGCTGGGGCACACCTGGGTAGAGCTGGAAAGGACAGATAGACGGGGAGAATGGACAAAAAGAAATCTGCATTATATCAGGTTAAAGTCATATAGGGTATGTGGGATACCACCTCAGTGTCAGCATTATCTGAAACATTTTTAAGTAGATGCATTTTGAAAGAAACCTCTTCCACCCACTCTGAACCAGCATCAGTTTGCCTCTAGAGCCAACAGGTCTGCAGCTGCACCCCGGGACATACGTGAGGATGCTGTTTGTGGACTTGCTCTGCATTCAACACAATGATTCCCAGCAGAATGGTGACCAAGCTGCTCGACCAGGCTGTCAGTCAGCACACAAGCAGATGAATGAACAACTTTCAGACGAATCTGCCACAGACTGTCAGGCTGTGCACCCATCACTCCCCAGCCATGCCACTTGGCACTGGAACTCCACAGGGTTGCGTGCTGAGCCCTCTCCTCTACTCTCTCTACACCCCTGACTGCAACCAACAGCGTAAATGTCATCATTAAGTTTGCAGATGACGCTACTGTTGCGGAACTGGTACAAAATGGTGACAAGTCCCTCTACAGAGCTGAAGTCCAAAAACTGACTGATAAGTGCTCCATCAACAACCTGGCACTCAACACCTCCAAAACAAAGAAGCCGATCATCGACTTCAGGAAACAGAGAGGGGGACCTGTTCCTCTTTCCATTGGAGGAGAGAGTCACCACCATCAAATTATCCTGGGCACACACATCTGCCAGGACCTCATATGGACAGTGCACCTAACCTCTCTGGTGAAGAAGGTGCAGCAGTGGCTCTACTTCCTGAGGACACTGCAGAGAGCCAACCTGCCCCAGCAGCTGCTGATGTCCTTCTAGCTTTGCTCTGTAGACTGCATACTCACCTACAGCATCCTGGTGTGGGCTGCTAGCTGTACTGCAGCCGACTCTCACTTCAGAGCGTCATTAAAACAGCACAACCAATCATCAGCACACAGTTACCTTCACTTGAGGACATTGACAGAACCCCCTGTCTCCACCGAGCCACTAACATAATCAAGGACTCATCTCACCCAGGAAACCACGTCTTCACTCTGCTGCCCCCTGGAACCTACAGGTCTATTAAGTTCATATAGTCAGATATTATCATCACACCAGCGCATTGTTTTTAAATTCACGTGCGTTAAAGTTCATTAACCTGGTTGAATATCAAACTGCACAAATAATGTACAAAGCAAGAAACAAATGACCACAAGGTAATATCCAACAGCATTTTTTTTTTTTTTTTTGATAGCGAGGCGGGTTATATTTTGAGGGAAAAGTTGAATTTCAAGATGCTAGCTGTTCGTGTGACTAGAAAAAGTGCAGTTCAGTCGGTGGTGGAAAAGCAAGAACACGGAGCTAAAGCAACGTCCAGGCATGATCTAGTTAAAAAAAAGGTACAAGGAGATGATTTTCAAAAGGTAAAGAGATGAGGGAGGGCTTTAAAAATCACTGCTGTGTTTTCATAGATGTATGCAAGTGTTCGCGTGTATAAAATATTATATGTTATAAAATATACATTTGAAATTATAACTTTTATAATAAGATACAGAACATTTGGTCAATGTATATATATTATATGTATATTATATTATAAGCTATGTATGTATATTTGTATGTGTGTGACCCCTAAATTCCACCAGATCCTTGTTTGCTCCGCCACGGCAGTGGAGCTGATGGTTTCACTCTTGTCTATGTGTTAACTTCCACCAGGTCTGCTGCGCTGCGTATCTGCTCCGTCCCAGCTCCAGCAGTCCGGAGACCTCCGGAGCAGATACGCAGGGCTCCTCTATCTGCCCGATGACGGTGCATGGTGCATCAAATCAGCCGAATTCAGCACAGAGCAGACAGGAAGTCAGACACCGAAACAACAACATAACATCCGGTTAATTTTCATAATCAAACACTCTGTGTTGACGCCAGCACAAAAATCTAAATAAAAAGGGACAAATCCAATCTCTTCTTCTAATCCTTCGATCGGGAACACTTTGTGATGTACTTTGTGTCATACCTATAACTGCGGTCACACTTAATTATGTAATTATCACGGGAACTCCTCGGTCTCGCAACTCCAGCTGTCCGGCAGCGCTGCACTCAAAACGGAGCTGGTGGGGGTTCACGGAGGACGGAGGACTGGAGCCGTTCCACAATGCACATGCATCCAGTGCAATTCCTGGGTGAATGTATGTACATAGATGTGTGTGCATGTAGGTATACATCTGTACAGTGTTCAGCACATGTGTACACTAGCATATATGGGTGTGTATGTAAATAACATTAATAACTGTACATAGTAGATGGAATTGTATATAGTTCGATGGGTGCGTACAAAGGTACACAGGTTCAGGAATGGAAGTAAATTGATTAGGATTAATTAGTGAGCTGTGGAGAAGGAGCAGGATTAAAGAAGGGTTTACTTCTTCCTGCTCCTTGTCGGGCATGTCAATGCTTGTTAATGGAATATACTTACTGTAACATGCTTTTCTTTTTATTATGTTTACTTGTTGAACTAATCTAACTTTTTGTTTTGTTTTGTTGTCACGTGTCCGAAATAAATTTGCATTCGTTCATTCGATATATCTGATCAAGTGCAATACTAGAGTTTTATTCTTAATGAAGAAGAGTGCAGTGTATATGTATTACTGATCTTACACCTGTTTTTATACTTGATTCTTTTTACCTACTGACTTGATTGTATACTTTGTGTGTTTGAGTTGTCTGAGTTGGTGTTTTTGTTTGTATGACCACTGAGGAGTTTCACTGAAATTTCATGGTATACTGTACAATGACTGATGAATAAAGGCATTCTATTCTGTTCCATTCAAAACATGCATGTATTAGGAGGGAGTTTGTGCGGTGGTCGTTATTCTTGGACTGCTGTCATTATGGAAAGAAGTAATTACCCTGCTTGTTTCAGCACACTGCTTATTAATGACAACCATTTCAGTCATGTAACTTTGCAGTCTTCCACTGTCACTAGCAAAGACTCTGTCTTTCATTCATTTCACTTAATTTTCCAAGAGCTTGCTCGTTCAAACAAAGCCTAATGAAAAAAACACAACACTCACCAGGCCAAATTCAAATTGCAGATCCATGAGTTCCATTACTCATGACAGATGTACAAATGTGTTTCCTGTGGTGCGCTGATGGAGGGGAGGAGGCCGAGACGCTGGCAGAGCATGTCCGGGTGGCACATGGATTATGCAGCCAACAAAATAAAAGAAAAGCCTTGTTCGTGCTGGATTTACATATGTGACAGTCATAGATGGTGACATCTGTGCGGACTGACTTGGGATGCAGAGAGAACAACACATGCCCTGTGTGTCTGTGACTACTGTGATCACAGCAATATCACCAGGCTGCAAAGCAAAGTGGGAAACAGTAGAAAGAAACAGTCATGACATTTTGGAAACAGTCAAACCGAAGACTATGTTAATCAGACAGCTTTGGAGTGAAGATGTTATTCCCCTGCCACTGATTTAAGTTAGGCTAGTGTTTCCCCCTGCTTCCAGTTTAAAGATGTGTTCCTCTGTCTGTGGGACATGACAGTTACGTGAAGACACATAGTAAGTGTAAGCAGCTTCAGGGCTGTTCCGGCACGTCTGAGCCCTGAGCTGTTTTTGCCTACTTTTGGGTGCCTGGTCTTCTTGTATAAGAATGCTGTTATAACATCAACCCTGATAAAGCTCAATCAAGTCATATACATCATTTTTTTCAGGTCAACCAGGGCTATCAGAACATGCATGCTTCAGAGATGTCACATAATTGATGACCATTGAGACAAAGAAAAAAATAGTGGAAATTGAATTTCACTGAAATCTGTTGAAATCACCCACAGAACTATAATCTACAAGACGTTTGGCTTTTTGAAAACTCTTCTCCAAAGTCTTGACAATCAGGGGAAACACTTGATGGTTTCACTCCCACAACCTTAGAAACACCACCCATGGCTTCACTGTTAGTGATTTGAAACATCGTATACGTTATCTGACTGTCTTCTGGACCCACAAGTGGTTTGTTAGATACAGTAGCCGTCTGATGACGTACTGACATACGCAAACGCGCATGCATGGTCGT
This sequence comes from Lagodon rhomboides, assembly GCA_039737535.1. Classification (NCBI taxonomy): domain Eukaryota; kingdom Metazoa; phylum Chordata; class Actinopteri; order Spariformes; family Sparidae; genus Lagodon; species Lagodon rhomboides. Next base: position 4,803,516 of record CM077785.1, on the reverse strand, counting down.
ATCTGTCTGTCATTGGTGGAGAGGACCAAAACAACTCTCTGACCTCTCCCAAAGCACTATGGGAAGTCAATATGTAACTTTAGCATCTGGCTAGCAGAATTTGTATCATGGAAATGTGGATGAAATACTGACAGATGACACTCTATACTGGATCTGTCATTACAGATTTACTGTACAAAGACCTCCAATAGACACTCAGGCTCGATTAGTCAGCTTTGTAAGAGCTATGATCACACGGTAGACCTCATTCGAACACCACAGTTTCTGGGATCAGTGCTAACGGGTGTTCATCAATGAAAAAGGTGATACTATGTTCACAGGAGACCCCCAATATCAGATTTATGATTATGGACTTATTGTATAAAGACCAAGAAAAGACACCAGAATTCCCGGCTGGATGATGAAACTTCTGTAAGAGCTCCGCTCTCATCTTGTTGGAACAGAGCAGCTATCAGCTTCAGTGAAAGAAAAAAAAGTAAGGAGTTACAACTAAGGGTTCAAAAGTCAAGAAATCAATCTTAATGATGCAAATTCTCCAATACTGATCCAGATCTAAAAGGTGGTCTTAATGCCCCACTACAGCCAGTGTATGTAACCTTTAAGGACAAAGAAGTTCTCAGTCTACATGGACAAACAATAGCATTCTGACTTGTACGCCCACAGACAGCAGCGCTGTCGTGAAACCAAAAATAGAAAATAGACACCAACTGTTTCAAAGAAGAGTGAAGGAGATTTACAGCGCACCTCTGTATGCTGTAGCAGGAAAAAAACATGCAATTTGATTTCAGTTGGACGAGTAAAGGACCAAAAACCTGACAACAAACAATAACAGTACTTTTAAACAAGTTGTTTTAAATGACTGGTATTAAATAAGCACACTGACGAGGTAAAAGCCTATAACCTGACCCTCCTGAGATTAGCTGTGCTCCAACTGGTTCGTTAGCAGGCGGGAGCGCCGGTGAACAGCCTCGCAGATTGATTGTGGAGAGAGAAGGCAGCAGCTTTCGTTTTTAATTGTGTTACATTTAATCTGTCTTTTCACAAACAAAAGATGGCTGTTGACGACAGATCATTTTGAGGGATTTATTCTGCTCACATCTGGGCTCACTAGAATAAATAGAACTCAAATGTAATCTCAAAGCTCTGAATAAAAACCTGAAGTCATTTTCCTTCTTTGTCTCGTCGAACCCTGCCACCCTACCAGCTTCTGCTTTGAAACGTATTTCTTTCCTGTCTCTCCCCTGCACCATTATTTGCTAAATGATAGTTGAATGAACACGTGTTGCCCTTTAATTTAGAATCACAAATCTCCATTTTTCTGATCAGCTTTTTCCCCTCCTGCCCAATAGAGGCGTCATTCCATTTCACTGCTAGGAGGGGGGCAGTGGAGGATTCTGTCTGCTATTCAAACAGACTAGATGACCCATATGTGTCGGTGGGTCACGTAGACCTATCACCGGTACAGGTTGACAAGCGCACACATGCGCACAGACACAAATACACGCACACATACACACAGAGGGACGTAAACGTGTACAGAGCCAAAAGCACGGAGACTTTGTTCTCCCGACAACAAAGTTTGGAGACGCAGCCTGATACACGAAAAGTGCTCATGAATGGAGCTTCAAAGGCAAATAATTCAAATGGTGTTTTGTTTCCCAGCATCTCCCAGATGCTCATGTTTTTCTGGGTGGATATCAAAGAGTCCTCTTTACTCCGCCACTTGAAAGGAAATGACAAAATTGAGAAGAAAGATAAATAGGAAAAAAAAAAAAATCAATAAAAAAGTTACTTCATTATGGACTTCCAGTCTAAAAAAGTTGCGCCAGAAAAAAAAAGGGTATGATTAATAGGCAGTTGCCAGTTTACACACAAAGAAATAAACTATTGACAGCGGTTATAAAATATATGCTTTTACTGATGCTGATAAACCAGGAGGACTTTGAAATCCACACTTGCCGTTTTCAAATCCTGTAAACACCGAGTGCCAAAACTGCTATTGCTCTGCTCTCATAATGAAGAGGGATTAGTATGTATTACACAGCGCCGAGACTGAGGCATTAGCATACAGTTTGTATTGTGAAAATCCTGTGGCCCTCTGGTAGGAGTCATCTTCATCTGCTTTTTCGGAAAGTGAAACACAAAAAACTATTTGGACAGAGGTATGAATAGTATTACATCGAGGAAAAATCATACCTTTTACTCGAACAGCGTAAACAGCAGTGCCTATTAGAGACGCTGTGTGTCAGGGTTACAGACAACATGAAGCTGGATTTACACAGTATAAACACTGAGTCCGACTGCCTGCTTCACATATCACAACATTTGAACAGGTTTTTTTCAGAGGACTTAAAAACTATGAGCTTTGACTGGTAAACCAGAGGGCTTACAGTTTCTCATGCCAACATTTCAAACGTACACACTGTCAACTGGCTGTCGACCGGATCCAAGTTAATACTTTTGCTCTCACATGAATTGTTTGTCTGATGCTAATCAAAAGTAGCCCTTATTCTGCCCTTATGCACGTGAGCAGCAGCTGAAGTGCGTGCAATTGTGCACCGGCAAAGTACGTCCACATAAAGTGCTTTTTGCCAAGTAGATAGTTGTGATCATTCCAGGCACTTCGGGTGAGGAAAGGAGAGGAGCAGGGCAAAACACACTCAAAGAAGAATGTTGGTCAACCCTACCCCACAATTTATGGCCGAGGCCATTCTCTATTACATCTGCCAGCCTGCCTCTACTTGGTTTGACTTTGCGCGGCAGGGATTTGCATTGCTTTAAGGTGTGTCTTAAACCAATGACGCGTTTGTCTCGATCCCTGCAGTGCGCCAGAAGAATTACCGCTAACAAGGTGGCTACGCTAATCCAGTTACAGACACGTTTCATTTAGTATAACTTCATCACAATAAAAGCCCCCTGTTATTTAGTCATTTAAAATATTTTAATATGAAGCGGCATTACAGGAAAAGCATAAAACAGTAAAACACAGCAGATGTCTGATTCAGTTGGAATGACATCTTGGGGTCTCCAACCTTCAGGGTCACGCCGACTATTACCCCTTTTCAACTTATCCCACTTAAACCCAGCTAAGATCAGGCTTTTGTGTGCAATGTGAATGTGTAAACTCTGCATTTACACCCAGGTCAGTTGACTCTGCATAACCTGCTTTTTATCACCTCGGCTTTGATCTAAACATAAGACCGGGGGGAACACGCTAAATCCTGGAATCCGGAAAAACACTGGAAGGAGGGAACGGTTAAAGAGGGAGATGCAGAGCAGGTGTGGACCACGAGGAAACCTGAGGGAAAACAGAACACTGGAAAAGGGGCAAAAGACAACACAAGTCCAGAAAACACCTATAAAACACACACACAGTGGAAAAAACTGACAGGACCATGACAGAGGACTTAATAAATCTGTCAAACACATCATAATTTAACCATAATTTGTGGTTCAGCATAAAAATAAAGCAAATTACCAATGATGTCACTACAACTAAATAGTGACTCATGCTTTACAAATATCATAAACGCCTTCAAATTGGAAACTGTTACTGTAAGTTCCGAGGTTTGTTGCCCCTGCATCCAAAATCATCATGTTCAGTCAGAACTTATACTTGTGTATGGTTAATAAAACATAGTTTTCAATATTCCCTTTGTGAGTCTGTGATCATGGTATCTTGGCACAATACATCTTGAGGCAGTCTAGGAATCAACAACTTCATGAACTCACACATTCATCTGCAAGTTCTGTATGTATTGCATTTAAGCGATGCATGTATTAAATCTTCATGAATATAGCCTTGATGAGTCAGACTGTGTGTCAGAGGTTAGACAGTGACGGTGATTTTTATGACCAGAGAAGAGCTCCAACAGGAGTACAGGTGGCAAGTCGTTAAACTTGGGCAGGGACATTAAAAGAAAGTTTGAAGCCCTCTGGTGATCCAAGTTATGACCCTCAACTCCATCCATAAAAACCCTAATTACACGCTGATGTAGTCTTTTTAATTAATACCATAGAGGCAGTCTTATGAACAAGAGCAGTACGAGTATTTTGAAGCTTGAACTTCACCAAAATGGGGGCAGTGCTGGTCTAGAGTCTAGTTAGAGAATCGGCTTTATGTCACTTTATTTACAGAGAAACGTCCTTTCTGGAGTCACTGCACATCTTTATACAGTACTTTCTGACCTTTACTGCAAGTTGTCCACACACATGTGCTCAGAGGATGCAGGATGAATAATTCATTTCCTCTCTAAGTTGTGGGATGCACAAACAGTTGAACAAACAAGGACTTTCCAAAAAGTGTTTTTTGATATTTTTTTGGTTTGTTTTTTCGTATTTAATTTGATTGCTGTGTTTGTGTGTGTTGCTGTGTTGTGGTGTCAGTGTCAGACAGTACCAAGGGCCAAAACTACACAATGCCACACAAACATTGTGAAGTATGTGTGTGCAATGATATCACCTGCTCTCAGACATTAAAGACTGGGGGATCTGGTAGACACAGATACTTCTTCTCAGATTGTCCTTCTCCTTTTTGCAAATACATTAGAGATTAGCTAACAAACTGCTGATGATATTCACTAGTAAACTGGCAACATTTGTAGTCCAAAGCATCTATTTTTCCTGAGATTACTGTTTATCTACATAATCTGGTTTTATGCAATCTGAGCTATCTCCCTCGACATGCTGTGCAGCGGACTGGTCTGCTTCAGAGCTCTGTGTGCTTGTGCCTGAAAGCCACAAGTTTAGGGGACCGGCAGTGAGCGATGTGGAGGCGGGCTGTAGGCTGCCCACCAAATCATTAGCTAAAAACACGATACTGGTATAATCCCCTCTGTTTTTCCATTGGCTGACTTTTGTTTTCTTAATTTTAATTGGGTGAGCAGAGATGCACATTAGGGTAATGCCTAATGCAAGCCTGTTGATACCTATCATTCATACTAATGTGACAAGGTATTTCATCTACTGTTAATACACATTGGCTCTTCACAGTGTTTTATGAGTTAAATATATCAGTTGGGAATGGATTATACAAATTAAAAAAAAAAAAAACCTTGAAAGAAACACTGATGTTTAAACACAAGTAACAACAAAATTCAATTATAGGCACTAGTGAATCAGTCAGCCTTAAATTTAGTTTAAAAATTGTAAGATTTTTTAATAACATTTGTACAACTACTGTGATGACTTAGCGCTGGCTATCAAGAAACCTCTACACAGACAAGGCTTAGTGTTTCCCATTTAATTGCTTTCACAATAAAATTAATTCAAAGGAAGATTGGCTTACACTTGCTTTTTCCACTTAGACAAACACTTTTGTTCCAACGGTACTTATCAGAACCATTTACAGGAAAAGAGAACAGCACAGAATATATGTCTATGAGCAGAGAGTGAGAAACTCTTGAAACTCTTGACTATATGGCAAAGAGACAAAAACTGTTACACTACAGTGTTTTAACTTTTTGTTCTGTATAATGAAAAAAGGGACCTTGTTTGACAACTGTGTTGCTCCATTGTTCTTGTTGCTATGACTTCAACTCGTTCAATAGCCACGGCTCAGCAAACTGCAGAATACTCCTACACAATGAACTTTGAACTTTATGTCCCACCATGCTACCAAAATTAAAATAGACTCCCACCAAGCATGCAAAACTAATGGCATGTGTAGATTTCCAGGCTTTGCTTGATTTTGTTTGTGTGCAGCTGAAATTTAGTAAGTTATTTTTCTAAGTAATACAGTGTACACTTGACAGGTGACAAAAGAGAATACAAGCAGAGAATTTTGCCTGCTACCTGGGTATTTGGAGTACCTACCAATTTACAAACTGTGAATTAAGGCCTCCCAGTCAGTTTTTTGAGAGCTGCCTAACTCAGACAACATGGGATTCGGCAAGTATGGAGGAGGCTCATGCAAATAATACTGCCCCGAATCTGAATATCTCGGGCGATGGCTTGAGAGCTGGGTACACAATTGTTTTTCTCGAAAGAGCTTAACCGCTAGCTCTCGCATTATGCTGAATGCAAACACAGCTGCTACATTGTTGACTTTACAGACCAGCACATACATGTATTTCATGAGTGACCATGGCTTTTAGGGGGGCTTTAGTTCAAGTAGACTGGATGAATGATTGCTCAGTTTCTTTTCTAAACAAGTCTGTCCACAGTGAAGCACCCTCCCCTTTAACTAGAATGTCCAAAAAACAGATTTTTTATCCATCATGATTAATGGTAAATTTGTGTTCATGAAAGTGATTGAGATACTCATAGAACTGCAATAAACTATCAACGGTACCTTCATAGATAAATCTACTAATAATAAACATTATTGATAAAGCCCCTTTCAAAACCAGAGTTACAAGGTGCCTCACAGGCAGATATTAAAATATGCAGGGTAAACAGGCAGATAAAAGACAGGTATATTAAGATGTAAAATAACCACAATAAAAACAAAAGTAAAACAAATAGATTTCAAGAGAAGGTAAGTTAAGAGAAGGCCCAAAGAGAACAGAAAAGTTTTCAGTGATGATTTGAAAGGTTGAGATTCAGGAATAGTCGGAAGGCTCCTGCCAAAGGATCTCAAACAGTGATCGGGCTTGTGAAAGTTCAAAGATCACAAATATAAAGTGGTGCCTGCCCAACTATGAACTAGTTCATTTTTGGAACTGTGAACTGAACTTTGAACTAGTTCATGTTGAAAGTGAACTTTCCCAACACTGTCGAGGGACAATAAGAGGCAAAGGGCATGAAAATCCTGCTCAGTCTAGTTCCATCACTTGTAGGCAGTAAGGTCCCAGTGGGTAATGCTGCATAGGCAGTTTTGAAGTTAAAAGAGGTGGAAGAATTAGCATTGTGCCCATAATTTACTGATGAAACCTTGGAAGAATTTGTGTGCAGAATCAGTGATCACAGACAGATACTGCAGGAAGTTTTCCCTGAGCTTAGGCTTCACCCTTAACATCACTATGTGGAGCATTTTCCTACTGTAGTTAAGTGCTAAGGGCCCCCAGTGCATGTTTGGACCATGCAATTTGAAGCCAAATACTGCTTTTTATAAAAGAGGGGTGCACAGTGCTCAACACTTCAAAAATGTTTTGAAGACATTGGCAATGAGACAACAATACATAATAGTATACCGTCTCGTGTGCCATCATTTTTCAAGCCAAAAATACAAACATCCAGGTTGCTGTTTTGGTATGAACTCTGCCAGAAGTAGTTCAGGCTCACATAACTGGACAAACAACCAGTTACACAGTTAACCATACAAAGGTGACCATTCAAGACTATAGCAGTGGAATGTTTGTGTCAGTTGGTGTCAGTGTGGGACTGCCTAAATTACACAAACTAGATCTACATCATTAATCACAATGTTTCTTTTCTCTGTTGTGATTATGACTCCTGGTATGTAGAGCACCTTCGGTCCTAGGAGATGTCAGTCACACAGGCAAGCCTGTCTCTCCACCTGCAATCTGAGTTCAACGATACAGTCCCACTCTCTGCATACAAGATAGATGGCTTGCTGCTGTCGACTCCAAAGAGTTTCATAAAAGTGAGACAGAATTGAGGCCACTCTATAGTAAATCATTCTTTATGAAACAATTGTACCTTTATAAAAAAGAAAATGTGCTCAGTGTAATCAATCTGTGCGTAATTTGCCTATTGAAATTGGAGTCTCTTCATTCATTAGCCCGATGGCAGCTGAAGCCAGCCAAAACATGATCCTATGTGTCGTTGAGAGGGACCGTGTTAGAAAATTGAGACTCAGCTCTCAACCAGCCTCTGTTTAAGTACTGTTGAAGATTTTAAAAGAACAACTGGAATTGGACCATGACTTCAGCTTGCAATTACAAAGGTCCAGACTTTGATGGTTAACTTACTTCCCTAGTTGACATTGAAGAGTTGCCACAAAAAGCTGTTGTTCATACTTCACTCACTCAAGATTCCAGTTCACTTGCATCGACTGAAACACTTTCAGATGTGTCATCCCCAGAATGTCTAAGCAGATGGCCTCCAGGTCCTTTTCAAATTCCCACATTTGCATTCAACGTTGAACTGACACTTAGAGAAGGGAATACTGAGATTGAGAAGAATAGAAGACCTCTTTAGTTGGCAAGAGACCAAAAGCAATAGATTCTAGAAAAAAATGCATCTACTATATATGTTTCAAGGCTTACCCAAGTGATAAAGAGATAGCAATGGCAGCTGAGGCTCTTGTAGCCAAACATCCCTTCTTTAAAGAAGCAAGATCTGACACTGGATGGAATGACTGGAAGAACATCATCATTTTAAAATGGGCAATTACAGGACCAAGATGAGAAGGGCTGGATGTCTTGAGGTCACTGTAAATGCTGGAAAAAGAAGCTGTAGCAACCCTGACAATGACCCTTCACACTCCAACATCAAACCCAAGTGTGCAGAGGTGAACTTTCTATGGGGCATGATATAATAAATGATGATGCGCATGATAAAATAAACAGCAACTTTTCGCCACATTAAGCAACAAACCACATTTAAAAAACATATGTGAATTTTTGAATGTTACTTTTGACCAGATTTACAGCAATATTTGTGAACTTTGTGATATTTAAATCTCTTGTAAAAATATAATGTCAATGTTAAATTTAAATCTGAATCTAAATGTTAAATCTAAATGTTAAATCTAAATGTTAAATCTAAATGAAAATAAATATTTAGCTAATATGCAAATTTGCACTGCCTGTCACCGGAAGTACCACAATAAAAGCTCATTGATGCGAACGGGCGCTATCCGCGGTCTTCTTCGGGTAGTCAGACGGAGTGATTGCACTGCACTGCACTGTTAGTCACGTTTCCTCACCGTGTCTAGTGACTTAGCTGGAAAAATTGGTAGGGCCGTTTTGGCGGCAATACAGAGTTTCAGCAATGCGTCTGCAACGCATGCGCAACTTTACAATCGGCACCCAATAAACTTTCTGCCCAACCTTCCTCAAGGAGAGGATATCTCGAGTTTTGAACATCTAAGGCAGACGATTGTTGAAGAAGTAAAGAGGACTGAGAGAAACCTACCCCTCATTAGTAAGAGGATGCAGACCACGTTTGCCTTGTGGCGACAGACAATAGTGATGACCTGCCCACCAGTGAAACAGCTCATGGACCTCTGGCCTGCTCTTTATATGAAGTCTTAGGTAATATGGTTCAACTCTTGTAAATAACAATAATGTAATAATGTAAATAACTATAGAATTTGATTAATCTTGAAGTAACTAACTGATGTTACTGTTACTGTCCTTTTCCTTCTCTTGAATGTAGGTGTATGCAGAGTTCCCATGGATAACCAACCAGAACCTGCCTTACACATTCTATGCCCAGCTTGATTATCACACTGCTTGTTTGACGACCTTATTTCGACAGAAGACATTTTGCAGATGCTTTGACTGGCATTTTTAAAGTCCTCGATGAACAGGTGATCATACATTTTACAGGTTAAATCTTTGTGTAATGTTAGGGTTACGTTTTTTTGGGATAGCTTTTATGAATTTCTCTGATTGCACCAGATAAGTCAGGTTATTTGTGGACTTATGTTCAGATAACATCATGGGGTCCAATTGGTCGGGACAGTTTGGCATCAGGTGTGATTATTAAACTTGTCACAATATTTATGCTGTTTTATCTTTTTTAGGAATAACAGGATATCCACACAAAGTGTACCGCTGTTCTCCATGCCCTTCCTGTGTATATGCGTGAAGACGTTTCTGGATTTTTCAGAACATGCGTGGTAGGTCCCAGTAAAGACATATCAGGCTCATTCTATATTAACCCATCATTTCATTTTGTGGCCACGAGTGCTGTGCTGATACAGATGCAGCCTTTTAAGACTTCCCATTCCTCCGCGACAGGGCCCTAACCGGTCTGTGACGAGTCTGTGCTAGTTGCAATGGTTTACCTATCCACCAGGAGGAGCAGTGAGGATGGAAGCTGAAGCATTACTTCAGCTGAGGTCAGCTGTTCTTACCGTATCATAGGCATACAGTGTTTGACGTGTGAGAGAGTGTGATTCCCACACAGAGCATATTTAATGATTATTAGGCTTCCATATCCTGAGGTCATCAGTGTTATGCTTCAGCTTTTTGTTTTTCAACAGTACTGCATGAAAGTGAAAAAATATGGCCGGGGAATTAATGATTTAACAGGAAGAAAAAAACTGAATGCACAGCACTCGTCTGAGTGGCTGACTTCTGCAGGGGTACTGGGACAAACTATTAAGAGCCATTTTCTTGTTTGTTATTGCAGTTATATAAATGTAAATGATCTTGCTGTTAGATTACTGCCAGAACACACTGTCAGTTGCATACAGAAACCCGAGAACAAACTTTTTTTTTTGCCAAGGTGAAAATGTTATTTTCAAAGGCTGAACGCCAACAAATATGGATTGAAGCAGAATATTTTGTTAGATAAAAACATGTTGTGGATTTTGGAAAGTATTCCATCAATCTTTCTTCAATATATTTTGACTTTTGGACTTTACAAGTGCTCTGAAGTTTGTTAGAAATGTTCAGATTACATGAGTCAGAAGCAATCCTACGCAAAACAAAGACAAAAACCTTTGCTAAATTTGCTGAACATCCTCTGCGTATCTTGGGAGGTGAGAGAGGCCAAACACATCATTAGCATTACAGTGCATCTCTTCGTTCTTATTTAATGGTTATCCAACCAGGTCTCCCAGCCCCACACACTCATCCACTGCAGGGCTATTGAATCAACCACAGAATGTTGTCCCTTATTTTGTCAATATGCGTCGACAGACACAAAGAGCACAGACAGATCTCGAGAGCAAAAGCCGTCATGCGTGCTCTCTAAACTCAGATCAAACTGTCTAAACTTGGCTGTGCTGATAAAATATAAACCAAGATTATGTTGCTAAACTCCCTATTCATCCCCTAACATGCTGTGAGGAACATCTTTAGTGTAGCACTTAACTAAATTAGAGAAAGATCGTGAAACAGAAGTCCCCACCATTTTGTTTATGTATTATGAAAATGGATGCTAAGGACATTTGATGGAATTGTAAAACAAAGGGGGGATAAGCAAACATGAACCACAGTCCTGTTCATTGTCTTTTTCTCTTCTAAAATGTTTTCAGAATCATGGTATTACAGCTAAACAGGCCACTACACTATGTTGTTTGACACCAGCTGGAGAAAAACACTGTCCACCTTCTCTGTTTTCTCTGGCACTCTTTTGATTGACTTACAAATCCACATGTGGGGGTTTGTACTCAGCCCCCCACACAAACACACACACACACACACACACACACACACACACACATACACAACACACAACAATTACTGTAGATAATGTTGTTCCATAATTACAAGTTACATATGCAGGGATAAGGCAAGGACAAATTAATAACACCGAATTGAAATCTATCTCAAAACTGCTTCCCATTCAAAGGTGCAGTCAGGGAAATCGTGCAACATGACTACTTACAATTCTCAATGCTTTTGCTTCTAAACAAATTTCAAGGTTATTCATTGAATAACTAATATTCCTAAAGCAGCTTGGAAATAAGCCCCGAAGCTGAATATCACATTACCACCTTTGTGATTATTACTGCTACTACTCTCATTTAGGTGCAATCAAAAAAGAAGTTCTACACGACTGCTATAGTTTTTGTTTAAGTTTAAACTCACTTAGTAACTTAAACAGTGGGAGATAACACCTTAACATGCATATTTAATCATGTTATATATTATATTTTTATTGCAAAAGCTTAAAAAGGCACATTACTACTCCACCAAGTACAAATCAACTGCGTTGACTCAAACTATGAAACTAGTCATATACAGAACTGGTCAAAAGTTTCCATCCACTTGTAAAGAACAATGGTTATCATGGCAGTCTTGAGTTCCAGTGATCTCTACTGCTCATGTTTCTGTGACGAATGAGTGGAACCAAACTACTTTGTCACAAAAACATTCATGAAGTTTGGTTCAATAATGAATTTATTATAGGTCTTCTGAAAATGGGATCAAACCTGCTGGATCAAAAATATACATACAGCAACTTGAACAATCAATTTTGGTGATAATAGAAAGTTGTGTCAATCAGATTTTATTTGTATCATGGCCTCTTATCTTCTTCTGAGTGATTCTGATTGATAACAGCTGGTGACTTTTCTGGGCCCATATTCATAGGACCTGTTTCATTCACCCATTAGACTCAGCCACAAACACTACAATGGGAAAGTTCAGCATTGATCTGAAAGAGCACATTATTGATTTGAACAAGTCAGGAAAGTCACTTGGAGCCATTTCAAAGCAGTTACAGGTCCCAAGATCAACTGTACAAACAACTGTTTGTCAGTATAAAGTGCATGGCATAGTTGTGTCACTGCCACAATCAGAAAACACAAACTATCATCTGCTGCTGAGAGAAAACTGGTCAGGATGGTCCAGAGTTAACCAAAAACCACCAAAAAGCAAGTCTGCAATGAATGAGAAGCTGCTGGAAGACGGGTGTCAGTGTCTACAGTCGAGTGCGTTTTACATCAACATGAGCTGAGAGGCTGCTGTGTGAGTAAGAACCCCAGCATCTCCAGCACCTTAAAGCTGGACTGAAGTTTACCGCTGATCACATGAACAAAGAAAAAACCTTCTGGAGGAAAACTCTGTGGTCACATGAAACACAAATGTAATGATCCCAAACACACATCAAAAGTGGTAAAAAATGTCCCTTCCCAAGTCAGTGTCAGTTTTTCATAAAGGTAATCTGTTACTGGAATAAAATGCTGCCATCCAGTGCACCCGTGGAGAAGCTTGTCCTTACCCCGAGAGGAACCGACTGTCAGACAAACGTTTTGAAAAACTTCTTCTCCTGCGTTAGACTCACTACTTTGGAATAAAGTAAACTAGAGAGATCAGAACATTGGCTGGGTTTATGTATAGGAATGTGTTTTGAAAAAATAAAGTGCTTCACTTTCATCGTATTTGTGCTTTTATGGTTTCTGTGTAAGCAGTCATAGTTTGCAGATTCATTAGTTGCAGGTTTAAGCATCATATACTCGGCTATAAGAGCCTGTGTTGTATTGTTTTCATTGAAACAGCTGTGCCTAATACTGTCTGCCTCGGCCCAGTCCACAATCAGATTGTTGGCTGAATAAAGAGCTGTAAATGTTATATTAGCTCTGTCACTCCTATTATTAGGCTGCAGAGTTACCGACTGTGGCCGTAACCAAGGCTACAAAATGTCAATACATTCAAAGGTGCAGTTGGCTGCAGGCCACCTGGACAATATAACCAACGTGCACAACAAGCTGAAAGGGGTTTTACTGTAAATTCTGGTAACTCTAAAGTACTCTAACACGCGACTTTTCAGAGTAAATAACGTAATGTAGTAATGTAACAAGTAACTTTTTTATGGCAGTAATCTTGTAAAGTGATGAGTTACTTTTGTTCGTGAGTAACGTTCCCCAACACTGGTTATGATATGTTTATTTTGTTATAATTTATTTCTTATCATTTGACAGAGTGAGAAGTAGGAGGTGTGGTGTGAGAGCGTGTGAAGAGGGTCATTTGCATGAGTCTCCCGCTCCATGCATCAGTGTTGGCTGCTCTGTGAGTTAAATGGCAAATGGGATGTAGGAGGATTGCTTGATACAGTAATACAGCTGTAGGCGGAGTAAACACACATCAAATCTGTTTACCCACCTTTTTAAAACAGGGTTTAGTCACCTTTAGATGAATTATCTATTATTGAGGAAAGGTGCCAGACGGACACTTAAGTTACCCACTTTACTATTTACTGTAGTCCTGAGTGTAAGCTACTTCCTGCAGCTTGTGTTATAAGCGCCGCCCTGTGGTGTTCAGTGGATGGTGCACTGACGGACTACATTTTGTGTTGTAAATAAGATTTTTATATATTTTCATTTCATTTATTTCGTATGTCAAGCTGTCTGCAGCCAACCAATGTCACTCTTTTTAGATATAGGCTAGAGCGCATTCGGTTAGAACTAGACATCGGGGCCTGGGTTGCCTCTGCAGAATCTGCTGACTCCTGATAATGGACAGCTTATACCATGGTCACTTGCCAAAGAAAAAAAAAATCAAGAAAATGTGTTTTTTAATTTCATTTGTTTTGTGATCAACAGTTTTTCACAAGCAATAACTCTGTTTCCCTGGCAACACCTGAGAGTTTGACTAACAGTTGGAGCAATCATTGAATTCCTATAAGCTTCTATGAACTTTAAGCAGCGGCGGTTGAAGGGATGTCTACGGCGTTCGGGAAAAAAAAAGCTCGACACTGCACATGATTGAGTCTATTGTGACACTTCCTGACATTGTAGCACAACAGTCTACTACAGGAGAACGCCTGGTTTGCCGTACTCAGGAGCCATTGTAAGGGTTAAATGTTGCTTTGTGAGTAAAATGTTGCTTTGCCATATATGTTTTCCATTACTACGGCAAGTCGTTGTAATGTTTGGCCGATGTCGCAGCTGTCCCTCTACCATCACTGCTTAAAGTCCCTAACATACATGGAAAGGAAATGTTCACTTCTACAGAAAACAAGACTAACCTTGATAAGTCTTTGCAATATGTAATGTCCTCTGCCAGGAAGCTCCCTATCAAAACAAAACATGAGACATTTAGAGTGTTCTGTGGGGAGGAGCTGCTGCTCAGCTGATTTCCACAAAGATTTGCAGTGTTTGTGTCTGTGTTAAAAACTTTTATTTTTGTATTATTATGTGAATAATAATGATAAAAACTGAAACTGAAATGTTGAATATATTTCTTGCTGTAGCTGAATGCTGCAGTGGCCCTCCTTGGAGATGACAATACCAGCAGTGGCCCCAAGACGAGACAAGAAAAATGATGTTGTCCACCGCCATTGCTCCAACTTCCATTGGCAGATAACAAAGACTCTACTAAGTTAACCCCAGACAGCAAAAAATAAAGACTTCTCTTTGCTGACTGAGTCGACCCAATGGAGGGGGAGGGGGCTGGCTCGCTGGTGTGACTAACTACTAGCCCGGCAGGCATAGGAGTAATACTGGGTGAGAGGGCTGGAGCCGGGGAGACAGATTACAAGCTGTCGGTGCACTGACACTATCAAAGGGCTCAATAACCCCGGGTCTTTCTGCTCGGACGGATCTCCCTGCTGGTGACAGTTGACAAAGATGCTGCACAGACAGCTCACTCACTGTCTAGTTGATGATCGGAAGCCACAGAGCACGGCCGTCTGCCTCCAACAGCTCTGGACAGGCAGCTACACAAGTACACCTGCAAGCAGGGCTGGCCCAGACGGTACGGACTGAATAATAGTCGTACTATTAGTTAACTCCCATCAAAGTGAGACATCCTTCCTGTATGCTGCACAGGGATCGTGAAGCGGATGTGAAAGGTTGAGACTACAAAGCTTAGAGTTTTGACACTGGAGAGCAGGATTCAAATCTTACCTCCCACTTCCCACATATCATTCGGTTTAGGCTAAACACTTGGTTAGGGATTGAGAAAGATGGTGGCCTTTTCTGAGACGTCGCTGCCATCTTCACACAACCTTCCCCAGGTGTTTTTTGTGCATAAACCCTATCAGACTTATACAGTAGAGGAGACAGATGAGAAAATGGTCATCTTGTATCTGTGAACAGTTTTGGGATGTCGACAAAGAATGTCACGCTGATAGAAAACATTGTTACAGTAACAGTGATTAATTTTTCATGCCTTGATAAACTGCCAGCTATGCTATGCCGGCACTCGCTGTGGCTGCAGGCATTAAAGTGATAGTTGAGACCTGCAGTAGATGACCGTCAGCTCTCCCCCTGTGTGGAGAAAGAGCGAATGGCGCCGGCAGGAAGCAGAGCAGTGTTCTGCTGTAAACCGAACCAGCAGCAACACATACTTTCGTCACCTAAAATAAGTCCCACCGAAACAATATATATCTGTGCAAGTGGACGCTGTGTTTTGAACATTTTTGATGCTTTACGTTGCCATCAGACAGCCTTTTCCTTTGGCACTACATTCCGTCAGGAGCGATTCTAGAGTCTGATGGGGCCCTAGGCAAAAATTCACAGGGAACAAGCATTCATAACCATTATATCATAAATGATATGACAACAACAAAAAATGTGAAATGTATTTTTTTTTTTATTTCAAACAGTGCCACTTTTGTGAATCTACATGAAGTTTTGTCAGTATTTTGTGAGAAAACTATATCCTTAATTTGTATTGGTCCTCTTGTTACAATTGTGCACTTTTCTGGATGGCTCAACACATCTGGCCGTGCAGCAGGGACATCTGATATTAGATAAGTGGTGGTGATTCTACTGGTTGGGGGGGATGTGTCCTCTCTATGAAAACATATTGCCATCTCACGTGAGGTAGAAGTGGATGCTGGCTGCCTGCTGGAGGTGGATGCTGACTGCCTGCTGGAGGTGGATGCTGACTGCCCGCTGGAGGTGGATGCTGACTGCCTGCTGGAGGTGGATGCTGACTGCCTGCTGGAAGTAGATGCTGACTACCTGCTGGAGGTGGATGCTGACTGCCTGCTGGAAGTAGATGCTGACTGCTTGCTGGAGGTGGATGCTGACTACCTGCTGGAGGTGGATGCTGACTGCCTGCTGGAGGTGGATGCTGACTACCTGCTGGAGGTGGATGCTGACTGCCTGCTGGAAGTAGATGCTGACTAAACTGATGACCAAAAAAGAAACATGGCATGACATGTCACAAGGCATATTATATATATTATTTTGAGTGCAATACATATGCAGTTATAATCAATCAAGTGGAATACTGAATTTACAGTTATCAGCATTTGGAAGTGGCACTTTATCCTCTTTTGCTGCTGGTGCCAGAAACTTCAGCAATGATCCTCAGGAAAGATAATAAAGTGATACTTTACAACATCAATCTAAAATGCTTACACATTATTGAATTAGAATTCCTCAAATTAAATTTTTGAATGCTCTTCTTGGGCATAGCTTTCTTTTCATTGTTTACTATTTACATGTCATTTGATAGGGACAACTAATCTAACATAGTTCCAACACAGAGGAACTAACTTATGTCTTGTGCCTATCATATAACCACTAGGTCCACTTGACAGATATGGAAAATACAATAAATTACATTTATCACACCCCACATAGCACAATGATTTACACCGGTACCCTTTAGTCATTTAGAGTACACTTGGCAACATTTCTTTGCATCTTACTTTCATAACGTCGTAGCTCGAGAGTTAGCTCGGTCAGACACAGCTTAGGCTAACGTTACAGAAAAATGATTGTCCAAGTTAACATTAGCTTATTTCCCCTCCAAATCACTCTCTGGTGTCCTATAAAACCACAGGTAAAATGTTACTCTAGAAATGGCAGAGACCATGTTTATTTCAGTAACTACTAGTTAACTACTAGCTTCAACTTTCTTTCCGCCTGCTAGCTAACAAGTCGGCCCGCGCACACTCGACTCGGTAAAGTCACGGCCAGCAGAGCTCCTTTAGCCAAGTTCATGTTAGCTAACGTCAAAGTCAACTGAACACATTTAGTGAAATTCACGTTATTTAAGTGTCTCTCCCCCACAGTTAAGGCTATACTAGCAGCATAGCTATATACTATAATATGCAATGTTATTATCCGCTCGACTTACCACTGTTGCTTTTTTTCACTTCCCGAGGATAACTCCTCTTCATTCTTTTTGTTCGTGGCTTTCGACTTTGTTGTCATTAGGTTTGTTTATAATGCGATCACGCCACTTTAGTCCAATATACACAACATGAGATCGCACAGTTGGCATAGAACCTATTTCACAGGCATTTAAAGGTGTTACAACATGACTTCCATTGTCTGATGAAAAGCGTGCAGCTGGAAACACGGTGTTATATTTCATGTAATAAGCAGTGCGGAGGCTCTGTCAACTGTTTACATTCTGTGGTAACTGTAAGGATTTTGGATGTGAAGTTTAAAATCTTACTGTTAGTCTGCAATAATGCTGGGATTTCCACGCATCATGAAATAATTTGGTATATTGAGCAAATTTTGGTTCCTGTCATACACCCACAGAGCTACATGGATTATAGTTGTTAATATTAAGCTGGATGTGTTGGTATCGATTTTCCAAGGCAGCATATTAGTGGTTCTCCATATAAACAGTGATACAGCAGCCAAAACCAGCACTACTGCTTTATTATGCTTTATATGATCGCCAGAAGCTCCCTTTATGGGAGCTGCGTGTCTGCTCATGAGCGTGTGTGAGTGAATGTCAAAGCCAGTTAGCTGTGAGCCAGCTGCGCAGCAGCTCCAGTTGTTGCCATCGGCCAAGAGTTAAGCCCAGAGCTTCACTGGGAGACAAGATTTGAGGACAAGAAGCTAGTTCACGGATAGAAAAAAGGTTTTGAAAGTAGCAAGAGCCCATCCCAAGATACTCTGATAAAACAGTAAACACACACACACACACACACACACACACACACACGCAAACACACACACACTCACAAACGCACAGTGGAAGTAATTGAAGAGAGGCTGGTTTTCTTTACCACATGCAGATTAAATGTTGTGTTTTGTTCCAGTTGTTCCTCTCAGACAGAGAGCACAGCTCCTGGCCTCTCCCTGCTCATGCAGTGAAACAGTAAAGAAATGTTCAGGTATCCCTGCCCACGTTATCCAATCAGAATCATCCTGTTCTACCTCCATCAGCAATGGCGGAACAGGGAAAGCTTTCTCTGCGACGGCTTATACAACCAAACAAACCAAGTGAGGAAAAAGGCTTGAACTAAAGAAAGAGGCAAAGAGTGCTGCCTAAAAAAAAAAAAAAGGAAAAGAGTCATGCAAGCATGGTGACGTAAACAGACAGGAGCTAAAACAGCGTCTCAGACACAGGGAGAACAGAGGCGATGCAGCAAAATAATGGTTTTTGAACATTATACTTTTAGTACTTTTAATACTAAAAGCATAGACCACAATCTAAGTGTAATAATGGCCCCTTTTAATAAAACCAATAATTAGAGTAACCATAAAACAATGATGGCGGGTTTTCAATAACGATGTCGGGAAGTCTGGCAGAAAGTTGTCACTGAAAACTTGAAGTGTGAGACAAAAAACACCACATTTTGCCTCAATCTACACAGTGTCAGCCAAACCTGACGAAACGTTGAACATTAGGCACCCACTCAGCACACTACAACTAATACACTATAGCTGATAGAGTGGAGGTACAGAACCAGAGCAAATAAATGGGGAAGCATACCAGATCCAGACAGTTCTATAGGACTCGAGCTATCACTGAATGGTTTGATGATGAGAATCATGTGCTATGGAGTTTTGGAGTGTGGTTTTATTCAGTATGTGTTTTCATTATCTAGGAGAGTTGTACAGATTTTTTTTTTTTTTGCTCCACAGCTCAATTCCAAGGTTTGAATATTCTGGAGAATTAAGAGTCGATTCCTCTTTGAAAGGGTGCATCTGCATTATTGTGCCATTTTAGCATATTTATATTGGTAACCATTAAACAATTTTAGAAATTACATTCATATTGTTCATGCAATTAATTGTGAGAACCAGCAGGGAACTAGCAGGCTCTGCAGAAGCTCAAAGACGACAACAACAGAAAGGCGTGGATGTGTGAACACGAGCTGCGTTACAGTGACGACTGGAGGCAGGTGGCACATGAAACATTGACTTAACTGTGGGAGATGAACATGCAGGCAGCTTCTTCACTGATGTTAAGTGTTAAATATATCTCTATATACACAAAGGTGTGTCCACTTTACTGCAGAAACTAAGGGAAGCTTTGAGCAAACCCTCTGAACAAACCGGTTCGCTATGTTCAAAATGACCTTCCTTGACTTTTATGCTATCTACATAGCGCTTGCCTTCAAATCTTTACAGTGGGCGGTGTTGCTCCATCTCCAGCCTCCAATGGATCGGACCTGAACAGACAACATTAAAGCCCCCTTTCAACAATGCATTGGGGTGGTTGATGGGCGAGCAGATTTAACAGCCTCTAAATGTGGAAGATCACTCCTTCAGACCTGTTTATAGCCAAGTCCAGCTCATTAAAAAGCCCAATTATCTGCAGTGCTGTGTTTGGGGGGCTCACACATTCGCTGCTGCAGATTTGTGAGTCTATGTTGAGCGCTCCCAGTCAGCAGGTTCATTATGATGACTAGAATAACCAACATCTAATTTGGGACTCCATTACAATGGCTGGTAGTGTTGGGACCCATCAGGAAGCATATTTATTCAAGGTGGTGGCGGCGAAGGCAGACTAATAGAATGTGCAGTATGGGTCTCATGAATACAGTCATTTCCCTCATTCTCTCTTCATTTTTAATCACATCATTATAATTGTCTGTTTAATGAAAACCTACGTCCAGTGGGACCCCTTGTATTTTCCAATTTTGAAGCCAAGTTAGA
This sequence comes from Lagodon rhomboides, assembly GCA_039737535.1. Classification (NCBI taxonomy): domain Eukaryota; kingdom Metazoa; phylum Chordata; class Actinopteri; order Spariformes; family Sparidae; genus Lagodon; species Lagodon rhomboides. Next base: position 4,783,127 of record CM077785.1, on the reverse strand, counting down.
AATTCCACATCTGAGTGCACCCTACACTATTTCTCTATCTCTAAAAATATCCCGCACTGCCATTTGACAGAAATGTACTGCCTCTCAAGTTCAACAGTAAACACATTTGTTTAGGGCGAATAACACTTTGATGATAATGTTTTGTCACGAATAAAGGCAATGTTCCTCTCAGCGGCTGTAAAGAGAGAAAGGATATGAGGTGACACTTTGGAATCACAGCATGGGTACCTGCCACAACACAGAGCCACACCACTATTAATTAGAAATACACAAAAGCTTTTAATACATGTTTTGCAAATGAACGGGCCATGTAATCAGATGCTATACGCCCATTGACTTGATTTCATTGTGATGCCGTTTTGATCAAAGGTATGGCGTGAGCCCTCATGTCAATTAGCAAGGCAGGAGGAACATTATCACACACAAAGGGATTCCGAAACACAAATGAGAAAAATTAGTCACTAAATAATTCTTGAGTGAAGTTGTGACAAACCCATCAATCCGTCAGCCGAAGGCAACAGCAGACCACAGTTTCACCGAGCAGCCAGCTCTGGGTTACTACAAGTTCCTCTTTGTAGTTTTAATGTTACAATTCAGGACTTTTCCTAAAGTGATTCATGTATTGTCTAATTGCTATACAAAAGCACTCCCCACAAGAAGAATGCTCTTCATAAAGTCAATTTTTCATTAACTAATCCATTAATTCACTAATTTTGACACATTAAAGTGTGTTTACAGGTCTTGGGGTGTACCACTGCAGATGTAAAAGAGTAGTATACAGCTTATTGTGGCTCCAGAGCAAGCTGCATATAATCTGATAAATTGCCTCCAGTGAGGTCACCCGGTGGCAGTTGCACTCTGGGTAATGTAGACACCAGGTTTTGAAAAGCAGTCCCGTAACACTGTTGGACTCATTATGGACATTTTAAAAACAAATGATCAGGATTGCTACAGCAGAACCAGAGATAATACGTTTTGCATTTCACACATTCTTCTTCCTTTTCAAAGCCTGTCACCGTAATTACCCACAATGCAACTTAGACACTGAGTGGCACCGTAGGAGGCAATTCATCAGCTTGCATGCACCTTTCTGCGGAGCCACAAAAGGCTTTATACTGCCTTTTCACAGATGCAGTCATACTCCCCAAGGCCTGCAAACACACTTTAATGTGTCAGTTGGTGGAGTTAACCTTTCGGTGATCTCAGCTGACAGTAGTAACTCTTCTATTTGCATGATATACTGAGTATTACATTTTAAACAATGCAAACAAAAAACAAACAATCTCAATAGTGAGACCATCTTTTTCTGTTTTTATGTTTATATTCAAGTTATACAATGAAATCTAATGAGACATGTTTTTATCTGTCTGACTCATTTAGTTATGCATTTTTTTAATCAAGAAAAGGTGAAAATGTGAAACAGTCCACACGCCTCTCACAATGGCTCAGAGATATCCAGCTTGGTTTGAGGCTGCTCCTGGCTAATGTCTGTTCGCAGGAAAAGGAAATGGACAAAACAGGACGCAGACAGGCCAAATGACATGAAATCAGATCCTTGTGCCCACAAAGACCTGCCTCCACCACAACATCTCGAGTTAAGCTGTTGCACTCGACAGGCGGACCGTGTTCTGAGCCAACAGAGTGCAGGACTACAGCAGGAGTGTGTCCCCCACCCTCACACACACACACACACACGAGATGATCTCTCTAGAAAATGTAGCATTTTACATATGAGCAAGTCAGAAAATGTTTTCTGTCTTTGCTCCACAAAACAGAGGAATTTAAAGGAGGTAAACCGACTGGAGGGGGGCGGGTGGACTCATTTAACCACTGCCACTGGGAATAAATACTTCCAGCAGCGTGACTGCTTTCCATGACAATAGAGATGCCTCATTTTTGTCTGCTGGCGAGGTATCCCCCAACACAATTTCTCAATTATGCTGAAAATGTGAAAAACAAGAAATAAATAATGTAGTGGTGTAAACAGGCGGTGCTGGCCAAGCACATAATGGATGGAGCGGCGAACACAGGCTTCCACAGCGAGGAGCCAAGTTAGAGAAACAGAAGTGAGCCGCTGGCCAGAAGAAACCAAGTGTAAAACAACACACTTCCTGAGCCATAAATGAACTACCCACATTCAAATATTAATGTGCGAAAATCTAAATGTAAGGCTGATATATCCTCAAATGACCACCAGAGCCAGAGAGGACTGCAGCACATAATTAAAGTAAAGTATAGTATTGATTTTACAACATGTTAGCAGGCATGCTAACTTGCTACTTTACTCAGGGTCCGGGTCGTGAACAATTGGTGAAACATTTAATCAATCAATTAACGTTATATCCCTCACATGTCATGTCTTTTAAAGGGGAGAGTTACCTTATATGTGAAGCCTTACAATTGTAAAAAGCATGTTTTCTCTTGCTATGTCAGCGTCATCGTGTCAGCATGTGGCCATTACAGAACTAAATGTCCCTGACAATCTGTCCACTGTGCAGGGAGGCGGCAAGAAAAACCCAAAATACCCAAGTAAAAAATAAGATCTCAAGGTATTTTTGGAATAAAAAGTTGGGTTTGTATGTTGTTGAACTAATATCCACGTGGTTGTTTGCATGTATCCGTTTTTCGTCAGTTAGCAGTTTTCACGTCAAGCCTTCTAGTTCCGCTCTGTAAAGGAGACCGATGGGTGTGACATGTAGCACATGTTAAGTCTAGATTTCAAAGCACAACTTGATTAATTCCTTTTAATATACCTACTGTAACCAACCCGCTCATATTTCGTCCATCGAGAGCATCGTCCACTTAAAAATATCAACACATCATTCTTGTTGTCAGGTCAAGAATATGAACACACACATTCATTTAGGTGAAGTAATTCTACTGTATCCCTGTAGACGCCTATGCTCTCTGGTGTACAGAGCAGTATAGAGTTCGTGATGTGTACCTGAATGCAACATGAAGTCCTAGTCTACCGTGTGGGGCTCAAACACAGGCAGCATAGGACTGAAGTTACTATATACAGTATCTAGCAGAGAAGAAGCGCCCATAAATGACACCAAAAACTCTCAGCATAGTTTTTTTCTATTACATGACTGTTTCTGTAAAAAACATCTAGAAAGAAATTTCAGAAAGTCTTAGTCCCCCCCCCCATTTTCTTCTAGAAGCACCGCAAATGATCTTCAGTTTCACTGTGTATGTAAGGTTACCAACAATTTATCAGTCAGTAGAAATTTTTTTTCAAAACAGCAAACTTCATAAGGTTTTGTAGCCTTCAGAACATGAGGTGTGGGCCCAGTCCAAATTGGCTTGCTGGAGTCTGGACCTTAAGAAGCCCTGGTCTGGAGCTTAAACATTTAGCTAATCAACAGAACACGAGAGAGTTTTCAACTACTCAAACATGTTCAACTGACCAAATGATTTATGTATGTATCATTAAATAGAGAGAGATGAACTAAAGTCTTTAATTTCCTGAACAATTCTGTCATTGTCAGGGATTTTTTTCAGAACAGTGTCTCAAATAACAGGTATGGAAGGTATGGATGTGTACATTATCTGCTCATTGTAGAGTCAGATCTGCAGAGTCCATATACGTACAGCTCAGAGGAAATTGAATGTGGCACTGCTGACACACAAGTTTGTGACATCCAGGCAGGTATGAATCTTCAGATATAAGCAGACTGGTGACAGGATGTTTTGCTCTGGACAGATAATGAGCCGCCACAGCGCCTTCCACAGCTCCATATTGCTGCCTGTGGGCTTTGTTCTTTGTCTATTTATCATGTGTTATGTAAGATCTCACAAACAAATCTTTAGACCTTTTAACAAATGTCCATTAATCTCTCTAGAGATGCATTTTAACTGTCACGACAGAAAACAAATTGATGTTTCTCCTTTGTCTTTTTAAATCTGTCCTAAATGTTCCTTAAAAGGGATATTTTTCAAGTTTTTAATACTCACTCCATTCTTGCTTTATGCAATTCTGAACGAGCAAAACATAATTTCATTTGAACAAACAAAAACACATTTTGTGCTCAATAAATGTATTTGCATGTTTGCTTTTATCTATTTTAAAGCACAATAATAACCTCTGTGCTCTCAAACTCTTGCTGGCTGCATGAAAATATATTTATTGAGTACAAAATGAACTTTTGTTTGCTCAAATGAAATTATGTTTTGCTCGTGCATAGTTTCTCTTCAAAATATAATTGATGTGCTTGCAAGATATATTTTGGATATTCTGTGCTCAAAATCCCCCTTTGCTCCTTCACCAATGTGGCACAAATATCACGCCAAGTGCCAGTTCTAGTGCTACGCCTTTGCACAGTGTGATGGTGGCTGACAAGTCAACAATAAATAATATTCCTATTGGGAAAAACTATGACTCCTGTTTGAACTATATTTAGCTGAAAAGGGTTGCCTGATTCTACGACTGTATTTTTACATGGGTCATAATGGTGGTACTTAGAGAGCCGGTTTTTTTCTGAGGTGGTACAGGGTGTAAAAAGTTTGAGAACCACTGACCTAGAATATATGACAATTTCACTTTTTGAATGAAATTATGGAGAAAAAAAAAGAACATTTGATATTCAGATTTTTTGAGATGCACCTGTACATGTTTTTTTTTACAAATGGATGTAAACCTTTGACCTCGACTGTAGGTAGTGCTCGAACTGCAGCTGGTTTCTGGTGCCAGAGGTGTTTGTAGAGACTGAATCATTTTTTTTTTATATAATTCATTCCATATAGGACAGAGTTCACAAACCTTTACCTCCATCCTACATTAGTATTACATAGATGTGTTCAGGTACAGTGCTATGTGTAGGTCAGCCATGTTTTGGCAGTGTTCTTAGCCAAACACATAATCACTTACAGTCACTGTATGTGATTAAGATGGAAGAAAATAGACAGGGAGATTACACGTCAGGCGCTTAGAGCAATTATGCAGACTGTGAGGTTATTGGTTAAAATAGAAGTGTATTTGTTCTGTTATACTTATCTTGTTTATTCATGGGCACAGTCTGTGACAAAACCATGATCAAACCAAAGCAAACCAAACCCACAGAGAGAAAACAGAGTTAATTTAGCAATAACATAAATGTGACTGGAATTCATATGGGTCACTTAAGCTGCTGTGCTCGATGAGTTCCATTATCTTTACATGCAATGTTTCCACATTAACTTGACATATCCTTCAAGCTCCTTGATGTGCTACCACACATCCAGCTGATGATGGCCTATGGCTGTCTCCCCGTAATCTTTCAGCCGATCAGGAAAGGGGCCATTGCCCCCCTGCTTCCATCTTTCTATTCTTTAGTAGCCGAGTGTCAAAACATTAGTCTAATTCAGCTGCCACTGCCTCCGGCTCCACCCAAGCTTAAAAGAGTGAAATAATCAGCAAAGTCTCATGTGGTTTTCAGCTACTGATATTAATCAGAGCCAGTGAGGGTGGTGAAGTTGGGGTTAGGGTGTATATCTTTCGGAGAATTAGAATTTACAAGTAGAAACACAGTTAGTGCTCGTAAATTCATCATCGCTGTTCACACACCTAAGTCCCTGATGTGGGCACTGTGAATCATCTGCCAACCAGCGCTGTCATCGGTCTGAGGGACCGGGAGGCGAGAGGGACGGGAGGGGTGCGGAGAGGGATGGGAGGGGAGGGAGAAGACACGGTGCTCAGTCACACTGTAGAGGACTGAAAGGAAAATGTAGAGAGGAATTCACGGACACACACACACGCATAACACACACACACACACACACACACACACACACACACACACACACACACACACACACACAAACACAAAAACACACACAAACACAAACACACACACACACACACACACACACACACACACATACAAACACAAAAACACACACAAACACAAACACAAAAACACACACACACACACACACACACACACACACAGAAGGAAAAGAGAAGGTAACAAGCCCAAACGCAGACACTATCAGAAAACACACGACCTGCAAACGAGCACACACACTTGAGTGAAATTAAATACTCAAATTATTTTGTCCTCGCAGGACAAAAAAGCTCATTTTGCTTGCATAATCAGTGTCGGCAGGCTTAATAAGCTAGCAAGATGTAATATAATACAATTAAGAGTAATGACGCTTTTTGACATTTTTTATGAATACTGTTTGCAACCAGCAACCTCTCACTGCCACAGCAAGGTCACAGTGTGTTGGTGTGTAAGGACTTCAGTCAATGGAGGTTCTTCTAGGAGGCTTAACAGTGATGGTAAGAGGTGAAAACACTGGAACAGAAGGAAGACATTACTGAATCGATTACACTGAAACAGCTGTTGATGATGTGGAGAACAATGTGGGGGACCTTCTCAAAAAATAGTGATGAATGATAAATAACATGCTAATTAAAAAAGCAATGCATTACTCCACTTACTTACTCCCTGTTGAAAGTAATTTGTCACACTACTTGTTTAATTACCTTTGCACTGCTCCACACACATCACCTGAGATGTACTGTTAAGTAATTGCCAGTTGAAAATGACACCTTAAATGCCCACAGCACAAATCACCATCTCTGGAATGACATAAACAAACGCTTTCTTTTTTACGCCGTATCACACCACAAAGCCAACAGCAAAGTTGTGGCGAGGACAAGGCTCAGTTGCCTTGGACTATCAAGGTGGAATGTGCAGTAAGCTATGCCGCAAAATAAAACTCTATCAATGAAATCCTCACTGTCAACAGCAACAGCATCATCAGCTGTGGAAGCTGTAGAAGAGACTGTTCATTCCAGCGTTTTGTGAAATGTCATGAAATGCATTTTTATCAACTGGTGTTGGTAAAAATGGCTAATAATGGCTAACCCGGCTGGAACTGTGTTTCCGGCTTTGATGATGTCATATTCGGTCGATTCAGGTAGGACATCATCTTCAGGTCTGACTTCTGAGGTAAATGTGACGCATGATTATTTGACATCATTATTTCTACTTCAGTTGTACAGGAGAATGCTGCAAAGCTGTTTTGCTGTGAAGCTCCCGAAATGTTTGTGAACTACAAAAACATTTGAGACATCCCTCATGGGTGAGTGGATCATGACTGAATCTTCATTTTGTGGGTGAACTGTTCTTTTCACGCGAGCTGGAAGCAAAGAGACAGTCGCTGCTCACTGCGCCGAGCCGTGAAGACTGACTGGGCGCGAGGTATTAAAACAAACGCGCCTTGTGACCAAAGCTCCCTCAGTTCAAGCTGTCCGGTTGTGTAGTGCTATCTCTCTGCGGCACAGAGCAGGCTGACGAGTTCAGCAGCACATCTGGAGCACGCCGATGGGAGATGAGCTTTTAATTATAAAACACAGTCTCAAATGAAGAAAAGGAGGCCACCCCTCAATCGCCCAGAGAAAATGTCTGCCACACTTTGCATTGCCTCGCCTGCACACAAACACTAAACTGAAACACAGCCTGCAGACATGCATAACATATCTGAGATGTGAAGCTCGATCGTTTTTTGTAACTTACTGAACTACTGCTATAACTACTGTTACTAAGACAACTATTGCTGATACAAGATTACATCCTACATGTGGCACCGTGTTTTAACAATAGTTCCCAACTGCAGTGTTACACTAAAGTCACAAAAAGTCGGACAAAGGAGAATGTCCTCCCAAGAATGACAGCATCAAATTTCCTTAAGCAGTAAAGCCCTCTAGCTGCCGTAGTGATTATGACAGAGGCAAAGGTGGAATCCTGCGTTATTATCAATTTACAAAGTATGTGTGAGGTGGAGGTCAGGGTGGATAACTGGGTCACATCAGACTTTAACACGGGGGATCGCAATTTGCTTTTCCAACAGATGGTCAAAGTATCTGTTTAGCATGACCATGATTGTTCCATCACCTTAACCAGATGTTTATTATCGTCACCATGACCACAAAGCTCCCCCATTCTTCTAGCAAAGTTGTCATTTTAACCCAAACCACAGTGTTTCCCTAACCTTAACCAAATCCTTTTTTTTTAACTCAAACTATGATCTTTCACTTAACTTAAACAAGTTTTCTGTGCACAAACCTAACCAAACCTTTCCCGTAGCGTTTTTACAAAAGGAAAAGTTTGACATATGATCTAAACCTGCTGATCACAAGAGTTTTCCATGTGTAGTATCAGAGGTCATGAGCCCATTTTGTTGTTTAATTTGGAGGACTTGTTGGGACTCTGTTTATTAATTGAAGATTAAATGGAGTTTATAGCTTAATATTTAGGAAGTTGGATATAAAGATACCAAAAAATGCAATCCAAACATGCAATTTGTGTGGTTGAAACTTTTTGTATAATCTTAAATTATTAACCCTGACTGTTTGTCTAGACATTTAGAAATCAGCAGGACAGCACACCTCGCTCATTACTGAAAAAACTACCACTTCCTGTGAAACAGAGAGAGCTACAGCAAAATGATTGTTTTATATTTCAAGAGCTAATTGTCCCACAACATGAATACTTTTTGATTATATCCTCTGTATTTATTTTTATTTTGTTGTATAATCGCAATATTTCTTAAGTTTTACCCCATAGTTTGCACCACTAGTGATGGTAAAGCACACCCTTTCATGTAATATTGATTAATTATTGAACCCCTTGGGAGAATGAATCTCTCAACTAAATTAATTGACAGTGAGATGGATAAAGTCCCAATGCTAGGCTTTGGCCCTGAAGGGTGGCACTAGAGCAGAGCTCTCTTCTGGGGTTAGATCAGTCTTCTACATAGTATTTGAAGTATTCTGAGTATAACTAGGAAATGGCCTTTATTATGGCACCAGAGGAAAATCTTTCTACTTTGCTGTTGAGATCTTACTCCCAGGCAAAGGGTGCCGAACAGATTGTACATAATAATCACCAGGCTACACACTTAGCAGGTCCAAAGTTATGATTTAATGATTTTAAAATATGCTGATGTTTCAGTAAAATGGCATTTGATCTTATTCTAAATTTAGCTGTTGCCTCGAGTGGGACTTAAAAATTAGAGTTCACCTGAAGGGATCGGAAAAAGTGAATCTTTGAGTTTTTAAAAAATATATAGGTGTAAATGCTTTAAACGCCACACCACAAGCTCATACGCTTGTTCATAAGTCGATCTGCAGGGATGTTTGAGGAAAATAATAAAGTTCTGTTTTGGTTACTTGGTTTATTGAAAGCTGTTCGGGGGCACCACATATACCTTGATGAGCTGCTCTCTTAGAAATTATACAAAATAAGAACAGCTGGTGAATCTGCTTGCATTGCAGCAAAACAAACCAGGGACTGAGAGGGTTCATCACGTAACACTTTATTATTTAAATTTATGTATTATATCGTTTTGTTTTTTATGATATTTCATTTGTTTCTCAGGGAACACTGCAGGGATCCTGATGAAGAAATCAGGCATATTTTGGAGGCTGGCATCTTTGAGCGAGTACAATTTGATACAGATGATCTTTATGATCTTTAATTTGGGTTAAGTGGTTATGGGTGGCTTCAAACTTAGAGTGGTACAGTAATCGAGCTTGATATTGGATATGGCTTGATTGAATTGAAGGGGACGGTTGGGCCTTGGCAGAGGTATCTGCTCCAACTGAAAGTTAATATGACTTTTTCTGCTTACATCACTTTGCAAGCTAGATAACTAATTTGAATTTGAACTAATTAAATACTTACCTACAAATGTCACCCTTGTTCATTTTTGGTGCTAAATGTTGTGGTCCTTATTCTTCTGGATCAGGTACAATGTAAGTCTCTGCGCCCCTACTGGCTCAGCCCACTCAGAGAGTCAGAGCCTACAGGCACAATTCTGATTTATCTCCATCCCCTTCCTTTAAATAATTTAAATTATTAGCACTAGGCCTACATTAAAAAATCATGACTTTTGACTGCAGAAGGGCACGAGTAACTATTATTTAATTTGGACTTTAAGGATTAGAACTGTAACAACAGTGCATATATAATACATTCCTGCAAATGAAATATAGTGTACATAATGGACTCAGTGTAAGGGATAGGTTTTGGGGTGGTGAGGAGGGTTTATTAGAGTAAACCCACAACATGAGAGTGTGCCTGCAGAGTATTAAGTAGCATACTTAATGAGTATGTACAGGCCATTGACTGTATTGTTATAATTTCTCTCTACTATGATTCTTATGAAATGTATTTAAAGAACACCTCGATGGCTTGGCAGAAGACAAGAGACGCCTGCTGTCGTTGTAGACCAGCTCAGCAGAGACAGACAAAAAACCAAGAAAGAAAGTAATCAATAGGAACATGAGGCCATGCAAAGCTTCCTGTTTTCCTGTGACAGTGACACTGGTGGTCATGTCATCAATCTTATGATATCAGGTGATGATAATTTAAAAAACACCTTTCTGTACGGCATATCTTTAGACTCTTAACTGAAGAACGCTGGAATGGTACCTGATGGGTACATTCATCAGATGTTTATTATGAATGCTTACTACAGCTTATTCCTGACGGTTAAAATAAAGGAAAGTTACAAACAAAACTAAAGCCCAATAAAAACTCAAAGGCGCTGATAACCTTAAGCAATGGCCAAGTTCCTCAAAAAGTCCAAACCTTTCAGGCCCAGATGAATTGTTTTGTAAAGATGGAGCGGAGCTCTGATGAAATCTGTGAGTTATTGATTACAAAGAAGAAAGAACAAAGTAGTGTCTATAATGCATCACGTATAAAAAATTTACAAGTGAAGTCGAACATCAAAAGGCAAACATTGTGTAAGATACACAAGAAGAATTCGCCGAGGCAAGCGATCTATCAGATGGGAATAATCTTCAAAGCGGTACTGTATGTGTGGCGGAACGAAATAAAGGCTCCATTACCTTTTAATTGCTGTTGTGATAAAACTCCCCAATTTATTCTGGAAAAAATAGATCAAATACATGTTGAATACTTTGCTGGTACATCTTTTGTTTCAGAGGTTTGAAGTGATGGAATCCTAAAAAAAAAAAAGCAATCCTGATACCTCGGTCAGACGACACCACTCTCAATGTCATCAGATCGCTGTACTACACGACTTTCTGTCATTGAATCTGGAGTCTTGCACCGGTGATGGGGGGTCACACATTACAAATCACACAGGTGAGATGTGACGCGGGAATGAAGCGACCCAAGCAGTCCGAGTTGTTTGTGTGCTGACTTGCAGCAAAAAAAAACGGAAGGAATATGAGCGAGAGAATGGATAAAGAAGCTGCTTGAGAAGGGATTATTTTTGCAATAAAAAAATCTGAAACTGCCTGCTTGTGTTTTGGTTCAGGAAGAAACACGGTAACAAATAATGAACAGCTTGTATGTATTCTGACTATAGGCTATTATTGTGTTTCCACATGAATAGATACATGATACGATTGGGTGCAGAGAGCCACTGCAGATGACAACATGGGAGGGTAGAGGGGGAAAGGAGGGGAGGGTCTGCTCTCATTGGCTGTAGCCCGTTCCTGTCTCCCTGACCCGTTGGCGACCCAACTAGATATTTAATCTGCTTAAATATCTAGCAGGCGTGGGCGACACGTGGGTGAGCTCCTGGGTTGCATCTTTGAACAGTTCACACATGATAATCATCGTTCACGGGGGCGAGCACCAATCTGCCCCTGTTCTGGGGCCATTTGTCTGTAATTTAGAAAAACAGGGCAAAAATCCTGTAGCGTGTATGGCTTTGATAGACATAGGCATGTTGGAAAACGTATTATTATTATTGCATTTTGAAAGAGTCAATGTGTGTTTGATCCCCTCCTCCCTCCCTGGCCTGTGGCCTGCTCCCGCATCGGCCATTCCAGAATGATGTGGGCTGTGACTCAGCTGAAATCTCCGGCTCACGTCTGACTGGCCATCAAACAAGGCCTCCAGGCCAGAGACGAGTGTAAACACATCAGAGAAGAAGGAAAAAAGGTCAAAATCTGTTTAAACCTGTCTGATATAGGAAAATAAGAAGAAAGTCAATTCTTTCATAAACAATATTGTGTTTTAATCTTAAGGCTCTCTGTCCTGTGTTGGAGGGCACAGAGACATACAATGACCCGAAGATCTCTCAACTTAAGGCAAAAAGATGTTAAGGAAGACAAGGAACAGACCTGAGAAGTTCACTCTCATCCCACCAACTCTGGAAGAGTAACAACTTTTACAGTAACAACTGCTGTCCATCCACATAGATAGGCCATAAGACCTCTCTAGGGCCGTAAATTATAGGAGGCGACCAACATTCCTCTCTGAGTTTGCCTCGCCCTGCTCCTCTATTCTATTCACCAAAAGTGTCTGACATGGTCCGAACTATCTACTTAAGTGTGTGAATATATATTTGTCCTCTGTTTCAGAACATGTTATCATTTTGATATGATGGAACTCTAACTCTGCTTCAAATTTACAGGATACCACTCTGCCATCTGATGTTAATTACTTTGAACACAATGATACAAGGAAATGCCAGTAACACCAGCATGTTGACTTATGATTTGAGTTCTTTTATCATTTATTATTTTAGATGTGCTCCACTGTTATATAATCTTAAACTATAGATGATAAAATGTTTGTTATGCGTGTTACTCCATGTTATTTGGTTAATTTATGTTACATGCTCTTCATGGTTCCAATTGGTTCTTAGATATGTCACATATATTGACGACAGAATACATGAGTTTCCAATTTGCAAGTGTGTATTATATAAATATTATGCAGAAATGAAATTACTTTCCCTTAAGCAGAGGCCAATTCTCTTTCCACACGAAGGAATTAATTAGTCATTGGTAAAAGAGCACCAAGGATCCTCTGTCTTATAAAACACGCCCCTAGACTACATAACGCTACAACACTGCTGTCCTCTAGCTCTTTTGGCTCCTATTGTCCCTCCTGCTTCTTGTCCTGACTCTTAGCCTTTGCTCATCACCCTTTAGGTCTCTGTGTGGTGAGGACCCCTGCTTCCCCCCCAGGCATTTACAGGTGCTGGATTTGTTTTTCACTTTTTACTGAGAGCTAAACAACACTCCAGAATGAACTCTGAACAGAAAGTAGAAAGATAGCGAAGATTCCCAAGAGCAAAAAAGTAAAGCCCACTGGTCTCCTATATAAAAAATCATTAATGTTGTACACCAAGACTAGAGAACACATGCTGTGTGTCTCCTCTCTTGTCTGAGACAGATCTCTCTGTGTTGGAGAGCACAGAGACACACACAGACACAAGGATAGGACGGACGGACAACCCAAAAACACAATGCCTCTGGCCACGGCTGTCGTTGGTGCGGATGTTATACAGGGCAGATCCAAAGTGTAAATCAATTTCATCTGAGGCAGAAACAGGATCAAAACACATCTTTTCAAATCATGTCAAGTCTCATGTCTTTATAACAAAATAAGGTGCAGTATACACTCAAGGCTAATCCAAAGATACAAGAGTCACTATAGTGTAGCTAAAAGGACAGGAACTTGTGCTGGCTTCTGTCCTGCAAACAACTGAGTCAGTCGAATTCACAAGAAGGCCACAACCTGTGAGTTAAATATTACCTAAGAATGTAACCCTACTTTGGTTCTGTCACTAAACCTCAAACACTCTTCCATCCCTTCACCATAAAAATATTTCCCCCTGATGTTTGCTGCAAATATATCGAGTTACTCTCAGAAGTGTTTTTTTTTTCTTTTCAGTCGAGATAGTAACACAGGATAAATTAATTCAAAGCCATAGCAATGGTCATATAGAAGGATCAAGTTATAGAAAGTAAAGAAACATAAAACTTCCAATTAAGGTTTTTCGTTATTATTAATTTAATTTGTCGAAGATTGGTACATTAGTTCGAAGTATTAGAGCTCTCTCTACACTTTTAGAAATAAAAGTTCTAAGTAGAACCATATAAGGTTCTTCGGCTTGTCCTCATAGGAGAACCCTTTTTGGATTCAGGTAGAACCTTTTATAAAGGTTCCACCTGGAACCCTTTTGGAGGGTTCTACCTAGAACCCAACATAAAGGGTTATACCTAGAACTGTGTGTGTAAGGTTCCACCCAGAACCCCCCATGAGAGGTTCTACAAAGAACCCATATAGGATCTTATACCCATGCTTTCAACAATCCCTGCAGAACTCTTTCTCCAAAAAAGGGTTCTCTGGATCAAAATGTTCTTACTAGAACTGTTAGTGTTACCAAGAACCCTTTTAAAACCCTTTATTCAGGAAAGGGTTTTAAAAGGGTTCTCTGGATCAAAATGGTTCTTACTGGAACCATTAGTGTTACCAAGAACCCTTGAAAAACTGTTTCTTTGGGAAAGGGTTTTTCAGAAGTAAATGGTTCCAGGTAGAACCTCAGCCCTTGTAGAAGAACCCTTTTGGAACCCTTATTTCTAAGAGTGTAGAGGGAGGAGGAGAAGGAAATAACTCCACAGCCTCTGACATTAGCTGTGCTGCCGTCACAGCACTGCGATAGACACTTGAGGGGCTATTCCAAGAATAAAGCGCTGCTGCTCCAGTAATCAGTGACTAAGCATCTGCTAATGTGTGTCTTGAGATGGCTGGATAACGAGGGACAGCATTGTGTTGTTGCTAATTGCAACCCTTTCCCCGCTTGCAACCTCAGACGACAGATAGAAGAAGCTACGAAATCTCAGCTTTAATAGGATTACTAGATGTGTGTAACCAGCTCTTAGTCTAATGAATTCTTTAAGAAAGAAGACGCCTCATCAAAGCATGTGTTAATGCAGACTGGTGTTCTTTCACCGGAGCCCAGAGTGCTTTATGATAGAAAGAATTGCAGAGTAGGTACATCGTAGGCTGGTACGGTTTGTAAGCCATCTCTTCAAGTGTAACCTACACCAGCCGAAGCAGGAATACTTCTCCGTTACACAATGTGGCATTGGTTCTCCTCGCATAAAGAGGAGTTCATTCAGCAATCACTTGCCATCTGTTTATTCCATATTGACAGGGAAGATAAGTGACAGGCCTGACATGTGTTCGCATTATGTGAAGCATGTTTTCTGGTTCTAGTCATTTATTAAGTGTGCTGTCTCGTGAGCCCCCCTTTTCCCTCTGATTAAATGTTTGTTAATTGATTGAGCAACCCTGATTAAACTCACTCTAGACTACATTAACCGTTGATATCAGACAGGTAAAAGAAATAGGATAAATGAAAAGATCTGTATTGGAGCTGCACAAAACCCTTTTGTTTTTACTTTTGCCAGCTGAGTGTTCAAAATGTGTGTATATATATATATATATATATATATATATATTAAAAATAATAATACTAACACATTTATTTTATATAGCACTTTTCAGAGTACACAGAGACTTTACAGGTCAAAAAACATAAAAATAAAAACAACACACTAAGTTATAGATTAGTTATACATTAAGAGCAGTTTTAAAAAGGTGAGTTTTGGTGGGTGTTTTGAAGGTTTTGAGGTCTGTACATTAAACTAGAAAAGACAACAACTCTGCTCTGATCTATTGTCATCACTGTATCTCTTAGCTGGCCTGTCAAAATGCCTGTTAATGAGCTGTTGGACTCAATACTTCTGTATGGCTCACAAGTTTCAGATTCTTATATTGAAAACAATCCTTTCAGAGAGGAATTCACCACCATGCTGTGGAGCACTTTTCTACTTCCCTCTTTGTTTCAAAGATGAGGGGGTGTAGATGGGTGTGTTCTGTTCCACCTGAAGACACAAGTGAAGTGATGTCACAGTGCATTTACACACCCTGGAGTCTATCTCTACATTTCTGAAGCTAAATAAAAAGTTAAACCACTGTATATGGGGAAAAATAAAACAAAACATTTTTTGAGTATTTTGAAATAGACTTCCTTTCTCTTTTTTATGACTTTGTTTTGTGTTTGTTTTGTTTTACCAATAGTCAATACCATCAAATAAATGTCAATGTAAATCAATGTCTTCATCAATGAAGGGATTGAATCTTTGAGGAACACATATAAATCTCATGTCAGTCTACAACCCCATTTCTAAAAAGTTGGGACACTGTGCAAACCATAAAAATGTGCTAACCCATTCTGACCAGGATATAATTGACAAACACTCTTCCATGCGTGTTTGTCAGTTCCAGCCTGTCTGAGGAGAAATATAACACAATTACATAATATCTTAAAGTTATGCATTATTAACAGCTTGGTCACTTTAAGTAACATCTAGTTAGATGGCTGTTAGCTGTCTAGCTAGCTGTCAACAACCAGGCTTCAATAGAGCCACCTTAGCTCCACCACTCTCTAACTCTTTGCCCATTTTTGAATAAGCTAGGGGTAAGCGGAGGGACACTACCAACATGGCGACGGCCGTAGCCACCACAGTGAGCTTCACAATTGTTACGTGAACAACCGGAGTTACAATGAGCATCTTGAATCTTGTTCTTCAGAAATACAATGGACTACATCCATTTGTCTATGGTTTTACATAGCAGTACAACTTTTTTGGAATCAGAGTTGTACAACCCTGTATTGTAGAATGATAAATAAATTAACCCTGAACTTTGACTTTAAGAAAGCCAACTGTAAGCCTGTTACTTAACCCATTCAGGCCGGGAAAGCATTGCCGCATTTCTACCATTAAAACCGGGGGCGCTGTTGCGTAATTCTACCATTAAAGCCGGGAAAGCGGGTACGTCTTTCTTCAGAAGGCAGCGATTTCGAGGAGTTTCTCGGCTTCGAATAAGACAGCCTCGCTGACATAATTACTGAGGAGGGCTTTGACCCGATCGACCGGGAGTTATGGTTGAGGCATATGTTTGAGGACAACGACGATGATAACGCTGACGAGTTTGAAGGGTTTGAAAGTGAGTGGAAGACTGACAACTACCACAGTAATCAGCGTAGTGTTTTCAATCGCACAGCAGGGGTGAAAGTCGATTTGCCTGCAGACGCCACACCGCTGCAGGCATGTGATCAGATTTTTACGGAGGAACTTTGGGCGCGTCTCGTTACCGAGACGAATAATTACCGTGACCAGGTTCAACAAACTAACTCACATTGAGTGCTTCGGGAAGCACTATCGCCGGTACATCTAAGGCAGACTGTTAAGTCATTATATTCTGTTCTTGTTCTTTTTTTCTAGTTGATTTTTATTTATTTTCTCACTGTTTTTTATTTGAAAATAGCGCTGTTCCTGCTCTGACACTTTACTTTGACATTGACAATTTGTGTGTTCACTTTATCTAAATAAACTCAAAGTCTGAGGAAAGCCACAGGTGTAAGCTCTCAAATACTTTTTTAATTTTGTTTCTATCTGCTACAAAGGCTGAGAAATCAATCATTTAGTAGCTGTTGAATTTCCAGAAAATCTTCAGGTTTTAGGGGTTTTTCTGAAATCGCCCATAGGTTTTACAGGCATTTTTTCCAGGCGTCTTAGGCCTGAATGGGTTAAGTGCATGGATGTCTTTAGTCACAGTACTGCTGTGGGCTCATAAGTGTTTAGCGAGCACTCACTACCCGATACAAAACCAACACACCTTGAGGTCTTTCGTTGTTGCACTTAAGGGTGTAAAGGGTGATTTAAAAACAGACTGTTACATTGCTTTGTTGTATACCAAGCTCTACACGAGCACACGCACAATGAAGCACACATATTGTATGTACAAGATGCACCTGACGGTATACTAAGTACTGCACATGGTTCCACACTACTTCAGATAAACAAGAAAAGGTGACAAAATGCTAGCTCAAGGCCACTAGACACTAGGAACTTTGCAAAGTATGTAAGTAATGTTGTTTGTATTTGAAGAAGGTAAACAGAAGGTATGTGTGATATTCAATTCCAATGTGAAAAACGCTAAATATATATATTTTTTCTACAGTGTCTGGGACTTTGTGTTCAGTTCAGCTTCTGGCTGAACTCAACACTCACCACAGACTCAGGTTCTTCTTGTCATTTCCCTTCAGTCTCTCTGCTTTCCCTCTCTCTGTACACTTCTACATTTCCCCTCCAGTCAGCAATCAACACGGATAGAGATTAATTACAGTACAATATATCAGCTGACAGTGGAGGACAAAATCTCCGAGGTTTGCTACTGCAGACAGGTTGAGAATGAGAATGAAGATAAATCCACTTTTAATCCCAAAGTTTAAAAAGTAATCTCTGAGCCCTCCTTCCCCCCAGTAAACAGATCAGAGAAGATCCAGTGTGTCTCCAGGTGTTAATTCCACCAGAAACTCCTGCTCTGCCCCAGTTCCCCTCCTCAGAACTCCCTGGCACTGACAGCGGTTCTGCCACTTGCTCTGCTTAGTCCGCCCTACACAACAATTTGCAAAGAAGAGAATTTTCACATCTGACTCAGTAAATTAAAGGTTTATTAAGACCACACCAGAGATAAGAAAAGATAAGATAATTTGTCAATGTAGGCATACAATGGAATTATGCTTGGTAAACCCTCAGAGACCAGCAGCAATAGACAAGAAAATAAAAACAAGATAGATATGATAAGGTAGGTAACATTTGTTTCAGGACTGTTGCAGTGAATTACACTATATTTTTCAGGTGTTTGTGATCCAATATCGTGTCATGTCCTACTTCCTCCAACAGAATCTTTCTCAGCCCAGTTAAACAGATAAAAGCCAGCTGCCACCATGACCCTTCAACACTACTCCATGCTGTATTTAAATATATCTGGTTATGATATGATATCTGATTTTCTCTGACGTCTTTGTTTCAATGTACTTGAAATTAGCCATAATGCACAATCTTTTCTTTTCTTTTTTTTGTCGCATCAAGAATTAAGAAAATGTCTTGACGAGTCCAGCTGTGTCTGAATTAAGGAGCCGCATCCTGAATGAATTGAAACACAGCTTCCTTCATGCGTAACCTAATGCATTTGAGGTGCGCTGCGTGCGGCCACAGATGACAACAACACTATGTCGATGAGCACAACAACAGCTTTTCCTATAGGAGCTACACACAAGGCGCAAACAAAAGAATCACCAAATGCAACGTTTGCTGAATGAATATAAAGGATGCTGGATCGACCACATCAAACTTTATCAAGTACCTGAAAACACACCTGGATAGGTCAGTCACTTGGTAAAGTGGAAGTTAACCTCAGTGCCTATGGACAGTTAGCAAACATGTGGCTCAGCATCAACAGCAAGCAAGGGGTCAGTTCACTTCAAAGTTCTCACTAATTTAGACAAAAATATTCAGCACGAGAAGGTTGTGCTATCCAGCCAACAAGTGAATTACTGATACTTGATGCTCTATCATAAGAAAGTAAACTGCAGTGTCTTTTTACGTTTTAAATTAGTTTAATTGTGAGTGACTCGAGCCAATGCTGCTACACACGTTTAGCACAGTGTGCTCCTTAAATATAAACCTAGAACTGACGAATGGTTATGATGGGTTTCATTCCAAAACACAAACATCTCTTTCAGGATTAAACGTCGACTCATGTTCACTGTTAAACAACACAGATAGTTGTGTCCACAAAAATGTTCTGTTCTGACAGTTTTCACAAATGGTAGATATCTCTTTCTGAACAAACCTGTTCATGTTTTAATATCACCAGTTTATGAACTTGCAGTATATTTCAGCAATGGTGTTTTACATTTAGCTACTGTATTTATGTTGCAAAGCAAAATACAGTTGTTCATTTTAAAGGAAAGCTTTCATTGTGTGTTTTTTTTTCATGTTGCATAGCAATAGACTGTTTAAAGTGATCATATGCCAAACAACTGATCAGTGCTGATAATACTCTGCTAACAGATAGAGGAGTGATGATAATACAGTACATGCTTTTAATTCTTTAGATATAACTACACAGTGTTCTAAGCAGATCGGACGGCATGCAGCGGATGATAGAACGCTCATTACAACCAGAAGAGACTTGAGACTTGACCTAGACTCTAGTTCAAAGACTTGAGACTTGACTTGGACTTGCAGAAAACAACTTGTGAGCATCTCTGCTCAGTATATTCTGTGGCTCTCTCAGTATATGACAGGCCTCTACAATCAAGAAAAGTAATCGCAGTGTTTAATAAGAAATTGGATGAAAGGATGCTAACATATGGCTTTAAAAATGGAGGTGTATAGCAGAGCAGAGAAATAACTCTCCTTGGTCCCAAGTTAATCTCAGTGTGTAGGAGTTGTGCGAGGTGATAGCAGCACTTGAGAAGTTGAGCACAAAGCCAAGAACAGATTAACATTTCGAAAAGAGAATAAGCACATTATTCAAACAAATCAGCGATGGAAATCATGCAAATGATTTTTTTTTCTTTTTTCACTCCAGGCTGGCTGGAAACAATGATTAATAGACAGAGCTAAAGTTTTTTCTTTCTTTTTTTTTTTTTTTTCCCTGGCACAATGAAAGAGGAGAAGCAAGCGTGGAGTCCACAAGGATTCATGTCCTCCTCCTACCTCTGTGCGACGCCCACATGTATTTAAAGGTAAACTAAACATCTGGGCTGTGTTAGGGTAACAATATGATGATATACCAAACCCACTGAAAGCAAACAGTCCTGCACAGTGACATGGTGGCCCTGGTAACCTTCAACTGCCATGGTTACCAACTATCCATTCTCTGTGTTTGTGCATTATGTGTATGATAAACAGCTGCTTATATAGCCTTTACATCAAGGGCAGGTTCACTTCAGCAAAGACAGCATCTGTTGCCAGGCAACAACAGGCGGCTGTAGGAAGCGCTCCATTGAGCAGCCAATGCTCAAGTCAAGTCAGAGAGAAACAATGAGACAGACAGTGACAGTGAAACACAGTGATTCTACTGTAGACCAGTGTGAGGGACGCTGCATTACACCACATCACTTTACACTGATGATGGAGGTCGGACAGAGGCACGGCAGAGATAAACTGAATGTTCTAGTGTTAATTAAGGTGTGATGCTGTGGTACTGAAACCTGCACTAACCCTCTGAACCCTCAGTCATTTTTGCTCCATTTTCAATCCCTGTCATTACAGGCTTATCATCACTACTGTTACTGTTACTATAAATTTATTAAATATTGGTTCAAGGCCTTCATGGGACACGAGGCTTAGACACAAAACTTTACTTCCAGTTTTGCTGTTATATTTTGTCTCTCTGTCATACTCCAACCCAATCACTAGAATAAATGTTAGCAATGTACATTTCTCCAAACCCAGAGATAAGGATTAATGTTGCAACTATACATTTCTTTAGGTTTATTTTCTATTTCTCTCTTGTCACAGTGCCGTGCTTGTGATGTGGTGAGGTTTAGGTTTAGGCAGCTTTGTATTCTACCCCTGTCCCCCCAGCTTTAGATATGAAAGTCAAGTAATAACACGTGTAATGTGAATGTGACATGACACGCTTTGCACAAATATCATTATGGTACATAGCCTGTGATGTGCACATTTGGACATATTTGTGATTTGAAGAAACGTTAACGGCTAATATTTTAACCTGGTGATTAGCATGTCGAAGTGTCCTTGGGCAAGATACTGAACCCCAAACTGCTCCTGATGTGCTGGTCGGCACCTTGCATGGCAGCCACCACCATCAGTGTATGAATGCATGTATGAATTACTGTAAGTCACTTTGGACAAAAGCGTCTGATAAATGTCCTAAATGTAAATCCTTCTTCTTTGCCATGTTCGGTACATTGCACATCTTTTCCATTACTGGTTGGCTTAACATCACTCAACAAGTGGCAGAACAGAAGTAAGGGAAATTAGCAGTAAAAACAGTATTTCTGTTTAAAAGGGAAAACAAATTAGCAAAATAAACACACACAAGGTCATTGTCAAAGTTTGTCCACTGTTTGTCCGTTTCCACATCAACCATGGCTACCTGATAAGCCTTCAGCACCCGGTTGTTAAAAAACAATATCACTTATTGCAGTTTTGAAGAGAAACTGCAGACAGTCTCACAATCCTTCTTTTTCCTCTTTCCAGGTTGTGGTGACAAGATGCTTTCTCCACACTTTGCTCAGCTGAGAAACAGCATGGAACTACAACACATGCTACATCACTTCCAGATTTGTCCGACAGACCACACACCACAGTGATGTTGTGGGTGGTCAGAGGTTCAAGAGACTTCCAACCTTTCAGAAACCCTTCAACTTATTAACACCAGTTCAGCTGTGAAACAAGAAATGCATTTTAAAAATGCAAGCACACTCCTGCAACAAAGGGTGTATGGGGGAAAGAAAAGGTCAAATAATGTGGTCCATTCAAAGAGTAAAAAACAAAGAGAACACAATTCTGCAAACTTGAGAATGGCACAATATGAACCTTAAGTTATAACCAGTCACCAAAATCTAAAAAAAACATCTACCAGCTGAGAATGTCTCCTACTGTTTCAAACAGCCGCCACGTACGCTGTAGTGTTACACTTGTTTCTTCAGACCCTCAGTCACACACACCAGTAATTAGTTTACATTTTCACTCCCTTGTCTTATATTTATGTGGTACTATGTAGGAACTTTAGAAAATGCATTTGCTTGAATCCCATCTGTGGGTCGATAATGGATTACCTTAACTCAAGCAAGCACACCCTAGCAATACAACACTTCAGTAACTTGAACCCCCTGTTGTGATTCCAGCATGAATAAATACTATAGTGCTGCAGATCCGTCCTGTACGAGCAATAGAGTTCATTAGTGCTTACCTGTTCCAAAGTGAGGTTAGTTATTGCAATTCAAGTAGTTTTGTTAAGGTCATATCTAATTCCGGTCAAATCAGCCATCATCAGTCAGTACATTTAGTGTTAAATTCTAATATGATAGCTGGAGGATCATCTGCAAGGTCAGGGTTACAACAGACGTGGATATGAAATGTTCAATCTCAAACTGGGGTTTTCAAACTTGCAGTGGATCTGATTAAAAATGTACTGTATTTATTTATCATAATCTATTTATTATTATTTATTTATGCTTGTAAGAAAACTTTAGAGCTAAAACAAACTGAACTTGATCCTTCATAAGTTACAGTCTTCCCTAAATGCTGCCTGTTTCACAGTCTGCTTAAATGCTTTAGTCTTTTTAAGCTTGCAAAGTAAGATTCAATTCAAGTGTCAAAATGTGTGTTAAGCTTTTTAATGGTTTGTGTGTTTCCTAGTTTGTGTTAAACCTTATATCCATATTGATTGAGCATTTGTACACCACCTTTTAAAGATACAACTTTGTAACTGTTAGACATGTTTTGCTCTCAAGATGTCCAGAAAATCAAGATTAGACATATTTCAACCATGACAAACGGTTGCATGGGGATCATAGAGACTTGCAGCTGTGTGGATGTGTTTTTGTGTATATGCAGTATACTGTGGTTGTTGTGGCGTGGAGTGCAAAGACAGCTACTCATAAAGCATCAAGACACAAACATATAAATGGAAACTATTTCAGTTACCACTTTATCTTTCACTCTATTCACCTGCAGTATCTATCCAAACTAATGCAACACCAAGTGCAACACAGTGGCTACTCAACGGACTCAACAAAAGGTCTGTTGATTGCCTACACATCCCAGGAACAATGCTAAGCTCAGCAGGCCTACCTCTCACCAGTCAGTAATGGAAAGATACGTCCAGGCACTACAGGCTTCCTGTTGACCATAGCGAAGGACAGCTCCGTCTGCAAAAACACATTGGAGGCCTTGATGAGATGCTGTCCAAAGCGTAGGGTTGACATGTCTCACTGACTCACAGACCTGGAAGAGACACAGAGACAGCAGATGGTCAGTAACATCCAACTGAACATGGATATCACTTTCACAAATTCAGCAAATAAAATTGGACTGAGACGTACGACGCCCCTGCTTCCCCTGTCACCACAATGATAGATTTCTGTTCAAGCATCTTCCTTAATGTTTTACCAGACATTTTTTATGTATATTTAACTAGATATTACATTTGGTGGTCATCCAATATTTTTAGAGGCATAGTTACAAAACCAAAACACAGCAATGATCTGCCTCATCCTGGTTGTTTACAGTTATTTTTAATCTGCAATGAGGACAAATGATCATTAGTAGGACCTGCATGTTGGTAGTATAACAACATAGCAGCTTCGTCTTTCGGCAAACTGATCATTGGGGGTTCCCAACACGCCATACACACGGACCATGGAGTGACACTCCCACACCTAACGGTGGCTTATATTGCTCCTGTTGCCGTTTTGAGAAATAGCCCCGGGATGCTTCTGCTTCAAGTACTCGAGCATGGCGGTAGTACTTCTTACAACCTCTGCTTACATTTACATAATTGATAACGTCGATGCATCGCACCAGCCCTAGTTAACTATAGTCTGGACTGCTCAGATGTGCCACCTGGTGGATGCTGGTTCACACTGCAGCTAATGTAAAATCAGCTGGATTAAATAAAAGTCCTCCCTCCTTTACTGCCATGTGGCAGCACATTTAACGCCGTGGCAATGGCGCCCTCTGAAAAGAGAAACATATGTAGCTGTCACTCAAACATTAGGTCTTCTTGTGTATGAAAGAGCTGCAGAGTTTGTTCATTGTGTAAACTATAACCTGTACTGTACATTTCCTGTCACTAAACAACCTCTCTGCTAAATGTTCCATCTGCTCCAGTGGCTAACAGCTGTCTGCTCTGAGCTCAGCCACCAAGTCACTCTTCACTCGCTCACTACAAACTGCTCTGTTTGGGTTTTACATACACATACACACACAAACACAAAACACACATATGGATATATACACACACACATTCTGTACATCAATTTCTCAAACAGCCCTCAGCAACGATTTTGGTTCTACATGTTACCAAAAAATGACCTTAGCATTAAAAATGCTAAATCTTGTGAACTACAGCAATGATCAGAGAAATGCAATAACAAGAGATTTTGAATCAAAAGGATTAATGTCGCTGATGGCTTTCCTCTGATTCGGGTATAAATCACAGCAGAGCTGAAAAAAGCTACTGTTTTTCTCATGGTGATACTCCACTGTGGTGGAGAGATGATTTTGTTCTATCACACCGTGTCCAAAATAGAAAGACGGTGTCACATCTGACAAACTCCTTCATCAACTGTTACACGGTTGACATCCTGCTGAGAAAACCATTACTGCCATCACATAACACACAGATGAGTTGAACCCTCCACAAATTGATTCTGTCTCAGTTTATCTGTTTTATTCTAGACACCCAGCTGATAATACATTTTAGTGTCTAAATGATCAAAATCTTGATTTATTAATTTTGATGTATATTTTGTATGTTACTCTGTCACTTATTCTACAACATTAAATGCGTTATTGATAGCATTTAGCCACTAAGTGTGTTATAATTAAGTTTAAACCAGGTTAGGACCCAAATGCAGACACATAAGGTAGGCTGGAGAAGGGGAACAAAAAGCAAGCTTTTAATAATTCAAGCTGAATGATCAAAACCAATAAAAAAAACTAAAATGAGTCAATATAATGTCAACTGTAAGTTAAGCAGCCTGTGACCAACAATGAGTGAGAAATCTGCTCATTCTTTATTTCAATCTTCAGGAGGTTTACTGACTTGTGTAAATTGCTCAGGAAGCATAACACGAGCCAACTAGCTGGGAAATGCTTGCTATCCAAATCTTGCATCCCTCTATGGGTTCCCTTGTTCATGTTGTAACTCCTCTTGATTTGAAGATGACCTGATTTGAAGGGGACTCAAATGCAAACACAGATTATCCCAACATTTGACACACATGGAGTTTAAGAAACTGTGTTCACTCTCAGAGCTCCATGTGCCATGATAGTTAATATACATTTTTGCAGTTTCCTCAAGTACTTAAAACACAGTCAGACTTTGGTCACTTTATGGGGTCTAAGTTGTTTTTCAAGGTGCAATGTTACTGTCAAAAGTATTTTTAATTCATGACCTCCACCTCTGATATTTTAAAAAGAAATCTTAAGACATCATCATCTATCTATCTATCTATCTATCTATCTATCTATCTATCTATCTATCTATCTATCTATCATTTTTTGTGCCCTTGCTCACCTGTGCTTTTTGTTTTTGTTGCAGTGTCTTCCTATCATGTGCAGCACATTGGGTGTAGAAATGTGCCATATAAATTAAGATTGATTAATTACATGACCACCTTTAAGGTCTAATGAAACTAGAAAAAATTGCATTTCCTGTGAAAACACAGTGTGAATGCTGACAGCTGAAGTGATTTCGGAAATCTGCTGAATGTACTGCTGGAAATGCATAAAACTATAAGAATGAATGGTCAACAATTTGCAGAAAAAGCTGAATTTTTCAAAGGTTGAAAAGGCATAAAGGCTGAAAAGTAGTAGGTTGAATGGGCTAAAAAAGTTTTCTCTTTCTCTCTCTGAATGTGTGCATCAAGTGTACACACACACACACACACACACTCTATTCATCTCTGATGTTCTCTATGTTGGACAGTTTTTGAGTCCAGTTTTAGTTGCTGAAACTTGTTGAAATGTGTTATTCCTTTTAAAGAGATTATGCCTAACTGCCTAACTCAAAGGTAGGCAGGTCTCTCTCTCTCTCTCTCTCTCTCTCTCTCTCTCTCTCATTACTGCTACCTTACTCCTTTTGGAAAGGAATTATTATACTCGTCACTTTGCTTTTTACAGAAGTCCTTTAATCAAACATTTCTGTTTTTAAACTTTTTAAACCTTTTCTGATTTTCATTTGTCATTTTGTCTTAATTGAGATAGAATGATAGTGAAAGAAAGAGTGTAGCGCTGGAGGAGTGGTGTGTGCTCTTCCTACACATAACAATGAAATATTTTTTTGTCTTGGGTTTGGATTAAATAACAGATATTGTGTATAGGTCAGTGTTTTTAATGAGGCAAAAAAGTAACAAAGTATCCAGTAATAATAGGTACTTGATTTGAATTGTAAGCATTACTACACTTATTCACTCAGAAAGCTAGGAAACAAAATTACAGTAATCCATTACTTTATAATTAGTTACCCTCAACACTTAAGTTCCAAAGGTTGCCACTTCAGTTGCAGCTCGAAGTTGTGTTGGTATTAAAAAATATTGTGAAGGTATTAAAAAAGGTATTAAATTCAACTTAAGAATTTCTCTATCCCTGTCGAATTTGTGTCCCTGTCTATTGATTCATCAAATCGTGGACATGTGAAGCTGCTGCCAATAATGGTCAGATATTTATCAGCTCTAGTGTCAAATGCTGCAGACATATGATAGAATAAACAACTCACGCAGCCTTAAAAGTCCCATATTATGAAAAACACGTTTTCTCTGGTCTCTACATATAAACTGGCCCCCCCTGAGCCTACCAACCCCCAGAATGAGGAAAGCAAACGAGTCCTGCATAGTCTCTGCAGCCCATCCACTGGTAAAACGGCGCTCCTATAGGCTGTTCAGATTCAGCTCCTGACGTTACGTAACGACAGGAGAGATTTTCATAAGCCGGCCTCCTCTGCGCGATGATAGGAGATATCGCGAGGGGGGCGTTCATCCCGGAGGTGAAGTTCGGTGTGTCGTCGCTCAGAGCTAGACATGCAAATTACTCTGTTGTTGGTTGTAAAAATCAACATAAGTGCCTATATTCTGTCCCAGCTACAGAAGAACACAAGAGACAGTGGTTGCGTTTCATTTTTAACGACAGCGTGCCGGCTACGGTTCCTGTAAGTTTGTTTGTGTGTGCTAACCACGTCACATCGGACTGCTTCAGTAACGAGGATCAGTACAGAGCTGGCTTTGCCTCGACACTGACCATCGGAAAAGGATCAGTCCCAACCATACGGGACCCAGCAACTGCACCCGAGCCACAGGTAAGTGTCGCCACGTTTTGATAGTATTTACAGTTGCCGACGAGTATGGTGAAGTCAGCTTGAAATTGGCTAACTAGTTAGCTCCGCTTCGGTCCGCTATGCAGTGCCGTTCGAAGCTAGTTTAATGTTAATAATATTACGAGGGAGCTTGGTTGTCACAGTAAAAGTCTGGAAACGTGCAGACTGGAGACAGAGACTATGCGAACAGTGCCCAAGAGTTTGGAGACTGTGTTGAAGACAAACACAGCTTTCGCTAGCTGTTTATAAATGTTACCTGTTGAAGGTCAGTGGGGAATGGGAGCCGGGTGGTTGTGTTGGGGAGTGGGGAGTTTCTCATGTAATGTCCGTATTTCTTCAGGAGCCTTTCCTTCTGGGTCCGATTCTGGGTCAAACTGGTATGGTTGAACGACAGCATCTCGGCTAGCCATAGCGATGCATCCAAACATTAGCGCATGCTACCGCTAGCGTAAACAACATCGTTTCCCTGAGAGGGACGTGTAGCAGGCAGGGCAGGCGATGACAGACGGAGCTCATTAGCATTTAAAGGTGCAGGCACAGAAACAGCCTGCTCTCAGTCGAGCTCAGCAGAGCTCATTTGAGCGACTTTTAGACAGCTGAAATTCAGGACCACGGATGGGTTTGGGGCAATACATTTCGAATACAATGTTGTTGGACCTCTGTGAAGGATGGAGGCCGTCCGTCCGTTAGGGTTAGGGTCACCGTGTCAGTACTGTGATGGTTTTATAACACAAATAAGCATAACCTTTATGAAATGCACTTACTTGTCTTTGCTGTTTGTTTGAGTAAACGTTCTTCACATAGAAGTACTATGTAACCCTTTTAAACGAAACAGAGAAAAAAAATAATAAACTACAGGACTCGAACTAAGACTCATTGAGGGAAAAAGCAGCGTGCGTGTGATAACCAACCCACTACACCAGACATACCGTAGTTTGATTAATGGCATAACCTCTAACCATAACCACAGACACCTTTTGGTCGCAGAAGGTGGCCAGGTCAACTTATGACCACAGTGTCTATGCATCAAAAAATATATTTAAAAAATATATATGATCAATTTATGTTAGTGTCTGTAAGATTATGTTATAGGCCACTTTGAATATGTAGGAATGACAGCAGTGGTGCCCAAATGATGCAACAACTGGACAATACCAAAATGAATGAAAATTATCCTCCTCCAACATCTAAGATAGACTCAGTTATTTTCCATCATTCAAGCATTTTATTTCATTTTACTTCAATACAGAAGGTTTTTACCAAGACAGCCCATATTTTTGGGGAAAGTCTTGTTTGTGTTATAAAACCATCACAGTACAGACAAGGTGAACAGACACTGCCGTCACAAGTTGATCTGGCCTCCTTCTGTGTTCAAGAGGTGTCTGTGTGTATGCTGTGAGGAGTGAAAAAGGCTATCCCAAGGACCTGTGTGATCTGATTGGCGTAATCGATCAGTTACCACACCGTTATTTTTTCCCCTGAATGAATGTGAGTTCAAGTCCTGTAATTATTTTTTTCTTTTTCTTTGTCTAAAAGGGTTCCATAGTTCCTCAATGTGATGCATGTTTACGTCAACAGGGAGGAGAGACGAGTCAGTGTAATAAATAAAGGTTTATTAGAGATGTATTCACAGGAAGAGCAACTCTCCCTATTCCTGTTTACAACATCTTCCGTAACAACCAGTAACTTTGATACAGCGACGAGGGTTAGACACGTTTAATCAAACGGCAGCCCAAACACATAACAGGTTTGTTTTTCACAGAGACAACCTGAACAAAGAGGCATATCAGAGGACAGCTACGTCTTCTCTTCTCGTTTTCAACATCTGTTGCAGCTACGGCGACCACAGACGCATTCGGCTGATGGTCGGCAGTTAACATGGCCCTGTGTTAATCCAAAACACGGGCCGCCAGACACTGCCACATATCGAACCATCAAGGTGCCGACAACAAGCACCGACGGAGGACTGACCGAGTGTGTACTGTTTTTATACTGTTTGCTGTGTGTGCTGTGTGTACTAATTGTATACTGTGTGTGCTGTGTAGGCCTGCACGATATGAGCAAAATGTGCGATGTGCGATGACACCCTTCAATATTGCGATGACGATATGACTTGCGATAAATAAGAAAATATTTAAGTTTGCATACAGGACTGTGTCTTTCAGATTTTTCTGCATTAATAGATTCCCTGCTTTGAGGTACTCTTAAACACTTAATAGCTGATGACAATTAAATTAAAAAAATAGAAAAAATATTTTTAAGCATGCTTTTATTGAACAAAACCCTTATAACAGTAATTTACATGTTACTGTTGGTGCAGTGATGGTCGCGTTACTTGACTGCAGCTCGACGTTTGTGCTCCAGACTGACTGGCCTTAAATTGCTCGTGCAGCTGTTTATGGCGGTGCAGCAGGTGGTGACGGAGGTTGGTGGTGTTACCTCTGGACGTTGCAGCAACTGTTCTGCAGGTCCTGCGCAGTACCTGAGTCTGTAAATTGTCTTCTGGCTTGAGTCCAAAGTATCTCCAAACCGCGGAGCTGCTATTTCTTTTTGCCACAAGCGTTTCGTCGGCATTTTCACCGCTCTGCTCTCCTGCCTCCGCCATCCTGTTTACTCTGGCTGCTAATTTTCACGCAGGAACGTGAGCAGAGCTGAGCGTCATCTGATTGGCTACACGGTGTGCATGCATTGCACATGTGTTAAGGGCCGCATCTGATTGGCCAAATGTCAGCACGCTGAGTGTGAAAGCATGGCGGATGTAAACAACACTTATCGCACTTCAGACTAGCTTCTGCGATGGGTTTATCGCGCACGTTCACATCGCGATGACGATGAAAATACGATTAATCGTGCAGGCCTAGTGCTGTGTGTACTGTTTGTGTGGTG
This sequence comes from Lagodon rhomboides, assembly GCA_039737535.1. NCBI lineage: Eukaryota > Metazoa > Chordata > Actinopteri > Spariformes > Sparidae > Lagodon > Lagodon rhomboides. Next base: position 4,752,540 of record CM077785.1, on the reverse strand, counting down.
TGTGTACTGTTTGTATACTGTGTGTGGTGTGTGTACTGTTTGTATACTGTGTGGTGTGTGTACTGTTTGTATACTGTATGTGGTGTGTGTACTGTGTGTGGTGTGTGTACTGTTTGTATACTGTGTGCTGTGTGTGGTGTGTGTACTATTTGTATATTGTGTACTGTATGTGGTGTTTGTACTGTGTGTGGTGTGTGTACTGTTTGTATACTGTGTACTGTATGTGGTGTTTGTACTGTATGTGGTGTGTGTACTGTGTGTGGTGTGTGTACTGTTTGTATACTGTGTACTGTATGTGGTGTTTGTACTGTATGTGGTGTGTGTACTGTGTGTGGTGTGTGTACTGTGTACTGTGTGCGGTGTGTGTACTGTTTGTATACTGTGTACTGTATGTAGTGTTTGTACTGTGTGTGGTGTGTGTACAGTTTGTATACTGTGTACTGTATGTGGTGTTTGTACTGTATGTGGTGTGTGTACTGTGTGTGGTGTGTGTACTGTATGTGGTGTGTGTACTGTTTGTATACTGTGTACTGTATGTGGTGTTTGTACTGTATGTGGTGTGTGTACTGTGTGTGGTGTATACTGTGTGTGGTGTGTGTACAGTTTGAATACTGTGTACTGTATGTGGTGTGTGTACTGTTTGTATATTGTGTACTGTATGTGGTGTGTGTACTGTATGTGGTGTGTGTACTGTATGTGATGTGTGTACTGTATGTGGTGTTTGTACTGTATATCTGTTTGTACTGTATGTGGTGTTTGTACTGTATGTGGTGTGTGTACTGTATGTGGTGTTTGTACTGTGTGTGGTGTGTGTACTGTTTGTATACTGTGTACTGTATGTGGTGTTTGTACTGTATGTGGTGTGTGTACTGTGTGTGGTGTGTGTACTGTGTACTGTGTGCGGTGTGTGTACTGTTTGTATACTGTGTACTGTATGTAGTGTTTGTACTGTGTGTGGTGTCTGTACTGTGTGTGGTGTGTGTACAGTTTGTATACTGTGTACTGTATGTGGTGTGTGTACTGTATGTGGTGTTTGTACTGTGTGTGGTGTGTGTACTGTATGTGGTGTGTGTACTGTTTGTATACTGTGTACTGTATGTGGTGTTTGTACTGTATGTGGTGTGTGTACTGTGTGTGGTGTATACTGTGTGTGGTGTGTGTACAGTTTGAATACTGTGTACTGTGTGTGGTGTGTGTACTGTTTGTATACTGTGTACTGTATGTGGTGTGTGTACTGTGTGTGGTGTGTGTACTGTATGTGATGTGTGTACTGTATGTGGTGTTTGTACTGTATGTGCTGTTTGTACTGTATGTGGTGTTTGTACTGTATGTGGTGTGTGTACTGTATGTGATGTGTGTACTGTATGTGGTGTTTGTACTGTATGTGGTGTTTGTACTGTATGTGGTGTGTGTACTGTATGTGGTGTGTGTACTGTATGTGGTGTTTGTACTGTATGTGGTGTTTGTACTGTATGTGGTGTGTGTACTGTATGTGGTGTGTGTACTGTATGTGATGTGTGTACTGTATGTGGTGTTTGTACTGTATGTGATGTGTGTACTGTATGTGGTGTTTGTACTGTATGTGATGTGTGTACTGTATGTGATGTGTGTACTGTATGTGGTGTTTGTACTGTATGTGGTGTGTGTACTGTATGTGGTGTGTGTACTGTATGTGGTGTGTGTACTGTATGTGGTGTTTGTACTGTATGTGGTGTGTGTACTGTATGTGGTGTTTGTACTGTATGTGGTGTGTGTACTGTATGTGGTGTGTGTACTGTATGTGGTGTTTGTACTGTATGTGATGTGTGTACTGTATGTGATGTGTGTACTGTATGTGATGTTTGTACTGTGTGTGGTGTTTGTACTGTGTGTGGTGTGTGTACTGTATGTGATGTGTGTACTGTATGTGGTGTGTGTACTGTATGTGGTGTGTGTACTGTATGTGGTGTGTGTACTGTATGTGGTGTGTGTACTGTATGTGGTGTGTGTACTGTGTGTGGTGTTTGTACTGTATGTGATGTGTGTACTGTATGTGATGTGTGTACTGTATGTGGTGTTTGTACTGTGTGTGGTGTTTGTACTGTGTGTGGTGTGTGTACTGTATGTGATGTGTGTACTGTATGTGATGTGTGTACTGTGTGTGGTGTTTGTACTGTATGTGATGTGTGTACTGTATGTGGTGTTTGTACTGTATGTGGTGTGTGTACTGTATGTGGTGTGTGTACTGTATGTGGTGTGTGTACTGTATGTGATGTGTGTACTGTGTGTGGTGTGTGTACTGTTTCATACTGTGTGTGGTGTGTGTACTGTTTGTATGCTGTGTGCTGTATGTGGTGTCTGTACTGTACGTGGTGTTTGTACTGTGTGTGGTGTGTGTACTGTGTGTGGTGTGTGTACTGTGTGTGATGTGTGTACTGTTTGTGTGGTGTGTGTACTGTTGGTATACTGTGTGTGGTGCGTGTACTGTTTATAAACTGTATGTGGTGTGTTTACTGTTTGTATACTGTGGTGTGTGTACTGTATGTGGTGTGTGTACTGTATGTGATGTGTGTACTGTATGTGGTGTTTGTACTGTATGTGGTGTGTGTACTGTATGTGGTGTTTGTACTGTGTGTGGTGTGTGTACTGTGTGTGGTGTTTGTACTGTATGTGATGTTTGTACTGTGTGTGGTGTTTGTACTGTATGTGATGTGTGTACTGTGTGTGGTGTTTGTACTGTATGTGATGTTTGTACTGTGTGTGGTGTTTGTACTGTATGTGATGTGTGTACTGTGTGTGGTGTTTGTACTGTATGTGGTGTTTGTACTGTGTGTGGTGTGTGTACTGTGTGTGGTGTTTGTACTGTATGTGATGTGTGTACTGTATGTGGTGTGTGTACTGTATGTGGTGTTTGTACTGTATGTGGTGTGTGTACTGTATGTGGTGTGTGTACTGTGTGTGGTGTGTGTACTGTATGTGGTGTGTGTACTGTGTGTGGTGTGTGTACTGTATGTGATGTGTGTACTGTATGTGGTGTTTGTACTGTGTGTGGTGTTTGTACTGTGTGTGGTGTTTGTACTGTGTGTGGTGTTTGTACTGTGTGTGGTGTGTGTACTGTGTGTGGTGTTTGTACTGTGTGTGGTGTGTGTACTGTATGTGATGTGTGTACTGTATGTGATGTGTGTACTGTGTGTGGTGTTTGTACTGTATGTGATGTGTGTACTGTATGTGGTATTTGTACTGTATGTGGTGTGTGTACTGTATGTGGTGTGTGTACTCTGTGTGGTGTGTGTACTGTATGTGGTGTGTGTACTGTATGTGGTGTGTGTACTGTATGTGATGTGTGTACTGTATGTGGTGTTTGTACTGTATGTGGTGTGTGTACTGTATGTGGTGTTTGTACTGTATGTGATGTGTGTACTGTATGTGATGTTTGTACTGTGTGTGGTGTTTGTACTGTGTGTGGTGTGTGTACTGTGTGTGGTGTTTGTACTGTATGTGATGTGTGTACTGTATGTGGTGTGTGTACTGTATGTGGTGTGTGTACTGTATGTGGTGTGTGTACTCTGTGTGGTGTGTGTACTGTATGTGGTGTGTGTACTGTGTGTGGTGTTTGTACTGTATGTGATGTGTGTACTGTATGTGGTGTTTGTACTGTGTGTGGTGTGTGTACTGTATGTGATGTGTGTACTGTATGTGATGTGTGTACTGTGTGTGGTGTTTGTACTGTATGTGATGTGTGTACTGTATGTGGTATTTGTACTGTATGTGGTGTGTGTACTGTATGTGGTGTGTGTACTCTGTGTGGTGTGTGTACTGTATGTGGTGTGTGTACTGTATGTGGGGCTTGTACTGTATGTGATGTGTGTACTGTGTGTGGTGTGTGTACTGTTTCATACTGTGTGTGGTGTGTGTACTGTTTGTATGCTGTGTGCTGTATGTGGTGTCTGTACTGTACGTGGTGTTTGTACTGTGTGTGGTGTGTGTACTGTGTGTGGTGTGTGTACTGTGTGTGGTGTGTGTACTGTGTGTGGTGTGTGTACTGTGTGTGGTTTTTGTACTGTGTGTGATGTGTGTACTGTTTGTGTGGTGTGTGTACTGTTGGTATACTGTGTGTGGTGCGTGTACTGTTTATAAACTGTATGTGGTGTGTTTACTGTTTGTATACTGTGGTGTGTGTACTGTGTGTGGTGTGTGTACTGTTTATAAACTGTATGTGGTGTGTTTACTGTTTGTATACTGTGGTGTGTGTACTGTGTGTGGTGTGTGTACTGTTTGTATACGGTGGTGTGTGTACTGTGTGTGGTGTGTGTACTGTTTGTATACTGTGTGGTGTGTGTGGACTGTTTGTATACTGTGTGTGGTGTGTGGACTGTTTGTATACTGTGTGTGGTGTGTGGACTGTTTGTATACTTAGTGTGGTGTGTGTACTTTTTGTATACTGTGTTGTGTGTGTGTACTGTATGTATACTGTGTGTGGTGTGTGTACTGTTTGTATACTGTTTGTGGTGTGTGTACTGTTTGTATACTGTTTGTGTACTGTGTGTGGACTGTTTGTATACTGTGTGTGGTGTGTGTACTGTTGATATACTGTGTGTGGTGTGTGTACTGTTTGTATACTGTGTCTGTACTGTTTGTATACTGTGTGTGGTGTGTATACTGTTGATATACTGTGTGTGGTGTGTGTACTCTGTGAGGTGAGGTGTGGCTTCCGATGACAGCTCCAGCTGCTCTTTGGTCTGTGACCCACACATCTTGCCCAGGAGTGAGTCTGTTGAGGTCCCGTGCGCGGTGTCGCAGATTGTAGCGTTGTGCATCTTTCATCTTCCTCTCCTTCTCCTTCAGCAGCACAGTGTCTCCATCAGGAAGAGCAGGAGCTAACAGAGAAGGAAGAATAGGTACAGTGGTACGACGCCTCCTCCCCATTAGAAGTTGAGCTGGACTGTATCCATGTTGAAGTGGGGTAGACCTGTATGCCAGCAGAGCAAGGTAGGGGTCATCTGACTTCTTCAGGAGCCCCTTCACTGTCTGTACTGCACGTTCAGCTTCAGCATTTCCCTGGGGGTATTTTGGGCTGCTGGTCACATGATGGAACCCATAGGACTCTGCAAACTCAGCAAAGGCTGCTCCTGAGAACTGTGGCCCGTTATCAGTGACGAGAGTCTCGCAGATCCCGTGACGTGCAAAAATTGACTTTAGGTGGTGGATCACATCATTTGACCTTGTGGGGGTTAGCAGAGCGATCTCCACATACCTTGACGCGTAGTCCACCACTAGCAGGTAGGTTTTGCTCCCTAGCTTGAACAAATCTGCTCCACACTTTTGCCACGGTCGGCCTGGGTACAGTGTTGGCATCAGCGGCTCCCTGTGGTTCTGTCTCTCCTGGCAGCATGTTCTGCAGTTAAGAACCAACTCGTTCAGCTGCTGGCTCAGCCCTGGCCACCATACTGACTGTTGCGCCCTCTCTCTACACTTGACCACGCCTTGATGACCTTCGTGCAGCTTGGTGAGAATGTCGTTTCTCATTGTTGAGGGGATAACAAGTCTTTGTCCTTTTAGTAAGAGACCATCCTGGAGTGTGAGAAGAGCACGTTCACTCCAGTACAGCTTGAGTGCAGGTTCGTTGGTGCCATGGGCTGGCCATCCTTCTACACACCGCTGCATCACACGTGTGCACACACTGTCCCTCTGCAGCTGGTCTCTCAGCTCCTCCAGGTAAGCAGTGCTCGCAGGTAGGTTCTCCATTACCATGTCTACATAGATGTTAGTGTCTTCAAACAGCTCTTTGTGTGTTTCTCCTCTCTTGACTGGCGCTCGTGACAGCGTATCTGCTGTCCACAGACATTTTCCTGCCACATGAGAGATGGAGTAGTAGTAGCGCATCAGACGCATTCTGAAGCATTGGATCCGAGGAGGTAGAGCATCCAGTGCTTGAGACCCCAGGAGACTCAGGAGAGGCTTGTGATCCGTCTCCAGCTGGAAGTGTTTCCCAATCAGGAAGTTGCGGAACCTCTCACAGGCCCAGGTCAGTCCCAATGCCTCCTTTTCCACTTGTGCGTATCTCTGCTCGGTTGGTGTGAGAGACCGCGACATGTAGGCTATTGGCCTCCACTCCTCGTCCCATTTTTGGAGTAGCACTCCTCCTAGCCCGTATGACGACGCATCTGCTGAGACCTTGCATTCTCTGTTGGGATCATACATGGCTAGGACAGGTGGTGACGTCAGTGCATCCTTCAGATCTTGAAAGGCTCTAGCCTGCTCGACGCCCCACATCCAGCAGTTCTTTTTCAAAAGGAGATCACGCAGAGGTTTGTCTCTCTCTGCCAGCTGTGGGATAAACTTGCCCAGCTGGTTTACCATCCCAAGAAAGGATCTTACTTCACTCACTGTCGTCGGCTCCTGCATCCTCTTCACAGCCTCTGTCTTGCCTGGGTCTGGGCTGATGCTACTGGCGGAGATCACATGACCTCGGACGCTCACCTCTGACTTTGACAGGTCTTATTTATCACTGTTTAGGGTGATGCCTGCCTTTTGGATCTTCTCCAGCGCAGCATGCAGGCGAGCGTCATGCTCCTCTTGTGTACGACCCCATACCAGCACATCATCTATGTGGCACACCACGCCCTCAAGCCCTTCTGTGACCTCTGTCACCATTCTGTTGAAAGTGTTCAGGGGCTGATGTTATGCCGAAGGGTAGCCGCTTGAAGAAAAAGCGCCTAAAGGGTGTGATGAAGGTTGTGAATTTCGCTGAATCTTCTGTCAGGGGAATTTGCCAGAACCCCATATTTGCATCCAGCTTACTAAAAATTCTGGCTCCAGCCAGCATTCCCAGTGTTTCCTCCACTGATGGCATAATGAACTTCTCTCGACACACTGACTCGTTCAGTTTGGTGAGATTGACACATATGCGCACAGCACCTGTTTTCTTGGGCACCACCACCATGCCAGCACACCAGTCTGTCGGCTCCTCAACTATATTACCCCGAGGTCTTCCATGCGGGACAGTTCCTGCTTGACTTTGTCCATCAGTGGCAATGGGATCCTCCTTGGCGTTTTGAGTGAGAACGGTTGGGCCCCTGGTTTCAGCTTTATGGCATATGGCTGGCGCAGTTCTCCGAGTCCGCTGCATAGTTTTGGGTAAGTTTGCTTTAATGTTTCCATAGTGACACTGTCTAGTCGTGCAACCAGTCCCGGCCTACAGCTCACGGATCTTCCCAGCAAGGCAGTGTGCAGATGTCGAACCACATATAAGTCCTCCATCTTCGCTTTCTCACCTCTCTTCAGCAGCAGCCTGGCGACGCCAACAACATCAAGTGGACTCCTCCCAGGTCCCAGGAGTGGCTTTGTTGACTTTCGGAGCATTGGTGGATTGTTCTTATATATTTTCAGGAACACAGCATGTGGCAGGACTGTGACGTCACTTGTGTCGATTTTGAATGTCACACTGCTGTCATGGATGCCTATGTTGACCATCCAGGGATTACCATCTGTCGTGATGCTGCCGAGGAAGATAGCATCCTCCTCCTCTTCTTCAACTTCATGCACAGATTTTGGTGCCCTGCACACACGACTATAATGTCCCTTTCTGCCACATGCATGACATTTAACTTCATTTGCAGGACAATCTCGTGATGGATGTGATGGAGAACTGCCACATTTGTTACACTGCGACTGTGCAAATTTTCCTTTGCTGTTCTGGGCATTGTGTGGCTTATTAGCATGCTGAGGTTTGTTTTTAGCAGGTTTGCTGTTCTTAAACACTCTGACTCCATCCACAGAGTTAACATCACTTGCCAGTGCTCTGGTGTCACCTCTCAGAGAAGCTTGCTGCTTTTTCACCTCCTCGCTTTGACGTGCCATCCTGACAGCTTTATCCAAGGTGAGTTCTGCGTCCAGCTGCATGCGTTCAGACAGTCCCTTGTCCAACAGTCCAACAACAAGTCTGTCTCTGATTAGCTCATCATGTAGCACCCCATAGTTGCAATGTTCTGCTAGCGCATATAAAGCAGTGACAAACGAATCCACTGGCTCTCCTTCTCTCTGTTTGCGCATGTTGAACTTTGCACGCTCGTAGATTACGTTTTTCTTTACCACGAAGAACCGTTGAAAACCATCACGTACCCCCTTGTAAGTGTCTCTTTCAGCAGCCGTTACAGTAAGCCCACGTAAGATGTCATCCGCCTCGTCCCCCATGCAGTATATCAACGTATTGACTTGATTCTCTTCCGAACTTGTATTCAGGTTACTTGCCAGGCGAAATCTCTCGAATCTCCGGATCCATTTGTCCCACGTAGCGCACGGCCCAGGCCCCCCAGCGACTCTCTGTGCTGCCATTGCCGCTGCCGTTGCTGCAGCCGTTAGCTGCCGGCTACTGCCACTAACGTCTCCTCCGTGGCTCATCCTGTCCTTCTCTTTCTTTCCTTCGCAGGTATAAAACGATCCGTTTTTTTCTTTTCTCTTTTATTTTGTCGGGCTTCTTCTCTCCACGCCAACTACAGGACTTCTGACACCATGTCGTGTAATTAAATAACTTACGTGAGTCCAGCTGTAAGTATAGCGTGAATGTTTATTAACCAACGTCTGTCTAACCTCCGTACACCACTCCCGTCTCCTAGCTACCTGTCTCCTAGACTATGGTCGCCCAGTGACGTCATCACTCACAGACTCTGTAGTTCTAAATAAACAGTTACACCACAGTGTGTGCACTGTGTGTGGTGTATGTACTGTTTGTATAATGTGTGTGGTGTGTGTACTGTTTGTATACTGTGTGTGGTGTGTGGTGTGTGTACTGTTTGTATACTGTGTGTGGTGTGTGTACTGTGTGTGTACTATTTGTATACTGTGTGTGGTGTGTGTACTGTTTGTATACTGTGTACTGTATGTGGTGTGTGTACTGTGTGTGGTGTGTGTAGTGTTTGTATACTGTGTGTGGTGTGTGTGTGTGGTGTGTGTACTGTTTGTATACTGTGTACTGTATGTGTACTGTTTGTGTGGTGTGTGTACTGTTTGTCTACTGTGTGGTGTGTGTACTGTTTGTGTGGTGTGTGTGTACTGTTCGTATACTGTGTGTGGTTTGTGTGGTGTGTGTACTGTTTGTATACTGTGCGTGGTGTGTGTACTGTTTGTATACTGTGTGTGGTGTGTGTACTGTTTGTATACTGTGCGTGGTGTGTGTACTGTTTGTATACTGTGTACTGTTTGTGGTGTGTGTACTGTGTGTGGTGACTGTGTACTGTTTGTGGTGTGTGTACTGTTTGTATACTGTGCGTGTACTGTTTGTATACTGTGCGTGGTGTGTGTACTGTTTGTATACTGTGTGTGGTGTGTGTACTGTTTGTATACTGTGCGTGGTGTGTGTACTGTTTGTATACTGTGTACTGTTTGTGGTGTGTGTACTGTTTGTACTGTGTACTGTTTGTGGTGTGTGTACTGTGTGTGGTGTGTGTACTGTGTGTGGTGTGTGTACTGTGTGTGGTGTGTGTACTGTTTGTGGTGTGTGTACTGTTTGTGGTGTGTGTACTGTTTGTGTACTCTGTGTATGGTGTGTGTGCTGCATGTGTACTGTGTACTGTTTATTGTTTATATACTGTGTATTATGTATATACTGTGTACTGTGTGTTTAGACTGTGTACTATACTGTGTGTGTGTGTACTGTGTATTTAGACTGTGAACTACGGATTTAGACTCATACAGTGTATTTCTACTGTGAACTGTTTATTTACACCGTGTCCTATGTATTATGTATATGCTGTGTATTTAGACTGTGTGTGTGTGTAGTGTGAACTGTGTACGTGTGTGTGTGTGTGTGTGTGTGTGTGTGTGTACTGTGTAGTGTGTACTGTCTGTGGTGTGTTTGTACTATGTATTTTGTATATACAGTGTATTCATACTGTGTGTGTACTTTAGACTTTGAACTGCGGATTTAGACTCATACAGTGTATTTCTACTGTGAACTGTTTATTTACACTGTGTCCCATGTATTGTGTATATGCTGTGTATTTAGACTATATACTGTGTATTGTGTACTGAGTATTTAGACTGTGTATTGTGTACTGTGTAGTATGTGTGTACTGTGTACTTTGTACTGTGTATTGTGTACTTTGTACTGTGTGTGTACTGTCTGTGGTGTGTGTGTACTGTGTGGTGTGTGTACTATGTATTTTGTATATACTGTGTATTCATATTCTGTGTGTATTTTAGACTGTGATCTGTGAATTTAGACTCATACAGTGTATTTCTACTGTGAACTGTTTATTTACACTGTGTCTCATGTATTGTGTATATGCTGTGTATTTAGACTATATACTGTGTACTGTGTAGTGTCTGTACTGTGTACTTTGTACTGTGTTGTGTGTGTGTGTGTCTCGTGTATTTCGACTGTGTATTTTGTATTGTGTATTTAGACAGTATATTGTGTACTGAGTATTTAGACTGTGTATTGTGTACTATGTAGTGTGTGTATTGTGTAGTCTGTGTGTGTGTATTTCGACTGTATTGTGTACTGTGTATTTCGACGGTATTGTGTACTGTGTATTTCGACTCTATTCCGTACTGTGTATTTCGACTGTATTGTGTACTGTGTATTTCGATTGTATTGTGTACTGTGTATTTCGACTGTATTGCGTACTGTGTATTTCGACTGTCTATTGTGTACTTTGTGCACTGTGTTCTGTGTGTGTAATGTATATTCATATTGTATGTGTACTTAATATTTAGTCTGTGATATGTGGATTTCGACTCATACAGTGTTTTTCTACTGTGAACTGTTTATTTACACGGTGTCCCATGTATTGTGTATACGTGTGTATTTAGACTGTGTGTGTGTGCTGTGGACTGTGTGTGTGCTGCGAACTGTGTACACGATGTACCGTGTGTGTGCTGCGAACTGTGTACACGATGTACCGTGTGTGTGCTGCGAACTGTGTACACGATGTACGTGTGTGTACTGCGAACTGTGTACACGATGTACTGTGTGTACTGCGAACTGTGTACACGATGTGCCGTGTGTGTGCTGCGAACTGTGTACATGGTAGTGTGTGTGCTGTGAACTGTGTACACGATGTACTGTATGTGTACTGCGAACTGTGTACACTATGTACTGTGTGTGTGTGCTGCGATCTGTGTACACGATGTACTGTGTGTGTACTGCGGACAGTGTACACGATGTACTGTGTGTGTACTGCAGACTGTGTACACTACGTACTGTGTGTGTACTGCGAACTGTGTACACTACGTACTGTGTGAGTACTGCGAACTGTGTACACTATGTACTGTGTGGGTACTGTGAACTGTGTACACGATGTACTGTGTGTACTGCGAACTGTGTACACGATGTACTGTGTGTGTACTGCAGACTGTGTACACTACGTACTGTGTGTGTACTGCGAACTGTGTACACTACGTGTGTGTGCTGCGAACTGTGTACACTGTGTACTGTGTGTGTACTGTGAACTGTGTACATGATGTACTGTATGTGTACTGCGAACTGTGTACACTATGTACTGTGTGTGTGCTGCGAACTGTGTACATGATGTACTGTGTGTGTACTGCGAACTGTGTACACTATGTACTGTGTGTGTACTGCGGACAGTGTACACGATGTCCTGTGTGTGTACTGCGGACTGTGTACACTACGTACTGTGTGTGTACTGCGAACTGTGTACACTACGTACTGTGTGAGTACTGCAAACTGTGTACACTATGTACTGTGTGGGTACTGCGAACTGTGTACACTATGTACTGTGTGTGTACTGCGAAATGTGTACACTATGTACTGTGTGTGTACTGCGAACTGTGTACACTATGTACTGTGTGAGTACTGCGAACTGTGTACACTATGTACTGTGTGGTGTGTGTGTACAGTGTGGTGTGTGTACTATGTATTTTGTATATACAGTGTATTCATACTGTGTTTGTGCTTTGGACTGTGAACTGCGGATTTAGACTCATACAGTGTATTTCTACTGTGAACGGTTTATTTACACTGTGTCCCATGTATTGTGTATATGCTGTGTATTTAGACTGTATACTGTTTACTTTGTACTGTGTAGTGTGTGTGTATCGTGTATTTCGACTGTGTATTTTGTATTGTGTATTTTGTATTGTGAATTTCGACTGTGTATTTTGTATTGTGTATTTAGACTGTATACTGTGTATTGTGTACTGAGTATTAAGCCTGTGTATTGTGTACTGTGTATTTCGACTGTATTGTGTACTGTGTATTTCGACTGTATTGTGTACTGTGTATTTCGACTGTATTGTGTACTGTGTATTTCGACTGTATTGTGTACTGTGTATTTCGACTGTATTGTGTACTGTGTATTCCGACTGTGTATTGTGTACTTTGCACTGTGTACTGTGTGTGTACTGTCTATTGTGTATATATACTGTGTACCTTGTATTTAGACTGTGTACTGTATATTCATATTGTATGTGTACTTAATATTTAGACTGTGAACTGTGGATTTAGACTCATACAGTGTTTTTCTACTGTGAACTGTTTATTTACACTGTGTCCCATGTATTGTGTATATGCTGTGTATTTAGACTGTGTGTGTGTGCTGTGAACTGTGGACTGTGTGTGTGCTGCGAACTGTGTACACGATGTTCTGTGTGTGTGCTGTGTACACGATGTACATGATGTACTGTGTGAGTGCTGCGAACTGTGTACACGATGTACTGTGTGAGTGCTGCGAACTGTGCACACTATACTGTGTGTGTACTGCGGACAGTGTACACGATGTCCTGTGTGTGTACTGCGGACTGTGTACACTACGTACTGTGTGTGTACTGCGAACTGTGTACACTACGTACCGTGTGAGTACTGCAAACTGTGTACACTATGTACCATGTGGGTACTGCGAACTGTGTACACTATGTACCGTGTGTGTACTGCGAAATGTGTACACTATGTACTGTGTGTGTACTGCGAACTGTGTACACTATGTACTGTGTGAGTACTGCGAACTGTGTACACTATGTACTGTGTGGTGTGTGTGTACAGTGTGGTGTGTGTACTATGTATTTTGTATATACAGTGTATTCATACTGTGTTTGTGCTTTGGACTGTGAACTGCGGATTTAGACTCATGCAGTGTATTTCTACTGTGAACTGTTTATTTACACTGTGTCCCATGTATATGCTGTGTATTTAGACTGTATACTGTTTACTTTGTACTGTGTAGTGTGTGTGTATCGTGTATTTCGACTGTGTATTTTGTATTGTGAATTTTGACTGTGTATTTTGTATTGTGTATTTAGACTGTATACTGTGTATTGTGTACTGAGTATTAAGCCTGTGTATTGTGTACTGTGTATTTCGACTGTATTGTGTACTGTGTATTTCGACTGTATTGTGTACTGTGTATTTCGACTGTATTGTGTACTGTGTATTTCGACTGTATTGTGTACTGTGTATTTCGACTGTATTGTGTACTGTGTATTTCGACTGTGTATTGTGTACTGTGTATTCCGACTGTGTATTGTGTACTTTGCACTGTGTACTGTGTGTGTACTGTCTATTGTGTATATATACTGTGTACCTTGTATTTAGACTGTGTACTGTATATTCATATTGTATGTGTACTTAATATTTAGACTGTGAACTGTGGATTTAGACTCATACAGTGTTTTTCTACTGTGAACTGTTTATTTACACTGTGTCCCATGTATTGTGTATATGCTGTGTATTTAGACTGTGTGTGTGTGCTGTGAACTGTGGACTGTGTGTGTGCTGCGAACTGTGTACACGATGTTCTGTGTGTGTGCTGTGTACACGATGTACATGATGTACTGTGTGAGTGCTGCGAACTGTGTACACGATGTACTGTGTGAGTGCTGCGAACTGTGCACACTATGTACTGTGTGAGTGCTGCGAACTGTGTACACTATGTACTGTGTGGTGTGTGTGTACAGTGTGGTGTGTGTACTATGTATTTTGTATATACAGTGTATTCATACTGTGTTTGTGCTTTGGACTGTGAACTGCGGATTTAGACTCATGCAGTGTATTTCTACTGTGAACGGTTTATTTACACTGTGTCCCATGTATATGCTGTGTATTTAGACTGTATACTGTTTACTTTGTACTGTGTAGTGTGTGTGTATCGTGTATTTCGACTGTGTATTTTGTATTGTGTATTTTGTATTGTGAATTTTGACTGTGTATTTTGTATTGTGTATTTAGACTGTATACTGTGTATTGTGTACTGAGTATTAAGCCTGTGTATTGTGTACTGTGTATTTCGACTGTATTGTGTACTGTGTATTTCGACTGTATTGTGTACTGTGTATTTCGACTGTATTGTGTACTGTGTATTCCGACTGTGTATTGTGTACTTTGCACTGTGTACTGTGTGTGTACTGTCTATTGTGTATATATACTGTGTACCTTGTATTTAGACTGTGTACTGTATATTCATATTGTATGTGTACTTAATATTTAGACTGTGAACTGTGGATTTAGACTCATACAGTGTTTTTCTACTGTGAACTGTTTATTTACACTGTGTCCCATGTATTGTGTATATGCTGTGTATTTAGACTGTGTGTGTGTGCTGTGAACTGTGGACTGTGTGTGTGCTGCGAACTGTGTACACGATGTTCTGTGTGTGTGCTGTGTACACGATGTACATGATGTACTGTGTGAGTGCTGCGAACTGTGTACACGATGTACTGTGTGAGTGCTGCGAACTGTGCACACTATACTGTGTGTGTACTGCGGACAGTGTACACGATGTCCTGTGTGTGTACTGCGGACTGTGTACACTACGTACTGTGTGTGTACTGCGAACTGTGTACACTACGTACCGTGTGAGTACTGCAAACTGTGTACACTATGTACCATGTGGGTACTGCGAACTGTGTACACTATGTACCGTGTGTGTACTGCGAAATGTGTACACTATGTACTGTGTGTGTACTGCGAACTGTGTACACTATGTACTGTGTGAGTACTGCGAACTGTGTACACTATGTACTGTGTGGTGTGTGTGTACAGTGTGGTGTGTGTACTATGTATTTTGTATATACAGTGTATTCATACTGTGTTTGTGCTTTGGACTGTGAACTGCGGATTTAGACTCATGCAGTGTATTTCTACTGTGAACTGTTTATTTACACTGTGTCCCATGTATTGTGTATATGCTGTGTATTTAGACTGTATACTGTTTACTTTGATACTGTGTAGTGTGTGTGTATCGTGTATTTCGACTGTGTATTTTGTATTGTGTATTTTGTATTGTGAATTTCGACTGTGTATTTTGTATTGTGTATTTAGACTGTATACTGTGTATTGTGTACTGAGTATTAAGCATGTGTATTGTGTACTGTGTAGTGTGTGTATTGTGTACTGTGTATTTCGACTGTATGGTGTACTGTGTATTTCGACTGTGTACTGTGTGTGTACTGTCTATTCATATTGTATGTGTACTTAATATTTAGACTGTGACATGTGGATTTAGACTAACATAGTGTTTTTCTACTGTGAACTGTTTATTTACACTGTGCCCTGTGTATTGTGTATATGCTGTGTATTTAGACTGTGTGTGTGCTGCGAACTGTGTACACTACGTACTGTGTGTGTGCTGCGAACTGTGTACACTACGTACTGTGTGTGTGCTGCGAACTGCGTACACTACGTACTGTGTGTGTACGATGTATTTTGTATATACTATGTATTCATATTGTGAACTGTGGATTTAGACTCATACAGTGTTTTTCTAATGTGAACTGTTTATTTACACTGTGTCTCATGTATTATGTATATGCTGTGTATTTAGACTGTGTGTGTGTGTGCTGCGAACTGTGTATACGATGTACTGTGTGTGTGCTGCGAACTGTGTACACGATGTACTGTGTGTGTGCTGCGAACTGTGTACACGGTGTACTGTGTGTGTGCTGCGAACTGTGTACACGATGTACTGTGTGTGTGCTGCGAACTGTGTACACGATGTACTGTGTGTGTGCTGCGAACTGTGTACACGATGTACTGCGAACTGTGTACACGATGTACTGCGTGTGTGCTGCGAACTGTGTACACGATGTACTGCGTGAGTACTGCGAAATGTGTACACGATGTACTGCGTGTGTACTGCGAACTGTGTACACGATGTACTGCGTGTGTGTACTGCGAACTGTGTACACGATGTACTGTGTGTGTGCTGCGAACTGTGTACACGATGTACTGTGTGTGTGCTGCGAACTGTGTACACAATGTACTGTGTGTGTACTATGTATTTTGTATATACTGTATATTCATATTGTGAACTGCGGATTTAGACTCATACAGTGTTTTTTCTACTGTGAACTGTTTATTTACACTGTGTCCCATGTATTGTGTATTGTGTATATGCTGTGTATTTAAACTGTATACTGTGTATTTTGTACTTAGTATTTCGACTGTGTATTGTGTACTGTGTAGTGTCTGTACTGTGTACTTTGTGACTACTGTGTAGTCTGTATGTTTGTACTGTGAAGTCTGTGTGTACTGTGTACTCTGTACAGTGTGTACTGTGTGGTCTGTACTGTTTGTACTGTGTATTTAGATTGTGAACTCCTGATTTAGACTCATACAGTGTATTTCTACTGTGAACTTTGTACACTGTGTGTTTAGACTGTGTACCATGTATTGTGTGTATATACTGTATACTGTGTATTTAGACTCTGCACTATTTATTGTGTATATACTGTGTACCGTGTATTTAGACTGTGTACTGTGTATTGTGTATATACTGCGCACCATGTATTGTGTATATACCATGTATTGTATACTGTGTATTTACACTGTGTACTATGTATTGTGTATTTAGACTGTGTACTGTGTAGTCTGTGTTCAGTGTAATGTGTGTGTGTACTGTGTATTAAGACTGTGTCCCATGTGTTGTGTACATACTGTGTACCGTGTATTTAGACTGTGTACTATGTATTGTGTATATAGTGTGTATTGTGTATTGGGTCATTCCGTGTCAGTTCACACACCCCCCCCAGTGACACCTCTTCAATTTGCCTAATTTTTTTGTACATGTACCTTTTGATGCCAAATGAAAGAATCCCAAGTTTTTTCAGGTCTGTGGATTGCACACATAATTTGTAAGCATATTTGGACACCCATATCTTTGGTTTGTTTTTCTTTGGCTCATTCCACTCATCAAGTGCCCACATGGTCAACCGGGGGCCTGATGGAGGGGGTATCGAAGGGTCATTTTGTCCCGAGGCCATTTTTGAGACCCTCCTATTCCCTCATTTAAGGTCTGAGTGCCCTTAAACTCTTTAAATACACTGTAAAGTTCCCAAATATGATGGTAAATCAATTGCAACTCCAATAACCCCCAAAATGTAAAAAATGGTTAATATCTCCAAAAATAGTCAAGCTATGCTATTTCTAAGTGCAGAATCTGATAGACAGGGCCAAAATGAGGGCACGTGGCAATTTTAAGGCCTGAATCTGTCTGAAAACCAAAGATATGGGTGTCCAAATATGCTTACAAATTATGTGCGTAATTCACAGACCTGCAAAGTGGGCGTGGCACCAAACTTTGAAGGGCCATATCTCTAAAACCGTTAGAGGTAGGAAGCTAAAACTTGGGGTTCTTTAATTTGGCATCAAAAGGTACCTGTACAAAAAGAATAGGGAAATTGAAGAGGTGTCACTGGGGAGGTTCTGGGGAATCATGTGAATTGACATGGAATGACCCCACATACTGTGTATTGTGTACTGTGTATTTAGACTGTGTATTGTGTACTGTGTATCTGGACTGTGTACTGTGTACTGGTCAGAGGCACTGGAACCATTTCAACATACAGATGTGTTTATGTATCTATTCATCATTTGCTTCTGTATTCAGTGATATTCTGATTGTAAAATCATCATTTAATAACCCTGAATGTGATTATGGTGTCTTCTGGCTAAATGTTTCAGGGAAAACTGAAATGATGTAACATTACAAACCCTGAGTGTCATGAGTGATCAGCCTCATGTGTTTAAAACAGACCATGAAAAGAAATGTGTTGTTTGTGGTCCTTCTGTTCTCCTACCTTGGTGATGAATCAGAATAAAAACTAAATATAAAACTTGATGGTGACTGAGTCTAAAATTCTTTGGAGACTTAGCAACTCTCTACCTCACAAGGAGAATTTCCACTGGCGAGAGTCAGGTTAGCGTTTCATTGCCAGTTATGTGAATTCATGGAGCCCTGCACCGAAGATGAGTTTTTTAAACATTTACGCAACCATTTAAAACTTAAACAAAGAGTTCTATGTCCATATGAAGGCCGCAATTTTCAGAGCAGCATATACATTTTATGTACATAAAAGTAGAGTACACAGTGGGAGTGCTACATCACAGTGTAAGACTGGAATAATGTCAAACATTGGTCCAGATCAGCTAACGGTAGTAGAGGAAGAAAACCCTTTACAGGATGACATTGAGGGTGAGTTTGGGTCTGTAGGTGACATACAGGACTTGGAAATCCAACTGGAACATAGCCTGGCTGCACTTTTTTGAAAATGCAAGCAATCTTGCACAGATCTGAAAGTGCTGCACAAGAAGTCATTCAGCAGATCAACCAGATTCAGAAATAATGCAGTGACACTTGTTTCGACTTTAACAGACATTTTTGTACTGTAACTTTTGAATGCTGCATTATTTAGAGCTTAATTTGTTCATCATCCACTTCTAGAAACCAGATGTGACGGCTATGCGCACCATTGTACTCTGAGGCCTCCCTGTTCTACTTGGTGATGACCCCAGTGACTTCTACAACACCCGCTTCGTAAGTTATCGCAGGAGCATCTTAAAGGAGCACACACAGTCATGGAGAAATTTGATTTGTATTTACCAGTGTCTCAATGAGAGTGAGATAAAAAAAAGAAAAGAAAATGTAATAGCGAATATATCCATGAGTTCAGTACAAACATTGGCATGGGCTGCTTGCTAACTGACAGTTTGGTGAATGCCAGCAGGGTGAAGATACCAGCTTAGCTCCTGGGAAGTGAGAGGAATACATATTTCATCTCTAAGACTGAGTTATTTAATTACAAGACCTTTTACATATTATTTTTTTGTGATTTCTGTTTTATTTTGAATGATGCAGTGGAGAGAGACAGTACATCCGGGGGGGAGAGAGAGGGGATGATGACATGCAGCAAATGGCCCAGGACGGATTCAAACCCGGGGTCGCTGTGGTAAGGACACAGCCTCAGTATGTCATACATGCTCTACCATGTGAGCTGCCAGAGCCCTCTTGACCTTGCCTATTTGACTTAAGATTTAGAGAAGGAAAAAAAAATATTATGTTTTAAATGCAGATGCATTTGGTTTGTCTGGTCGTTCACCTGGTAGAGATGTATCACATATCAAGGCTGAGTCCAAACCACAGCACCTGGGGCACCCTCTCTACCTTCACTATCAAATAAAGCAGAAATGCCTCAAAAAAATCTTAAATGTTGATATAGTCCATTGGCTTGTTTTCAGCTGTTAGCATCGCAACTTAGCGCAAATTATGGCAGTGAATATTTTGTTCACTTTTACAGAGTATGCCACTGACTTCTGTCCACTGCTGTTGTTTGCGCTGAGCTAAGCCGCGATGTTAAAAGCTGAGAGCCAGCGACTGGATGTACAGACACAAAAAAGATATTGATCATGTTGTCTCACTGTGAAAATGATAAAGAAAGGGTTAACTCCCAAATCGAGTGTTCCTTTAATGCACAAGGCTGGGAGGCAGTGTGGGCAGGACGGATTGACAATTTACATTTCCCTGTTGTAATGTAATGGTTTTGTTTGATTTCATCACAGGATTGTGCTACTGATGAGACCTGGGCACAAGGATCTGTTGGGGTGCTGACTGTTGAAGATGTGCAACTCACTCCAAATCAGCTCCACCTTCACCCGGTACTGCGAACTGTGTACACTATGTACTGTGTGGTGTGTGTGTACAGTGTGGTGTGTGTACTATGTATTTTGTATATACAGTGTATTCATACTGTGTTTGTGCTTTGGACTGTGAACTGCGGATTTAGACTCATGCAGTGTATTTCTACTGTGAACTGTTTATTTACACTGTGTCCCATGTATTGTGTATATGCTGTGTATTTAGACTGTATACTGTTTACTTTGTACTGTGTAGTGTGTGTGTATCGTGTATTTCGACTGTGTATTTTGTATTGTGTATTTTGTATTGTGAATTTCAACTGTGTATTTTGTATTGTGTATTTAGACTGTATACTGTGTATTGTGTACTGAGTATTAAGCATGTGTATTGTGTACTGTGTAGTGTGTGTATTGTGTACTGTGTATTTCGACTGTATGGTGTACTGTGTATTTCGACTGTGTACTGTGTGTGTACTGTCTATTCATATTGTATGTGTACTTAATATTTAGACTGTGACATGTGGATTTAGACTAACATAGTGTTTTTCTACTGTGAACTGTTTATTTACACTGTGCCCTGTGTATTGTGTATATGCTGTGTATTTAGACTGTGTGTGTGTGTGCTGCGAACTGTGTACACTACGTACTGTGTGTGTGCTGCGAACTGTGTACACTACGTACTGTGTGTGTGTGCTGCGAACTGTGTACACTACGTACTGTGTGTGTGTGCTGCGAACTGTGTACACTACGTACTGTGTGTGTGTGCTGCGAACTGTGTACACTACGTACTGTGTGTGTGCTGCGAACTGTGTACACTACGTACTGTGTGTGTGCTGCGAACTGTGTACACTACGTACTGTGTGTGTGCTGCGAACTGCGTACACTACGTACTGTGTGTGTACGATGTATTTTGTATATACTGTGTATTCATATTGTGAACTGTGGATTTAGACTCATACAGTGTTTTTCTAATGTGAACTGTTTATTTACACTGTGTCTCATGTATTATGTATATGCTGTGTATTTAGACTGTGTGTGTGTGTGCTGCGAACTGTGTATACGATGTACTGTGTGTGTGCTGCGAACTGTGTACACGGTGTACTGTGTGTGTGCTGCGAACTGTGTACACGGTGTACTGTGTGTGTGCTGCGAACTGTGTACACTACGTACTGTGTGTGTGTGCTGCGAGGGCACCCTCGGGGCACCCTCTCTACCTTCACTATCAAATAAAGCAGAAATGCCTCAAAAAAATCTTAAATGTTGATATAGTCCATTGGCTTGTTTTCAGCTGTTAGCATCGCAACTTAGCGCAAATTATGGCAGTGAATATTTTGTTCACTTTTACAGAGTATGCCACTGACTTCTGTCCACTGCTGTTGTTTGCGCTGAGCTAAGCCGCGATGTTAAAAGCTGAGAGCCAGCGACTGGATGTACAGACACAAAAAAGATATTGATCATGTTGTCTCACTGTGAAAATGATAAAGAAAGGGTTAACTCCCAAATCGAGTGTTCCTTTAATGCACAAGGCTGGGAGGCAGTGTGGGCAGGACGGATTGACAATTTACATTTCCCTGTTGTAATGTAATGGTTTTGTTTGATTTCATCACAGGATTGTGCTACTGATGAGACCTGGGCACAAGTATCTGTTGGGGTGCTGACTGTTGAAGATGTGCAACTCACTCCAAATCAGCTCCACCTTCACCCAGTGTCTACTGCCACCATTGTTGAGGGAGGTATTGTAATGGATGATCTCCAGAACCTACCCGAGGCACTTTGCCTCTTGTTTGGACTGTCATATGCTTTACATTTGGACTACCCCAAAGCCATGAAAAACACTATTAGCTTCATTTAAAGACTGATGCTTGGCTTGGGAGAGAACAAACTCCAACCAAAACTGCAAAGTCTTAAAAATCTCTTGTTGAGTTAGAATGTAAATGTACGAGTGGTGACATTTGGCAAATCTCACTTGTTCATGAGTGGATTCAGTTTTTTTTTTTATTGTTCACTAATTAAGACTCTCAAATTGTCAGCACATGGGTTCATCAGCAAGTCACTAGAGGCTGTAGGTGTATGTATATTCATTCACACATATGTGAGATCCATTGCCAGTCATTACCCTCTCAGGTTTTTTGCGCTCATTGAATGAAGCCACTTTGCACTTGTCAGCATGTTTTTTATTTAGTGATTTTTGAGTAACATTATTCAGGGATACAGAAGTGCACTTGTCAGCATGTTGGTTCTTTACCCAGGGTGGTCTTTAAACTGTTAGTTATTACAGTTTTTAAGCTGTGTTTACTGTATTATTGATATTACAGTATTAAAGCTGTGTTTGGATGTCATTAAAGGCAATATTAAAAAAAAAAAAAAGTTGAAAAGGAAGAAAAATAAAAAAACAGTTGATTTAACTGAACTTTCAACTGTGTGATTTATTATGTTTAGTTGTTATTCAGAATATTTTAGGAGATTAGAACCTGTTTTTCATTCCTGTATAGATATTTGAGGCACTTGGATTGCTGAACACTTACTTCCTTTTTTTCAATGCAATAGGTTTGCATGGTTTTAGCAAGTATGTCAGATTGCTGTTCAAGTAAAGATTACTTAGAAGTCCTAAATTAGACCAACTTAGATAAGTGTGTTATATGGTCTAAACACAGAGTAAATTTCACATCCAATGATTTAGTAGATTCAAATATTAATTCTGAAGAGTCTTTACTAAGTTGAGAGTACATCTAAAGTAAGTTATCAAGTACACTCTACTTGATTGTTTTAGTTGCTTTAACTCATTTATAAGTGTACTCTAAGAAGGAAGCACTAGTTAGTACAACTTAGAATACAGAGTTCTCTTTAGTTGTTTTTTTAAGTGTCGGTTTGCATGCTTTTTTTAAGTAATGATAACCAATTGGATTTTACAGTGTGCTAAACCACAGGGTTTTCATACACACAGACATTACTAATATAACATGTAAAATGGGGGTGCTTCTGTGCTCTCCTAAGGTTGCTGTGCTAACGATAGTATAAAAAGTGCATCTGTGTTTGTATAGTGCTCATGAATAGTGAGGATATGAGGATATACACAAATCATTTCTCACTACCGGCACTGCAAACTTTGAGCAAACCTGAGTATTTTTTATTTAGTTTCCAGCAGGTTGCTTTATTTCTAATTACTGAACATGTTCCTATACAAGCTACCACTTTGTGGCAATGAGTTTTTTCATGTGGAAGGGAATTTAATGGTGATTAGTGCATCCTGTTTTTGACTATTTTAAATAATTCTCAAGACCAAGACAGGGAGATGAAGCGTCGGGTCTACTGTATGTACTGTATGTGGGAGTACTGCAGGTGTTGCACCAGAAGACGGAAGGCAGCGCTTTTGATTTAGCAGTTGGTCTACGCACCCACACCTACAGTATTTAGCTGTGGGTAGTGATTGAAAGAATGAGATCATGGATACAAGTGGGCGAAATGTCGAAAGGTGCCAGTTAAAGTGGTTCAGGCATCTGGTTACAATGCCTCCTGGGCGCCTCCCTCTGGAGATTTTCTGGGGAGTTTTCTATGTAATCTGGCTGGAGAATGACTCGGGTCCCCTGCTGGAAAGTGTTGCCGGGAAGAAGGACGTCTGGAGCATCCTGCTCAGCTTGCTGCCTCTGTGACCTGACCACAGATCAGCAGAAGATGGGCTGACGACAGCTCTTCAACTGGTTAAAACAGCAATTGTATTTTCTTATCAAATATAGAATAAAATAATAGTTATTGGTCTGTTTTTTGTTTGTTTGTGTTTTCTTGGAAATTTTGAATGTCAGCACCAACTCAATAGTGTGTTTATATTAAAAAAATAAAAATCCACCAAGCTAAACACATTTCTTTAGAGTCCTGAAACAAATACCAAAATGCTGATGTATGTCTGACTGAAAAAGCTGAGGGTTGGGATCGGGCATGATGATTTACCATTTTACTATGATATCCAATCATGACTGTGAGGGGATCCCCCAAACATGAGTGTGACTCACTGTAATGGGGCTAAATGACGCCTAAGCGGTTAAACAGCTCACTCGTGGTGGGCTGTGCAGTCTGACCGAGGCAGAGCAAGAGAGACAGAGGGGGAGCAGGAAGGCTGGAGCCCTGCGATTATCACAGCACAGTGCGAGCCCCCCTCCTTCCTCCCAACTCTCTCCATTCACCTACCTGAACTGCTCAGCTGCAACAGAGAGACAGAGAGAGGGGGAGAGCCATGGGTGAATTTGGATTTGGTCCCAGAAGACTCATCCACTCTCTCTTTCACCAGCTGTCTCTCCTGCATTAGCATTCCAAATGCACTCTGACTATTCCACAATTAAGAACTAGAATGCTGCAATTAGTTCACTGCGTGGAGAGATGACCCAATTAGTGTTTACTTTACACAGATTGTATCACCTCCAATTTGTAAATGCCAACAGCCTTTTCAGCGACAAAAGCAAAACTGATTTCTTCCTTTTATTGAGAGAGGCCAAACTCCCACTGAGGTCACAGAGGTCCAGTCATTGTTTTTCTTTTCCCCAGGGACTTTAATGTTTTAGCAATTTAAAGTGCAGTTCTTTGGAAATCAAATGTTATCTGAGCCTGCTAGAGTAGTTATTTAGTAGTATAGAATTACAGTATTTCATTTCCTGTGGTGTACAGTTGTTTGAGGGGCTGGTTTATTCAATACGTATGGAAACAGGAACAGGAAAATGATTGTATTCTGTTTTTATTCATTACTTGTTGCAGTGTTGATTTTTTGGAATCAGAGTTGTAGTATGAGTAGGCTAACAGAATACTTCAAAACTACCATCATAAACATTTATTGAAGAAAAAAAACCAACAAAACAGTTAAATGCAGTATGAATATCCAGGCCAAATAATAATAATAAAAAAGAATATATATGACCAGGGCAAGCAACACCCATGGAAGGGGAGCAGCTAACAAAGCTCCAAAGTTGTCTAGTCTAATGCGTTACTTTCAAGAAGAAGAGTACTGGACAACAGGCTAATGTCACCACTGTTGAAGACAACAACTTACAACAACAGTGTTATTGGTCTGGGGTAATTGATAAAAAGTAAAAAAAATACTTAAACGTACACTTTGTAACTTGTGCTGCTACAGTAGGGGGCTCTCCAAAACACAACAAGGACTCTATCTTAAGTTCAGCGCAAAGCAACGCACCACACAGCACAAGTGTCATAGCTAGTTTCAGACTGACACAGTGGTCATTTTCACGCCCAGTGCCCACGTTGGGTAAATCGTAAATGTACTTGCGGCCACCTGTGCCCACCCTGAGCATGTTGGTCTTTAGATGAGGTGTGGTCAGGCCACTGATGGTGGATTGCTATCTAGAGGCAGCAGGAAGTGACAGCACCTTAGACCAACAAAAAGCTGGTCTGAAGTCAGAGGTGTAGTCTGTTTCCTGCTGTATGAAGGACACATTAGATGTAACTACACAGGCTGGTTCACACCGTTCACACACTCTGATTTTATGATAAGAGAGGCTGCTTTCACTTATTTCAAAAAATGTCACTGTAACACATATCACCCTATAACCCTAACCCTCTAGTTATAAACTCTCCAGAGGAGAATTCAACTTTTAGCTTCTAAGATAAATATGTTTAGACATCTCAGGATTTCTCAGGACAGCTGCCTATATCAATTTCCTGCATCATTTACAACAATTTGAGCAACAGCATAAAAAAGTTATGTAGCTTTAGTTCTTTTTCGTTGTCGCTTACCTTCAGGATGACCAAAGTAGCCCTCCATGAAACATCACTTCGAACCGTTGGTATGGGGGTCACCCTGGACACCCAGAGCGTCCCACTAAGAAGACCACCATCTTAACAAACATGGTATCCACCTGTGTGCCCCTTCCCCTCCAGCTGAGCTTCCTGCATGGATGATTCAGTGCACATGCTTGCCTCTAAGCATCTGACATTTTCACTGACATCAAACAAGACCTGGAAACGGCTCTCCCTACCAAAGATGACATTTGCAATGTACTAAGTTTTTTCCCCCAGCCTTCAATGTTGATCCACCACAAGACCACCTACGCCATCAAAACTCTGAAACTTAATAAGCTATAACTATATTGGCTTTGCTCTCAGCAAACTATAGAGCTGCACTAATTTGAACAGTGTTGGACATTCTGACATTATTCATTTGCTCTACGGTCATTCTTGACCATCTGTAGCAGGTCAGTACAGAGCCTGTGGTTCTTTGACTTGACCCCTTCTAAGCCCGAAGGTCAACTCATTTACTAGCCCACACGATTTAACACCTTGGACCATAATGGCTATTGATTGTCACACTGGGGCTTTGGTCAGATTGGAGCCAGGTGCTCAGAGCCACTGATTCCCAGTGTCATGGTATAAAATTAAGTATAAAAAAAGGAGATGCAGTATGTTCACCTATAAAAGACAATCCCTAGGTCCTGTAGTTACTACATTATCTGGATGTTTGGCAGAGGGAGGTTATGATTTTTATTAAAAAAGAAAAGTGCTGTCGCACAGATCTCCATTGTGTGTGTCCTTTAGTCTGTCACTGGGTCCCAAAAATATGACTTTCTTTTAACTTGTTTCTAATGTAAATCACCTTTGTATGTTGCAGAAACAGTGGCAGCAGCTGATTTACCCCTGAGTGTTTCCAAGCGGGATTATTGTTGGCGCCGCTGTTGCAAAGACAATTGGACCATAAATAACAACAACACAGGACAAAACGTGAGTTTATTAGAATCATTTAGCCTATGATAGAAATGGATCACCAGCGAATCTTCCTTCACCAAGTGAGCATGTTTTATACTTGTATAGTAATAGCAAAGTTTATAAGGAATTAATGTAAACGCTGATGTCTTCATTATTCTATATCCATTTCATTGTGCAATCAACATTCACAACCTGCTTAGAAACCTTCTCTCCTCGGTACTATCAAGGGGGACCTGCAGGCCGAAGTTGGCCTGCTATAAGGTTCGACTTGGTCCACCAGATGTTTCAAGTGCTCTTTTATTTTTTGGGGGGTAAAATGCTTCTTAAATATGTGGGATCCCTAATTATTAATTAATTTTAAATAATATTAATTTTTTATAATCATAGCATGGAGGGCAAAGGGACACTTTGTGCAAGAAGTCAGTCAATTCAGGGAACCCTGGATCCTACATTACGAAGATGTGAGAGGCTAGGGAAAAACAGTTAAGGAACTGTAACAGATAATTCTGGCAAGATATTTCTTCACATATTTCTCAAAACCATTCTTATAATCCCTCTGTACATCCTTGTAAGGTGTATCTCTGTTTTATGTCTGAGCTTGCACCCGAAAAATCACATTGAGATAGTAAATGTTTATAAGAACATTATCAAGTGTGGAAGACTTTTTAAACATTTATTTTGTCCAGCACCTCATATTTTTCTTTTTTGATGTTTGGATGTACACCGATCAGGCATAACATTATGACCACCTGCCTAATATTGTGTTGGTCCCCCTTTTGCTGTCAAAACAGCCCTGACCCATCGAGGCATGGACTCCTAGACCCCTGAAGGTGTGCTGTGGTATCTGGCACCAAGATGTTAGCAGCAGATCCTTTAAGTCCTGTAAGTTGCGAGGTGAGGCCTCCATGGATTGGACTTGTTTGTCCAGCACATCCCACAGATGTTCGATTGGATTGAGATCTGGGGAATACGGAGGCCAAGTCAACACCTCAAACTGGTTGTTGTGCTCCTCAAACCATTCCTGAACCAGTTTTGCATTGTGGCACGGCACATTATCCTGCTGAAAGAGGCCACAGCCATCAGGGAATATCGTTTCCATGAAAGGGTGTAATAGTCTGCAACAATGATTAGGTAGGTGGTACGTGTCAAAGTAACATCCACATGGATGGCAGGACCCAAGGTTTCCCAGCCGAACATTGCCCAAAGTATCACACTGCCTCCTCCGGCTTGCCTTCTTCCCATAGTGCATCCTGGTGGCAAGTATTCCCCAGGTAAGCGACGCACACGCACCCGGCCATCCACGTGATGTAAAAGAAAACGTGATTCATTGGACCAGGCCACCTTCTTCCATTGCTACGTGGTCCAGTTCTGATGCTCACGTGTCCATTGTTGGCGCTTTTGGCAATGAACAGGGGTCAGCATGGGCACTCTGACTGGTCTGCAGCTATGCAGCCCCATACGCAACAAACTGCGATGCGCTGTGTATTCTGACACCTTTCTATCAGAACCAGCATTAACTTCTTCAGCAATTTGAGCAACAGTAGCTCGTCTGTTGGATCGGACCACATGGGCCGGCCATCGCTCCCCACGTGCATCAATGAGCATTGGCCCCCCATGACCCTGTCGTCAGTTCACCACTGTTCCTTCCTTGAACCACTTTTGATAGATACTGACCACTGCAGACCGGGAACACCCCACAAGGGCTGCAGTTTTGGAGATGCTCTGACCCAGTCGTCTAGCCATCAACGTTTGTACCTTGTTAAACTCGCTCAAATCCTTACGCTTGTCCATTTTTCCTGCTTCTAACACATCAACTTTGAGGACAACATGTTCACTTGCTGCCTAATATATCCCACCCACTAACAGGTGTCATGATGAAGAGATAATCAGTGTTATTCACTTCATCTGTCAGTGGTCATAATGTTATGCCTGATCGGTGTACATGTTTTTGTAAACTTTTTTTGTTTTTTTTCAAAGGTTTAAGCTTCCCATTAGGATGCAGCATTATGATCCTCCATCAAATAACTATTAAATAACTAAATTATATTCTTCTGTGGTTTTGTGTTACGCGAGGGTCCTGGGGTCTCATTTATAACATTGTGTATGGACAAAATGGGGCCTGAAAGAGACTTGTGCCACTTCCCACGCAAAAGTTCTGGTCTATAAAAACAAACTGGAGAATGTGCACACCTTTAAGCAAACCCATGTGAACCTGTGCGAACATTTTGGAGACAAGGGGAACTGAAGTTGAAGTTGAATTATCATCGGTTGTAGAGATACAAGATTACATCAGGTATCATCAAAGAATGAATACTCTACACATAAGTACGATTTAAGTTTTCATCTAGCCTAGGCATGTGAAATCACTGCAGTGAACACCATCGACTGTGCTGTCATGCCAACAAAGTGGGCCACATGGAGCGCACTGGAGACATGTCATGGCTGCCAAAAAACACACACACACAGACACAAACACACACACACACACACACACACACACACACACACACACACTCTGCCTTCACCGGTCTGTTCACCCGGGCCCAGGCACACAGGGCCATACACACACTAGTGCTGAATGATTGATCGATTTTAAATTGAAATTGCGCCTAGAAACAACATGAATAGCAAACCGCAGAGGCTGCGATTCATTTTGCTGTGGGATGTGTTTAAACAGGTGTGTCAATGGTTTTCTTCCTGGTGACAGTCATGCTGGCCAATCAGAAGTGCCGTGCTCCTCGTGAACCAATCATGCTCACCAAGGCGACTTTGTTTACACCTACGCCTTGTATCATTATTACTTGTACTTACTTGTTGTTTTTGTGATAATTGTGTGTTTCATTGTTATATGTTCCACGCCAATTGAAAAAATAATAGTTAACACTTGTTGGCAGCAGTTCATATCTTCAAGTTATCGTCTTTTCATTAGAATTTAGATCAGTTAACATTTTGATGGTATATCAATGTGGTAATGCTCCATCACATGTTTTAAATCTATTACACAGTGAATATTGAACTGAAGCCTGACTTTGAAAAAGAATCGCAAATCGAATCGCAATATCGGTCAGAAAAATCGCAATTAGATTTTTTTCCATATTGTTCAGCCCGAATACACACTACTACGTCACATCATGAGATGCCATGTTAGATTCACACAGTTGGATCAGCCTGTGTTTTACATTTTTTACTTTGATTTTCATTATGATTTTTAATCCATCAACTGATGATTTTGGTTTCCATTGACTGTTACGTCAATTTGTTCTCAACAAATTATACAATGTGCATCAGTAAAGATTTTCAACTTGAATAATTCACTCATCAAAAGCTGATGTGTGATTAAAGTGTTCCCTTAATTTTTTCGAGCAGTGTATTTTTAAGCATTCATATGATTAGTCGTAACAGTAATGATATGAACAGGGTTATGTGAAGCTGAACCCCAAATTGCTCCTGATGAGCAGGTGAGCAGTGACAAGTGTTGTAAAGTGCTTTGAGCGGTCAGTAGACTGGAAAAGTGCTATAAAAATGCAAGTCCATTTACTGTACACTGAGCTGCTGTTAGGCACCACAGCCACAGCTCGACTGAATTCTGTGTGTGTGCATATCTTAGCTGCTTTGACTTGACGCACTGTAAGCCTGAGGGCAACGTCAATTACATTTGTGGCTGATGTAAACGGCGGCCACCCTCAGCTCTAATCTAAAATTGCTTTCACAGCACAGATTCCCTCAACACAGAAATTTAACTTCACCTCCTCAGGTTATAAATACATACATGGTATATTGAAGTACAAGCACGCACCGAGACAAACACACGTTCACACACCACAGATATTTCCTCCTTAGCAGAAATATCAGAACAGTGACAAACTAGGAAATAGGAAGCTGAAACTGTTCAACAAGTTAGCATTATGTGTGATCAAATGCAATACTCTATAGTTCAAATTATGTTGTTGATCATTGAACATCAGATATTACTTTCACATTTTGTAAAAATTTTAAAACATTACAACTTGTGTCACTTTTCTTCTTTTTCTTTGCCTATTGCCTGTCGTTTCAGGATCCTGAAAATAATTTAAAGATCACCACTCCCTTTGTTTTTTTCCTTTTTTTTCAAGAAAAGAATGCCACCTGCTGCTGAGAGAAAACTGGTCAGGATGGTCAAGAGTCAACCATAAACCACCAAAAAGCCAGTCTGCAATGAATGAGAAGCTGCCCGAAGACAGGTGTCCACAGTCAAGTGTGTTTTACATCAACATGAGCTGAGAGGCTGCTGTGCAAGAAAGAAGCTCTTGATCCAGACGGGGCACCTTAAAGTTCGACTGAAGTTTGCTGCAGATCACATGGACAAAGAAAAAACCTTATGGAGGAAAACTCTGTGGTCACATGAAACAAAAACTGAGTATTTTGGTCACAATGAGCAGCAATATGTTAGGTGGATAGAAGGTGAGGTCTTTAACTCCAAGAACACCACACCTACTGTCAAGCATGGTGCTGGTAGTATTATGCCTGGGGGCTGTTCTGCTGTCAGTGGATCTGGTGCTCTAAAGAAAGTAAATGGAATAATGAAGGAGGGTTATCTCCAAATTCTTCAGAAAACCTAAAATCATCAGCAGAAGATTGGGTCTTGGGTGCAGTTGGGTGTTCCAACAGGACAATGAACCCAAACACACATCAGAAGTGGTAAAGGAATGGATCAATCAGGCTATAATTAAGGTTTTGTCAAAGTCCAGGCAGAAGTAACAAAAGTCATGAAGATTAAAGCAATGGATGTTACACATTTTTTGAATATATAATTCATAATAGTCTTACAAATTCTTATAAATCTGTTGGTTACCACATATGGGGGAAAGACCTTAAGCTACCTGTCAAAATATACACACCATATGCCATATACTGAGGACAACACAGTTTGGTTTAATTTTAATGAGCTCAAAACCACAGCTACCACTACACTTATTGCTCTAAGATAAGTCTCATTTTCTCATCACAGTTCACATTTAGTATGAAGCCCAAGCAGTTCCATGGAAAACAATTTGAGCCCTAGATTTTATAGTTGATTGTTGAGTCACATTCCCAGCTCATCAAATATCAATAATATATCAATAATCAATAATATGAGTTGCCTTTTAGTCATCTAAACTAAGAAACTTCTGTGGTGTGCTGTCTTCTTGGTTGATGTCATTAAATTTAGAGAATATGTCCTGCAAAATTGACACTTGAAAATATTTGTACATTAATAAATCTTCAAGAATGTTTAATCAGTCATGCTAATTATTATTATGGTTTGTCTCCTCTGGTTTGTTGCACATTTCCCCCTGAAATATACTTGCAATAAGAAGAGAATCACTCTTATAAAACCCACACAGATGAAACCCACATCGTAGTTCTAGCCTAGTTCAGATTCAGATTCAGAATACTTTATTAATCCCCGGGGGGAAATTGTTTAGTGCACCTGTGTGAAACAATTTGCACCCTGACATGTTTCTGAGGCAGAAACGTCACATCTGTACAAGAAAAACGGATGCAAAAGCCTTAGTATATCTGTTCTGACAACCCACAAGTGGCCCACCCAGGCTGCAATGCTTGTACTGTAAGACTCTAGAGCACTCTGTTGTTAAGGGTGGAAAACAAAGTGAAGACTTCGTTGTTCATATCCATAAATCACATTTTAAAGTATTTGCCATGAAGTTGGCGCTACAGGAAAAATCATAGAATATAGACAATATATATATATCATATAACAATACAAATTTGACTATAAACCTGTACACATTTTATGCTTATACCTTTTAGAAGCCTAACAAACTTGTTCTGTGTATATCTGGACAAATCTATTCTCAAATATGCATGTTCTTCTTCATGAACAGCAACTGATCAGCATGCTCAGAGTTGAGAGCACTTCCCTGAGCAGTGATTAGCACTGGTATGAGTCTCGTGCATCCCCCTTGTTTGTAGCACGTAGGAGTGCATTTCCCACTTGTTATCAATAAAATGGGCAGTGATTGTCGTGTGGGACTCTGTGGCCCATGAAGTCCATCCATGTCTGGTGAGCACAATTCTCTCCGCAGACTGAAGTGCATCCTCCATACCACCTTTCTTCTCGTCTTTTCATACACAGCCGGAATAGCTGTTTTGGTGAAATATGTTCTCTGTATTTCATACCTTGGTTACAGTATTTGTAGCATTTGGCAAAAACTTTTATTTTCGTCCATGCTGTACGGGCGGAGGTCCTTGCAACTAAACACAGCGATAGAGCTTTGCTTTTAAATTTGCATTCACTGCTGCAGGTTGACTTACAATGTTAGCATTAGCCACGTTCACAACGAGGATATCATGGTGGTGGCATTGCATGTTCGTGGTGTTGCCTGTTTACTTTACTTTCGCCAGACAGTTCTTGCATATTGTTGTTATTCTTTATCAATTTTGTTTGTCCTATTAAACATGGCTGGGACATCTCTTCATGTAACTTTCTTCACAGATTCTAATTAACATTTCGAAAATATTGTTTTTTTTACATTTGTGAATAGATTATGAATCGTGGGAGATAAGAATCGCGATTGATTTTTATGTGAATCCATTAATTTTTTTTACCCACCCCTAAGTCATAGTGCCAAAAATAAAAAGGGAGTTGTCACCTGGGAAGCATGAATGTTTCCGAACAAAAAAAATCCTCAGTTCATAAGCTCTTACCCGTATCAAGCTCTAATTTAAGATATAAACTCATGAACCAACTCTACAAAAACAGATTGCAGTCTTCCAGGCAATGGTGAAAGAAAACAGTCACAGCAGGTTTCAAGGCAGCAGTCAATCAGGTAAAGCCGGTCATCTTTTTCTATTGATAAGACATTAAACAATCCTTTGCAATCCAATGAGAGCTTGTTGAATGTAGCCCTGGCCGACTTGCAAAAGGAGATCACACTTATTGACGTGCCAGTGTGACAGTGTGTTAACTTCATAACCTTCTTCAAAGCCAAAATTGAAAATATCCACCCAACACTGACTGCTTCAAATATCTCTGCATCCTCTCTGCACTCTTTGCCTACATTTTCCTTCAGCTCTCCACTTGCCAGCTTCAAACTGCCAACTGTCTCTGAAATAACTGGACTCATCCATAAATCCAAATCATCCACCTGTCAGTTAGACCCCCTACCTACCCACCTGGTAAAAGTCTGCCTGCCTAATCTGTCCTTTTTAATAACTGACATCATTCATTTCTCACTGACTTTTGGTGTTGTTCCATCATCACTAAAGACTGCAACAATAAATCCAACACTCAAGAAACCTGGCCCAGATCCAAATGATTTGAACAACTTTCGTCCCATCTCAAACATGCCATTTCTCTCCAAAATACTAGAAAGAACTATTGCAGCTCAGGTAAACACCCATCTGTCTGCCAACAATCTCTATGAACAATTCCAGTCTGTTTTTTGTCCCCTCCACAGCACGGAGACAGCCCTGGTGAAAATTACCAATGACCTCTGGATGGCATCTGACTCTTTCTCAAGAAATTTGATATTCAATTCCAATGTTACGCTGACGATACCCAGCTCTACCTTTCCACTAAGCCTCCTTCCACTCTGCCACCCACAGCTCTATCCAACTGCTTACTGGAAATTAAATCATAGTTCTCACTCAACTTTCTTAAACTCAACAGCGACAAAACTGAGGTCCTCCTCATTGGTACCAGATCCACCTTAGCAACACTCAACACTTTCTCCATGTCCATCAACAATTCCACTGTTTCTCCATCACCTCAGGTAAAGAGCCTGGGTGTCATCCTGGACAGCACTCTACCCTTTGAAGCCCATATCAATAAGGTCACTCGGTCTGCATACTTCCATCTACGCAACATCAATCGTCTCTGTCCCTCACTCACACCAACCTGTGCCGCTATCCTTGTAAACATCCTGATAACATCCCGTCTGGACTACTGTAATTCTCTCCTCTTTGGTCTTCCTCGGAAATCTCTTCATAAACTCCAACTGGTCCAGAACACAGCCACTCGTATCATCACAAGAACTCCCTCTATTGAACACATCACTCCGGCCCTGCAACAACTTAATTGGATTCCTATCAAATCCTGCATTGATTTTAAGATTTTACTCCTCACTTTTAAGATCCTTCACAACCTGGCACCATTGTATCCCTCTGAACTTTGTCACATCTACACACCTTTCCGCACTCCCCGATCCTTTTCTGCTATCTAACTCTTTGCCCCATCTGCCAACTTAACTACCATGGGGTCAACAGCTTTCAACCGATCTGCCTCCCGCCTTTGGAACTCTCTACCACCAGACATTTGCACTTCTGACACTGTCTCCACCTTTAAATCCTGCCTGAAATCCCTTTTTATTCCGAGTGGCATAATCTGTCTCACACTATGTAATCACATTCGTGTCTATTTACTGTACTATTACACTATTCATATTCATATTTATTTGTTTATTTTTGCAAAATTGCACAACGTCACTTTGCAAACTTCCTGCCTGGTTAGATATTAAAGCCTTGGTCATTGAAATGGGATTTAATCCCATCTGCACTCCTTCATAACAAATTTGATTTAGCCGAGCAGAAGGAAGGCCCCCCTATCAGCAACTTCTTCATTTCTGGAAGAGGATAGTCTGGGTAGAAGAAAACTAGAGAGATAGAGAGTAGCACAACACTGCCTTTTAATTAAAGGAGTACATCGACAACAACACCTCCACTGTGCAACTTGCCTATGTGTATCATGCACAACAGAAATGGGGCTTCTGGTGAAAAGGAAATCTTATTTAGATTTAATTTTCTGATGGGAGGTATATGAACAGTACATCAGTCAGGCACACTTATCAAGTCTTTAGGCCAGAATGAGTATTACACACAGAAAAGGATAGGCAGATAGCTGAGGACTAATAAAAGGAGTAAAGTGTCATGTGACCTAATGTTCAGTGATTGGTGAAAGTCTCTTGTGTCATGAGAATGGCCTGGACTGTTATAAGCAGATGGAAACCACCACAATGCTTTCTAATTTCAACTATGAAATCATTTCTATTCTGTCATGACTCCCAAGCGAGAAAATTTCTTTCACATATATGCATTTGACTAAACCTTTATTCTCTGTGTCCACATTTGCTAATTACAATGCAGAATCCATTGACACATGTAATTAAATACTTGTAACTGTATCTAAAAATAAGAATATGCCAAATGCATCTTGGAATACATTAAAATACACTGTAGATGGAGATTTTATATATGCAGGAGCAAGACAGGTAATAAATACATCACTGCATCAACACCATCAGCCTTTGTAGAACCTGATGTGACTGGAGAAATCACTGCACATAATGTAATAACTGCCTGACTGGTTCCCAGTCACAGCCTTAAACCCTCCCAATCATCACATAAGTAGACATATTTTGGGGTTCTGATAACCTGCTGAATTACATCACATGCAACTTTGTCCTTGCATTTACAGGTTTTTCCAAGTTCAGCATCTAAGTCAGCATCCGGTAAGGTTGATTCTGCTAATTCGAAACAAAACAGCAACACTGAGGATCTTTGAAGTAACTCAAACTGACCTGCTCAAGGATCAGGTCTTTTGCAGCCTTAAGACCATTTTCAGTTCAATCAGTCCTGCTTAGTTTGGGTACCAGAGCCAACTGCTGCTGATCTTATCAATCTAAAATGCCAGCGTTCTCACTCCCTTTGCTGGGGTAACAAATCCCTATAGCTTCCACACTTTTGAGGACAAGAAGGCTGTCTTGGTGACAAATTCACTACACTCATTTCAGAGTTGTACAGTTCCATTACTCTATTTAGTCGAAAGTTGGGAGTGTTCCCATACATAGACTTTACTTGGACAGGACGCCCAGATATATTAACTGCCATCCAAGTGCCCTGTGACCAAATTTAGCATTTTATACTTTTTTTGTACCCGTCTGAGTGAACAACACAGTCGATTACCTCATGGACAGTTTTGCCCTAGCTGTACACTTTCCGTCAATCACACATGCCCTGAGAGAGGGAGATGTTCTCTGGTCTTATCCCTTTCATGAAAAGATTGATTGTGGTGCGACCTCTCCTATTTAATGTAGGCCTACTTAAGCTGTAGTTTTGTATAGTTTGTAATTGCATTTGGTTGTTGCGATGGGCAATTAGATTTACCACTTAATATTCAAAATATTCGTGGCTATTAACAGGTTAATCTAAGTTTTATTTATTTTGAATAAATGTGTACGAAAAAAGTCTGCGGCAGCAGCAGGGAGAAGCCGAACAAAGAGATGAAAAAAAGGAACTTTTTGCTTTTGAGTCGGTCAGTCGGCAGTCGGCAGTCGGCAGCTTCCGGGTATTTCACCATGTGTGGAGGTAAATAAGGACTTCGAAAATGGACTTGGCTGTTGTGAGTGCGAGCTCCAGTGGCTAGCTGGTCTCTGAGACGACGAGGTAAAAGGGATTTTCTTCCGACAATCCACAGCAGTCAGCCATTAGTTCACCTGCAACCCCTTCAGCTCCAAGGAGTGAAACTGTGCCTGCTGCTGTTCGGACTTTGTGACTGAGCTCTGAGACCACCGAGTGAGAAAGAAAATGCCCCCCCACCCCGAGGGTCCTCAGGTTGCCATCAGCCCACCAGCGTATCCCACCCGCTTCGAGGTGCACTACAGGGACTTTTGTGACTGGAGTGAGTGAGTGAGACTGTGAGTAGTCACCAGTTGTTTCTGCATCGTCAAAGTCAGCTGGCTTCAACTGTATTTGACCACCACACTCCACAAAAATAAGTATTATTTAACTCTCTGAAGTCCAGGGTATAATTGGCCATTTTTGACTACTTTTAATTTTACCTTTATATTTCACCTTAAAAACGGTTTACCTTGCCTTGTTTGGTGTCATTTTTTTCAGCACAACCTCACATGTGTGACTGTACTGTTATTTTTTTCATTTTGACATACTGTATTAACACACTGGACCTAAAATCACACAAAAAACATAAAATCTGAGTAGGAAAATGTTTGATTCTTTACTGTGAAAACCACAAACCATTTTTATAACTTAGAATGCAAATATAAATTGTTGTTTGCTTAATTTGTACATACGTTTTTGAAATTCACAAAGTTATATACAACTTTTTTACATTAAAATGCAGGCAATGCCTCGGGCTCAGGTCTCCCTCAGCTCCTCCCAGCTCAAAGAAGAGCTGCACTGTCTCCTCCACATTCAGTAGAAGCCTCATTGTTTTGCCACACAAAACAAAAAAACATCTACACTACACACTAAACACACTACACTACATAATAACTACACACTCCAAACAGGCTTAATGTCACAAATCTCTTGAATCTCAAAACTCACTATCACCAACGCTGTCTCTCTTTCTCCACCGTCCCTCCCACAACTTTCTCCTCGTCCTAAGCAACCAAATGCCGTGCATTGCCATATATTTTTTTTTTGATTGGTTGATGTGGTGCATTTTTCCAGCAATAGGAAAGGGAGTGTCACATATTTTTTTGCTCGCAAGCACTTTCTGCTTACATTTTTTTTTATCATAAGTCTGGTTTTACTTGGCCTACCAACACAGTTTAAAAACTGGTATATAGTTTGCATCCACACTTTCGACACAAGTTGAAACGGAGACTCAGTGAGGCTGCGCCTTGCTGCTACATCATCTTAAATTGGTCACGTGATTTGGACGTGCCGTCGACTTCTGAGGGTTGAAAATGCTATAAGAGCTCTTTTGGTGAGTTTAATATTAATCCAGGTATTTTGTGGTAAAGTTCATTAACAGTGAATGAACAGCAGAACAAGGTTTAAGGAACATTACACTAAATTTATTGGTTTGAGTTGTTAGATGGATGGATGGAAATTTCATTTTTTGAAAAAGGTCAGAAAAGAAATCCAAATTTTGTTATATTTTGTTATATTTACTAAAGTTTTCATTACGATCTGACAGTAGAATAAGATACATCAACTGTATAAAAAAAAAAGAACTGTCTGTGGCTCCACCCAGTGGCTATAAGTTGGTTTGCAAGAATCCACTGCTCCAGAAATCAACACAACCAATCACAGCTAAGGGGAGTGTCTGAGAAGTGTCAATCATGCTGGCAGCCCCCCTCCCTCGTGCAGTGCCCCTCCCCCGCTCAGCCCCTGCTCTCACCTGGTCAGATAGGCTCAAGCTCAAACTCAAACTGTAAACAATGGCGGAGAGGTAACAGAGCAGAAAAATGCCCTACTATTGCCCACGTCAAAGAGAAGAAATAGGAAGACTGACGAAGAAAAGCAGTGTTAAAAGAAAGAATTGGACCGTGCCAGAAGGAAACTAGGACAAATATTGGAGCGTCATTTCAGAGGTGGAGGGAGCTGCGGGATTTGTAAAGACTCAAGAGCGCCACAGAGTTGTCCGCTTTTCTGCTGGACAAGTAAGAACCCCTGCTTGATATATGTTTCATTCTACTTTTTAACCACAAGGCTAAGATGGCGGTAGTTACAGTAATACTTGCAATAGAGCATATCGCCTTATGATGTTGCAGTCGAGCTACGTAGCTTGTTGGTAAAACTAGCTTGTATGTTAACTCTAGTGTTCAGCTTTGTCTTTATGGCTACTGGTTAGCAAAAGTGTCTTTCAAGTGTCCGGGCAGTTATAACATTAGTTTGTGTTCAGTACGCTCTGAAGTGGTTGAACTAGTTTAGAGAAATAATGTTACCCATGCTTCAGAAAGGCAGCGTGGCGTTGCACCGGGTAATGATTACCTGGTAACTCCGTCTACCGCGATGTAAGGAATATTGTTTGTTACTCGGGATATCTACAGTGACTCAGCATGAGGCTCTCGTCATTGTAATTTAGTTGTATTGATCAGAAATAGAACAATCAGGGCTTATTTTGTTGCCCTACCAAAGCAATGGGCATTCAACCCAATGTGAATGTACCATCTTGTGGCGAGGGGCAATGAAGGCAGGGCTGCAGCACAGCAGAGAATTACTGACTGCAGCTTTAACTGTTATTTAATTTGGGTGGTTAGATATATTTTTTCTCTTTTCTGTTAATACATTTTAAGGTAATTAATTGGATACATAGTTGTCATGTGATTCATTTTAAGTGCACTTAACTACAGTAAGACTACATAAAGAAGGTACATAATAGTCCTTTAACACTGAAATGAAAGGGACATTGTTATCCTCTTAAAAGAGTACATAAATACATAAAAAAGGGTTAACTCAGTCATTTAAGGGAATTAAGTTTAGAATAGAATAGAATATGCCTTTATTGTCACTATACACATGTACAATGAAATTGTGAATGGCTTTCTCTTCAGGTCAGTAGAAACAAATAGTGCAAAGCAAGAAAAGGAAAATATACCAAATAAAATATGTAGTAAAAGTATATGCATATATACAGTAAAAAGGAAAAACAGAATAAAAATATATAAGTATATACTGTATACAGTAAAGACAGAGGTAGCAGCTTACGAACTTAGGGCACTGCTGATAGGAAAGGTTACAGCAAGCGCACAATGTAATTTGGTACCAGGTACCATCTGATTATCAGATTGTATAGCTTTGAACAAACCTCTGCCCTCCAGGGCCCTTATCTATCAACAGTGCATATGCACGGATGTGTGTGCAATGGAAGTGTATAATCATTCCTGCGCAAAGTGTGGAATTGATCAACTTATAATTGGGAATGTGTTTGAATATAAGCACAGCTCTGACCATGCTTGTGCACAATATCCAATGGTAGAAAAGGGAAACTTCAAATAGAGAGCATGGCATCACAGCATTCATTAAACAATCTCAACATCTACATAATACATGTTTTGTCGAGTTACAAATAGACATGGAGCCTACTTGGTGTCAGCTATTTGAAAATGTAACATGGGTTATCTTCCATTACTGGGAGAGTTATTAAACCATGTGCTCAACAGGGAGTGAATTTGTTAATGTGCTAATCTGTCTGCTTCTGAGTAGGTAGCACTTCCCCAAACAGATATTGCTGGATTTATGCCATGATTCCAGAGTTATGTCAGAGCGAGAAAGTAAACGTATGAAAGCCATTTCTGTGCACATCCAAGTCCTGGGAATGGAATGTTTTGATACCACACATGGTTCATTGAAGGCAATTCTGATGCAAATGACCCTGAACATGCAAACACTTGAGAATGATCAATTACCTTATGATTTATACTGGTGTGTGTACTGGTGTGGCTGACTGTCTCTGTACAGGAATTACATTACTTCAATGTATTCTCAGTGACAGTGCTCAGAAACAAGGCCCCAAAGATGAGAGAACAACTTGGAGCACACCATTTTTCTGCCAACTTGGACATAGACTGGGGAGACTGATCGTATGTATTTACATATATTGTACATACAATCTTGAATCAACATAAAAATTAGCATAGGAATTATGGGAGAAATCTCTGATCATAAAGGAATGTTTGATTCTGTCTGTCTGGATTCTGATAATTTGTGCATTGACAGGGTTACTCAGTGTCCTTGACACTTGCCTTTCTGGGTGTCTTGAGGTACAAATGTAATGTTACTTTAAGCTTTGGGTGAGGCTGCATTCATATATACATGCTATACCAAGATATCAAGTATGAACAACTGAGGCTCATTATATTTCTTCTTTTATTCATCAAAGTCAAGACTGACACGAGGCACCAATTTTCCGCATCAAACAGAGCATACTTAGCATAAATACTGAGAGAATGATTTCCATTAAAGTCGGGCACTTTAAGGGCTGAACAGATGTTAGGGATGTTGTGTGTCAATAAGGACACATTAACACAACAAGCAGGCTTCTTCTGCTGTGTTGGAAGTAGCAGTAATATTGAACGTGTGTTGATGTGAATCTTTGATCTGAACTAGCCTTGGAGCACACTGAGATATTCCAGGTCTGCCTGAATCTGAGGCATCCACTGTGAAGGCTGATGCCTCAGTTAAGTGACAGACACAGCTTTGATTAAGGCAGAGAACATTTCAGGTTTGCCATGGTCGACCCTGCTACCAAGTTGGTCTGCAGCAGTGCCACTCAGTATAATTATCCCCAGGGTACGAATTACACAGTGGCTTTCAGGGGAGCCTCATTTTCTGGTAACACCACTACTAAATGGATGTACGAGGAAGTGCTATCATTTGCAGGATTACTGAAGGAACTAAAACTATTGTTACTCCCAGAAACAGTTAACATTAATATTATAGAGGCTAAATAACAACATAAATGTACCGTTTCAAAAATCAAGGAATACACTCAATTATCAGATCCAACAAACAGCAACAAAAAAACTAAATTACAAAAGCAAGGTAACATTTTGGTGCTTCACACAGCCCTTCAAGAATCGCACATCACACACACTAATACTGAAAATAACATTTTTTAGCAAACTTTTGTTTTGAGCACAGAGAATTTAAACAGCTGTTTGCGGCTTGCAACACGTGCTCTTTCTCCCTCTGTCTATGACTATCCCTCTGTCACCGTCCCTTCACTTTCCTGTCGTTTTCCCATATGTCTGAGGATTGCAACAATGAGGGAAAAATGGAATCAGTGCTCAAAGTTCATTTTACCATGAAAAACAAGCAGGATAACCGAATGGCATGTTCTGACTGTCTATCAGTCTCATCAGCTGGGTGATCCCAACAGCTCGGGGAACACACTGGACACAGTAACGCCATGAAGCGCTGCAGCAGTGAATCTGTTCAAATGCACTTCTCTGCACATGTGAAGCTGATCTTTACAATCAGCTAATGAATTCCAAAGTTAAAAGGACCATTGCCTTGTGTGATCTTTTTAGAGCAGGGATAGACACAGAATTGAGTTCATTAGTGGAGAGTGTTCAGTATTCAGAATGTAGTGGGTGATTAAACACACAACATGTGCATATGTTTACTATTTTTTTGTATCAGGAACGTTAATGCTCCCATTAGCTCCCCTGTCATTTGAACCATGGTTATCCCGCTGCAGCCTCACAGCAGGGGACAACCATGGTTTGAAATGCATGTAATGGCAGCTAAGTATAGTATTGCTATTGCATGTTACACGAGGTGCTTGGAAAAACAACCCTGCCCAAGCTGGGGGTATTCCCCTGACCAGCTGTATTAAAAATGACACTAGAATTGCCCCTTCCCGATTGAATGCCTCACCAGTCAAGTCACTGTTCCTGAGCTATGGCACTGAGTGACGACCGTAACAATTTTGGCAGAATATTATGAAGTCACAGCAAAGCTGACCTTTGACCTTTTGGAATTCAAGTGTCAGAACCTAAAGCTGCACTAAAAAACGAATCACTGTGACATCGCAGTAACAACAACGGTTAACTCTGGGTAGAAAACTGGCTGTTGATTTGCATTGTAGAGATCTGTGAAGTCAGCAAACTTGTTTAATTGTGTTGCAATTTTGAGCCGCTACTGTCACATTTACAAATATGTAGTAAGACATGTTGGTCTGACCTCTCTGACATTTCTGCAATTCTTATTTCATGTACTTTGTTACTTTGGTAGAGTCTTTGATATCGATCCAACAGCACATCTCGGTCTAACTGCTAGGCAAGCTCAGACTGTAATTTTCTTCAGTCTCTAGTTCAACAGGTAAATTAGGTCTCCATGTTACTGAACGTTTTGTTATTCATAAGATATGACAGCATCACACATGCATTTTAGATCAATTAGACACATAGACTTGAAAAAAATAAGTAAGAGTAAGAGTAAAAAACACAATTCAATTGCAGGGGTGTTCGACGCAGAAGATACTGTAAATTAATACTGTGATTTGGTCTGTGGAACTTTTGTCTCCCACCTGTCACAGTTACATTTCTCTGCTATAAGCTCTATACAGCTCTACAAGCTTTAATCATTTTTATCCTATTAGACATTGGAGTACGACTTGTGAATTGTTGTATAAGGGCCAGGAATGTTGGGTTACAGTGACCTTGACCTTTGACCACAAAATTTTAATCATTTAGTTTTTAACCCTCTGGGGTCGACGGACACGCCGGCACATCCAAATCATGTGACCGACGTAAGATGACATGACAGCAAAACACAGCCTCAGTGAGTCTCCATTTCAACTTGCGTGAAAGTGCAGCCTTCAAACTATACACCAGTTTTTAAATTGTGTTGATAGGCCGATTGGTGCAGGAAGAAACGGTTAAAACGGGCTTTTCTAACAGAAGTGTCTGCAAACAGGAAGTGCTTGCAAGCAAAAAAACACGTGGCGCCCCCTTTCCTGTTGGTGGAAAAAGGCACCACATCAACCAATCACAAAATGATATGGCAAAGCGCGTGCTTTGGTTGCTGAGGAACAGGGGGAAGTTGTGGGAGGGACGGCGGCGAAAGAGTGACAGCGATACTGACAGCGACAGTGACAGCGATAGAGACAGCGTTAGTGACAGTGAGTTTTGAGTGTATAGTTAGTGTGTAGTGTAGTCATTTTTTTGTTTTGTGTGTCAAAACAATGAGGAGACTGTTGGATGTGGAGCAGGCAGTGCAGCTCTTCTATGAGCTGGGAGGCGCTGAGGGTCAAAATGAAAAAATAACTGAACAGTCACACATGTGAGGTTATGCTGAAAAAAAAAACACCCAAAAAGGCAAGGTAAACAGTTTTTAAGGTGAAATATAATGGTAAAATCAAAAGTAGTCAAAAACAGCCAATTATACCCTGGACCTCAGAGGGTTGAGTCCAAATGGACATTTCAGCCAAATTTAAAGACATTCCCTCAAGGCCTACTTGAGACAGCCTGTTCACAAAAATAGGACAGACGGACAACCCGAAAACACAATGCACCGGGCCATGACTATCACTGCATGGAGGCCTAAAAAACTCTGCTTACTTTCACTCTGGCCAATCACTACATGAAGTACATACATTCACC
The DNA here is from genome assembly GCA_039737535.1 of Lagodon rhomboides. Taxonomy (NCBI): domain Eukaryota; kingdom Metazoa; phylum Chordata; class Actinopteri; order Spariformes; family Sparidae; genus Lagodon; species Lagodon rhomboides. Next base: position 4,708,152 of record CM077785.1, on the reverse strand, counting down.
GTCCTTAAGATGCAGTCTTGTGAAATTTCTGTTGCGTTCCATAATGTTGGAATTGAAGTTGCTTTTTTACTCTTTAAATTATGGACCAACAGCTCTCTTCATCTACATTCTGGATCATATTCTTTAGTAAAAACGAAGCAATCTCTGCATCAGCCCAACATGAGCGAAACATTACACTCCAAAGTTCTGATGTTTTATATGTCTGCTGTCCCTCTGACAATGCACACACACTGCACATAAAGCATACATAAAATGTAATAATTCAGTGCACATAACACACACGTCTGGTCTTATGCACGCATAGATTGTAACAGGAGTACAGGCATGCTGACATTGATCTGTCTACTATAAACATCCTTAAATGTCCACTGTGTAACAGCTAGCCGTAAACAAATACTAGCATCCTACATTAAACCTATTATCGCCAGGGAAGCCTGTTTGAAAATCTTATCAGGGAGCCCTCTCTCCCCAAGTGAGGGATGTTTGAGAGATCCCATTTGGTTGTGTACATGAATCATTATCACAATGCGCCTTGTCAGCACACCATCTACGGGAACCAGGCATTAGCAGTGGAAATAAGATTAGAGTGGGAAAAAGGCATCAGAGACAGAAAGGACACAGTGATGAGCAGGGAGATTAGGAAACCCCCAACCAGAGTCTGCTTGCACAAAGGCTGACTTGACTTGACCTGATAAATAGACTGCAGTTCCGTGTCTGAGTTCAGCCGCAAAAAAGCTGTCCACTACTTGATGATCAAAAGTAGGTATATTTCTTGATATTATCCAAGTAAATTAGGACCATTTTCAAAGTTAAAAGGTTCCAAGTGAGCTGAAGCTTCCGAATGCACAACTCAAAAGAGTACCTCACCCATTTAGAATATTTATTGATATAATATTAATTGTCTGACTTATGCTAGTGACTTGGTCACTGTGTTTGGAAAATGTTACCGGCATATCTGTTGCACTCAACAAACTGTTTTAGCAATTTTAGTGCAGGCATCTACGAGAGGACACAACTGCAATAAGACTGCACAATTTTTGTGCAGTGTATTAAACAGCCACTATATAACTGTACATAATCTGACCAGACAGCTGTTGTTGGCATCCACAGATGAAGTCGTTCATTGTGGATTTCAAAATTGACTCTGAACTGAACTCAATTTCCGAGAATTCCCAAGTCTTCACACCTATGTGCAAAGACTGCCAAGAGACCCAGCTCTGAGATACAATTTGTCAGGGTGACAGACCACCCACTGACCAGACTTTGTTCTCTCACTCCTCTACCTCTCTCCCAACGGGGCTGCCTGCCTTCAAGTTCTCTTCTCCTGGATTCTTCTGGGACCAATAGCTGCTGAGAGATGCCAGCTGCATTCCCAGCAGGCCCAAAGAACTTCCTCCTCACAGCAGCAAAGCAAGGTCCTGCTAGTAGTTCCATCTCAGTTAGCACAAGCAGCTGAGATGCAAAGCTTACCAGCTAACGCCACAATCCACGGAACATGAAGTAAGTTAGCATAGAGCTGCTATCCCTGCAAAGTAATGGAGCGACCAGTTTCCTCCACCTGCTGTCTTTCATCAGACCTTGCACAGCAGGAAAAGCACTGTTCATCATTGGAATTACAACCTTCTCCTGCTTGGCTCATCAGCCAAGGAACCATCAGCACCTTTTCTTCAAAGACTGGTAATGTTGAACTGGGCCTAGATAGCACACAGCATAGCATAGTATGGATAAGCACAGAACTTTTAACTCTGGTTGATGTAATGCACATGTGCTGGATCTATGTGTTTGTCCACTGTTTTGGTGTTATTGTAATCTCTGTGTAGTCAGGTTATTGGTAGTTTGCTTTGCTACATGGCTAATTTGACATTAGTTGAATTATGCTTTACCAGACTCAGGGTCTTTACATACAGCTAACCATCTTCTATAACTTGGCATCACGTCACACACACACCAATCACATCCTTCGACCATTTCAGCTGTTATGGCTATCTTGGTTGTAGTTATGAAGTTAATTATGAATAAGAGTTACAAACAGTTTAGTACCTTTTTATGAGACTGATTTTTGTGAATTGGCTCTTTTCCCTTCTTGAAGAGTGGTGCTCTTGAAGCGATTTAATGACAATTGGATCGTATTATTTATCATGATTAATAATTATCCCTGATAATCATTAATTATTATTGATGGGCAAATTAAACCCAAAACTCCCCATAAATGTTGCATGAGGCACTACGCTGTGGTATAGAGATACAGCATCTTTCTTTTTTTTCCCTTTGTTGGACAAAATATGGAAGAACAAAGAATGTGACATTTAGTTATATTTTTTAATGGACAATACATCAGTTGTCATGAGAAAATCTGATTTGCACGACTTTCTATAATCACAGAAATTGGTAATTTCAAGTATGTGTATTTCTGATCAACCAGATTTGGTCACATTTTCCTTTTGTTTTTAATTCCTTTTTATTGAAGGTTTGCAAATGAGACAGGTACATTTAATTTAGGTGAAGAAGATGACAGAAAGCAGGAAATGATTCAAATAATTTTCACTGTCTCAACAGTTCATCATCTTAGACATTCATACAAAAAATCAGAGGATCCACTGATGGAAGTTGAAAATGGTATATGTTCTGAACATTGGTCCTTTTTTGAGTGTTAAAAAAAAATAATAAAAAAAGAAATAGAAGAACATATTGCTAAAACTGGAAGATATTTTGCAAAAATGGCAACTACTGTAATAGTCATATAATGGAAGCTGATATAACTTGAATGCAAGTTAAAAAAAGAAAACACAAAATGCAGGAAAAGTGCACAACTCACAGTTTCTACAGTAACAGACATGGGCCCCTTGGTGGGCTGGAGACTGGTGCTCAGGAGGATGAGGGGGGTTAGTGATGGACATATGGGAAGACTATGGATCCAGCTGCGCTCTCTGTAAGCTAAAGCCTCACTTCAAAGTCCATCTACTCATCCAGCAGCCTTGGACAGCCCTTGTTGAAATGCACAGATCTTAGCGAAAAACCAAGGGAATCCACTACAGATCAATCTGGCTAAGCCATGCCATAGACGAATACCAATGATGTTCATTAAGACAGCAAATGCTCTCCAAGGTCACTTGAATCTCATTTAAGAAAGTGAACAGCAAGCCTTTAGATTGTATCTGGGAAATCTAAAAAAATGAACAAAAGTCTCCGATGCATTCCCACAGCGATCCTAGGAGAAGGTGATGTTCAAAGCCCTACCAAACCCCCAAACCAGCCTTATGAGAGATATCGAACTACATGCCATCTGGACACCAAGGTCCCATTATGAAACTGAAGATTAGAGGTGAAAGGAAATGAAATGAGCCTGAGCTCTTTTACAGAATACAAGACAAACAATACTCTTCTGGCTTGGAATAAAGCTTGTAACATGTCTCTGTTTGCTTCTGACATTCAACTTAAATGGTTTTAGAATTCTTTTTTATAGCTGCTGGGATGGCAATATAAAGCCCACAATCACTAACGTCATCCATAAATACTTTATAGCACAACATCAGCATAAATTAGGCGTGTTATCACTTCCTGCACCCTGTTGTTCACATATATTTACAATCCTTTAGTCCTGACATGAATAACAGGGCCTGTTCAATTCTTACCAAACTTGTATCTCATATATCTAAGTCAGGATTCAAGGGCACAGTAGCCTGTATTAGGAGAGTAACAATGGGTCTGTCAGCACTCATTATGATTTCCTCACTAAGGAGTGTGGAGTTGTTTTATTAAAGATGACAGGCAATTCAATCCTCATTGAGCTGTGTTTTTTGTATAATTAAAAAAATTAATACAGAGAGATACAAAGATGAGGTGGGTTTTCATATTACAATACCAATAATGATGAAAAGAAGAAGATCGTAAGTATCTATTAGGTCTGATGACTAACGACTGTGACTGTTTACGCCACATTTTTGTACATTCAGTTTGTGGTGTATATGATACCTGCTGTACTTGTTGAGAAAATGTTGCTTTGATGTTGTAATTAAGCAACATTTACCCTGTGTCCCAACTGTTCATTATCCACTTTGTTTTGATGGTGACCCCTGCTCACAGGGGAGTTAACAAAGCTTCTTTTAACCAGACCCAGCAGTCTTACAGCAAACATGGCACATGATAGAGCCTCCAAGACTGACAAAGATCAATTTGAAGTGAGGGGATGGAGGTGATTTCCAGCAAGTTTTGCCAGGACTATGACTCCAGAGACAAAAAGACACAGCTGGCAGAACAAGGGAAGGCATGCAGCACCAGAGGAGTGAGCAAGAGTCAGACACCATATCACATCATCAATATGCTCACATCTTACCCTTTAATTGAGGATTTATTTCCACAGAACTAGAGGTGATTGTGGACAGACAAACCAAGGGTTGGAATGAAGCCAATGTGCAATATGACAATCAGTGCAATGAATAATTCCAAGACTCCAAGAAATGTGTCACAATGTCAGAAATACATGTACATGTACACGATTCAATGAGATAGTTGAATATGTCAAGATATGACTCCACTGGCCACTCGGTGAGGTCGTATGTCCACTTTGATGGAGGCAGACTGAAAGGACACTCATCATCATCCTAATACCTAAAAAGACATACGGTTTTCTTATTTCATGCTGCTGAATTTGCAAATTTGTCAGAATTTGTATTGACTGCCATTAAAAATAAGAAGGATTGTTTTCACTCAAAAGGGAGCAGGGACGTGCCATTTCATGGCACTTTTACTGGTTTTATTTCATCTGTAGATATTTGTACTGTGGCAAATTTATTCTATGGCCAGCACTGGGACCTACAATGATAAATATTGTTAATTTATCACTCATGACTGGTGTTGTCCCTGCTAGTGTTAAGTCAGCTGTGGTTAAGCCTCTACTTAAGAAACCACGTCTTGACCCAGGGTCTCTAAATAATTATAGACCAGTATCCAACCTTATCCTCTGGAACCTTTTCAATCAGCTTTCAGAGCTTGCCATTCCACCGAAACAGCATCTACTAAAGTGGTAAATGACATTCTACTTATTATGGACTCAAACTCTACCTCAGTTCTCCTGTTACTGGATCTCAGTGCTGCATTTGATACAAGAGATCATGGCATGCTGTCAGACCGACTTGAAAGTCAACTTGGCATCCCTGGCCTGACTCTCACTTGGCTAAAGACACTTATCGGAAAGAACACAATGTGTTTCTAATAATAACACCACTTCAGAATTTAATGATGTGAAGTATGGAGTTCCCCAGGGCTCTGTTCTTGGCCTCTTACCTGCAGTATTAGAATTCACATTGTCATTTGGTTAATTCTGATTAACATTACATTCCTCTGCTTTTGTCTTATGTTTTCTGTCCCCACAAGATGCAAGCTGTGTCGCTCTCTCGCTGGCTAAATAATTACATTTGATTTGATTTAATTAGATTCAAGTATTTTTACAAATTCAAAAAGATATATTTACAAAGAGACGTTTCCAGAAATTATAGCGCATTCAATTAAATGCAATGTCCGTTACAAGATGCATGAACATGACACCAGCAGCATGAACTGATTTAACCAGTAGAATTATCTTGCAGCCTGTTAAACATTTTATATGATAACCATTGAAATCAAAAAAAAAAAAAGAAAAGAAAAGAAGAAAGAAGGTACTAAGCAGGCAACTTCGTTCGTTTATGCATCAGGCTGGTGTTAAGTGTTAATAATATAAACACATATATTCTCTAAATTCGAAATTAGCCTCTTGGATTAATTCAATTCATTGGAATCATTATGTGGATCGTGTTCACCCTGTCGTGACAATTTTAACAAGCAATGTCTTTTCCTTACGTGGGATCAGAAAACAGCATTCAATATGAAATACACTGCTGTTTGAGAAAACAGTCAAAAAGAGCAGGTCAAGGCAGAGGACAGGCTGTGTTTAGAGGGTGTGGGCCAACACTCACTGTCCAATGTTTATTTAATGGCCCAGCCAGTCTCCCGCCTCTCAAGTTTTTTCAGGCAGTGTTTGTACTATTACACCACTCTGCAGGGATCAAGCTACAAACCAAGCCTGTACCGGGCAAAATGCATAACATGCCTCCCTTTTCTTTGCACCGTGTACAAAGTGATCCAGTATAAAATGGTTTAAAAAAATTCTGTGGTGTTGGCCATCCATCTTCAGCGGTTCCCTCCCCCCACCATGTTGGAGTCGTCTCCTCCCCAGGCCCTTAGACAATATCCCTGCAAGCATCCCACTGGATAACTGCCACAAAACACTGAATGCCACACACAAATAATCCCCTTCTGATGATAACCAAGAAATCTCACAGCCGTGGGGAACCGGAAACTCTATTCAGAAAGCGCAAGAACAGAAACAGGGCTGGCATGTCATGGAGCGGTGACATAGGGACCCCTGGGTTAGACAAATACATCCCAGTCACCAACAATAAGTCCACTGACTGAGTATTAACAGACTGCACTGGAAATAATTAATGCATGTTAGCTGTATTATTAACTGTCCTGACCAAAAAGATATACAGTTTAATATGTATAAATAGGACTAGGCGATATATTGATATTATATCATTATCGCAAGATTAGACAACATATCACCTGGAAATCATTTTGGATATCAGCCCCAATTCATTACTGTACAGGACACCTTCCTTTCATCCAGACTCTGCCTGTTTGTCATTATTCAACATACAGTCGCTGTGCATTCTAAAAATACTAATAATGCTAATAATGACTTTTTTTCTTCATGAGCTCTTTTGACACCAGAGAACAGAAATACACATCAGAAGCATTAAAGGGCTGAATAAACTGCTGTGGCGCTTCATTTCCCTACTTGGGTCATGATGATCAGCTAACAATGCACAATGACAAACGGCAAAACTGCCCAATCAATGAGTTACCTGCCAGTCTGTATGACTTCATGTTTACCTTCTTGGTTCATTTGTAAATTGTCAATGTGAACAGGAACCAGGCCAGAACTAAAATGCAACAATGTTTTTCTTTTTTGACTTGGTCTGGACCAAATGAACCAAACTTCAGGTGTGAAAACATTATTAGTAATCGGTGTGTTTTGGATGAAGCATAAATTTAAACCTATCCCAAGTGCCATCTCCGATTCCCTTTCAGAGCCAGGTGTGCCAAGACCTGGCATATTGATATTTAAAAAGTAATATTCCTTTTCTCTAAGGTTTAGATTTCTCAGGTCTATTCCTTGTCTTTCTTGACATCCTCCCTCCTGAGGGTCAGAGGTCTTTGGATCGGTGTGTGTCTCTGAACACTCCAACACAGACACAGAGAGCCTTTCAATTACAGCATCACAATGTTAATAAAATAATTGAGTTTCTTCCTATATTCCTGTGTTTGATCCGCTACAGCCTTTAACTTACATCAGGCCTAAAGGGTTCTCCAAACCTCAAACTATAGAGCTAGGTAGAACCCTTTTCATAAAGGTCATGGTTACAGCTCTCTCACCGAGCTATTCTGTGATTCAGTGGTACACTGCTAGCTCTAAAGGGTACGTAGAGGCAACTCAATACAGAAGAAAGTACTCAATGGAACCATGTTTACCAGTTTAGCTGTTCTTTGAAGTGTTTTCCCAAAACAGCGCTCATTAGCTGCTGTTTATTTTATTCAGCTTCAACATTGTCATCTGCACCAACTCATTTTGGTTTAACTTTTCTAACCTTACTTTTACACAGTATATTTACAGTTAGTTTAAAAAAACACTTCAACTGAGGTTTTTTTTTTTTAAGTTGAGGTTTTGATAAACCTGAGCTACTTCGGCCAAGAACAGTTTATGCCGAACATGCATTTGTCTGGATATTTGAATGCACTTTTCATCTTTACTTCTGGTTTAATTAAATCCCTGGATAAAAAGAACACTTGCAAAGTCCTTGTATGTATAAGTCTTTGTATCTTCCTTTGAAATCTGATGCTAATGATGCTGAATTACTGTCTCAGTACAGCATGGATGATTATTTGTTGAGATAATACGAGTTATGGTTATGGATATATAAGTTTCACTTCTACCGACTCCTTTTCGGACACTGTTACTTTTGTTTTGTTTGTTTTGCATTATCTTGTTTTAATATTTGGTTTGAAATATAGTCATTAATTCGTTCATTCATTCAAACAGTGATGTCTTAGCTTCAGTGTTTCTTAAAGAAGTTTGCATTGAGGATAGGCTTTCACATCATGGTTGGAAATTTAAAAACACATTAGACTAAGAGCCTACCATTTGGTAGTGTGGGAGGCTTTCAGTGTGCCAGCCTGCTGACAAAATACAACTATCCCGGGCTAGTCTCTCATTGTAGACATTCTAAACATTACGTATAACTTCAACTCACTCACCACCAATGTAAATTGAATAACATCTTCATCTCCTCTAGCTGACAATATGTATAAATTGCAGAATCTGTAAAAGCTGTTAAACAGCTTAACTTAGCTTAACAGGAAGGAATGGAGTGAATTCCAGAGTAGAATTAATAGAATCATTTACCTTTGCCTCAGGATACTCAGTCACAGAGTGGGAAAAAAGTAATGGTGCTGATGTAGAATTATTATGCCAATCACTCATCTTCATTCAACTCTAAAAAGTCTCACAACATCAAAACAAACTAGTAGATTAACATGAGTTAATTAGAGCAAACAGACAAGAGCAAGAAGCATGCTAGTGGCACATTACAAACAAAATTATGAAACTGTTGGACAAAACAAACACCATACTTAGTACAGACTTAGATAATTAGCCCCAATGACAACAGGGCTAAATAACAGGATGCTTTTCCTGAGGGTGACAATGAAAGTCCTTGAGGTCATTAAAAATGAGTTGATCCTCTGCAGTGCATGAACTTGTACTTAAAATGTAATTACATTCTTGTGTACAGGACATTTACCTTGGATGGTGATTCTGGCGGGAGATCAGAAATCCAACAAATTATTACGAATCCTCCAGGGACCATGACATTTTTCAGATGTCTGGCTCTAGTCCAAAGTGTTTGACAACTAGATGGGGAGATCATCTACCACTGTACCACCAAGATTGCTCTTCTTGTGGGCCAAAATGTAATTATCTGTTCCCAAGACATACAGCAGATACATTTTAATACAAAATATGTAAACAATGTAAGTCATTAAATGACTGGCCTTATTCTGACATTTTGTGTCAAAAAAAACAACCCACAACTATATATTAATAATGCATTATCTACAACAAGTGGATATCTTAAGAAAAAACGATTGTCAGTGGATGATCAGATGATCAGATCTGTTGAGAATGAATATTTGCAACTGTGCAGATACACTGATTGTAAATGTTCATGACACACTCATTGTGTTGATAAAAACATCATGTGGGCAGAATTATATTCCAATAAAACAAAAATTTCAAAGGGGAATTTGTAGTTGTAAATGAAGGATACACTGTCCCAAGGCTACAAGTGTGGTTTCTAGTTATTAAATTAAAGCTGTTGTCGTTTTAGCTAACTTCCTGCCTTTTGCAGTTAACCCCTCCCTCCTCTTTGTCTCACTACACTTGCAAGGCAGAGAGAGCTGCCTCTGTCTTTTCTTCAAGCATTTATCTTTGGTTGTATGAAGCCCCTTTCACATAAGAAGTGTGGATAATATCTAGAGAATCGGATCAGAACATTCTCTAGGGGCCCGATTCTCCCATGCGCTTAAGTCAAAAAAGGTGCGCAAAAAAGCGCTTATCCTCTCACGCGCATTCTCCCGTCGACTTATGTCTGTCACTTAAGCGCCTCTGGCCGACTTAAGCACCTTGGGTGGAGTAACCTCAAAATCTTGCCAAATCTGGGCGTTCCTTGTCTAAACGGGCCTTACGCGTATTCTCCCACTGACTTAAGCGCTTCTCCTCTTACGCGCTTCAGAGGCTGTAGTAAGTCACGCACCACCGGAAGGTGAAACATAATATTGCACTTAAAGTTGGGATGCAGTTACAATTTACGCCACATGTAGGAATAATATTGTAAAAGAGACTCCCAGAAAGCTATCAAATGTATTCAAACAATCAATGTCACGAAGTTTTTTTCTTTCTCCCCTTATTTGTTACACAATATTATAGGCCTACAACATTTTTATTTATATTGATGTAATGATAATGTCAACCGTGATGACGACTTAAATTGGAAACACCTGGAAACATCTATTAAGATGAGTATAAAAAGGACTGTGAGGGCTGTGAGTTCACAATCAGACATCAAAATGCCCATCGTGTACCTGGCTGTGGTTCTGCGTGAATGGGAGAGGAGGAGAGCGCGTCAACGGCGCATTGCGAGGCGACGGCGCATATATCGGCCGCGTTTGGACATCCTGGGGCTCACGGATGTTGAATGCATCCAAAGGTTTCGTTTCGACCGTGAAGGCATAATGCAACTCTGCCGGCTTTTGGACGAGCAGCTCTCAACTCAGACCAATCATCCCCATGCCTTACCGGTAATTATTAAAGTAACCAGTGCGCTGTCGGTGCTTGCATCTGGCTCATTTCAGAGGGTGGCTGGTGATGTGGTCCATGTATCGCAAGCTTCTGTGTCAAGGTGTTTGACACAATTTGTGGACGCAATGTTGCACTTCACCAACCGGTTCATCCGAATGCCAGCAACAGCCGCTGAAAGACGAAGAATTAAAATAGGGTTTCACGGGGTTGCCGGGTTCCCCAATTGGCGACAGGTGGAGGTGATTTCAGTAAGCTGCGAGCGCGGTATAGGCACACCTCTCATCCTCTGTGATTTCATTGATGACTTGTAAACATGTTTGCTATTCAGTCATATGCACAGTGTTCTGATTTAAATATTTTATTGGATGTATTTCATACAGCATAAAACATGCTCTCCTTCTAAGTGTGAGGCCTTTTCAAATTTAAAGTCTGGTTTATCTTTTGCACGGATTTCAATGGCATTCACAAGTCTTAGGAAAACTCCATGTTCCATGATTTCCAGACAGCCGAAATGAATGACGACATGGCCAGGTCTGCCTCCGTTTTCAATGAATCACACCTCTCTGATGAGGCCGCCTCGATTCCCGACTTACGCGCGGTGGGTGTGTCAGAAGTCTGGATGGGAGAATCCGCGTAAATGAAAAGCGCTTAAGTCCAGCCGCGTAAATCAGGACTTACGCGCGGACGGGAGAATAGGGCCCTATATTTGCTTGTTCATACTTATCTCAAGGAAATTGAATCGAAAGCAACTGGATTTGGTTTTTGTCTTGAAGACGTTTCACCTCTCATCCGAGAGGCTTCATCAGTTCTGCTCCCTTGACTAGGCTGAGACTAGTCAAGGTCATACTTGCAGCACACAACAGGCATCACCAAAGTGGAAGATTACAAATCAGCACTCACGCTCACTGTGAATTCACTCCGGACAATAGTCTGCTCTCTTCACACATGTGGCTAACCTGGATTTAGGACGAGGGAGCGATAGGGTAAAGTCCAAGAGTTACAGTGCATGTGTGGAAGGGGATTAAGCTGTCACCAGGAGTGCTGGAATTGGTAGCTGCCATCAGACTTTACAACGCTCACTCAAAAACACACACATCATTTACTGCACTTTAAATTATTATCTCTGTATATAAAACTGCACCTCATTCTCTTGCACCTCAAGTTCCACTTACCTCAGCATTTTATTTTATTTACCTCAGTATTTTATCTTATATTGTAACTGCTTAAGCATTTTATTGAATATAGCACTTTATTGTTTCTATATTTACCCCTATCTATCTATCTATCTATCTATCTATCTATCTATCTATCTATCTATCTATCTATCTATCTATCTATCTATCTATCTATCTATCTATCTATCGTTTCCAAAAGATTTTCCAGAAATCCATAATGTTTGTTTAAGGTAATGGTGTGTTTCATTACCTTAATCATCATTTCCTTTCCATAACTGGAGGAAGTCATTGATTGAGGAATGAAGTCAGCGAACATGACTTAACATAATGTGAGTAAAACCTTAAGTAAGTATTCCCTCGTCCATGATCATTTCTGCCAGAGTGACATAGATTGATTGTCATTGGCGAGGCCGGTCACTTAACAATGAAGAGAACAACTCCCATGATCCAACACTACTACTAAGTTAGTTGTTTTGACCGAGGCACCCCGAGTGGCAAAAATCAGATACTGTGCATGTAAGGTGTAATTGCTTTTCATGCAAGAAAACAACTAGCAGCTCCAAGAGGCAATCACTCCTGGGTTTACTTCATCAACATGCAATGGCAAGATTGGATTTTGCATGATATTGACCTTGCCTCTAGAGGTGTTAATCAAGCAAATGTTTTATTACCTGTGCCAGGGAGGTTATACTGCTCTTGTCCATTTGCTGGTTGGTTGGTTTGTCTTCAAAATTACACATAAAATGCTGAATGGATTTCATGAAACTTGGAAGGAAGATGGGTCTCAGTCCACAATAGATCCCATTCATTTTTGGTGAGGATCCGTATAAAGGGAGGGATCCTAGAATTTTTTCTTACTTTCTTTAACATAGTGACAGAGAAGCTTTTTGAAAATTTTCTTTAATTTCTCAGAGAATAATGCATGGATACCGATAATTTAAAAAAAAAATGTTTTTTAGGTGGCTGATGAGCACAAGTTGATTTGGATCCAAACAAAAATCCTGCACTCACAGATTTAAACTGGTTTTATTTGATTGGATTATGGATTGGAGTAGGCTTGATTGAAAGTAAAAAAGGGGGCTGTTGGGCCTTGAAGGGGGTATTCACTCTACTGAGTGCCATTGTTGTTAGTATCTGTAGTAAATCAAACTTGAGATTGGCATGAAATTTACTGAATACCTTTGCAATCTCTAGATGATGAAACCTTTGCATTTTCAACACTCCATTGATTTTATGTTTTTTTTTTCATGGCAGTAATGAAAGAGTACATGTTACCCAGATCCAGTAACAACATTCTGTTGTACCATTCTCAGGATCTACTTTTATCCCTCTGTGCTGTACAATGTGTATCAAATCCAAGGCTGTATTTGCAGTGTTAGACTGCAGCCTCTCAGGGACATCAGTGGGACAATACACATTTTGTATGTTTTTAGATGCCAAAAATGCCAGTGAACATATTTAATCCTGTTTCATTGTGATTAGAAAAATAGATAATCCAACTACAGCCCTCATACAAACACAGTATTTGGATCTGCACCAGAGGAAAGGAAAATTATCAAATCCTTTAACCATTATGATTTAATTCTTGCCATTATGTTTGCGTCATTTAATAACTGCATATGTATAAACTAATCCAAAAATGGCAACCCCTCTGAAACACTGTTTCAGAGCCACATGTTGGCACCATGCAAAGAGTAAACAATTGCTCCAATTAGATTTTTGGCTCACATTGTGTTGTTATAGTGTTAATTATGTGTGACAGCATACAAACACAAAATCATATAATTCAAATTAATATGCATTGTTTGCACATCTGCAACAAACAACACCAAGGGCAGATGGGGAGGGGAGAACGCACCGTGCCTTCTCTTCCCACATTTACAACACCAACGCTATAATAACACGGTGTCATTTCCTCTTCAAGTAGCGTGACACCCTGAGATTAAAGCTATGTTAAAAGAAAAACAGTGACAATATATGGATGTTAATTCCTTATTCAGTTGGATGCAATGGGTGAAGAGTAAGAGAAATTAAGATTTATAGAGTAAGGCAATTACTCTAAGCTCGGTGCAGCAGCCCTTATTTAGCTGAATGGTAAGCTTGCCTTGCTTGGAGGAGCACTAATTACTGAAGCTTATAGAAGGCTTACACTAATCTTGATTGAATTTCTGAGTGTGATGTGAGATCTCCCCATCAAACTTTTTCCCACTGACAAAGAGTAACTTTTAAAGCCGATGTTTTCAAACAGGTTTAACCTATGCAAACAAATCCGACTGCAGAATTTACATAAACTCGCCTGCTATATTTCAAGAAAAGAACAAGCGAATCAACAGAAAAATGTCATCATACTAGACAATACAAATACTGCATGACATTCAATAATGATAAATATAAGCATTTTGTTATCTTTCTAGATTGAACTGTCCTTTTCTTGACATGCTTCATTAGTTCTAGCAGACGAGACATGGGTGATTCTACATATTCCACACTGTATCAAACATGTGTATGTCCTGTTTCAGATTATGTGTCAGGAATACAGGGTTACAAAAGATGTGTTTAGTCACATTAGTTCCTCACACTGATGGGCAGAATATCTCTTCACACGAGCACATCACACTTTCTTCCCCTGGCTGGAAGAAACATGATCTTTGGCTGCGAGCCATCCTCAGACATGGCAGCAGGGTGTTTGTTATTAATGTAGGATGTAGGTATAGTGCTAGTACTACTACCAAACTGAAGAGTAGCATCACTCACTTTAACTTACATTTGACTTTGTTGCCTTTCTGTAAGAAATCTTCCCACGCTTAGCTTCTTTTAGCGAGCTTCACTTTTTACTTCAGACTGCTCTAGCTAAATCAACAGCAGCGTGTCTGCAAATTAACCTATAGACCAACAAGCGCAATAGTCAAAAATGTTCTCGGATTTAACCCATTAGCATTCAACCGCTGACATTCCTACGACTTAGTATCCGTTACTACAGTAGTACATGGGTATTCAGTACTCATGGGTCGGCCATGCACATCATGTATTCAGCCTTGATTTTCAGCTCCACTAAATATGTGTTTAAGCTGCTGTAAGTAATATTTTATGAAAGTAAATGTTAAACAGCTCTTTATTCCAACAGTAATAATTGTTTTAGTGTTTGAGAGTGCTTGTTCATAAAGAGGTGGTCCCTTCTACTTGTGAATGGGCGAGCAGCAGGATCTGCCTGATTGCTGCGATGTCTGCCGATCACCGCTGTGCGTTCATGTGAGGACGACAAGAGGAGGGAGGGGATTGCTAACTCCAAAGACAGCAAGTTTGCTAAAATGATGACAACACTCGCAGCAGCTTTAAGTTGCGTGGTTGTATCTTACATGGTTTTTCATGCTATTGTGCACGCAAAATGGGTCCACAACATATACATATAACTACCTAAGTACTCAGAACCTCTTCTGTGGTTGTTCCCACTACAATAAGTGTCTCCAGTACTGCATTTTTCCATGATGACACACACATAGACACACACACACACTCACCCACAAAGTGAAAACGTGACAAAGCACTGCTGTTCATGTTCCTGATTTAGATTTGATAGAGAATGGAGCCTTAATTGAATACCTCCCAGATAATGTTTTTTTCTAAACCATGCAATAGGAGGATAAAAGTAATGAATAGATGAATTCCTCAGATTTCATTCTTCATGGATTGCAGACTGTTGGTGTATGAGCTGGATCAAATATGCACTTATGTTGCCAGGATTTTGTATCGTGTCTTGTGCTTATGGGGCTGTGTTTGTGTGATTGTATTTTGTTTGTATTTAGATTGTGCTATCTCCTACAGCGTTATTAATGTGAGGATTATCTTTAGGTTTAAATGATGATGTGCAGTATTGTGCTGGGAGATCACAGTGGGGTAACATGATTGGTTTGTTGTTTGTTGATGGTTCTACTTCCATTATGAATATGTGATAGAAATTATTTCACAAAATATATTAGATTATATTTAATTATATTCTACTATGATATACTACATCTAAGTATTTTAACCAGCTTAGCTATGTTAGATTAATCTTTATTATATACTGAATTATGACTTGTATCAATAGGTATTCTTGATGATGATTGATAGTAATTGAGATAAGTTTGAGCTGTATGCTTTGCCCTCACTAAAATTTGTAATAAACCTTCAACTATAGTTAAAGTAGAGTTTTGGACACTGATTCTGTGTCTCTTTGATGGAAGTAAAAAGAAGGTAATAAGTGTGCAAAATATCTTAAAGGTTGTTAAACAGTCCCTTAGGGTTTACCAAAAGCCCCTAAAATTCAACCTATTCAACCAAATATGACTCAGGGGCTATTCATGTCAAGCGCCAAGCCAGAGGAAGCAGGGTAGACGTTCGGACGTAGACAGTGAGAAGCTAGGCCAGGCTCCTCGCTACCAGCTTAAGCAGTGCTTTTGCTGTTTAAATCCCATTTTAAAGTAACACCTTGTAGGTTTAGGGACCTAACCCTTTATAATGGAGATCTGGTCCAGTACCTCCTGGACAGGGGTAAACCCGGGTTTCTAATACCTGTCAGAAATGTAGTGATCAGTGTCGTAGTGGCGTAGTGACACATTCAGGTTGCATCTGCTTCCTGGTGGATGGTTATTTGGAACCTGCTAAAATGAAAAATACATTTCACTGTCTCTTGTCAGTTGGCTGAGTGTGGTCAGGTACCGCACAGGCGACTTTAATGTGTACCGACTGCCTAAAGCTTCAGTCGGCATTTCCTAACAGTAGGTGTGGAATCAAAACCAAAATAAAACTTTTTGCTGTCAGTGCTAAACACTGAGCCACTGTGCTGTCAGCTTAACAAAATGATATATTTGCAGTATCTTTTTCAAAAGCGCATGTGAAATGTGTTTAACATCTCAGGTGAACCACCCACTCTCAGTTCCAATCCATGCCTGTCTCATCACTGTCTGCTCTGTAATAGACCCTCCATCTATCCAGAGTGTCTCCCTGCTTTCCACCCAAATGCATCATGGGACTGTAGGAAATTACAGAACTTTGTATTTTAGCAAGGCAAGTAGCTGAGGAGTAACACTCTCTTGCTCTCAAATTGAAACGACTGTAACAAAAAATATAGAGAGCTCAGTGATCGCAGAGTTTGGAGAGAAACAAATCTCATCACCAACAGCGACACAGTCTGCTCTCTTCTCACCGACAGTCCAGATGTTACTATGAAACTCTGTTGGACGGATACAAATAATCGCTTTTAATGGCAAAAATAAAATTGTATAATGTAAAAAAATTGACACAAAGATGACATACATAGCTTAAAATCCACCAGAGTGTTTTTTCTTTGAAAGTCAAAGTGACACGCTACTGACTGTAAATATCTTTCATTACTTCCACCCCCAACGTGAGATCTAAAGTGTACTGCGAGCTCTGGCCCTCAAGCTGAAATGAAAGATGTCAGTGCGTCAAAATGTCTGAATGTGGACAGTTTTTAAAATCTTGCTGACATCTCACTAACCTTTCCAATGATTTCATCTCTTTTATTCTTGAGTGCTGTTCATTTTTTAAAATGTTTAAATTTTTGATTTTGTCTGTGTCATGATCACGATTGTAAGTTGGATATCGACTGAAATGACGTCACGATCTTGACCTTCTAAATCAAAGCTGCTAAAAGAAAAACACTAAAAAGAATTGAATTGAATCATGAACTTAAAATCAAAATCAAATCAAATCAAATCAAATCAAGGACTTGGAGAATCGTGACACCCCTACTTATAACATCTATTTTCTGTTTACTTATTTTTGATACCATTACACTAATAATAATATAATATTCACTTGTTTTGCACATTTAATAAAACTGAATATGTACATTTTCATGTAAAAGAGGTAGCACCTTTCAAATTATTTGGATGACAAAAGGTTTTTTTTAATTTTTTTTTTATTCCAGCCTGGTCAGACCTGGCAACCCATTTGAGCTCATTCTACTTTTGTCAGTATGGACATGCTATACATTGCTGGACTGCTTAGACTCTCTACAATTCATTTAACAGAAACCATTAGAATCGAAGAATAATTCAGTCAGATTGGCCGGCATGGTAAACAGAAGAGAAATGGTGACTCCCTTTGAAGCAGCCATGAAGTCCTAATCTGCGTTCATTCATGATCATTTGTATTCCTTTAGTCTGTAAGGGTCAACTGGTCAAATATCCAAAAAGGTTTTTCACCAAATTAATCCAGGTTGTGAATATTGTCCTGGGAAGGGGGAGATATATATATTATATGTTGGGTTTGTCTGGTTTCTTTAGCTGCTGCCTAAGACAGGAAAGGGTATTGACCTTTTTCTGTTTAGTTTTCACCCCAGAACAGCCCCTGGAGATATGTGAAGCATATTTATTGCAGTGAGAGGCATCGTCAGGTTTCCTTAAACCCAGCTGAATGCAGAACATCAGAAAATGTTTTGTTTTTGAATGGTATTCAAATGTTTTATAGTCAATAGACAACAGAATAATTCTAGGCTATAGCAGCCAAACAGCTTGTCCCTCTTCTTTTTATTATGCCTAGTTGTAAGCAAAAGTAGTATAACACATTACTCTGCACAGACAATAACATTATAAAGAAACATACTACTTTCAAATGATAGTAACCTGTAATATGGAATACATTACATTATAAAGTTAACCTGCCCAACACTGCTTGCTTTTTTGAGGGTCTTAACATGCTCAGATACTCATGAAACTTTGAACAAAGTTCAAAAGTGGTGGGAATTCAAGTATCTTATAGTTTATGGCGACGGGCGGCGCAAAATGGCTAGCTAGCACTCCTTAAAACGCAGCCCCTTGGACAACTTTCACCTACATTTACAAAATTAAGTACGAGTGTGTATTGCACTTAGACCTACAAAAAGGCTCTTGGCGCCGTGACACTGTGCCCATCAGGAAGTTGTCCATTTAGAATTTAGCACTTACTTCTGGTGATTTGCATGTGTTGTACTTTAACAAACGTGTCCTACAGCTTTAACCCAGTCGACTTCAAATTTTCTCATGGCAATCTTAACAACAGAGTTATTAAAAGTTTTTGTTAAGTTGCTGTAACTCGACTCTACATGATCAAATCTGCACCATACTTTACGCATTTACAGAGTCCCAGCCTGATCACATTTAAATGCCACAATAACAGCGCCCCCTACTGGCAACAGGAAATTACATTTTTTAAGGGGTGGTGTAACTCCTCTATGACAGATGGCCAAATATGCCTCAAACATGTTGAGGAAATGCTTAGTATTGTGGACATTGTGAGGTGTCGTTGAAAGGCGTGGCTGTGGCAGCATGGCACAGTCGGGTGTGGCGCCATCAAACAGGACATTGCTATAACTCCACTGTATAGAGTCACATCTGCCTCCTGATTGATAAGAGTCCCAGCCTGAAGACATTGGCCTTGACAACAGTCAGGGAACAATGTAGAAAGTTGGTATTTCAGTCTTGGAACAGGAGCGTGGATTGTTAGAACTTTTGCACAGGCTTCCACAGCAATACCATTACCATTAGCCTTTTATTCAATTTGTGAATACAATTATTATTAGTATTTTTCCGCCCATAATGTTTTTCCTCATAAAAAGAATAGTCTGTGACTGCAGTACGGAAATGTGTTCATTGGTTTTGCACTTTATTACATTTTCATTTGGAACATGTGTTTTGAATGTAGGTTTCCCTCTGGAGTATTCTTCTGTCATATTTACATCCAAAGTTTCTCACCCAACACCAACGTCATATGATATGGCTGAAGATACATGCAAAATATTTATTGGCAGTATTTCATTTGTTTTCTTGCGTTTACCCTCCGGAAAACTAAAGAATGATTAACATTTTTAGTCTTGTACTTATGTCTATAGCACTCGAACAAGGTCAGTGCTTAAATGACACTTTTTGTCATCTACTATGCCCCTAATGGTCTGCACAAACATTTTTCTGGGCTGCACTGATTCCACACGTGTGAACATGACCACATATGCCCAATATATTATAATGCACTATGTGCTTACTGTCCACCCTGCTGTTTGCCTATATGTCTGTTTTGGATTTGGGGAATTTAAGGGTAGATTTCCTGAATTGGAAAAAAGAGAACATTATCCATAAAAACAACTAGGTTTTTGCCAAAATATAATGAAAGCATATTGGTATATATTAACATATTTTGCAGAGGGGTAGAATCACCCTCTAGCAGGTGTAATTTATTTGTTTTCCCTCAAGTGACAAAATATACCAAAAACATCAAGTACTGTATATTTGAAAAAGCTTTAAACCGGGTCAGGAGAATTGGACAGCGATCAAGTAAAGGAAACCAGGGCAACCAGGCTCCATAATGCAGATTCTGAAAACCGATCTTCACAGCCGTCATCTAGTCAGACATTTAGCCTTAATACGCATTCAAATTAACTCAACCGCTGCTGTGTCCATTGACATCTTTAGTCTTGTTAAATAGTCCACTAAACTGAAAAGATCAGGCAATGCTACATTTTGAGGCTATGATGTTAATTTGCAGGAGGCTTAGCAGCTCTGCCCCTGTGTCACTGGACTTGATAGAGTGGTTAAAAGGGAATGACTCAGAGAATGACTCTCTGTGTGCTAACAAACCACAGAGAAATACAAATGGGCCAAAGCTCATCACATATCTTGGTATCTGCTTATATTTTCATCCAAAATTGCCAATTAATTTAGATTTCTTTCTTCCAGTGTTTTTTTTCCACCACAGCTGCTGAACGTAAACTTAATAAACTGCAGTGCATCAAATGAATACGTGAAAGCCTTTAATTTTAAATGCCTAGGGGGCTTCGTAAATGGATGTCACTGATGCAATGAAATTAACATTGTTTATGTGTGTGTGAGTGTGTGTGTGTTAGCAACATATCTAGGAGCGAGTTTCTCAGGAGTTTTGACTGGGTAAAATGAAATCCAGAGAACACCCACAGGGCAACACGACTGAACAAATACAATAATTCAATTTACTCTTCAATTACATTCGTGTGCAGGCTCCCCTCTACTTTAATTAAACTGTTGTACATGTTGGCACTGAGCGGATGCAAATATAATCAAATAAGATCCATCACAAGGCCCAATATTCCACCTGATAAATCAAATGAACGTTTGATATTGAGCATCATGCTTTTATTTTATTTATTTATTTTTTTGTCTAAAGCAAATCAGTAAATTGCTGGTGCGAAGTGACGTTCAAAGCAATGTGTGGTTAACAAACTGAAACCAATTAACACATTTCAAAGGAGTTGAGAGGATGAGAATGAACATGACACGCATACTCGGCTTTGATATTGATATCAGCCATACATATTTCAACTGGAGACATCAAACATATTGATTACCCAGAATTCCTAAATGGTGTTGGAGTGGGAAAGTCACTGCAGGTCGCTGCACACCATATCTAGCTAAGACACAAAACAACCCGAGGCTGCTGATTGCTTATTTATGGATCTGTCATCAAACATATTATGAACCTAAATGTCCCTGAACGGGAGGATTATACACACAGCTGAACACATGCAAACACAAATTTGGACTCTTCAAGCGAGATATTGAACACTTTCCTATCTGTACAGGGAGGCCATGGCAACTTTTGATGCGGATTAAAGACAAGCTGTCAGAAGCATTTACACATATCTGTCTTCTCAAAGATATTCCTTATTTATGTCTTCTGATGATGGTGATGGAGAGTGCTCTTACATACGGTTCAGACTGGGTGTTGAGGTGTTCCGTTTAGTTGAGATCTTGTGACTGTGAGGGTCATATAATATGATTCACACCATTTCCATTCTCGTCTAACCGTTCAATGAGCCCCTGTTCTCTGTACGGAGGTATCTCTATTCATTATGTTGTCCATCAGTTGTGACAGCAACCCTAAAGGTGACCTTATTTTTAGAAATCCAGGCAGCACACATACATGCAAATTAAAAAATGTTTCACGAAAATAATTCCTCATTCATATGGGTAAGTTGGTGGCCAGCTTTTCAGTTAGGGTTTGGTACACGTACTTTTAAGGGTACCAACTGAATTATGCTGGTACTACTCAGTACTGATTCACATTTAACCCACAGTGTGCATCTTTACAGTAATGTTAAAGAGAGAGAGACAGAGTGAGAAGTCTCCTCAGAACTCTGTTGCTGTTTAGTTGACTAATATAGTATGTTTTTTTTTTTAGTTTGTTTGAAACTTTGGTTTGCAAACTCAAAATTCCCAATCGGTTTTAAATTACAGCCACCACTAGTGGCGTGTTTTCTATTATATTTATTCTTATAGCACAAGGTTGATGAGCAACTAAAATAAACTTAAAAAGACGTTTCAACATTTTTAAGCACGGCTGAACATTTTCAGGAGACTTGGGACAATTTCCAGCCATGCTTGTGGCAACCCAAACTATATTTTGTTCCTGGAAGTCGGGGAAATTCCGAGCTGTTTGTGGTTACAAAACTGGGTGCTTTTTACAAGACCTATGGACAATTCCACCCTTGTTTGTGGCAATCGAATCAGGTAAATTAAGCCAAAACATAATGTCCTATCCCTTACCAAGTGTTTGTCAAGTTGCAACATGTTTGTGGTTTGTTGATATGTTAACTGCCAACATATATCGGGTTATATAAGTAAAATTAATATTGGGGCCAAGAATTTAAAAAATCCTTTGTGTCGATCTTTTCTGAAAAATGCTTTAAATTGTAACTGTCTGAATCCAAGCTCTGCCTGATCCTGATGTTTAGAAAAAGAGTCAGGGACAGCGAAATAAAGCGCCAGCATCACTGTATGCAGTTAGATAGGACTACTTGTCTTTGGGTTGGTTGGTCCCGTCTAAGCTACCATGAGGGCCATTCACTCTCTGCCGCCATCCGGTGTGTAAGTCAGCTGATTTGGTTTGGGTGCTGGAAAAATGCTCTAAACAAGCTCCTATCTTTTGTATTGAAGGGGAGCAAGTCTGGGCATGTATAACTAATAACAAGGGTCAATGAACCCTGGGCCATTACATACGTCACAAATCACTGACAAAATATGAACTTTTGTAATTACTTTTGTAATGTGTTTTTGCATCTTATACATTTTTATTCACTTACAAAATAATATTTACACTACTCATTTAAAATTTGTCATACATTTCTTACAAGTCTCAGTCTTTGAAGTCAGTTTTCGTAGCAGCCAAACTGTGTAATTACATCGTCACATGATGCACTAGGGCCCAAAAATACTTTTTTGCATAAGCTAACATGGTGAAAGAAACGTCTGTAAAACAGTGGATACATTCTTTTGAGCGTCACAACCCCGGCGAAATGACTCTTTCACCTGGAATAGAGTTTGATCCATTCGATCCACTAGAACTGACAAAGTCTAGAAGGCCTGCACCATTAAATTATTTTATCCCCATGCAAGTTAGCCAGGCGCGAAACCAGCAGTTAGGCGGCTCGGTTGGCGGTACGCCTTATGGGCCGCATAATGTGGAAGCTACGTGGAAGACAGTAAAGTCATTTTGCTTCACTGTACAGCTTTCATAGAAATGAATGGGACTTTGCCTCCATCGCAGTGTCCAGGTATAATTACTAGGTCCATGGTCTAACTTAATGAAGGTCTATGTGATTCTTCGTCATTCTGTCTTGGTGCCCTCTATTGACTAGCTGCCACTGGTCACATCCAGACATAAAAGGCATACACATGTGACAGGGTCGTGTCTGGTGTGATTCCCTCCATTTTAAACACTGATTTTTGCAATACATCACAGATTATTATTATTATTATTACATATTGGGGTGAGCTATGAAATTCACAGCATGACTGGAAAAAGTTCTGTTTACTGATCAATCCAAGGTTGAGATTTATGGCAGTAACAGTCAAGGTTCAAAGTGTTGTATTTGTCATTATACAACATGTGGTTGAATGACAAAATTAATGTTTTTAGTTCTGTTATGCTGTACAAACATAGAGCGTACAGAGAACATACCACAATGATAGCAGTGTTTCAAACCCACGGTGAAACATGGTGATGAGAAACTTCAAGTCTGGTCTCCATTCTGACCACTCCATTGTTCAGAGACATACTCAAGCACAAGCGTTGGCAGAGCTACTTAAAGACAAAGAAAATACAAGGAGTCCTGGCTGTCAGGGACTTTACTCCACAGTCACCTGACCTTAACCCCATTGAGCATTTACAGTTGAGGACTGAGAACAGCAGACTTTCTGTGGTGTCACAACACAATCATGCTGGGATAACATGAGTCACCAGGTTCTGGACCGACTTTTGGATTCCATGCCAGCTCGAGTGCATGCTATCAATTAAGCAAAAGTTGGAAATACCAGATACTTAGATATACTGAAATTCATGGACGTCATTCAAAGATTCAACTTTTCACTCAAACTGTTAAACTCATAAAAACATTTCTCATGAAAAATGTGTATGATATTGAAAATAAATAGAAAGAATGTGGGAGAATTGGCTAATAAGGTGAACGGTAACTTAATCTATATTTTTTACTCTACTGTTATTGATGAACAGATGAAACTTTACATTTACACAGTTGTGTTGACTGCTTATATCATCCCTCCCACACCGAACATGTGTGTTATATTGCCACACAAGTGGTCCTGAAGAGAAGAAGGGCAGCACAAGCTGGTTGTTGCACCTACCAAAACAAATGCATCATTTCTATGCAAATTGGCCATATACCTCAATCTATCACCAGCAAAGGACTTGACACCTGTTGTGAATATGCATGAGTTTATGGCAATTAAAAGCAGGAGAGCAGTGGGAGGAGGAGACAATGATAGCACAGGCAGAAAAAGCTATGGGCCATTCAGCACTACAGAGATGTAATTCCTCTCCTCCACACCACTTCACACAGCTACTTTTATTGGTTTTGTAATTGAAATCTTCTTTCCCCTTCAGTCCTTCCAATCCAACTCCCACTCTGCTGCTTTCTTCTACTTGGGCTGTAGATGTGTGCTGCATCTCCGTGTACATATTAATCACTTTCACTCCACCCCCACTTTTCTACCAAAAAAAAAAAAAAAAGATGACATACCCTGAAGAACATGTCATTCGCTGCTCAAATATAATGACTACAGTATATAATATATTAACATATTATATATATAATGACCATATGCTGAAGTAAATCTTAACACACATCTTAACATATCATAACTGCAGACTTTTGAAGACTTTTCAGAAGGGTCAGGAAGACTGTAAGCACTGTGGAAGAACCATGGTTAAAGCAAAAGTCGGATTTATTTCAAGCTGGATCTTAATTTCATAGTCTTGTCCATCACTTCTATCTGTTCTGATAAAATTGTGCTCACTGACGTTGTTGCGGAGAAGATGGGATAGAGATAACAATATCAGTTGGTCAAGCACTTTGGTTCATGGTGAAACATCTCCACAACTTTTGGATGGATTGCCTTGAAATTTTAAGACGATCATGTTTCGCGGAGGATGTATCCCACTGACCTGAGTTTTGACTCTTTCACCAACATGAGGGTGACATTTGTGGTAATGAGCAATATGTCATCTAAGATTGTTTCCTGAAAATATCACCTTTAGCAGATGGGTGAAAACATGCTACAATTCAATTTCTTCCTTAACACAATTCTGCAGTGGCTCAGTTTGCTTGCACACCAGAGATGTATGACAGAAGAGTCCAAATGGATGCTGACCAAGACTTTACATTTCAAGCAGTCACCTTCTGCTTGTTTTGTTCAAACTACATGGGCAAACTCACTTGAGTTTGTTTGAACTGAACAAAGGTACGACAGCACCATTTACGGTTAAAGGGATATTCCGGTGTAAGTTTAATCCATGGTCTAACACACCTTGACCACTGAGTAAGACTCCCCCTCGAGAGGTCAATTTTGCTGACCGCTAGCTTAGCTAGTTTTAGCAACCTCAGAAAAGACAGCACGAAAACAATACACTGCCGCTTATGCCTCCAATTAGAAACCGCCATCAAAAAGCCACTCATAGCCACAATTAATGGTCAGAACAGCACCAAACTTCAGCAACAGTACATGTACAGTCCTAGCACACAGTACGAAGCATCAAACATCTGCTAGCTTTGAGCTCCTCCAGCAGCCTGCCCCTACGAGTCGATTACCGAGTGCAGTAGATTTCCGCAGCTCAAGGATGAAAATGTATGATTATTACTCCATGGAATGCTCAGTTATTATTATCGAGAGCTGACAGGGAAAATAACTTCAGTAATGGAGTAATAAGCATACATTTTCATCCTTCAGCCGATTAAATCTACTGCACTCTGCAATCGACTCGTCAGGGCTTCCACACAGGCAGGCTGCTGGAGGAGAGGGTGAGTTGTGCTGTCTTTTTAATACAAATCCGGCAAACATAGCAGATGTTAGATGCTTTGTACTATGTGCTGGGACTGTACATGTACTGTTGCTGAAGTTTGGTGCTGTTCTGACCATTAATTGTGGCTTTTGGATGGCAGTTTCTCGTTGGAGACATAAGCGGCAGTGTATTGTTTTCGTGCTGTCTTTTCTGAGGTTGCTAAAACTAGCTAAGCTAGCGGTCAGCAAATTTGACCTCTTGAGGGGGAGTCTTACTCAGCGTCAAGGTGTGTTAGACCATGGATTAAATTTACACCGGAATATCCCTTTAACTCTTGGGGGGTACAGTTGTATAAAGCCTTCTGTGGATCCAGAATAAGCTGCATCTTATAATGCTAGGACTCGTCTGTCCGTCTATTCATCCATCCATCCGTCTATCTGTTGTGACTTGACACACTTCCTGAAACTACTGAAGGTGAAACTGAGTTAGTCAGTTAGGACTCTGAACCAGGCTTATGTAAATTACAGTGGCATTAAACCAGAGGTCTACCACCTATAGTTAAGAACTGCAGCTCTGCAAAGCTGAAATATGACATTAGTCAATTCATCAGATGATTGTTCACAGAATATTTTGTTGTCTTTTGTGATTTTATTTTGCTTGCAGTACAAAACACTGAAACCTTCCTACCTCTGCTGGAGCACGCAGTTCCCTAATGCCAGGATGTCATGAAACATTACCAACATATTTGAACCTCCACTTTTTAACCCAAGACGGCGCCACTGCCCCCTTGTTAAAGTCATTTCTGTATCTCTGCTGGTAACGTAACATTACACCTTGTGTCATTGAAAGTTGTGCGTTGTTGACTGCTTTATTGTTCACTTAAAACCAATGCTATAGACAGTTGTACCGTTATACAGTTGTCATATGACTCCAGTGGTCAAATCAATAGAATAGATGTCATAACCATTTTAAGTCAAGTACTTCAGTAAAACATTGCTCCTCCTGTTCAGGGAAAATGTTTTTATTACATTCGGTGATTAAATTAATATATGTGTCACAGCAATCTTTTGAATTTGAGGTCCAGAGTTTCTGGACAGGGTCTATTGTTATTATTGATATCATACCACAGTGGTGACGTGGTAGAAATTAGAAGATGGTGATCACATCATTAAATACAATATTGAAATATGAATGGGAAAAGTTTTGGGTACATTAAAGGCTATTAATAAATAATTAAACAATAATATTTACAATAATCAATAACTCCGTCAATAGATAAAAAAAGGAATCATTCAATTAATAAAAAAATCAGGGATGCATAAAAATATTACTATTTTTTAAACTGAATTTTGTATTATTATTTATCATTCCGGTAATGAAATTACAGTCGTGGTCATAAGTTTCCATCAACTTGTAAAGAACATGTATATCATGGCAGTCTTGAGTTCCAGTGATCTCTACAGCTCATGTTTCTGTGATGGAATGAGTGGAACCAAATTACTTTGTCACAAAAACATTCATGAATTTTGGTTCAGTAATGAATTTATTATAGGTCTTCTGAAAATGTGCTGGATCAAAAATATGCATACAGTAATTCTAATATTTGGTAAAATGTATCTTGGTCATTTTCACCTCAGTTAGCTGGGTTAGGGAATAAAAAGTGATGTTTCAGGTTGTGCTGTATCAATTTTGATGATTTGTTTTTAAACTGTCCATGATGAGTCCAACAAAATTATAGTAGTGCAACGCTAGACTAGTGGACAGCTTTTCAAAACTTTGCATTTACATTACCCACAATGCAACTTAGCCACCAAGTGACATCCCTGGAGGCAGTTGATCAGATTACATGCAGCTCTTTCTGGAGCCACAAAAGGCCTCACTATTTTTTTTCACTTAGGTTATGATGTTCCATCATTTAAACACTCACCAAAAACTGATGACAGTCGCATCTCACATCACACTAGCTTTAATCACTACAGATATGAACTGAGGGATTTAAGCCCCATTAATGCATAGATGCTGGGATATTTGTAAGACAAGAACATGGAGCAAAGCAGGCACAGGAACACTTTTCATAACACACATTCTCATTTCAAAATGTTCAAGATTGTAGCAGCAATTATGGACATTATACCTTTCAGTATGTCTTGTGTAAGACACATAAAATACGTAAGGGATAATGTCTGACGACTTTGCGGAGTCCATTAATTCCTGATTATGGACACCTCGAAGGGCATTATCCCGCTTATACCATGGTCACTTGCCAAAGAAAAGAAAGTTTTTCACAGGCGATAACTTAGTTTCCCTGGTAACGCCTGAGGGTTTGACTAATACCTGGAACAATCCTTACCCTCCCATAAGGTTCTTATGCAACAGAAACGTTGTTCACTCCTCCTGTAAATAGGACGGACCTTAGATAGGACTTGGCAACGGGAGATTGTCTAGTCCGCTCAGCGATGAGCCAGAAAGCTAACGCTATGCTAGCAAGATTCAAAGTCAATAACATTGCGTACGATTGGCAAAATTGGTAAATATAATTTGACAGTATGTTCAACAGCAAGACTAGCTAGCTTACCAGTCATGTCATTGTCCCCAAATCAATATCAAGATTTTCACGAAAAAATGATCGGCCGTGTGTAACGTTACTGTGGCCGCAACCTGAAGTAGAGAGCTGAACAGCGAACGGGATGTGAAAGTTTAAAGTGTACTTTCTGCAGCTTGTGTGTTACAGTCGCCATCCTGTGGTGTTCAGAGGATAAGACACTGAAGGACTGACGGACTGCACTCAGTGCTGGAAATAAATTGCAAACAGAGGCTTTGACTGCGTTCCCGTTGCTATGGTTACGCCAGCTAGTGTATTAATTTAGACGGTGAACAGACAATTTGACTGGAACTACTTAGCAGGTGTCCGTATATCAGGGATTAATGGACACCCTGCAGCCAATCAGAATCGAGCATTCCCTCAGACAATGGTATAAAGAGAGATGGACTCTTTCTAATGTGTGAGTTAATTAAAGTATGAAACTGGACACAGAGGGGAGGAATGATGCAGGACACAGGCCAAATCACATTTCAAGAGGTTCAAGTTTGCATAAAAGAGGAAGCATCCTCTCTCATGCAGCGGTTATGTGTGTGTAATTCCTGTGTGTGTAAATGTGTGCATGCTTCTCATCATCAGCCATAGTGTAATGAGAGTGTACATCTCAGTTAACTCAGCCTCTAATCTAATGATATTCATTGATACACTGGAGTGTGGCCCCAGTTTGCCGAGCAGAAAGTAATTAGTTACACTTTTAAACCTGAGCTAATCCTCACTGACGATATGCTGCTTTTTTCCCTCAAAATGTATGAGCAGCTCAAGTCTGTTTGTGTGTGTGCGTGTGTGTGTGTGTTTTAAAATGTATTTAAACTTATTGCCAGTCACTGCTTTTGTTGAACTGCTGCCGCTCACTTGCATGCGTGTGTGTGTGTGTTCACACAGGCTGCGTCGCTGCTGCAGTGCCATGTATCTGTTTACATGGAGTTTGACTTTGATAATTATCAATAAATATGATAACGTGATTTTCCTTTACCTCTGTCGAATGGGCATGAAAGCAGGAGGTAGAAAGAGATGAAGGGAGGGAGAGAAAGAAAAAGAGAGCGCACAGGAAATAAAAACCGTCCTCCTCCTGTTGTGCGCACTGTATATTCTCTTCATGTCTGTGACATATTAAACAGGTATAGACATTAAAAATGTAATGAAACACTGGAGCGATGTCAACATGACTGTGTACAGGTCAGTTTCAGGTATATATCTGCTGAGAACAACACACTTGTCGCAGTAAAAATAGGTGAGACTTGGAATCAGTAGATTACACGCCTTGATTGACACTTATGTGAGCCGGCTACTCACGCCAGAATGTGTCTTATCTAACCTGTTCACATGGACGCTAAAATAACAACCAACATGTTCTGCCACCAATGCTCATGCAGGCAGTGTGTTCAGCCGGTGATATTTATAAATGCAGAATCAGTACACTGCTGCTGATCTTTTGATAAAAAGAACCATAGTCAGAACCTTTTGAAATGACAGTTGCTTCACCTTGAACTTTTGTTTTTCACACGAAGCCAATGCCACTGGTTATAGACTGAATAACAACCATGTTGACTGCATCCGTTCCCCTCATCTGTCAAAGGGATCAAGTCCAAAATGTCATGAATCCAGCCAGTCTGTGCTTTCACTGAACTTTTTTTCAGTTTGACCATGCCACTGAGGTGATGGTAGTGTCATGAGTGAGAATAAAACTAAATGAATCAGTGGATCAGGTTAGTCTGTAGCAATAGTACCAAACTTCTTCAGATTGTGAACTCAATAAATCAAAAAATCAATGTCCATTTACAGGCTGCATACATCTACAAACAGTGAAGAGTAATTTTTCTTTCCCAGAAAGACAAAGTAGTATATTAATTACACTTTTTAGAAGAAAAAAGAAAGTCCAGTAATTTACAAGAGATGTGCAAGCATTAGAACTGAGACAGCAGACACATTTGGTATACATATTCTCCCCTTGAAATGCTCAGGTATTGTGTCCTGAGCCTTCAGTGATGTTTCTTTAGGCTTGCTTTCTGATGCAGCACAAGCAAACATCTCAAAGAAACAGCCAGATGGAATGAATGATATCTGAGACTGGCAAAGCTTTAAGAACTTCTCTGACTTTGTTCCGAATGGACTTGTTTACAAAACTCTCAGAGTAACTGCTGGCAGTGTTGGGGATGCTGCTGTATAGCAATCACTAATCACTAGTCATGCCAAGAGTGCTTGAGTCTCTATGCTGAGAGAGAGCATGTGTGTGCGTGTGTGTGTGTGAAGATATGGAGTCCATCGTGAGCTGAGACCCTCCCCCTTCTGGTGTTTTCTGGAATTAATCAGAAAGACAAACAGTGGCCCTGTCCAAAGGAGAACCTTTACAACTAATTTACAACAGCAAAAAAAGGAGAAAGAAAATGATCAAATCAAATTCTGCTTAGGGCCCCCAAAAGGCTTGGGCCGGCACTGAAAACCAGTTTGTGATCAGACATACAGATATCTTCAGTACCAAGGTTAAACCTGATCTGTTTAGTTGTCAGACTGCAAGTGTAGAAATTGGGACGGGATCCATCATTCTCAGAGGAAATTCTGATTTGTCTTCTTTCTCCTATTTGATTCCTTCTCTTTACGTCCTAAATGTACTGTTGTTCTGCTACACAGTCAGTGTCTGTAACAGGAAGCACCCATCATCATCGCCGCATCAACCACAATGCCATCAATTTCACCTCCTCGTCAGGATTTTTTTTTCTGCCATCACACATTGGACTGAATGACACATTTGGAAGGGGCTCTCAAATGTACATTAGGATTGAGAGAGGAGGAAAATGACCCAGTAGGTGAGTTTTTATGCATTACAGGTCATTATACAAGCTGCCTGAGAGCCACTCAGCCACCATTAACCAAGATGAGGGACCAACGGGACCACTTCCTGCCTGGAAGTAATGAGATAAATGTGGAGTGCATGTTTAGGGTTGATGGTTTCAGATGTTCCATGTCTGGAAATTACTCCGAGGCCACACTCTGGACGGTAGCACTGAATCCATTTATAATGCACTGTTTGGAAGTAATTTATAGCAAAATGTGCTTCCCTGCTACCTTAAGTGGAACTTGACTTACATAATGTGCTATATTGTACCGTCGGGGTCACTGCATATGCAACGCATTCAGCATTGATTGTAAAACAGAATGCAGGCGACTGGAAAAATATGGAAAAATATCTAAATATTTAAATCAAACCTAAATGAAACGATGAATGCAGACTAGGCTAGAAATTAGACAACACTCAGTAATTCCAGCTGCTTTTTATCTTTCAGGATGAGAATTTAAGTATGACAGCTCCTACCCATCAACCACATCATGACGCACAGACATTGATGGTTCATCTATTTTTTTTGCTTTAATCTCAAAGACTGCACAAAAAAGAGAATGTTGTGCATCTATTTCTGATGTGACAGAAGTAATGTAATGTATGCAGTAGTAATGACCGTCCAACATCACCGGTCATTTAAATAGGCATTTCCATATTCACACTTCTGCCATGTATGTATCATACCGCAGATTGAAACTGAATTGGGCAGCCCTGTCAGAGGACGTGACAAAGACCACCAATGTGGGTCAGCCAAGCCAACAACAATCATTGATTGTAAAATATATTTTTCAGACCTTTAATTATTCAGGGAGGGTTCAATGAGAGCGCAGCTCTCTCTTTTAGGAACACCCTGACCACATTCACACAGTTACACATTCATAGTAGAGCCACAGTCTGATCTGCTGACCTCTGAGCAGTTCCACTGGAGCAGTTGGAGTTAAAGGTCAAGGGCACCTCAGTGGTGGTAATGAGGGAGGGGCAAGCATTGCCTTTCACCTTCCCCATCCAGATTCGTCCTGCCAGTCTGGTGAATTAAACCAAGCAACTGTCCAGTCACAAGCTCGCTTTTTTAACCTTTAGGCCACCACTGCCCATGAAATATGGATTTGTTCAAAGGGGGCATATTATTAAAAAATATATACTTTTTTTTTTTCTTTTCACATACATTTGGGTACCCACAAACTGTGAAATAAGAGATCATAGTCAGTTTTTTTTGAGAGCTGGATTCAACAAGCCATCCAGATTGGAGTATATCCAAGCTCTGGGCTTGGGTAGTGCAGCCAGGTGGGCCAGAGCGCCAGGTGGAGAATCCTGTTGAAGCCTGGGCAGATATGGAGTATAGCAGGTGAGTAAATAGGTAGAGATAGCCAGGTGATAGAAATGGTGATGGTGATGGTGATGACGAGAAAGGGGTTACTGGAGGGCGGAAGGGAGTGGCTGGATCTTTATATGGAGTGAGTATTGGGCTAAAATCATGACAGTACCACTGAATGTGACAATTGGAATCTTCAGCTGGTAATTGGGATCTATAACTAAAACAGTAAGAGCTTAATCTGAGTCACACTTTAACATGAGCTCCAAGAGGTGGGAATGATAATCTTCTCTATAATACCTTTTCATTGCTGTGGCCTTGTAGAGACTAGAGTCTAGAGACTGCTGCCTTTAAATAAAAACATTTATTTCACTCTGCCACCACACACCATCAGTAAAGGATTCACTTGTAATAATTTTAGCATTTCTGTCATGTGTTCCATCTTGAGCTGTATTTTACTAAAGATTATTGAGGGGTGACGTTACATTTCCTCTGCCTCTCAGCCCTGCAAAAGGGATGCATAGATTTGGAGCTATATGTGAGCTTTGCAATGTGTCCACCAATACATGTACATGTACTGTATTACAATGCTGTGTAAATCATAAAAACAGAATCGGACATATACTTGTTAGCCTTTTGACATAAACTCAATTGATATGAAACATGATATGAAACATTAATATTAATGAGAAGTGATGTTGCACATGCTATTGAAAAGTAGTATTGCAAATGTTGAAAAACAGTGCACATAATTTTGATGTAGTGAAATCTCTTTTGCACTTGTTTTAGTAGCACCACGACTGAAGAGGAAAAATCAATTCAAGTCAAGAATTTTTTATGTTATCATTAAAAATATCTAAAAGTGTGACTTCTCGATTAAATTGATCCCCATTCTCCACTCTAAAGGAATACACAGAACCACGGCTTGGTTTAAATGAAAATATTTATCAATTGAGTAAATACTAACACAATGATTTAAATTAAATGATAATCAGATGTAAATATTTACCATATACAAACAATCAAAATGTGTGAATTGAATAATAAATGGGGGATGGTGGAAGAAATCATCTGTTCAATACGGATTCTAGTAACTGATTCTGAAGGAAGAATTTTTGTCAATAAATTATTAGGGCCCGATCACAATCAGTGCGAGGACCCTATTGTTTCTGTAAGTTCAAAGTATTCGTCTCCAACAAGAAGCACATGTTTGGCAGCCTAAACAACCCCAAAACTCACCAAACTCTGCACACACGTCATAGCTGGTGAAAAAATTTTATGATTCAACATGATTGGGTGTGGGTGTGGCCAGGGGACTCCATAGCGCCCTCTCACGCCAGGTCATGACCAAAAACCTTCTTTGATCTGCATGCAACAGGACTCATAGGTCTCATTGATATAGCCAGGAATTAATTTTGAGGATTTTTTTTGCCCCAACAGGAAGTCAAAATCTTGAATGCCGTGCGCCGATTTTTTCCGACACTGTTTAGAGGACCTTAGAATGTTCACAGACTCACCAGATTTGGCACGTAGTTTAAAACTCATACTGAGTACATAATTTTATACCACAACTGCCCTTAGGTGCAGCACAACAGCTCAGTAGCGCCCCCTAATGGTTTTTCCAATTTTGTACGTACAGACAAACTCTTACACACGCCAAAGTTTGCATATTCATCACGAGTCACAAACATTGACATCTGCTGGGGTCTGGGCCTTTACGGTGACAAGCTGGCTCCACAGCGCCCCCTAGAAGATTTCAAGCTTGAAGCCCCGCCACCTACAAGATTTCAAGCTTGAAGCCCCGCCTCTTATATGCACATACATGCACAACATTCGGTATGCATATGTATCATGACCAGACACACAAAAAACCCTCTTGGACCCATACCCTCCAACAAGAAGTCTGCCTTTTTGATTCACAGTTGAGATTTTGCTGCCAATTGGCGCCATTTCCCTGCCTTGTACTTTAACGGACTCCTCCTACAGATTTAACACTACAGACTTCACATTCAGTCAGTATCATCCTCAGACCTTGAAGATGAAAAGTTGTTAAAATCTATTCCCTCCATTATCCCTGGTGGGCATGACAGTGCGGTGAGTTTTGATGCTTCGCCATAAAGCAGAAAGTCCTCATAACTCCAACATATACTTTCCTATCTACACCAAATTGGTCACACATGTAGAGGGTTTTGCTTTGAATACGTCTATGCATCAATACTGTGTCATATCCATAGCACCACCCACTGGACACAGGAAGTCAGCCTCATATCAATCAATCTGACTTTATTGATATCACACTTTTCATACAAATAACATGTAGCACAAAGTGCTTTACACAATAAATGCAAGCAAAACAAAGCAGTAAAACCAAAAGCCACACACATACACACACACACACTTTCTCTCACACATAACACATGCCTACATTTTTGAAAGAATGCAACTGAAGCGCTATCTTACTCTCAAGCCAATAGCAGTGCGGACAAACATCATCCAATTTACGTGACATTTACAGGTTGTTTTCTCCACATCATACACTATAACATAACATATAATTGATGGGTGATCTATAGCACCACATAGTGGATACAGGCAGTGTTACTTCACCAATTCAGACAGCGTCCAGTTGTCTGAATTGTGAAATCATGCACGCCCTAACACAGCGCCCCAGCCCGACGTACGTGAACGATGAGGGCCCAATCATTGCTGCTTGCAGCTTTAATTATTAATATTATTATTATCATTATTACATATCATTTTGACATCAACCCAGTCATGAGCAGTTTCAGAACATTGTTGGCTCAGTGGTTGTAGGCGTAGGGTTGATGTAGAGGTAGGGGTCTCTCTGTCAGCTGTTTGATAGCAAAAATAATACTCTGGTGCTATTGGCTTTACCAGCTAACTTCAAAAAATGTAGTACTGGCTGAATTCATGAAAAACCACAAGAATGTATAAAACTGGATTCAAAGTTATAATAGACTCAGATGGCATTGAAACTTGACTGTTAAATTAAGAACAGAATCATAGTGCAAAAGAAAAAGGCAAAATTAAGTATATGAGACCAAGCGAGAGTAAGACAATAAGTAAAACAAAAGACAAAATGAAAAAGAAAGAAACAAAGAGAAAAGTAGAAGAGAAAACAAACAGATTACAAAGCAGCAAAAAGGAAACAAGTGCGAAGAAAGAGCCACAAGTTTCCTGTTGATTTTATGTTTGGAGGAAATGGGTGTGTCTAGTGTTGATCAACCAATCAGGAGCCTCCTCCTTTTGGGAGTTTCCTCCTTCCAGTGTTTGAGACTGTAACTCTAAAACTTTGAATTATTAAAACACAGAGATTAACATGGTGAAAATACATACATTTCAACCACCATGACCCATTGAAAGATAAAAAACAAGCAATATGTGAACTAGGAGTAGTTTGAGGGTACCTAAGATGACTTTGTGTTGGAATGTAACTGCTGGGTCCGCTACATTGGTATTATTGTTGTCAGTGTCCTTCCTGTAAAAGAGGAGGACTAATACAGTTTGATGGCCACTGGTAGAAAAGAACTCTTGTGGTGTTATGTGGTGCTCCTCTGTGGTCTCAGTCTACAGCTGAAGGTGCTCTGATCTGACCCCAGTTTGGCATGCAATCGATGAGAGGCATTGTCCATTGTACTGAGTGGTCCTCCTGACACCTTTACCAAAGATTTCAGTTCCACACCCAGGACAGAACCAGCTTTCCTGATGAGCTTATTGAGTCCATTGGCATCAGCTGCCATCCTTCTGTTGCCCCAACACACTACAGTGTAGAAGATGATGCTGGCTACCACAAAGTGATAGAACTTCTGCAACATGGTTCTGCAGACAATGAAAGATCTAAGTCTCCTGAGAAAATATAGGCAGCTTTGACCTTTCTTGTACAGAGCATCAGTTGTTTAATCCAGTCCAGCTTGTTGTCATTGTGGACGCCCAGATACTTCTCCTCATCCACAATGTCTACATCAGTTCCCTTGATGCTGACTGGGTTCAGATGATTCCTTTGCTTTTCAAAGTCCACCACCAAGTGCTTAGTCTTCGTAACATTGAGTTGCAGGTGGTCATCTACAAAACTGTCCTGCACACTCTTGTACTCAGCCTCCTGCAGAGTTGTCTGAAATCTTCTGCAGGTGGCAGGACTGTGAGCAGCATCTGAAGTGTGAGGTGTAGAGTTTGTACAAGAAGAGACAGGACCTTCCCCCATGTGCTGGTCATAAATTATGTCTGACACGTTGTTCTGCAGCCTCACATGCTGTGACCAACCTGTTAGGTGGTTAGTAATCCAGGTCATGAGTGGAGCATCCACCTGCATGTCCAGTAGCTTATCCAGAGCAAGATAGCGCCTATAGTGTTAAAGGCACAGAAAAACTAAAGAAACACGACTCTCACTGTGCTGCCTACCTTTCCAGGTGGGTATAAACTTTGTATAGCAGGAAGATGATGGCGTCCTCCACTTCAATATGAGGCTTGTAGGTGAACTGCAGAGAGTCCACTGATGGTTTGACTACTGAACGGAGGAGCTTCAGGATCAGCCTCTCCAGTGACTTCATGACATGTGAAATCAAAGCCACTGGTCTGCAGCCACTGTGTGCACTTGGGTGTTTCTTCTTGGGAAGAGGAACCAGCCATTATGTCAGCCATAGGATAGGGATGGTCATCAAGTTCAGGCTCAAGAGTAGCACATCCTATAAGTACTCTGTGGCATGTTGACATCAATTTGTGTGTGTGTGTGTGTGTGTGTGTGTGTGTGTGTGTGTGTGTGTGTCAAAAGCCAAACTGAGTGAAGGCTGTGTTTCTCCAAAAGTTGACTCCGTCTCGCAAACGTCGAGCAGCAGTCAAGTAGCGCGACCATCACTGCAGCAACAGTCCATCGTTCAGAGTTTTATGAGCGCAACTCCATATGAGAAGTCCTCTAAAATATACACTGACATTACCGAGGCCATAACTCACTATTTGGCTAAAGACACGATGCCAATTAATACCGTGACCAGACCAGTGTAAATTGATGTTATAAGGGTTTTGTTCAATCAAAGCATGCTCAAAATTTTTTTTTTTTCCATTTTTGTATTCAGTTGTCATCAGCTATTAAGTGTTTAAGAGTACCTAAAAGCAGGGAATCTATTAATGCAGAAAATTCTGAAAGACACAAAAACTGTATGCAAACTTAAATATTTTCTTGTTTATCGCAAGTCATATCGTCATTGCAGTATTGAAGGGTGTCATCGCTAGGGCCGGGTATTGTTAAGAATCTCACGATTCGATTTTGATTCGCTAGGTCACGATTCGATTCAATATTGATTGAAATGCTTCGATATCGATTCAGTATCAAGTAGAAATACACAAGAGTACCAGATATTTTTTTAAAACAATTATTTATTTAGTTTCATGCCTTATGAACAGCCATGGTATAACTCATAGCATGACGAAACATGACACTGCTTTAACACTGAACTACAGTGCATGTAAATTTAAATTATGTGTTTCTTTCCTCTCGGAAAATGTAAAACAACTCATAACATTTTGAGTAATAAAACATCAGCTCAATAATACTAGTACATGGTGAGTACAAAAGTACTTTTAAAAATGACAGTGATGTATTAACACTGAACTAAAGTGCATGTAGCTTAAATTATGTATTTCTTTCCGCTTGGAAACTGTAAATAACTCATAACATTTTGAGTAATAAAACATCAGCTCAATAATACGAGTACATGGTGAGTACAAAAGTATTTTAAAAAATGACAGTGCTGTATTAACACTGAACTAAAGTGCATGTAACTTACATTATGTATTTCTTTCCGCTTGGAAACTGTAAATAACTCATAGCATTTTGGGCAAAAAAAAACAAACGTCTGAAAATATAACATCAGCACAATAATACCAGTATGGTATACGAAACAAAAAAAAAAAAAATCTATGTGCTGTGAGCCACGGTACCCATACCAACACGCAAACATATGACACAAGTCGCCGTCCCAAAACAGAGAGAGTGGCTCTTACATGTGATGGCTGGACGTCTCGAGCAGCGGACTCCTATGCAACTATTACCTCTCATTTCATTTCTAACGAGTGGGCACAAGTGTCACGGCGTACCATGGTTCGAGCGTGTGTACCATCTTCTTAAAACCCACGTTTTCGCCAACACTGTACGGCTGCAGGTCCTTGCATATGAAGACGAATGAAGAAGTTATGGTTTGGTCTAGTGCGGCCCCCGTCTGTACAGCGCGAATCACACGAGGGTGTTGCTCACAGCGCCCCCACTGGCCAGGGGCTTGAATCGATTCAGAAGATTGCTGAATCGATATTGAATTGCAGGGAAAACAATTGCGATGCATTGCTGAATTGATATTTTTACCCACCCCTAGTCATCGCACATTTTGCTCATATCGTGCAGGCCTAGTCCATATGTCTAGTTTGTGTTCAGTAAGGAATAGTACATGGAAGAGTCATGACATTTTATGAGTTTATTTTGTCAATGCATTACATTAAAAGACTAAGAGAGCTTGTGAAACATGGAGCACTGGCATATAACACTATCTCAGAGCTGAAACCACGGGGGCTATACTATCGGATTACTGTCTCATGGGGAACAAATTGTTATTATACTGTATACTCTTGTGGTTACATTTGCACAAACAATATAGTCTGAAAATGTGTTTCAGATTCAGTCTGAACAGATTATTTTCTCAAGTAGAGATTCATGTCTGTGAGTAGAGTAATATGTTTTCACAGGGAAGTGTGAGTTTGTCTCTTGCTCATATTTACTGTGTAGATCCTATTATTATCTCTGGGTAGGACAGAATTGTGTTATCCACAGAAAGTTTGTATATAGTCATGGTTGGAATGTATAACCAGAATGGGATTGAGAACAGATAACCTCTGCATTTTTTACAGATCACTCAAGAAGCCCCGCTAATAGCACTCCTGCACAAACAGGACTGTTTTAGGCGTGACAATTTAGGAGCCTCATGTACCTGCTCAGCATGGAGATCTGTAGCATTTCAGTCACATCTGGAGGTAATCTTTTGGATTTGAGCATAAGAGAAATACAGACACTGTTTATCCCATGCAAATGTATTGCAGGAAGCAGATGTGGGTGTAAATTCTTAAAACATGAGGTCCTGAGGTGACGCTAGTCTAGTGTGAATAAAAAACAACATAGACATTCTCTGTTTAAGACATTTTAGGATGGATCTTGAATAAACATAAAAATAAACTGTAGCAGTCTGTTGTTGTGAGTCCAAGGCAAACGAACATTCTCATATGTGTGTGCGTATGTCTTGTATGAGTCAGTCCCCAGAGGCCCAATAGCAGGCACCGGCTCCATTTAAGTCCGTGTGTGTGTGTGTGTGTGTGTGTGTGTTTGGTGGGGGGCATGCAGATAATGAGCAGATGGCATGGGAACACACGCATACCCCCTATCATCCATCTGGACAGTTCTGCAGGTGAAGTGTAAAGTGTTCACTCACAAAAAAAGTATGTGACATCAAAGTGGTAAACAGCATGGCCGAACATGAAAGAAAAACACAGCAGTGTGACTTAAGGCCTGGTCAAGAGGGGCTGCATTTGTCTGTTGATCAGCCAAAGCAGCAGATAGTGTGTGTGAGAGAGAGGACAGAGGGAGGAAAAACACACGATGAAGGACATTCAGATAGTGAAGTGTACTGTATGGATACTGCACACTTCAAGGATACATGACCTTGTTAAATGAACTATGCAGTAAACACACTTGTAGAGGAGCAACGGTGTGCTCATGCTTTGATACATTCCACATTTTGCTGAAATAGATGTTGGCTTCTGTTTCTGACTGATGCAATATGCACATTGAAAATCTAGATTAGATGGTTGTTTTTTTTAATGCATTTATTAAACCTTACAGTTTGACTTGAACTATGTTCTGTTTCTGACAGTTTGGTCAGAAACATGCACACCAGTCTCCTGCTGGAGATCATTTTGTAGGGCTCCGTCAGTGATCCTACTGTTCCTCCTTGCACAAAGGGGAGCAGATATCACTCCTGCTGCTGGGTTAATGCCCTTCTACAGCCATGTCCAGCCACCCAAATGTAACTGCCGGTCTCCTGGTATCTCCTCAATGCTCTTAAGACTGCGCTGGGAGGTACAGCAAACCTTGTGACCGCAAGTATGGATGTGCCATTCTTGCGGAGATGGACTACCTGTGCAACCTGATTTGGCTGCAGGTTCCACCTCATGCTACCAGTTATGACAAGGACACTAGCAGAACTAAAACTAGAATCAGTCAGGAAGGGAAAAGAGAGAGCAATTGTCTGGTAAAACCATATGCGAAACCATTCCCTTTGGGGGTTCGTCTTGCTTTTGCCTCTGTACTGCATCTGTTGTCACATCAATTTGCACCAAAGCAGGTGAAACTGATTCACAATCACTTGTTGTGATTGTTTAAAGGTCCCATATTATGAAAAACACATTTTATCTGGTCTCTACATATATAAACTGGTCCTCCCTGAGCCTACCAACTCCCATCGTCTCTGCAGCCCACCCACTGGTAAAACGGGGCTCCTACAGGCTGTTCAGATTCAGCTCCTGTCATGACTGCTTCTTCTGCGCAAAAACACCCCCCCCTCCCCGGAGATATCCGAGATGGGGGG
The DNA here is from genome assembly GCA_039737535.1 of Lagodon rhomboides. Lineage (NCBI taxonomy): Eukaryota > Metazoa > Chordata > Actinopteri > Spariformes > Sparidae > Lagodon > Lagodon rhomboides. The sequence continues at coordinate 4,666,828 of CM077785.1, read as the reverse complement.
CATTCATCCCGGAGGTGAAGTTCGGTGTGTCGTCGCTCAGAGCTAGACACGCAAATGACTCTGTTGTTGGTTGTAAAAATCAACATAAGTGCCTATATTCTGTCCCAGCTACAGAAGAACACAAGAGACAGTGGTTGCGTTTCATTTTTAACGACAGCATGCCGACTACGGCTCCTGTAAGTTTGTTTGTGTGTGCTAACCACTTCACATCGGACTGCTTCAGTAACGAGGGTCAGTACAAAGCTGGCTTTGCCTCGACACTGACCCTCGTAGAAGGATGAGTCCCAACCATACGGGACCCAGCAACTGCACCCGGGCCACAGGTAAGTGTCGCCACGTTTTGATAGTATTTACAGCTGCCGACGAGTATGGTGAAGTCAGCTTGAAATTGGCAAACTAGCAAGCTCCGCTTCGGTGCGCTACGCAATTGTGTTTGAAGCGAGTTTAATGTTAATAATATTACGAGGGAGCTTGGTTGCCACAGTAAAAAGTCTGGAAACATCAACACAACAACAGCCTGGAGACAGAGACTATGTGAACAGTGTCCAAGAGTTTGGAGACTATCTTGGAGACAAACACAACTTTCTCTAGCTGTTTTTAGACGTTACCTGTTACAGGTCAGTGGGAGATGGGAGCCGGGTGGTTGTGTTGGGGAGTGGGGAGTCTCATGTAATGGTGGACAACACACAAATTCCTGAGTGTTGGCTTATACATATACTTATGCCTTTTTTTTGTATACAGGCCAGCAAATCAAGTGCATCCATTCAGCCACCGGCATCAAGGGATGTCGCATGCTCTTCAATCATGATCTATTTGTTAATGATGTGAAAGAAATCTGATGGTTAGGAGTGTTGGCGGCAAATAATCCTGAAATTGCCCTGCTGAAGTTTAACAATCTATCTTTGCTGCTGGTGGAGAAACATGCACCATTAAAGAAGTTTGCTGTCAGGAATGCTATAGCACCCTGGTTAGTCAAAGAAATGAAGGACGCAATGAAAATGAGAGATCAAATAAAAAATAAATATATTTTTTATATTTTTTATTATTATAACAGAAAATAAATGTGATTGGGACCTCTATAGTGGAGCTGTTAAGCTCAATAATCTTGCTTTTTATGAAAGAAGCATGAAACTTTCAGGGTTTGTTCTTCAGGACATAAGCTTTAATTTAAGATGTGGAGGCATTCTCAGTTTGACCCCTGAGGTCAGCTAGAGGTCATTGACCTATGTAATATGTCATTTTCATGCACAAAATTGTAAATGTGTGTATCTTAGGATCTAAATGTGATAGAAATGTAAACTAAAGATGTATTTCCATGTATCTGAGCATGAGGAACTCATTAATGCCATTGATAGCACTCTAAGAGGTCAACATCATTAAGTGCAGTGAAGGTTACTAGGAATGTGAGTGGCTTAAGGCGAGACACTATAGGTGAATAGGGTAAAAAAATTAAGTGAAGTGCTCTCGCTGGGGTGTGTGGTCTGACCAGTGTTTGGAGGTACATGGGTGCAGTTCCGTTGACGGCCTTGAAGGCAAGCACAATTATCTTGAATCAGATGCGGCCCGCAAGAGGACTTGGAACAGCACTTGGACCAGGAGACCGGATCCTGCGGATGTTGTAGAGGGCAAATCTGCAGGATCAGGCCACAGCAGTGATGTTGGGGGCACAGGACAGTCCATCGTTAGATAACGCCCAGGTTCCTCACCATCGACAAAGGTGATACCATGACATCCTCGACAGTGACTGACAGGTCCATGCAAGGGCAGTCTTTCCCCAGGATGAAGAGGTGTTCAGTTTTACCAAGATTGAGTTTGAGGTGATGCGCAGCTGTCCAAGTGGAGATGTCTGCCAAACTTTCCGAGATGCTCGTTGCAACATCGGTGTTGAAGGAGGATGGGGGAAAAGAGAGGAATAGTCGGGTGCCGTCAGCATAACAGTGGTAAGAGAACCCATGTGATGTGATTGCAGAGCCTTTTTTTTTAGAATTTTATTTTATTAATTTATGTGGGTCGTCATAGTTAGGTACCAGGAAGTACATGTGTGTATTGCATAGCCTAGTGGTCTAGTTTATAGTGAAAACAGAAGTGGTCCTAATAATAGGCCTCGAGGAACTCCAGTTCCCAGAAAGCAGGGTTTGGACAAGGAGCCGTTCCATATGACCTGAAAGGTGCGATTATGTAATGTGATTGTTCAACTAGAAAACAAAAGGAATTAAGCTGTTCAACTAAACTGTTAATAGTGAGCTATAGGGTTTCAAGTGGGTGTTAGAAAAATAATACACTCTTGTTTATGTGTTAAAGCCCTAAGTTAAAGGAGTTTTTTTGGTTGTAACTGTATGACACAAAAGGATGATAATTTGAGGGGGAGATGTCAAGGTATTGGCTAATACAGTGCCTTGCGCAAGTATTCACATAGCCACATAATTAGTTTAATAAGATCCACTCTGACAGGCCCCGTAGTCAACACCAATGCAACACCACTTAGCAAGGCTTACCACCAAGCAAGTGACACCATGAGCACTCCAAACAGGTTAGAGACAAAATTGTGGAGAAGTACAGATCAGGGTTGGGTTATAAAAAAATATCCCAAACTCTGAACATCCCACAATAGCACCATTAAATCCGTTATTAGAAAATGGAAAGATTATGCCACTACAACAAACCTGCCAAGAGAGGGCCACCCACCAAAACTCACTGACTGGGCAAGGAGGGGATTAATCAGAGAAGCAACCAAGCGGCTAAAGATGACCCTGAAGGAGCTGGCTAGCTCTAATGCAGAGATTGGAGTATCTGTCCATCGGACCACTTTAAGCCGTACACTCCACAGAGCTGGGCTTTATGGAAGAGTGGCCAGAAAAAAGTCATTGCTTAAAGAAAAAAATAAGGCAGCACGTTTGGAGTTCACCAAAAGGCATATTGGAGACTCCCCAAACACATGGAAGAAGGTACTCTGGTCAGATGAGACCAAAATTGAACTTTTTGGCCATCAAGGTCTGCGCTATGTCTGGTGCAAACCTAACACCTCTCATCATGCTGAGAATACCATCCCCACAGTAAAGCATGGTGGTGGCACCCTCATGCTGTGAGGATGTTTTTCATTGGCAGGGACTGGGAAGCTGGTGAGAATTGAAGGAAAGAGGGATGGCACTAAATACAGAGAAATTCTTGAGGGAAACTTGTTTGAGTCTGCCAGAGATTTGAGACTGGGACGGAGGTTTATCTTTCAGCAGGACAATGACCCTATGCACACTGCTAAAGCAACACTCCAGTGGTTTGAGGAGAAACTGTTAAATGTCCTGGAGTGGCCCAGTCATACCCAGACCTCAATTCAATTGAGAATCTGTGGTATGATTTAAAGATTGCTGTACACAAGAGGAACCCGTCCAACTTGAAGGAGCTTGAGCAGTTTTGCCGTGAAGAATGGGCAAAAATTCCAGTTGCTAGATGTGCCAAGCTCGTAGAGACATATCCCAAGAAACTTGCAGCTGTAATTGCTGCAAAATGTGGCTACGAAGTATTGACTTTAGAGGGATGAATAGTTATGCACACTTATGTTCTTTTGTCTTATTTCTTGTTTGTTTCACAATAAAACAATATTTTGCATGTTGTGCAAATCAAATGATACAACCCCCCCCCCAAAATCCATTTAAATTTGAGGTTGTAAGGCAACACAATAGAAAGAATGCCAAGGGGGGTGAATACTTTTGCAAGGCACTGTACATGTACTGATGCTTCATGCGACCAATCAGGGAACTAAGGAGCCAGGCAGAGTTAAGAACCAGTAAGTGGAGCTAAGATGCCTGACTATGTTGCTCATGATGTTATGGTTGACATAAAATAAAAGCAGATGTTGAGCACAAATAAGTGTGTCGGCCAACTTATTTGACAGTTGCCAATTGCCCAAGTTGTCAACCAATTATTCCTCCAGCCCACCCTATTTTAACCAGCCAAAACCATCCCTGCTTGAGCCCATTACTCGCTTTGGCATATTCTTTTTAAGGTGTTGGTCAAAAAAAGAAAGCCAAGACAAGAAGCCACAACAAGTTGAAATCACAGGCCGACGTGCGAAGTAGCCTATTCACATGCAGGTAGTTGTAATATTTATTTGCATCGACATCGCATTGTGTGCATGTGTAACAGTCACATTCAGAACCTGCGATGTCGGGACACTAACTCAAACAGGTCCTGCTGTAGCTGTTTAGCTGCTTGATACAAAAAGGAAAACTTGCACTGTTCTCATTTTCCATAATCTTATATACAAGAGAAGTCATTCTGATATACAGTAAGTTGCTCTTGATTTGAGAGTTTTTAGATACACAGAATTTGCTGCTAGTGAGTGACATCCTGCATGCACAGTGAGTGTGTCCCTGAGTCCCTGAGATGTCTTTGACACTGTCTCATAGTTATTTGGTCAGTGGAGGAGAGATACAACAGATTTACCCTCAGCATCACCGCATATTGTAAAGTCTGCATTATTGTAGCTAGCTTGTTGTAAAAAAAACAGAGCCCAATCTCCGTGTCTGTGTCAGGATGAGGAACGACAATAATATTCTGTTGTATGTGCTGTGCTTGAAGTGGTAAAAAGCTCCCTTTATTCACATGTTTTCGTGCTGGGCGGTTTGGCTGCTCACAGCGGCATGACTGGCCCACAGAGCCATCAATCAGGACTGACTGTGATCTGACTGATCGCCAGTCCAACCATGATGGCATGTGCACAAGCTTGGACACTGTCTTTACTTTTAAGCGTGTCACACAAATGAAGAGTCAGACAGACAGACAGACAGACAGACAGACAGGCAGGCAGGCAGGCAGGCAGGCAGAGAAGAGCAGGCAGGTGACAGCAGAAATGTAAACATCACGTAGTGTCCCCAAGTAGAGCCCTTTATTTAATCTCCCAGAGAACCTGATATGGAGAGGTTGACAGTTCGTAAGAAGTGCCAGAAAAATGACAGTACGCTTAACAAGAAAATGTTAAAGTCCTGGAACTTGAAGCACTAGATGTGTGTTTTCCCTGTCTGAGTTTGCTGAGGAGTTTAACTGAGGTATTTTTGAGGATCTGCAGTAAAACCACTTATAAGTTGTCTTTCTTGTTGTGGTTGTGAACGTGACTGGAACTGAACTGTTTTGGGGTTGTGTGCAAAACAAAACAAACTGTTAACCAATTGGGTTGAACTCTGGGACAAGTCTTTCACATGCACACACTCACACTATCACCAAAAATGAATTGGGTTGTGGTCAATTTGTTGTTGCAGTGCTGGTTTTTGGTGACGTATATTTCATTGCCACGATTTACTTTATTGTTTTGTATTGTTTCACTGATGTTTTATAATATTTATCAGAATTATAACTCTACAATATTGTAATTGTTTTTTTGTTTTTTTTTTAAATATCCCAATATATAATGTGTAACAGACAAATATGTCCCTTTTTTCGAATATTGTGCAGCCCTACCATGCAGGTTATTTAAGTAGGCCTACTTAATCTATTTGATACTAGTATTTATTTATATATTTTTTAAAATACATATTACTAAAAATCCTGAAATTTCGCTCAGAGGGCCAAACCTCAAGAAAATGTTGACTTCACTTTCTTCATTCTTCCCCCAGCTACTTCAGTCACTTACCGCAGAGTGTATCATCATGAATGCCTTTGTTCATTATCCCCATTTGTATGATTCATCACCACGAGACAAGCTGGTGTTGGGGGTAGAGCTTATACACTCATCAATCACCCACTGTACACTATTTACTGCATGGGCAGTGAATGCATACGGGCCACCGTGACGCCCATCCCAAAGGCAACCGCTCGTGCAGAATAATTGCTGATAAATGCAGTCTATAAAAGAGGAAGGAGCGCCTGTGTTATGTCCACTACATTTGGATGATCGTGGATGTTCACTCAGCACAAAATGTAATTCAAAAAACTTTATTTAAACCTAGGACCAAAACTGTGATAAGCAGTGAACAGCTCATCCTGAACAGGGTCATGGGGGATTGGAATCTGCCCCAGCTGACATTTGGTGAGAGGCACACACTGGGGAGGTGGTAAGTCTATCAAAGGACACACAGACAGACTCCATTCACTGGTCACAAGTGACCTGACCTGCAAGTCTTGGGAGGAAACTTGAGTACCAAAAGGAGAATCACACAAACGCCCTAGTACACATAGAAAGAGCACATACGGCTGCTGGATTTAAACCAGGGTTGGGGCTATAATGTATAATGTTTCAATCGGTCAGCGTTAGCCCATCAATCGGTGATGTACAATATATTTGCCCAGGTGGGTGCAGTGGGTGGAGAATATACCATGACAACAATGATGCGCCACACTTACAGTAGATACTTGGTTGTTGTTGCTGTTTATGAACTGTTCTCTGACATCTGCAGGCTTTAACTTAAAAAGATAATTTCACTCAAACATAACAGCCCAGAGTTTAAGGCTACACTTTTTAATAAATCAAAATAAATCTCCTTTTTGAGCTGTAAGATATTTTGCCAAGACAGCTTAAACTTGTAGGTTTTATGCAACAGTTTGGTTTAGTCACCTCGTTCATCCACTGAAGTCCAGTGAGTGTTTAATCTTGTAGGCTACAGTTGCTTTTTCTTTCACCAGACAAGCGCTTCTTCCCTCGCACTCCTGTGCAGCGTGCAGGGATGAAGCCGATTGAAAACCAAGTATGGACATGTCGCATTTTTGAAACAGAACTTGCGTAAAGGTTCAATTTATTCCCAACTCTTCGGTGCGAGTTGTGGAGCTGCACTGCTCAACAACTTGTTCTGGTAACTTGCACACAGAGCCCTGCTCCCCGGGTGGTCTGCCGGCATTTCTCTGCGTTGATCAGTTCTGCTCTTCCCCCAGTCCTTTCTAATCACAGTAAGAAAAACATAGATTTTGATCATTTTGGCACTTCCAGGTTAATCATTTATTGAGTGAAATATTCAAGGAGGCGCACCATTCATTTAGCAAATAAAATGTCAAAACGAGACCAAAATATTGGCTCCATCAAACCAACAGGCGAGGGGTTGAGCTATCGCTGATGGACGATGGATTCATCCAATCACCCAACCCTAATTTATACCCGTTCTTTTTCACTGTGAGGCTTCAGCAACAAATACAGAGCAGCTGTGCGCCAGCAAACCGTTCATTTATCACGAGCAAAATGTTGCTGTTTTTAGAATCAACTTAATGATTCATAATTCAAGAAGACATGTCTATTAGAAATCAATGTGTTGATAGTGTTTTAATTTGAGATTTTTATAACAGTGAGTCACATTATACTTGCGTTGACCAAGGACAGCCTGCATCAAAATTTGGGACCGAATTATGACAGCCACATCTACAAACCAACCAAACAGAATATAGAATTAAATTACACACATAATACACTGGCTAATGTGACACTGTAACCTGCCTCTGCTGCATGAATTTTCGTTTCTAATTAGATTACAATGCTACAATTCATCAGACCTTCGTCACACAATCTGACATGACTCACTAATGTTGGACTGGGTCTACAGTGTTTCCAACAAATACACTTTACTTGGGGGCAAGTACATTTGGGGACCTATTTTAAGGCTACTTTTAATTTTGAATCCATCCAAGAGAATGACAACATCAACAATCGATTAACTGGGTGAGAATCTGCCCTCGCTCTTCCCCTCCCGTCTACTGTCAATCACCCGAGCTCTGCAGACAGACAGAGAAAGACGCTCTTTGGCATCCCTCCCGTAAACACACTGATTGTGAAGCGACCTTATTTCTTTCTCCCTCACCAAAATCTTGGCTACATGCAATGTAGCTGTGATGCCCTGGACAAACTGCCTGCCTGAGCAGCACATGTGCATCACAGGACCTATCAGTTGTCTAACTCTAATGTTAACAGGTTAGAGCAATCACATAGCTCGCATTAGAAGCCCAGCTCACGAGTGGCTGTTGCTCCATGGTGTCTAGAGATTGAGATAGAGATGTCTGTTTTTCTCAGCAAAACAGACAAATGATCTGTTGTTAGTCTGCTCGACATCATACCAGCAACAATACATCTTTCAGCACAGTCTCAATACCTTTATCTGTAGAATATGTAACAGTATCTTGTGAAGGCCTGTATGTTTCCCCTGTGCACTCTCTGTCTCTGTCCTTGTCACTCTTTAACCCTTTAGGCGCCAGAGGTTTTTTCCAAAAACGTTCAATTTTGACATCTTAATTTCAAAAGGCTATATCTTAAAAGTGATAAGAGATAGAGACTTTCTGTAAATTAGAGAAATATTAAGGATGACCCAAAGTTTATGTAGGGATTAAATTTTCCCATCTAATTTGCATATTATGACGTCATATGGTGGCGGCCATCTTGGATTATAGAATTTTCATGAAAAGTCACAAGTTTGAATGATAAAATGCAGCACTTCTTTCCCCCAAAATGTCCCTCACCTTCTGTATGCTATATTGCACAATACTAAATGCTCAGGTAAATGGTAAGTAGTAAACAAACTGTGTAAATCATTACTAATAAATGGCAGAAACAAACCGAATGCATGTAGCGGTAGGCTGGCCTTTTGCTGTAGAGATTTTCCATTTACTACATACAGTAGGCATTCTGATTCCATGTATGGGGCACATACATATTATTCATATGATTCATATGACACAAAACACAAGTAGACAAGACCTGTTTAGTTCAAAAGCTCACTCTTTCCCCCAGATATCGAATTGGCTGATCAAAGGGCGTGATCCAACTTTGGTACTCCTCCTCATTGGCCAAGTAGTATTCAAAGCCGGCATTCCCATCATTTAGCGATAGACTATGCATCATAGCTCCCCTGCCCTGAGTCACACCACCACTGCTCCTGCTGCGAGCAGCACGGCCAGATCTGCCTCGCTCTCCCCTGCCCCGTGTCACACCGCCACTGCTCCGGCCAGATCTGCCTCGCTCTCCCCTGCCCCGTGTCACACCGCCACTGCTCCGGCCAGATCTGCCTCGCTCTCCCCTGCCCCGTGTCACACCACCACTGCTCCGGCCAGATCTGCCTCGCTCTCCCTGCCCCATCGCCACTGCTCCGGCCAGATCTGCCTCGCTCTCCCCTGCCCCGTGTCACACCGCCACTGCTCCGGCCAGATCTGCCTCGCTCTCCCTGCCCCATCGCCACTGCTCCGGTCACGGGCAGCGTGGCCAGATCTGGCGCGCGCGCGCCGAGTGGAGCGAATTTACGCAGCTCGGACCAGGCTCACTCTCATTCCCCACCCTGCCTCTACGTTGCCCCCTAACTCTCCTATGAACACTTCGGCCTCGTCTAACATACCCAGTGGCATTAGACAAAGGCTCCACCACGTTACTGTCGCCGCGATTGCGGAGAGGCACGGGGTCAGAAGACAAAGAAGCTAGCGCCACATTGCTAGCGCGGTAAAAGACTGGGTCCCCACATAACCTCCAGCCTCGTTCCCCACACCACTAACATGCCTGCTAGCTTCCCGATGACCACTCTGACCCGGTGAAACATTGGGCAAATGATTCAACGTTTGTGCTTGGTGTAGGGCTAAACCCTCACTTTGTCCAGCTGCGCCATTGCTCGGCAGGGACGCATCTGAAGCGTCGTCACTAAACGGATCACCGTCATCTTCTGAAGGCAGATATTCCCCTTCAGAATAAGGGTCAGCGAAAAGTAGACCTAACACTTCACTGCGGGCAAACTTTTTTGATGCCATTAGACGATAATCCTAAAGCAAATACTCGCTCACGTTGACAGTAGCGCTCTGATAAAATGGCTCACGCGCACACTAGCTCCGCTGTTTTTCGCGCTGATTCAATGCGCTCTTGCTCGAAGGTTTTGTATAGAAGCATGACGTTTTTCTGAGTCAGGGATGAAGTATAACATGTCTGCCAACTAGTGGAGGGGAGGTCGAACGAAATTTGACACCCTATTTGACAAAATCGGCCGTTTTATTCAGTGCCGCATCTTGTCGAGTAAACTCGAACCGTGGCGCTGAGAGGGTTAAATGAGGATGACTATAAATGACGTCATCATCATCATCATCATGGCCGTTATAAAAAATCAAACTGGATGTAGAAAGATAGGGCTGTGGTGTCCACTCAGAGAGTGCCACAGCAGCAGTTCAGTGAGGTTGCCATCACGTACAGTCAGAGGTACAGTAGATAGTGAGTCCTGGGTATAAAACTGCTCTCAACCCACATTATAAAGCGGGCTTCAGATAGCATTTAAAACAGCATTCTAAGTTTAAACCATTGTAGGTTTCATTATGTGTGACTTTATTATACATTTAAAACATTTATAACTTGAATAGTTGACTGTCATAGTTTAAAAACTATGAAAGTTTTTTAAAGTAGAGGTGTTTTCCTCAGTAGAAATGAAACACACCTTTTCCAGTGTCCCAGTGAGGAATTTATTACATGTTTATTAAATACAATATTAGGCTTATCCTAGGGAATATTTAGGGAAAACTAACAATGTTGCAACATGACACAGCTAAGCCAACATATTTAATGAGTGCGGCAAGGTGAGTTTTAACTGTCATCTACACTGACAATGAGAAAAGATGTGTCAGGATCGGTCTGATTCAGCTCAGCAGATGAATGACTGACTGATCACACTGTTTGCTTCAGAGTGATTAAAACAGCACTGTAGGGGAAACAGCAAACCCTGACAACTATGCAACACAAAGCCCAAGCAGTCACGTTTACACATGTACCTCAATATAGGTTTTAACCTCCGGGTGCAAAAAACGTTTGAAAAAATGTATTGTTTTTTTATTGGTTATTGGTTGCAAGAGGCGGGTAATTATAGGTTATTGTATCGGTTGAAAAAAAATCCATATCATGCATATATTACCCCTTTCACACTGATCAAAAACCCACTAACATCCGCCAACATCTGGCAATGTGAATGTATCGCATCAGGTTTCACTCCCAGGTCGATTGACTCTGCACCAGTCACAACTGGCACAGGGAATACATAAAAAAAAACAAAAAAAAACACATGACCAGATCAAAACCTAGTTCATGGCTGGAGGGCGTATGGTAAATGTGCCATATTGTTACAGTTATAGTCAGTGGTAGTGTCTACAATGTGAATTCATGGATATTTAATGTTCATCTGTACATTGTGTGTGGGACATCAGATGAAATGTAGTTGCAAGAACAATACTTGCCACTCATATCTTAGGATGTTGAATTTAAAAAAATAACATATTCTAACTCCAATTCTAACTATTCAAATTATTTATTAACGCCCCCTGCTCTGTCATCTGTTATTATCTGTGGTTGTCTCCTGTTTTTCTATGACTCACTCCGTACTGAGTATTTTGTCAGACTGCTTTTTATTGGGGTGTTTTAACTGTGTGCTCTCCCTCATGTATAACCATTGTCTGTACTTCTCACAGCAGAAGGTTTTATGTCATTTATACAGTTTAATTCCCTGTGTCCATGCTGTCTGATGGATATGATGTACTGGAATGTGCCACTAGGTTGTGACACACTGACAGAGATTGTATAGGTTGTGGTTTTCTTATGAAGTGGGGGTGTACTGGATGGATCCAGTGGGGTATTGATCATATGCTGTTTTGTCCTTATACGACTAGTGATAGCCAGTATGAAACAGCTACTTATTTACTATCATCTCTTGCCTCTATGTCAAAGAGAAATTTGGTTGCCGGGATTTGTGAAGTTATTGTACTAAAAATGCCCGAAAAAAATTCTGCATTTATTTCAGCACAACGGAGAAATGGACAGCTCCCCTGCATTCAGGGGCTTGTTGCCATGTTTCAGAACTTTGACTGTCACAACACTATCCACGGTTCGGTTAACTTTACCTTAGACTTCTGTACTTTGCAAATATAATAGTCTAGGTAACACTGTAAAATTCTTATGTTTTGGTACTTTTTTATATACGCCTAATTTTATGTGCGTATGTAAATGTGTGCATATGTGCGTGTGCTTTGTAACTGATGAGCCCAAGGGCCTGTCATAATAGCCTGCACTGGGGCCCATCGTTGTGGAATACACCTGTTGATCCACTTGAGAGCGGATGTAGATTTCAAAATGGACTGTCAGCTCCTTCCTTCGTTCTCTCTTTTTCCCACAGGGCTGCCAACCCTCTTCGCTTTCCAGAGCTCTTCTCCAGCTCTACTCCCACACGGGCCTTGCCCCCAGCTCTTCAGCTGGGCCCGACAGCTGCGGAGAGCTGCCAGCTGCAGTTCCGGCAGGTCAGCAGAACTTCTCCCCACAGCAGCGACGCTGCTGGTACCCCACCTCAGTTAGCACCAGCACCTGTGACACAAAGCTTGCCAGCTAACTCCACAATCTGAGGGACACAAAGGAAGTTAGCGCTGAGCGGGTAACTTAGCAAGGAACAAAAGGAGCGACCAGTTTCCTCCATCTGCCTCCTTTCACTGGAACACGCACAGCAAGGACAGCACTGTTCAACATTGGGATAACAACGTTCTCCTCATCAGCTCATTGATGTAATGCACATGTGTTAACGTATTTGTTCTATGTTATTGTGATCTCTGCAGAGGCAGGTTATTGGTAGTTCGCCCTGCTACACGGCTAAGTTGATGTTAGTTGAATTATGCTTCACACAGAGTCAGGGTCTTCACATGCAGCTAATCATCTTCTCTAACCTGGCACCATCATCACACACACACACACACACATACTCCTTCAGCCTGGAGCATATCACACCCACATGTGATATCAGTGACTATCCAAAAACAAGTGATGATCCACCATTCAATCCTCGTCAGCCATGTTGTAGTCCCCTTTGATCAGCCATTTTGTTTGTAATCTTTTTTTGTCCAAGCCATGTGACAGACGCACTCACTAACACACACACACACACACACACACACACACACACACACCTGCATATAGTACATGTTAGTTACATTGTGTGTCTTCGTCCTTGTATTAAATAAAAGACTGTTGAACCTTCATGCGGTCTATTTAATATTGTTCAAGAGTGAATGTTGCCGACCTCTACACTGTCAAGAACTAGAAGGCCCTTCTAGTGTTAAAATAATGGACAGAGCCATCATGACATCACCCATTGGTTTCTGAAGAGCCAGAATGAAACTCAAAGTGGGTGGTACCAGCCGTCCCCATCCTGGCAGTGCGTGACTCCTCCAAACTCCGGCTAACCAAAAATGGGCAAAGAGGTGGAGAGTGGCTGGACCTGAAGCAAGTTGGTTAAACAAGCCCATCGAGCTGGAAGTTACCAAGCTAGCAAAAACTAACAAGCTATCTGTGTTCACACATAAAAAGAAGCAAATTTCGCCTCACATAACTCACATTAGTTTGACTGCACGTTGCCCACAACGGACAGAATACCTTGTACAGTAGTTGCACAAGGCGAGCAACAACCGGCGCCGAGGTTGTGTGTTTGTGTTTGATCTATTTATTTACAGTACATGAACAGTGGTCTCCTGAATGAAAGTAGTGTTTAGGTTTTGGGGTTAACCCTGTTTAATCCAACCATCCACCCCCACCTCCAACAAACTTTTTATTCTTGATCTAACTTCTCCTCAGTTCCCCCTTTTCAGCTGTGACAATTACTGCAGCTGCTACCTTGGTCATTTTTCTTATGAGCACAGGCTCTCCCATCAACTTATGTGCTGTACAAGAGCATGGCACTGCATGGACCTGGACAATTGCTCCATTCAAAACTATTGAGTAGCATGAAAACATAATTTCTGTGGGACAGGTTTTGAAGCAGCTCAAGCAACACACCTCGAAGTGTTAGATTACTCCATTGTCCTAAACGCTCCAGTGGAGCAGTGATTTTACCACATTCAGAAAGCACTCAGCTTATTTATCTCAATTACTTTGTGTTTCTCACCACCAATTAAAGCAAAACAACTTTAATAGAATTACAAGTAATTGATTGTGGTTGAAAATAATCCTCTAGATCAGCATCTTTGGGTATTTCTAAAGATCATCATTGGCAAGTGATATGGGCCCCCTGGGCTTGTAGAGGAACATTTAATTCCAAAGCGGTTGAACCTTTTGATTTCTGGACGAATGAAAAAACAGTGTGAACACATCAGTCTCTCTTGAATCTTAAACCCAGATCCAATCTTGAAGCGGCATGTGTACCAGAGTGTAGAGTGCAGGTGTAAATTCAAATCCATTTTCTCCAGCCATGATCACGAACACTTGACTTTCTGCTGTTGCTAGAGAAAGCTTTATACCCAGAATTAAGTGCAACTGCCATGAAGGTTTAGCCGACAATTTTACTCAAGCTCAAGAAAAGCAATTTGCCTTTTAACTTAAAAATAGTGATTTCAATAAGTACACTTCCACACCTTTGAAGATGTATCCCCATTTTACATAATGACTGAGTATTTCAACCTTTTGTTATTTTCTTTTTCATAACCTGGCCCTTTTGCAATGACAAGCAGCTGGTAAAAGCTGCATATTGAGAGATCCATTTGACATAATAGCACTCTGAATATAGAAATTACCTGCCATGCAGTTGCTAGTGTTTCTGGACTGAGTTGTAGACTGAGTAGAAGATGTAGAACTTTTTCATTTCATTAAAACTCTGAACTAACAATTGAACGTACAACCAATACAAAACAATGGCTTTACAAACAAAGCATGTACTGTACCCGTGAAATCTGATTGACTGTAGTTGCTGTGCTGCCGATGTCACCTTCTTCATCTTTATTTCCTGGTTAGATCATAACTTCTGAAAAAGTTACCTTTTCAAAAAGCTCTTCCCTAAACATTTCCTTTGATAAGTGATGACTTATTTCATTCAACTAGTTAGGGTTAAGGGAAAGGGAAACAATTCATGGACTTTTATACCCCCTTCACACTGGACAAAACCCCACTAACATCCGGCTTTTGTCTTTCATGTGAATGGATACAATCAGCATTCCCTCCCACATCAAATGACTCCGGAGTAGTCGCGGGCTTTTGTTTGATGAAAACACAGTGTCCTGTTCAACACAGCACTTTACTATGACATGCATTGACGATAAGTATGAAAGAGAGACTATAGTAAAGATATTAAAAAGTAACCACTGTTACATTGTCAGTGGCTTCTGTCTCACTATCCAAGCCTTGCCAGCTGCCTGATCGATACTGCACATGTGCAGCTCTTAACTTAGATGAGAAAGAAGTGAGATGTCTCACTCCTTAGCTATTTCCATAATCAGCTTTGAATAAATCAATACGTCTATCTTCAGAATGTTATTGATTAAGACAAGTTTAAAGTCCTCTGGGTGTAGTCTGGTGTGGTGTATGACCTGCTCTGTTCTATTGATCTCTGTTTTTCATGATAAAAAACAAGACACATAAAAAAGAAGAAAGCAGAAATGCAAACTCGTCCACTTGCAATAGGAAAGGAGTCCATCTCATATTTTAACATGTCTGCATATACATACTAAAAGTGGTGTATAAGTGGTATTGTATGAGTAACTTGTGCATTTGGCTAAAAGCATTGTGGCAGTTCAGCTGTTTTAGATTTTCTAAATTAATTGTGATTTCAAAGTTATACAATATTTGTTGATATTCACTTCTTGCCTCATATACACAGTGGAAAAGAGGGCTTGTTTTGTCATTCATGGGGCTGTAGAACTGAGTAAGTGTATGTGATGCGGCTGGTCTTGTATTAGGAATGTATCGACCCTCCAGTCCAGCAAAAGGCTTAGTGTGGTTTCATGTTAAGGTTAAACATTGTGAAGCCATTCTTTGTTATTAGCATAAGTTGTTTGAGTTGTCTCCACCTCAAACATATAGTTTATAGATATGAAAGTCAGCTATTACTATAGACCATAATGCACAGGTTGCCATAGTAACCTACCTTTGTTATATGCATTACTTACATGGTTATGATTTAATTTACATCTCGTAAAACACCCCTGTCTTCTGATCGTCTGGACAGTCGCAAAAACAGTGAGAATAATCGTCCATGATCAGTGGTTGTCTGGTGTATATGGGTAGCGTTTGTAATTTTCTCGTGGATGGTTTGAAAAGACAAACAGCCAGCAGTGGAGCTGAAGCAGTGCACAGTGAGCAGTAGTTGCCTCTGTAAACACACCACCATTTTGACCACCATTTTTTTCTGGGGAAACGTGCACAACGCTTCACGACACTAAGTCATATACCGAATCATATCTTATGGAGAAAATGTTTCTGGTTTTCTGATTGATGGTGGCCAGGTAGCTTTACTAGTTGCTAAAGAAACTGCTAACTAACTGCTAACTGCTGCTACCTGTAGCTGTCATTAGCTAGTTAACTTATCTGACATTGCATCTCATGATATTGTTACAGAAACCTCAGATTTGTATAACACTGGTGTTGCACACAGAAATCACACAGAACATCAATTCCTACATGATGTTGCTTTAACATTTAAGAAGCATTTTAATTATGTAGCTGATAGTTGTTGTTAAATGGTTTATTGTTCTCATTGTAGGCCTACAGTACCATGAAGTTGTTACAGCCTTCATATTTGTACTGTCATGAGTGTTTCCAGTAAGTCGCATCACTCCATTGGTCCAGGCGTGATTGACAGTGTTTTAAGTCATTCCAACCTATTTAAGAGAGTCTCTTATATTGTCTTGTGAATTAACTCGATGAAGGCCTTTGTACTGAGATGTTTTTATTAAAAAAAATATTCCTGATTGCAAGTGTAAGGTGTGCAGGTTTTTTTCTTTGGTTCTAATTATGTTGCTGGTCAAGATGGAGTTAAGTGATATTATATGTACATGTCAAATCTGAATTTTGCAAAGAAATAGTAATTAAATTACATTCAGCTACTTGAAAAAAGAAATAACATCATTTAAGAAAAAAAAAAACATGCATACGTAAGCCCATGTATGGTGAGTGAAAACCTTTTAAACACATGTTGCCAGGCACTTTTGTATGATTTTTGACTGACAGTCTCACAGCTGAGATGTTTACCCCAGTCCACAGATCTGTATTATAACTGTTGAGACTAGACTAGACTAGACTAGACTAGACTAGACTAGACTAGACTAGAATAGAATAGAATAGAATAGAATAGAATAGAATTAGAACCCGAAAATATGAAGGTTGCAGTATTTGTAGTGCTCGGAGCACTGCAGTGTCTCTAACAGCAAAGTTACATTTAAATAGAAACTATGGTGATGCTGATGAAGACAGTAATAAGAATGTGGGCTGATAGTCATTAACGCTGAGGCCCAAAATAGGCTTAATGTTAAAAATGCTAATGCTGGCTGGTTTCCTCTGAAGTACATTTAGACATTAACAACGTTTATCTTCTTACAACTCATCAATGGACAATAATTCCACGCGTTCAGCTTCTTGCATTAAACATTTTGCTGGTACCCCAAATGTACTGATGCAATTAAGTGCTGACAGAGTGGGTTTTAATGGGCTGCTTTCGAGGGGCCATGTTCTGCCTCTTAGCCACACAACAACGTGAACGAGGTTAGTAATACTGAGAGAAAAGCACACAGATCCTGATTAGTAGCCCTGATGTAACTGAAAAAAATGAAACTGCACTCTTGATAATATGACTGGAATTCAACGAGACCTGTACCCCAAGATTAGGATCAACATGTGACAGGACCACAGTGCAGAGGATGGAAAGGGCAGCCCAGTCACCAGGAAGAAATATCGGTGGTTAACATTCCTAGTCATGTTTGTGGCTACAGAACCAGGTGCTTTTAAAGCCCAGGTCAGACCAAAGATTCCGAACGAGGTGAAACAATTTAAGAATATTGTAGCAGCGTGAACTGGCCCGTCTCATCTCGACTCAAGTCAGCTCATGGTGTTAACTGCAACTCAGCAGATCAAGACAACGGTGGACAGTTTCAGAACGTAGTGTTCATTATCAGTTTCACCAGCCAATCAGCGCCTTGTAGAAAAGTCAGCTGGTTAAGTCAATTACAAAGTTGGTCGAAATGGAAATTTTGGAGGAGAGAGAAAATCACTCATGGAGTTGATAGAATAACAGCCGTGACACCACACTTTGTCTGCTACAAAACTGATAACTAACTCAACTTCACTTCTTTCATTATCTGCTCCTCTCCCTAACAAGTCGTTTTTTGTGCCTGAACCTAACCAGATCACAAGTACAGAGTTGTCACAACATTAAATAGAAAACAAAACCTAAAAAATGTAAAGTTTCAACATATGCAGTTTGTTCTCCTTGACAGCATCTGAGTAACATCTACTAAATACTGACTTGAAAGCAGGTGAATACTTGCAATCACTTATTTTGCATTGAATATTTTCATTGAATTGACATCACTTTGTAGAACAAGATCCGTTTTCACTTCGACATTTAAGAGTTTTTTTCTTCTTTTTTTTGTTTTTGCAAATGTTTGTCAAAAAAGCCAAATTATATTGAGCATGATTCCAACCCAATAATATACATATTACATTAGCACTGGCAATGTCGAAGCCTTTGTGTAATTATATAATGGTCAACTGAGCAACCTTCAAAGTTGAAGGCTTATATGATTAAAATCAAATAAAGATCTCATGATGCAGGCCTTCTGAGGTACCAAACTCAAGAGTTAAATCATTGTCATCATCAGTTTAATCATATTCATCTCTTAATTATTATCAGTCAAATGAAAGCAGGTCCATTCTGACCTCTTGGTTATAGCAGCGCAATGTGCTCCAGGTACACTAGCTATCAAAAATGCCCCACTGCTCTGTTGAGAACTTGTATTGTAAGTGAACAATGGAGCGGCACAACAAACAAAAGACAAAACAGGAGCCAGAAGTTTGAAATAATGATATCCACGCTGACAGAGAGCAGTCGCCCTGGGTTAAAAAAAAAGTCCCCTTGTGTCTGACATTTCTCAGGTAGAGCAAATGTTTAAAGGACTGCTTTTGATTGAAAATACAATCTGAGCCTCTGTATTTAATTCAGGCTGGAGATGAAGAGAAGCTGTTTAAACGGGGGCTAAAGCTCCCTGACACAAGAGATCCACAATGAGACTGTTGCTCTATCCCGTGTACACCATGCTGCTGCTCCAGATACTCCATTTAGCACCAAATGTGCATTAATCTGCCATTGAAATTAGCCCCCAACAAATGAACTATTTCCAATTAATCTCATATAAAGACCTGGACCAGCATTATGGGGTGAGATGGGGGACATTTTCTCCAGATAAAATCTATTCAAAATTAAGTCAATATTATGAATAATCCTCTCAAACCAGACCCACAAGTTGAAGAGATCATGACATCTTCTACAACAAGAATAATTCTTTCTATCATGAATACATTAATGTGCATTAAAGATACTAACGCCAGCCTCACACAGACACAGGTCTGCAAAAACAGATTCAAAATGACAAAATAGACAAATTTACAACTTATCCAGCACAAGACTTTTCATCAAACATGCACCACTCAATACAAAATGCACAAAATGGGTATCCAACACTGTGCACTCTGGGTATCACAGATAACAACCTGGACTCTTTATGGCTCTGTCCATCTGTACAGCACTTCTGGTTTCATGTAACACAAGCTCTCTGCAAATGATTCCTCCCTTTTCATCACTGTGCATAACTGACGATTTAACCTCAGTTAAACTTCCACCGAAACACACAACACCCACACGAACTGCTTGGGCTGTCACCAAGAAGACCATACTTACAAGCTGGAAATCCAAACAAATAATAAATATTCTCACAGAACATATAGCGATGGGGAAAACATGCCTCTGAGCCTCTCCAAGAAACCAAACACTTCATGACCATTTTTTGGAAGCCAGAGCTCCATTTAATAGATTGTTTCCCCATAACATACAAGAGGCCGATCTCAGAAATCTGGTACATTTTGAAAAGGAAAGTAGTTGCGATATTCCCCTAAAAACAACAATGCTACAGCAAGAACTCCTTAAGGAAACAGTCAAAGGAAAGCTGTGATGAAGGCAGCATTTGCTGCATTAAAAATGCCCTTTTGTCATTGATATTCTATTTAAATTGGATTGGTTTTACAAAATGTAATGGAGACTAAATGAACTGTACTGCTGTACACATCTGTAAAAGTAAAAAATAACATTTGTCCACCCCATTTATGTAAAGGAGTTGAGTACAGTTTGGAAGCAGCTCCCTATAACCTGAAAAAATGTCAAATCACATACTGTACTACAGCCTCCACGACCAAAAAGGGAAATCAACAACTCTCTAAAATAGCATCAAAAGCTGAACCATCATGAGCTCAGGACTTGAAGGCTGTTCTATGAAAGCACGAGCTAGGTGTAACTAATAAACTGTAAATTGTATGGACAGCATGGGCACAATATTACAGGTTGGGATCAGGGTTCAAAGTCCCAAGTTTGACAGGACTATTGATTATTCCAAAACAGAGAAAAACCTTTAACTCACAAGTTTCATCAGTGAATAGAGAAATCATATCAGAAATGCAATGCAATTTTCAAGCATAAATTACTTGTTTTACTGTAATAATCTTGGCACTGTGACATGAAACCACTCCCAGTGACAGGTCATCACATTCGTATTAGGATATTAGACAGTGTTGCTGGAGGCTTGTGAGTTTCAAACGAGGGGCTCAGCAACAAGAGAACACTGAAATTATCATCAAAAATCATACAAATATTTTTTTGGACAAATATCAGAATCTCCAGTGTGCTCATTAGAGCAACAAAAAAGATATCTACTAGATAGACACCCTATAAATGCTTAATATGTGCACAATGCCACACTATGAACGCTCCGTGAAATCAGAGCCACTGAGCACAGTAATGCTGTCGGCTAGGTTATCAGTGTGCGTAGCAGTTTGCACTGAAGGGAAGGATGTCAACACAACATCTAATGTTTATTCCATCTGTAATCAGCTTTCCTGCATCCCTTAGAAAGAGGGAAGGAAAATCAATGTCTAAGCCAATTTTACTGTCGTAAATACACTTACCTTCAACCTCGCTGGCTTCCCACGGCCTTACAGATGGATAATTATAGGGAGGATGGAGGAACGGATGGAGAGAAGCTGTGCTCAGGCTGGGGGAAGAGGGAATAGAACATAACAAGACAACTTTAATTACTGTAGGGTACAGAGGCTACAGAGACATAATAAGACTTCTCCATCACATTGTGATCAAACATATGGGGGTCGTGAGCCCGGATGTTATGCTGACTGATTAAGGATGAGGCCCATGTGACAGACAGATCCCAACAGGTATTTCACCCCATCTGTAGCTCTACTTATGAGTTGACCTACATGTGTCGGGGCTGTGGCATTGTTATACACACATTTACAGTATATCACACATAACCTGACAGTATGTTCAGAAGAAGTGCTGTATGGTCAAACTGACTGGACATCTGTAGTGCACTTCTTCTGTCATGTCCTGTTTGTGCAACACGATAAATACAAAGACTTCTTGTAAACCAACCTATTACCACTCAGTGTGCAAACTACGAGGTCATTATTGTTGCTGTATCACACCTAGCCAGCAGTGCAATGCTGAAGAGCAACAACACAACATGTATTAGTTAACCTGACTAAGTAGAACGTATACTGTATACTGGGGATACATGCAACACTTTGACTACATAGTAGTGTATCTGCGATGCCATGTACAGAGCTGCAAATATGCTTTTTCAGGAATGTACTGTTTCGAAAGGCCGACTAGTGAGGGAGAAAAAAACATTTTTTTAAAAGTCCGATAGCTCACCATAAACATTTTAGTCTTCTCTCATCAAAAAAAACAAACAAAAAACACACATTTCATCATAGTATTGATCTTTGATGAGAGACCTGTTTTTAGCTCGTCATGGTCTCGTCTTAGTCCTGAAGAAAAGGTTGTTTTTTGTCACAGATTTATGTTAACGAAATTAACAGGGCCTGGGTCTAAGAGGGCTACACCTGTACTAATGGATGGATTTACAATAAACATAGGTAATGTTCTATTTCATATTGGTTTCGCCCTGTAAGAATCACCAGGGACTAGTGTATTTGTATACACCAGTGTATTTGGCATTTTTATGATATTTCATGTTTTTCTGAGCTTGTTTTCTTGACAATATTGATGAGCCATACTGTTTGGCAATTTTGGGGACAAATAACTTAATTTTGCTTTGCTGACATTTGGAATAATGACATATGACTAAAGTAGAATCTGGGGGTCATACGTCATCCTCCAGTAGGTGTTATAAAAGCAGCATGGCTCCTTTAAGAAACAGGGCGGTGCTTAGTGTGCGAGTGGTTGAGCAAGAGACTTAGGGGCCATCCACACAGAAAGGCTTTTTTGTGTAAACGCGCATGTTTTGCATAGTTTTGGCTGATCGTCCACATGGATCCTGTAAATGCAGTGCCTGTAAACGCACTTGTTTGAAACCTGGTCTCAGGGTGAAAAAAATCGAAAATTCGCCCTTGCGTTTTTGTCTGGACAGCCAATCCACATACTTTGTGTATCGATGATGCCATCGCCCCACCCCACTTCTAGCCTTCGACCTCTTCACCCCGTGATGTCTCATACCAACAACAGCAACAACGGCGGACTACATGCTTGTGTTCATGCTGCAGAAGATATTGAGCCTATCAGGGTTACTAGGGCAAAATATTCTGCTCCTCTGCCACTACGCTGAGCAAAAAAAGGATTATGGACAACCGACTAGCCATTTTCTTCTTCTTCTTCTTCTTGTGTTCGGTTTCTCCTTCTGCTGTCTGTTTGTATACAGCGCTAAAGCTTTATGCGCATGCTCCGTCTCTTCTCCATTTTTAGTGAATTTCAAGTGCCACCTATAGGCCTGGCATATGAATTACAGCGTATTGAGTCGTTTACAATGGATCCATGTGGACGCAAATATTCTTGAAACGATGCCAAGGAAGACGGGGGAAAAAAGGATTGTTTTGGTACGTGTGGACGAGGCCTGAGAGAGAGCTCCAGTGATTGGGTCCAGAGCAGACCAACGTTAGCAACCTAAGCAGAGGGAGAGTTTAACAGAGAAGTTGTCTAGTGGCAATAAATTGTAATGGCCATCAGGTGCCCCCTCTTCCTCCCCCTCCTCTTTGCCTAGAGGTGGAGGTGCACACCTGTTCCTGATCACCATTTAGGCTTGGTGATGTTAAAGCTCTGTGTAAAGCGTAAGGTAGCAGTCTGACCATGAATAAACTCTGCAGCTCCTCAATACACAAGAAGAACTTCTGCTTCAGTGACAGCTAGCACTGTCTCTGCTAATATTCTTACTATTGCTAATAGCGATGCTATTGCTAATTCATGCTAGTGATGTTTATCTTGCTAGATGGTAATAACCATGTGTGAATATAAACCATACCCCCATTCTCTGCTTGAGAAAGAACGTGGACCATTAGACAGGAAGAGAAACTGACTGGAGGGGGACTTTAAGCAGGGACGGTTGAGGGAACTGCTACAACGTACCACACTGCACATGCGCGATTCCATCTCGGCACCTCCTGACGTTGTAGTCCAACAATCTACTTACTACAGGGGAACTTCTGGTTTGCCATACTCAGGCGGGGTAGAGGGTAGTTGTAAAAAGTGTTAAATATTGAATAGTGATATTTGTTTTCTCCTACCACAGCAACCCATTTGAATGTTTTCCAGACGCCATAACTGTCCCTGTACTCTCACTGTTTTAAGTCCATACTGTCAGGTTCAGGGCGAACCCCCCACAGTGACACCTGAGTCTACAAGCAGATGACATACACCAGTTCATAACCACACAAGTGCAAAGCACAGCATGGGAGATACCAGCTGTGTTATGGTTTTTACCATGTCAGGCCCTGTGAGTTAAAATTACGCTCCATACAACGCACCTGCCGCTTCAGGAGAATTTTCATGCAGCTCACCAATCAGTGATGAAATTTGAGAAACACCTCTTGGAACATGCAGTAAAGCATTATGTCTGACAACAGATTATTGGCAAGCTTACGACTGAGTGAGTCAGGAAGGACTCTTGTGACATTGTGCAGATAAAAAATGGATGAAGGGGCATGAGGCTCAAGCATCTCATCTGCATCTCAGATGTTTACCACCTCCATCCCTTGGCGGAGAGCTGTGGCAGACAATAAGTGTCTTCTGTAGTGAGCACTGATGCCCTGCAGAGGCTCTGCTCTTCCTGCTTTCTTCTGTGTAGATTGGTGCCAGAGGAACCACCTCCAGCTCAATGCCGGGAAGACCAAAGAGCTGGTGGTGGATTCCCGCAGGCACAGATAACGCAGGTGAACATCCAGGGAACTGACATTGACATGGTGACATCTTACAAGTTCCTGGGAGTTCACCTGAATAATAAACTGGACTGGACTGATCGCACTGCAGCAACATACAAGAAAGGTCAAAGCAGACTTCATCTGCTGGGGAAGCTCAGGTCCTTTGGAGTGCAGGGGGTACCCTGAGGACTTTCTATGACTATGAGGTGGTGGGAGAGAGCAGGATGATGGATAAGCTGTCATCGCTGCTGGTGAAGGAGTCCCACCCCCTGCAGGTCCCTATCACAGCACTGGGCAGCTCCTTCAGTGACAGACTGATACACCCCAAGTGTATGAAGGGGAGGTATCGCAGGTCCAAGAGTGTGAAGGAGAGGTATCGCAGGTCCAAGAGTGTGAAGGAGAGGTATCGCAGGTCCAAGTGTGTGAAGGAGAGGTATCGCAAGTCCAAGTGTGTGAAGGAGAGGTATCGCAAGTCCAAGTGTGTGAAGGAGAGGTATCACAGGTCCTTCCTTCCTGTTGCTGTCAGACTCTACAACCAGCACTGCTCCCAGTAGACCTCGCTGTGCACTATGATTCTGATTCTGAGTAGACAGCAGTGTGGGCTCTTGTCTGCCAAAAAAAAGTTGCTTGGTGAGCAAAATAGAATTTTAACTCGAATTCTGGTGACAGACTCATAGTGGGATAATGGTGCTTGCATTTGCAGGGTCAGAAAATGCTTGCTCCAAGAAGGGCCAGAGCTCCAAGTAAGCGAGGCCACAGGAGGGACGTCTGGCCGGGGCCCCTGGTAGTAGAAGTCTGCAACTAGGAGGCTCCACGCAGGTGCAGGCATTTCTGCAAGTTCCAATGCTCCCAAGAAGGAGGAGAGAGAGCTGGGGAGTGAACCTGTATCGGGGCCCTCCTCCTGGATGTCTCGAGACCCAAAGTTAAAGACGTCCAGCTCTGTCCCTCACGTGAGATCCACACAGTCAGCTGGGCTGCTGTTCGCGCCTCCCTCACACGGAGTGCACTTAAGCATCCACTTGGAGCTGCAAACAAGCATGGAAGAGTCAGGTGGCCTTGCAGGGTAAGCACTAACATGGTGTGGACAGGGCCGAGGCAAGCCTTGCAGTGAGGGTGAATATCCAACAAGAGGATTAAGCCAGAGCACAGCTGGGCACTGCTACCCTTTAATTTGTCTTCACTTGTTGATTGCTTTACACTTGTCAGGTGGGTGATATATACAGCAGGGGGGAGGGTGTGGGGGTCAATGCAATGCACAAGAATGCAATGTTGAACATGGTAAACAATTTTACTGCTAAACATGAGCTGATTAGTACTCATTGTGAGTCATTGTGAGCATGTTGATGTTATCATTTGGCTCAATCTATGCAATGCAAGCACATCAACAAATAGCTGTTAGAGTTTAAGTCTTATTTGACTGTATAATGCCCTCATGGAAAGCTAAGCTCACTTACAGTAAAAGCAAGGTAACAAATAGATCTATATTGTTGAACCGCTGCTCCAGGTGCTCCTGGAAGGCATCACCAACAAGGGGCACAGCTGTGTATTAGACAAAGTCATCTTTTTCTGTCATCAACTGTTTATCAGTTGCAATAGTAGGTTGAAAATATCTCACCATTCATTGCTTTATCACAGCTGAGGCAGTAATGGAAACAAGCATGACATCACCAATATTTAAGATGATGTGCATTGTTCTATTTGCCCAAATTAAAACAATTATTGGGTGTGGAATCTTCTTAAAGGTGTACATTGTATATTGCCAAGATTTTGTTTGATTCCAACATATTCCTGCATGTCACACCTCTCTCTGCAGTCACTCGTTGGTGTTGTGTCCATTAAAAATGAAGAGATGAATAAATAATCTGCAGTGCTTGACATTCGCATGCCTAAATACCTTCATGGATACACCAAGGTACTGCAGATGAAATATTTACTCCAACCAACCTTAATGTTTTTTTCATAAAGATTTCATCATGATGTATTTTTATTGTATCGTGGATCTGCGTGTCAGGTAAGAGACAAAAGTAAAAGCTCTCTCAGCTCAACCTGGGATATGGCAATGATTGTTCCTCATATTAAAAATGTAGCGGTGTGTTCTCTGGGTCTCTGGGGAGGCAATGCATAATGTTCTAACATTTACTTTGACAGACAAAAGTGGAGCTGAAAAGAGGACAATAAAAAGCACAAAAGTCATCTTAGTCAAACTCCCATTGGCTCCGTTTCCATTTTTGATTCGCTCACACATTGAGATTTCAAAGTTTGCCAGCAATGAGGATATTTATCTCACCTCAGCTGGCCCAGAGCACTATAGCAAGATTTCTAAAACACTTACTGTATATAAACAATTGATTACAAGTATGTGCAGGTAGAGATCATGCACTGCTTGATATGCAAACAAAGTAATTTAAATTCCTGTTTGAACCAGAGGTGTGAATCTTCACTGGTCTCACGATTCCATTACGATTCAGCTGTCAACGATTCAAATGCAAAACAATTCTGGATGCATGTCAGTGTATGTCAGTGTATGGCATCCTCAATGATCTATTAGCCTAGTGCACATGGCTACCTTTACATCATTTAAATTACCCTTTTATCCAGAATGTCCTTCCAATAATCAGACGACAGCAGTCTACAAAATGAAAGCTGCATCTTTTTAATACATGAACATTACAAAACAAATCATTTATCCACCTGCGGTGCCTTACACATTTGTTGTAATCTACGATAATATTGTTTTCACATAGCAGCTTTAAGATAAGACATCTATTGACTCAGATGAAAACATGATTAGTAATTATTGTCATCCAGTTCATGCTTCCCAGCAAGTTCATATAATCTGTGTGCCCCGAGATGTCTGCTTAAAAAAATACTTGGTGAGATTCTATTATCACTTGTAGATGATCTCTGCCTCCCTCCGACATACCTCCTACATACATACATTATCCTAATGTCTGCCCGCAATTCAAAGCATGGGAGCAGCATCACGACGTAACTTTATTGTCCAGCCGAGGCCAACAACATTCAACAACAATCAACATGAACCGCAGACTCTCGACTATTCTGTCTCTGCATCAATGCAGATTCTTCCACGTCTGCATTGAGATGCATCTTAAGTCGAAAAATTTCCACTCTCCGAGTCACAGAATAATGGGCAAGTCGACAATCACAACCACCAGTCAACACTGCATTGATGTAGACTCATCAGTTATCTGAGCTTTCTGTTCTGCATTATGTATAAAGAGCGTTCATCACACTTTTTGCGAAGAAGACTAAATAGTAAACAGTAACAGTGTTGCGTGAAATGGTAATACTGAGCTACTAGTCCAATGTTACCTTCTGCATTACATGCGTCCAGACAGGGCATTCATCATTTCCTATGAAATTGCGTACATCACTATGCAATTTGTAATTCTGAGAATTGTATCAAGTTGAATATTTTTATGTGCACAGCTGTGGACATTATGGCAATCTCCTTACAGTGAGAAGGGGAGCGCCCTCATTGTATATGGCTGAACAACATGAAAAGGTACAAATAGGAAAATGTTGTGTGCCACTTAATGTATACCCTGTGTGTACGGTTTGCATGGACATAGATTGTGGACGGTCTGTCTGAGACTTGGGCAGATGACTAAATTTAGTTCATGTGGACCCTCGTGGCAGCAACCATGAAATGACCTTTTGGACGAACCTCATTCCAAGGAGTGTCAGTATGGTTTAAAACAAAGTTATTGACCTTCACATTAAAACACACAGACTGAGCTGGTTGGATTCCGGTTTAGCGACCGGCTAACTTGAATGGGGATAAAATTATTTAATCGTGCGGGTCTTCTAGAATCGCCAAATGTTATTGGACTGAATGGCTCAAATTCTGACAGTCATTTCATGGGGGTTATGACACTCAAAAAAATATATCCACCGTTTTACAGAGCCTTCTCTCACAATGTTAGCTCATGGGAAAAAGTATTTTTGGGCTGCAAAACTGGAGCCTGAAAACTGGCTTCAAAGCCCGGCGCTCATCCTGAGGGCCTGGTTTGCTGTCCTGGCTCCACAATGGTGGAACAAGCTTTCCATAGACATCAGGACATGACAGACATCTCTTTTTTCATGTTGTGTAGCACTAAGACAATTCAGATTATTAGATGAAGTCTGATTTACTTATGTAATTCTTGCAATTACATGGTTACATGTACATATTGTATATTGCTTTGGATAAATTTAATTTTTAAAAATCAGCTAAATGAATGTAATGCAATGTAAATATCACAAGAAGTTCTTGTCTAGTTCTACAGATTTCAGAGCTCACATTGTGTTTCGAAAACTATATTTTGGTTGGTTTATAAAAAGAGTTTCAAAACTTCCAAGCAGGTAGAATCCTTTGCAAAATCACACCAGCAGTCAAAATGAGCTGAAAATCCATTCACATTAATTGGTATGTGAATGCAGCATACACAGCAGGATGGAGCTTTCTCTTTGAGCAGGAGAGAACACAGATGGCTTTACTTTTCAAAAGCTGATGGTAACTGTGTGTCTGCTCAGTGCTGATCTTTGTATTTATCCTGTATCATCGACTGACACATATGCTAAAGAGGTGCAGCATGGTTGAAAGCTCTTTAAAAGGATGGCAGGTGGACCTAAACTTAGGAATATCATTTGGTCTTTTAGTTATACAAACATTAGGAGGTGATGAATTATCTTGGCACACACTGTGTTAGGCTGAAATTCAAACAAATTCACCAGTTGCTGTTATTCTTTTGCATCTCCTCATGTCACAGATTATACGTATTATTAAAATGTACTTTCTGTTACCACTAGTGTTACCATATTTACCAGGACAGAACTCTGGAAATCAAATGTTTAAGAGCATAAATGTGAATAAAGTTGACTTGACATCTTATATACACGAGACCAAACCCCTTGAGCACCTCTGTAGCCTCTTTCTCTTGGCTCTGTGTCATGCTGTTAGAGGACACTGCTGGATTGCGTTGGGACAAAAAAAACAGCCCATTTATCACAACATCAGCTGCCCAGCAGGCAGGGAGGCGAGCTGGCAGTGCCACTGATGGACTGGCAAAGGCCTCATATTACCACAGCCCCTGGTTTCCCCACAGCCTCGCTGATGAGCCCCTTGCCTGCCATCAGCCTCTGCATTCCCTTTCCATTTCTCAGACACTCCCAGGGGTGACAGGGAGGCATTGGGTGGCTGATAGCGAGAGTAATTAAAAAGGCTGATTAGAGTGACGGAAGGAGGACACCCAGGGAGAAAACAAGAATCTCTCTCAAGGCAGAAAATACAGCACAGATATCACATTAGATCAGTCTTCAAGTTAACAGGAGACTTTTTTTTCTCCGCTCAGTCACTTCAATTGGGGCAGAATCTCAGGGGAGGCACTGTCACACAAGTCCCAGAAACATTGTACAAAGCCAGGAAGATGTACTCTACTGAGAGCTGTTTAAGGTGAAGCCAAGCACAAGACTGTTAGACCTACTTTTTCCCTGTCACACACAATAATGAATACATCTATATTTTCGTATTATTCGTACTTTGAATAGTCAGTCACATTCAGTAAATATGACTAATACAACAAATTCTTATACAATGGTTATGAGAAATATCATTGCAAGAGCCAGTTTATCCAATGTGAGCATTGACTTCTTCAAATTGCATTGACTTAAATGTTAATCAAGGGTATACTATGCAGGATTTTCCATAGAAAATTGGTCCCTCTCAATTAACATTTATGGACAAAGAAGTGTCTGGCAGTCTTTGTGCCTGTAAAGACCCTGATCTCTGCTTCTATTTTCTCATCTTTCTCAACTATTTTGCTGCTTTTCACTTTGACAACAAGTTCATCGCATCTTCTTGCCAATCAGCTCTCCTGACTTTCTCCGCACTAAAAGCTAAATGTGACTCCTGTTACTCTCTGAAGCGACTCTGCTGCTGGCCTCACTGATGCACAGAGTAGATGCCTCCATGTTTAGTGTTTAGCGCAAGGTTTAACTAAGTTATTTAAAAGATAAAAATATTTGCACTGTCTACAACCAGTATGCATACAGATGTGTACTGTATATATATATTTTTGTGTTAAATATAAAGATAATATGAGAAGAAGGGCTGCCAGGTGTCTGGCAAGAAATAAAGTACAAATGTATTGCTGTAATGCTTGTGTTGTTTTAAGAACAGCTGTATATTGTATGTTGTTTTGGATGTCACTGGCAATCGAGCCATTCAGTTGTTTAGCTATGATGAGGTGTTGGTTCAAGACATTTCTAGGCATTGGTATATGATGACCTGGGAATGAGACTCATCTGCAATCTACCACTTCTCCAGAATTGATTTACTCTAACTTTGAATGGTGTGTTTACATCAAACAACTGACAAATCTTGCATAGTGTGGCTTTAAGGTTGGAATTTGATGTTAAAAAGCTAAACTGGATGTTAGCTTTCCCTGTTGACATCTTTTATCCATCCTAGTTTATTTATCTGTTTTAAAACGGGGCTATACAGATGCTGCAATTGGCTGGAAAAGGCAAACTTTGTCAGAGGACCTTGAGTGGACATCGTCTTGTCAAGAATTATTGATGTGCTGAACATGATCAGAACAACAGTTTTAGGATAAGACACAAAACATGTAAACATACACATACGTTATTATTCACTTTAAGTCTCTGATAAGTGATTTATCATTATTACCATTATTTCAACTTTAGCTCTTTAGTGTTTTGGTTTTGTTAAAGAGTCAATGACCCATTAATACACAGACATCAAAGCATCTTCAAATTGATTGAATCCCCAATTAAAATCTGCAAAAATCAGCAAGCGTCTGCTACATTTCATTTCAGCAGCCAAATTCTAGTCCGAGGACAGCATACCCTCACAAGGTCAGGGCTGAAATAAAACTCAATTAAATGAAGTCCAGTGCACACAACCTCAAAGACCTCCTGAGCACAGCAGCACCCACAAAACATCTTCAATGTACAACATCTTGCCTCACTTTCAATTAATGCCAGATTTTATACAGAAGATATGACAGTCAGAGCTCAACAACTGAATTTAATCACTGCTGTGGCAGTAATTCATTATCTATTTGGTATTTGTTTGTCCAACTATTGTGACGAATCAGAATGAAAGAATCTAGACTTTCTGTTCCCTGGCTTAAAGAAAATAAAGAGAGAGAGATGTACGTTTGTGCTCAACAGAGTTATGTTACAGCAACTCTTCAAGTGCTCTTCAAGAGTCTTCCTGGCACAAAGGCATGAAAATGTGCTTCTATTTGACTGGCTGGGATATACTTACATGTGCCTTTGGCTTCAAGTCAAGTTAATATCGTTCTGTTCTCCCGGCCTGCAACTGTTCATGAATGAGCCCAAGCTGTCTGGGAAGTGCAATCTTAATACATCAGCAGTAAAATATCTGACGACGCTCTGTTTGAAGTTTTGCAATTAGAATTCTATTAATGAGACTGTCAATAGGCAACTTTTTGCTTTAGCTTCCCATTCTGAAGTAAATATTGATTACACAGTGTAATGGTTGTAGAACATTTTTTAAAAATTATTCCTACTGGACAGTAAGTGACAAAACCTGCCTTCTTATTAATAAGACATGGTGTTTTACTCTGCCCTTTCATGGCACTGACATCAGGGCTTCTAGGTCAAACTGGGATTTTTGTTTAGGAAAGTAGGCAGGCTTTTTTGCAGCAACACTGTCTTTGTGTTGGAGTAGCAACTTTCAACAACACACCGAGCTAAACGTGAATTTATTCTGGATCACCAGTCAGCCTTCATTTTCCAGGGAGATCATATTCTATGGCTGAAAAAATAGCAAAGTGAAAGCAAGGTGTACAGGGAACCAATCAAATGTCACATGATGACGATTATATATTAAATTCTATTATGTTGTGCAATCGACATTTACTTCATTATTAAACATTGAAGCAAAAAATGTGTCTATTGCCAGTTTAAGAAGGATACCTTCCAGTCCCCAAGACAAGTCCCCATACGGACTGAGCTACTGACACCTTTAAGTGATGATTGTTCCAAATGTAGTGAACCAAAGACTCCCAAGTGTTCGCAATAGAATTTTTTGTAATTTTTGGGATCCATTTACTGTTTCCTAAAAAGCAGCTCTGTGATCTCAAAGTAGTGAAGGCAGAACTAAGTTGCAAAAATGAAGGAGTTTGGATGTGACAGAAGAAGACATGGAAACCACAATCATTTGGATTCAACAACAGTCAAAACTGATGTCTTTACCCTGAACATGACTGCTCTCTAACTCTGACCAAGAAGCCAAACGATAGCCACAGAGGTAGCAGATCTGAAAAAAATACTTTTATAAATCAGTATATGTATTTTGGACTGCTAAACAATACCTGGTAGGAACAGCAGATTCAAAAAGCTCCCATGGATTGTTTTAAAAGGCACTGACAATCTGTATTGTTGTTTAGGTTGGAGTTCTTCTCAGACTGAACATGTGAATAACAGCAGAGAAGTGGATGAGGTGGGGTGTAATGAAAATTCTACTGAGGGAGATGCTTCAAATACCTCAGGAACTGCACTGAACAATGTGGGTGGTTTTGTGTATTGGTGGTGAATGTGCGGAGCCTGTGAGTCATGGTGGCGGGTAAATAAAAGTACCGTAACAGAGTGATTTGTGACAGACAGCAACGCAGATTGAATCATGGGACTTCTGCTCGTTCCTCTCAGATACTTACTGTAAGAGCTGAGCCAGGTGGCCTTAGACACTCATGTTTACAACTTCAACTAGAGGTTGAAGAGGAATGAAAAGAGAAAAACCTCAATGGAAGTGAGTTTGCTGCTGAGCAATCAGTTAAACTTGTGTTCTCTCCTCTCAGCTGTCAGCTAATAACAGTGACAAATTATGTGCGAGCTTGCAGTGCATTTGGGGCTTTTACACATAACCTGGCATGGCTTGACTTGGTTTGACTAGGCCTGTCAGCAATTTGTCCATCACAACAGGGCTTGCCTGAAGGTTTGTCTTTACTAATGACTTAAAAGCAGCGGGCTGTTCCATTGCTGTGACTAGTGATCAAATGAGCGGCTGCAAATCCTCCCTCTCCCCACATCAAAGACGACTACTAAAGTCAACTGATGCTTGCTTGACAGGGAGAAGGGGGGTTATCTTGTGTGAAACTATAGGTTGCAGCTTTCCAAGAAAATAACCTTCAGTTGTGTTCGAAAGTTTCTATCCACTTGTAAAGAACATGTATATCATGGCAGTCTTGAGTTCCAGTGATCTCTACAGCTCATGTTTCTGTGACGAATGAGTGGAACACAAATTACTTTGTCACAAAAACATTCATGAAGTTTGGTTCAGTAATGAATTTGTTATAGGTCTACTGAAAATGTGAGCAAACCTGCTGGATCAAAAACATACATACAGCAACTTGAACAATCAATTTTGGTGATGATCGAAAGTTGTGTGAATCAGATTTTCTTTGTATCATGGCCTCTTATCTTCTTCTGAGTGATTCTGATTGATAACAGCTGGTCACTTTTCTGGGCCCATTTTAATAGGACCTGTTTCATTCACCTATTAGACTCAGCCATAAACACTACAATGGGAAAGTTCAGCATTAATCTGAAAGAGCACATTATTGATTTGAACAAGTCAGGAAAGTTCAGAGCAGTTACAGGTCAACTGTACAAACAACTGTTTGTAAGTATAAAGTGCATAGTTGTGTCACTGCCACCATCAGGAAGAAAACACAAACTGACTTGATGCAGTAATTTGCACAAAAGGAGCCCCGACCAAGTATTGAGTGCATAAATGAACAGGAAGGAAGATATTTCTGTATTATATTCTAATATTTTGAGATAATGTTTTTTTTTTTTTCATGAGCTGTAAGTTGTAATCATCAAAATGAAAACAAAAAAGACTTGAAATATTTCACTTTATGTGTAATGAATCTAATATATATGAAAGTTTCACTTTTTGAATTAAGTTACAGAAAAAAAAATGTTTCCATGATTATCACATTTCTTGAAATGCACCTGTATAAGAATTACTGTTTGTATATTTTTGATCAGCAGATTTGGTCACATTTTCAGAAAACCTATAATAAATTCATTAGTTTGGTTCCACTCATTCATTACAGAAACATGAGCTGTAGAAATCATTAGAACTGAAGACTGCCATGATATACATGTTCTTTACAAGTGGATGGAAACATTTGATCACAACTGTATATGGGTGTGATACTGTATACGAGACTGTATACTCCTTACAAAGGCTCACATAATTTGAAAACTAAATGATGATCATCTTGCCTCTCAGCCAAGGTTTAATTACAACTAAATCAGCCCTGGAGGATATGGCTGCAATGAAGGCACTAACCAGCTTCAAGTCTACCCAGGCTGAGAAGATGAGAATACTGTCGTGTATATCAGTAAGCAAAAGACAGCATGTCAGTCGTTACCTTAAGAGTTAATATTTATTTTAAAAAATATTCATTGCTTAAGTATTGCAGATCTTGTTTTATTATGTTTCACATTGTTACACAATGCCGCAAGTTACAATAGGAGTAGATTGTGACTACAACTAAACTGTTGCAGCGTATCCAGGACGCTGTGGCGTGCCTCATTTTCAATCTACCCAAATTCTCCCATGTGACCCCCTTCCTCAGTGAGCTCCACTGGCCTCCTATCGTGGCCCGCATCCGATTCAAATGATGTTGCTGCCCTTCAAGGCCGTCAATGGAACTGCTCCTGTTTACCTCCAAACACTGGTCAGACTACATGCCCCAGCCTGAGCACTTTGCTCATCTACAACAGCTGGCCGGCTGGTACCGCCATCGCTGAGAGCAAACAAAGGTCGTTCAATGGAACGAACTCCTGACCAATGTCAGGACAGCGGAATCACTTGCCATCGTCCGCAAAAGACTCAAGACTCATTTGTTCAGACTTCACCTCGACCCTGCATAGCGTGACTTGGACTTGGACTTAGCTTGGACTCGTACTCAAAAGACCTGAGACTGTGAACAATCTCTGTTTTAAGTGGTGAGCTGAGCGTCATTCCGTCCCTCCCCTTTAACAAGAGCACAGCCACAGATGATGAAGTATGCTATAGCAACAACACAGCTCAAAGCACACCATGGCCAACACGCCAGCAGCTGCTGTGCCATTTAACATCACTGTAGGATTATCAATCACATGCAAACAGTGTTGGGGAGACTTAAACTACATGTAGTTGAACTAAATAGCTTAACTACAATTTGCTGTAACTTGCGGGTTGTTAAAATATGTTCATTTTTGTGCTACGTCGAGTATTTCAACTACTTTTTGGGTCATTTTTTGTAGTTTAACTACTCAATTTACAAACTACAATTTTGGCAAATAACATGATTTTATTGTGTGTGTGTGTGTGTGTGTGTGTGTGTGTGTGTGTGTGTGTGTGTGTGTGTGTGTGTGTATATATACATATATATAAATAAACCTATATATATTTTATTTTTCTTTGAAAAAAGTCATGAAACATGTCATGACATGCTAAGCCAACACTGCCTCAGGTTGGTTTGCCCTGGCAGCACTCAAATGCTTCACAGAGTGGGTGGGTCTTTGTGCCAAGGAAGGCAGTGCTCATATGGCACAAGCATGTCATGGACTATGTAGTTTTACAAGCAAAGTAGCTTCCCAAACACTGCCTGCAAATTTGTATTTGACTGGGAAACCACCAAACCAGCCTGGTGTCCCCCCCTGAGCCTAACCAAACAAAGTCAGGACTGAAGAAAGTGAAGACTGTCTGCACACTTTCACGCCACCTCCTTTTCATCCTCGGACACCTCTCCTCCTTCCCCTGCAGCCTTGTCAGGTAGAACAAACTTTCCAAGGGTTGAATAATATGGTTGATGGTTTACAGGGTCAATAAGTGTAGGCTATGGTAGGAAAATACAGTGTTTAAACTTAAGCCCAATTCACAGCGTGAATCTGTGTGAAAGTTTCAGATGCAGAGAAGGGGAACAGTTTCGTTCCGCCTCTGAAGCACCTTGAAAGCTAGTATTAGAGCCGCAGCAGAGGAGAGCTGACGTCTCATTGGACAAATAGTTAGCGGGTTGCTCAATCTTACATCACCTGTGACTATAAACACTTCATAGAAGGCCTACATAAAAGATTCACCAAATGCAATGACTGCAAAATCAAACTCCAAAAACCATGACTGTAAAAATGGTCAGGTAATTTAATAGTCTGCTGACACCATCTACAGGCTAAGTAGGACCTCAATGCTTTTATATTGTAGCTGTTGTTCATGTTAGAAGGCAAAATGATGTTGAACTCTAAAGGAAAGCTGTGATTGTGTGTTTTCCTCATATTGAAATGCAATAAGCCTGTTTAAATTGATCATATACCAAATAAAACGACCAATGCTGATACTATATGCTAATAGATAAAGGGGTGATAATAACAGTGTATGCTTTGAATTCCTTGGATATAGTTCTACAGTGTTCTAAGCAGACTCGATGGTAAGTAAATGCTAGAACGCTCATTACAGCCATGAGAGATTCGACTTGGACTTGAGCTCAAAGACTGAGACCTAACTTGGACTTGCACAAAAAGACTGGTGAGCATCTCTGCTATAAACCAACAAGAACCAGGCGACACTATTCACACATACTCTGTGTTTCTTCATCTCTACTGCAGTTTGAACACAAGATGTCGTTGCAAGGAACTATGGGATGATAGGATCTTCTGTCTTTACCTCAACAATGGATCTATTCCCTACTTGGCTACAGAAGAAAGGACAGGAACTACTTGGAATTTCAAGAATTCAGAATTCAGAGTCACTTTGATATAGGTTCAATAAGTAAGGAATCTTTCTGGTAAGAGAGTTGCTTTATAGTTTCAGAACATTTTGACATGCATGATGGATGCAAGATGATGCAGCAGGGAAGCTCTTGGACCTGTTCCAGCAGAACTCCACCCCATGGATCTGGAGGCAGAGTGACCTTGATCCCTGCACCTTCAAATGAAGGATCGACTGTCAGAGTGGGAAATTTCCATGGCTGAAGACAAGCATACTACTCTAAGATTTAAGTTAATTTGTAACGTGTAGTGTTGACTTAAAAAACAGCTTTATTGTACTGTCAAGTACTAACTAATATTTTAGTACCATGACAATTAAGAGGACTTATAAGCTTAAAGCTTAAATAACTGATTTTCTTCTGGAGGATAACTCTGTGGTCAGATGAAACAAAAACTGAGTTTTTCGGTCACAATGAGCTGCAATATGTTTGGACGAAAGAGGCCTTTAACCCCAAGATTACCACACCTACTTTCAAGCATGGTAATAATGAAGAAGGAGGTTTATCTCTAAATTCTTCAGAAAACCTAAAACCCTCAGCAGAAGATTGGGTCTTGGGTGCAGTTGGGTGTTCCAACAGGACAATGAACCAAAGCACACATCAGAAGTGGTAAAGGAATGGATCAGTCAGGCTAGGATTGTGGTTTTGGAATGGTCTTCCAAAAGTCCTGACTTGAACCCCATCGAGAACATGTGGACTGTGCTGAAGAAACAAGTCCGTGTCAGGAAGCTGACAAATTTAGTTGAACTTCACCGATTCTGTCAAGAGGACGGGTTAAAAATTCAGCCAGAGGACGACCAGAAGCTTGTGGATGGATATCAAAAACAGCTAACTGAGGTGAAGAGACATTTAACCAAATATCAGAATTGCCATAATAAACATGTTCTTACTGTAAGTCTACGTAAACTTTTGACCATGACTGTATCATAGCAGTGGCATATACCGAATTTGTGAGAGAGCTGTCACTTACTTTACTTCTTACATTTTACTTCCAGGCTTCTATAAATCCATATGTGCAGGTGGTGAAGATGTACCGGAGAAGGCTGACAGTGTGTGTGTGTGTGTGTGTGTGTGTGTGTGTGTGTGTGTGTGTGTGTGTGTGTGTGTGTGTGTGTGCACTGTCTCCAGCGCGCTCTGTGTGCCTGACAGCAGTTATGTCAGTGCAGCAAAAATACACACAAAAGCTATATGGAAAGTAGCACCATACTGAGTGGTTTATCCTCAAAATTAGAAGATATTATTAAAGCAATGTTCGCTCTGTTCCACATTTCTGTAATGCTATTTGATGTTATCTTTAATTTCCACCACCGACGATGAG
This sequence comes from Lagodon rhomboides, assembly GCA_039737535.1. NCBI lineage: Eukaryota > Metazoa > Chordata > Actinopteri > Spariformes > Sparidae > Lagodon > Lagodon rhomboides. The sequence goes on along the minus strand of CM077785.1, from coordinate 4,628,544 downwards.
AATTTCATTACGTCGTAAACGTGGTTGAGGTGAAAAGGACTCAGTCTGTTCACACTTAATATCAAGTCAATGAATCAGGTTAATATGAGTCCTTTTCACCTCAGCCACGTTTAGGCAGACCGGCCCTTCCTGAGTCCCCTCACCTCACACCACACATCCTGCATTTCAATGGCTGCTGCGCTCCACAACTGACCACGAGCATCAGCACAGTCCGGCCTCTCTGCTGCGCTCTGTGTGGGAATGTGATGGCGTGACAGCGCTGATGAAATATAAAGCAGACTTTGATTTGAGATTTAGCTTTGCTTATATCTTTTTCAACAAAAAGGTTCTCGTGAAGTAAATGTGGCTCAAGAAAAGCAAAAGTACACATTATGTGTATCATAACATGGATGTATGTGAAACGATTTATATTTAGTGGAATTATATGTGTAAGAGACTTCATTTTACAGTCCACATTGGAGCCCTGCAGTGTGTAACCAGCTTTTTAGTTTCCTGTTTAAATCTGACTGAGACATCAGTTTATTGAGCACAGACTTACAACCCTGATTCCATTAAAGCAGGGTTTGCCTAAACATTATTAAAGCAAAACACAAGGCCATTGGATAGTATGTGTATGCTTTTATACAAACATGTGTTTTACGAAGTGGTGGACCACGCCCCATCCTTTCTTATGAACGACTGAGCCTTTGGAGGATTCTTCTCTCATAGCCAGTCATCACCTGTTACCAATGAACCTGTTTACCTGTGGAATCTTCCAAACAGGTGCTTTTGGAGCGTTCCACAACTTTCACAGTCTTTTGTCCCAACGTGTTTGGAACATGTTGCTGGATTCAAATTCAGGATAAGTACATATGTACAAAAATCAAATGAAGTTTATGAGGTCAAACATTAAATATATTGTATGTTGAGTATATCTCAGCATTAGCAAATGAACACACTTGTTTTATTCATATATTTTACACAGCGTCCTGACTTTTTAGGATCAGGGTTGTGCATATAATGGAGAACATAGTACATTGATGAACATAGCATGAGATATAACGAAGACATTACATGTTTCTACATCCGATCAAAGTGGACTCATTTAACACAGCACATCTGGCAGATCACAGCTGGGAGAGATAATGCTCAAACACAACAATACAAAGATCAGATCCTTAAAGATGAAGTCACCCAACTGATAGAAGATGCATTTTTTTAAATGAAGACAAAATTTGTCTAGTTTTTTTGAGACAGACAGAATCCAGTTTGACATTTAATGTCAAACTGGATTCTGTCTGTCTCAAAAAATTAAGGGAGAGCAAAAGGAACAGATTTGTCCCTAATTTGCTCTATGACTTAAGTGTGTGCCATCTAATGGGGTAACCTATTTCTTTAACATTGGCCTATATTAGTTCCCTCTTAGTCATACCCTTAAAGGGACAGTTCAGCATTCAGATGTTGTCCATCTAATTCATAGTCAGATTAGACAATCACAGCTGTTTACAAAAGCTGGAATTCTTATTTACTTCTACCTCGACTTTCATATCATTCCACACGCATAAGTCAGAAAACATGACATATTCTATGATGGCGAGAGAAGACATTTTCTTTTCTTTTTAACTTTATTTTTTAAATGGTTCAAGTCATGAGAGGGCTTTTCAAAGTTTAATACAAGGAAATGTATTTACCATCATACACATGCTTGGTCTGATGACACCTCTGGTCTGGTGTCCTTATAAATTAAATAAATAGGAAAAACTGGAAGGGTTAAGAGATGGGCTACTAAACTGCTGTAATTCTGAAAGCATATACTTAGCGGCCGATAAAACTGAGACATATCAATAGAAACGGGAAGCCAGCAATAACATTGTTTTTCATGTTGCTTCCAAGCAGCATGCTCCGGTGCTAAAAAACATTAAGCCAACATAGAAGCACCAGAAACTGCAGCTCCTCAAATGTCAACCTCACAGCAGAAACAAACACGTTTACAGCCAAACGGTTCCAGCATCTTTAGCCAGTTTCCCTGTTCATGACAACTGTATGGGGGCTGAAACTTCTCTATTATATATTATATTATGATATTCTATCACTCGTTTTAATTATATTTAGGCGCAGGAGTGGAACACATATCCTGAATGTGCAGTGTGTGATGGCTGCGATGCTGAACTGCAGTGAGGCTACGGCCAGCCCGATCCTTCTACGTGGAGTTTGCCTTTGATAATGATCAAGAAAGATGATTACGTGATCATTGCCTTCATTGAGAGAGAGAGAAAGAGAGTGACAGAGACAGAGACAGTGAGACAGAGATGGAGAGAGAGAGAGAGAGAGAGTGTGAGGGAGGGAGAGAGAAAGAAAGAAAAAAAACAGCGCTGGAAAAATACAGCCCTTTGCCTGTTGTGTGTATTTTCTCATGTCTGTGATATATTCCACAGATATAGACATTAAAACTTTAGTAACATACTGGTATAACGTTGATATAACTGTCCACGTTTCGTTTTCAGGTCGAATTCTGCTGAGAACCACCCGTGTGTTGTTTCGGACCATCACTCTGGCTCTCAGAAACCTATGGGTGACATCCTGGAGCCTTTGTCCACTGTTTTCACAGCCAGTGGGTGCACCTAGCCCATGCTCCTCTCTTGTAATGTGCTTCTCATTTTTGAAGCAGTTTTTATAAATGTCAGTGCAAAGCATGGAATTGCACCACTTCATTAAATATATTTAAATGCCCGGTCTCGCAGCAGTCCTGCTCCACAGGCCAACCATGCTGTTTTGCCCGACATGATTTTGTAAGGCACTAACTTGACATTTTTAGGTGGCTAAAATACATTTGCTGCTGACCCCGTCATTTTTGTCGGTTTCTTCTGGTTCTGAGTCAGTACTGTTGACGGTACACTTGATTTTAGAGAATAAGATGTCTACTAAATGGTAAATGGTCTTGCATTTTTATAGCGCTTTTCCAGTCTACTGACCGCTCAAAGCGCTTTACAATACATGCCACATTCACCCATTCACACACAATGCAATTTGGGGTTCAGTATCTTGCTCGAGGACACTTTGACATGCAGATGGGGAGGAGCCGGGATTGGAACCAGCAACCTTCCGATTACTAGACGACCTGCTCTACCTCCTGAGCTACAGCCGCCCCTAACTACTAACTGTAGCTAGAGTTAGCTCCAAGCTAGCTTAACACAGCGAGGCTAAAATAATTAATACATCTAAAACCTGCTATTCACCAGTACAGGAAAAACTATTCATTGGTCAGGGCAAAATAACATCCCTATTCAAACAGAAACCAGCTAACATGAGCAGCGTGTCTGACTGAATTATTCAAGTTCACTTTAATGCCGTGCTTAGACAGACATAGCCTAGTTCTCACATTTTTGAATGGTGCTTTAAAGCATTTATATGTAGACTTAGAAAGTTTCTAACTTGACATCTGAGTATCACAACAGCAATGCACATTGCATTTTTACTGCCATTTCCAGGACAGAGCTGTTCCACTGTATACCTAAATGACGAGGATGTGTCTGCTTACCGTGAAACACAGAAGGTGGCTCAGTAAAGACAGAATTATCTTGACAATTCTCTTCAGTCGTACCTGCTCTAAGAGCTCGGCCAGCTCTGTTTAAGCCCGAGGCGAGGCAGCTGACAGAAACAAGCAGCAGATTACTGTAGCCTGTAGACACTTTGCTTTTTGCCTCCACTCTCTTAATTTCTCTCGCTCCTCATTTTCTACATTTCATTCACCAAATACATTCACTATATTTTTAAGGCCATTTCCCACATAAAATACAACATCTGTTCATCTAGGTTTCACTCGTGGAACCTGTCACACTGCACATCCCTCTCCCGAAGTGAACTCCTCCCAACCTGCAGAGGACATATCAGCCGAGACGTGAATCCATCAACTGAGGACAACTCAAGCTGGAAATAGCTGCGGAGGTTGAGCTCAGAGGCCTGAGGTGACTCCTGCATCCCCGCTCGTCCACAAGTTACACAATGCTCTTTTAAATTAAATGAAATGTCCACAAAAGCAAATGTAAGGCATCATTGAGTTTATGGTAACAGTGAACCCAACCCATTAATGATCATCTCCAGTGGTTGTCCACTATTCCACACAAAAAAAGAAGAACCCAGCTCCTTTCCTTTCAACATTTTGCCAAGCAGCATGACACCTACGGACCATCTTCACTTGAAGCTTTTTTTACACATCACCATGATGTTCCCATTTGTTTTTTAGTCAAACGTCTTGACCAACAGATGGATTGTCATTATATGTGATACCAAAACCTGACTTCAGAAATCAAAAGTGTTTATGGCTTTACTGAAATGCTATCGTAAAGTCAGAATGAAAAGTTACAGAGAGAGGTGGAATCGATATTGTTGAAGAACAGCATAGCAGTGCAAATTTTAAGACAGACTGTCCTGAAAGACATTTACAGTTAAACCTATGATAATAAAATAAATAGAAATTAGAGTCGTACAACTGCGTGTGACCAGAAGCTAGGGGAGGAGGCCAGTGCCTTGGTTTTTATATGGATTAATGGCACAAACTACAGAGTGAGGATAAATGACAATCCTCAGCTGTGATCTGTAGACAGCTGTAGTGGTTTTTTCTTCCCTATTCAGCAAGCGCTGACACTGACGAACACTAAGCTCCCACCATGGGAAGTGAGCTGCCACCGCTGCAGCAACACTAACAGGATAGACTCCGCTGAAAGGCGTTCGAAATAAGCATGTTACAGTATATTTCAAAACAAAATCTCCCTTGTTGCCGTTTTGATTGCATTTTAATAATCCAAAAGGTCATCAATGACTTTTAGCTTGGCCTGTTGACCTTTATAGTCTCCCCTGCAAACAGTAAGTACAAATAAATCTCACATATAGTACAGTAAATGACTGGAGGCACACGGTGTCTGTCGAGCAGTTCACAAGTTCTTAGCTTCACTTTCAGAGGTCCCATTAACTAAATATTTTAAATCTGAGTTTCAGAGTCATCAACGACCAGAAGTGACTTCAGCTCTCTATTGGAGAGCAATGCAGTAGAGGCTGTAACCACTATGGGTCAGAGAGGCGTGCATGTTGCGGGATTGACTTCAAAATGCTGTGCTGGTTCAGACGTGGAGCACAGGTTCAGAATAAAATTAAAACGGCTTTGAGAAGATGTTTGTCCAAGACACAGACGCAAAAACTGCAATCACCTCGGCAGCAATCTGCCTTGATGCGTTTTATTTTACTCAAGCGAGGAGCCATTTTGAGTCCATATGGATCAAGGAGGAATGTTTGAGTTTAGGTTCCAGCAGGTCGGTTGAGTTTCATTTCATTTCTTGCCAACGGTTTGTTCATATTTTAATCATGATTGTCGAATTGTGTAGAATTGCATTGTTCATATTTAGTCACTGTTCATCTTTTCCATCCATGCCCGTAAAGTTGCATAATCTGGAAGTTTGTTCTGTATGGATTTGATTGTGACAGAGAAGTTTCTGAAAATCAAATGTTATTAAATAGGCTATATCGTATTATCATTAAAAATGAAATTGAAAATAAAGGATACAAATTAAATATGACAGATTTGTTACAGATTTTTTCTGTTGTCCATCAACATGATGGACAACAGAAAAGTCTGTTCACGTTTACTCAATCTTTATATAGAATGATCGAATCAGAATACCATGATGTTGTCCAGCCATACACAATAAAGAGGAACCTGACAGGTAGCACTGTTAACATTAGCTTCTTTTTCATTTCATTATTTTACACTTATTTTACACTATTTTACACACGCTTTTATAGCCTACGTCAGATTATTCCATTTCAAAAATTAACGAACGGATGATATGTAATAGTATACAGTACCACAGTGCCTGGAAGGGGGTGTTTCCAGTCACAACCAGGAGGATCAGAGTCCTCTGGTGCTGTGTTTCCATGTGCCTGGACTGTGTCTTACTCAGCTAACACCTGTGGCAGTGCTGGTGACTACACTCTTAGAAATAGGGTTCCAAAAGGGTTCTTCTAGAAGGACTGATGCTCTACCTGGAACCATTTGCTTCTGAAAAACCTTTTCCTGAAGAAACGGTTTTAAAAGGGTTCTTGGTAACACTAACGGTTCCAGTAAGAACTATTTTGATCCAGAGAACCCTTTTTTGGAGAAAGAGTTCTTCAGGGATTGTTGAAAGCATGGGTATAAGATCCTGTATGGGTTCTTTGTAGAACCTCTCATGGGGGGTTCTGGGTGGAACCTTACACACACAGTTCTAGGTATGTTGGGTTCTAGGTAGAACCCTCCAAAAGGGTTCCCGGTGGAACCTTTTTAAAAGGTTCTACCTGGAGCCAAAAAGGGTTCTCCTATGAGGACAAGCAGAAGAACCTTATATGGTTCTACTTAGAGCTTTTATTTCTAAGAGTGTAGAGAAAAGTCTCTCTGTGGTTAAATGAATCTCTGTATTCTGTACTGTATTTTAACCTTTTATAAAAATGGTAACTTATTTATATAGCACCTTTAAAAATGTTACAAAGCAATACTATTCTTCAATTAAAATCAAAACAATTGAACCAAACCAAATCCACAACACTTCGTATAAAGAAGACAAAAGAGTTTAAATAGTTGCAACAAACACCAGTAGTTAGGAAAAAAGCCATAATACAAAGATGTGTTTTTCAGAAGAAATTGAAAAAAGGGGACACAGAGATTGTCTACCTGGGGTTTCCAGGCAGTCAGTAGCCTTAAGACACTCAACTGAGGGTCTGTGGACCTCTGATGGCCCATGTCTATATTACAGACAGTCCATGGAAGATGTGTGGAAAAAGTTTTGTGTGAATTTATTTAAACTGCCTCATCAATTATCAGACATATTTATACATTATTTCACTGATCATACACACTTGCTGCACAGTGAAAGCAGCACGTCAGAAGCACAGCACCAATGTTCAGTATCCACACAGGGTGGTCACGTGCACGACACTGAAGAAGATATATCTGAGCCTACAGGAATGCCTTCGTGGCCACTGCAGACAGCTGAAGTGATACAAATTGAAGTATAGCTGTTCAGATGTACATGAGACGGATGACTGGAAAACAAAGCTGAATCACATCCAGTGTTTGTCTACTCGACACTTCCGATGCTCACATATCTGCTGAGGTTTTAGTGTCCACACTTTCACATTACACACAATCATTCTCCTATGTGAGCTCCTGTGTCCAAGAATTCCTTATCAGGGAACAAAGTCTACAAATCCAATCCAAGCACCTCAGTTTTACTGTTAAAGTAAAGGCACACAACTGGCTGTTCTCAAAAATGTAATCTGGTAAAGAGCATGTATGCATTTTATGTTCAAGTTGAGTCACAAATGTGCAGCTGGTGATGTAGCATGTCAGCTCAACACAAGGGGTCGACTACCACAAACGTGTTGTCCTACAAGCCTTAGTGAACTCAAAAAGAAGGACACATCACATCAGCCAGCCTGGCTTTACACGGCAGGGATTTTGCATTTTCCACCACGACTGGGTTACCTGTTTGAAGGTGTGTCCTAAACCAATGACGCGTTTGTCCCGATGCAGTACAATCGAAGAATCACCGCTAACAAAGTGGCTCTGCTAATCCAGTTACAGACACGTTTCATTTCCTATAACTTCTTCACAATAAGAGCCCCCTGTTATTTAGTCATTTCTTAATCTTTTATTATGAAGCAGCATTACAGGAAACGTGTAAAACAGTAGAACACAGCAGATGTCTGAAACAACAAGCAGGATGACTACAAAAGGACAGAGAGCTGAACACACTGACTTTAAAAAACCTCTTTCTCTAAGGTTTCCTGCACAAACATGACCCAGGCTCATCGTCGCCGTGGCTCAGCTCCACTCGGCGGAGTAAATCCGGTGATGGAAAAGCGAATCAGCGTGGCGGCGCTTGACTCGGTGTGGCCAAAAGTGCTGGCGGACAAACAGCATTGGTTCATGTCAAGAGGAGAGACTAAAGCACTTTAGGTGTGCTTTATGGACTAGAGATAATGGATGGCGAAACATACTGATTTTAGTTTTTAAGATTTAACATCATCATGACAACATCACTGATAATCATTGACTATTATTATCAATAGGCACTACGTGGTACCAGCCCAGGACATTCATATGTCACCTGACTGTGAGATTCTCCTGTCCTGTGGCTGCAGATCTTAAGCCTTATTCACATGGGACTGGTAACGTCAGGGGGCCTCATATGATTTAGAAATTACCTCCCCATGTTTGTGTTTTGTGAAAGTCTTTATTTTACGTGTTTATTACCCAGGATGTGATGGTGGGGCTGTTTTACATATTATGAGCCGTGATCAAATGTCTTACATCTGACAACAGAAAACAGATGTTTAAAAAGAAATATGACCCCAAACCACAGACATATGTTGAAATTGGCATGAGAATGAAGATCACAGATGTCCTCCACAATTATTAGAAATTACTGGAGGTCCCCATCAAATATTAGTATAGTGCAAATAGGGCTGTAGAGGAGCAAATGACCACAGATGATTGACTGTCTGTTTTTAAAAATTCCTCTCTATGCATTTAGGGATGCTCCACTCTTCAAACTACTGGATTCAGCTGATCAATTTAAAAAAGTAATGTCAAAAAAATAAAGTTAAACTTGCTTTTAAGGCCAATATGCCAACATTAGCAACCTGCCAGCCTGCACTGATATTAGAGGAATAGTATCAAGTGCAGCAACTTCTCTGTGTCATAATGCCATTAATGGGGGAGAATGCAGCATTGAAATATGTCAAAATGTGGGACTGTCATGCTCAAATCAGTAATAACAATGTCCAACAGTTAGCTTGCTAGCTAGTTAGTTAGCCCGATGGAAGGGGCAAGGGGTGTACTGGGTTTAGTCTTAATTCTCTTGCTTTCAAGATAAAATGAGAATAAACCTGTTCACTTCCACAGTGTTGTCTGTATACAGACACTGTTTTGAAAGATTTAGTAATTATTTGACTGAAATATTTGAAACCACCACAATCAAATCACAAAACACTCTCTTTGTGGCAGTGTGAAAGCTGTACTCTCTACCTGTAAAGGATGACCTCTCGCTGTGGCGGCGGGCTGCTTGTGTTCGTGGCTGAGACAGAATGTACCAGTGGCTCTGCTCTCTTTGCCTGCGGGAGGAGAAAGCAGGATGGATGTGATTTTTAATGTAAATGTGAGCACCACCAAGGGGGAGAGGTGGAGCATTGATATTCAGCCTGAGGTCCGGCTGAGTCCCGTTCTCCACACTTTGACGTTGACCTCGCGACCTCAAAGTGAAAATCATTTGGCAGCTTCTCTGACCTCTAGCAGTATGCACACACGTAGACACATACCGACGGCTGAATCACAGCTTAAGAATTTTTATCCCCACTCGAGTGCCACTCTCCAACTTTCTGCTGCTCCTGTTTTCATACAGTATCAAGGAAACTGCCAGAAGGAGCCTGACATCATATGAATTTGTCTTTAATGGCATTTATCTAAGAGCCAATCCCAAATATATCAGAAAACATATCAGTGACTGGAAAGTGCTACATCCATCTTATCTAACTTCAAAACCAAATACAGTTAGAGTACAAATTGCAATCAATACATCCCTGTCCTCTCCCAGAAAACACTGCACTGTTAACATGTGAGCATTAGCAACGTAAGGAATTTTACCAATGTGTCTATTGCTTCTCAATTTTTCCATTATCTGACTCTGATCAGCACTGAAGACCAAAGTTTAGCCCCGATTTTACCAAGCAGGAGCCTGTACTCCAAGCAGGTTTTGTGGTTAGCAAGGTAACTTCAGGATAAACTCTGGGATTTCAGTGTTCTGAAGCTGGTTCACTTCTTACATCGCCATGGTGACTGCACACCTAACCTGCAGGTAACTGAGCAGGTTATTTCACAAATAACATAAAAGTGAATAATGCTTTTATATTTATATGTATTTTTTTATGTGTTTCCAAGTCTGTTTGACACCACTGGGGTTGTAGCTGAAATAATAGGACTAAAACTGTCAAACACATAAGGGATAATGCCTGACGAGGTGTCCATTATCAGGAATTAATGGACGAAGTGGAGGCCTTAGAACCGTCCGACGCGCTGTCCATTAATTCCTGATTATGGACACCTCGAAGGGCATTATCCCGCTTATACCATGGTCACTTGCTAAAGAAAATAAATTAAGACCATTAATTTATATTTTCATGCGTTTTACAATCAAAATATAAAGTTTTTTCCCTGGTAACGCCTGAGGGTTTGACTAATACCTGGAATAATCATTACCCTTCCGTAAGGTTCTTATGCAACGGAAACGTTGTTCACTCCTCCAGTAAATAGGACGGACCTTAGATACCACTTGGCAACGGGAGATTTTCTAGTCCACTTGGCAACGGGAGATTTTCTAGTCTGCTCAGCGATGAGCCAGAAAGCTAATGCTATGCTAGCAAGATTCAAAGTCAATAACATTGCGTACGGTTGACGAACAGTAAATATAATTCGACAGTATGTTTAACAACAAGACTAGCTAGCTTACCAGTCATGTCATCGTCCCCAAATCAATATCAAGATTTTCACGAACAAATGATCGGCCGTGTGTAACGTTACTGTGGCCGCAGCCTGAAGTAGAGAGCTGAACAGCCAACGGGATGTGAAAGTTTAAAGTGTACTTTCTGCAGCTTGTGTGTTACAGTCGCCATCCTGTGGTGTTCAGAGGATAAGACACTGAAGGACTGACGGGCTGTCTGCACTCAGTGTTGGAAATAAATTGTAAACAGAGGCTTTGACTGCGTTCCCGTCGCTATGGTTACGCCAGCTAGCGCATTAATTTAGACGGTGAACAGACAATTTGACTGGAACTACTTAGTAGGTGTCCATATATCAGGGATTAATGGACACCCTGCAGCCAATCAGAATCGAGTATTCCGCCAGACCATGGTATAAGCTATAAGAACTCATCGAACCAACATTCATTTAATGGAATAAGCAAATGTAATTATAGTCAGATCCACTCTGGCCCTAATGTAGCATGATATTGTAAGCAATCATAATGCAACATAGAACATACATTTGCATATATGAACTTTTTTTTTGTCAAGCATTTTTATAATCTCAATAAAGCAGGCATATACGGTAGGGTCAAAACGTCTGACACCACATTGAATATCTCTAATATTTTCACATAAGCCTGGAAATAATCAGAAAGTTTGAGGATTTAGAAAGTAAAAGTAAAATGTCAGAATCCTCAGGGGGGAGTGCGTGGAAATAGAAAATGCTTTACAGAAAATTCATCACACATACAGAATTTATTAACAAAAAAAGGGCTGTCTTGTAATGGTCTAAGAGGATAAGAAGCTGTTTCTAAATCACTTCTCTGGATGGAAGCAAGGCCAAACAAATCCCAGAATTTCAAAGTGGATGAATGGAAAAAATCCTCAGTACTGATGAACCCAAGTTATAGATTTCTGCCAGTTACAGAATTCACAGGGTGAATGTACTGTAAGGAGACGAACAGGACAGAGAATGACAGCACAGTGTTTCAAACCCACAGTGAAACATGGGGGTGGAAATATTGACGTCCTGGGCTGTTTTGCCTCCTTTGAATTTAGACACCTGCACAGGATTGACTCCACCCTGATGGAGGAGAAGCACCGCTCCATTGTTCAGAGACGTGTGCCAGCCTCTGGTTTGATCTTTGTGGAGAAGGATTCATACTGCAGCAGGATAATGAGCCCAAACACACCTCAAAGCTTTGACACAACTACTTGAAGACCGAAGACAAACAAAGGAGTCCTGACTGTCCTCCACAGTCACCTGACTGCAACCCCATCGAGCCTTTATGGAGACACTTAAGGACAGAGGAAGCTGAGCATTCTGTGACAAAGACGCTTTGTGGAACACTGTGAAATCATGCTGGGATAACATGATGACATCAGGTTCAACACAAACTTTTGGAGTTCATTCCAGCTCGAGTGTATACTGTCATTAAAGCAAAAGGGGACTAAATATGAAGATCTTCTGAAACTTCTCAAAAATTCAACTTTTCACTCAAATTGTTGACAGGATATTATCATTTGTAATAAAAAGTAAGAAATGCTAAAGGTGGTCTCTGACTTTCGCATCCTATTGTATACTGTGCTGTATTTATTATTATTTTTTTTAAGAAATGCAATACTCAAATATAACATAAACTTTGAGCGCCTGTAAAGGCCCCCACACACCGCCCAAGGCTGACTTTGTTATCCGACTTCCTTATCCGACCACTCCGTCGCCTCCTGTCTGACCCCGAAAAGTTGCACTGAAACACACCGCCCTGGCTACACAGTAGCGTATACGTTCTGCACCTGCGCAAAATGCAATGAGTCTCCTAAACATCGGGTGGCGCTAGTCTCGTGCCAGTCACCCAAAACATAAAAACAGGAAATGACGGAACAGAGTGCGGACCGTAGTTATCAAAACAAAGCACACACAGTGTTAGCTCGGCATTACTTGTGTGATGTCGTATTACGGTGGTCTCTCTTCCACCAGGCCAATCAGCTGCTCCTCAAAGTCCTCGGTCCACACAGCCATGGCTTTCAAAAATACGTTGGTTTATCCCCAAAATATCGTTTTTGTTTACCATCGTCACTTCTGTCACCCCTCCCACACGCCGCGCTGATTCACTGGCACACCGCCAATCAGAATGGTCACTGAACAGCTAGCTAACAACCAATCAGAGTATCCGACGGTGTCCAACCTCAGACGGCCGACTTCGCATGTTCAGTCGGATCAGACGCCGTCTGCGTGCTTCCGCGCGCCTCCGACACAGCTGAACAGAGTAGCTCCCGAACTTGTCCGACTCTCTCCTAACACTTCAGACATCCGACATTTTAGCCGGTGTGTGCCAGCCTTTAAACACTGGACCCACAGTGAACAGTGCAGACACAATGGCCCACAGTTGAACCTAACTGCCATCCTGACCCCTACAGGATGTTCTGGGTTGGGTTGGAAATACTGGTTAAGTTGCCAGATGCAATGCTTACATCAGAAGCTAGAAGATGTTTCTGTTTAGGAAATATCTAAAGTGCCATTAACTAAAATGTCAAAACTGCTGCTGAACGAACTGTTAACGTGTCCACAGCTGTGAAGCTGTGACCTGTAAACTCAGCTTTGAGAAACTGTTGCGGTGATAAAATATTAAAAATCCTCAGAGATCTTTGAAGGTCAAATATCTTTGTTATTTCTTACAAAGCTGCCAATTAGCTGAATAAACTAGATTCTAAGTGGATCGACCCAGATCTGAAGACAGGTCCTCACACATGCAGCATGCTTCTCCAAAAGTCAAACAGGATAACTAATGTGTGTCAGGGATGGAAATTACACACAGCGATGCACTAACACAAATGTGCGCGTGTCGGACGTGCTGGGAAACTGCAGTGCTTTGAAAGAATGGACACAGCGCCAATGAATTATACATGAAGGAGAAGGAACCAGATCAGCTGTGTGAGGTATTGTTGTGGCATGAATAAATGGTGCATAATTGATACAGGCTCTCTCACATTATGCGTTACTCTTCGCAGATCTCCATGTGGAGTTGTGACGCCGAGCAGGTCAGGGGATCTGAGGGGTGCAAAGTCACCAATCTAATGATCCACCGGTAATGCTTTATGTAAATAGTACAGGCTGCAACTGTATGTATCAATGCAGTGTAGATTGTGAGACTTGTTGTCTCGCTGAACTCTTGTGGAACATGTACTGCAGATTGCAGTCCTGTTGTCTTCCTCTCAAACTGTAAGGATGTCCACACTGGCGATGTCATGTTTGGCCCTCTCGTTCACAGTGTGTGGCTCTAACCGGGTGCAGCAGTTTGACATCAGGGCGTGCTGCTCTTGTTTTTCTTCTACCTTCTTCTTCTTCTTCGTGTTACCTTTAACCTTTAAAAGTGCATACCACCACCTCATGCACTGGATGTGTCTCACACCAGTCCCTGCTCCTAACCCATATCGAGCAAGTGGGAAAACACAGTTTTACGTCACGTACGTGGAAATAAATGCAACTAATTGACTGAATCATGCAAACCTGTTTTCTACATCATCGCATTACAAAAGTACATGTAAACACATCAAATCAGATTATTGTGGTCATGTTAACGGGCTGATTGAAAGCAATTTGGCTTCATATTATTGCCTCCATTTATCAAATATTCATATTATTCACCGATACCAATAAATACCTGATATCATACATTTTCCAGTATCCAGTTGGTAATTTATGGGGCTGATAAACAGCATGCATCACTGCCTCACAGTGGTGAGATTTATGTCCGATCACAGTGTTTTCAAACCGTTTTCATTTCCCAGCGTGACGTCCCTGCTGGACTCCAGCTGCTACTTCACAACACATCTGGTCATTGAGTCATCATGTAACATTTTCTCTGATAATAAGACCTGGTACTTTTTGATGAAACCTGTAACTTCAGGTCATCAACATCATTCGATACATAAAGAGAGATTGCTCCATTTGTTTACTTCTTAAACATTTATGACTTTGTTCTCACTAAAGTACAAAGATTCTCCGAACATTGAGACTTGTCTTCTTCTTATAATGTCGTGACGTTTTACGACTGTATTTTGATTCAATTACAACTTTATTCTCAAAATATTATTTCTTTCTCGAAATTATGACTAAATATTATATTTGATGATTCATTAAATAGTGACTTTATTCATAATATTAGTCACAACTGTCATTTGAACTCCTCTTACTGTATGTATCTCCAGTAATCAAACTACTTCCCACTGGTCACTGCTCAGCGCCTCATTAATAAATATCATCGAAGCCCTTCAACTGTATCAAAAGATTTTTTTAATTCAAAATAAAAACAATACCAAATCCAACTACACAATGCCCCACAATGGTCAATTCATATTGCCTCCAGCTTCAAAACGATCCTGTATAGTTGCTCACATAATTCATGTTTATGGTCCAAAAAGTGCGAGGAAAGTTTATTTTCGACCTGCTGAAACTTCCAATATTTAAGCTCCTTCTTTACAGGAGAGCCTTCCAGGAGTTTCCCCTCACCCTGCACAGTACAGTCAGTGGGCCCACAGACTTTGGAAATGCATAGTTTCATGATAGCAGTGATCTAAAAACAATAGTGAAGAATGGGTGTGAGGGAAATAGACTTTCAAAACCTGCCATTTCACACTGCATTCCTCTGGCGATGTGTCTACAAGGGTTTGGATGTGGGTCTTTGATTCAGACTGGAGTGTGGAGAGAAAGTTAACACCTGAGGCAGATGACTTATCCCCACTGGTGGCTGCATTATTACAAACTTAGGTACAGCTCCGATTTTTTTTGTGCTATATAATGCCGGAGATACTGAATATTTAAGGCTGAATTTTAGGAGTGTAGCCTACATGATGACAGCACACCTGGAATATTTACATTTGATGGAATTGAGAAGTCACACAGTTTAAGTATGAATATTCCACTCAGTATCATAGCAAGTATCATGGATGTCATGGAAATGCAAACCCAGAAAGGGCTTCATATCAGTTATCTGCTTTGATTCTTTTTTCCTCCCCTTTTAATTGTATTTTATATTTTTTGGAGGGGGCACTAATAATCAAGTCATGGATGGGTTCCAAGACATACAGCATTTTTTTTTTTTTCCTGCATGTTTGACAAAGGTGATTTTTTAAGCTATTTAGGGAACGCTCAAGAACACCTACATTTCATTTTAGCACCCTTCAAAAATTGCTATTCATAATATTATCAATTATCATTATTTTCTTTATCATTGTCCCTGTCCTCCTGAAGCAGGGGTCTGAAACTCAAATTAGCTCTGGGCCATTGTTGGTATCATCATCTTGTAGGAGGGCCACTTCAACTTTCAAGTACTACAAGAAAGCACATTACTTCAGAAGAGTTGGTCCATTATTAACATAATAATACAAAAATGTAAATGCAGATCTTTTTACCCTACTCTTGAATAACTCATTGAATCCTTGTACTCAACTAACAAATGAAATGCATTAAGTACTTTATTTCTTGCCAGGCACCTGGCAGGACTTCTGCTCATATTTTTTTTTTCGTATTTAACAAAATAATGTGCATACAGAAGTTACTTCTGTATGCAAATTAGTTTTTGACTGTGTCAGTCTTTTTTTCTTATAAATAATTAACGTACACCTTGAACTAAGCCTGTCGCAGTAGTCTGTGTTCCTGGTGGTAAGGCCACCCGTTACATTACTTGCCCACAGCCCCCGCTGTTATTTTCCTTTATTAAAAAATCAATAGCCAGAGGCGTCCACTCTGTGCAGCAGCGGGGCCAGCAGCACAGTCACAAGGATTTGTGAAGTGAAAAGCAAAAGTGCCTGTCTGTCAATATGACAGATTTAAACCTGATAATGTTAATGAGGGAAAAGGAGCCGTTACCCCTCTGAGAAGTTGGAGGTGTGCAGCCTGCCGCCTGCCGTTCTTCATCTAACAGCTCCCTCTGGTCCATTACTCCCACAGACTGAATACAACTACCAGGGGGCCGGCAGCTTGAGAGCGCTGCTCCAAAGGGGACAAACATTTTTATCTATGTTATTTATCAAATGAGTCTGCACCTGTTTCATCTCAGCTTCATGTGAGAGTCTTCCTCTCTCTGTTTACTGCAGGCACACACACACACACACACACACACACACACACACAGCAGAGCAAAGAGAGATAGGTGATGTGAAGAGAATGTTACTTCCATTGCTGACAACTCATCATGTTACACTGTCTCATTACTCCTTCCTAAGTATTCTTCTGTTTAAATGCAGTCAACACTTCGACTCTGCTAGAGCCCCTTTCAATTTCATATATGACACCTAAGAAATCTCCATTTTTCTATAGATGGATATAGGCTTAGGACAACATAAATAAGTAACTAAAGATGAAAGTTAATTAACAATACATATATATATCCATCCATCCATTTTCTTCCGCTTATCCAGGGCCGGGTCGCGGGGGCGGCTGTCTGAGCAGGGTACATCCAGACCTCCCTCTCCCCAGACACTTCCCCTAGCTCTTCCAGGAAGATCCCAAGGCGTTCCCAGGCCAGCTGAGCGACATAGTCACTCCAGCATGTCCTTGGTCTTTACATATATATACACACACACACACACATACATATACATATGCATATACACACACACACACATACATATACATATGCATATACACACACACACACACACACATACATATGCATATACACACACACACACACACACATACATATGCATATACACACACACACACACACATTTATATATATATATATATATATATATATATATATATATATATATATATATATATATATATAATATATATATATATATAATATCAAACAGCATTGTGATTGTTCACCTGAGAGGAACTGCTGACTGTGTTTTAATTTATTACAGTATTATTTCTAAGCTGGCCGGCCCTCTAAAGTTTGGATGGAAGGGAACCAGTTACAGACTAGCTGCTATTATTATAAGCCACTAGTACACTTACTACATAATTTTGTTTGTATTACTTTGTTATTTAAAAGTGTTGTATGTGTTTAATAAAGGGAGAAGTAAATAAGTGAACAGCACATCAACCTGTCAGTCCTTTTTTTTAATTCATACTATTCATATTACTAATCAACATTACATTAACATTGAACATTAACATTGTTCAATGTTAATTTAACATTTAAATTCAATTAAATACAATAATTATGTATTGAAAGAAAAAAACTTGAGGAGGGGATATACAATATTTATTTTCTCAGCAGAGCAGCCAGGTTCCTGTGAGAGTGAGCTCACCTGACTGCCCTGACCACGCTAACCAAGTGTTCAATCAGAATAATGTTAGACACTGACATGGATTAAGCCTTTCTTCCCTCCTCGTGTTATATCATACATACTCTTGTTGTAAAGTGTGACTTTAGGTTGACAACACTAAGAAGGAGAGAGGAGGAGAGAGACTGAGAGCCAGGACCACACAGTTATAAAGCCAGGTCAGCCACTACTCTTCCCACAGTGCAGTGGGCTCCACAATGACGTCACATTGCTGAGCTGTGTATTGGTACGGAGCACAGTTATCAAATGTGGACTCTCCCAAAACTCCATCTCCGTTTTTTTGCATCAGAAATCCAGCAGTGTGTAGCTGTGTAACTGCTCAGAGGGAACATGTGAGTGTCAGAGTGAGAGAGGAGAAGAGGAAGAAGCGGAGGAAGAGGAAGACGAGAGGAGGAGGGTTGTTACAGTACACAGGAAGGAAGCACGCTTCATCACAACACAACCCTACACGTGGGAGCGGAGCACCCTGAAGGTCTGGTCCCAGACTCGTACCGAACGCAGCAGACTGCTCTCGGATCAGACGCAGCTCTGACGCTGTCTGTAGACGTTCAGCTCGCTCAGTGTCCACTTTTCACCACGAACACTGACAATGTTCGCGACGTGCTACGTCACTACCCATGCAGCTAGTTAAAGGGACTGACGTGCTGACGGCGTCCTGTCTTTCTCTACACTATCACGTGGACCAGAGAGAGCCTACGCGCGTGCTTGTTTTCCCTGTAGCTCTGCCGGTACAGTAAAATGCGGACCACCTGAGCCCGGGCGGTTTCAGTCCCGGGACACCTCTCACAGCACGGTTAGACAACACACACATGAATTAAACACTCACCTCTGGCGTGTGACAGACCTGTGCCTTTGCATCATGGGAGGTGTAGTTCTTTATGTTCTTGGTGTAGTCGCGACAACACGATGGGGCGACTTTTATAAAACTACAAGTACCAACGCGGAAGAAACGCAAGCTTTATGGTGCGTTCACGGCAGATAGGAATTGTTGTGACAGCTTTGACGTTGAATATTTGTAATAGATTACTAAACTTTGAATTTATTTAGGCTAATGCTTTATTTAAAAGGGTCGTGTGGTTGTGATAAAACGTCTCTTATCTTAAAAACATGTGCATAAGAAAATATACACAGAATACATACAGCATGCACATAACACAGAGACATTCACAACAAACACAAAAAATCTTTGAAGCTGTCTTTTAGGTAGCGTTAAAAGTGATTGAGTGTAGTGTTTCATTCACATTTTCATTACAGTTAATCCTCTCCTTTTTTATGATTCATTTTATTTTGTTGGGTCAGTGACTGTATGCACTTTTATATCTGCTGCAGTGCTGCCATTCTTTCCAAACAAATAGGCTTCTACATGTCTACGTTTTAGTGCTCTTTCCTTAGAGTCACAGTGTTCGTTTACACAAGCGATGTAAAAAAACAAAAAAACCATAAACAAAATTTGTATGAATAAAAGTGGTTGAATCAGAATGATCAGTCTTACCATCAATCTGATACCTTGGTGATGAATATTTAACTACTGATCACATTTCTGTGAAACCTTCTGTGGATATTCATGGCCCCAGGAAGATGATCTTGAGGTCTTTATGAACCTTTGAGTATTAATCTAGCAACACTGTCAGGCCAAAAATACAATTCTCCCAATACTGTACACTGAAAAAGAATAATTTGCGTAAAACTTAAGTATTTCAGTTCTATGTTAAATGTCCCATCTTATTTGATTACATAACTGTAGTGTGAGAGTTAAATCAATGTGAATAGATTAAATAACTTAAATGTTGATTCAATGTATACATATTGAATCAACATAATAACAATAATAAATCTTTGTCTGAAATGTGCCCCTGACATTGAACTATGTAACAGAATTCATGGGAGAATGTTCATGTGATCAAAAATACTTAGTCACAGTTTGTTTTTTTAAACGTGAGTTGAGGATATACAGTACACTTCCATCATATTTCCCATCATGCTCCACCACACACCACATTGAAAAGGGAAAGAAAACAAACAAACAAATACTGGCTGAAATGGGTGAAGCTGAAAACAGTCAGTCAAAACCTTCATCACCTGCTGTCTCCTGACTCACTGACACACTGCAGTCTGTATACTGAGACCAAACAGGTCAACTGACAACATCTTCACAACATCTTGATCCTGAATGTCCTGATGGGCAGACCCCAGGCTTTGCAAATAGGCATCATGGCATCATCCATCCTAATGAGATTTGCTTTAATGATCCCCGGAGGATGGACATTTCAGCTTGTCCACAAGAAACAGCAAAACAGATTTCCATGATGCCTCCTAAAGGAGAAATGCCTTTGTATTAATGACTCCATTAAAATCAAGGGGTCCCATAGCATCAGTCTTTGTTCCAAAACATCTTCATCATACGATGTGCCAGCTAGAGCTTGCAGGTTCAGCCAGATTGTGCCTGAAACTGCTTGACCACATTTTGTTTTAGATACATTAAATGGTTGGCCACTGGTTTCAACTGCTGCATTAACATAAAAGCCTAAATCGGCAACATAATTACTGTGTCTTGTCATAAACGGAACAATTTAACAAATGTGCTTTTCTTCACTATTCCCTCCATTTTTTGTCTTGACTCAAATTAGATTACAAAAATTAGAATTTTAAATTAAATATCCCCAGTCAAAACGACCCAACACTCAGCCTCTGTGTGACATGTATTGCAGTGCAGAGCAGCCCATCGTACTGCTTTGGAAAAATACAATGTCAGTAGGAAATATCTAGCTCCATGCAGAGCTGCACATGACAGCCATCAAGAGACACATTAACACCCCTGTTAATTCATAAAGAGTTAAACAGACAAGGGTGATTTTGGAACCATCTAAATGGGTGAAAGATAGCACGATACATGAGCAGCTGCACAGTTTATGAAGCTTTTTATACCAGTTGTAAATTAATTGCCATGGAAGTGAAAGAGGGCCTTTCATTGTCAGGCAACCCCCAATAAGAGACTCCTGTCATATAAAAGTAACAATTTGTCAGCCTCAGTGTGAGAGCTTGATAGCAGTAGATAGATGTATTGATGAATTGTCATCCAGATGTGTGAGAGGAGAAGTCAGACAGGAGCGATCCAGCATCTGCACAACGACAGACTGACACCCTGTTAAAATGTCTCGCTGCTGAAAGAATCACAATCCTCCCTGTCAAATCCCTGTCTCACAGCACTCTCTGTAGGACGCTTCATCATTATTCTGATACAACAGAAGATTTTAACACCTCTTGCTTTAAGGTGGCTGGATCTTCTATTATTCCAAGTTTACAATATTACTTTGAGGTCCTGCTGGGGGTGAGGTGTATCCATGATGATGTCAAATGATCAAGAACAGAGTGTCTTGACAACTACTGACCAGATTGCCATGAAATTTGGTATGGATATTTTTAGTCATTAGAATATTCAATGATTTCAGTGACCACCCAATCTTTTTATTGTGCCGCCAAAGTATGGCATTCCAGTCAGGCCAGCCTTCTCTGGTGCTCCCTAATATGAATACCAGCTTTTTTTCTTGATGTGGTTGCTGTTCTTATACTATTGTCTTCCTCATGTATTGACTGTTTCTCTATTATTACTGTATTATCATTGTCACCGCTTTTATGTCCTTTGTAAAGTGTCCTTGAAAGGCACTTCTAAATAAAATGTATTATTTCTATCGTAGCAACACACTCAGATCAAAATATGTTAGGGTTTGTTCACCTGAATTACAAAAAGTTGATTTTCTCATTTACCACTAATGATGTTCGTTTTATTTTAATTTATTTTTTCTTTTACTTGTTTTTTCAGGTTTCCAGATATCCATGTGTTTTCTGTCCCCAGAAAATGCAGCAAAGGGCCTCAGGTCGGATTTGAACCCTGGGACACAGCCTCTGTACATGGGCCGCACAAGCTACCAACTGAGCTATACCACAGATAATGTTGGGCTGTTTCAACTTAAAAGTCTAAGTTCAGTTGCTGCCTTAAATATTTGAGTTAACTCAATTTAGGTTGAATAGTTTGTTTTAAATCTTTTTTGAGGTTTCTTTTCTTGTGAAACCATTTAAAGTTAGCTGAACTTGAACATACATCTTCAGTTAACTTAAATATTAGGTTGAATCAACGACTGTTCAGTGACACTGACAACCATTACAATTTCATTTGATTTCCTTACATTTGGAGTACTTTGAAGAGTCAGTTCTTCATTTCACACAGATACCAGCAGCAGCTGCTCCTGTTGGTGCTTCTTTGTCCCAGCATTAACACAAAGGCATTACAGGCTGGACACGCTGGATGACCGTGTGCTGCGTGGCGACTGTGTTATCGAGCTGCTGCTGCTGCTCACTCGTGTTTGTGTTCACACAGGCTGCTGCAGCGCGGCTCCTGCCTGTCCTGTCTGTTCACATGGAGTTTGACTTTGATAATTATCAGTAAATATGACGACGTGATTTTCTTTTATGCCACTGAAAGAGCGAGAAAGTGGGAGGGGGAATGTGAGGGAGGGAGGGAGGGAGAGGAAGAAAAAGAGAGTGCACAGGAAAAGAAACACCCTTCACCTGTTGTTGTACTCTCTTCATGTCTGTGACATATTCTACACATACAGACATATTAGAACTGTAGTGAAATGCTGCTATGATGTCTGTATGACTGTGTATACAGGTTGTTTTCAGGTCGACTTCTTCCGAGGACCACGCACGTGTCGCGATAGAAAAAGGCGAGACTCTGAATCTCTAGATGAAGCGACACAGCAGCCACGCTTGACACAATGTGTGTTAAGCGCATCTCAGGCGTCCAGTGTGAACGGTCTGACCGGTTAACGGTCTGACCTGTTAACATGGACGCTGAAATGAAAAGCAAGAGGTAACCCTACGCAACAGCACTGCACACGCATCCAGTGTGTCCGGCCTGTTATGTTAACCAACTCATGATGCTTTGATGGAAAGTGTAAAAGTTTGATAAAGTTTGATAAAGAGCAAATTCAATACTAACCTTTGTCATGGTTAGCATGTTAGTTTTGTTTATTACTGTGAAAAAAAAGGAACCATGATTTCTCTCACAATATATTAAAGACAAAGGTCTCAGGACAATGCTACAGTCCTGCAGCAGAGGGCGCTGCGTTTTCGGGACCACAGATTCAGAACCCTAGTTTAAAACTTTTTTTTTTGTAGTTTTGAAGGTTTATTCCACCCAAATACTACTTGCAATTGCTATTCACCTTGGTTGCCAAGACTTGCAATTAGTATAAATAGCAGAATTAGTTAACTATATTCAGTCACTCTAAACTATGATTTGGTGTGATATAAATAGAATTAACTTGACAGGATCTCAACCAGATATTTCAAAGGTTAGAAAAAGAAAAGACACAAGGATGACTCTGGGGGAAGATTGGAGATGTGTATTGCGCACACACACATCCAAAAAACAATTAACAATACTAAGGAACAAACAGATTAAAGAAAACAATATGAAAAGGAGTTATAAGTCTGCTGAATCCAATCCTCTAGTTCCAGTCCATCAAGCCTCAACGACTCTGAGAGAGAGAGAGAGAAAACCAAAGAGAATCTGGGGTAAACAGCAGCTGGCACAGATGAAGATTATTTCAAATATATCGAAATGGTAAAACAAAGAGTATTAAACAAGTATTTACACTGATGACAACAGGCCACCTCTGATTTTTTTGTTATATTTGCTAAAATTGTCACTACGATCTGACAGTAGAATAAGATACAGTTAACTGTCTGTGGCTCCACCCAGTGGCTGTAATTTGGTTTGCAAGAATCCACCGCTCCCGAATCAACACAACCAATCAGAGCCAAGGGGAGTGTCTGAGAAGTGTCAATCATGCTCGTGCAAATGCTGCTGGCAGCCCCCATCCCCCGCTCAGTGCCTGCTCTCACCTGGTCAGATAGGTTCAAGCTCAAACTCAAACTGTAAACTATGGCGGAGAAGCAACTGTGGTTTAACAATGCGTTGTTATGGAAACGTTGGTGCTTTTTCTTCCTTGGATTGTGTCATCTGTGTAAACTCTGCTCAGTAGCTAGCCTTGGCGTCTTCATGACTTAATTCTAGCAGACTGTGGTAGCATATAAATAGCCTATCAGCTGACCATGTGTTTACTTTATTCACTGACTACGTCAAGCAAAGCTGAACTTTTGTACTGGAAAGGAGACTTGAGAGAAAGAGAAAGAGAGGTGTAATTGTAAATTGTCACCACCAATTGTTTCCATTGCCAAATTATCATGATGGCCTTTATATGTCACCACTATATGGTTCAGTCTTGTGTAGAGACTACTTTTCTATTCTATAATTCGAGTTGAATATAATAACCTGTGTAGGTTTTCTATAGGCCTAATAGGCTGTATTGTAATATGCTATAGTGTATGCAATATATTTACCTCAATTTATCAATTTTTATCAATTAGTCACAAAATTCACCAGAAGTCATCATTTAAGGGGTCATTTTTCACATTTTTCTTCCGGGGGATCATGCCCCCAGATCCCCCTAGCATAGAGGGGGCCCCAAATTTCTAGGACCCTCTATTACATAGCAAATTTAGAATTTTGGACCTCGTGTTTCTAGAATCCTGCGTATGGCCCTAAAGACAACAGAGACTAACATCAAACAAATAAAACTTTATTCACTTTTAGTACTCACACTTATTTTTTGTCTGTCTTACTTCCTCTATCTCCAAAGGGGTTGTCTAAATCAGAAGGAGGTGCTGTGAAGAAAAACTAGGGTCCTAAACGTATACGAGCTACATTCAGGCCTGCATCTGTTGAACTGGGTATTTCAATTTAGGCTATTTTATTTTCTTTGGGCCCATAGGTTTTGAATGTTTATGTGAATGCATTTGGCATTGAGAGTTGACAAGCATTTGATAAGACAATTGAAAGAAACATGTAAACATTGAAATAATTGAAATCATTTTTTTTAATATATATATAAAACAATTGTGCCTTTGATATTTTAAGTTAAGACAAAGACTGATTTCTGTTTGAGAGAGTAAGAGTGTTTAGAGGGTCAAAGTGTTTAACAAGTAATTCCAAAGACATTTCAGTTCATGGTTCAGTTTAAGAATTCATGCTTAAATAGTGATTTAAAAAAGAGAAAAAAAACAGTCAAATAGTCAAACACTAGAGAGGCGCTACATCGGCATTTGGGTCCATCTTCAAACCTTCAAACCCTCACAGTAACACAAATAAAACAGAATGTGAGAATTGTGTAATCTTTTTTCACACAAGAACCTGTCTGGAACATTCCACAGTTAAACAGTTTCATTGGTAACAGGTGATAGCATCAGTGAAGATCTCAGAGGAGACAGTCTGCCCTTCTTGACTGTGCAGTACACACTGAAGAAGACAGAGACTCAACATTGAGGTGTACAGAAAACCTACATACAGATCAGTACTTGCTGTTCAACTCTCATCACCCACTGGAACACAAGCTGGGGGTCACCAGAACCCTAAACCATCGGGCTGAGACCGAGCCCAGTAAGTCAGAAGGGAAGGAGAAGGAGCAGAAGCACATCAGGGGAGCACTTAAAACCTGTGGTTACCCAAACTGGACCTCTGTCAGAACCTCTAAAAGATCCAGAGCAAACAGAGAGGAGGAGACGGGAAAACGTAACAATATCGTCATTCCCTTTGTCGCAGGAACATCTGAGAAACTCAGGAGGATCTTTAATCAACATCATATCCTGGTTCACTTCAAACCTACCAACACACTGAGGCAGAAACTTGTCCATCCTTAGGACAAAACACTCAGGCATAACCAGGGGGGCCAACACCTTAGGTCAAGACTCTGTTGTCCACTTATATCAGAAGGATAAAAATCATTCCTTTGAGGACAACAATGTAAACATCTTGGCCAGGGAAGACAGATGGTTTGAATGAGGGGTGAAAGAATCCATCCATGTCCAACTAGAACGACCGTCTTTGAACAGAGGAGGTGGACTAAGACATTACTGATCACCCACCTACAATGCTGTACTGAGTTCTCTCCCCAGACAGCTTAACAACCATTCACAACTGGGCTCACCCAGCCTTAGCAACCCATATGAAGGCCGGTTGGGTCAACGACCCACAAGTGGTCTTAATGGCTCTGAAACTCAGAGCTCACATGTGTCCTTAACGACTCTGTAAGGACACTCCCACACAGAGTTTAAAAGCCTGCAACTGAAACACATCCAGTTGCATCCAGTACAATACAGGACATAAAATAATTGATATTCGACTTGAACAAGTTTGAATAAATAGACTGTGAGAATAAAATCAGGACTTTTCCTCTCTTTTCGGTAATTTAAGAAATGTTTAAAATAACCCTAGCATACCATACTGCATCAGTTTCCCACTCATTTTTGGAGCCTTCATCCAAACAAACAACGGCATCATGTGAGATAACAGTTGAGTTCAAAACAAACGACACAAAACAGCAAAACTAATGCTCTCAAAATGGAAGCTTTATTGCCTCCTCCCCAAGGTTACCCTCCACGTTTATTTTTATTCTCCTTTCATGCAGCGGTTGGCAAACCAGCTTCAAGGTGCATAACCACCAACGATGGCTTGAACAGCGCTTTTTAGCTGGATTTGGTATGGCTGCAGAAACAAGCAAGAGCAAGATACATTTTATAAGTATCCAACCAAAAAAACTCGAGCTCCTATCTACAGGCCTCCCTCCAGCACCACTCCTCTGAAACACATGAATGTGCCATGCCTGGCTACACTGACAGCCCTGTGGCTCTGGCGAGCAGAGAGATATGTGTTTTACAAGCCCTTTTAGCTTTTGAAGAAATGCATAAATAAACGACTCTGTCAAATGATATCAGTATTTGAGCTGAATGAAATGACTGGATGGCCTCATTATAGGCTTGCAACAGAAACAGGCACCAGGGTTCCTTTTTGGTTCAGAGCATTTGATTTATTTAATTGCTGTCAGGATGTTAAGAGATTTTCTGAAATACAGTTTAACAAAAAAGTATTTTACAATCCACTGTCGACTATAACTTTAATACTGTGTCCCTGAGAGTTCAAGCCAAGCCACTGGTAACCCCTCCTGTTGAGGGATGAGTTTTCTGTCCTTGGGTTAGGTACAACTATTTTTATTCAAATATGGCACGTCAAGTCCACACACACACACACACACTGTTCCCCACAGTTTCTGAGTACAACACCACTCATAAATATAAATCTCAAGTCAGTTTGCCAGATGTAGCGTAGGCACTAACTACAGACAAAACTCTTTATGTTACAACAATGTAATATGTAGAAAACGTGTATGTTGAAGTAAACATGTATGTAATGCTGTGATCATACCCTCTCACTGAAGTTACATAGTGCAGAAACAAGTGACAGAGACACCATTCACCCTGTTACTGTACCATCAGCATGATTTTGAAGCTGTTATTTTAATGTAAAAAAATTACATAATATTGCTTTAAAGGTGCAATATGTAAGAATTGGCAGCCTTTTTGAATTTGTCCTCCAAACAAACAGGAGGCAGCATATCAACAGAGTAACTGCTAACTGCTGTTAACTGTATCTGACATTAGCGAGTTAGCTCAGTTAGCTATGCAACTAGTGGTCCAGGAGGGAATGTTGGAAGGTAGAGGTGCCAGAACATAGCATCAAAGCTGTAATCTCTTCACATTCTGTTCATTATTTTAATTCACTTTTGAATGCTTGAGACTAAAATTCTTACATATAGCACCTTTAAATACAGTAATATGGTAAAAACATGATATCCATATTTTCTAGGCAGGCAGGAAGAGGATTTTGGTTGAGTTACTTCCTGTCTTATTTTGTGATTATAGCCTCATGTGTGTTGTTGTGACTTTCCACTTCCTTTTCTGCTCGTCTGTGTTCCCAGTGTTCTGTTTGCCTCCTGTGTTCTCGTGTTCCTGCGCTCTTATTCAGCCTGATTTTCCCTCCACACCTGTCTTACATCAGCCTCATTACAGGCTGGACACACTTGCTGCATGAGCAGTGTGTGTGTGTGTGTGTGTGTGTGTGTAGCTGAACACCTGCTTTATCTGCAGGCTTACACAATCACAGCTCTCTTCTGGAATTGTTACAAAAAAAGATAAAATGACAGATGGGTTGAAATTGTAATTCTTCTTTCAACTTCTACATGACTGAGCCAATTCTTAATTTTTTAAAACTATAAAAAAAAAATAAAAAAATAAAAGCAACTGCCTACCTCTATGGTGACTTTTCTGTTTAATCTTTGCTGTTGAAAAATATTATATATATATATATATATATATATATATATATATATATATATATATATATATATATATATATATATATATATATATATATAGTATATTTGAGGTTTGTCATGCGCTGTATTTTCTTCCTCCACCTCTGCACACTTGTCCATGACCCAATTTACATAATGGTAGAGACAAACCGATCGATACCTGCCTTGGGAAGGCAGCATTATGCCATTATGTTATTGGACAAAAACAATAGGCTGTTTTATAACTTCAAACCTTCAGAACTTCCTCCGTTTCTTTTTAAATGTCTTTGGAACGTTTACCTGATTGACTTTCCCGCAGCTTCTGACAGAGAGGTAAATGTCCATAAATGCACCTGCTTACACGGAATCCAATGCAAGTCAGGTTTACATTGTTGTATTGATTTCAATAATATGCAGATGTGAAGATATTTTACATAATTCATCCTGTAAAGATTTAGAGGCTTTGTGTTATTAAAGCTACTGAGGTGGACTATTAACAGAGTTGTGATTGCTAATGACTGATGATCTATCAACGGAGTTAAACCATCTTTGGGTTTCACAAATCGCTTTTACTGACATGTTACCTAGAAGTCAAAATATCCAGATATTGATACATATGTACTCTTAATATTTACAACACTCCTTTTTTCACCGTATGGATACATCAGTACAAGCAGTGTTTCTTTGCTATTCTCTCTGACAGCAAGTTGACACTTGCACAGTGCCGACAGAGCCCCGCTTCCTCTAGTGGTAAGTTAACTTAGATGCTGTTGTTGCTGACACACAGCACACTAGCCTTGTTCTATTATCTTATAATAATACATGTAAAACTATATACCCTTAAGGTATGAAACAGTGAACTGAAGATCGATATTTTATTTCTTCCATGCCACAGCAGTTAGAAATTCCAGGATTGTGACAACACTATAACCTAGTCTGGGGGTCTTCAGCACTTTTCAGGTCAAGGAACCCTTAGCTGATCAAGACGGAGCAGGGACACCGGAGGCAAGGCAAGTTTATTGATATAGCAACATTCAAACGCAAGGCGATTCAAAGTGCTTTACAGAGACATGGAAATGCATTTAAATATGACATGAAAACATTGAAAAAATGTTAAAATTGATTTAACAGAAGTGATGGATTTAAGTTATGGGAAAGCCAGCGTAAACAGTACTGGTTTAAGCCCTGATTTGAGCTGACAGTTCAGCAAACCCCGGTATTCAGGACGCTTGTTCCACAGGTGTGGGGCACAGTGTGACGTGTACCGTGGCAGCGTGTTTTGTGTGTTTGTTCCTGTTGTTTTCTCCCTGCCTGGTTCCCCACTCCTTTCCTCCCTCACCTGCTCTTTGCTGTGCATGTGTCTGGGTTCGTGGGCACCTGAAGTTCATCAGCTCATCACCTCCGGCTATGATCCCCTGGTCTCTTCACCACTCCAGTGCCAGAGAGTTCCGTCACGTTTGGTGATTTTACCTGTGCTCATGTTTAACCTCAGTGTATTCACTGTGTGCTACTTGTTCTTTGCTCCAGTGTTTCTCTATGGCTGGATGCCATCTCATGCCTGTGTGTTTTCCTCTCCACGTGTGCAGATCCTCAGCGTCTGGCTGGACTCCCTCCTCGTAGTTTACGGACCACTCCATCCTGCCTGCCTGCCCTCCTACTCATCAGCATTTAATTTGTTTGTTTGAATAAATCACTTTTGAAATCATCTTTATCTCCAGTCTCTGTATTCTGTGTCTGACAAAAACCTCAACCCCTAACACATAGAAACTAAAGGTTTAAACCTGTCCTCGGTGACAGGAGGGGTCTGGATGCTTAGTATACAAGTAGATCAGAGATGTGTTTAGGCCTGAGAGCATTAGTGTTTTAAGAGCCAGTGCAGTGATTTAAGGACCAGTGTAATGTGCTCCAGCTTCTAGGTGTTAGCGAGGACTCTAGCAGCAGCATTCTGGATAAGCTGCAGCTGTCTGATTGATTTTTTTTACTCAGGCCTGTGAACACACCATTACAGCAGTGTAGACCAGCCCACTGAAAATAAACGCATGAACAAGTTTTTCTGTCTTTTGTGGACATAAATCCTTTCATTCTTGCTACGTAACCACACCAGGATTTCTGGCTTGATTGGTAGATTTTAGTGCCATGGATTCAAGGTGATTGCTGACTTTAAATCTTTTTTGTTTGGAGAGAAATTAATAACAATATTAAGTTCAGCTGTAGAAAATTATGTCTTATCCGCTCACTGATAAGACAGTCCTGTGCACTTAATCTGCAATTATAAGGGACTCTAGTCATGTGGTGACACTGTTATGTAGAGTTGTTTGCCATCTAAATAAGGACTTAATATACTATAAATTATGTTGCACAATAAACTGGGCCTACAATAGCATGTAGGGTGGGTAATATATTAATTTGTATATAATGCCAGCTGGGATAGATTTCAGAAAGAAAACTACTTGGTTAGGTTTAGGAAAACAATGACTTGAGTTAAAATAACGATGTTACTTCAGTAACATAGCTCTCTGTATTCATTAGATGTTGGATGAAGTGCATTGTGTTTGAAAAATCATTGTAATAAAAGTCCGTTAGTCCACAGTTAGTGTGCAAATTTGTCTTTTTCAACTCTACTAGTTGGAAAAGATAATCCATCCTATTGGGCCGTGTGATGTGCCCGTCTTTATTGTTTTGTTTCTGATTGCACTAATTGATAGTTATATATATAGTTTCTGTCAGTTACACTGCATAACTCACAGATGTCAATCTGCCATATTTGGTGCCAGATTTCTCGTGAATACAGTTTGTATCTTGATTTTTGTCTGTCTCTAATGCTACTGCTCAAATCATGTCAATATTGACTTTGTACTTTCAAACAGGCCTTGGTAAAGTCTTAAAAAATAAAAATGAAAGAGGCACAACACAAACTTTGGTCCAATTGATCTCCTGTTTAATAGCATTTTTGTCTGTTTTATTTTGTCTAATTCAATGTTGTTTTATGGTAAATCTACAGTGTCCATGCTGGAAAGAAGTGCTTTTTTGAATAATTGTTGCCAGCGTTTATGACAGAGAGACACTCTGTTAATTAGAGAAAAAAAATGAGGGAGCTCTGGTCCAGAAGTGCCTCTGGTGAGCATGGTGGGCTGGATCTCACCAGAACCTACTGGGCACAAAAGATCCCTGTTATATATTTTGCCCTGCAGCCACAAGTGACTCCTTTACACACTTTGAGCTCGCTCAATGACAGACCGGACTCTGTGATTGGCAGCCGATAACAGCCGTAGCCAGTAGTCTTACAAGGCCTTGGGATTTGGCCCTGTTGTAATGCCCTCGTCTCCTGCCTCTGTGGATGAGCCATCGTACAGAACTCCTCTGCCAGGCCGCTGACAGAGACTGCCCCGACTGAGACCGCAAATCTCCTTTGTAGCTTCACTGCACTAATTGTTTTAGATCTGAGAGCTGAACAATGTATCTTCAAAGGACAGTAGCAGCATTTGAACGTGACGTACCTCCACGCCGGACTGTGGTTTCTGTGCATACACCCCTGATGATGTGCAGTCACAGTCGAGTTAAAGTCAGAGCTCTCTTACAGTTGCCTCCACGTCTGCGCCGTCCCCACTGTCAGCGATCCCTGGCGCTGTCGGGTCGTTAACGTGGGCGTGCAACCTTGAACA
Organism: Lagodon rhomboides; assembly: GCA_039737535.1. Classification (NCBI taxonomy): domain Eukaryota; kingdom Metazoa; phylum Chordata; class Actinopteri; order Spariformes; family Sparidae; genus Lagodon; species Lagodon rhomboides. Next base: position 4,596,803 of record CM077785.1, on the reverse strand, counting down.
GTAAATAAAAACAAGCTACAGTACAATGCGAGCTGAGCGCGGATGTGTCATCGCGCTCTGGGTAAACCGCCGCGCTGTTGTCATTTCTTTTCACAGTAAACATTGTAAACTAATTCCCTCTAAATCTTGAGTTATTCCGTTTTTCAATTTATAAAACATTGAAAAAAACCTACACACGTGGTATGATAACGTGACATATCAGCATTCCAACACTTAACTGAAGACATGTGCAGTGACCCCTGCCGAGAGGACACTCATGGTGGTTAAACAGCATAACAAAGTGTCTTCAGTGTCCTCGTGTCCCTGAGTCTCTCAGTGAAAAGGTGGTTTGCCTGCTTAAATTATCACTTTAATATCGTTATGGAACCTTGCCTTCAGTCAGAGAAGAGAAAATAAGCTCGGATAGAAAGTAGTATTAGATATCATATAAAAAACTATATTTGTACTGTACTATATCATATACATTATATAGAGGATGATACATAAATAAAGGATAGAAGTGTAACTGATGCTTCTGATGCTTTAATTGTCCTCCAGTGCTCCTGACATCACCTTGATCTCTGATTGTTATCTGTAGACGTGTTAGCAGGTCTCTTATGTGAAGACTGAAACTCCCGCTATCACAAATAATTAAAGAAAGAAAAGAATATGTTTCTGTGGTCAGGCAAACCGCTCTGTGGTTTAACACTGAGAGGCTAAAGGTGCGTTGTGTAGGATTTACAGGGATCTGTTTGACAAAATGGAATATAATATTCAAAATGATGTTTAATCAGCGTATAATCACATTAAACTAAGAATCCGTATGTTTTTGTTGTCTTACAATGAGGCTGTTCTGCGTACAGAGGGAGGAGGTCCTCTGCTGTGTTAACCACCATGTTTCTACAGTGGCTCACATCAGGTGGACAGAACACTGGCTGCTGACTTTTTTCCACATCTTTAGCGGCCACCGTTGGGTAAGGTGAGACGAAGCGTATTTACTTTGTTGCAATCTGCGACCACGCCGCTAGATGCCACTAAATCCTTCACCCTGCACCAAACGCCTCTCCTCAGATCATTAGGGTGATGGAATCTTAGTCTGTCCTCGGCCCGGACCAACACATCGTCTTCAACAAATCATTGTGTGGAACATTTCATCTAACAAATCTGATTGGATAGATTGTAATCATTGGTGGTGATGTCACAGCTGATGTCTTGTCTTTGGTTTTCCATTTTCACTTTACCCTTGAGAACATCCTTTAAGAGTACCCCTCATTGCATTTAACTAAACATACTGCACGTGACAAGTAAAACCTTCAACTGAATCTACATTGAGTCATCCCAATATGTATCAGCTTCAGCTTTCTGAACAGCCGCTCTTGAAGGTGGAGTAAAACTTTGACGGGGGGAGACACAACATCATTTCCACATGGGGAAAACGGCACATTTTTCTGACATCTATCACGGGCGACATTCACGGTGTCACACCCGGTGGTTCACCTGAAATTGACAGTAGCAGTTCTCAAGAGCAGAGAGAGCGGTTCAAAGCCCGGCTCCTTTCTTACCTCCACTCACCTGGCCATCGCTGTGTGAAGTGGGTGTGATTGTCAGATTGCTGGTTTCCAAAGTTACAGAGTGGTCAGACATGGCACCCCCTAATTCCAGTGTGAGAGGAGGGGGCTCCTGAAGCTACTTATGAAGAGTCGCAGCCTATTGTAGGGCTGAGCTGTATATCAGATCATATCCTGGCCATCATGACATGACAATATATAAAGCATATTGTCTTATATCACATTACTGATGGTTATTCATCAAAAATCTCACTGAGTTAATATTTTTTGAAAGTACCAATAGTCATCCCTTTAATATTATCAATATTGATGTATTTGGTCAAAACTATTGTGCAATGATTTTATGTTCAGTCAATTTATAAAGTGCTTTTGAGGAGATTCCATATTATATAAAATATATTCATGATCTATCATTAATGTTTATCTGTCTAAAATAGGCCTGTTATTTATTATAGTCTACTCCAGCTGCCAGGATGAAATGTGTCTGAGGAAAACAAAGTGTCAGGCGGTGAAGTGGACAGTCAATATTTGCCATTGTGAAACCAATGGATATTTTTAAGGAGATCTTGGGACAATTAACAGCCATGTTGGTGGCCACAAAGCCAGGTATTCTATGGCAAAACAGGGAGTTTATCTAAGTCTAAATCTAAGCAGAGCATCAGCACAGTGTTGTCACAATGGAAAATAGAAAATTGAACCTAAGTCAACAATAAGTTTTAACTTATACTTAGCTTTGCAGAAACATACTTTGCCAACATTTAAATGTTCTGCTTGGGTTGTGAGCTCAGATGACCCCACCAGCCAAATGGCAATTCAATAGTGGCAGCCGATGGCATGAAGCAACAGGGCAACATCCATATACACACTTTTAATGTCTTAGGATGCCAAATTGTAACCGCTTCAGTGACACTTGCCATCTAAAGACAGACCTGTTGTGCAAGAGAGTGAAGACAACTCATTTGTGAAAATACACATTATTGGAGCACACGCTCTGTGTCATTTAACACGTGTGGCACTCACTGGATCTGTAGCACTCACTGGTTCTATAGCACTCACTGGATCTGTAGCACACACTGGTTCTGTAGCACTCACTGGTTCTGTAGCACACACTGGTTCTGTAGCACACACTGGTTCTGTAGCACTCACTGGTTTTGTAGCACACACTGGATCTGTAGCACACACTGGTTCTGTAACACACACTGGTTCTGTAGCACACACTGGATCTGTAGCACACACTGGATCTGTAGCACACACTGGTTCTGTAGCACTCACTGGATCTGTGATACAGAGAATTATCTGTAGCCACCAGTTGGCTCTGTGTCCTGATATGTGTCAACCCACAATGACAGGGTTATGAAATGTGATTTAGAAAACGAACTTTGTGTCTGGCAAAACTTTGTGTCTGTGTGTGTGTGCACACACACACAGACACACACACACACACTGTCCCTGGATCAGGATAAGGGGCTTTTAAAGATCTGATCCGATGGCTGCGGGTGTTTGGATGCATCGCAGAAATGACACAGAAAGTCAGACAGAAACACAGAATAACAGCCGTATTTAGCGGAGACTGCTACTTTTTATTAACTGCAGGAGTTGATGCCTATGATTAATTCAAAAGGCCTAATTAATCTTAACTACACACAGACCTGAGCACGCGCTCCTTCTAGGACGCGCTCCTCCGCACGCCGAGGCGGGGCGCTCTCTTTAATGTGGATCTATTTTGGGGTCATTAATATGAACAAAAAGCTCGCGGACCCCCCGGAGAGCACATATCTATTATTACCTATTATTATGGGACATGCGCCTTCTATTGTACTGAGCGGCCGTGCTGCCTCTCGTCGGCGCTAGGATCCAGAAGAATGACCTCTCTCTCTCTCATCCTCCTCTCTCTGTCTCTCTTTCATCTCTCTCTCTCTCTCTCTCTCTCTCTCTCTCTCTCTCTCTCTCTCTCTCTCTCTCTCTCTCTCCCCCCTGAAGACTGTTTTAAAGTCTCTGCCAGACTTGGGCTCACACGCTACTTCCTGGACGGACGGAGGAATGGAAAGCTTCCAGCGCCTCTCCTCCACCACCACCACCACCACCACCATCACCGCCGCCGCCGACACTGACTCTCCTCTCCGTGTGTGCCCGACGAGCGCTGCCTCCACCGCCGCAGCCGCAGGAGCGCCGGCGCGCAGTGAGGACCGCCGCTGCTAGTCCCCCGCCAGCCCGCCTCTCCCCGCCTGCGTCCGCACGCTCACCGCCAACCATCCGCGTCCGAGTGTTATGCTCGTCTCCGGGAATATCAGGGGGATATCTGGACGGAAAGACTCTTCGCTGGACCTCTAAACACTTCTCCGCCCTCCAGTCTCCAGTCCGCGCCGCGTCTCCGGCGCTGCTTTTTACGCAGCGAAGGCGCCGCTGATTTGCCCGCAAAAAAAAAAAAAAAAAAAGGGGAGAAACTCAACAGTTGTTGCCGCTTATTGTTTGCATGTCGACGCGCATGTTACTACCATGTGGAGGCTACTGCAATCGTGTCGTTGCTGCTGGTGGATTTTCTCTCTCGTCCTGTCAGCCTCCGTGCTCCTCTGGGCCGACTGTCATCCTGGTAAGTTTCGCACCCTCCGCAAGTCGAGCACCGGGCTCTTCGGTGCTCGTGTCTGATGGAATGTGGTTCATCATTGTGCTGTTGTCAGGACGGAACGCGCCTGAAATAGGCTAATAGAGTAAACTCAAATCCCCCTGGTTGAATCTCCTGTAACGGGTCACTGGCTGGGAATATTTCTTGCCTGCTGGCGTGACACGCTCATCCGGCACCGGCACGTCGATGGGAACTGTCGGAGACGCAAAAAAGCAGTCATTGAGAGGATTATTTATGCAACCGAGTGTCCTGTTCTCACAGTGTTATCATCCCCGACTTTCTCTCCTCTGGTGGAAGTCAGTCCTCCCTCTTTCGCTCTCCATTCCACCTTTTTTCCCCCTTTTCTTTATGTTTTAACCCTTTAAATAGTAATTAAACTGGAAAGAGGTGCAACGTGCCGGGATGCAGTTGGTAGGCAGGGTCGGTTGGTGCTCGGGTCAGATGGGTAGATAAAACGGGGAGGATGTGATGCCATGTCAGCCGGCGGCGCGTATACGCCAGAGCCGTTATCTCAGCGCCTGGAGCAAGACAGCAGGGCTGTGAAGCCGCTTCACACACTCAGACACACAACCCGGAGAATGCAGCCGGGGCTCAAATCTCTGCTGAGGGGAAAGAGACCTCATGTCTGGTTTTTTGGGGGGTTGTCATGTAAACCCCTCAGAGGAGATCCACCAATAATAAGATGTGACTGCAGACGGTGCTGTGTGAGGCTGGCTACTTGGGGGAAAAAACACAAAAACAAACCAAAAAACCTGTCCTCGATGCTTAATTCATCTGATCGGGCTAATCTCCAGCTGTTATATCATACAGCTGAACGATTTCCCATTGTGCTTTGCAAAGAGAACCCTAGCTGAATCAGAGACCCCTGGGCCCTGGACCTCTCGGCGTGTGGGGTCGAGAACCTGCAGCGCCTCGACCCCTCGGAGCCCACACCTGACGAGGAACAACACCTCCTCTGTTGCTCTCGCTCTCGGAACGTTATCGGGAGAACTCTCCCGTATCACACTGTAAAATAAATCCAGCCAATCAAATTTGACCTTGACCACAGTGTCCACGTTCTGAACATCGCTCCAGGCAGATCGTAGAGACGTCTCTGCTCCAGAACGTATCTTCACACGTTCGCCACACCCACCTGCGTAATACACCATATGATAATATTCTACAAAACTCCACCTGGTAGCTTCTTTTACGTAATATCCACTAGAAGTTGGACATCTTTAACTTCCAAATATTTCTGAACAAACACCACAGGGATGACTAACTGCACCGAGAACGTACGTAACACAGGCGGATGTGTCTGTAACGTAGACGTAGTGTCATGGCCAGGCATTGTTCACTCACTCTTCACTTTGCCAGAGCTGTCCGGAACGCTACCCAGCTTGTAAAATGGCTAAATGACACATTTAAAATGGAAGCCTTTATATGAAGATATCATATAAAAACCCCTGACACTGTGTAAGTGTCCTGATCCTGGTAGTATACTGATGTATCACCCAGCCGGCGCTGCTCTCACATAGGTGTGTAACAGCAGCGTGAACAAAACAGGCTTCACTCAGCCTTTACAGGAAACGGAGGAGCGAGAGGAGCCGCCGCGGTATTAAAATTCACAGCGCTCGTGTCGAAGCCCTGTAGCTGTCTATAGATATGACACATTATCACAGAGCCAGTTAGTCGGGCAGCATTAGCCTACTTTTCACCTCACTGAGATTAGCTCTTATATTTCTTTTGAGTCTTAAGAGCTGATGACGCACACGGGGAGGACGAGAGAGAGTCAGGGAGCAGGAGATAACCCCGTCCTGCTGACCCGTGGACACACTCCCTGCTTTAACCAGTCCGTACGAGCATCAGTGTACAGGGAACACTGCCAGACTGTTTTTCAGTTTCGAAATGAGGCTTTTGTTCGTCATTTAGGATTTTTGTGCCGTTCCCCGTCATCAGCTCTGTTTTTCATCCGACATTCCATTTGATCTGTGGAGAAGACGTAAAAGAGAGCTGCTGTGAGAGACGGACGGCTGATGGAAGGAATAGTTTATCCCACAGACTGACAGTGAATGTATCTGTGGTGGTCCGTGGTAACATGAACAATTATTTTTACTGTAGAAAACTAAGCCACTCGTTTCTCACAAGACAATTAAAATACGTTGATACGTTTGAGTCCAGGTACAGTAGTTGCTTATTAATAATAGGCTCATTAGCAGGTGCAACTATCTGGTTTCACTGTGTTTTTGAAAGGACATATAAATGTAAAATAGAATAAAGAGTCCTGCCTGCTCTGAGAGGAATCAGGAATGGGGTGTGGGGAATCCTGCTCGGCAAAACGAGACGACTGAACACAAAAATCAGAGACTTTGTCTTCTGAACGGTAGAAAATCAATAACAAAACTGACAACATCTTTTTGGTCGAGGAAAACGAATTTAAAAAACAAAAAGGGAAACAGGAAAACAACAAATGACGGCCGGGCGGATATTCAGCCGGCAATTACCGATGCATTAGTGAAATGACGAATTTCAGCCAACGTGAGTCAGGATGTGGAGCACGGAGGAGCTCGCTCTCTCGCCACCTGACCTCCTCTCTCTCTCCACTTGTCTCGACCACATGCTGTCATGGTGCCGGCTCCGAGCGAGCCCAAGGTGGCTGCTTCATGTTAACGGCTGGCAGATGATGTAGAAACAGAGATGAGTGTGCTTCTCTCCTGCTGGGTATCATCATCCGCAGGCTCTCAGCGCTGCTCTCCTTACCTTCAGCCCACTCTTCTTTTCTATTAATAAGGCTCTTAGCGAGGAGATCGGGTTGGGAAAGCAAAGGGGGAAAAGGCGCGATCGGCTCTCCGTGGAAAATGTGTCACCCGTGGACCACATGCAAATGTGGGCTGCTTTGGTGGCTGATGATGTATGAATAGCTAAAAAAAAAAAGAAAGAAAAAAAAGGCGTTTTTGGTGAGCGGGGGTGGAGATGACCGTGGGAGGTATTCTTTACATATCTGCTGATTTATTTTGTAGTCTGTGAAAATAATAATCTTTGCACTTTATCTGATATATTATTGTCTTAAGTCTTAAAAACTTTTTTTTTCTCTCGACACAAAAACAAAAAGAAACTGAAATGCTGCCAGTGGGGTGCAGTTATTTCACAATTTGTATTTTTTGTATTTTTTTCTATACAAATCAGTTTGTGTCAGAAAGAAAGATCACGTGAGGATGATGAGCAGTGAGATAGCCCTCGCGAAAAGATCGTGTTACATTACATTCGATAATCTTTAACGACTGCTGTTAGACAAAACCCTTCACATGAGATCATGGAAATTGTGTTGCGTGATGATAAACGGTGGCAGTCAGATTCACGTTTGTCTCTGATGATGATGATGGTGATGATACGGAGGCTCTCGTTCAGCAGGGTCTGCAAAACCACATCCATCCCTGTCTTTGCCATGAAAAACACGCATGTGGCCTTTTAAATAGCATCCTGTGATTTCGGGCTGTATAATATGGTAAAAAAAAAAAAAAATCACATTATCATTATTTTGACAAATTATGCTTTAAGATTCACAGTGGGTGGGAATTCAAATTTTTGCATCGCAGCTTTCATTTTCACTGGGAAAAAAACAGAAACAATGCTGATGATTTAACTCGTGTTAGAGACCAGGACGTCCCTGCAGTGCTTCAGTCTGATGCTGTTTTGTCTCATTTCACATTTATCAAATAATTTCAGCTCCTGCGATGTGGATACTGCACTCATTATTGCCATATTGATTATAATTTGATGAATTGTGCAGCCCTCTTATGATTTGTAAGAACGTTGGTTAATTTGGCCTACCGCTTGAATAAAAGGTGGTAAATATCTGCTGTGGAAGCTCAAGGAAAGGCAAACAGAAGCCACCTAAGATGCCACTGATTTATCTCACTTCATGTAAATGCAGTTTTGTGTTCGCCCGCTGATTCATAACGCAGCGCCGCTCGTCTTTGCATCGTCTCGGGATGAGGCTGCTCACAATTACAGCCTCGGCCTCAACCCGCTTTGTTGGGAGAGCGAGTGTGAGCGCTTTATCCTGTGAGCTTTCGAAGAGCAGAGTGTGTTGTTTACTCTGCAGTCCACCTTAATAATGTCATACCTCACCGCGAGGCAACACCCGCCATGATTCAGCCAAGTGCCGCTGGAAATACAGGAAGTTGTGTTGCGCCGTCGAGCGCACGAGTGACCTGACTGCTGCCAACACGCCCCAGTCGCCCACATAATGGTCGGTTTGCAGCCTCGCAAACATCTGTTTTTCCGGGGATGGAAAGCGCTGAACATCACCGCGGGGTGTCCGCCGGCTGACACAGGGCATCACTTTTCCTTTTCCGTCTGCGGCGTGCGGTGTCAGCGTTGAGGCATCGCGCCCCTGTCACTGCGCCGCACTTCAGCCCTGGGTTAACCAAACGCAAGGGGAGAGGGAGAGAGACAGAGGAGACGGAGAAAGAAAGAGATGTTTGGCCTTCAATCTGTCGCTTTCTGCTGCGGAAAAATGAATGGGCCCTGTCGCTCCCGGCTGGGAGGAAAAACAGAACAGTCATTGTAATCTCACAACAAGCGCCTGAGCTAGCACATCTTTTCACCCCCACAAACACACAAACCCCCTCCTTCCATCCATCTCTGTCTCCTTCCTCCCCTTTTTTTTTAATCCACCCTCCTTTTTTTCTGCCGTCGGAGTGCGTATGCAAGCACACGCGCACCTTTTCTGCCTCTTTTTAAATCCGGGGACAAATGAGAGGAGCGAGTTTGTTAACCATTCAAAGCGCGGCCTCCGTGACACCGACCTTCTCCCAGCGTTTTTTTTTGTCGCAGCGATACGGTGGGGAAGGTTGACATTTAGGGGAAAGGATTGGATATGCTTCGTGGTCCTCGGTCGCCAACATTATCATCATCATCATCGCGGCGCTCACCGAGCTATTATCTGGCCTCCGCCGTGGCCAGTAAATTGCATGCACATCGGCTCGCGGGTCACTTTATCAGTCAGCGCTGGGGCCCGTCAACGTCACCCCGGCTTTCCTTAATAGATTGATTAAAAGATACCGTGTCATGTTTGCGTCTGCGTGTGTGTGTGTGAGATGCGAGGGAGGTGGGAGGCTCGGCGTCAGGCAGTTATCCATGTAGGACGCCGCCTCGGTATCTGTCGCCTTGTCATTAGAAGGTAGCTGCTGAGAGGGAGAGCGAGAGAGCGAGAGAGCGAGAGAGAGATCAGGAGCCAGATAGATGGTGTAAAAAGGAAACGTCCCTTCTGTTGTGCTATTGATTTTTTTAGCAGGAAATGATGCTGTTTTGTTGCACAAAGGGGGAAACTAAAGATGAATAGGTCTGATAATGATAACAGTAGTAATGATGATATTAAGTGAAGAGGCGCTAATGATATCTCAAGAAAACGGAGAGCGGAGCCGAGCGGAGAGCGCCGTCTTATTTTGTTTTTCGATCAGCGTTTCTGCTCAGCTGAGCGTGCCTGTTAGGTTTTTAATCTGTTTCTCATCAGGTTTATTTTCTATGCATCTCATAAGCCGGTGGCCCCACGGTGCAGCTGGAAAATGGAGAATAGTGGGAAAGACGGAGCACTCTGGCTTTTCTTCTCTTGCCGGGCCCCGTTGCTCTCAGACTTAATGGGCTGCTGAAAATAAGGCACACTCCTCAACCGCTTTTTTCTTGTTCCTTTCCCCCTATCCATTGTTCCACTTCATTGTTTTAATCAAGTCCACTGCCGGATTATTTGGAGAGGAGGAGGGGGGTGTTCCCCTTTTCATTTTCTGGAAGGTGCCTCTTGAATTTGAGCTCGGTCTGGCCCGTGAGAGCTGCTTTCCAGCAGCACCATCGACCCCCCCTCATCCCATCTCCTCTGCACTTTTCTCACTCTCGTCATTCTGCCTTGCTAAGTCTTGTTTGCTTCCGGCAGAGTTTCGTGTTAGCTGCCATATGTTCTGCTTCCTTCTTCTATTATCACCATCATGCTTCTGATGCAGGCGTTTCATTCATACGTCTGACTAATGCTCTCGGAAAAAAGCCTAGTCTGAGCATCAAACGTGCTTTGAAGCCGTCTCTTTACACTATAGCTCCGGCTGCATTGTCTTTAGAGAATGACTGCAGTGGAACTCGCTGCCGTGCTCGTGTGGAGGATTTGTACCCATCAATGAGTTTGACGTTTCTCTCAGCCAGGCAACAAGGGCCGGGTATTAAACCTTAATACTTTTGATTCACACTGTAGTGATGTCACGTTACTCGAATTCCTAACTTTGGTACAATACCTTCAAAACTATTGATTATCAATGCTACTTTTGACACGTTGGTGGAAAAAAATTGCCTTTAAGGTCATAAAATCTTGGCTTTCTGAGAAATCTCAAGGAAAATTGAATCGAACGCAACTGGATTTGGTTTTTGTCTTTGAAGACGTTTCACCTCTCATCCAAGAGGCTTCATCATTGATGAAGCCTCTTGGATGAGAGGTGAAACGTCCAAATCCAGTTGCGTTCGATTCAATTTTCCTTGAGATAACTATGACCTGGATGAATGAGAATATTCACAGGCCTTTCTGAGAAATATTACAGTGGAACGCTTCGTGGAGATGCTACTCTTCTTCTCTTGGCTCGTAGCAGAGAGCAGCACACCTTTTTCGAAACATAATTTTTTTGGTCTTCAGACCTCAATGATCTATCTAAGAAACATGTGAAGTCAAGTAAACTTGATGTACCATGTGTTAAGCACAACAGCATCTAAGTGAATCTACCTCTGAATGTAATCCTAGGTAGTGTTTTCCCATCAGCGGACGCTCTGCTGCCTGAGATCCCTCGGCCCGATGGCTCTGAGGGCTGTTGGCCAACAGGAGAACACACTCATCAACATCGGTTTACTAGGCCATCTTGTTTAATGCTTCAGTGATGCTGAAACTGGAGCTGTCTCCAACCTGTCCAGATTCTTTATAGAGGTCGGCCTGTCAGGCATTCAGGAGCTTTTTTTTCTGTTAGCACCTTTCCTTAGCACGGCTATGTAGCATTGCTCGCAGATGAACGTGCTTTATCCTTTGTCTTTCTTTGTTAATCCGCCTCAAATGCAAAGTGTTTCCAAACAGCAAGTCTGCTATTCTCTTTGGCAACCAAAACCACCAACCAAGTATGACTATCCTCTGGGTGAAATGTGTCAATAATCTTTTCCTTTCGAGCTGCAGAGCATTGATCTGAAGCTCAAATCTGAGGCTGATCTGTAAATAGTTTTCTAATAAATAATAATTGTAGCACCACCGATATCAATCTCAGGCTTCAATCAAAGCTGCTGTAGGCCTTTTCCTCTTATTAAACTGAGTGTTAAATAACTCTATATCCTGACAACAATCACAGTAATAGAGCGCTGGGTCAGTAACCCGTGTCTGTCCTCCCTCCCCTCCCGAAGCAAAAGAGGAAACAAATTTACTGGTATCCCTTCCCACTTTATCCAATCAGGACAGAGAACGCTTACGGCAGCTTTAACAACTCACGGACAGCTCCATCCACTTCCAACTCCTTAAAAGAACTCTGTCTCTATGGCTGCTAAATGCTCCACTCTGTTCACCAGCTAATCGTTGACTGTGTCTAACAGCTAGCCACGTTGTGCACAGAAGGTTTTCAGGTGGGAAAACCAAAACAAGTAGCTTAAAGAGGCTAAAAATAACCTGTAGATGTGAAGATCACCTCAGAGGCCTACAAGTGAGCCCTTTTTAAATAACATGTAGCAGGGTTGGGTAATAGATTGATATTATGTCATTATCATAATTTGAGACCGTATGTGGGCGTAGATTTCAGAAGTCCTTATATCGTGATTTGGCATTTTTTGTCTTTTCCTGGTTTTAAAGGCCTTAATGCCTTAGTGCAGGGCAAAGTGATGTCATTGTCTAAACTTACCAGACTGTTCTACTTGTTCTAATAATTGCCTTTACCCACTGAGTCATTATATCCACATAACTGAGGATTATTTATCAAAAATCTTATCGCGTTAATATTTTGTCAATGTACAGTTTTCATCCCGACATTATTGTTGAAATGTTTTGCTGTTTGTGTTTTTTATGTGACACATTTTGTTGTACTGCTGTGCAATGACAATAAAGGCATTCCATTCTATTCTATATCAATATTGAGGCAAATGGTTGAAAAAATTATGATATTTTATTTTGTCACTCAGTTTTAGCATTAATGAATTGCTTTAATGCTAAGGTTTCAAAATATAAAAATATATGTTGTATATTGTGATATAGCCTAAAATATTGCCCAGCGTGTAGTAGTGATTTAATCTATTTTATATATCAAGAATATTTAATTATTTTTATTTAAAATATGCTTTATCAATATAAGATATCAAAAGCATTGTGGGTATTATATTATTAAACTGTCACAGCATATTGGCACCAGTATAAAGATATTGATAAATATTGATAAATAAAGTGTAACCCAGCCCAACAGCTCCAGAGTAAGAGATTAGTTGAATATACTTCTGGCACAAGGCCTGTACACGTCTCCTCTCTTTTTTTTGTCTCCGTTCCCTCTTGGTAAACCAATAAATGCTGCACGACACGCTGGCAGGCTACGGTTGCGTGCAGGCAGAAACACAGGGAAGGGAAAAACAAAGAGCAAAGAGAAAGACATAAAGACAGCACGAGATGCTGATGAGAGTGGAGAGGTGTACGCAGCCAAGCCCTTTCTTTTTTTCCATTTTGCGAAGCGCGATGCCAGGGGAGCCTCCGTGTCACTGTGCAGGGCTGCTGAGTGTTAAAAGGAGCTTAGACTGACAGGCTGTCGGCCGGCATGGAGGCTGACAAGCCTAACCGACGGCGACGCTAAACAAACACTGGGAGGTGAGGGGAGAAGGAGATGAGATGGGAAAACAAATGGACATGACGAAAGCCAAAGAGAGAGTTTGCACTCCACCTGCCCCTCAGATTGAAATGTGTGACACTGCCAGTCGTTTTGGAAGCCGTAAGATGCAATTTGACGGGATATTCCTGACAGAGCGATAGCTGACGGTTGCCAGGTGGCGGTTCTTTAGGCCACAGGCCCTCCTCCACTCCCACCCCCACCTTGGCACATGTCAGTACTTTCAGACACTTTGTGTTCTTTTGTCGGGCTCGCTAGGTGGCCATTCACTCTGGAGCTGTGACAGCTCTCCGATACACCGGTGAAAGGTGTAGATGGGTGTTCCTGCCATTTCCCAGAACACTTTCTCATTTTGAATGGTGAAATGCACTTCACTCGACTTCCATCAGTCATCCCTGCTGACAGCGGAATGGAAGCAGCTGCTTTCTCCCTGAGAAAGGTGAAAGAAATGTCACCATCTTACTATGATATTTGGTGTGTCAGTTAGACAACAGTCCTCGTGCTTTTACTCAACAGTTTAGAGAGTTTTTCACTCAGTTCCTCTTCCTCTTCTTAGCTACTTACTTCACTTATGTCTTTTTTTGCTTTTTTCATTCATTCACTCTTTCAGAAACGCCCTATGTTAATTTATTTTGTTTTGTTGTTCGTCTTTCTCTCATTTTCATCCCCCCTCTTTATTTTTTCTGCCCCTCTTCCCATATGTTCGTTTTCGTCTTCGACTCTTTTCTCACTCTCAGTTTTTCTTACTTGTTGTTCCCTTTTCTCTTCGTTCCTCTTTGACCTTTCTGTCCTTGTTTCCCATTACCCACTATTTCTTTATTTTTTTATGAATATTTATTTACAAAAAAAAATTATATTTGTATGTATATGTATATTTATTTTACAAATGTCTTCTCCCTTCCTTATTCATGCAGCAGTATTTAATTTCAACATAGCCCAAACTAATCCCATTTATCACCAAAATTAAAAAAAAAGGATATGCACACACACACACACACACACACACAAACACACACAACTTATTTTACAGTTGTTAAGTGCTCACAAAGTAGTATTTGCCGTAAAAGTCATTAATGCATTAAGCAATGAAAATTAGGATTCAGGATGTATCTCAGAGTTGGCATCAAGACGCAAAGTGTTGAGGACACATAAGGACACCTTTTAATCTCCTCTTGGGCTGTTAATGAGGAAATAAACATGATATGATAATTTTACGAAGATAAACGGCAACCATTAGCTTAGACACAGACACCGAGATAAAACCAAACTCTGGCTATTTACAGCCCGGATCATATTTTGTAGTTTTGGCCTTCATTCCCACCAGTGATAATCACCTTTTACTCAGTGGGTTAATCTGGCTGTCAGAACTAAGGCAGTAAAACAGCAACACATGCAGTCACGAGTCCACACGAGTTTTAAATAAATCCAGGCAGACACAATTTTTAAACCTCAGGACTAGTTCACTCATTACACCGAGTGCAGCTGCTTCATTCATTTACTTTGTGCATAAGAGGTGTTAAGTTTGACAGATGTGCATGTTAGCAGGCACGGGGAGCCAATGAAATTATGTTAAAGAGTTTCATCAAAGGAGGCGAAGGATCCAGTGTTTTTGGAGCTTGATCCATAGAAGGGACTAAAACTCTGAATATCACAGCTTCTGCTCCTTCAGTTTGGATCATCCTGATGTAGCCACACGAGCAGCACGGCTCAGGGGATCCAAGAGTCAGTTTGCCACTTTGGTCCAGACTGAGTTATAATGATTTGAAAATGTTGAATGGTTTTTGACGAAGGTTGGCTGGACATTCATGATCCCCTCAGACTTTGGTGATTTCAAGGTTCATCATCTAGTGCCACCAACGGATTGACACTTGTTAGGCCACACGGACATTTCTCCTCATTGGTTACCTGACCATTACATTTAGTTGAACTTGATGAGCGAGTGTTGAGCTGATATGCTTGGGTAGGGAGGGTGGAGCTTGTGCACATCACAGTGCCATGCTCATTTGCTTCACGTACATTTGTGCATCACCAGCAATGTTTTCCTACGGGCATGCTGAAGGGTTGGTCTTTGTGTAGAGTAGAGGATGTGTTTTTGCTTACATAGCTCTGGCCCTCAGTGTGCTGACCCTGGATTATCACCAAGCATTCATTCATGACGCTTGTTTTACCACTCAATCAGACCAGTGTTGGGAATGTTCATCCATCAACTTCTTCCCCCACTTGAATACAGACCACTGCCCCTCCCCTTGACTGCAAGCTCTCCTGCCTCACACTGCTCATATTAACCCCCCTCCTCCCCTCGCAATCTCACATACGCAGCTCCAGACTTAATTCTGTGATATGTACCTTGATCAAGTATTTACAATGACAGGACGTTAGCTGAAACAACGACAATGATTACAGCAGCTTCAAGTAGCAGAGAATGGAAAGTCCAGTAAGGAAAGTACCTCAAAATTGTACTTAAGTACAGCACTTGAGTAAATTGTAGTTAGTTACATTCCATCACTAGGTATTCTCAGCTTTAACAACAATTATTTTTATTTTTACTACAAATGCACACCTGTTCTGAGTATAGGATATCAGTCTTTTTGATTACCAATAAGTGGTACTGGCCCTGAAAAAATCAGTCTACCCCTACGTGCTAATAATGACTGAATCTGTGTCAGTTTTGGACACATCCATCCATTATCCATGTTTTTATCCAACTCTGTAAACAGAAATCCCCCAAATCTGGTAGTGTAAATGTTTTAAATCACGTAACAATAACAACCCAGTAATAAGTGACTATTTATTTCTATATTTATTATGTGTATATATTCACTCCTTTTGTACAATGGACCGGTACATATCTTTTGTATGTGGCTTTTATGGTGTTTTACAGTGCATAGAGGTTTGAAAAGTGTGTAATAGTCAGTGCTGAGGGTAAGCATGGTATTCTTGCATCCTAACACTGAGCACTGAGTGGGCCTGGGCTGGTTTTAAGCCTGGATATCCACTCGATTCATCCAGTGTAGGCAGTGGAAATAAAGGCAGTGAATAAAGAAGAGAGAAAGAGAGAAAATCACTACATGCCAAGAAGTGTTGTGTCACACACTGAGCGGAGAACAGTGCACAGCCCTCCTCATTAAATTCTTGCAGTGGCGTTGGTTTTTCCACTTTAATGCTTGGGAGATGTTGGCTTCCTCCTTGGAGGGAGATAGGGACTTGGGGGGCATGGCAAGCATAGCCCAATTTGTCTTTGTTCCAGGGGGAGGTGGCTTAAACAGCGATGCCCTCGCCTCTTTCTTAATCTCTAGTGACCTCTTCCTTTCTCTATCTCACATCTCTGTTGCCGCTTTAAGCTCCGCTGGTGCTCTATGAGCTATCTTATCTTATTTTATTTTATTGGGTGTTTCTGTCCCTCAACTTCCAAGCTATTTCTCCCACTGACCCCATGTGAGATAAGGGTGGAGGATTTTAGTACACTGAATCAATTTGACTTTCATCTTTGAATGACTTATCATGGTCATGCCATAAATTAGCTTGAGAATCTTTGACAACAGGTTAATCATGTTCATGCTTGTTGAGCACAGCATTTGCAAATCAAGAAAGTCAAGGGCTCAGTCTTAAAATGATCCATTGGCTTTATGTTATCCATTAGTAAACTGTGTTCAATTTTTTTTTAGGTTGTTGCTGCAAATAAAAATAAATACACAATTTTAAAATAAAAAACTTAGTTAATTGTTGGGTTTGTATTAATAAGTCAAATACCTCCATAGTGACACAAAGTCAAACTATCTTAAATGCCTTAATGATACACCTTCAAAACTCGTAATAGCCCCCAACCACATGCTGAAAATTCCTCTTAACTTGCTCTTGTTTGGTACATCAGAATCATGGAATGCTTTTGGGCACTATTGTGCATTATCCCAAAATCAGGAAGTTTATCTTTAACTGATGCCCCTAGCATTGTACTGGAAGCATCCTTGTGATGTTGGACAAGTCCTCAGCCACACTAGCTGCTGTGTGAGGCTATTTTGTCCAAATGTTTTAGATCCTTGGCAGTTGTGGTGCAAAATGCAATGCAGTCCAACCAGTACTTCTTAAGTCATGTCAGTCTGAACCAAAACTGTGAATCTCAAGGTGGCGCTAAATTAAATAGTGATCCAAATACATTATCTGGGAGCCATGAATGTTTGTTTTCAAGATTTTGTGCCAATCCGTCCAGTAGACATTGAGATATGTCACTGAATAACTTAAAATGTTAACCCACCATTCTGGTATCATGCCAAACCATGCAATTCAAAGGTTTCACATGACGTCACGCCCCCAGGGGAGCGGCCCCTTGGAAGGCAAAAGATTCCCCACTGCCCACCAGCATAGGAAGCAAGTGATACACTTAGTTTGGAACCGGTTTAATTTTTCCAAAATGCAGAATAGTTGTTGTGCTATCGGGTGCAACATACGAGGAGACAAGCCTGGGCTATGCTTCTACCGAATTCTGGCAGAAAAAGAAAACCCAGAGTGGAGAAGATTGTAGATTTGTGCCGTAAGATGTAGGGACATGTATATTTTTATATACATATATACATATATACTTATATACATATTTTTAGCCATAAGTCACATCTGTTTGTAATCGCTTTGACAGGGTTTGTTGTCGTGTATTGAGGTGACCAATTGCAGTGGTCTTAATGAATTAAAGTTAGCTAGTTAGCCGCAAATAAACTCAAAATGCTTTTACAATGAAGAAATTGTTGCTATTCACCTCCCAAACGGCGACATTATTTACCCATCCAGATCGAAAATACATATAACTGATCGTACTTTTCTAAGCTTTCATCCTGGCAGCAGTATGAGGTGAGGGATTCTCCAAAAGGTACACGTAAATGTCACCGAAGTCGACTAGCTGTTCAACAGTGAACTGAACATGCAACAATCCCTTTGACACAAAGAAATAGTTGAGCTTCTTACAAAAAGAAATAGGAAAAGAGTTGAGGTTGTGACAAAGATAAAAGCTCTACCTGCAGAGCGAGCCAGACAACTGAGTAGAAATCAGGCTTGAACCCTGTCAGATCAATGGACATGCCATGGTTTTGCTAATGAATGGGTTTGGACTTCTAATAGCAACTTTGGCTTGTCTTATAACACAGTCACACTCCAATTATCAAGGAGCTCTCACTCCCTGTAATCACATCCACCTGTCCTTCCCTTTGATAAATATGGACAGAAACAGTCTGTGGATAAAAAAATCTATCTTAGAATTCAGGTCATAATAAGTGACCAGGCAACTTGACAGATTGTTAGTGACTGCTGCCACTGGACAATCTGCCAAAAGGACTTATTATAGTGTTAAATCAAATTAACTGGTTTGTGTAAAACAATCAAACCTTCAATCTGACTTTGATTCATTCTTGCAGATAAATCATGCAATGGAACATTGCAGTTATGTTAAAGCAAATGTAGATTATTCCAGCTGAATTGTGAACCAAACATATAGTGGCTTAAGTGACTTCAATTTTGATAGTACAGTGATTGATTGATTGATTGATTGATTGATTGATTGATTGATTGATTGATTGATTGATGGAATTTGGTTTATTATTATTATATTTTCAATATTTAGGCTTTTATGACTGTCAGATTAACCTTTGAGAGACTTTGGCCTTCAGCCTAAACTGGACCCAGTGCAACAAGGGGTGTAACAGGAGAAAGCCCCCTCAGTTGCAATTTTTGCCCCATGTGTCTTAGTTTTATACATTCATTGACACCAAAAATGAGTTAACAGTTTGAGTCAGGCATAGGGACTGTATGACATGCAATTTATGTGAAGTTTTGCTTGTGGTTGATTGGTATAACAAACAGCCAACAGAGTGGTACTAACACGGAGACTGTGATCTGTAATCTGCCCCGTGAACACCTGACTTCTTTGGCAAGGAAGAGCAGCACTGAGGAGGAGTATAACCCAAGAAGAGCAGCAGCAGGTTGGACAGGAGGGACTGCATCAGCCAGAGTGTCTCTGGACTAGAGAGAGCAGACAGGCTGGGTGTCCAAAGTTCCCCTCCACAAGTAGCCCATTGGCAAGTAATGTTTTCTGCATTCAAGCTCAGCACGTGGACAGACAGTCAGCCATGTGTACACCCAGCCTGTCCACTCCGCATTGCCAAGAGACACAGATGCGAGCTTCTCAGCTAGCAGAAGTGGATGGTGTGTTTCCTGGGGAAAGTACAACAGGCAGTCAGCTGTATCACCACCACCGCTGGCTGTCTGTAATGTTGGCCACAACAAAAACACAGACACAACCAGAGAATATTTGATTAGTGTGAGTGCACTCAGATACAGTTGAAATCCTTCATGCCAAAATCTCTGTTAGAAACTGTTGCTGTGTGTCCCTCAGCCAATCCATTGTTGCATCAAGCTACTGATAATGTTCATAGATTAAAAAAATATTTAGCCCTGAGCTTGTTCTATGTGCGTGTGCTCTGAGTAAAAAATGTATTCTTTAATTTTGAAACAGTACCCTTATGTTGTCTTTGCATAGGCAAATTAATGAATTTTATATTATCAAAAAAAAACCTGGATCAGCCTGAGATAGACAGTTATTAGTATTGACATTACTGATAGTTTGGACAGTATAAAGGTTTAAAGATGATGATTGATTTAAAAGACTCAATAGATGATTAGGTAACCATTAATTGCAGATCTCGATGTTTTCGCTCATCTTATTGGTCAAGAGAACATGCTGGGTGGATAATGAATGTAGAGTTTATCTGGCTGTTGTCTTCATCAGTGTCAGCAGGACTGAGGCGAGTTTTGCCCTCTGTGAGTGCCTGCCTGCTAAATGTAAGATTTCCTGAGCTGTCAGCTACTGTATGTGTTTGGTCCCTTGTGCCAGATGTTCAACAGATGGGGTTCAGGAGTATTACCCCAGGGTGCACAGGTTTCCACTCTAGCTATTTCAGCCTATGTCACTCTGTCATTTCTCTATCTTGCATTATCTTCTATTTTGTGTCTTTATAAAACATTTTTTCTGTTGAATTTCTCTTCCCCCCCTCTTTTGAGACGTTTCCTGAAGCTGGACAGAGGGGGGAGAGAGGTTTTCACTGCTGGATTGGTTGAAGCCATCGCCCATTCCTCACTGCTAGACAAGCACCCGTGTTCCACCTGAAACGCCTTTGGATTTACGCTGCGAACTGCAGCCATCTTTCTTCCGTTAATCACCTCGGGGCTGGGCGCTCCAGTTCGCCACGTCCCCAGGCCGATGGATGACCCACAGGGGAAATCGAATGGAAGCCAGCCAAGCCTGACGCTCCTTGGGTACTTTCTAGGTACCAGGGAGGGAGAGAGAGAGAGAGAGAGAGAGAGAGCAGGACAGCGAAATAATTCAGTGTATGTGAACCAGAAGTCAGAAACCAGCTGCTGCTAATTCAGTGCATGTTGTAATCATACTTTTTTCATAAAGATACATTCTTATTTGTATCAGATATTTCCTTTGATTTTGAGTCAACTTGTATAAATTAATTAGAATTTTGCTCTTGAACACAGTCCATTCTGTTTTCATTCAGAGCTCCAAGTAATAGTTCGATTTCCTTTTAGGGAATTCATTGTTTAGTCAATGAAATGTACAAGAAAAAAAATAAACTAGGTTGATACATTACTTCATTATGAACTCATAGATTTTTGGTTTAATTGTTTAAGCTCAAATCTCATACTGGTGTTTATATCTATCTTGCAACCATGGCCAGATGAACTCACTGTTGGGCCCTGGGGTGCATTGTGTTTGTATACCTTCCTCTCCTCACCCACTTCTCCTCACCCACTAAGAAAAAACTGTAGATGGCAAATGCCGTGATTTTATTTCTTGTAGAGAACCAGAAACCTCATCTTTGCAGTGTCAAAAAACACGGTTACAATTACGTGGAAGTAACCGCTGACACAAAAACGTGGGCGTGGTATTGATATGGGACTGAAAGTTGCCCATCCTAGTATGTCTAGGTATGGTTTTCCTTAAATTCACCCCAAGTCTCAGTGAAACACTACATTAGAACTCAAATCTTTATTCAGTGAGAGGGCAGAAAACTGAAACTTCCCTGATGTCACCAATTAAACCCCCATCAGAACACAAAACCAAAGAAAACGGGGAAAGTAGTTTTCCTCCAAGTCGATACATGGGTTCAAAACCTCTGATTGGAGTTTAAAAATAAATTAAAAGTCATTCATATTAGCCTCCATCTCTTCCAAACCTAAGTTAGAATGTTCTTTAAGTTACAGTGACAGTGGCGCCCATTATGTCCTTAGGTTATGTAGACCCAGGTAGATAAGTCTAACTCAGATTCTCTGGTGTAACAGTCACTTTTACAGTAATTCCTCAAGGTCTCTCAGTAGACCTGCCACAGTTTCCTCATCTCAGCTGTTCCTCTGGCTGTGCACTTTCTGGAATGAGGTGCATTGGGCCTCTGCGTTACATACTAGGGCACACTGTAGCCTTCGCTTGGTGGTTGAGATTATTCCCTGCGCCCGTAGGTGTTCTGCATGTATTTGACACTGACAGACTGAAGATATATTACATGCAATTTCACATTTCTTTTCTTCAGCTGTTTTCTTTCCGATGCATGCCTGCTTCTTTCCTTCTGTATCTTGCTTGAGAAGTCCTTGGAGACCTAAATTTGGTTATCGTCGACCATAATCTCTTTTTTTTGTCCAGGTGTCTCTGGCAAACTTTTTGGGTTTTTTTGTTCCCACAAAAGATTGAGGGGTCTTGTCCTGACTTCTTGGTGAGCGTGTGGTGTGTACGAGGTGATTTTCAACTTTTTCACAAGTATTTGATGTTCTATCGAGATTCACCTGCCAGGGTGTTCCACCTTTACGTTGATCGTTATTTTTATTTTTTTTGCTGTAGCAGGTGTTTGACAGCTGTGTTTGCACTCTGATGATAAATTCTTGAACTCTGATTCAAGTTCTCAATTTGAGGATTTGTTCCAGGCTGCCATTTGTTGTTGTTCTTTGTCCTGTGCATCTTCTTGTTTGTTGTTTGTTAAAGTCCAGAGTAATTGCTCCTGAGCTCAGATAATACCACTCAGTAAAATTGATTTAAATAGTCATTGCTCTTAAAGTACCCATCACCTGGTATTTATATCGCTTTCAGACGTTGAAAGGATCTTAAATCTACATTTTTGAGAAAAAATATGCAGTATTCACTTCAATTTAGCCCTTTTTGTGTATTCACCTCGCTCTCGCGAGAGAAAAGCGCGATCTTGAGTCCTCCGGAAGCCTGGGGCAGTGCTGAGCGGGGGTTAGGGAGGGGGCAGCAGGAGAGGTGCGGGCATGTCACTGTCCGCACAGCAACACAGCGTCCTTAGTAACAATCATGGCTGACGTGAACTATGGCATAAGACCGTTCATGTTTGAACCCGAACCTGCTGCACCCGATAATGAAGCAGAAGAGGAGGAGGATGCAGCTGTAGCGATGGAGCAGTTATGCAGCGTTCACGTTACCGGCTACAGAGCTAACGTTACATAACAGATGAATATGATAGGCTAAATGCTAACGTTAACTCACCACAAGCTGTGCTGTAGTCGGGTCCCGTATGCTTGGAACAACTCCTTTTTCTAGCCGAAGCTTCTTCGCTAATCCAGCATTATACTGTCCCAAGTTTGTAAATGAGTCTGGGGAAAAGTGTTTGCCGCAGACAAACAGATAGCCCCCTGGAGCAACAGGAACATTGCCGTTGAAAATAAATGGAATCCACCTGTTCCTCAAATCACTGTCACCAGATGGGAGGACAAAAAGATTTTTGTCTTGGTCTTGACAGCCAATAACTGAACAGCTATGTCTGCTGTAGCTCTCGTTTCCTTCGACATGCTTGAGTGAAACCGGGTAGAAAAATGGCGGAGTGGCTTCCTTCTCTCCAGATAATAGTGGGAGCGGTTTCCCCACCTGGCCCCTCCTGGTCTGCTTCTTGCCCCCCCCGGTCTGCTTCTTGACGTCAAGAAGCAGACCAATCTGAATTCACGTTTTTTCCTCCTGCTTGTGAACTGAGGGGGGAGGAGGCGAGAGTGACTTTCTTTGCCAGAAAAAAAAATGTCAGCCATTGTCAGTGACAGAGAGGATTGAGGCATACATGAAATTACCTGAAAAAAATTGATTTTCAGGTGATGGATCCTTTAAGGTCAGGTCAGGTGGCTAATTTAGAGACATTAGGGTTTCTGAAGAGCCACACTCACAGCGACATCAATTCCATTCCAAGCATGAGTATGTGAAGTGTGCAACCAGGAGCATGCATTAGACGAAGCGATGCCTGAAATTAATTTGGGACAAATCATGTCCCATATTCATTCAGTTAAGCAACGCATTTAATTTTTCAATACGGGACAGTCCCGTATTAGAAAGGACAGGGCGACCCGAGTTTAGCCTGTTATCGTCTGTTGATGTCGCTGCATGTTCAGAGCTTGTAATGATGTCAGCAGAATCATTACAGGCCCTCTCTCCACTGCCAAATGCTAATGAACAGTGTTTGGAAAAGGATTTATTTGTTGGAGCCATTTGGGTTTGCTTTCAAAACAGGGCATTACCGTTCATGTTTTTGGTTTTTTTCTTTTCAGCATTCGGCATTGGCTACTTATCACTATTCAGTGAGAGACAGAAAGAGTGTGTCCTTCTTACAGCCTGTTACCATGCGGATGTCTTTTTATTCTAAAAGAGGAGTGGATGTGAATAGTGTGACGACCCCTCCCACTCTGCCTGCCTGTTTACCTCTGTTTTTTGTTGCAGGTACGGGGAGTGGTTAGGGGGGTAGGGTGGGTTCTCAGAAAAACAGTGGCGCTACTTTGCACAAAATTACACAAGCAGGGTTCATCTGTGTTAGTTTAAACTGGTCTCTTGCTGGGTATATTGAAGTAAACTGATGCTGCTTAGCTAAAATACCTTGTGATCACTTCAGGTTTGCCGCACTACAAATTAGACACAGGAGACTATGATTCATGTTGAGTTTCTCGCCAGCCATTAAACATCAGTCCCTTTTGACCCAGACCATTACCTTTCCATAATTTTAACAAAATAGTTGGGGATGGATGGACAAAAATCCGACATGACAGTATTAATCATCATGAGGCTCATTACAGAATGCATAGTTCCTAAATTAGTACCACCTCATACCACAATTGTGGGATGTTAGATGCAGCTGCAAGACTGCAGTTTATTCAGGCTAATACCAGTTGACTTGAATCTGCTTCATGGCGGCGAGGTGCAACATGTCAATCAGTCTTTCTAAGTTTTGTTTCAATAGAATCTTGCTCTACTGCATATACATGTGTAAAATAAAATAGTTTATGAAGTAAACTGCTACATTCAGCTGTTCCTGCTCATCAACTTAGTGCTGCCAGAATAAATATACATCAAGATGTATATGAGTTGCCCTCTCCTGACATGCAACATCTCCACTAGCTGTGGCTGTCTTTTAAACCCCTTGGGAATTTTGAGTTTGCGTTTTGACCCCTTGAGCTTGCTGTACTGTAGCTACCCAGTGTTACAGTTCTATAAGTCAGCAGTCACAGTTCCATTTCCAAAGCATATGAAATACCTTTATAAACCTGTAAATATGAGCACACATATCGCTTTATGTTAAGTATTTGAATTAAAATCGATCATTTGTAAATATACCTTCATTGTGGTAGCGATGCTAACCTCCTTAGCTCATTAGTGGGAATCCCCTTTATGTGTTAGCACCAAGCAAGCAGAGTGCTTGTTATATAAAAATTGTTTGGGAATCAACGGATGTGTACTGTAATATTTCCTTGTAGACAGTATGCAGTTCACATTCTATTGTTTTCATACTGCGGTTCTGGACATACTAAAACTTACTATTTTAGTAAACTAAACAGCATGTTAGTAAGGAACAGTGGCGGAGTTTTGGCTCTTTCCCTCTATATAACATTGCTGTTACGATGTGCTCTCAGGTATTCTCAAAAATTTAGTACTGATTGATTTAATGTGAATTGCTACTCAGTAGTACCGACGTACCCTTAAAAAAGTACCAGGTCTGGTACCAAACCCAAAGGAGCAAGTGGAGTTTAATTTGCATACCCGCATACTAACAAGTAATTGTCTCTCATGTGGACTGGAGGTCTGCGTCCGAGTATGTTTAGGCTGTGTCTCTCTTTTTATCGAGTAAAACCTAATATGGGACACATTATTAAACTCTTCACTTATTTTTACAGTAAGTCCACTTATTTTCTGTTTCTTTTCAGTTTTTCTGTTACTCTTTGGTCATGTTGGGGAACTCAAATACTTGGTTAGATTCAGGAAAAGATGGCTTGGGTTAAAACTACAAAATACAAATGACTGCTAAAGTAAAATGACTTCTCCCACGTGCATATTTTCTGTCTTATTGCCTTTTATCGGGATTCTAAATAGTCTTTCCCTCCATCTTCCATTAATATCAGTTTCTTTTGTGTGTATCTTGCAGTGCTCTGTCATTCTGCCTGCAGCCCTGTTTTGGGCTATGGCTATGCTCACGCAGTGTCAGTCCAAAGAACACTGCTGTGACACGATGTTGACAGGCGCCGGTTGAGCCAACCAAAAGCAAAATCTAATTACCATTAAACCAGGGAGCCCTCCTTTAGCCAGTAATATAATGCCCAGGCCAAAGTTAGCACACACACTCATAGACTTTGAAAATACAAATATTTTGCCACAGTCCTTGCCACAAGACCCCTTTTCACACTCCTCACTTTTTTTTCAACTTCCAGGAGGTGGGAATCAGCAGGGGGAGAGTGTTGTCTCATCTAGACAAGGTTTTTTCCTGACATCCTTTTTCGGTATCACTGCCTGAGTCACACATCAAATCCGATAGCACTGTTGGAAGTGATACACAGTTTGTCCATTATGATATGTGTCGGGCTTTGATCCCATGGTGCAGTAGGTGGGTGAAGATGCATTACATGTTCTACTCAGAAGAGACTGCACAATAAAGGCAGGGATGCGCACACAGGCGCTTTGGGTTGCAGGCTAAGTGTTTTAAGCTGCACTGCAGATGGCTGGTAACACAATCTCATCGTGTTTCCCTTTGCCACTCGCACTGGCAGCTCAGTGATAAAACAAGACTTTGAACTTTGCAGCATGGAGATCGAACCACATCTTTATCATCTGGGGAGGACAGTGTAGAACTCCAGTCTACAGGGAAAATACCATTGTAGACAGCAGTGTGTCTAATCGTGTTACACAGTTTTCGGTGGACCATGAATCTGTAGGTTTTGGCTAATCTTTTCGGCTAATGTGTTAGACAATTGGACATTGTGAAATGCTATTGGAGCTAGATATGGTAATCTATTACCAGGCAGTTGCAGTGACTAGAGTGACTCGTGACTGGAGTGAAAATGATGTCGCTCCAGTTTTTGTGATGTCATGCCTTCAAATCAGCTGAAGGATTAGATCCTCTTTCATTAGCTGGGACTATTTCTCAGCACTTTCATGTTTATTAAATCATTGACAGTCATTTTGGTGATGTCAGAAATGCATGCGCGAAACAAGACTGTTTTTATTTTTTCCTGAAAAAGGTTGAGCCGTGCTATACAAGAGCCTCTGCAACATAAACATGAATTTTCATGAATAACTCGTGCAAAATAAATGTACTCCACTTCTAAAGCCGTAGCCTTGTATGTATATATGCACTAATGGTTGCCACTATATGTTGCCATGGAGACATTTGGAAACAAATGCGTAGTTGTACCTGAAGCAGCTTTATTCAGAGGCAGATCCACGGTACGCCACATGGAGAGGAGTCAAAGAGGGAACTTGTGGGTGGGGGGGGGGTCAATCGTCATTGTCTTGGTTGCCGTGACTACCAAAATAATTTTCCTCTGTTAAAATCTCCGTCATCCACTCCCCCGCCCGCAGAGAAAGTCATTGTTCCTCAGTGCAGTGATAATTGTTGGAATGACAACAGTAAAATGAATGGCTTGTGAGACCCATCTTTGAACCGCAGACACACGGTGTCAACGTTGATCCTGTCAGCACTTCATCCAGAGGTACATGAATACATTATTTGTGAAGTAAGTGTGGTTATTGTAGAGCAGATGAGTAGTTGTGAAACATGCACTGAAATGGATGTTTTTTTCCCAGCTGACCTGTGACTGGATCGACACAGTCTGCCTCAAACGTGCACCCGTTTTTCTAACTTCTAACAAAATGTCGCTTATTGTAATTCATAATTATAAGATTCAGACTTTTATTCAGAGTAATCCAGTGATTGCTGTCTGTGCGTTAACGGTCGCTGTGCAAAGAGGCACTTCTAACAAATAATGAAATGATTTGTCTCTGATGGTTATTTTATTTTATGTATACCACTGTGCACCATGAAACACGAGGACGGACACAGCACTATAAATAGATTTCACATATCACTTTGCATCATAGTTCAAAAAGAGAAGCTTTAAATATTCCATCAGATCATAACTGTACTTCTGCATCAATTGTTACTGGCTACACAGAGAAATAGCTTTAAGTGGACTCATGACAGAACTGTCCTACATTTGAAGCATGTACATCCCTCTGTCCACTCAGGTAATGCTTTTCATGGCAGTTGGATTTCCCTTTAATGTAATTCTTTTAGCGTATCAGGTTCCATGATTTTGCCGTTGTGTAATGTGCCATCGAACTGTAAAAGAAATGACCACGTTCTGGTCATTAACACCCTGCGTTTGCTGCTGTTGCTAGGATGATGTGCTTTTTGTGTTTCGTTTTTTTCTCTCCTCCTTAGCTTAGCCACTGTAAGCCACCTGGAGCAGCTGACATGCTTATCAGCTGAAACACACAAATGGCATCTTTACAGATAGCTGTGTGGACCCTGGTTGTGTCCTTTTCTTTATTTTGTGAGCTTGTATTGAGGCGCTCAACTGTTCTGATGATTGTGTGAAATAAATAGGCACAACCTTCATCATTCAGGTTCTTTTGAAACACTGTTCTTGGACACGCGTGTGCCTCAGAGTGCATGTGCTTGCTCACACGTCTGTCCGTGAAATCATCTATTTGATCGTAGATGGGCTGGATTTGAGCTTCTGTTGCAGACAGGAGTCGGCCTATTGCAGCGAATCAAAGGCGTGACGTTCTCCACACTCCAGACGCCAGACTCCCAGCTCAGCCAGGGAGTGAGTTTGAACGCCTTATCAGGTTGACCCAACCGCGGCCTGCCGCTGCCACCCGCCTGAGCAGCCTGGCACTACGGAGCGCTTTGAAAGAGCCCTCTCTGATGTCGGACTGAAGCTAGTCTTAGCCATTGATGATAGAGCTGACTGGTGACTGCTGATACTCGCTCTCCCTCCCATAAAAAGATCTCACCTGCGAGAGTGAAAGTGCAGAATCAAGGCCTCAACCTGAAAACTTCCCGCTGTTATATATTATAGATTTTTTTTTTAATTGACTCCCCCACAATATTGCAATTCTAATCAACAGTTAGCAGTTGTTGTTTTTTTCACAGATCTAGAAAGCAAAAACTTGGTCATTGGTCTTTATCTATTTTATACCTGTGTCTTAGTACAGATGTACATTTCAGCAGCTGTATGCCGCACATGTGTTGTTCACACATAATCATGACATCGCAGTTTCAGGATTATGATTATGAGTTTATGATTTGGTTGTGCTCACGAGACAATTATGAAAATAAAAACAGTTCTGTGTCTTGTTAAAAAAAACAAACGGCTGTCTTGTGATTTTGTCATCATAATAAATCATTGCCATTGTAGTTACATGTGAGGACCTACTTCATTTCTCCTCAGTCGTCATAGGTCAGTCCTCTTTTGTCATGCCTTTTCCTTTAAGATTGCCTAAAACAATTACGTGGAGAGTCCATCATGTGAAGGATCCCACGTTTCCTAGACAGTGTCCGTGCTCTGATCATCACACAACCGTTTAATGTTGTCAAGATGTGACTCAATAGTAATGACGTGCACCTTGGGTATGGGCTCACATTTTAAAATAGTATTAGCAGAGTGCAACATGTATGCAGATGACATTAGCAGGTGTCTTACAATCACGTGTGGCAGTTGACGTGACAAATATCACCGGGAGGGTAGATTACATCTGCGGTACTAAACAAATGTAGGTTCTGTGAGTGATAACACAAGTCCAAAATGAAAGTTCACATCATAATCATTTGACACTTTAAAGTCTGTTTTGATAGTTGTGAAATGTATTTGGAAGAAGTAGCAGGAAAAATAAGGTGTAGAAAAGCTGTAGAAATTGGCTATACAGTACTTTCATTCTGTAGGATACATTCCATCAAAATTTCATATCCTCTGCTGCTCAACTCATTTTGTGGTTTATAGCCGGACTGACACTAAACCTGCAGTGTTTCTGCCTTCTCAGCCAACAAGAAGTACAGGTCTGTATGGAATCGTACATGTACTGAAGCTAAGTGCTTTTTGTTATATTTGTAGAGATCTCTTAACATCCCAACAGCAATCAATACATCCAGTGCTCTAACACAAAAAAGAAAAAATCCTCAAATAACGCCATCCAGTCATTTCATTCAGGTTGAATTTCCGTTTATGTTCACTATGATAATATAAAGTGATTTCTTCCATGTGAATGAGACGTGAGGTTGTTGTTCAGCCGTTCAGCAGCAACAGCAAAGCTTGGTTAGCCTTTTTTGGACTGAGATACATGTGTGACTGCTATATTACTTGTGTTTGCATGATTTTGGCTTTCAACAGACTTGTTTACTGTGTTTATTTTTTGGACTCAAAAAGAGAAGAGAGCTTGTTGAACGTAGCAAACTCGTTGTGTGCTCACGTCTCCCAGCTGGCCGGTGAGAGTGACGGAGCTGCCGATGGAGTCCGGCGTTCATGTGTATTGGAGGCGTGGCTTTGGAGGGAGGCCTGAAGAGAGGGGATAGGATGTTTTTGGTTGGATGCTTTCAAAATGTAACTTGCCCTCGCCGATTTCTACAATCGTACCAAGCCCAGCTTCAGTACATGCAGTCAATCGCAAATGTTAAAAGAGAAACCTAAAAAATTCAGGTTCGGGTTTCTGAAGGACTCACACTCTAAACTGGACTGATACATTGAACCTCAGTCTTGGTTAGCAAGCAGCTGCGGCTAATGATTTGCTAAATTTTAGCACATCCCACACTTTTTCTTCCCAGGTTTTACCGCTAATTTGATTGCACTGCACACTCAAGTGTGTGCTGAAGTATCACTAGGTTTATGCAAAATCAGCTGTCAGCTAAATGTGATCACTTAGCTGAAGACATATTTCAGGCGGCTTATATCGTTAAATCTCAGTGGTGTAGTTTGCCCTTGATAAAAGCACGAGTTTGATGATACATGAGGAAGAGTGGTCTTTCACCCTCCTCTGGTCACATCGGCCCTGATTCTCTTCCACGTACGAGGATGTGAGGAAAAGAGAAAAAAAAAAAAAAACAAAGGATGACATTCAGCAGTAAGTGACGGGACGGAGGGGGAGCGAGCACAAAGAGGCTAAAGATAATGGATGTGAATTGGATTAAATGGGCTGGGTGGAGAACATTAGCAGTTAGGTCAGAGCTGCTATTGTAGTGTGAGTCACTCCCTCCACTTCTAATCTCTCTAATTAGGCCTCATTGGTGTTAGCCGGCACGTCCCCTCCTCTCCTCCCCTGTCTCTTCACATCCATCCCAGATCCGAGGAGGATGGGGGGAGAATGGACAGCTCGAAGGTGGACGAAAGTTATGGAATTGCTCATTAGGGTTGAGTGTAGAACCTGCATACTCTGTGAGTAAAGGCTGCAGAATAAATCCAATTTACCAAATAAGCAAAGTATGAGTCTGTCATGGACGTGAACCCTATTACCCTTACACATCTATTATTCATTTATTTTCATCTTAAATTGAGCAA
Source organism: Lagodon rhomboides (assembly GCA_039737535.1). Taxonomy (NCBI): domain Eukaryota; kingdom Metazoa; phylum Chordata; class Actinopteri; order Spariformes; family Sparidae; genus Lagodon; species Lagodon rhomboides. Next base: position 4,565,934 of record CM077785.1, on the reverse strand, counting down.
CTTTTTCTTAGATTCGTTACTAAGTCGAACCACAGCACACAGATGTAACACACACTGCTGTTGGAATTGGCAAAACCTGCTCCTTCCAGTGGTAGTGGACACTCCAAGAACTTCAGATCTTCCCTTATAATCATGTTTTTTTTACCACCAAAAATAACCCAATTGTTGTCTTTGCATGTGTGATTATAGTGCAAACTACCAGAGGCCAAGGCATCAACACTTTCATTTTTGCAGAGTTACCCAAATGTAATGAAATACAGGCTTGAAAAAAAAAGAAGAAAATAAAAAAATAAATATGAAAGAAGTGACACCCATGACCCAAGGAAATGAGCTGTTTTGCTGTTGATTTTTTGATACTAGTATATTTGTGTTCTGTTGAAAACCTGTGGACACACACACAAAAACTATTACACCACAAGTGTAACCAGCTGATCTGCCCACGGACAAGACAAGAAGGTTCTGATCTTTAACTGATTAGACTGTAAATGACATGCACTAACATATCACAAAACATCCTATCATTATTAATCCATCCATTAGCTATACCCACTTATCCTGCGCAGGGTCATGGGGGGCTGGAGCTGATCCCACCTGACACTGGGGGAGAGGTGGGGTACACCTGGACAGGTAGGTGGTCAGTAACAGGGCTGACACATAGAGGTAGACTGTTCATGCTCACATTCATGCCTATAGGCAGTATAGTAACATAACCTGGATGTCTTTGGACTGCAGGTGGAATCTGTAGGAAACCCACACAGGCTCAGAGGAAACACGCAAACTCCACACAGAATGTTAGATTTAAACTTATCACGATGCTAAATGTGAATGTATCTGGTTCCAGCTTTTCAAATCTGAAATCGGCTGCTTATCTGCTCATTCTGTTGTTTGAACATGACACACAGCTTTGAAGACCTCAACTCCAAAAAATATTTTAAAATCAACAATGAAGAGTTTTTATTTTATTTTATTTTATTAATTTAACAACTTCAGAATTTCATCAATATCAGAGTTTCATAGTATTTCATCAAAATCAAAGTTACATCAGAATTTCATCTGTCTTATTACATTCAGTAGTTCCCTCAATACTAATAATTGGCTATACAGACCCACCCCTACCAACCCGCCTCCCCTCCACCCAACCTTCCCTTCCATAACCCCCACCTATCCCACCCCACACCCATTAACCCACCCACCCCGCACCGGATAGAGCTGAAAACACCTAGTTCACAAGACTACCCTATCTCAATGCTGGTCCACATTCAAGACTGGACACACACACACGCACCCACACACACGATAAAAAAAAAAAAAGGACAAAAAGACAAAAAGAAAAGGGGCTTCTAAGGACATGCTCTAGAGGGCATTATAAATTTGGCTCCATTGGCTGTCAAATTGTTTCTTTTTATTTTTGTCCTCTGACATTGATCTTTCAATACACAGGTAGTACTTCATCGAAGCCTTCCAATTCTCTATTGACGATGCTTCCTTATTCTTCCAGTTTTGCAATATTAGTTTTTTAAGAATAAGAGAGGAAAAAAGTCTGCCAACTAGTCTGCCAACTAGTCGGATATCTCATCCCCTCTAAACAATGAAGAGTTAAATTTCAGCAAACAGGGCTGGAAGTGCATCAGGCTTCAGCGCCACAGTAAATCTTTGGACCATCAATAGGTTTGTCTGAATGATAATTTATTTGTAATGTATGTAAACATGTTTGATATGGTATAACAGCCATCGGCGAATGTACAGATGAGGTGAGAGAGGCATGTGGAAGCGTCGAGGTGTTTGTATCTGTCTCCGTGTGACAAGCCTGGTGATGTCACTGCTGTCAGCCGTGCTTGTGTATTTGTGTGTCTGCGTGCGTGTGCGAGGAATGCTAATGCAGAGGCTTGTGATCCCATGTGAACCAAGCAGGCTGTATTTATTATGCAACTGGCAATCCGCAAGTCTGAGCTCTGCTTACAGAGCAGGAAAGACAGACAGAGAGGCAGAGAGATGGATGGATGGATAAAAAAGCGAGGAAGACACTGTGTGGCCTGTGTGTGCGGTTAGGCTGACACAGTATGCAACTGTTTGCATTCGTAAAATATGTTTTCAGGAAATGCTGTCTGGTTTCTGTTTTTTCAGCATGCGAAACACGTCATGGCAACATTTTTCAATCTAATTTCTTTAGTATCCACGTGTGGCAAGTAAATGTGACGTATGGTTAAGGTGAAGAAAAGTCTGGTAAAAATGTTAATGTTGCCTTCGGGTTTGTCGATGAGGGAAAGACAAGCGATAGCAATTGAGATGTAAATCAAAGGAAAACTCTGAATATGTTTGTGTAGAAACATAACGAGCTCAGATTCTTCCATACAGACATGAGGTTTCACTAAACGATGTGAATCATGTGATAGGACTTTTACAGTCACCAGATCTCAACCCAGCTCATCACTAAGGGGGGCGAATCTTTTGCAATCTCGTGACTGGATTTGAATCTGATTCTTTGGTGTCCAATTCGATTCAGAATCATTTTTCAAAGAACAATGATTCTTGAATCAAAATCAAATATTGATTAGAAAAGGGGGCAATATTTTTAGCTTTTAAGCCAAGCCATTCACTGGTGTCCTTAATCTGCTGGAATACAACATGTAACCCAACCAGAAATCAAGACAAACAATCTGTGGCCTTTTTATCTTAACAAGTTAACAGCATTACTTAAAGAAATTCATTATTTTGAAAGCATGCATGCCTGTATGTGGATAACAAAGTATGGGTGTGTGCTGTGCTGTGTTCAGCAGCGAGAGCAGCCTCTCTGCTGCACTGTTCGCTCCAGGGGGGGTCCAGCGTTGTATGAGATGCAGAGCAGGTGTGGTTTCTGAGGTAAAACCGACTGAGCACCGTGTTATTTTCTTCACCACAAAGTTTTACTAAGTTGCTTAATGCTGCAGTGTGGGTTAGCTGGTCTTTGATTGGCCGATCACTGCTCTGCTCCATTAACATTAGCCTCCAGGTGACGTTGGGTAAAGCATTCGCAGCCATGTGGTCCAATTCACGTTTCACTGTGGTAATTATTCTGTCATTAAATAAATGAATAAATATATTAAATAGAGCTGCTCACAAGCTCACAACTGCTTTGAAAAGATAACCCTCGCGTGTGCACACTGTAAATTGTCTGGGTTCTGCACTACACTCACAGTTCAATTGTGCCTTTTTCGTTCTGACAACATAACACTGTTGATTAACATATAGACAGCTTCAGAGTGACAGGAGCTGGGATGAGAGCGATGGGCGACAGCATGCAGCAAAGGGCCACAGGTCGGATTTAAACTCTGATCCGCTGCGGCGAGGACACAGCCTCTGCACATGGGGCGCACGCTTTACCAGCTGAGCAACTGGGCACCGAGACGAGTAATGTTTTGATCCTGTTTGAACTGTGCCAATAATAACACAGATAATGTTTGCAACTTTCTCAAGTTGAAAAATAATCTTTTGAATTGACAGTTTGTCATAAAACTAATCAACTTTAGGACTGCAAAAGTTTATCAAGCTGGTCCCTCGTATTCGCGAGCTTACCTAACTGACTAACTCCTCACTTTGCATAACTGCAGCTGTCAAGATAACCAGACTTGTGTTTTCACCTTTGTTCATACTTTTTCCCTGCTGAGGTGACAGCCGTGTTTGTGTTTGCGTGGGCGATGTATGTTGACCGAGACGATGTAGTTTGCTGAGTGGTTTTAAACCAAACTAAATGTTGTTGTACTGTCGTGATTAACCCCTTCTTTAACCCTATTTAGAGTGCCACATATTTCAAATGACAATAGACAAGTTTGCTGCTCCAACATATCATTATAGAGTAAATGTTGATTGCACAATGTAATGTATATAATGACACCATCAGTGTTTCCATTGGTTCCCTGTAAACCTTGCTGTTACTATATATATATATATAATATAGCCACTGGGCATGTGGTCACCCGGGATGATGAAGGCTAACTGGCGATCCATTTTCTATTGTGTAAACACATATTTTGTCTTGTGTTGTGATGATTCGGGCACGATCCAGTTATCTCTGCAACAGCGGCACAAACAACAACAATTTCACTTGAAAACGCTGAGGGGCAACTGCCACAACTGAAAGTAAAAATGAATCTGGTCACTTTTTTTGCTGAAAACACTGCAAAAGCTGCCTGTTTTACAGTGTTGCCAGCGCAAAGTCACATTTGAAATGCAGCTTTAGACTATGTCAGGCATGCCTCAGTTTATATACCGCCTTTATTTCATAAGACAATTATAGATTAGGCCATCAACATTTCTTCATTGAAGAAATCTTAAATTTACACTGGGATGATAATTTCTTGTTAAGCATGACAGAATTGTGGTGCACAAAACACTAGCTGACACATTATTCTTCCTACTACTATGACTTCATTTAATTACAGCTCCAGCCTTTAAAATATATCTAAATATCATATATACATAGTCGTAAGAAATTACTTCTGAAATGATTGGACATAAAAACAATAGATGATTCAAGTGGTGCGTACTGAAGGTCATTTACGGTGCCTCCAGCAGAGTTCCACACACTGCTGCTGCTGCAATCATTTTTAGTTTTCTAAAGTTTCAGAGAAAGACAACATGTTTGCGAATTACAATACTTGTTCTGTTACACCTTAATGTTGCTTAGCTCTAATAATCTTATTATAAGTCATGTGTGTTCACTACATCTAACCTTTCTCACCCTCAGGTGGGCACAAGCTACAAGTTAGAGTCCCTTTTTTCAATCTCGTTGATATCCACCGTGAGAAGAAGGTAATTAGTGGTAATTAGCTAAAAAATAAAACAAACGTACACGTGTATATATTGCATCACCAATGAATGATGGTTGTACAGTATAAACTAGAGCAGGAACGAACTGTGTTACCGTGGTGTCATGCAGATCTGCAGCAGGATCTGACCCGCTGGACCTGTCTATATGACGAGATGATGATTTTTTTATTTTTTTGCCAGTAACAGATAATGGCGATTCGGGACCGTGCGAGGGACAGAGTTGGAGCTTGTGGAAAGGGTGGAATTGGATTTGGGGCCAGTGCCAGCTGATGATAACCCAGTCCAAATGGATTGGTAATGGCTATTCATCGGGGTGGCAAGCAGCTCGGCTGCTTTGACATTAATATGAATGCAGATTGAAATGTGGCTGAGGGACTCTGGCTTGTGGTAATAGCATGAAGGAGTGTGTTTGTGTGTTTGTGTGTTTGTGTGCGTGTTTTTGTTAGTACATGCACACGTTGGGCTTCTGTTGATGTGGGGTTGTCGCAACTGATACAGCCAGTGATGTGTTTGTTTTACAAGAACTGATTTACAGTACATTTTTTTTGCTGATTTTTGTAGATATGGCCAGTTTCACTGCCTTTCAAATATAAAAGAATGAACAGGAATGAAAAATGAAATGTATCCAGGAGGATCTGTTCATCATGACGTGATGATCACACACTGATTCTTTGGTTTAAACATCTATGGACATTTAAGCTGCTGTTGTCTCTCACACTTCAGCTAACAGTGGAGCTGCTGTCGTCTCCTCAAGTTTCTTTTGGCCTTTTGTAAGGCTTTATTGATAGGACAGCAGGAAACAGGGGGAATGACATGCAACAAAGGGCCCCGGGCTGGGACTCGAACCCGGGGCCGCTGCAGCGAGGACAAAGCCTCTGTACATGGGACACCTGCGCTACCAACACGACTGCTGCTGACAGCCTGGCTACTGTCCAAACCAAAAACGACTGTAAAAATCACAATTTGACCTAGAAAACCTGATGTCAGTGCAGTGGAAAGGCAGAGTAAAACACCCTATTGTATGAATAAGTCGACAGGTTTTGCTAATTACTGATCTGGTACAAATATGGATGGTTTTGAACTGTCTTGAGTCCCGGTGGTAAAAAGAAACACACATTAACAGGAAAACCGACTCTGCCACATCAGAAAATGATCAAAAGATTTGAAAAATAAAACCACTGACCAAAATGTATATATACATACAGTTAATAAAAAATTCCAAACACAAAGATACTTCAATTTAAACAGGTACAAACATAATCTGAATGCTTGATGATCATGGATTAAAATTCACCAAATGATTTCAAAGTGTTTTCTAGGGCGCTTCGCAAAGAGTTCAAGTCAGAAACTAAAATCAGATCTACCAGGTTCAGTACAAACTCGAGGGACTTGAAATAGGCACCAGTTTTTTTACCAAATGTATTATGCAGAGGACTTATAAAGCATAGCAGTTATATATGATGGCAACTTCCCAATAAGGGCCTTATAGATAAACAAATAGGTAGGCCTATTACATTTCACAGACAGAAACCCCCCCCAACTATGCTCCTCAAGGTACAATTAAGAGCGCTATAAGAATCACCAGTTATAAGCCTAACAGCAGAATGATAAATACCATCAGAAGCTATCAGAAGTATGTTCCATCTAACATACTTCTCCTGGATGTTAGATGGAATTGAATGACTGTCATCAGGCTCTGTAATCTAAGAGGCTTAAGCACGTCCTGTACACCAAATCAGAGAGGTTTTATTAAATCTCCTTGATGTTCAGAGAATCTGATTGAGGGTGAAGGACCTTATCATATCAAAGTAAAAAGGAAAGAGAGTCACCTGGTGCAGTATTCAATGACTTCGCCAAGGCTTTTGATATAGTTTCTCATTAAAAATGGGTGAAGAGGTGTAGCACGGGTGGAGCTAAAGCAAGCCTAGCTAAATTCAACAAGCCCGCCTAGCTAGAAGCTAAAGCTGACAAGCTATCTGTGTTCCCACATGAAGAGAAGCAGATCAGACTGTGGGTTTATTCACCACAAGCAGTCAGAAGACCTGACTGTACATTAGCTGCAAGGTAGCGAGCAACAGGCACTGAGGGTTTGTGTGTCTGTGTTTGTGTTCAGTTTAAGATTAGGCTCTGACCAAAGGCAACACTCGCCGGAGACTGCAGCTCTTCTGGTTGTACCCCGGTGTCTTTTCTGTCTTCCGTCTCCTCCCTGTAGGCTCATAAAGTAAAGTACATTTCCCCACCATTCATCCATCAAATATGAGAAAATTACAGTACATTGCAGTGGATTCCAGCAGCTCTGCACTCAGTGCTGCTGAGGTTGAGAAGCGAGAGTTAAGATAAATCCACTTTTTAATCCCAAAGGTTGATAAATATGAACTTTACTCTCCTTGACTTCCGGCATTTATTCCTCTGAAAGGTCCGGGCTCTTCCCATGACCGTCTGCCCCAACAGCTTTCTGCCAGTTAATGCTAACACTGTGGCTTGTTAATCTGAAACATTATCTGTCCCTCCACCCTGGTCTGTTGAAATTAGTTTTATTTGAGCTGTCACTCATAGTGACCATGCCCCTAATTATGCATAACTTTAAGCTTCAATACAATTAAATGAGTGAGTTATATAAAAATTGGTATCCTGTAAAGTTGTCATTAGTGGGGAAATGAGCAGTAAAGAACAGTTATTCGGCTGTTAACATGTTTATTTCTGCTGTAAAGTTGGGCATTTTAATATGGGGTTTTATGGGGAATTACTCACTTTTGGAGCCAGGCACAAGTGGCCATTCGAGGAACTGCAGTTGTTGTTACTTCTGTTTTGGTTTGAAGCTGACGCTTGGTGTTAACTAGCTTTTCACCGGCTCCACCAACCCAACTTCCACTTCAGCTGCTTTGGGCTTTAACTCTTGAAGGAACATCTCAACCCCTGAACATGTTCAACTGACAATACCAACATGTCAGTGCTTCAAGTTCAACTGACTTGTCAACCAAATGTTTGGGTCACAGTAATAAATGAATAGAACTCTGAAGGACAACACCAGCAGTTTGTTTGGTTGATATACACTGATCAGCCACATCATTCAAACCACTGACTGGTGATGTGGGTAACATTCATCATCTTGTCTCAATGCAATGTTCTGCTGAGAATCCTTGCGTCCTGGCATCTTTATAAATGCCACTTGACATGCACCACCCGTCCAAACACAGTTGCAGACGAAGTACAACCCCTCACAACATACAGGATCCAATATTAATGTCCATGTGCCAGACACAACAGGACGCCCCCGGAAGTCTTGATGGTCAGAGCTGTTTTGGCTTTACATGGGGAACATGCAGAATATTAAGCATGTGGTTTTAACGTTGAGGCTGATTGGTGTATATAATATATATGTGCAAATATTCAAACGTGTTTAAGCACATACCATAAGCATTTTCGTGCTGAGTGCCCGTAGGTGTAATCAAGCTAAAATTGTGTGTGCAAATACACATCACCACCTATTTTTCATAGCTGCTGCACGCTGTGGGACATGGTGAAAAAAGGTATCAGACGACTTGAAGTGGCCTGAGGAAAGGGGAGATGCGATGCTTCCTCATATATCGTTGTTTGACAAAATCTGGTTCACACTTCCCTCCCTCCCTCCTTCCCTCCCTCCATCCCTCCCTCCATCCCTCCCTCCCTGCAGTAGCATGAGAGTGGCTCACTCGCTTCCAGAACATATTGATCCCAAAATAACATCAAAGAGGCCAGCTGACTGACTTAAGATGTGCTGGGAGGGAAAGGCAACGGCTGAAGAAATAGAAAGAGGAGGAGGAAACCAAATCCAGCTAGAGGGATGATTGTACCTGGACAGCAGAAGTGAACCAGAGCTTGTGCTCTTCACTCTTTTGGATTTGACTGCTAAGAGATTTGGGATGTTTCAGTGCTGACTTTGGAATGTGGCCAAAAGTTAGAAAGCCATTCATTTATTTTGGACTATTCAGCAATATTAAGTTTTAGATGTGGGACAGATTCATTATTCATCATCAATATCTCTTTTTTTATTATCTCTGCTAACTAATCTTAAGCTCAAAGGTGGCCTGAAGTTTGAACGAGCTTGTGGGAGTGCATCTGAAAGGTCAATGGTTTGACCTCTGAACCAGCAGGAATAACTTAGTCATCAGCATAAAAGAATAGCTCCTTCACTTCTTTTGATTTTACTGTTGCGGTGTCCTCAGGGCAGTCTGGATCAGACTGTGGATGTGCTGTATAGCTTCCAGCATGGGCCAACTGGAAACACAAAGCAATTTGAACTGACATAGCATGTTTGTCCACCAACAAATCATTCATAAAAAAACACACACCTCTTAATTTGCATTGTTTGTACGAGGCTAACATGCAAACCAATAAAAGTACTTTGTCATGGTTTTCCTCCCAGTGTTTTTTAATGTTGTGTAAAGACAGCAGAAATTCATAGTCAAATTAATGTCATGATCACCAGGCACCTTATTTGGTTTAATAGACAAATTAAGTTTTTAGAATGATTCAAAATGTTATTTAAATATTTCTTAAAACAGTCAACACTACTTTACTTTACAGTCACGACACTCATAACACTCAGTAGTGCATAATGGCGTCTGTGCTGGTTCCTGCTCCCTCTTCCCCCCTCCCTTTTTATAGTCACGTTCACTTGTAGAATAGATATTTAACAGTAATGTACACTGATTCTTGTGAAAGATACAGTCACGAAACTTTAAAGTTGTATAGGTGAGATAAAAACGAGGGCTGAGTTTGAAAAATGGTGTGGTCAGAACAAGGGGGGCAGAAGTAGGGCTGTACCCCCACCCACAAACACAGGCAGGGTCAAATGATGAGGCACAGTTTATTCTGCCTTTCTTTGTTCATTTGTTATTTTCGAGGCAGAACATGAGGGAATGGCGATGCTAGTTTTTAGTTTGATTGTTAATGATTTGTTTTGGGGAGGGGGCATTTATCACATGGTTGATCAAGAGTTAAGCTCATGTGATAATAAAACTCTAAACTGAATGTGAAGATTATCGACATTTCCTGTATTAGTCTTGTGAAAGACACAATGGATTTCTATCACAGTAGGCGACTTTAGCACAATGACACACACAAGCACGAACGCACACACACACACACACACACACACACCCAGTTGCACACATTAGAGGAGCTGTAACAAATGGCACTGAGCATCATAAGGGAGCGGTGTAATGTAGAGATTGAGTTACAGCCACTGCTGTGTGAAGTGAACTTAAATGTGGAATATGCCTTTAGTCAGACAGCACTTAGGGGGCATATTGATCCAGCACTGAAAAGCAAGTGGGAAAAGATGGGTGTCAGAGCCTGAAGATGAGGAGGGGGGAAACAAGAGAAGAAGAGAGGGTCACCCAGCAGAGGCAAGGCAAAAAGACAGGACGTAACAGCAATATTTTTCTGGGATTTATTTCATTGGTATTTTTCTCTTTTACTGTAAAACTCCTCTCCTGAAATGCTGCTACAACTAAGCTAATGAAATCGAAGGCCAACACATGGATTTAAAGCATTGCCTTTGTCCCACTAGATGTAAGGAAGATGGTGATGTCCCTCGTGTTATGGTCATGTTGAAAGGTTAAAGATTTTAGGTAAAATATTTCATTATGGTTTGTAGATTCCCATGACATTTATCCCCAGAGGATGAACTCTTTCATCTCTGGGCACAATGAACCTTTATAAGTGCTATCCACAGGGCAAAATGAGTTTTACCCAGAAGATATTTCATAATAGAAATGTCTGTTTGTCAGGAAATTTACCGAACACACCAATAGCCTATCCCAGAAGCAGCACATTTTACATGTTTGGTCAAGTTGAGCATGTAATGTTCTGTCCAACACATTAATATTGTGGAATTAATGCTCCGCTCCGTCACGGTGGAACTGATAGGTTAGATAGGTTGATGGACGACGGATGGCGGAGCAAAACCGGACCGCAGCGGACATGCATCCAGTGGAATCACGGCGTTAGACTTACAGCCCTAATAAACCTCAAAATGAGTGTGCTTGCACATTTTAATAAAAATGACAGATTTGCAGATGACAAAAAAGACCCCTTGGTTATCAAGTAACTTAAAAGAGAAGAAAGGGTCATTATGTTACTGGATCTTGCTTTGGTACCAGACTGTGGTACCGGCTTTATTGAAATCAATGGGAGAAGATGGAGAACCACAGTCAAACCTTACATATCTCCATTGTATGACCTCTGATGAAGACATTTCTTCCAGAAATTAACCACACCTCAGAGAGTAGGTAAACCACAGATTTTCCCCCAAATGACTGACAGGGCTGATCATTCTGGGAGCGAACAGGGCAGGTCCGACTGATTTCCGCTGATGAGACTGCACTTATACCGTGAACAGCAGCGTGAACGGGAGCGTTTGTTGCACAGAGTCAAGGAAAGAACAACATATCATAAAAAAAAAATATCAGTGGTTCGCCTACTCTCTGAAGTGTGTCCTTACATTATCTGGAGGCATTTCTTCATCAGAAGTTCAACGACGTAGACATGTTAGGTCTCAGCATGCATCTCCCGTTGGCTTTAGTACAACTCTGTCACCACAGTTTGGCCCCAAACAGATTTCGGTGACGTAATGACACTTCTTTCTTTCCCTCGTTGTTTATCAGTATGCATAAAGCATCATTTGAGGATAATACTTGCATTCATATACCATCTGGAGCTGTTAATGTAAAAATATTACAATGTTTCATACACGTTTGTCCAATTCTCCATTTGTATGTGCAACTTTTAATAGCTTTCAGAGAAATATTTTTGTCTACTTATTTTCCTTCTCCGGTTGTTGAATACTTCAGAATAAGATCTCAGGCAGCATTAAAAAGCTCTTGGGAACCTTAAAAAATAATTGTCCTGTGGGTGCAGCAACCAGTTGAGCAGTAATGCTAATCACTTTGTCTTTCGACCTCCATTGTATTTAACTTTAAAGTGCTTCCACCGTCCCTCTCTGTGCTTCTGTCCTGTTATCTAGTCAGGCTTCGTTTATTCATCACAGCTGTCGCCTCCCCATCACCTCCACCCCCATCCATGAAATATACTCGGCAAGAAATGATCCAGAATCAATAACTAAGACTGAATGAGAGTTGTGTTCATGCCATAACTCCTTTTAATAGCTTGTGGGAGGTGGTAAGCTTTTGATATGAGCAGCACCCCTTTTTTCTTCCTCACCTTCCTCATGGTCCCCAAAAAAATATAAATCACCGATACAGCCACTTAATGCATGCTCTTTGGAATTCCCCGCCACCTCACTCGCTGGCGGTGGACATAGAGCTGTAAATAAGGCCTAACGTTCTTTGACAAATGGCCTCAAACGCTATGCGGGCGTTCTGCATGTGACAGGATGTTTTAGCGGAAAAAGCAGTGGCAAGGGCTAATCAAAGGCGGTGTGCTGAATGCAGACGGCCGCCTTTTTCCTCGCATGCTTACGAGTAATTGGTCCGAAAGGCAGGGTGTGTGTCATTACGGGCGGAAAGTGTGCGATGACTGTTTTAGTCGGCTAATGGTGCGACTGTTCCAGCTGAAGTCGTCCTTCTCCGCTCATATCCCCCACGCCCCGGTCAGTCAGCCAACCAACTACTCAGTCAGTTCTCCGGTCAGAGGCTGCTGCGGCGGTAATGGCTGCAGGACCCTCCCCCACGGCCAATGCCAAAACTAATAGGCCAATTAGTGTGCGGGGATTGTTCAGATGGCTGTATGAAATAGTGACCCTGGCAACATGATGAGCTGTCTGTGTGTGTTTCAGACCCTTCATGTTGACCGAAAGCCACGTATCTCCAAGTGTCTGTGATAAAGTGGTGGATGAAATTGGAAATAAATTCCTGTGTGTGTTGAGAAAATGCACCTCCGTCTTGAGCTAATCTGTTTAAAACCCCCCTTGGTCACAAAGATGAGAACAGGTTGTTCTTCTGACGTCATGAAAAGTTGAATATTATATAGTATATTATTATAATATCTATGTGGTTCTCACAGGACAGCCACACTACAAACACGTGATAATCACTCATTTTACTGCACAATGAGTACTTTTTGGTTCGGTTTTCAATGCAAGACTTTTACAATGACTTCAGTCTTTTCACAGTGTGGTAGACATTCTTTTACTGAAGTACTGTAAAGGATCTGACTAACTCTTCAACAGCTGTATATATAATCCGGATGATTTATAATGGCTCTCTGTAATGGCCGATGTTTTGGCTGCCATCTCTGCTGCAAGCGAATGCTGGGTTTTCTCATGGCTTCCGTGTGACTGCTTCTGATTATTATCAGTTTAATCAGGACTGACTGACAAAACTACATCTTAATAGATGTCACATCAGTCTGCTTGTCTGTTTTCAGGCGATGTGGTTTACTCCTATTTGTCAGAGGACAGACACTGGCAGATCAGAGTGAGTCGAACAGAGCAGATGTGGTAACTTCACTCGCGATGTCTAGACATATTTTTGAATATAATGATCTGTTTTTTGTTTGTTTTTCTCGAGCGCTGGCCTCGATGGGCAGCTGGCTGATCGTATTTGTGCAATATAAGATGTGAACAGAATTTTAATTTAAATCATTCAAGAAAATGAACGTTGTCAACACAGTGTGACTAAACAACGGTGCTGATGTTATATAAAATACTTGTATATACTGCGCAGATGTCTATTGAAGCTAATGTGGCAACCAGTTAACCCCAGCCTAACCTTCTAATAACACTTTAAACTGGCGAGAGGTGAGTTTTAACTGACAGATATACCATAAGCCAGCTGTTAGAGTAATGAATTAAAAAACAATTTGTGATTAAATAAAGTCACAAAATGTTGAGAAATTAAATATTTTTACTGAGGCATAAGATGGTCTAAAAATGTCATATCACAAATCTCTGGCTAAGGTATAACGGAAATTCACTATGATCAACATCTGCAATGAAATCTTATATTGTCCCGTCCCTGTCTTATAGAAAAATAGAAAAAGAATATATTAAATGAGCTTAACTAGTTTTTTAACTCATTGTAAAACTTAATCCAAACAAACTGAAACTCATCATCAGGCTGTCAAATGCAGTCGGGCCGGTCCCTGTCTCCTGTGGTGACTCCCTTTGTGAGCCAAGGTTCCAGTTCAGACAAACTTTGGCTTTGACTGAAGAACTATCTGCTGAGCATGTCTTTAACCTACCTCGCGTCGTCTTCATTGTCAGTTTGTCAGCACAGTACGGTCACAGCTGTGCAAGATACAGGCTAAACTTCACAGGCGCGTAGCTCAGATCACAGTGAAGGCAGAGTTCGAAGATGGGCATGTTCCAAGCAAAGGGGAAGAAATGAGTGAGATGGCACCCCCTATATAGGCCTTTGGAACACATACATCTGATGCAGTCATTAAACTTTACAGGTGTGTGGTTGAGGTCATAAAGAAGGCTGAGTTTCGAGATGGGCATGGTCTGACCCATGACCAACGAGTACTCATGTAACAATGACCACCAATTCCTCATCTAATAATGTAGCATGGACTAGCAAGCCTATTCAGCAACCTGGGAATGAGACTCAAGTGTCAACTATCTTTCCCCACAATGGCTTGCTGCAGCTTAAAAACTTTTGAATTCTTTACTCAACTCTTAGTCTATGTAAATGTGGTATCTGATTACTAACCAGCTGTATGTAAAGTGGGCTTGTAGAGAATTCTGAAGCAGCACGTGTCCATACATTATGTGACTCCACGCATATATGGAAGATTATATGGTTTTTGGTGTGAATATAAAACTCCAGCTAGCACCTAAGGTTGTATGAAGCCTTGCATATACTGTATATTGTGTATAGGTGTTTTCATAATATACTATATGTTAATGTATGCTCAGCTAGCAGCAGGGATTTCTGGCACCATTTTAATTTTGAGTCCCAGGGGTTTCTGCTGTCGACTGCCTCCTACCTCCTGCTGCCTGGTGCCACAGTCGAGCAGAAAAGGGAAACATCCCCAAGGAAATGCTGCTCCCGTCTCATCTGAGCAGAACTGTGGCAGCCATCTACTCAAATCTCCTCCCTCATGGGAATGCACCGGTTTGCCCTCAGCCGGGGGTACTTAACCCTCAAAGGCTTAAACACATGGAGATAGATAACGGTGGAATAATCGCTGGATTCTATGGAGAATAGGTGTGGGGCATGTCCCCAAGAGATAAGACAAAGTTCCTGGAGAGCCTGGAGAAGACGGCTTTAACGGTCACCCTCTCTCGCGTTTTCTTCATTCGCTGTCTTTATCATCCGACCTAGACTTTGACCCTGAGATGAACTGTGTGAGCTCTGTCCTGGCGGCACCCTGTCTCTCTCTGTTCACATCCTATCTTGACTGAAACACCGCTATGGACTGGTAAAATGCATAATTTGTGTGTGCGTGTATGTGTTGGATTAGCAGCACAACTGTTTCCAGTGTGAGCGGCTTAATTTGAAGGCTGATGAGGACTGGGTTCAGGTCTCGGGGACTTTCTCTTCTGGCAGCTCACTGACGGTACGTCATGATTCAGCGAGATTCGCTTCACATCCCCAGCTAAACTCACTGGACCTCATTTATCAAACATTTGGTATGCAAAGGTCTAACAGGTCTTCGACCAGAATTTAAAGTGTTGTTTATGTACTCCCTGGTCTGCAGAGAGCAGAGCTAATTGCAGTGGTGTTTTAGCTCCACACCTCCCTGCGATCATTTGCCAATCACAAAGTTGGACCAGCACCTATTTATTTGAATGGAAATTGTGGTGATGATGTATAGTTTCTGCATGGGAGGTCTTTGTTCAGGCTGCTGCTGGTTGAGCTAAGTATTCAGCTCTTTTCCTTGTTATCCCAATAGATAGACCGCATGCAGGGGTGACAGGTATGGCATTTGTTTTCATGAACACAGCTTCTTTTCAGGAATCTATTTCTACATGCTGGGCTCAGGTCTGCATTTAATGAGTCAGTTTCAGAGTCCAGAATTTTCAAGCCTGTGAAGACTTCTCATGACCGTAGCCCCATTCACGCTGACCTTTGAGTGCGGGAATATCCACATCGTCCTCCGTGTGAAAGTTTAAGAGGCGGAGAGGGGGACAGTTTTGCTGCGGCTCTGATGCGCCTCCGGTGGTAGTATCAGAGCCGCGTCAGAGACGAGCCGGCATCTGTGTGAATGGATAAGCTGGAGGCGTGGAGCGGGGGCGTGGAGCTCTGATGGTGTTCACAGTCTGACAGCTAAACAGATCCTCCACTAATCAAGTAAAAGAGAAATGACCCACAGAGCAACGTTACAGAACCAAACAACAGTAATGAGGTAACTGGTAGTGTCTTTGGCAACTTGTATGAGGAAAAAATACTGAAGTTATATGGTGAGAAGTGTCTGTCATCCTGTCTGCCATCCTGTCTGTCCTACTGACTCTTCGTCACAATTCTGCCCAGAAAACAGCATCTGTCCCTGGCAGAAAACTTACATACAACATAACATAACTTAAGTGTTTGTCTTCTTCCACTATTGTATTCTTGTAGTTACTGTCTTGAAAAAAAATCACACCGACGGTCAGCCCTCCAGGCCAAGACTTCAGTGAACTTTCCCCCAGAAAACAACTTCCCTCCCCTCGAGTGAGAGAGTCAGACAGTGACAGTGTTTACTGATGATGATTATGTAATTATGTAATTTAGAGCGAAAAACGTAACTTTGTCACTTTCCAGGATGTTTGGTGGGTCAGGAGCTCAATCACAACACATTATAACAGCATCCATATGATTATAAACAGTCAGCGGGTACATGTTTAGATTAACAGGAGGACACCCGGGAAACACGTTGAAAAAAACACACAGACACCATCATCATGACGTGTACCGTCATGCCTCTTTTGGATCTGCAGCACCAGCCTTCTATATGAATTAACACACTGGTGCAGCTTTACGCCGGAGCTGCTTGGCTCTGTGTGAACAAACAAATGCAGAGAATTGGCAAGCCTCTGCTGTGGAGATAATGGGGCGTCTCTGTGTGAAAAGGGCTTGTGTAACACAAATTGGACAACCTCAAATTCTGGTATTTTCACAGTACATTGAGACAAACATGACAGTGGCCTCATAAGAGGGCGAATTGTCCTAAAGAATGGAGATCTGAAGCATTCACAATGCACATTTTTCTTCACAATGACTCCTGTGGACAGTGTTAGAGCAGAACTACTGATGGCCTTCTTAGTCATCTCCAAGGCAACTACTCCTTTATCTAACTTCTCACTGTACCAATTACCAGCTTAGATAGAATACTGTGCCTTAACACCTTATTTGCACACACCTTTTTACATTTTTTTTTTTTTACTTCCAGTTACACGTCTGAATGTGTAAAGGTATGAGCCTGGTGCTTGTTACATTTTTTTCCTTTCCATTGCCAGCTAATTATCCACTCTTCAGGTTCCCTCTGATTTTAAAAGGACTCAAGTGATTTCCAATTTATTCCTTTTGGTGATGTTAGCATATTTGCAGTCCAGACTCTCACTTGGGTAACAGGATCTGTTATTTCCTTCGCTCACTTCCTCGCCGCCTTGCTGTCAGCAAATACAGTACACAGAAAAAAAGATTATGCTAAATAGTTTTTAAGAAAAAAAAATAACATCTGAGATCTTTATGAAAAGCAGCTGGAACTGAAACCACACACACAGACACACACTTTCTGTATGTATTTGGCTGTTCTTAAACGATGCAGATGCTTTTCGAGCCAATGCATTTACATACATAGCTCTTAGTTTCGTAAATAACAATATGCACAAACATACACACATGAGCAAGCTGTGGATGGCGGGACATGAACTGAGAATTGGTTAAAACGAGATTGTTGCCCATTATCTTCGAAGATAAAATTTGTATCACTTTGAGAGTAGGGGGGCATGGCGGGGGGCTGGTGGTGATGGTGATGGCGTTTGATTTGGCACTAGGAAGTCTGGAGACAGTTTTACACATATGACATCTCCCATGTCAGGACAGCATGGACTCATTGGAATACTACAAATGTGTCAGCAATGCGGTTTCTACTCAAACATTCCAATGCAGCTCTTGGGGCGAATGTGTGGACTGACTAATTGCAGTTCTCTGCCTAAAGGGCCCTAAATATATCAGAAAATGTATGTCAGTTCAGTGGCAGCTAGCCTGTACAGATGGCAAAGTGCTCCAATCTGCTGCCTTTTTGAAAACTGATGTCCTACAACAAAACAGAAGGGGGTGAGGGTGATTAATGTAAAGAAATGCATGACTAGTCAATTAAGATTTTCAATTTATTGGATTTAAAAACTAGGTGTGTGTTCATGGGTTTTGGAGGAGTGGCTCTGAAGGGATGCCTGAACACACTCTTGTTGATTTCTACAATCTTACCAGCCCCAGCTTTAACTTAGTATTTGTAGTTTTTGTGTTAATTTTGTATTGGGTTTGTGTCCCTTGGTTCAAATAACAGACAAGAAAGAATTAACACAATACACCTCCTGCTCTTCCACTGGGGCTGGATGATGGATTAACATGGGAGATAGAAACTAGGTCTGCACACCACTCTTGTTCCATGAGATTCTACTGCAGTAAACATCATTGTCACCAGTTTTTTCTTCCCATCGTCAGGCGTGTTGAATCAGTGATGGGCGCTCATGCTCTGCAAATTTTCATTTCATGCAAATGCCACAGAGGCTTATTTCACTGATTACTTTTACCTCCTCTCTGGTTCGAAGGTAATCAGTGAAATCAGCTGGTGTGACGCATGGCTGTCTCTCACACATTGTTGCCCACCTCTGATCTTAAGGCTTTTAAAGACTTCTGAGACACTAGCCCCTTTTAGATAGAAAAGGTGGCACATTTGCAGCAAGGTAAAGGCTGCAAATGTGCCACCTTGTCAATCTAAAAGGGAGCTGTAATTTTCCTTCTTTTCCAAAAAGCTGCCACTTGGCCGCCTCTGGCGTAGGTGTAAACATGTGATGTGACGTGAAGCACGAAGTTGGGCGTGAAGAGAAGCAGATCAAATTTGTCTTCAAAATAAGAGCTTTACATTGCACCCCATTGGAGTTTAGAACTGGGTTCTTAGCGGGGGGCTTTTAATTTGAAAGTAGCGACAATTAGTAGCTTGCCGCTACAACAACAAGCAGACACAACCAAGACAGCTACAGAGACCGAGGAGATGCCAGCATCTCCTGGATCTCAGCGGCTTTCCAGTTGCTCACCTTGATGTCCGCGGATGAAGTGACGGACTGACTGCTGTGATCAGCTGTTTCCTGGTTTTAAAACTCCCAGGCTGTGGGTGCACAACAGTGCACATCATCGACACCTCCGCTCAACTTACACAATTGCCGGCACATTGACGCCTCAGATTTACATAGCAGTGGAGGTGGAAATAAGTGTACCCTCCGAGGCGCCAAATTGGTGGACTAAAACAGACCCCCAATTTACCGCCTTCTGTCTAAATCTGCGGTCCTAGCCGCAAAAAGGACGGCAAATTGGTGGCTTACTGCCCAGTATAAAAATGGCTACTGAATCCTTTTTCTCTGTGTGAAAATGGATAGAAAAGATTATTGATTATAATGCTCAATTTAAATTATATTTCAACATTCATATCAGTTCTTACGGGGATACCAGTCGCACATTTTTTCTAATTCTGGTACAGTACATAATATACGTAGGCGTATCACTGAATCCAAAGTTGTGACAATGCCCATTTTTTCAATTAAACCTTCCAAATCCAGTCGGCACCAGGAAGTGTCAAAAGCTATAGCTCTCTCATCATACTTTTTCCTACCCTTTGTTGCCATCTGTCCTCCTTCACTGACTTTTGTCCTCCCTCCATCCTCTTCACCCTTCCGCCTCTGCCCCCCTCCACCCTGTGAGAGATCAGAGAAGATCTTCCACTTGGCTGAGCTCATTTCACAGCACCAGGCAGAGAACATGTTTCCCAGTACAGCTTCACTTGAGTCAAAGAGAAATGTAAAGAATGTGTATGTGTGATTGTGTGTTCTTACAACTTCTAATGTATCCAAAGTCAGGAGTGGAGGTTATTATAGCAGCAGATACTGCTGAAATGTTCAGTCCAAATGACGCTCTTATTTCAATGATGATTGCATGACTTATTTCGTTTAGTGCTGTGTTGAAGTTGAGGGTTGATGGATACTTTTTCCAGTTCTTTTGGGGTTTTTGTTTGGTTATATTTGTCAGGAGACCATGGCTGGATTTTTCCAGGATGGGACTCCATTGCTAAATGATCTTTATTTTACAATCTCATATTTTCTCAGAACTTTCCTGGATGTCTTTTGGTATAAATAACCCTGAGTACCTACTACTCACTTTTCCCATATAATTAGTCCCCACTGATACAGGTCTTTCCACAAAATGTCTTAAAAGTTATGAGGAAGTTAAAAAACAAACCTGCGTGTGTGTGTGTGTGAGTGAGTGTATCTATATCCATGTCTTCTATGACTGAAATGTAAAAAATCAGAGCTTCCCGTGGTTACAGTAGTGGGTGTAATGGCTGTACAGAGTGAAATCAATAGGGACACACTGGCTTCGCTCACACAAACGACACACTCCCCACTCCACTCCAATCACAGTCGACTTGTTCTCCTTCATTACTCTCAACCAGGCAGCTGCTTCTCTTCCTCTCTTTTCCATCGTCTAATTTGTCTCTCACTGTCTTCTTCACTCCTCACTCTTTTCCTATGTTTCATATGCATAATCTCTGGGAGTTGGCTCAATCTAGTGAAATTGGGTTTTGGTGCTGCTGCTGGTTTGTTGGAACCTGTAATCAATACTGGGGAGCCATGGGGACGTTATGAAAGTCAATAGACATTAAAAGGTGCAGTGCTGGGTAAATATACACCGCTGATTGCTCTGCAAAAGCCCTTAAAGTCATGTGACTTTTTTTTGTATCGTGTTTGCCAGTATGTAAGAATATACACTTTAATACCATGTCAGGTTTTCATTAGACTTGTATTTTCTCACTTATTTAAGAATACAAACAAGTAATAAACACAATTAGTTAATCAACAGAAGATGTACATTTATCAGACAGATGATAAACAGCTTGTAGGAGTGTTGGGAATTGAATTGCTTTGGTTTTTAGACTGTTGATGAAACAAAAATAATCATTAAGACATTAAGCAGGATAACCAAGTTGACATCTGCTCTGGGGCCCCAGACCCACAAAGCTACCCAAACCTCCAGGTTCACCCAGTGTCTCATGTGTTTCGGTCATTTCTAGATGTGGAAGACCCTAAACGTCTTCTGTCATCTGTTTTACTCAGCTAAATGATTCTACTCTACTACATTTCAGCGGGAAATATCATACTTTTCATTTCACTTCATCAGTAGTTTCTGTTGGCTTGGTAACTTAGACATCACAGTAGGGATGGGCATTGTCTCCTGAACTGTCATATGATGATGTCCAGTGTGTTTTGGAATTTGAGGCAGCGTGTCCTCTCAGAGTTGACGTAAGGCAGAAGTTGCTTATTAGCTCACTAACTGCTTATTGTTTCTCAATGTCGCTCGTTCATTCAACTCGATATTGCACATATAGTATATGGTTATATTGAAAAATGATCTACTTTAAAGATTAACTACACAGTTATGTATCAAGTAGTTAAAACAATCTTCACTGACATAAATATTTATAATAGTAATGCAATAATTTAATGTATGAATCTCTGTAAGAATCCATTCTAAAGACATTGCATAGACATATCTTCATCATTTGACACTGTAAATACAGTTTGAATGAAGGACTTCATAGTAGATTTCATATTCCATTTTTTTACTTTTCAAAAAATTATTTGTGTGTCAGAGTGGGGTTTAAAAAGGTCTGAACCATTAATCTGGCCATGATGCCAGCTTGGACTCTTCTCTCGGACTAAATTATCAACCAATGGATAGATAAATCCACAGATGAACCAATACTACCAATAACTGTTAGAGAAGTATTCCAGTAAGAGAAGTCATGTCGACACTGATGCCATGCAAGCAATTTAAGGAATTGTTTTATCATGTGTTTTACCTTAAATGTGATTCATTTAGTTATTTTCTTTCCCTGGCATCAATAAGGGCCCTGCGGGTGGGTTGGCAGTGTGTAACAGAGGACCTAACGTCTCTAGTCGAATGTATGGTATATTCTGTATGGTTTCACAACATTTTTCCTGCGCTGACCAGCTGAGCTCTGAGCTCACAGGCCCTCCAGGGCTTGAGTGCTTATTTGGATTTGCACTGCTGATGAATAAACACAGATCCATGCATGTGCACACAGAGAGCTCTAATCCCTACACACACTGTAAAAACTGTAAAAACAAACTGTGTCCACAATGCACAGCAAATGGAAGAAAAATTGCCAGGAGCTGCTGGAAATTCTGCAGCGAAGAGCTACTGAACTGATCCTGTCAACGTGATTGTTGAAGTTTATGGTACTGGACTCAAACTATCAATCCATAGGTGCGTTGTGTGCACTGTAGCAGCAGCCTTGTCGCACTTAAAGGAGGCGATGATGATGATGATGAGGCCATGGACTATGTACTGCGATGCTGCGCAAGAGTTATGTCAGCCATTAAAGTGTGACAACAAGTTTGTCCATCCTCGTGGGTTTTCATGGAGCCGAACATAGCTGCGCAAACATCAGCAAAAACTTTGATCACACACACAGAAGGAAGAGAACAGACTCTCCTTCTTTTGACCAAACAAATCACCGGCTGGTCAAAGCTTGCTCTGGGTGTCTGGTCCGGCTGTATAGCATCGGCACTCAGCTGCTGGAACTAAACTGCAGCAAAGTGCGGACATTTGTCCCTCACCCTGCTTTTAAGTGATGGAGTGGCGGTCGCAAATGCGTACTTGTGTGTTTTTGTTTGTGCCTCTCGGTTCCTCTGTCCCTGTCAGGTTCACTTGAAGTTCTTCTATCAACATTTTATATACATTTCTGCACAAGGAACAAATCTGTAATTGTGAGGGTCAAATCCATTGCAGTGCATTATTTAAATGAAAAGGTGATACCTAAGTTTTAAGAGCAATATGCTGTGTCTGCTACAATCTCAGAGCACAGAACAGGGTTTCATTTGATAGCTTTTAAACTTAGAGAGATTAAACAGAGGATGCATAAACTAGGTGATGAATAAAATACATTAAAACCTCCAACAAACTTTATGGCAAATTATAATAAGCAAGCAATGTAGTCTTTGCAGCCCTCAGCTTCCACAGAGCCATTGAACACTAGTGACTCCAATACCGAGAGAAACCACCAACTCCAAATAATGGAAATCCCTATCAGAGGCATGCTAGCAGAAGAAGTGTGCTATAGTAGTGCTATGTCAAGATACTTGAGTTAGTTACTTCTAATTCAACATTCACATTCAACTGAGCCAAAAACAAGACTTCCTCACAGAATTCCACACAAATTAACCCATTTCCCCTCGGAGTGCTTCTTCTTCCGGATTTGATACAGAGTATGACCCCTGCTTCACTTCCCGTGTTCGCTTCTTCCTTCAGGCTGATTTTAGAGTTATAACATTCAGCGGAGTACCAGTGTCGAGGTGTTGCTCCTAG
The DNA here is from genome assembly GCA_039737535.1 of Lagodon rhomboides. NCBI lineage: Eukaryota > Metazoa > Chordata > Actinopteri > Spariformes > Sparidae > Lagodon > Lagodon rhomboides. The sequence continues at coordinate 4,542,595 of CM077785.1, read as the reverse complement.
TGTTCCTCCTCCTGGCTGATTCCTTGGAATGGCGCAGAGCTTCCAGCAACACAGTGCACAGAAATAGTAAAATTTTCACCCCTAGGTGCTACCACACTCAGGCGTCCCTGCAGTCCCTGTCGAGGCCATCAAGTCTAAAGTGACATCTCTGTTGTAGCCAAGAGCTTTCATTGCAAGGCTGTATGGAGAATATCTCAGATCAAGATGAATTTAGATCAAGATCATGTAATACAAGATTGTAGAATGAATTTACAGTAAGATCTCTAAGATACACACACAAACTGCAAACAGCAAAAACAGAAACTATACAGACTAATTAATAAATAATAATCAAGTCAGACATATTATCATGGCGCAGTGTTGAGGATGAGTTCAGGAGTCACAGCTGGAGGAGTGAAGCTTCTCTGTAGTCTGCTGGTACAGCAGCAGATACTTGTGTATCTGTTGTCAGATGGCAGCAGGGCGAACAGACTGTGGCTGGGTGGGTGTTGTCTTTCAGTAGCCGTTTTTATACTGGGCAGTAAGCCACCAATTTGCCGTCCTTTTGGTGGCTCGCTCCGTGGATTTAGACAGAAGGCGACAAATTGGTGGTCTGTTTTGGTCCGCCAATTTTGCGCCTCGGAGGGTACACTTATTTGCGCCTCCATTGCTGTGTAAATCGGAGGTGGCAATGTGGTGGCAAATGCTGAGATGGGCAGAGGTGTCGATGATGTGCACTGTTGTGCACCCACAGCCCGGGAGTTTTAAAACCAGGAAACAGCTGATCACAGCAGTCAGTCCGTCACTTCATCCACGAAGATGAGCAACTGGAAAGCCGCTGAGATCCGGGAGATGCTAGTGTCTCCTCGGCCTCTGTAGCTGTCTTGGTTGTCCGCTTGTTGTTGTAGCGGCAAGCTAATAGCGGTCGCTACTTTCAAATTAAAAGCCCCCCCAAATTGCCTTTTGTTTTCCTTTGATCCTCCATAATGTTGCTGAAGGTCAGTAGGAGACAACTTGTCTTCACTTTTCCAGCAGCTGTGAAACAACACAGGAGAGTTACTTCGGTCTGGAGTATCTGCGGCCTTACAACTGACTGCTAGCCTTTACTCTCTGTCCTGCTTGTATTCACTGCTGCTCTCTCTCTTGCTCCACCACACACTAGTTCTGCACACATTACCCACGGCTCTATTCCATGAAGGAGCTACGCCACTCTTATGACAAATGTATCCTAATAACGCACGCTGCAGCTAGGCAACAGCCATTCTCGTGTAGCATTCACATGGTTGTGCATGAGTTAAGACGAGGCTTAAGTTTAGTTTATGTAACGACAAGTTAATTCTAAGCCTGACGCAGCAGCTAGGACCAGGCTTACTAAAGACTAAAGCCCTTGCTGTTCCATTCCAGTTTGTGATCTTTCCAGTCGAGTTGATTTCTATTGTGCCTTTAAAGTTTACGAGAACTTGGCACTGGCAATTTAACCCTCTTAAGCTACAACATGAAGTGGAGCCTGTTATGTGCTTTTTTTCACGTGTAATGACCATGACAGGTTCTTAGTGATGCTAATTCCCAGGAACCAAAAACAATTCCTCTGCTCCACCTCAGCTCCACTGGTGTAGACAGGGGTGTGCGTCTTTGCCTCCTTTAAAAAAAGCAAAAAACATTTGGATATAGACTATAGAAACCATGGCTGTAGTGTTTGTGCCATATAGCACATGTGTCTGAGGGGATAGTTTCGATCTTTATGAGTTTTGTTTTACTGCTCCCTACCTTACCTGATTGGAAACAAAAAGCGTCCTGAGAGTAGGTTGGGAACATACCTCTCCTTGAATGGCATTATTGGAAGTTTTCTGTAAACTTTGGAGGCCAAACACTTGCAGCACACCAGCGTGGACAGACAGGCAGTTTTCATGAGTCAGTTGCCTTTCTGTCCTAAAACTCAAACTCACCAAGTTGCGCAGGCTGTCGGTGAAGAGTAGCAGCTGGTGGCTCCATGTGTTTTTGAGGACACACATGGCGGTCTTCACCCAGTCTCCTCAGGCCAGCAGGAGGAGCTGGCAGAGGTGAGAACCGTGGGAGTATTTTGGAATGAACACATACTGCAACTTTTGAGGAAAATGGCGAATTGAATTCTATCTAGTTTATTTATGTTTCTTCCCACTCAAGCTGAAATCCTATTGGCTGTTGCTGGAACTTTCATCCAGACTGACTCGCCCAGTGGTTCTCAAAGGTTTTCAGTTCGTCTTGGTTTGTTGTTCACACATTTTAGTTCCAATCCACATTTTAATGTCCATTGCAATGGTTTTAGATGTCTCACATGAGGACTCATCCCATCTTGTTGCCTCAGCTAGTCTTGGCTAGCTCAAGGAATAACTTAGACAAAAGCTATATTGTCTAGAGCTGGGTGTTGCACCTCTGTATTTTACTTCTCCTTTTTTTGTGCTTTTGTTGGTTGTGTGGTTGGTGGATTTGTTAGTTTGTCAGCAGGATTACACAACAAATACATAATGGATATCCAGGAAACTTGTTGGAGGATGGGTCTTGGTCCAGAATAGAGCCCATCAACTTTTGGTGTGGATCCGAATAAAGAGATGGATCCAGAAAATGTTTCATGGATCATAATGAAAAAAAAAAAAAAAAAAAAAATCAGGTGGCTGGTATCTACAATTGAGGACAATTTGATGTGGATCCCAGATCCAATGAGCTCACATTTTGGTTGAACTGGCAATACACAAGTTTTTTGCTTCAATGTCACTATCATGGTATATGAATATAATGGATATAGAATTATGAAAGCCTCAGTGTTTGAATTGGTTCCCCATACTCTCTATCACTACATCATTTTGTTTGCTACACGCTCACCTGGGAAAAGGAAGGTCAACTGCGGCTCCGTTTCTATTATAGACTAAATTCAATACATTCACTTCTTGTCCTGTGTTGTTCTTATTTGTGACTCTGAGGAAAACGATCCAGTTGTCTTTGTAACAGTGGCACCAACAGTAATACTACTTGGAAAGGCAAGGGGGAAAAAGTTGCCTCTTTAAGCATTCACAGGCAGTTTAAATTTTCGGGTGATACAGGGCTATCGAGTGTGATGCTGGATTAGGCTCGATTTAATTATAGGGGGCTGTTGGGCATTGGCAGAGGAATGTGCTCTATTGAACACCATTTGAGCTCAAAATGTGGAACACAGGAAATTGTCAAGTACTGAAAGGTTGTAAGGAGTGTCTGGTTAAACACTTTGTCTTTTTTTACGTATTCCTTGAAAATATATTTCCTGATATAAACTAAGATTTTGCCATTTTTGATAATTCAAAATGTTCTTGTTTTTATACTTTTGACATGTTTTTTTTGTCACTACTGAAAGTATTCAGTAAAGAGCGGGCATCCACGTGACAACTGGTCAACTGTCATCGTCACCATCAGAATCACCAGTGAGGTTCTGAAGTTGAGACATCATGCAGTAGTTGTACTCTGAGCTCTGTTTGCACAAAGATATGTTGTGTGTGTGTGTGTGTGTGTGTGTGTGTGTGTGTGTGTCTTGGCGTGCACTGAGCTCCTCTATGTCACGCACTCCAACAAACAGCCTGTACAATTTCTCTTTTTCTTTGAAGCGAGCTCTCAGTTGTTTTTATTATGGAAGAAAAAGAGTCACATAATTGGGATAGATATAAGATTATATTGTGTTTCAGAAGAGGCCTTTGATATCGCTGATAGTAACTTGGCTTTTTCGTCTTTGATTAGACATGAAAGCGCCATCGGCACAATGTGGCACAGCAGCGAGCACGGGCTTGCTCTGCTGTTTTTAATGACCATTTGCTTTCCATTTGCATAATATGTGGCAGTAAATAGAAGCCTTTGCTTTAGATCAAAAAATATATTCATGCATTTATGTATATCTATCACTGACTAGACAGAAATGGGCTACGATGATTACTCTCTGAGCTGACATGAAAGCCAAATTAAAGTTTGATTACAAAGCTTGTCGAATCTTTGTTTGGAGTTCGTACCTTATAGAGGTTTGGCTTTGACTAAGTTGGCGGTCACACTGAAAGTAAATTGTGTTGTTCTTTGTGCTTGGCTTCGACTCGTATGGCCCTTTTGAATGTTACTGAGATAGTTATCCTGCACAGGCTTTGAAAATACGTGAATCTGTAGCTGAGGGCCAATTCCTGAAGCTGGACAGGAGACATGGGGTGCATCCAAGTTCATGTTTCATCCACGTTTCCATCATGATGATGATGACGGTGTCTTCTAAACAGTTTTTTTAAACAATTATTAATAGGCTAAATGTTTCTGGAAAAATCAAAATAATGTAACACATCAAACCCCATGCTCAGCAATCGTCAGTCCACAAAAAAGAAAGGAAATGTTGCAAATAAATTAGGCATCTTGTTTGGAGTTCTCTTGTTGTTCAGACTTAGAATTAGCACAGATTTCCATTTGGAATTTCCCTTGTATTTTGGGTTCTTGTTACCAGACCTGTCAGGTGACCCATCTGCACAGGTACTTGTACTGTACAGTGTGTCTCTGAACTTGTTTTATGTCTGAAGAAGGCAGGCTTGGGCCCGAAATGTCACAAGTGGAGGTAATAAATGTTCATGGTGCGTTACTTACCTCCCACCACTTGGCTCGTAGTGACAGAGGTGACAGTTTTTCCATGTTGTCTGAAAAAAAAACACAAAGGTCCAATACTTAAAAAAGCGCAATGAATAAAAAAGAACCCAGGCGTTTACTTGGCACGAAACAACATTTCCCGAACATATCGGAATCATCCTTTTGCTTTCGCCTCTCGACCTCACAGTGAAGTGAGTTTCATCAGAGAGAAGAATGTGTCTTTAAGCATAACATTTTAGATTTATTTTTGTTCTTGGCTATTTTCTCTTTATTTCCTTGATAATCACCCAAAGGCATCGCTCTTGAATATCGACGTGGGAAAAGTAGCGGTTAGTGTTTTTTAACCTGGTCTAACTGTAGCTGGTGCGGCCCTTGCTTTTGTCGACATAATTACTCCTCCTTTGCTCTACCTGAAGTGCAGCTCACCTTAACACTAAATGGAGTAATTAGCCTGTGGAGACCACCTCCACCTCCGCCAGGCTACAAATAGATCCTAACCCACAGAGAACGTCTGGCATCACACACTGCTGCGAACCACAGGTAGACAGGCCTAATGAATGGAGCCTTTGTGTGTGTGTGTGTGTGTGTGTGTGTGTGCGTGTGTGAGTGGATGAGAAATGAAAAGTAGTGCTGGGGAGTAGCGCTCACTACTGTCTGTGTACTGTTTCAATTGATTTCATATCAGCGAGTTGAAAACTATTGATACAAATCCGAGGTGCTGTATCGTAGGCAACTGGACTCGTTTCAGTGTCTCGAAGACGTTTCACCTCTGATCCAAGAGACTTCTTCACTTCTGACTAACTGCAGGTCGTTTTGTCATTACTCTGTTTATGCCTCATGCCAGGCATAAACAGCGTAATGTAGTTCATGCAGTTCAGTGCAGCCAGGACTGCCTGGATTTGTACACTGGGGAGGAAAAACAACATCTCCATAAGCGAAGCACTCAGAATGACCATGACCTGGATGACTGAGAACCTTCATCATCATATCTTGCAATGTTCAGAAAGTGAGAAGAAATTCCTGGATCTGTCGCTTTACATGGATCAGCGTTCTGAAGTTAATGGGGTCTGTTCTCTGTGGCCCTGGACGGTTCTCTCGTGGTATTCCAGCCTTGCTTACTGTGAATAGGCTGACCTTATTTGAATCAGGTATGTTACAGCTATACTATCTTATTTACACTGTTGCAGTGGAGACATTTAGGTTAATAAGCAAATACCAGCATTTTATTAACTCTGTAGCATCGGCACATTCTACATAACGTGTAATGAGTTTGCACTGCTCGACTTCATGAGGCTATTTCCATTAATATTTTTATTCAATAATAAATCATTTGACAGTTAACACTGAACTTGTCATACTGCCTAGTGCTGACCGACTGCTAAATGTAGTCATCAACGGCATTGCTCATCTGTCTTCCATAGCTTCACCCAGCTTGGGTGAAGCTACAGTTGCTGCTTTCTCTCGCTCTGCATGACTCGCACGCCTCGACACTTGCTGATTACGACGAGCTACGCTGTAGTATTTTTTTGGGAGCATTTTTAGGACATCATGCCAAAACAGACAAACTGTTTAAAATTAGCTCGCTGGCTAACACGAGCTCAGTCGCTGAATGATGCGTGCTATCTTTGTAAATTCATGAATAAATAAATAAATTGAGATTCAGCTTTAATGGAAAGTAGTCAATACATGCATGCGGGTGATGGATGTCGTGTGCTCTATTATAACTGATTAAGTTCCTATCTACACACTAAACACACACACGTACCAACGCGTACACATGCGCCGCTGACCCTAAACGCTCAGCTCTAATTGGACGTTTTTGTGGAGCTGGCTGCTCTCTATTGGCTGCCGTACTTCCATCACAGAGCTCTCCTGAGGCGCTCTGTTATGTCCTTGACCTTTGACCTAAAGATAACAAAAGCATTAATGGTGATAAAACAAGCAATGGTAGCAATGCAAAGGCATCAACCACTGCAATTTGGCTGATGCTATCTGAGCCTAATCATTTTCTAAGAGCAGCTGAATTATTGACCTTAATGGCTTTCCATAGTCATACAGTGGAGCTCTTTTCTCTGACGACCGTAGTTAAAATCCAGCTGGAGATACAGTCACGAAAGAGCCTTGTGACTTTATAACAATAAAACTGTCTCTTCTTCTATTCTTTCTTTGTTTAATCTTCAGAGGTTAGTGTTGTGTTGTAGCTGACCCCAGATTGGGTCTGTGGGTGAAGCTTGTGGGTCTGAGGTTGAGAGGAGAGGGATTTGCCTCAGGTACAACTTCAGCTTTGTCTTTGTTGGCTTGTTGTTTGTCTCCCCCACTTGCTCTAAAGCCAGAGGCTGCCTGTGCCCTTAACGCTGAAGTCTTCTTCTCTCTGACTCGCTGCTGTTTTGCATAGCGAGACTGAAGAATATGTATGAGTAGCTGTACATTTATTTTTATTTGTAGCATCGCTGGGCAGCGGTAATTGAACCCCCCCACATCATGGATTTGCAATGAGAGTGTGTTTTCATCTTGTCAAGCGGTCGTAGTTGTTGCGGTTTACACCTCTGTCGACACAAACACACACACACACACACACACACACGCAAATCTTGTCACATTCACAGACACAAAGGCTGCTCAATTAGTGTAAGCTCTGTGTGTGTGTATGTGTGTGTGCGCGTGTTTGTGCATTCGAGCACAAGCACGAGAGTGTGAGACAGCAGCCTGATGTGTTCATCAATCATGCTGTAACCAGTCTTTGTTTATTTGCATTTAGCAGACTCAAATTGAAGACGGGTTTATGTAGTTGGCAGTTTCACCACAACCTCTCTCTCCCTCTCTCCCTCTCTCTCTCGGTTCACTCCTCCTTCTCTATTCCATCTTCACGTTTTATCTCTTCCAATGAAAAACAAGCACCCTGTCCTCTTATTTTCATATTTTTTTTAATCTTTGATATAAAAGGAAGGGACATTTTAGCCCCTTTCACCATGTTTCCGCCATGTTTTTGGAAGGTTATTAATTGGCTTTTATCAATAATCAGTTTGACTAGAATAACATGTATACAGCTTACTACTCACAGCTACTCACACTTTTAAAGGTCACCTGAAACTGCCTCTTCCTACTATCCAGTTGAACAGCTGCAAATGAGCGCTCCCTCTGAAAAAGAAAAATTAAGTAGTGCCCATCCAGCAGCTTTTCCGCTGGACAATGAGACAACATAACAACTGCAGACAAAACAAAACAAGAATGTTCTGAGGGCTGCAGCTGCTCCTGTGGAGCTAGATCCTCTTGTCCACATGTTGGAGTGTCTTTGGGCAAGGCACTTAACCCTGAAGTTACTCTTGGTGGTCAGGATAGCAGCACGCAGTGACATGCTTGCTGCTACGACATCTAAAATCAGTCAGGTGATTTGGACGCACTGGTGCATCCGTCGACTTCAGAGAGTTTAGAGGATATAATTGGGCTTTCCTCAGTGGCTTCATAACTTCAAAACTTTTCTAAATTATAATTGATAGCATTAAGAAATTAATCACCGTGAATATATTTTGAACCAAAATTGAAAAATATGTTCTCATTCACAGATTTTTAAATACAGCAGACTTGTCTGTGGCCTTAAGCCTCAAAGTATGCTGCTCTACTTTCCCCTCAAGTGTCACCTTTGGATGTGAACGGCTCCGCAGACAAGCTATAGAAATAATGCCTAATATGTATATAATAGTAATAATAGTATGCTAGCTTACTTGTGACATAACTTCAAAACAAATCACTTTTGATTCTTGGTCACAAATGGGACACGGACCTCAGCCTTCGCCTGTCCAACCACCCCAACCAATCCCTGACTCAGACTTTTGGTACTAATGCGTGAGAGAGCTGCTTCAAGCAGTGATGCCAGACTGAGAAGTGACCAGACGTCTGTATTTTACAAGTTGCGACCAAGAAATGGCTGTGAAAAAACTAAAAAACATCATGTTTGGGGTAAGTGCAGTAATAAAGGATTGCTATTCCCCCTGAGGTGTGCAATTAATGTTGTATCACTCAAAAGACTGACCAAATGATAATATATTATTAGCTGTAAAAAAAAGAATATAAATGTATGTATTTTAGAGAGCATTTCTCAGCTTTAGTGAATAGACTGGAGTTGTTTTGAATATGTCTGTCCCTCGCCGCCGTTTTTGTATGGGCCACTATTGACCTTTCTGTCTCCTGACTGATGCTAATGGCTATTTACATTTGCTTCGGCAGCACTCCTACAAAGCAGAGTTTGATTACATGTTTGGAAGGGAGAAGAATTACCCTCAGTTTACGCTGTCATAACGCACAGATAAGGCTCTAATAATCCCAGAGTCTGTTAGGAAAAATAGAATCGGCTCACTGCTAATGCTCCTCGCCGGAATCATATGTATATCTCAAATCTGTTCTTTTGTTCACGGCTTTTCTTTTAGTGTCAAAGGGATGAGTGGACGAGGTTAAGTATATAATTTACTCCCCTAGTCATTCATCTTGTGCTTATTGATTCCATCTCAAATTTAACTTTCAGATTGGCACCGACTCCATTAGAAAGTAATAACCTGCCTGGTCAATAAGTGGGAGCTGTACCAGTAATGTGTAGATTGAACGTAGGTACTGGAATGCACCATTAAGCACTGGCAGGATTGTGGGGTTGGGGGGTGGAGGGTTGAGGAGGGGTTGGACATCTATCATCCTGTCCCATGTTCAGCCAACGGTGATGGGAACAGAATAGGGGACAAAGCACTACTCCAGTAAATTCATCATCTCCTCATTTTTATCTCTCCCTAACAGCGAGCCTCAAGGAGGAGAGGGGTCGGGGTGTGTGCATGAGGGTGTATGTGTGTCTGCGGAGGGTAGCTTGGGTGAAATATGGCCCTCCTGTCAGTCTGACACAATCAGGAATGAGACGTCATTCCCCTTTCTTCATGCTCCACGCACCGCAGACAGAAAGATTGAGATATGGCAGCTGATAGGTGTTTGAGTGTGGACCATTTATATATGTATATAGCTGAGGGGAGGGAGGGGGATGCAAGGAGCTAAATGAAGATAGAAAATAGAGGTGAGCCCAATGGTATTCAAATAAAGCCAAACCCTTCATAAAATATTTGCCGTCCTCCTTCACAGTCTGTGGCCACATTATAGTTCATGAAAATGGTCGGAGTCTATTGTTCAATAATTGTTGTTTTTGTCGTGGCAGATTGTAGACCTGAGGACAACAGTGTGCAGTCTAATTTATCCCTTGTGTATAGAAAAATAAAACTATACCAGACCATAAATTCATACTTGAATCTTGAATAAACAAAGTACTTTAAGGTGGCTTCTGAAATTTGGTGAAATAGGCCTTGACAAAAGACCAATGGGGAATTTAAACCTGCATTTTTCTTTGGAAAACATGAGTTTGCTACATAAATTATAATGCAATCGACTTTAGTGGTCCTCCTTGCGTACAAGTGGAACTTTTTTTGCCTGTTTGTTATACTTCAGAAAAAGAAACTGAAACTACCAAAATCAAAAGAAATAAAAGGAAAACCTAAATTTAGCTCAATATTTATGTTAATATGTAATTAAATTCACCAACTGAATTATTATTTCCCCTTATGTTTAACAGTTATATACAGTTTATATATATTTCCTTATATTTGCATTAATTAATTTACTTATTTATGTATTTATTTACATATTGTCTTCCAAAATGCAAAGGGAAATGACCATTTTAAATTCATATGTAAATAAATGAATACATACAATGGAAAATGAAATGATAAAGTAGCTAAATGGGGAAATTAATAAAAGGTAAATAAATGCAGAATAGATAGAATGTGACAGCACCTGAAAGGTTAGCCTTCAACAAGCTGCTACCACATTTGCTTCAGAGAGTCGACATGCATTATTTCTAAAACGGCAAGAGGTTACTTGTCAGAAAATCATTAAAGGAGAAGTACACCTAAAAAAAGAAACTTCTGCAGTGCCATTAGCTCAGTTGGCAGAGCGGGCGTCCCATGTGCAGAGGCTTCGTCCTCGCTGCAGCGGCCCTGGGTTCGAGTCCTACCCTTGGGCCCCTTGCTGCACGTCACCCCCCTCTCTCATCCTGTTTCCTGTCATCTTTGAAGCTGTCCTATCATTAAAGCCAAACAGGGGCCAAAAAAGTAAAAAGAAAAAGACATTTCATGATGTTTTCAACTCCATGCCGATGGAAAGTTATGTGAAGTTTTGTGTTCCACAAAACATTTCTGGAGCTGCACAGCACATTCTTGCAGGTTTCTCCTGAAATAGCCAAAAAAGAAACATAAATTGGCTCCATACTGACATAATCCAAGTCCCCCGACACCCAAAGATCCCACATATATAAAGATGAGCATTACCATGCATCAGGGGTGGGTTTTTTTTTTGTTTTTTTTTTCAAATAAACTTGGGATCTTGGCTCTTCAGCTAACTTGCTTGCTTCTTCTTGACCTTTCCATTGTATCATGGTCTCCATGGTCATGGGATTTTAGGAATTTTCTGTTGCTTTGCACTTTCCCATCCATGTTGCCTGAATAGTTGTCAAACAACAGAATTGGACCAAATGACTGACAGTATTTTTCTGCAGACGACAGTCTCAAGAGGTCAGAAGGTCAGCAAAATATACCATATGAGACTGACTTTACATAAGTTTACCTTTGGTGCATCAGTTGAAAAGAGAACTAAGATTTAGACTTAAGTGATCTGCACAGCAATAGTAAGGACACAGAGAGCCTCCTTATGTACATCCATATGTTTCCGTTAATTATGAACATATCATTTGCTCCCTGATGCCAACAGATGTTCTCAGGGGTAAAAGAGATGAAACTTCAGGAGCTTGGTTTGAGTTCCTGAGACTCTGAACTGTAGAGAGATGACAGCGAGAGTCATCGTGGCATCATGTGCTGTATCTCACCTTATTATGAACCACAAAAGAGATGTACATTCAAAACAAACAAATTCAAACATAGAAGAGTTTTCAATGTGAATTAGATATGCTTTTTTTTTTTTAACTTTCACCACAGCTCATGTTGCTGACAAGGTGCAGCCCTTCATTTCCTCTGAGGGCTAGTTGTGATTACAGGATTTTTCCTCCTTTCCCCTGAGGCATATTAACATGTTATTTGGAATAATGTGTCATCACAGGGCTCTCTGTGTTGTCACAGTCGTGTGAACACATTACAAGATCTGCCTGCGATAGAAACGTTGTATTTACACCCCAGGTCCCCCCTCTGCACTAGACCTAATTTGATTTTGGAGCACAATGCTGCATAAATTTGCATATAGACTAAATGAGGACAAATATATATATATATATATATTTTAAACTACATTGTAAAAGTTTTGTACTTTCAACAGGGAATCATTTCTTTGTTAGACCCTTTTTAATAAAACAACTACTTATACTATATGGTATATGCTTTAAGCTCATACTATTCAAATGATGATCTTTTTTTAACCCCATGCAGTAATTTGTTACAATTTTTCTTAGGTAGGGTGAACAGAGTGGTTAAGAAAAGACAGAGTAAGGCCTGAGATATACTTACCTTTTAACCATGTGATCGCATGCTGGCTGTGTTGGGAATGTCGATGTTTATATACTTGCCTATCACGTGTGTTACTGGAGGATACCACTAGATGGCATATGAAAGAACTCAAGACAAATTTTCCCATAGGGACAAAAAAGTGCATTGCATTGTATCGTATCGTATCGTATCATATCACATCGTTTCATGACGTATCATGTCGTATCATGTCGTAGTATGTCATTGTTGTCCCTGCTAATGCAATCTTACTGACCCCTGACCCTGTCTCTTCCTCATACTGGTCTTATGCTGCTCCTACCATACTGTAGAATTGCAGTGTTCATTTCTGTGGACACACTGATGAAGGATACATTGGCAGCCATCATGTGTACGTGACAAGTTGTTTTCAGCAGTATATCTCTGGCATAAACGCAACTGTTCTAGACAATGGTCGTGGTTCCACCAGCTGCACCATGGTGCATCTCAGAAGCATCCTAGAAGCGACTCTCCGCTATGGAGAATATGCCCTCAGTGTATTTTTGACTGAAGTAGACATAAATCTTCACATAAAATCAAGCATTAATCTGTCTACTGAATTTTACTAAGGGGACGCTGCAGCTCAAAAACAGTGAACTCACTTTCAGGTTCTTGGATTGTGTGGACTTTATGCAGCCTAAATTAAATGTTTTTAGAACAGACAAACTGAGAATTGTGTTATTTGGTGTTAAATTCTAGTAAATTGTGGCTGCAATACCTGATTTTACTCTTTGTAAAATGTCAAAATACATTTAATTGCCAACTTTCCCCAATTTTCTTTCTCCACCTTAGTGTTTTCACAGTGCTGTTGTTGTGAGGACAGTGGAATTTAAGCCTCCATCAGTTTTTCCCTCATGCACAGACCAACAGTACACAGGAGTGTGTGTGTGTGTGTGTGTGTGTGTGTGTGTGTGTGTGTGTGTGTGCGTGTGTGTGTGTGTGTGCGTGTGAGTGCGCGCATGTGTGTGATTTTTGCCTCTAATCAGTCTCTTCACTGCTCTGGCACTGAGAGTGAGATGTGAGGTGTTTAATTCCATCCGACAGGATTACATGCACACACACACACACACACAGCAGAGGAGCGGCTCACTTGGTGGGCTGACTGATAGGTGGGATTTCATCACTGACAAAACAGTTCTCTCATCAAACTGGAAACACCAAACTCCAGTTGCTCTCATCATGACAGGCGAGGCAGCTTTGATCTCGGCTCCTTTTTTAAACGACAGTTTTTATCCATTACCTGAGCTCAGTAAAGACACTCTTTGTCATTCTGTGAAGCTACCTGTCTAGACTTTACCGAATAATGATGCCTTTCAGGCAGAATTGTTTCAGAAGAGCGACACATTTTTTTTTTTAAATCCCACAACAGAACTGGATATGCTCACTTGGACCCAAGACAACTGCATTTTCTATGGCTTCTGACCTGTGTTTTGTTTATATTGATGGGAGTAAATAGGGCTGCACAATTAATTGAAATATTATCAAAATTGAGGTGCAATATCCAAATTGCAGAAGCTGCATTTTTTGATATAGGTGACATGTATGACAAACAGCATTATGATGAAGTACTGTAGTGCTGTATAGATGTCCTGGCCCGCAAATCTTGTTCTTCAGATGTAAGAAAACGTATTTGATTGATTCAGGACCCAACAAATATCATATCTTCATGATTAAATAGTGTATGATACATTTTTATTTTTCAGTGAAAATGAAAATTGTAAATAATCATTCCCAGTTATTGTGACTCATACAACAGTGTGATATCTGTTATAGTAACAATGACATTATTCCTTACAACAGTATTCTCAGAAAAGCCCACACTTTCAGAAGAAGGGATGAGGAGCACACTTTACCACTAGCATGGCTTTAGGCTTGCCATTCTCTTAAGCAGCTCTGTTATATCATCAGGCAACATCTGAGGAAGAGATACACACACACACACACACACACACACACTGTCCCATCTCCCAAGCCCCTTCCTTGCCACCTCGACCCCTCATCTCCCTCCATAATTAGATTGGGCTGCTCCCAAGAGAAATACATTTGCCAGAGAGAATTTTTTTTTTTTTTTTTTGGTTTTATCTGTCGTTCCGAGGAGTGGCTCCAGTGACTCCAGTCATTTATTAGCTGGATTCACCTCACCACTCCCACACCTTATCACAAATTGCTGGGAGCAGGTTAACACTAAGTGTCTAATTGACAGACTATTTATGCATTTCCACCAGTCAGTCTGGCTGCGAGGGGCTGTAGACTTGTCCAAAAGCCGTCAGGTGCGAGGATGTTTCATTCCCCCCCCCCACAATTTTGAAGTCCCTTAAGAATACATTTTGATTTCTATGAATCTGGAGGATTAAATTCATTTTTTACATTAAGGCGAGACGGTCCACAAAGTCGTGGGGGTTATTTCTTGTACATTAATGATAACTAGCTTGGGTCAGAAAGGCACCCACAATCTTTACAGAACCTGTTCAATGTATTTCCTTTAAGATTTCAGCTAAGTAAGTGGTGCCTGTTTGTAGGGTGGCAACCACCACTCATTGATGTGCAATGATCTCTTAGTAATTACTGTGAATTTTTAGGACAGGCCAACTATTTCCGTGGATGGATCTCGCTCAGAATTCACATATTCTTTTTCAGCATTTTATTCAGACTCACAGTAGGACTGGGTCAGGACTAGCTGTTGTTTATGAATATGGATAAAACATATATTGGGCTGATAATATATTGGTTTATCGATATTGGGAATTATATATTATCGGTATTTATTGGTATCAGTGCAATTCTAGCTGCTAAATATCAATGATAATATGAAGCCAAATTGCTTCCATTGACAAGTACAGCATTTACACTCCAGCACAGCAGGCTGCTGTCTGCATCTCAACAGTAGGTTTGTACCAACAAACACAGAGACTGTCGTAGATGTAGATGAGTTTCAACAGAACAAATATTATTAGTGATGAAATCATCCATCTTTGATCACTACATCTCAGCCCTTTTTTATCGTCAGGTGTGAATAAACTACATATTGTGCATCCTCCTACTCCAGAACCTTTCAGCAACAATCATTTAATAATAAAAACACATAAAGATACTTACCATCAAATAAAACATTCATAGCCGAGACATCTTTTTTATATCTTACTTGTTAAAACAACAGGGAATATTCTAGGATTGAAAATCAAGTTCTGGACCTCTGGACTGAGATAGTCTTTGTATTAATGGACCCAGCGGGGATGAGAGAAGAGTTTGGGGGTAGAAGCTGAGGAGGTAACCCAGTAAGGTGTGAAGTTACTGCCTGAGCTGCCTGCTGCTTTGCACAGGCCCTGGCTGGATTCATGCGTAAAAGTCAATTTGTGTTTGTGTATCTCAGAGATATGCACCGGAGACGTGTTGCATTCACACTCCGGCGGTAAAGCGTGTCTCTGCTCACATCCAAAAGGTGATTAGGTTGGTGCGCTCGTTCAGGCACCTCACTTGCATTTATACCTTGAATTAATACATTTTTATTTTTCACAGCCTGACTGCAATCTGATTACCCAAGATGCATATAATTGTCAGGTGTTAAGAGGGTCAAAAACACACATTTGTGAACAGATGCACACACACTAGTGTATACCCACAGCCACCAGTCTGCCTGTCAGCCATCTTTGCATGGTGTTTGCTTTAAAAGCCTTGTTGCCAGCAGATGGTTTTCCAGCCAGGGAGCAGCAGCTTTGTCATTAGCCAGTAGCGGGTGACGGGGTCCATATCCAGAGCTGGATCCAACCCTCTACAGTGGGGGATGGGACTGGGGGGAAGAGGAAGGCCCCAGAGGAGGCGTTAATCGAATTTCTCGCTGTCCAGCACTCAAGCACATCCTCACTGTGTGAGATTATGCCCTGCAAACTCTCATTGCCTGCCAAAAACTCTGTTTATCGGCTCACCGAGGCAATTTCAAATGCACCTTCAAAATCCCCAGCACCGGTGGCAGCAGCAGTGACACAGTAGCATGCTGCATCTTATCCATTGAGGTGTCTTAATCTTGTCAGGGGGTGTTCACCCCAGGTCAGTCAGATCTCAATTTTTTCCACCTCCTTCCCTCACATTCATATACAGTATGTCACAGATGGGTCAGGTGGAGTCAAGAGAGTAAGAGAGGGGAGGAATGTGAGAAAAAACGTGGGGGAAACAAGGAGATTGGAAGAAAGAAAAAAAACAAGTGGAAACAAGAAAAGTGAGCTATTAGCTCCATCAGCTGTTAGCTTCATTAGCTGTTAGCTCTTATGATGTAGAGCTCAAAACAAATGGCAACAACATCCCCCACTTGGGAATGACAGATAATGTACTTATGTCAAACAAACAATCCCGAATGTATCTGACTACTTCTGACTACGCTGATTACGACAGAATGCGTCTTCTCCGGCTGTTACCACAGTTATCTCCCTCCACAGAACTGTGTGAGTGCTAGTTACAATCTAGCTTCTTAAAACAAGACATAACGATCGTTCCACAGTACCAGTTAATCTTTTCCCTCAGACACAAACCGCGTCGTGGCAGGACTTTACAAATATGTTGCGCTGGTTATACCAGAGGGCACTGAATACTGCTGATAATGGGAGGAGGAAAGTTAGTTAGCAGCAGGTGACCAGCACAGCCCTGCACAACGCAGTGTGGCATTTTAGCAGCACATAGAGAACCTGTCTCCTGTATTTTTCTGATTGGCTCTTCTGATCTTTATAGAGAGCACTGATCCAACTATTTACAACATACACTGGCAGATAATGATCAGTGTCTGAGCAATCAGACCACCCTTTGTTCAGATATATTATTTTAGTCCTTAAATTGGAAGAAAAAATCATTTGTAATTTTCTTTCTTTTCCACTGCCAATGGGCAATGCCCATGAGAAGGTGTACTTGATCCGCAACAGTGTTTGAATGGGAAGTGTGTGTCATTGGTGTCTACCAGGACTCAGGGATTCTCAGAAGATCATTGCTTTGTAACAAGATGATCAATTTAATCACATCACCTGTCAGTGGTTCTAATGTTGTGGCTGAGGGGTGTATACTTTAATGAAGACTGAGCTAGGCGTACAGTTTCCTCCAGCTTCCAGTCTTTCTGGGAATTCTGATTGAAAATGGCACTATATTGGAAAAGTGACAGAGCCCACAAAGCATTGGTGTGTTGCTTCAGGTACAGTAATGCAATGAAATACCAAATACCACTCAGGGTCTTTCTGTAATGAAGTTTGAGTTATAAAAACATGACAGTGAAGGCTTATCAGACCGTTAAACTCTGCACAGCAGTTCATGATATTATTAAGAAGATTTTGAAAGCTCTGGGAAGTAATTACAATGTCCAGCTTTTGTCACAATGGTTGCGAGGTAAACAGTCCAATTTCCTCACTCATGTCACATCTTAATCTAAAGGACTATGGCCGTGTACAGTGTGGGCACAAAAATGAGCCAGTTGTTGCCAGATAACAACGCGTACTGTACATTTGAAGCTCCTCAGTGCCAACAATGAAATGTATTAAGGATGCCACATTTTGAGCTAATGTTGGTCAACACTAGTGGTTCCCAAACTGTTTCCAACTCTTAAATTTCAAACCGATTCTATGATCCACAGGTTCAAGAGAATCTGGGGTTGAATAAAAAGAGGTCACATGTCTAAAGGGAAAAGATTGAGAAACGTCAGTTTCAGCTACTTGAAAGATTCAAATTGTGCTAATTTTCAGGTTCCTACTTTTATTGGGGGGTCCTAGTAGAATAGGTTTACATACTTTAATTTTCAAAAAACACTGTGTCTTTAAAGCTCCGTTTTGGCTACATAGTGAGACATCTTGCTACTCTTCAATCTTTGGTGGGAGTTGCACATGTGCATTACTTGTCGGGCGAGATGTAGCCAATCAGTGGCAGAATAAGGCGGGTCATGCCGAGCAAGGTAGTGTGATCTAAAATGGTGCCACAGCAGCAGTAGCAACTGTATGTCTGCTGACTGACTGGAGTGTATATATATTTTATGAACACATAAAAAAATATATTTATATAACGGCTGTTACATTGTGATACACATAAGTTACGGAAGTAAAGGCTCGACTCCAACCGGGCGTTTCAGGCAGTGCAGGAGTAGTGTTTTCTGTGTTTTTTCCCTTTGGAATGGACTTTGGGCTTTTTTTTTCTTTGCAGACCATTTACATGCACAGAAATGCTTCATAACACAGTAAAGGAAAGGCAAAAAACAAAAAGCAGAATATGACCTCTTTAAATGAAAAATAAAAGTGCCTTTAGGTTTTAAATACCCACTGGTAGAACCATCCAGAATTGTTTTGCTCTATCTCAGAAAAAATATCAATCCTTAGTTTCTCATGTGAGCATTATGGGAGGAACAGGAGGAAAATCCAGGGATGTGGAAAACACTGCATAGAGCCCAATGTTGAGATTAGAAGCGGTGATTCACTAATGCCGGGCTGTTAATGAAGGGGTTTGTGTGCCTCTAAGCTCAAAGGCATATTGGTAGTGGAGGCGTATTGAATCAGTGCTGACCCGCAATGTTAACTCTTTGGCGAGGGAGAGGAGAACAGCCTGCCCAGAGGCTATCGATTCACAATCACTCATCTGTTTGGCCTTCCTTATCTTCCACTCTGACACCAGCTCAAGTATGCATTTGATTTTGCTTTCCCTCTCTCTTCATCACTCGCTTTCTCTTTTTTCCTCTTGTGTTTTCAGCCCTCGGCACTGTTCTACGCAGCATCGCCTTTTTTTTTTAGGGATTTGATAACCCCTCAATTTGGACATTCAGATAAGGCATTTCTGTTCTTCAGCACGTTTTATCATAATGACTCTCTATAATGCTGCACGGCATCCGTCTTTCTCCTCGTCCGTCCTGACAATTCTTTTTGTTCAACTGAGAAAAACTAAGCTGCTTAACTTCATATTCATTCCTACCCTTCAATTGAATGGGCAATAATTGCCGGGTGGAAGGTGTCTTGGCTTGATGCAATAGGTGTTAATCCGTTCACCATCCCAGATGACGCAAGGACAAAGTAATGTGTGTGGGGTTTGATCTACAGCTCTTTGTTCAATACTTCAATGCCCACCACACACACATGCACACACGCACACGCACACACACACACACACACACACACACACACACACACACACGCACACACACACACACACACAGGAGGAAAGGGCTGATGTCTTTGCCCCTTTCCTTTCTTTTAATGTTCAGTTACGAAGTTGCAGTTGGTCAATTGACTCTGCAGTAGACACGTTTTTATCACCTCGGCGGGCAGCGGCTTTGATCTAAACATAGGACCGGGGTGAACACGCTAACTTCCAACGTTTTTATCACTGGACACAGAGTTGGAAGCGGAGCCTCCTTTAAAAACTGCTCAGTGGTGTTTTGAAGCCGACTTCCTGGCTAAGAAAATATCTTGATCACCGCCGAGCCGGCCACCGTCTGGTTTGGCACCCAGCTAAGTTGAATGGGGATAAAATATGCTCAAAAGAATTTATGCACCGTTATTCGTGACATGCCGCAGTGATGTGCTGCGGTGATGTACAATGTAATTCTTCAGATAAAAATCACAGACGGGCTGCCATGTCTTTGTTCTGGAGCTTTTCCTTTCAGTCTGGAGAGAAAGGGGGGTAACCTGTGTCATCAGGATCAAATCTGTCAAGGTGCAATGCTGAGCCAAGCTGAATACCTGAATACCTTCATCTGTGGCAGACTGAAACAACCCAATCTCACGTGAAAATGTGTAATAGCTACGTTGGTCGAGAGGGCAAAATATAGAAGTTTCACAATAACGGCTCTTAAATTGTGAGATGTCTATCGTGTTTCGCTTTGTGTAGTTATCTGGGCTGTTCTATTATTTGTGTTCTTTTATGTAGCTGTTGGTCCTCTTTCAAAAAAATAAATAGCGATTTTACAGCGCTCCACAGATTACGTATTTTTCTTCTTCTGTGGATTTCCGACGGCTAGTGTAACCCGGTCATTATCGCGATTGATTTTCACCAATTTTAAATGTATACATTTCAAACCTTACCTAACACTATGTAATAGAGAAATGGGCACTTGGTCAATTTATATATATATATATATATATATATATATAAGTACAGTAAATGTTTGTGTCAGTCCTGTGGGCGACCCGGAGGACCCGCTACCTGGAAGTATACTCCTTACTGTCGAGTTAAATGATATCTAAACATTTCTCAACACAAAAACACCAAAGAGTTCTTGATCAATAAACAATACGACACACACACATGTACGCATGTACACACCGTTGGATGACGTATCTCACGGGTGGGCGGACTTGTTCTGTTCAACTCCTGTTTTAGCTAAAACATCATGAATAAACCAAGACCTTTACCTTTTCTTAATACAGATCATCTACATGCACTATAATTACTATTTCAGTTGTACCAGATATGACAGATTGTGTGGCTATATCTTTTTGTGACTCTAATTAGAACCATACACCAATAAAACTACAACGTCCGGTCCTGAGTTATAACAAGCCGCATAGCGTGGCTTAAGGAAATTGTAGTTTTTCTAGGTATTACTGTTTTTCTTACAATTGGAAGTTGTAAAAGCTGAATTGAGAGTACAGTGGGGAGTTAAAGGGGATGCTAAACACATTTGTGCCATCAGATTTGAAATATGTAGTTGTGAAAATGGGTGGAAATCAACTATGGTTCGTCCCATATCTGTAGCCCTTTTTGTTGCTGAATTATAAAATATATAAGCTTTGGAGAACAAAACAGTAAACGGAATCAATTTGTCAATTAATCACACAAATGTCTACAGTCTACAGGCAGCATATAAATCTCGGTAAATCTACAAGCAAATGCACAGGGATGGACTTGCAGCACCACACTGCAGTCTTGAATCAGTGATACAGGCAGTAACTTAAGTAGTGTGCACTAGGTCGAATGTTTTTCACCAATCTCTACTTTCTGTACATGATGCTCCACTGAGTGCCCCTGAAAAGGCTCCTACCTTCAGCTGTGACTTACATGTGAGTGACAGCCTGACTGAGGCGAGCACAGCCCTGCTGAACTGTCCTTCCCATAAGTATTCAGAGCAGGGATCTGTGGGTGATCTTTAGTAATGTTCCAGCTGATTGGTGTAGGACGGCGGGGGTGATTTGTTGGCATCACCTTAACCCGAAAAAAGGAGAGGAAAAAACCTGTGAGCCCATCTCATGCATTAACCAAGGATGAGGGGAGAGAAAGATGAGACTTACTCTTCTTTATCGCTTTCCTTCTCTTTTCTAAGTAGGCTTGAAGGTCACCGCGTATGAAACAATCCATAACAGATGTCGCCTTATAGAATCCGAGAGGAGACAAAAGGCATCTGCTGCTCTGCCGTGCTCTCTCTGAAACGGCCCTTTTCTCTTAACAGCTCACCATCTTCTCATGTGACATTTCAATATTCACAGATACACGCTTGTCCTGCAGGCTTTTTTATTGTCCGGCAACAGTCCGCGCAAAATGTCAGTGCATTTGGCGAACTGACATGTTGTTAGGGCGGCACCCTCACGCTCACGTGGCCTGCAGCACTGTTCTGCCCTCTTTTTTCGACGCGCTGTTTGGACATTGTTTGCAGAATGGTTTTTAGGAGTAGACAAACAAGATGATCGCACACACCGAACCACCTGCCATGGAGACGCTCAAATGGTGTCAAAATGGTGCCTTGCTTGTTTGTGTTAGTTTTAAAAAGCGTTGGTGAGGATAGTCAAAGTTAAAGGACAATTTAGGCCTCCATTTCAGTGTAAACATATTCTCTTCACATGTTATTTGAAAACCCATACACACATCTCCGCCCCTCCCCCAACCCTGAGGTTACCCTTCGACGACTAATACGGAAACCTCCCTTACAGCTCTAACCGTCTACACTAGATGATTTCAGCCGTGTTATTGCCTAGATATACATCTGTTGGTCTTCGTCCAAAGAACTGTAGCAGCGTAGCTTGCACTTCACTCATATTTCTTTTTTTTTTTTTTTTGACCAGAATGTGAAGTGAGTTGTAAATATAAGAACAGAGGCCAAATGTAGTTCATCGCAGACAGACAGAGTCACCTAATACTGTGGGTTTAAATCAAATATTTTACCATGAGATATCTGGTCTCAAGTACAGTTAAGATAATGTGAATTACATAGAACATTTATGATTAAAAAGATTACTCACTGTGGCAGTGGGAGATCTCTAGTGCACACGACCACAGTCAGGATGTTGTTCAGTTTGTTTCCTCGTGTGAAAGCTTAATTTAATTTAAAAAATGTAAACAGTATGATGTTTTATGACTAGTGAATTCATGTGAAATGTGATCCCCCTCAGATAGGTAAAACTCCTACATTTCCAGGCAAAATATTGCAAATATGACCTCGGTGTCCTCAGCAGTAGTTGGCATTTAAACTGAAGCACAATGCCAAATGTGCATTATGTTTTGAGGGTTGGGGCAGGGGGGGCAGCGGGTTTCTGGACCCAGGCGCAGAAACCAACACAGTCTCACTAGCGTCTTGCATCTACTGTCTGGCGTCTACTGTACTCTGTAGAATTGGACAGGTGTCTCTACTTCAGAAAGATCTCCCAGCGGAGCAATTTAGGCACATAAAAGGTGCATGAGCTAATGCACACTGGGCTGCATTCAAGAAAGCGACAATATGGCGGACGTTACACAAAGCCCGGGTTTTTTTTATCCGAGTGAATGTGCCCTATTAGGAGTAGCGGTTGTGTTTTTTTCAGAGCTCCTGTGGTTAAGTGGCTGCTTTAATTAGGCAAACATTATTGTGCAGTCATTCAGTAGACACTGTTAAGTCAAACAACTCAGTTAAGCCTTGTACTCAGTACAAATGTGGCTTAATTGGGAGTTAAAAGTCTAACTGCCGGGTTTTCAAATCTAATCAGTATGCCTTTGAAAGGGCAATGTGCTCGGAGCAGCCTATGCTTGCGTTTGTAATGTCTCTGCTTGACACCCGCTTGATCTACGAGGCTGTTTTGGTTTGTTTTGGCTCGGTCGTAACGCTGCAGCTGATTGTATAGTAAAGAAGTATTACATTTGGGCCTGCCATGGCTGGGTTTCTCCCCCCACTGAGTAAAGCTGGAGTGATGATGGTAAAATTAAACGGGATTGAATTGATAAAATGTGGTTATTAAAGAGCACAACAGTAAGGAGACTGCCATAAAGGCAGCTATACACTTCTAAGCAAAGTCTTTGATCGTTGATAAGCGTTCAGCATTGACATCTGTTAGACCATGTGAAGGACATACATAGAATAGTAAGTGTAAGGAAAAAAGAGTAAAACTTTGAAACGTTTTAAAGAAGCTGCCTTCTATTTGATGACATTGAGATACTCTTACGGAGGAAAGAGATAACAGCCTTAACACTGCAAATGGTTGAATATAATGAATGCATCTGAATTTATTCACTGAATGAAATGCAGCCACTGCTCACCGAATCAATAAATGCAGGAACACATTACAATAAGGTACACAAAAATGTGAGTAATTACTTAGGAATAAGTGAGGAAAGAATCAGGAATGACCTGGTAATGAATATAGTGTTAATGAGTAATTCCTTAGCAACTGATGCAAGGATATCACGAAGGTACTATAATAATGATTATTTAGATAATGATTAGTTGGCATATACCTATGGATCAACAGCCACAGCTGCTGAGTGGCACAAACTAGTATGATTCAGTAATTACTTATTACTTAATTGCTAGTTACTCTTTTTGTGCCCCTTCAAGTAAAGTGACACATTATACTGAGTAGTTACTAAGTATTCCCCCATTTCATCATGATAATTCACTGTGGTGATCAATTCAACACATTAGCATACCTAGACAACTGAATAGGCAAACTGCCAGTGACTCCCAAACGGCATTTTTCTTTGCTTTTTTCATGTGCCCAATACTAAATCAGCCTTGATGACCAAAACGCATGGCTATCATTACAAAGTGCTAACACGACAAGGCATCAATTGTAAGAATATCTTTGAATTTATATTTCTGGGTGAACTTATCCTTTAATTTAAACAGCCACTATCTCATCACCCACGTGCTGAAGTTTCGTAGTCCGCAAAGCATTTCTGGGGCGTCGCACAAAACAGCATTGCAGCATTCTGCTAAACAACTGAAGTAAACGGAGACTTGTTATAGAACATAAAAAGAAAACAACATAAAATGGGTTTTTACAGTTCCTGTAACAAAGTCTCCAGAAGCCCCGACATCCCACACTGATGTAGCCAGAAAATATACATGCAGGCAGCAGCAGGCAGTTGGACCCTCTTGGACCTGATGCGGGACTGATATGACCTTCAATGCAAACAATCTGCTTCCTGCTATCACAGGGCTGTACACCGAACAAAACCAACAGGAAAACAACAGCTACAAGGGGGGGACAGCTTCCATTGGGACGGGACAATAGAGAGGTGCATTAACAGCTTCTGTCTCGTGTCCCAGCAGAGGTGTCAGCTTCGTGGCATTGTGTTTAGCCTCCTGGCAGCGTGACCTTGTCTCACTGAACAGTGGCTATTAATTAGCCAAGCATGTGTGTGTGTGTGTGTGTGTGTGTGTGTGTGTGTGTGTGTGTGTGTGTGTGTGTGTGTGTGTGTGTGTGTGCTGGCGGGGAATAGGTGGATGGCTGGAGGGGAAGAGGGTGTGAGTGGCATCGGTTCACAGTCTGCCTGCCTGCCTGCCTGGCTGGCTGGCTGTCTATATACGATCAATGAGCTGGAGGAAGGTGAGGAGGAAGGGCGGGAAGGGCGGATGGTGCTTTGGAGGCGAGGCATGTCTGTGAGGGCATTTTGACATTAAAGAGCTCTTTGAGCTATATGTTGCGGCCACGCTTCCTCTTCTTCCTCTCGCCTCCTTACACAGCGTTGCCTCCCAGTGTTTCTGCTTCATAGATGATGATGTGCCTTGTTGGGCTTCATGGCTCCTCTGTGTGTGTGTGTGTGTGTGTGTGTGTTTGTGTATGTGTGTGTGTGTGTGTGTGTGTGTGTGTGTGTGTGTGTGTGTGTGTGTGTGTGTGTGCTACTGTCTTACTCTGCCCTTGGCCGAGGCTCCAGAAAACATGAAGTCATGCTGAGCGGACTCCGTGAGCGAGTGATTTCTCTCTACTTTGCTCTGATCGACATCTCGCCGGCACAAAAGCCTCTCTGCTGCCCCCTCCCCCCCATCTCCTCGCCACGGCCTCCTCTTTCATTCCCTCCCAAATATACCACTCTTGCTCAAAAACCCTTCTTTCTTTCATTCCCACCTTCCTTCCATCCACTTCATGGTCTTAATTCAATCTGCATAACCTCAACCCTTGGTCTATCTTACTTTGTTCTTTCCTTAAACGAAGTCCATCTCTGTAGCTATTTCTTTTTCTTTTAATCAGCAAAGCAAAATTAGTCATGTAAGGGACCCGACACATCAGGCTGACATTGTGTGAACTACAAAGTTTTTAAAATTGGGTTGGGGTTAGGGTTCTACTCTTCCTTTCTGCTTGCACAACCAATGCCAGTGCTGTTGGCAGCTTTCTATCGGGCGTATTCTTAATTCAAACTGGCCTAATTAGAGTGCTGTGAAAATGGTCTGTAAAAGCTGCTTTATCAGAACGCAGTATGTATATAAGCAGTCCAAGGTCTTCTGGTTTCTGATTATTGAATCACGACAGCAGAATAAACAAGTGAGTTGGCCATCAGCTGTAGTCTCTGTGAAGCTTTTTAGCAAGGACACAGGCGATGGGAGCCAGCACAATGTTCAGCCTCCATCGCCGTCGGGCCTTTGACGTCGGTTTGGCGTATCTGGGCCCAAACTCTTATTGTCCCTCTTTCACATCCAAAACTTTCATCCACGACACAATTTTGATCCAAAACTCTCATCAAATAATTTAAATTCAATGAAATAATGAATGATCTATTCATGTCCCGCAGAATCATGAATATCCTGGTATGATTCCTTCATTGACCGAACAAGATATGAACGAACCCTTCTGGTCTGAAAAGTGATGCCATTGCTGAAGTGATTTAAAGCTGAATTCTTTGTTAGGGTCAGCACGGGGCAAGTCCGACCCACTTCTCACTTGATTTCATACCTCAGTTAGCACTTTCCCGAGGAGTTTATGGTCTCAATCGCGTGTCTCAAGTCTATTTCAGTAAAGCATGATGTTCATGCTCTCCACACAATTAAACTTTGTGATTTTATGACCTTGTGCCACCCTGAGAAAAAAAAAAAATTCCATATTTTGTTTTATTTCTATAACTATATTTTGAACTTTACTTGAATATTTCTCATTTCACTTTGCTACTTAATATTCTTTACTCCCCTACATTGCTCTTGCACCTCTAGTCACTGGTCATTTGTCACAATTAGTCGCACAGTTAAATTCAGCTTCAGTTCAGCCAGCTCCAGCAATCAACTAAGCTTACATGTTAACATATCAGTAATAATAATACAATAATATGAAGTGGTTAAGGCCATTTTTTCCCATTGAGTGCTCTTACTTTTGATACATTTGACTGGTAATACTTTGGTACTTTCATTTAAGTTCCATTTTGAATGCAGGACTTCTACATTTTCATTGTCACACAGTTTTATTGCTACTTTTACTAAAGGAAAGGATCTGGAATCTCCCACCACAGGGGAGGAGCGTGGGGACTCTTGTGAAGAGCAGATGTATTGTATTCAATAGGTTCTGACACATTCTAAATTAAATTTTTTATTTTGAAATGCAATCATTACATCTGTCGTCTCAATGCTGCTGTCAGTTCACATGCAGCCTACGATGCAGCCCAAATAGACACTGAGAGAAATAGTATCTGCTCTGAATGTACAATTTGAATTGAATCCAGTTTGGTTCTGATTGACAGTGATACCTGGAAATTATTTATAACTGTATTTAACCAACAGTTAAATAATAAATCAGATGTGCTGCTGTTAAACAACTCTGTCGGACACACCACTAAACGTGTTCAAATGTTAACATTATTGATTAATGTTCTGCAAATCTGTAAACACAAATTACTGAGAGCAGTCACTGAAAGTCAGCCATGTGACAACACACTCACTGTGCCCTGCACTCTCCCTTTGGTGCAGGATTTTAATGTAATCATCTTCTGACTTTCAGTGTAATTCTATTTGAGTCGTTCAACTGATTACTTGAAGCAAACTGTATGTAGAGTTTAGACTTTTAGCTTTGTTTGAGTCTGGACTATTCCTTATCTCAAATCTCAATCATCGTCATCATCCTCACCCTCACACATGGAAACACACCCATCTCCTCTCAGTTTCCAGTGCCAGGGTATCTGGTCAGCCACCATCAGGGCCGCGAGACGACCATTAGCCCCCAGCCGCCCTCCTGCCGGCCTGCTCTTGCATGACAGCTGCTACAATATAGCAGCTCACCTCGTCCGGAGAGCAGCTCCACGTTGGGGGCGGAGTTAAGGCTGGCTTTGCATCAGTGTGTGTGCATGTGTTTGGTAGATGTCCTTCAGCACTAAGCGCATTGGAGGGAGATGTAAAGAATGCTAATGAAGTGAATCACTAGAGTAAGGACTGACTGGCATACATACACTGTATCAGTTTGTGTGTGTGAGTGGCGAGTGCGCGCTGTGTGTATGTGTGCGTGTGTGTGTGTGTGTGTGTGTGTGTGTGTGTGTGTGTGTGTGTGTGTGTGTGCGTGCATGCGTGCTCTCCAATGCATTTGAACACCCTGATGTTCGCTCTCTCTGAAGTCAAGTGAAGAGAGATCAAGTGAGAAGTGGGCGAGCCAAGGTTAAGCACAGGAACACAGTTATGGGCTGTGCATTTTAATTGAGGCTTGAGCAAACACTCTGCACTTCCCCTAAATGGCCCCCTGTGATGGATGACAGGAACCAGTGTTGTCTATTTTTCTTCTCAAGAGGAACTTTTGTGTGAGTGGCAGTGTGTCTGGACACAAAAGGCCAGGCCAGCCAAAGTCCCAGCTCCTTTAAGCTTTATTGACTCCTGGCACTGCACACCAAGGGAGAGTGTTAGAGAGAAAATGAGTTACCTTGGTACACATCTCCAGTGCATCTGCTATGCACTTTCAGTGTGTGTGTGTGTGTTTGTGTGGATGTGTGTTTACACTGAGTGTAAAAATCTGCCCTCCAAAATGCACCACTGTACACCTATACAGGCAAAGAGACAAAATTGTTTTTCTTTCTTCTAAAAGATCAAGAAAAAAAAAATTATCTTAATAAGATTCTAGATTTGTTAGGGTGAAATGTCTAAAAACTAGTCATTTAATATTTTATATTTTCAAACTGATGGAAGGGTGCAGCCTGCACATAAACTAGCTAAAATGAGTAATTAATTCAGTGTCACAAATTGCAGAATTTCTGGCAAAAAAGAAGTGTTACTGTATATAAATTGATTGCTGCATTTGTGTAATGTTAGCAGAACGGAAAAGAACAAAACCTGCAGTTATTCTCTCTTTGGAGCATTAATGCATTGTTACAACATCGTTGTCCCGCACCATAGACATTATCTGGATCCACTGAGTCAGATATTACATTTTTGGTACTCAACATGTTCGTTATATGAACACACTAATTTGTCACTTTACGGCAAAAGGGTACTGTAGCAGTCTACATAGTAGTTTACACCTCAAATGTATACTGTCAAATTAAATGGTGGAATATACAATACCTTAAAGGGATATTCCGGTGTAAATTTAATCCATGGTCAAACACATCTTGACACCGAGTAATTCCCCCCCCCCCCGAGAGGTCAAGTTTGCTGACTGCTAGCTTAGCTAGTTTTAACAACCTCAGAAAAGACCGCACAAAAACAATACACTGCCGCTTATGCCTCCATTTAGAAACCGCCATCAAAAAGCCACAAATAATGGTCAGAACAGCACCAAACTGCAGCAACAGTACATGTACAGTCCCAGCACACAGTACGAAGCACCAAACATCTGCTAGCTTTGCCGGATTTGTATTAAAAACACAGCACAACTCACCCTCTCCTCCAGCAGCCTGCCTGTGTCGGGAAGCCCCGACGAGTCGATTACCGAGTGCAGTAGATTTCCGCAGCTCAAGGATGAAAATGTATGATTATTACTCCATTACTTCCCTTATTTTCCCTGTCAGCTCTCGATAATAAGAACTGAGCATTTCATGGAGGAATAATCAAACATTTTCATCCTTGAGCTCCCTAAGTAAAAATACTGTAGCTGTTCAGTTATAGATCATTTTATTGATTATATATCTGCTGAGGTAGTTTTCAATTCAACAATGTGTCATCTTTTACAAACAAGTCAAATCTACATGTAAATGTAAAGTGAAGTGGAGTAAAAAAAACAAACAAAAAAACACATTGTGTTTGCAAATCATTTTTGATGTACAACACTGATTTCTCTGTTCTATCAGGAGGTACCTTGAGGGAATAAGAGACCAACTCTTTCTTTCTCTCTGCCTTTATAAGTGTATTTTCCTCTAATGTGGGTCCGACGAGAACACTCCGTCGCGCTGTAAACCGCTGGGCGACTGCTGAGTCTGACCTGTGGCTGCTTGACTTCACAGAGAGCTTGTAGTGGGAGAAATAACCCCACACTGCACTGGGAATGTGGCATAGCTCCGCGAGCCTCTGTGGTGGTGTTAGAGGAAGAGCTTTTTAATATGGCTGATGAAGGAAAATAAAACCTAGACCCTTTGTATAGTTGTGTGTGTAGATGCTATGGCTGGCACTTCAATATTTTTTTTTATTACTGACTGAAAAGTGTCCATAACGGTGAGCATAAAAAGAGTCATGTCCTGAATGTGGGCACTGAATGCTTTGTGACAAATCTTGTTGGGCTGTATTTGTTTAACCAAAGTGCTCGTTTCTATTAAAAGCATCAAAAGAAATTACATTTGAGAAATGTCACTTGTTCAAGAGGTAGTCCTTGATTTTGTTATTTTGTCCAGTAGTGCCCTGTATCCTTAACATGTCCTCTGAGCACAGAGATCATAGAGACTCAGCTTTGTGGTTGTAATGATTTTCATAACAGTTAGCGACATTAACAGCAACGTAATGGAGTAAAAAAGTATAATTTAGATGGTGACAATGAGCATTGCATATTGCATTGGTTGTGGTATTGAAAACACTTTTAAAGTTACTTGGTTCTAAATACATTATTGTGTCAGCATCAGTGTATAAAACAATCAAATCCTGAAACCTTGATTGGCCTCTGTGGGCTTTTTGGGTGTTTGTTTTTGTAGAAGCATGGTAAATATATATACATATACATATGTTCTATATCTTCCTCTTTCTCTGTTCTGTATGGTGATTCAGATGAGCGCTGACAGAGTGGGGGGCTTAGTCTCAAGAGGGTAGAGGGGCAGAGGCAGTGGAGGGAGAGGAGGGATGGTTGGAGAGAAAATTAAGTATCTATGGCACTAGTTCATGTAAAAAACAAACAAAACAAAATTGTAGTTGACACTATTTTACTATATAACAGGAAAACAATTCAAGATTCAAGATATTATTGTGAATATGCAATGCAAGATTGTATAATGACATTTCTGTTGTAGTTTATTAACCACACACACACACAAAACAAATATAACGTATGTAATTGTAACTATTCATTGTGGAGTGTTGAGGATGAGTTCAGGAGTCTCATCGTCTGACAAAAGAAGCTGCTGGTGATATTGCAGCAGATACTTCTGTATCTTTTGCCAGATGGCAGCAGGGTGAACAGACAGACAACAGACAGGCTGAGGTGGATATGTTGGTTCTAAATGCACCTGGTGAAGGTCCAGGCTGACTGGGACAATGTCTGATCTGTTGGAGAAATAGTTTCTTAAAACACTGTACTGCGATCGTGATATGTTGGAAATGTTAACAATAACATTGACTGGCTGATTCGAACATGCTTTTGATACACAGCCAAGGATGTTATCAGGCCGAGCATCTTTACATTACTATTAAACCATATGAGTCCATCAGGTGTTTGTAGTGTGTATGTGCGTCTATGTTAAATGACATTATTGATTTTGGACTGAAAAACATGACAATAAACCATTTTTTTATACCAAGAAAAAATGTCTGTTGTACTAAAAAGACAAGTTTCATGGAAACAGGTACCAGAACTCCAAAGGCATGGCACGCAATTCTACAAACTAACCTAACTATTGATTAAAATGGCATTAGCAAATAGTTGACATGGCATCGCACAGTCTTCTGTGGTCTGGAGGTTGAGTTTCCCAGTTGACATGGAAATGTAGCTTTCCATTTTTTCTCATCCATGGTGACTCAAAATAGGCCAATCTGAAACGGGTATGATTGATAATGCTCTCCCAGAGGTCTTGATATGGAAAATTATAATCTTCAACCCCACCATATTTATTATTTGCTCATATCAGGACACCTTGGCATGTATTGTATATGTATTGTCTTTTTTTCCTTATGGACTAAAAATCTTGTTTTTGCTGCTGTTAAGAATAAGAGACAGGGCTGTCATTAGTGTGGACACTAAGTAGGATTTTTGCCTACTCTGGAGCTGGAGAACTTTCTGCTTTGGTTAGAGAAAATGACATTCCAGATGTCTAGTTGTTCCTCATAAGACAGCTTGTTTTTCCATTGTTCTCACTCCACATCTCCATTTGAAGTGATAACTATCAATGGTCTAATTATAATGAAAGTGTGTCCTTATCATGAAAAAGCTTTCTTCTTTTGACAACATAGACCTTGTAAACATGTGTTCCTGTCATAACAGCAGCTCTGCCCTTTCTCCAGGTCTCTCCTTTTTAGAGTCAAAAGTTAGTGAGACTGACATAGCAATGTGAAAACTCTGAAAATCAGATTTATAACATTCTCCTCAGTGTTTTGCGCTGAGTTATGCGCTTTTCTCGCTCCATATTCCTCTTTTCCTGGCCTCTCCTTCAGCCCCTCTGTGGCTTGCTTTAAGATCATCTATTTACTTTTATCCCCATCTTATCCCCCTTCTCCTCATTCCATTCTCATCTGTCATTCCTCTCCTTCCTCATCTCTTTCAGTGTCCTTCACCTCTGTTTTCAGTCAGTCCGTTGTTTCTTTTTGCTGTCACTGACTTAAACATTGTTATTCTTGTGGTAGAAGCCCACAGGAGGGCCCCCCTCCATGAAATAGATTCAGTCAGAGTCTGTCTGCTCGCCTTAATGGGGCATCAGCTCTGGATAAATAAAGCCTGTTAAATGGCACGTCTGGATGGCTACAACCAAGATGTGATGGAGATGAAAGAGGGGTTGGATATGGGAGGGGGCTTCTTGGGGTTCAAAAAGGAATAAAAGCAGGTGAGGAAGACTGAAGAAAAATACGTCATTTGGGTAATAATGACCCTTCTTTTTCAAAAGGTCAACTAAAAATATCTCAATGACCTGCAGTGGTATGTAGCAATGAAGCTTTTTATATCTTATATCAAAAAAACTAACAGTTGCAGTAGCAGCGAGGCAGGCCAAAAACGTACAAACCGGGTAGTGTCTCAAAATTACTCTTAACTACAAACTAACTGGGGTGGAAGTAGAGAAGAGTAATGCAAGTAGAAGGCAGTGCAGGGCTTGTCTGTTGGCTGCTCAGCTGTAGTGCTGACTGTCAGGGAAGTCAGCTAAAACACTTTTGAACCAGTCACTGGCGAAACCCCCTCTACCTCTGTCCAGTGTGACTGAGTGTTCGGCTGACAGAGCTGTCAGCCCGGCAGGAGGGACACTCCGTGGTGTGCTAGAATTTTATAAGTGAGCTTCTACCTACTCTGACTGTGAAAATCCAATATATTCATATCACAGATGATGAACAAAGGCCTTTAAGAAGTGTTTCACCGCTGGAAAGACGGCCCTTGCATACAACTGGGCTGTCTCTGTAGTAGAATGAGACAAAGACATATTTCTTTTCAATTGGTGCTACTTGACCAGAAAAAAAATAAAAAAAGGTTAGGGCTGTGGTATTCCCTTTTGCTCAAAAGGTAGAAAACCTACTACAGCCAGAATGAACTGTGCCACAATGGACCAATAAGATGGGCGGTGCATGGGTTTGGCTAGGAGTCCAAGATCTGTCTATACTCTTTTTGTTGATGATGCATGCTTAAAAAAATGCGGAACAACAATCAGTTGATATGACGGCCCTACATCTGCCAGATGACCTGTTTTGGCATATTTTTGCAGTAAGAAAATTGTTCCCTTTTAACTGACACTAAGTGAGCAGGGGAGTGCATAACATAATTGTAGGTAAGGTTATAAAAGGAAAGATTTCAGTCATAACCATAAGTGTTTATCAAACGGAAAAAAATCTATTGACAAGAACACCCAGAAACCAGTATGCCACATGACAAGACTTCAGCCTCATCCTAATAACTACAGACATGTGAAGAATATAACATTGATCATCTCATTACAATGCAAAGTTCTGCTTGGAAACCTTGGGTTCATGGTCTTTATAGGCTCCATACCCCTAAGCACTGTTACAGTCTCAGTAAACCCCCTCAGGACAAAGGCACTTTCTACTGGCAGTGGCCCCTACGGCAGGACGTTGGGGCTTTACACACAGCAAAAACTGCTCAAGACTGAAATAAAGAGTTCAAGGCGTTGACCTGGCCTCAAATTCCAGAGATCCTGATCCGAACAAACATCCTTGGGCTGTGCTAAAGCAAGTGTGATCCATGGAGGCCCCACCTCGCAACCCACAGAACTCAAAGGGCACCAACTCCCCTGGTGCCAGATACCACAGGGCACCAGGGTCCTGTGTCCATGCCTTAATGGGTCAGAGCCAAGTCCGGTCCAGAGTGAGGCTGCTGTGGATAAGGCTTGTTATAGCATGTCCCATATGTTCAATCAAATTGAGATCTGGGGAATTTGGAGACCAGTTTGATGCCCTGAGCTCTACGTCATGTTCCTTGAGCCAGTCCTGAGCAGT
The DNA here is from genome assembly GCA_039737535.1 of Lagodon rhomboides. Classification (NCBI taxonomy): domain Eukaryota; kingdom Metazoa; phylum Chordata; class Actinopteri; order Spariformes; family Sparidae; genus Lagodon; species Lagodon rhomboides. The sequence continues at coordinate 4,508,566 of CM077785.1, read as the reverse complement.
TTTGCAGTGTGACAGGGTACGTTGTCCTGCTGTGGGGCCACTGCCATCTGGAAGGGCCGTTGACATTAGGGGATATACTTCATCTGCAACAGTGTTTGGGTGTGTGGTGGGTGTCAAAGAATATCTTCATGAATGCCAGGATACAAGGTTTCCCAGCAGAACATTGCATTGTAATGAGATGATGTTACTCACTTCACCTGTCAGTTGTTTTAATATTATGGCTGATTAGTATATTAACAGAGTGTGGTCAGTAAATACCTCCAAACTGTAGGCTTAGTGTTTACATTCTCCCACTTTATGTTCTGATGTAAAAAAATATATATATTTGTGTGGATTTGTGTCTGAAGAATTTGTCATTTTTGTAAGGCAACTTTAGTGGCTCTTGGCTGAATGGTGCAAATTAAACAGGAAAAATAACCAAGCACTTCTGTTGCTGAAGTACTTCTTTTTTCAAATAACTTGACAAAAAAGACATATCAGCTTGAAGCAGACCGCATAAAGAGCTAATGTCCAGCTGTTGTTTCAACTAGGGCTGTACAATTAATCAATTTTAATCATCATCATTTAATCATTTCGATTTGTGGGTCAAACGATCTCCAAACTAATATAATCGAGTTGAAACGATTTATTTGGTATGTTTTATTGTACAGTAGACCTAAAGATTTTCTGAAAGAGACGCGCATGCGCAATTCAGTCCCTCCCCCAAAACATTTAACGCGGCCATGCTGACTGGATACGTGTCCGCTGCGTTGCGGCTCAGCCACGGCAGCGGAGCTGATGGTTTCACTTTAGTCTCTGTGTTAACTTCCACCAGGTCCACTGCGCTGTGTATCTGCTCCGTCCCAGCTCCGTCAGTCCAGAGCCCTCCGGAGGAGCTACGGACTTCTATTTATGGCGGATTGGAGCCACAACGTAGCAAAAAGCCGAATTTAGCACATAGCAGACAGGAAGTCATGCACCAAAACAACAACATAACATTGGGTGAAGTTTCAAAATAAAACACAAACAAAGTCTTTTTTTGGAGAGTTGCTCCAAATGCTAATAAATGCATCATGTTTCCGAACTCAAAGATAATTGTTTAAATAATCGTGATTTCAATATTGACCAAAATAATCGTTATTGACAGTTTCTCACTGCTCTTTGACATGAACACTGATTTTTTATGCCTAAAAATGTCTGCTTGTTTTTTTTTCATTGACTTAAATTTGACTGATTCACAGATTGTTTAATATCTAATTTTAGATAAAAGGCGCATTTTAAGACTTAATAACACAATATTATTAGACTTTATGTTATATTATTATAACTGCCGAGCATTTGAGGAAAGCGCTGGCCAACATGACATGATTGAAGGACAATGCGCTCAGAGGCTTGAGAGAGGTCAGGTGATGCGGTGGTGGGTGGGGAGGGGTGCTGAGAACTGGAGTGAAAGACAAATTGATGAAAAACCACTGAGTAAAAGACAAGAAAGAGAAAGAGGGAAGGGAAAGAAGAGTGGTTTGGCGAGGATGAGGGGGGTTAGGGTGGGGTCTGTGCATAATTACATTTTCTCTTCTGAGCAGTATTGGGAATCAATAATGTAATTCATAGAAAAGCCATAGAGCTGCCTCCCATTGGCATTCACAGACATGAGCCACGCTTACATCCCAAGGAATTAAAACAAGAAGATGGGGGAGGAGGGGAAGGATAGGGGCGGGATGGAAGGGTGCTTCAGTGTCTGTCATTGAAACAAAGACTCCCTCATTGTTCATCCTGGGCCTTTAAATCTCCACTCGCAAAAATCTTGAGACTTTTCCATTATGACATGACTGACATTGTAAGTAACGCCTGGTGTCCATGTGGAGACAGCTGAGTCTGTCCCCACTGTCCCTTACTGTGCACACATGATCACAGCTGGTCATCGAGGTCAGATGTGAAATGTCAGTTCCTCCTTCAGGAGCTGCAACAGATTTATAGTGAGCTAAAGTGAGATTCCCCACTAAAACCCAGCGGCACATATCCAAGCGTGACAGTACATATGACAATAAAAGTCTCACCCTTGGTTGGTTGGTTGGTTGGTTGGTTGTGCTATTTAGTGTGGCTAAAGATATTGCAATGGCATAGCCCGATGAAACTTACTTTTGAATGGCAAGTTGGAGTGACGCACTTGGCAGTTGTCCACTTTTAAGGTTGAAGGTGGTAGAATGTGAATGCTCCATTAAGAGTAAATGACATTTAAATCCTGGTTAAAGAGCACACCAAATTTTCTTTGCATGGACGGCCAAAGCTGTTAGCAGGAAAAGGCTCGGTGTACATGCAGTGCAAAAAGAAACTATTGAATATATCTTAAATTAAATCATGTGGCAATGTTTAATTACTCTTGCCAAATAAAGCCCCAGAACTCCCAACTCAAAGTAAAACGTAAAAAAAACTTCTGGAAAGTTAAAGGTGGCCTTCAGCAGGTCTAAAATAAACTCCAGTCATTTCCTTTTGTATGATTTTTGTCCTATGAAAGATCTTTAAAAGGCCAAATCACTGAGCACAGTGGAGCCATTAGGAGAGAAGCTGTCAGAAATCCTGTCCTCCACTTAAAAGAAGCCAAGCATTCCATCTCTGCCTTTTCTTTAGCAGGGATCAAGAAGGTCTCTTAGCCCGAGAGGAGGTGATTTGAAGTTTCAGACATGAAACCGACTGATGGATTCCAGATTTTTTTTTATTTGAACAGTGCACTTTCAATTGAAATGCAGGCTAAATTATATTCTAAAAAAAATGCTGCTTTGCTGTTACAGTATGTCTGTGAGAAGAGATTTTATATTTTTAAAACCTTTTTGACCCTTAAGACTTTCACTACAATTTGACTCATCTATGCAGCAGCTATGTAAAATGTAACCATGAGTGCAACCCTGTTAACCTTATCAGTCTTTAGGCATCCATCTCTGGCTTTTTTGCAAAAATGTCATACCTAAATCACAATTTTGCCTTTCTACTGACCATAGAACTGTTTCCTCCTGTTGGGCATCCACAGCAGAAATGTTTGGTTTTACATTTTGTCAATTGTACATGTTCCCTTTAGCCTTCAAATTCAGCACACTTCACAACTTTATTTAACACATCCTCATACACGTACCTAAACAACTGAAAGGTTAATTGCCAGAGACTCCCAAAATGACATGTATCAGCGTTCTTAAAATAACATGACTGTTGCAGCATAACAGCAACACAAGTTGTATGGTCACAGCTTGATTAGGTTAAGGTACTAAAACTTGGTGAGGTGTAGGAAGATTTGTGATTTGGGTTAAAATAACAACAATACTTACCACACCTATGTTTCGTTATGTATGTGACACAGTTTCACTCCACTCCAAGTTAAAAGAACTCACTGTTGACTTTTGGTTTTACACTAGACATGAACAGAGGACTCCTGAATCAAAGTCCTGTGACCTCCTCCCTTTACATACTTTGCACTCTTTATCCTACTTCTCCTCACTTCCTCCTTTGCTGTTGTAATAATCATTGTAGCCACTAGAGGCCGAAAAACAAACGTAGATATGGGTCATGATAAGTTGCATTAATTTTCAACCGATAAGGTTGTTTTTTTGATGAGGACCATGTAGCACTCTCACCACATATATAAACTATTATTAAGCACTGGTTAGAAGGGGCACCACCTCCACTGATTAACTATTCGATTAATTAATTAATTAGGAGGAAAATTAGCTACATCAAATGAATCAGTCTTATATCTCAAAGTTGTAAATTCTGATTACATTGACCTCCATCTCTGTCATAAAGTAAGCACAAATACGACTCAATTCTAGTTATTTATTGAACAACTAAGGGGCATGGATGATGAATAAGGACCACTTAACATATGTACATATGTACATAACTAGCGTGGGTAAATGATAAGGCATGAATGAATTATAAATTTAAGAACAGCTGACAGAATGAATTAATAAATTCATTCATTCATTTATCAAAAAAAAAAAATCAAAATTGCAAAAAGGAGAATACTTCACGAAGATCAATAAAAGCAAAAATATTTAAGAAGTAGCTCTGCATCAACTGTCAGACGAACACGTGAAGATGGTCCCTTCCTATTTTTCTGTGGTGACGGATGGGCTGATGATGAGAGGGATTTCCCGGGAAGCACCGAGCATGGCAAGCCACAGCGACAGCCAGACGACAGCCGCTGTACAGTAGCTTCAGTGGAGCAGCTGGTCTTGCTTCTTCAGAATCTTCTGAATCCAGGCTCAGACAAGGCCTATCTGAGGCCACAGAGGAGACACACAGCATGTGTTCTCTGGTCTTGTTGCATTCAGTGACAGGCTGCAGAGTTGGGATACATGGAGCCGAAAAGTCTGCAAAAGTCAAAATGTTAACTACAAAAATAATTACAAGATTAATGATTATTTGTATAGCAAATAGTGGGCTTTACTTGTGGCTTTTAGAGGTCTTCTTTGCAGTCTTTCCTGTCAGCTCAAAGTTCATTATGGAGCTTTCTTCAGCTCTCAGTAAAAAGGGAATAAGAAAAAGCAACACCCATAGCTAGCCGAGAGAGCCCAAAGAGAGAAGAGCCAGCGTGTAGGGTACATTTTCATAGTTCATTGTCTTTTCTGGGATTCTAGGATTATATGACAGTGCAGGACATTTAAAATAACAAATGATAACTCAAATCATAATTAAATCATAGTGGTTAACATCAAATACTGTACACACATGTGGTATGGGCATTACCTTGTCATTGTGTTAAACGTTATTATCAAAACTCATCAGATCGCAGAGGTTTTAAAATATCAAAGTGTGTTCTGAATAAAATAAAGGAGGAGAGGAGCAGGGCAATACACTCAAAAAGGAGTGTTTGTCATTCTCCACAATGTGCGGCCTTGGAGAGGTCTAATGGTTCATCTGTGTGGAAGTAGTCTCTGTCTGAAGCGCAAACAAAGTCATCACTATTTCAAAGTTGGTTGGATGAGATGAATCAGGTTTGCTCCTCGTCTTTCTTGACATTCTTCCTACTTTGTGTTTGTCTGTGTGTGTCTCTGTGAACTCCAACACAGGCACAGAAAGGCTTTTGATTAAAGCGTCACAATGTTAATAAAAGAAATTAGCTTCTTCGTGTATTCCTTTGTGCCGTCCGCTACAACAGGCTCACTTCATTGTACGCCCAGAGACCTAGAGAGGTATAAGTCACTCCTGTGCTCGATTAAAATTAACTGGCTCTAGGTTTTCTAAAGACTACGGTATCGGGTCCCTGTTTGTAATCCAGGCCTTCAACAACAGCCAAAGCTGACATGTATCTTCATGTTTCCCTTTAGTAGTTTTGTAGGTACTCTCTATTCATGTATTTTTGTATATTCTAATGAACTTACAGTGCTGTTTAACAGAAACTGGTGCTGAGGACTAAGGTTTTCAGCATATGAGGTAGCTTGGTCAGTTTGCTAGACAGTTAAGGGCCACGGTGCAGTGATTCTTTGTTTTCGACCTTTGTTACCATTGTGATGTTATTATGAGGCAGCTTGCGTGGTAAGGCAGCTGAGGACAAAGTTGAATGTCATCCTGCCCAGCAGGTATCCACGCAGGGTAGCAGAATGCTGCTTAAGCTCTGCTGCTCTTTATGCTAACCCGCCTGTCCCTCTGCTCTCCTCCCCTACAGCGCTGACAGGAAGCCAAGCCAAGTCCCAAGCCCCTATCCAAGGCCTTCGCAGAGTCACGGCCGGCGGGACACGACACCGGAGAGCAGCCACCGAGGAGACCTACTGGGCTTACTCAGGTGAGTTTCCGTGTCTGTACTTTTTTCTCTCACAAGCCAGTCTTTCCAATGTGGAAATTGTGGCGAAGCCTCAAATGTTTAAGCAGGGTTTCCACACACAGAATTAGGAAAGCCTGACCTTTTTAGCACTGAAAAAAAGCTGAAAAATGACAAGAAAAGCTACATATCTGGGGAAATTATTGCTCCATTTGCATATTTATCTCTTGCCTAAAATGCTGTCAGTAATACTGAAACAGCTGGCAGCTATAAGGGCTTAGTTCAACTTCAATTATTGATTGGTATAGTATTTTAAATGGGAGACTATTAGGAGGCTCTGGACCATGGTTGCCAAGTATGTTTTATTATAAGCAACAAATAGTAGCAGTAGCTGGTTGAGTTTTTTGAGGGGGCTTTTATCTCAGTCTCTCCTTTGGGCCTGCTCTGATGTCTCCTGTTTCCCTGGTTAACAAAGCGAAAAAATCATGTTGCAGGATCCGTCTTTACGCAGGTGATAATGCAGTACCTGATGACTAATGATATCACTGAAGTCCCTAGTATTGGGTTATATTACTTTGTTACTGTTTAAAGCAATATATCAGTTACCCCAACAATGTTCACCGATACACTTTGTCAGTTCATTATGTGCAACGTCATGGTCAATACTTATAGTGTGCGCGCAGTATAAGTTGATCAAGTGGCCTCTCACTCACACATTAGGGAGAGTCAAGTGCTTGGGCTTCTTTTTCAAAGCCAAGTCGCTTCTCTGTTTTAGACCTGGTAGACTTGTTTTTCCTGTGAGCTCTAGCAACGCTGCTCCAGACACAGACAGAATATGGTGACCTACTGAATACACCCCAAGACACATTCACATTGGGTTAGGTAGTTATGCATGTGGAGCATCGCCCCTCTGATAACAGTCTTTCGGTCGCTGAACGTTTCCAAGCAACTCCTTATATGTCATCCCAGAACTGGGATGTCTGTGGAGTTCTAATACCTCAGAACAATAAAAGAGTCACGGAACCTGCATGCCACAGGGGAAAGCTCTACAGGAGTTTATTAACATGGTTCTAAAATTGAATTAAAAAAAAAAATCAAAAGCAATCTCACTAATTACAACAAAACAATAGTCACTATCAGCCCAAAACCATCATCCAATATTTTAAAGCGACAATGTCATGGTTGACACAGTCATGTGGGGTTATATGTATTCATATATACATGAGAGAGTTAGACTTGAAGACACAAAATATTTTTTCTCATTGAGACCAAAAGGAGCAAAGGTTTTAAGCAAAAAACAAAGAAAAGAAATATATATATAATAATGTAATAATTTGAAATGCTAAAATGTTCTTAAAAGAATGTCTGTAAGGGCCCAAATTATTGTACTCTTAAAGTCTTAAAAACTTATTTTAAAAAGTCTGGGCATTATTTCTCCCACCTGCAGATACATTTTTAAACAGGCCTGTATTTGAGACATTTACTCTTAATGCAAACTCAAATGGTCCTTCCTCCGAGTTTCTCTTTTCTAAAAAAAAAAAAACATGATTTTCTACTAAATCAGAGCAGTTTCTACCACTTCCAGCTTTTTAAAATCTCTGTTAAGAAAACTCAACTTTTCCTCTGTCAAATTGAAGGACTAAGGATTTTACTGGCTTTATGGGGGATTGTTGCAGTTTAAAAAAAGCCTGATTTCACAGAAGCTGAAGTTTGTCATTTGATGGTTTTTGTTTGCATTTCCACTGCAAAACAGTTTATTCTGCTGTCATGAAGATCATGAACATTGGGGAATTGCCTTGCATGGTCTTTACCAATCAATATTTGCTGGGACGCGAGATGTTTGTGTTGCTCATGTCTTCATCTCCACAACCAGAAAGCAGGAAGTAAGGCTAAGTGTTTTGCAAAAAAGGGCTATGATTGGTGAAGACTAGACAGTTGGTCAAATTTGTGGAAAAGTTGCATGATTAGACAAATTACAAGTTCATATAGAATTCATGGGCAGTGCTTGGATGTTAATTGTTGCAATCATGAAATTGCAACTTCCTGGAAGGACTGATCAAAAAACCTTGCTCAAAGTGAATAATCTCCTCTTTTCCTTGGAAGCCTTTAACTTGTAACATCTGTGTTTCACATTTAACTGTGTAGTTTAATCGATAGTATCTAACTGTAGCAGTTGGAGGGGATTAATGGCCAGCTTTTATTTTATTGTGCCAGCCAGTCCTCCAACTATCACAAAAGACTATTCACCATTAGTGAATACCAGCTTTCAGTTCAGAATGTACAGAAGGTTTAAAGCCCCTGGTTTAGGGTAACAGAGATTTCAGTGTGCGGAAGGCTTCACAAGAACAGTAAGACAACGTTGTGTGATTTAGAGCATACTGTGTGTGGGTGTGTGTGTTTTAGACTGAAAGCATTTATGTGCCACTGTCAATGCAATATGTTTGCCTTTCCTCTTTCTGTCGCTCGCCCGTCTCTTGTTTCTTACTCTCTCAGCTGCTCTTCTCCTCATCTCTACTCGGTGCTCTTCTGGCCTCGAGGCGTCTCCGGGCCTTTTTTTTTTTTTTTTATTTTACCAGTGCTTCAGAAGAGAAAAAAGGCACTTCCGCTGTCCTTTTAGAGCCTTTAGTTTTTCAGAGGGGCAGCATTAATCTTTCACCATGCAAGCGACGCAAGCCCCAGGCCACAAATGATCTTTTAGTTTATTTATTTCAATATTTCCGCTGGCTCGTCTAACCCTAATTGGTCGCCCGTCGTGCCTTCAAGAGCGCAGGAGCTCGTGGGTAAAAACAGAGCCAGTGACAGTTTCACTTAGCGATGCCGCTGCTGATGCTAAGATCTACCGATGCTTTCCTGCTGTCCCCCCACAATGTTTGATCGCAGCTCTTACATAAGACGCTGATGTAATGGTGGCAAGGATCCAGGCAAGTGAGGAAAACAATAGAGGCACAGCAGGCTGACATACTGGTGGATGTTTTATTTTGATGTCACTGTAAGAGCCACAGGGAGTAAAAGTTCTATAAAATGTTGGCTGGTATTACATAAGGATGGCACAAGACTGTCCTCGTCACTGTCATGTGGAGACTGTGGACAAACACATACATGTTAGCAACGTATTAAAACAAGCGGCAACTTGTAACTTGTATTTTTGTTTTTTAAAGTAATCTAATAGAAAGAGCAAAGTGAGTTCAACTTGGTCAAATTACATGAAAAGTCCTTTACATTCCTACATTCACTTCCATTATAGATGTTCGCTCACCTCTGATGACTTCTCCAAAGTTTCCTAAACTTCCATCTCTACTAATTAGCTTGCTCTAATCGTGTCCTCCAGAGGTCTGACAAACTCCATTCAGGACCTCGGGGGCCCATGGCTGTTCTGCCCTCTGCCTGATCCGAACGGCTGATTAAAACCCAGCACAATGCCGAAAAATCAAGTTATCTGGGGACGGCCCCATACCTCCAGAACCACTGAGACAAAGATACAGAAAAGTGACAAGTATTCACACTGTCCCCCTGTGCCTGGAGTTACCACCAGTGTGGTATCAGGAAGTGATTATAGGCTTAGTTCATTTGGGATAATAAAAACTGTTTTAATTATTTTTTAAAGCGGTGGATGATGTAGAAAATTATCATGTTCAAAAGTAGTATATTGTGCTTTCATTTCATAGTTTTGGCAATACAGTGAACCCTCGCTATAACGCGGTTCACTTTTCACGGTCTCGCTGCTTCACGGATTTGCATCATGCATTGTGTTCTGCATTCTGATTGGCTAAACAGTCTCTCCGCGTCTTCTCTACCTGTGTGTCAATAACGTTATGGTTTAATATGTACACGTACGTAAAACCGCTTGCCAAATTGAAGAAAAAAGAGCGACAACAACTACAGATAACTATGTTCTTCTCTCCAAAAAACACACCTGCACCGCAGGCTTTAGAAGAAAAAAACGCCACAGAGCGGAGTCAGGATGCAGCGGCTCAGTCAGAAGAGCAGTGAAATACTGTACTGTACACGTGAGTCACTATTTGTCCGACTGTACTTTGTATTTTTTTTCATAATCATTTTTCATTTTCTCCCGTTCCAATCCGTCACGGTGGGCGGTGCTGATCCCCGCAATATTAACCCTTCAGTTCGTATTGATGATTAAAATTATTATTTATTTATTTATTTATTTATAACTATATTATTTTACAGTACAGTACAGTAGTTATTTGTAAAAAAACAATAACAACAACAACAAACGTTTATACAGTACTTTTATTTGTTAAACAAATGCTTGGGCCTGTAAAAAGGTTTTGTTCCTTGCTTTCAATGTTTTATGGAGTATTTCATTGTATAATAACTGTAAAAAAAAAAATAAAGGTTTCTACTTCACGGATTTCACCTATCGCGGGTTCTTTTTGGAACGTAACCCCCGCGATAAACGAGGGTTCACTGTATAACAATTTAATTTAAGGTGATCTGTACCTGCAACACATTCTCACCCCAACTTGTCATGTACAGCAGCTTGGTCAGTGGCTCTGAGCTTCCAACCTTGATGCTCGACTTACCCCTCTTGCATCAGTTTTGCACATGCATGTCTCCACAGTCAATTTACACTGATAAATATGCAACATCCAGTTAGATTTTCAAAATAAATCTTCCTGAGAAATATTTCACACGTTATGAGTTTTGGACTGCAAACATTGTGAGTCACAGTTTGGTTAGCTTTAAGGATCAAAACAACTTTGTTAGGTTACAGAAAGAGCACGCTTTGGTGTAGTCAACATCTCACTCTTCGACCTTGTAATTTGGCACCTCAAGAATTGGCACCATAGAGGGATACCTGAGGCAGAGGGCCACTGACCAAGCTGCCGTATTTGACCCGTTGCAAGTAAGTGCTGGGGAAAAAATATGATTCTCCCAGGACATTATGTCTCCATACAATTGGAGGTCATAGTCTTGTCTGGATAAGGATCGTAATGATTGCTAGACCAGCAATCTTCTCACGGTATCTGCAACCTAGATACTCAAAGCTACTCTAGATATGTCTACAGAAAAGATGACAGATGAACCAAGCCGAGGCTAACTGTTTGCGCAAGCCTCGTAAAGAGGCCTCCTTACGAGGTTTACGCAAACAGTTAGCTTAGCCTTGGCTTGGTTCGTCATCAGAAATAGCAGCTGAGGCTCAGATTTGTAATACTTTAATATTGTTCAATCATCCAACTACTCAAAGCACTCTACAACACACAGCGATCATACACTGCTGGCAGAGGCTACCATTCACACACACACAAACACACACACACACACACACACATACATATGACAACTGATAACAATGCACTCCTGTACAGTGGGTTCTAGCCTTAACTTTTAAAGGTCAGTGTGAACACTGAATACCAGAAAGTCTAGGCCTGGCTTGGCTAGACTTGAGCAAATCTGGACAGTCAGTATCTAAAGCTAATCATACAAAATGCTAATTCATATTCTAGTACATATATACCAATTATAATACTAATTAAGATTTATTGGTGCAGTAGCGATCCTGTCATTTACTAATTATTGATATAACATTATGGTGCAATAAAGTGACAGTGTAATCAGATGAGTCAGAATTATTGTTATGTGAATATAACTTAAAATATATCAACTGAAAGTCATTATGAGTCTCCAAACAAAGCCTTTTCTTCAGATATGCAACATAAATGTTACAATACACTATATAACCCATACTGTGATATGTGTGCTCCATTCCACATAATTACAAATGATGTGCCATATAGTTTTAAGAGGCAGTCTTTTGCAGCAGGCTGACTGTAACACTTGGAGGTCAAATTAATTGACTTTTACTCCCTGGCTGCTGGACAATTGAAATATGAGAGTGCCTGTTTCGAAAGACAACTTGACTAGAAATTAATTTTCAGACCTGCACAATGTCAAGGCTTGCTATTGACAGGAGGGGCAAACCTAATTTGCGTGCTCCTTGTTGAGCTGTTTTACTATTCACCACCAGCCACCATCAGAGGAGCTCTCAGGCCTTTGTGCTGCAGCCTTGAAGTGGGTAAATGAAGATGGAAATTGATGATATGTTGAAGAGTCATTTTACTCACAAGGGAAAGCAATTTTACAAGCCCAACAGTAAGTGGTGTTGTCTTCACATCTGAAAATTGGAGCTCCTATGTAAGAGCATTTAAACCACCAATTAGATCAAACCACCTGATAATTGTTTAGTTTGAATATTTGTACGGTTTCAAATTTTTTGTCTATCAATTATAATTTGAATTGTACACATAACATATGGTGTGCCATGGTGCACATACCTCAGCTTTGCAACCACCTCCACTTCAGCTGCCCCAACAAAATCTCTCCAACTCCAGATCCATCTCAGAACACTTCTACTCTCATCACAAGGGTCAAGAACATCAGTCACAAGAGGTACAGCCATGGGAGCCATCTCCAACTCTCTCCTCATCCACTGCATCCCCCACACACCGTCAGTTCCTGTCACTCCACAACGGCACACCCTCCTTATATGGGAGGAAATCATAGAGGGCAATCTTGTCTTCCAACCCTACACTCTTAGAAATAAGGGCTCCAAAAGGGTTCTTCTTCAAGGGCTGAGGTTCTACCTGGAACCATTTGCTTCTAAAAAAACCCTTTCCTGGAGAAACGGTTTTTCAAGGGTTTTTGGTAACACTAACGGTTCCAGTAAGAACTATTTTGATCCAGAGAACCCTTTTTTAGGAGAATGAGTTCTTCAGGGATTGTTGAAAGCATGGGTATAAGATCCTGTATGGGTTCTTTGTAGAATCTCTCATGGGGGGTTATGAGTAGAACCTTACACACACAGTTCTAGGTATAACCATTTATGTTGGGTTCTAGGTAGAACCCTCCAAAATGGTTCCAGGTGGAACCTTGATAAAAGGTTCTACCTGGAGCCAAAAAGGGTTCTCCTATGAGGACAAGCCGAAGAACGTTATATGGTTCTACTTAGAACTTTTATTTGTAAGAGTGTAATGCAGTTCATGTGCAGATTTATATAAACATCTACTGAATGCTAGTTCATTGTCCCGCCTCTCATTTCAGAAAGTCAGAATCTCAGCTCCCGAATCTGATATTCATCCCATACCAGTCCCACCCCTTTTTTTAGCCACGATACTCAACTAGCTCCTTAGTGGAATACTTGAATACGAATGCCTCTCAAGAAGCCATCCTGAACAGCCTCGCCCCAAGCACACTCTTGGCCTAACTTACATCCTGAAATTGTTTCAAGGGATGTCACACTGCATACCAGCTGCCCATTCCCTCTCTAGATTTCATGCCTTTTCGTTCGTTTCATTTCGAAAATCTGCTCCCCTCCCATCCAGAACCTATTTAACAGCTTTTTATTAAGCCTAGAGACAGGCAGCCAGTGTCCTTCTGCCTCTCAATCCTACATCGAGGAACCCAGTATCCAAGCAGAGTGCTTGCAACTTACTTCCACCATTCTTAGCCTCTGCATCAATTCTCTGCTTAGTCTATACTCGTTCCCCACGGTGAACCTTACTATAGAATTTTAGAACTCTTGCCTTCATCCTCTGAGTCTCTCATATTTTGGAGAAGAGAGTCTGGCCCATGTCGCCATGCATATACAGAAAGTAATATTTTTGTTTAAATTGCCAAGTTAGTCACCAATTTATCAGATAGTTCCAGTTCAAGCCTGGCAACTTAGGTCAAAAACAGATCTAATGCTAATTTTTGGTTTTGCAAAAGAAGGAAGCTATAACATGTTACTAAGACAAGTCACAGAGGATTCTGATGTTCTGACTGTAGGCCCCTCTTATACAGAGAACAAACCCTCACACGGCTCTTGCCACTGTTGACACTCTCTGACAGAAAGTGGGAAAACTGCTGCAGATGCCTATAACAAAGAATCATGTGATTTGTCTTGCTGCAGGAGTGCACCGTTTTTCAAAGGGACTGTATATTAAGAGGACAGCAAGAACATTTTTAACAAGAGGGTCACCATTCACTTTTTCACTGATGACGTAAATCGCTGTTTTATCTGAGGCATGGCAGCTATTAAAAATAAGTTCTGAGTCGTCATATCCCCCAAAAGTTTCCACCTTTTCTTCTTGACCTTTTCACATCACAATTTTGAATTTTACTGCAACTGCTTGAAACTTCAGTTAAATAGAAAAGCTTTTCTTAGAGAAATTTCTAACTGTCAACACATTCAACCTTGCAAAAATGTACCACACATGCAGCCAAATAATTAACTGGATTTGTTTAATAATAGTGCTTTACGCTCTTCATTGAGACTCTAGTTTGAAGTGGAAAATACATTTCAGTCAACTGGATGACTCAGCTAATTCTGATGAAATGCCACTAAATCCCTGTCAGCTCTGGGGCTCCATTCTGTAGCTAAGCATGACCTCTGACTCCATTATGGAGAAGACCAATCTCCCTACAGGAATCTGTACAGCATCTCAGGAAATGAAGAAATGCCATCTCCTTGAAACCTCCTTTACCTTCATTGATCTGCATGTTCGACATGTCATGATCTATAGAGAGCTCTACAAAGGGACTGGAGCTGCAGTCACAGCCAATCCAAAACAGAACATGGTGCATTTGATTTTCAAGTATTTTTTTGCATTGATACAAAGATACAAAACATTGACTTTGTGTTAAACAGATACAGTTGAAACATTATCTGTGTGTCAGACAAATGCCCTCCACTTGTTACACTATGGGCTGCTTCTCTAAAAAGTATGACATTGGCAGAATAATTTTTTAGCAAGATTATCTTCACAAATGAAACCCACTTTCATGATTTTAAGTCCTCCTGTAAAGATGGAACCTACTGCGTTTTTCAAGACATGTAATCATTTACATTTTAGGGCATTTATCAGGCGCTTTTGCCCAAAGCAATTTACAGTAATTCATACATTCATACACTGATGGTGGTGGCTGCCATGCAAGGTGCCGACCAGCACATCAGGATCAGTTTGGGGTTCAGTATCTTGCCCAAGGACACTTCAACATGCAGTAACAAGACACTGGCTCTACCCCTGAGCCACAGCATTGTAGTACAAAACGTAAAAATAAAATATCTGTATGTAGCACTGACATAATTTCAGACATTTAAACCGATAACCCATCCAAAAAAACCTTTAGATTAAGGGACAAGGGAACAGGAAGTGAACTACTGCATTTTAGGACTCTGTGTTGGTGCACTCACATGACAGACTGTGGTACAGTACTGTGAACAAATACAATAGTACAAGTCAATTCATTAGACATGTCTGTGGTGTTTCCAGTCTGTGAATGGTCTATGTCATCTGCCCCGCCTCCTAATCTTGAGTGAACGCATACAAACACTATCTGGCTATCTGGATGTCCAGGCCTCTGTTAGGGATGGAAATTCACCTCATGACATTCACATTTCTCAGTAATTTAACAGATGCCCCAAAGGACAGTAGACATACAGACACATTACATGTTGGTGATCATTTTATTATACAAATTAAATGTAACTCTGATTTGGCAGTGTAAAAATAATTTATAGCAGGCAAGAAAAACAAATAGATATTACAAGCATTAAATACGTGATCAAAGAATGACTGAATAAGTCTTACAAAGCAAGTCCATAGCACCAGTTTCTAAACTGGTTGCAATAGACATAATTTGGTTGTTACTCGACAACTATTCAGGTTCAACAGCCAGACATGATAGATTACGATACACTCTGACCCATGGTACCAAGAAGGGAAAATCTCTGCAGCATGACAAGATGTTATTTTAATGAATTTGAGATGGCTATTTTTCTGTTTCAACATACCAATGCCCCCCATCAAAGAATAAAGATCAATGGAGGTCCATAAACAAACACTGTTTTGCCAGTTTGACTGGCATGTGCAGTGCTCTAACCTTTTCTCTTCCCTTGGCCTTTGCTCAGAATTCAGACTTTTTGCTCTCATACAAAAATAACCAGCAGCAGTCCTGAAATCGATAGCAAATTTTCATGTTAGTGTTTCAACCATGGATTTGGGGGTATGTATATGGTCAGGGATTGATTAAATAATAATAATAATAATAATTATAATAATACAAATTATTATTATTATGAAAATTAACTATTTGTCATAGCAGCAGATCAATGCACATGTTTTTTGGAATGAAATGTTCGACTAACGCATAGGGGTGTAATGTTTTTGGTGTCAACATACTTTAGGCTTTGTCCTGACAATATATGTCATTATATCCATTTGTTATCCTTTGTTTCTATATTCAGTCCACCAATCAATCAAACCGTCACAGTTGCTTGGCTCTGATCGTGAACTTCAACCCATTTAGAGGACAGAGAGGACCGAGAAAGCTGCTCTCAATCAACCTTGTTACCTCTATACTGCTACTGTCATCGCTTAAATGCCCATTGTTGTGTATGTGTGTGCGCACACTCTGATGTTTTTGGATGTGCTTGTTGATTAACTGAATGGCAGCAACCGATTGAGCTGTCCGTGCGAGGTGTGAGGGGTAATGCATTATACAAGTACTCTCTGTGATTGCGTCAGGGCTGCGTGTCTAATGCAGGATCAGCCTGGCTTGCTCTCTGGGAGGAACGTATCACAATGCATCGATTTGATGCCCTCATAGCCATCATAATATTTCCACACCTCTCTGGTAGTCCTTGAGTAGCCTTGGCCTCCATTGAGGACTCAGAGGATAATATCCATCAAGTTTATGTATCAGATAAGCTTGCTCTACAGTCCTGACAAACCTAAAAATAGGTCTGTCATTCAGCTGGACACACTATTCAAGTCAGTTCATGTCTACAAGACCGACCAACAAACCAGTCAGTGCGTGTACATGACCAAACCAGACTTTTAAGATCCATGTAAACATGTTAGTCTGAAATCTTACTAAATCGAATTTCAAAGAGTCAGACCAACACACCCAGATAACGCGGATGAAAGTCAATTTACTCTTTCATGTATACTTAGTCGGACCTGAACTGGCCTCAGCACTCTGTACATGCACCACAGTCCCACTGACCCAGGAGTCGTCTATGGCGTGAATGTGTAGCAAGAAGAACAAAGAACAAAAGAAGAAGACAACGACAAAGGTATTAATACAATATATATCATGTAATGTACAGCGCAAAAAAGTGACGCATGTTTCATCGTTAGCTGTGCAGCCCGTTTGCGTCTTCTTAATTTGTTTGGTATGTGACATAATAGGACAACTAGCTGCAATGGTGCATATCGCCACCTCCTGCAGTGAAGGAGGACATACTTCCGTCAATAAATCTATTCTCCCCTGGTGCTTGTATACTGGGACAATGGCAGTAGTCCAATTAAATGGCCTAATTGAGCTATGACTGTAGCTCAACTTAAGTGTGCATGGGAATGTAGTGACTACTGTCACCAGTAGTTTGCTGTTGCCTGCAAAGAGTTTGGCCCACTTTGATACCCAGCTGGCAAAATTTGGAAACCATCTCTTGTCAGACCTATGTTGAATCATTACACTTCTTTATAGTGTATTGACATATGGTATGTAATCAGCAAGCAGTAGAAGAGATTTAGCTTATATGGTGTATTAGTGATGATGGTGTTTTTTCCGTTCTTGTACAGTCATGAATTTGTAAGGCAAATTTGAATATTACATATTTATATGTTATGTTAGTAGAAACAGAAACATTTTAAACCAATGTTTTCTATTTACTGCATCACCACTCTCACTTTGGGCCCTGAACCTGACACTGAGAAACTCTGAGATAATACATTTGCATGTAAATTTGCATTCAGTTCAGCACACCATATTAAGTAGATGATGCTTTACCGGGTTTGTTAGCTGTTAGTGTGAAAGAACATAATCATAAATCAGTTTCCTAACTGGGGTACAAGAGAAAGAAAAATACGTCTGCCATTGGTATCAAGCCCATGATACTGCATTTGGTGATTTGTTACATCCTTTGTGGCAGGGCTGCAAAAATCTCTGCAAATTGTCCAATATTGAGCAGCATGACTGGAACCTGAGTGTCGAGACAACTATCCTTGAATGCATTCTTTGGTGCACTGAGGCTAGGAATGTACCTCTTTTGTGTGTGTCATTGGGCAAAAGCTGTACTGTAAATGTATTTGTGATTCTGACTCCTGTACACCTTTATATCTGGTTCAAATCAAATTTGTGATATATCACCCCACAATGGGGTTGATGAATGGGACATTTATCGCTGAAACCTTATATTAGCCCAGCCCTCTTTACTACCATGTAGTCTAGAGCTTGGCTGATAATGTTTTTGGGGGGCTGATGCCTATACTGGGAAATAAAAGAAAAAAGTAAATATAGGCTAATATTCTTTTTTCATTATTATTTATTTTATTATTGGTTTATCAGCTTATATGCTCACATACACAGAACATATTCAGGATCAGGCCTTTTTTGCAATAAAATTACAGGTATAAAAAGTTACCGAACATTTGTGAAATGGAGGCAGGATATTTTACAGCTCAACAACAAGCTTCATTTTTCAAAATAACATCAGTGTACTGAAACAGCACGCTTCACTGGAAATCATCCCAAGCACCCTGTTCTCCATTATGTTGTACAACATTTTTTTGATAAATTGGCCAGCTGATATATCGGTTGGGCTCTTACATAATTGTTACAGACAGACACTTGTATCTAAGTCTATTTGTTTAGAGTCTCCTATTCATCAAGGCTGCACAGACTACAGGAAAACTAAATTTACTGTAAAATGTTTCCAGTTTCTAGAGGGTTATATGGCCTAGGTTTCAGTTAGCAGATGCCAAAACTCTAAATTTATAAGCCCAAGAAAAGTAAAACAGAATGACTAAAGTAACAAACAGAAGATAATTCATTGCCAAGAGATGCAAGCATTCAAGGACAATGGTGACTGTACCAGCTCATAAAATCACAGCAATCTCTTTAACTCCGGGGCACAGAGGGGAAATGCTGCTTTAGCTATTGGAGACTGGGGAATCAATATATAAAAAGAAGATGGATAAAATATTGTAAAAAAGCTGTAATTTTAGTGGGGCCTCACGGAAGGTCATTAGCTGCTACAATAAAGGCTTTTAAGGCTTTTTCGTGAGATGAATACCCAGAATTTATTGAAAGTTCCCTTCTTCCTCCCGTACGCATGCAGAACTCCAAGCTCTTCAGTAAAGCACAGCGATGTTTTAAGTGTGTGGTGACATACGTTGTGACAGTAATGTCCTATAATGTACTTTTCAGTATGTTGGCCTGCTTTCTGCCACCATGCACCTCATTTAAGAAGCAGACGGACTTTCAGCCAGTGTGAGTATTTTGACTTGCATTGTTTTCCTTGATGGGAGACAAAATTCCGTGGGGATGGGAACGGTACGATTTAGTAGTTGCCCATGAGCTTTTGAGTTTATGACATCATTATTTGGAAACAAGATCATCCGTAATTCCATTTGAATTGAAAAGTCATGAAACACCATCGTCCGATACATATCACGCGGTATGTTTTCAAAGAATCATCTAATTAATAGGCCTTGAGATGAAATGGTTTGCTCTGGCTATAACTGGTTATAACCGTTTCATTAGCCATTGCCATAATAATTTTATAGTGGCCATGATTTTCTGATTATTTGTGTGGAAAGGTACACACAGATGTGTCAGATGTGACCCCCCACTGCTCCTGGAAGGCGGATTTCAGATGCTGTTATATGCTTCAACAAGCATTATGTGATGGTTCATGGTCATTATGTGGCATCACAATATCATTCCAAACCTTAATATAGACAATACTGTATATCCCTTTGTGCAGCAGTGGGGATATGCAGTGCTGCTGCAAAAGAAATATTGCATGGTGGTGTGTAAGTCACACTCGATTTTAACAGAGAAATAGATCGCAAGTAAAGCCAGACTTAGGAAAAGCTTGAACAGGAAGCTTGAATTGACACCACATGTCATTTCACGTCTTAGTCTCAGCACTAACATTGTGTAAACTTAATCATCAGCACTTACAAAATAAACTCACTAAATATCGAGAAAGGAAATATTTCAATAGAAAAACCTACCTTCTGAATTCTCTGCTTCACTCTTTTACTGAATGACGATGATAATTGTCTTGTTAACTCATTCTTAAACACACAAACTCAACGGACATGAAATAAAACTCACCAAACAGTTGTCTTTCCGCAATCACCTCTGGTTTGATCAAAAATGGATCCTCACTTCACAGAGTAAGATGTGAAAATATTCCAGTTCTACATGCTTTTTTCGCCGGCTGCTGGACACCCTCCCGCTGCTCTGTCGCTTCATGCCTCTGCTGTATTCCCTTCCAACTGAAATCTATCGATTTAGGATGGCTGTGTTCTGTCCCAGTCAAGTGACCAGCCGTTTTCACAGGGAGATGGCTGAACCTGGTTGAGATAGTTCCCCATAGCCAAGTTGACTCACCTGTCATCAAATGTCACGGTCCTGGCAGACTCCCTGATCTTAAGTTTATGTAACATGAAAAGATTCTTTTTATTTTTTATTTTAACGTCACATTTAAAGTCAAACACTGTTGATTCTTGGTCAAAAACAAGATGCAAACCCTGGTCTCCAGGTCTCAAGTCTCAAGTGAATGAACCATCTCAACCTGCCCATACAGGGACTTTTCTCACTCTTTATACTGCCGCACTAGAGGGGCAACGACAGTGTCAAGCTCATAACTGTAGGGCTACTGACCAGGCAGCTGTATTTGACGAGGGAGTGACAACTGGCTGTAACTTGTTATGTGTATGTGTCCCAGTTCAGGATACCAGTTATCTTTGTGGTTAAAATGAAACCCTAAAAATACAGGCTTTTTGTTTTGGACATGTGGTACACAGAAAAACAATCCTGGGATTTGAGCGACGGAAACATCCTGTTTGATATGTTTATGCTGTCTAGTCTCTTTGACTGTCTGCGTAGCCCTCAGTCACTGCTGTGACTAGTAGGTCTACCCATTCATAGACTCACTCTCCGGAGAACAACGCCTGTCAATTCCAGTCCCAATACTAGTTCTAAGTTAATGCGGGCAAATTAAAGCGGATCTACCTGCCTTTAGGCCTCACAGCTCCCGTCCTTTGACTTAAGCGTAAGTTATGCTTCCGCGTTGACACAACGCAACAGACCCATTACGTCCTTGCGGACCCCCCTTGCGTCCACCGCAAGGGCCTGATGTGCACCTCCCAAAAATCCTAGACATGCATCGAGGCGACGCAAACACCAACGCAGTGGCATTGGCTGTGATTGGTCCGCTAACTACATCCGCTGGAGACCGGTTTTCCGCTCTCCTTTGTCGTCTTTGTTGCGCCCTTATTTGCAATTGAAGTATTTCTTCCTCGGCTTCAATAATTTGGAGCTCCAACGCCAGTCTCTCTGTCTCGGTCTCCATCGTTCACTGTGACTAGGAGAAAAGCCGGAAGGTAAAAAAATAGGCTGAGGCTAACGACGATATACATCACAAGAGTCTCGGTCGGTTGGTCAGTCTTTACAAAAAAACATAGCGCCCTCTACCGGTGTGGCATTTTGACACGTAAACCCCACGCAGAAACATCACGGTCTCATGACTGCGTCCAAGCAACTGCGTGGCCATTGCGTGATCATGAGCACTACGCGGAACCATAACCCGACGCTTTACCCTTACCCTGGATGCTTTTGCACATAAACCTAATCCATTTGTAAATATAATTCTCTTCTATAAATGATATATTCTTTTCTATCATGGTCCCACCCTCCGTCACTTTTTTTGTTTCCTCCATCTGTGCTAATAAATTCACTGGCAGTGGGCCACAGTGAAACATTAGGTGAGAACATGGGGAAGAAAGGCTGACAGGGGGTGAACACCAATGAGACAATGTGAAAATAAGAACTGAAGGGGTGAAAACCTGTCAACGGCAAGTGAGGATCTTTTAATTGATTGTGATGTGTTTGGGACTGACTTCTGACTCAGACCTACATTTTAATTCTTCCACAGAAATAGCTGTTCCTTATTGTAGAATCTACAACTTAAGAAGGTTTGTTAATACCCAGTTGTATTGAAGTGTGCTGCCAATGTCTTTCTGTTTAACCTCTATTAGTGTCGCTGATTACATGTTAACAATGGCTTGCTTTGCAATTAGCTGTTTATTTTGGTTTAGATTTCTGTTCATACAAAATAGCACATATTTCATAGATATTGGCATGTTTACACGTAATTTGCATATTCATTCATAAAATAGGTAATGAAGAAACTTCATGGTGATATTCAGTAGTTCCTTAATGACCTGAAGTCTGATGCATGGGTTTTACATTACATATCTTTAGAGGCCGTTTTCTCAGAACAAGTTTTTTCTCAGACTCAGACAGGATTCTCCACTTCAGGGGCACTTACATACAACAAACTATCCAGTTATGATTGATTGATTTATAGAACATTTTATTCGTAAAATTCATGGCAAAAGTGGATTTTTTTTGTGGCTGAGACCCCCTCTGTAAAGATCTTTGACTTTATTATGACAGTGACATGAATTAAGAATGATCCCGGCCATATCAAAGGTTCAGGTTCTGTTATGATGATTATGAAATTAAGGGCATACTTAATTAGATACCTGAGTTACACATTCAAACAAACATTTACACAAATTGTGTAATCCAAACAATAACTGTGTTCATGTATCAGCTGGGTTGGTTTCATGGTAATCTACTATGCTCAAAATCTTTTGACAGCAGAAGCAGTCATATGAACATAGAGCTACACTACATACATCCGCTTCCTGTGGAGTCAACCAGCTGGAATACGGACAGCGCCTCTCTGAGCATGTGGTGGTCACACGGGGTATTAAGTAAAATCCTGTCATCAGGACAACCTGAGAAAATAGACTCAACAATTAACTGTCTTTGTCTACTTCACCACCACAAGCAATTTTTTTCTTTTTTTGTTTTTTTTGGCCTTTCTATGGCTTTATTGATAGTACAGGCTCAAATTATGACAGGAAACAGGATGGGACTCAAACCCGGGGGCGCTGCAGCGAGGAAAAAGCCTCTACATGGGATGCCCGCTCTACCAACTGAGCTAAAAAACGCCCCACCACAGACAGTTTTCACTATGTTAGAAGTATGGTGCTAAACTCATACAATTGTATTCTTCTCCTGCATTCATAAATCTTTGGAGTCACTATGAAAGGGTTGCATATTAATTAGGGTGGGCATAATATAAATGGAAGATGTACTTAGTAGAGATGGTTAGATACATTTGTGTGCTGCATTTACCTAGTTTCACAATTGTCTCTTAGCTCTTGACTGTTTGTGTGTGTGCGTGTGTGTGTGTAGTTTAATAAGTATGCTGCGAATGCCTCCCTCCCAGTCTGCAGCTATAATGGAATGACCCAGCACTGCTGAAAGCACACTCCACTAAAACGGGGCTCTGTGCACATCTGCCACTGTAGCCTTGCCACATAATTGTTCAATTTACTGTACAGCCAATATCCCTGTGCTGTAATTGAATATGACTTTGTCCTGTTTGAGTAATCTCTTCGTTTCATGACCCCTTTACTGGAGAGAGAGAGAGAGAGAAAGAGAGAGAGAGAGACAGACGGACAGACAGACTGGGGGAAACAGAGAGAGAGAAAGGTGAGAGTGAGAGGTGAGTTAAAGGCGTCTTGCATAGATAAAGCATGTAGGTCACATTGAGCTTCCAGGCATCTGGCAATGAGAATTTTACCGTTGACGTCGTCGCTTGGCTACACAACCATCAGAGAAAAAGAGGGAGAATATTTTTTATTGCATCAAGGGAGACGCAAACTCAAAGCTACTTATAATCACTGAAAAGATTTACAGTATGATTTCAGCCCTAGTTGATTTGGTATCTGTAACACGGGTTACTGGCAACTGTTATCGGTTGCGGCATCTGCATTTTTTTATACAGGTCCCAGAGTTTTGTTTTGTTTCAGCAGAAGTTACTTAGTCCGGCTGTGTGCCAACAGGATTAACTGTGTCATGTCATGTTTTAATAAAGAGGGGGGAAGTTCTCCTGACACTGTCTTCTGTCCAGTACATGCATGTGTCAGTTCTATAATGTAAATAGGCTGAATGGCCATTGCTGAAAAAGTCATTGACAGTGTTTAAACGGTCTGGAGCATATGGTCTAAAGCACAGCGCACTAGTGCATTTTTAGGGCATGTCCATTTTGCGAGCTAAACAGTGGATAATCTGGGCTCAAATGACACAAAGAGGTGGTTGTTAGACTCTGAATTAGTTATGTGTGTGTTTTGGGCAGAACATAAATCAAACCAATCCGAGTGTTGTCTCCCATTCACTTTAAGAGACCTTAGTAAAACTGAGCTCCTCTTCATCCCGGGGAAAGACTACCCTCGCATGGACCTGTCAGTCACTGTTGAGGATGTCATAGTATCGCCATCGTCAACGGCGAGGAACCTGGGTGTAATCCTTGACAATCGACTGTCCTGGGCCCCCAGCATCACTGCGCGGCCCGATCCTGCAGATTTGCCCTCTATAACATCCGCAGGATCCGGTCATTCCTCACAAAAGACGCAATGCAACTCCTGGTCCAAGAGCTGGTCATCTCCTGTCTGGCCTACTGTAACTCCCTCTGGGCTGGACTCCCAGCCTCTGTGATTAAACCATTGCAGTCCATCCAGAACGCTGCAGCGCGCCTCGTTTACAATCTTCCCAAATTCTCCCATGTGACCCCCCTCTTCCGTGACCTCCACTGGCTTCCTGTTGGGGCCTGCATCCGATTCAAGACGATGTTGCTGGCCTTCAAGGCCATCAACAGAACTGCAGCCATCTACCTCCAAACACTGGTCAGACCACACGCCCCAGCAAGAGCACTTTGCTCATCTACATCAGCTGGCCGACTGGTACCGCCATCGCTGAGAGCAAACAAAGCCCGCTCAGTGACCTCCCGACCAATGTCAGGACAGCAGAATCATTCAATCATCATCAATCATTTTAACACTTCAATCATAGCACTTATGATGCTTATGTGCCGAGGTGTTTTTTTCCTAATCCCACACTGTGCTCCCCCCTACAGGAGCCTAGTTTGGAGTTGCCTTTTTTTTTTTCCCTCTCCGTCCCTGTTGTTCTCCTTTTCCTCTAAGTAAACGGGGCGCTGCTCGCGGCTGACCCACGGTTCTTCCCACTCCTGTCCTCCCCACGTACTGTCTGTTTTTTTGTGTTTCTTGGATGGGTTGTAACTGAAATGGAATTTCCCTGTAAAGGGATTAATAAAGTATACTTCTTCTTCTTCTTATGCTCTTGAAGAATCTCTGACAAATAGCAGTTTTGATCCTCAGGTGAGGGCTTGACAATCATTTCTATATTTCGTTTTACTCCATTGACGGTGATATGTCGTGGTTTCTCTCGTGACAAATGTAGTTATTGTAAGTCGGTTTAGACAAAAGCATCTGATAAATGCCCTAAATGTAAATGTAAATGTAAGAGCCAGGTGAACCAGGACCTGAGACATATTAAACAGTAGCAGTCCAGGGATGGCAGATAGGGATGTGGTCCTCGGCTGCTCGACCCTCTGCCCCCCCAACCACCTGTCCCATCAGCAACTCTGTCTGGTGATCAGTTTAGACTTGGATGGCAGGGTGTTTTGGGTTCGGGTTGTTTTAAAGGTAGCTACACCAAGGTTTACCTATGTTGAGTGGTACAATACCCTATTAATATAAGCAGAAACCAAATTAGCATTTGAATCGCTTTACCCCAAATACACATTTAAAAGGACTGACCCGGCAACTTTCATTCAACAAAATAAAATATTTTACTGCTGCTTTATTTAGATTAGATGTAACAAATAAATGTGCAAATAATATTCAGCCCTTCTTCACAGAATACAAACACAAATAAAACAAATATATACCTTTAAAATAAAATTAGCTTGGTAAACAGTTGAAAACAAAAATATTGTTTACCAAAAGTAGCAAATAATAACAAACAGTATGAGAAATGAAGTAACTGATATCAAAATATACCTTAAATTATTGGCTTATATGCCTTCAGAAAAAAACTCCTTATTTCTTATACTCTTATTTCTTATGCCTCAAGACATTAATCACTACAATATCAACGTCTCAGACGCATCTACAACATTAATTACTTAGACAATAAACACAGTGGGCCCACACACACACACACACATACACACACTCAAAACAAAAACGTGGTAATCAAATAAAACAAATGACAATAAAGGCACAGTCTGTATTTTTTCACTGTTTACCTTACTGTTCCTTTTGACTTATCTTCCAAATATTTACAATCACTCAATAATGATTAATTTGTCTCAATCTCTGAGTTAACCATTTTTCCTCTTTATTAAACCAAACTTTTAGTTTAGATGTCTTACTGATTTATTACTACTCTTAATAGGAACTAACTTATTTTAATCCCTGACTTCTAAACCCGGGCTACACACGCTAACTTCTGGTATCTGCCCAGACACTAATTAGCCTCACTTGCGTGCTCCAAGCTTACATCCAGCTTGCTTCCTCGGCGTGGATTAAAGGCGTTGCAGCGTCCTGCGGTGGCTGTTCAAACAGCAGAGTCGACAATCACAGAAAACGGGTCAAAGCTGGTGTTTCTGAGGGGAAATCTTCCTTCTGCAGGGATAATAGAGAGGTTGCACAGCCCTTCTCTTGACCCGGAATATGTTTGGTAAACACGGGGCAGTTTTGGCTCGTCCACAGCGAGGTCAAAGACTGCGGCCTAGGGGAGTAAAATCCAAACGTTCGTGTGATCCGTTTGAGTAACAGTTGCACAGATGAAAGCTGATGCTTCCAGCAATACGTAACGATGGCACTGCCTTGAAATGGGCGTGCAGCTGTTTTTACCTCCTCCGTGTATCCGATCGCTGCGCAAGAGACAATGTGTTCAGGTGCGCTCTCAGACAATGGGAGATGGGAGTTTTCAAACCTGGGGGGACTGTGACAATCAGTCACCACAGACTGGACATTAGGGTCTGTGCTCTTTCCTTTGCTCACCAGGCTTTGTTAGTGCAAGGAGGCCGCATTTAAAAGGATAGTTCAGGTTTTTTGAAGTGGGGTCATATAAAGTACATATCTATAGTCGCTCTGTTCCCTACCGTAATTGCAGATCAGCGCAGCCTCAGTTTGGAAAAGCAGAGAGCCGCTCCAGCCCAGACGCTCAGCTTTGTACTGCAGTGAACGGAGACCAGATGCAAAGTGAATTATAACCACCTAAAACAAGGCCCACCTAAAAAAATCTATATTAGTTTAAATGTATGTTGTATAGAGAAAATTCACTCCGCTTTACATCGCTGTCAGACCGCCTGTTCTTTTGGCACTACATTTTCTCAACCATAGAACCTCCGCATTAGCGTAGGGATACGGAGGTTCTACGGTTGAGAAAGATTTTTTTTAGGTGGGCCTTGTTTTAGGTGGTTAAAATTCGCTTTGCATCTGGTCTCCGTTCACTGCAGTACAAAGCTGAGCGTCTGGGCTGGAGCGGCTCTCTGCTTCTCCAGACTGAGGCTGCACTGATCGGCAAGACCGACAGACCGACTTTAGATATGTACTTTATATGACCCCACTTCAAAAAACACAAAATATCTCTTTAAGCTTTGGTCTACAGACAGGCTGCTCTGTTGTCGGAACTATGTTGTGTGAGGTTTCTAACACTACATAACCACCTTGACAGCAGTATAAAAAAAGACAGCCATTGTTTTTTTGTTTTTTATTGTTGCAGTTAAATGTGTTGTTATCCTCTTACTGGAGAGACAAAGAGCTTCATCTTATGTGTCATGGCTAGTTTCAGATGGACGCGGCACCCACCTTTGCACCCTGGCCACGTTGGTCTTAAAGTGAGGTGTGGACTGCTGTATCGATGGCACACTGCAATATCTTGAGGTGATAGAAAGCGACTGTGCTAATCCAATAAAAAGCTGGTCTAAAGTCAGTGGTGCTGTATTCTTCCTGTTATTTAAAGGGCACATTATTCAGATAGTAAGATGCACCTACACAGGCGGGTTCAGAATGCTGGTTAACTCTGATTTAATGATAAGAGAGGCTGTTTGTAGTTATTTTAAGGGTTTTCATGCACGCAGTAATGTCACTGTAACACATATCGTGGCACATTTAATCAGAAAAATAATAAAAGCTGTAATTAAAAACTTGACAGGTCATAGGAAACTCTCCGGAACCTTCTGAAATAAACAATGATCGACAACTCTGATGGAGTTCTGGATTTATCAGGAGGATTTATAGAGCTGCTTCACGGCAAACTTTTTACTGTATGAATCTGGATCATGTGTTTGACCTCCGACGTGTAGAAGAACACAGAACATTAATTAACATGTAACAGAAAAAAAATAATGAGTGAACTTGTAAAGTCAGACATAAATCAGGTAAGGAAATTGTATTTACCTTGTGCTTGTGCTGAGGTTATCATCAGTCAGAGGTAAAAATGTTGTACGTGATTTTTCGCATTTGCAAGTGTTTCCCGGCAATCAAAAGGTCAGCTCCGACTGGAGTTAGGAGTCCATGTGAATGTGAAATGTGATAATGAAAATGTTAGCGTCTAATTTGATCCTCACAGCTTAAGGTGCTAGCATTTTAGCATCAATAAATCATTAGCACATTAATTTTCACACATTAGTGTAATTAGTGTGAACAAAGGAGGCCATTGATGTGCAGACTGGCAGCCTCCGCCACTTCTCTATACTGCTGCATCTCGAACTGGCTGCACTTTGGTGAGAGAAATAATCAGGAAGTGTTAGCATTTATCCAGTAAAAAATCGTCTAGTTAATTATCACTGATGGATTTCATCGAGCAAATCTTGTTGCTTTTCTATAAAGCATTGTAGTCATTCAGCAGAGACAGGGACTGAAGTCTTACTGAATTTTCTTCTTCTTAAAAGTAAAATGTTAATGAATCTGTTTTTCCAGATTTGCATGCAAATACACTCTAGATATACTTTTGCAGGTGTAGAAAGTAGTTCCTTCAGAATGTTTCTTTCGTTTAAATGAGAGAGTGTTCAAGCTTAATTAATGTGTTGTCGTTTGTTGGATTGGTTCTGAGAACAAAAAAAATCAAGATCCTCAGAGCCAGTTAATATTCACTTTTGGACAACCTACAAATGCCCAGTTATCACTGGACAACTGTCTATTTTCAGTGCCAGACATAAGTATAGTTATCTCCATCCTCCGTAGTGGGAGGAGGAGGACCCTTGTCTTAAGTAGGAGTACCACTCAGCCTGTGAAGATGGATGTATAAGGTCATCCGTGGCTTTGGAGGAGCTTTGACAACTCTGAGAAAATTAAAGTAACATCGCTTAAATAATCTCACCTTTAGCAAGGTGACTAATTTATAACAGAAATACACTTTCCCTCCATGTGTACTCAACACTCTTAGCTTCTAAATTTGGGTGCAAATACAAACAAGATATACCCACAAATATACCCCCATGGATAGATGTGAGTATGCAGATGCAACATCGATTGTCATGTTCTGGCTCTGTCCCAGCTTGGAGGAGGGGGAGTCGACGGCTAGCTCACGCTATAGATTCAACAGTTAAAATGTATTAAAGTCTTCTTATGACATTGTTTAGAATTTTTCCTGAAGGGCTAAAGTTACTGAGGTCATGAAGTCATTGCCTTTGCTACCAACCTGGCACGTCATCTGGAAGGAGGCTGCACTGCCCTCAGTCTCCTACTGGATAAGGGACTTTTTATATGACCTGAAGCGTGACAAAATCAAGTATACACCACAAGGCTGTGAAAAGAAATTTGTTTTCATGTGGGGATCTTTTTTTAAAATTTTTCACCTGTACTTGAGAAAAAAAATAATACAATGATTATGTTTCAGGCTCATACACACACCTGGACATGGTTTGTGAAATTCTGCTTCTACTTGACCTGCCGTTACAACTCAGATTCTTCTCCTTTCTTGATTTCACTTAGATTACTAAGTACCTTCAATTAATGGTCTTCATTCTGTCCACTGTCAAACTCATGCGTACCATGATGTACATTCCTTCATCACATTGAACCAATCTAACAAATGGGTGGCAGCAGGGTTAGGGGACGCTTGTTGTGGTTTGGGAAGGGTGTTCTTCCTATAAATATTTAAAATGTGAAATTCTATTAAAATAACTGTGAAATACATGTATTTGCAGAAAAGATGGCATATGGGCTGTGGTGCTGGAGGAGTGGGTGTTTACCAGGCAGACGAGGTCTCATGAAAATGTGTTATGTGGGAAATGTAGGCTCCAATGTATTTGCGCCTTCCCTTGGAACCCAGATATCTCAGCTTACTTTCGTTATGTAAAGTTCATTTTCACGCCGCTGAATCTACTGCCCCTGACACTCTCAGGCAGGGCTTCCTTAACAGCACAAAGGTGCACACCGGGTTTGGCTGAATGCTAAAATGCTCATGGTGGATCCCCCTGCTGTGATTCACTACTTGATTATGAACCTCTACCTTCAGTGAGCTGTGTGACACATGCCTTCTCTTTCTACTATTTTCTGTCACGGTCGGGACTAGTTAAAGTGGGACAGAGAGTGGACTGGTTATAGTGGGACAGAGAGTGGACTGGTCACAGTGGGACAGAGAGTGGACTGGTTATAGTGGGAATGAGAGTGGACTGGTCACAGTGGGACAGAGAGTGGACTGGTTAAAGTGGGACAGAGAGTGGACTGGTTATAGTGGGACAGAGAGTGGACTGGTCACAGTGGGACAGAGAGTGGACTGGTCACAGTGGGACAGAGAGTGGACTGGTCACAATGGGACAGAGAGTGGACTGGTCACAGTGGGACAGAGAGTGGACTGGTCACAGTGGGACAGAGAGTGGACTGGTCACAATGGGACAGAGAGTGGACTGGTCACAGTGGGACAGAGAGTGGACTGGTCACAATGGGACAGAGAGTGGACTGGTCACAATGGGACAGAGAGTGGACTGGTCACAGTGGGACAGAGAGTGGACTGGTCACAGTGGGACAGAATCTGAGAGGACCGGTGAAAACATGCGTTGTGAAGTCAGAGAGTTGAACCAGGGGCAGATTGTTGAGGACGGTGCACAGCGCTCACTGAATGACGTTCAGACAGGTGATTACGTCCCCTGTGTTGCCTAGCAACATAGCGTTCTGTGTGCGTGCTGTGTGTTGTGCAGACGCTGTGCAGCTCTCCTGGCTTTAATAGCTGTTTGTGGCTGCAGCTGCTGTGGACTTGATATTGTTTATACATGTCTGTGATGTCCACGTTGGTGATTGCTTTTGGCAACCACTGCCTTGTCTATAGATCTTTATATTGTTAGTTGTTTGTTTTTGATTTTCTGAGTTTTGTCCCCTTTTCTGGTTGATTGAAGTGAGGCTTTACACTTGAAGGCTGATGTATATTTAGAAACGATAATTAGTGGTATGCACAGGCTGCCAAATCTATCAAATTGAATATATTATTGGTTTGGACAGAAGGGCTCAATGATGTGATACTGTTCCATTTAAGCTGTTGGATTGACAGTTGAATGCTACAGTAGCTTCATGGTGTTCTTTACTAAACAGCAGCATCATATATCACCAGTCCCCTCAAGAAATATTCTACTTCTTTTTTCCATAGTTTAGTTAATAGACACCTCATCATTATTCTATGTAGCTCGACACATAAAACTCATGCATTACTGAAAGTGGATAAGAACCAAAGACCCCAAAACAGCAACAACAACAATAACAGACATGATTGTCAGCTGTATTTTGGCTGAGACCATTTCCATGATGAACACCTCATTCACCTTTTGCTGCCATTATTTTATGTTTGGGGGTTGTGACTGTGACCATAGGACTGTAATAGTTTCTTTGGCGATTAAATGTAGGATCCATAATGAATACATTTTCTTCTTCAGCATTTGATTTCATAGAGGGATTTCTAAAATAAAGACATTGGGTCAAGGTTCAACCTCACAACCAAGATTAGTTCTATTTCCTTTTTAACATCCTCCCAGTACTCCAGGCACATAAATTATGTGACAGATCTTTTTGTTGGCCCCAACTCCTCCAACATAATCCTAAGGATTTTCCATATCAAGCCATTATGAATAGTATTCTGAAATATCTGTTTTTGACCTTCCAATCAAACTCTCTGCAGTTCGGGCTGATTGTTAGTTTATGATGAGACAAGCAAGTTTCATCCTATTGGTTTTCAGAAATTACCTTGTTCAATTCCAATTCCCATCGTCTTTTAATTTTCAAATCCTTATTCTTAAGGTTATGTTGCAGTGCTTGAGTATATTGGAATAATTTCATTCTTAAAATGTTCTCCTTCTCATCTTATAAGGAACCCTTTTAAGTTAGAAGGGCCCCTTAAAGGATTTTTCCATTCATTATGTTTCTGAAGACAATGTCTGACTTTCAGAATTTTGTAATGATCCTGGGCTCAGTTGATGAGCTGGTGAAAGGATTTTAGCAATTTGTCCATCAATTGTGTGGCCAATATACAACAGTCCCCTGATCATTGATTTTTTAAAGCCAAATATCAGTGGCTTTAGGAACTTTTGTTCTCCCAACTTTATTGCAGTCGTGGTTGCAAGATCAAAGATACAATGAACAAATGAACATAATTACAGCATAGCTGTGGATCAGATTTTGTAATTGATGCCTGCTTTCGGTCATGCTAGACACTGCTTATATCTGTCCTGACTGAACGAGAGAGAAAACCCCTGCTTTGACCATTAATGAACTGCCATGGACAAATAAACTATGCCTTATATTGTGCTATTGTACATTGCTTCTTTTTGAAGCAATCAATCCTAACTTCAAATTAAGAAGTTGTCTTAATACTTAAATAAAATTTTAATTTCATGCAATATAGTGAATTCATTGCAGTAGATGCATCTGAAATGAGTACTGCTGTAAATGTTAAACCAGGCTATTCTTAAATTGTTATTATGACTGTCCTTAATAGCAAAGCAAGTCCCTCTGCTGTGAATAATTCTGTAAACACAGTTTCACCCCCCTCGGTGACAGAATCATCCACATCCATGGTAATCTTCTTCGCAGGATTGGAGATCTTCTCTCCCACTAAGTGATGAGGTTAAAAGACAACAAAACATGGCAAATTGTCTAAATTATAAAATATTATGACCTCAAATCAGTCTGAATTACTGACCAGTCAGTCAGTCAAAAAATCAGCAGCTAAATCATCTATTTTGATCTATTTCTTACTCTTTTGATACTCTACCTGAATTATCATTGTGCCGTCTTCAACATGAGATAGCAGGTTTAAAGTTGGAGTTTAAGTTTAATCGGTTGGAGGCTTGTAGAGAGATTTCTAGGAGGGCATTTGAGGGAAAGAGTGACCTAGTCTATGTTATTGGAAGCTACTTGGAAATATGATTATTAGCTTCAAGAAATGGCTCATTAAAAAAACAGCAGAAAGCCTGTGAGGTTGTGAATTGTACTGACCAACCTCGCCAAACAGTGTCGCTGTCTTGTTTGGCCTTGCCTACCTGTGAAAAATAACACTGTCTCACTCCATGGTCAAGTTAGCAATAAAAAACATGCAACTTTCAGAATATGAGAACTAAAACTACTTGGTTAGGTTTAGGAAAACATTGTGGTTTGACTTAAAATAACTACTTCCTGAAAACAGTCACCATTTCCTTTTGGCCTCATGCAGGACTCAAAGCCTGGTCGCCTGTGTTAAAGTCCTACTGATGTTGATATCCTGACTCTTCGTGTCACATTTGTCCTTCACTCTCATCAATTTTGCCCCCTGCTGGTACTGCACATTCATAGGTGTATGTACTTTTTTAGGTCGGGTGATTGGGGTCATTTTCCTGTTGGAAAATAAATGATGGTCCCACTAAGCACAAACGAGATGGGGAAGCATGATGCTTCAGAATGCTGTGGTCACCATGCTGGTTAAGTGTGCCTTGAATTTTGAATAAACTACCAACAGTGTCATCAGCAATGCAGCCCCAAACCATCACACCATCACACCTCCACCTCCATGCTCCATGGTTGGAACCACACATGTAGAAACCATCTGCTCACCTTTTCTGGGCTCTCAGAGACATGGTGGGTGAAACCAAAAATCTCAAATTTGGACTCATCAGACCAAAGTTCCGACTTTCACTGGTCTTATGTCCATTGGTGATGTTTGCTGGCCCAAGCACTTCTCTTCTTGTTGTTGTTCTTCCTCAGTAGTGACTTCTTTGCAGCAATTCGACTATGAAGGCCTGATTCACACAGTCTCCTCTGCACAGTTGATGATGATGTGTCTGCTCTGTGAAGAATTTATGTGGGCTCACATCTGAGGTGCTGTTAATGTGCAGTCTCTGAAGCTGGTAACTCTAATGAACTTGATCTACCTTTCCTGGGGAGGTCCTCATGAGAGCCAGTTTCATCACAGTGTTTTTCCGCGACTG
Organism: Lagodon rhomboides; assembly: GCA_039737535.1. Lineage (NCBI taxonomy): Eukaryota > Metazoa > Chordata > Actinopteri > Spariformes > Sparidae > Lagodon > Lagodon rhomboides. The sequence goes on along the minus strand of CM077785.1, from coordinate 4,474,478 downwards.
CACTTGAGGATACATTTAAGGTTCTTGATATTTTCCAGATTGACTGACCTTCATGTCTTAAAGTTATGATAGACTGCCTTTGCTCTTTACAAAGCTGAGTGGTTCTTGCCATAATATGGATTAGAACAGTCATCGTATAACGCTGTTCCCTGTATAAAACTGTGTACCAACCCCACCTCTGCACAACACAACGGATGGTCTCAAACCCATTAAGAAGGTAAGAAATTCCACTAATTAACCCTTGACAAGGCACACCTGTTAACTGAAAACCATTCCAGGTGATGACCTCATGATCTGATTGAGAGAAAGCCAAGAGTGTGCAAAGGTGGCTACTTTGAGGAATATAAAATATAAATCATATTCTGGTTTGTTTAACACTTTTTTGTTTACTGCATAATTACCATTTATCCATATGTGTTCCTTCATAGTTTGGATGTCTTCAGTAATGATCTGTAATGTAGAAAACAATAAAAACAAAGAAAAACAATTAATGAGAAGGTGTGTCCAAACTTTTGACTGGTACTGTGTACACACACACACACACACACACACACACGCACGCACACATATATATAAATATATTTCAGATTTAGTACACTGTGAACAAGATTTGTGAAAAACAAGTGAATAAAAATATAAATGTAAAATAAAAATAAAATGTACGTAATATATTTTTACTTAAGAAAGTAGTGAACATTAAATAGGTGTATGTATATGAATAAGAAAAGGGCCCAAAACAGTACATACTGCACAAATACAAGTGGGTTTGGTGTAGACTCCATTTTTGGTCAGTGGCAATAATTGAACCCTGCAACTGGCCATTAATCCTGAATGCAATCACAACCTGATATCCTGTATCATTGTCTGAGCTCAAATGGAACCTTGTTACTGGTGGTGGTGTCGGTGGTGACGGGGAATGAGAAAATCACCACATGTGCTGTTGAGAGAGTGAGGTGCTCTTTGACCAGATTGAACTGTTGCTCGGCTCCCTCTGTAATGGATTATGTTGTTTGGTGCTTTTTTCTGCTTTTCCACCTTTGCTGACCTCCATCACTGACCCCACGTATATTCCTGTGGCTAGGGAGGATGGTGCAATCAAGCCCGTCGGATGCTCAACTACCACAACCCCCTTTTCCAGAACCCCCTGCACCCCACCCCCTCCCAACAGCAGCGCCTCCCTGCCACAGACGGAGGTGGATGTATTAGCTGAAAAAGGCCGGCATTTCTGAAACTGATTATGGTTTACTTAGAGCAAGCGGCGTCTACTTTGGGACCATTGTTCATCACTGCGCACTGATAATATCCAGCCACCACACACAGCGATACACTCGAGGGACTGCATGTGTGTGTGTGTTGTGCTTTATCTAATGCCTCCCCCTGCAGCGCTGCGTGTGTGTCGGCCCGAGAAGATCCAGTGCTGCTGTGTATTGGGAATAAGAGTCATTCTCTCCCGTTTGTGAATTAATTTTCTATGAGCTGAGAGTCGGATTTGAACTTAATAGGGACTTAGATGTACACTCCTCCTCCCGATCTCTTTTTATTCCACATCCGTACTGCCGCACATCACTCACAAACTTGTGTGTGTGTGACTGTGTACGCTCATTCCTCGCTCTTTGACTAATAGTAAGCCAGGCTACGCCCTAGGCCTCCTGTCTCATCCATCCAAGTGTGTCTCTGTGTGTAGAAACGTAGTTGTGTGTGTATGTGTGTAGAAATGTGTGTGTGAGTGTGTGTCAGAGATAGCGGACTGGGGCAGGACGCTCTGTCTCATTTATCTGCTGTTGACGTTGAGTGTGATTTCCTCTGCTGAGGGGAAACGATGCCCCTGCTTATTAATTATGCCTGAAATATTAAAAAGACTCCATCAAACATGAATTATTAATTCATTTGGCCCAGATCATCTCGGCTAAAGATTTCCAAGACTTGTCATACATCATCTGACGAGGCCGTGACAACATTGCACAAGTGAGAGGCAGGGTGTTATATCCCTGTAAACACAAGGTGTGTGTGTGTGCGTGTGTGTGTGTGCTGGTTTGGCAGGGAGTGAGAAATTGTGGATGTGTATGTATAATACAGAGTACTATAGATTCACTCTTGGCTGTGCCTTGATTAGCATTTTTCTGGCCAAGGTGATATGTAATACTTTCTCAGAGGAAGTACTTGATGATCTTTCAAATGATTCCTTAAACATATATCTGATTTCTGGCTGCGCTGTGGTGCAGTGGTTGTCTCTCTGTGTCAGCGCTATGTCTGACAGGAGACCTGTCCAGGGGGTAGACTATCTCTCTTCTCTCACTTCTAATGGTTGGACAAGTTATCTGATTTTAAGTTCTGAGTGGAACATGAAATGGAACATATTTTTAAACCTGGGCACTATATTTATATGTTTTGGTGTGTAAATGATTCATACTTCCCATTGGTCCAATAGATTACCTCAGCTGGCAGCCACAACACAGCTGCAAGGGCTGCAGTGTAACGTCCGTTGGGGCAACTCCGACTGTCAAAGTTACGGCCACTGACAGGCCGAGGTTATTATTTACAGTGTCGGACTATATTACAGAAACAATTAAGACTGAGATTGACCTTTTTGTTAAATGATAACATCTTTTTTGTTACCAGAAATACGAGTCTTGTTCAGGGAGAAGTACCGCTCTGAAATCTCAGGAGGTGAGCTGTTGCCTCATCTAAATCATCTAAGACTGCTTGCTGGCTGTCCATCTTGGTAAACTACAAACTCTTCTCTCCATCTCTGAGTCACGTTTCCACCGTCAGCTTCCTGCAACAAGTCACCTCTTATGAGCTTTCAGAGGGATACATTTAAAACATAATGTTACAGGCAGGCCACTAAAATCACACTTGTGTTAACTGACCAGTCATCAGCTGCTGCAGCTCTGACAAAGGCCTGTATGGAAATGATTGACTTCTTGATGCACCTTGAAATTAAAAAAAAATACACACTGTACATTGTCTGTGTAGTGGGTAGTGTATTAGAATTACAAGTAGTCAAGGGTAGTAGTTATTGGTTAGCGTGTGTGTGTGTGTATGTGTGTGTGTGATATGTTTGCAGGCAGCCATGCAGAACGTTCTCCATATATGGTAATCTGTTTGGAGATATGACAGAGATCACGAGAGGTCCTGCCAGAGTGATACTACACTTTTCACACGGAGGGTGAACGGTCTTGTTGCAGAGCCACTTAGTCACAGTTGTTCATGCTCTACAAGGCCTCAATGACAGATAACAGGTTGTACTGTACAGAATGAAATGGAAAATGTTCTTGTACAGAACAAGGCTGAACCTGATGTTATAAGACTTGCACAGACAGGAATAAAAATGAAGTGTTTTTATCACAAAACAGGGTTTGTCCATTTTGAAATATCTCAACCCCCCGAAGTCATTGTTGTACTGTAGATATACTATATGATGAGAACTGATTCTACAAATGCATGAACTATTTCTCCTCTCAAACTGATTCAGAACCTGATTTTGGTGAACAGCTTTTGGATAAATTTGAGGTACTTAGCTACTGGAACTCCTGTTTGTTTTACCCAAAAGTTTATTTAATCAGAGATGAAAATAGTCCCCAGACCTCACTTTGTCCTCCTGATTGAGTGATCTTTGCCCAATTAAAAAAGAATTATGAAACACAGTGATTACTGTTTGGGTATGTGGTTAGTTGATTTCCTGTTTTATGTTGAAAGCTTAAAGCTTAAACTTTCCACTTCCTGTCTTTGTCTGTGTTCCTCCCAGCCTGCTTTACTTTCACAGCTGCCCTTGTTTCCTCTCCTGATTCCTTTGGCTGATGTCTCTCCTGCACTCTCCACCTGTAACTCATCCTCTTGCTGTTTTAGGTTGTATTGAAGTCCGGTCATTAGTTCAGTCTTTTCTGGGTCGTCTGTTTTGTTCCTGTTTATTCTGTGTTTCTTCATCCTGTTTTCTTGTCGCGTTTTACCCACTGCCTGTGTCTTGTGTTATTCTGCTCTGTACTTTGGTTTTGGTTTGTACTTGCTTTAGTTTTATGCTTCTGGATTTCTCCTGTTTTGTTTTGTTGTCTGGCTTTTTGTGTGCATTTTGTTTTGGATTCTGGGTTTTCAACTTTGGACCATCACCATTTTTGCAAAACACTGGCAGAAATATAAATAATGAAACCAGTTTTATCCAACTCAAACTACTTGGTTTGTATTTGGTTAGAATAAATAGTTAAATACTCTAACAGTCTACTGACCGCTCAAAGAGCTTTAGAGCACCTGTCACGTTCATCCATTCACACACACATTCACACACTGATGGCAGAGGCTGCCATGCTAGGTGCTAACTGCTCATCAGGAACAACTTGGATACATGACATACAGTGACAGAGGAAAACGTGGGATTTCATTACCTGGCTGCACTTTTATTGCCTTCATTTGAATATAATTGTCTTAAATATTTAATTAATTAATTCATATAAATATTACTTCTACCATCCCTGCACTCCATAATGTGCTTTACTTTTATTGCAGAAATCTGTATTTCAGACAGAGTAGGGGTTATTCTGTCAGACACCTGACAGAAACAAAGAGCGGGAGTTTGGACCGATGTGAAGCCTCTGATCCCTGCATGGTTTTTCTGATCCGACCTAACTGTCCAGGGTTTTAGCAGCAACACGAAAATCGTATTCCCAGCCGTGCCCCCTTAAGGCAGAGAAGGGCTATGTGTAGTACTTTGAAATAACACATCATTCTCACAGGCTAGGAAAAGAAAATTCTGCTATGACCACTGGAGGATCCTGCTATGATCGCAAGTGAAAATCTCCACTCAAAAAAAAATCAGCCTGGCTTTGGTTTAGAAATAACACTCCGCTGGGAAGGCATGGGAAACACAGATATGTGATATAAGATGGGATAACAATGTATGCCCCAGAAGGGGATCGACAAATACTGTACATTTTATTATTCTTCTTTGGTGTATTGTATTTAAGAGCAGCAGTCATGTAAGTTAAGTGTGACGAGGAAACAGACAGTGCAGTTTTGGCCTTGTTTATAGTAGGAGGGAGGCGATGCTACCATTGGTCTGTGTACCTGTCCAACACTGTGGTCTGGATCAACATATCTGGAATAACTTTTGTCACTCTGCTATTAAATTTGCGGTGGATATTCAAGGTCCCCTGATGATAAATCTTCTTTGAAAACCCTCTCCCTTTTCTCTATATTGCCACCAATATGTCTGCTTCGCTGCCATATTGCTTTATGCTGGTTTCTAAAAAAGCAATGAGATAATCCATCGAGCATTTCCTCCTAGCATTCCTGAGCTTTTCTCTTGCGCCACCCCAAGGTCTAAATGTGAATTTCACAAGATGTCCGATAATCTACTGAGCCATGAGCCAATTGCCATGGAAATTTTGATCATATTAATGCTCCCAAGTAGTTGAACCATTCAGGATTTTCTGACAGAAAACCTACTGTAGCACAAATTGATTTTTTTCAGTGAATATGGATGGTCCCCAGAAGATGATTCACATTGATTTAGTCTTATTGCCACGATTGGTGGCTATGGGGATTAACACTGACCAAAGAATGAATACTTTGTTGAAGCTTCTTGTTATTCCTGGTCAACATCAGACCAAAATGACCAACCTTCGCATCTCCCTATCTCCCTGAAATGTTGTGTATGTATTGCCAGTTACAAGGAAACCCGGATTTATCCCTGGATGGTGTTGAGAGGCAACACATTTTCTCATGAAGGAACCTGTAGAAGCAAGGATGTGCAAAGAGATTCACTTTGATACTTGAGAGGGGGTTTGCATCATGAGTCTCATGTAAGCCAAGGTTTATGCAACAAAAGCACTTGGTTAAGGTTATATGAAGTTTCTGGTTTTGATGTCATGTTGACAAAGAATCCCTGTCATGCCCCACGTTTCAACATATTGTTGACTTTTTTATTATCTAACCTATCCAGAATTCTTCCCTGATATTGACCAAGAGCTGTGAGAGCCTAAACATAGCCCTAAGAAGATGAATAAAGCTCTAGTCGGTACAAGAAGATATCGTATTTCAACAACAGGTGATGTAGAAAACCAAATAAAAACGCTGTCAGTCATTTTACTGCTGTGTTTTGTAAAATAGTTTATCATAATGTAATTTGGATGATATTGTGTTTCAGCCCTCTTGCCAGAATAGTATGTTGGCTGTTGACTACCTGTAACCACTGATATTTTCACATTTGTATGTGTCATATTTACCAAATACAGACTTGTGTCTACCTCTTGATAGATATTTTTAAGCAGACCTAGGGGCAATTTTTAGCCATTATTTTTGACTGCAAATTTCCAGCCGTGTTTGCGCTGACCAAAACATTTCAAGCCAAACCAAGACCTTTTCATAACTCAACCCAAGTGGTCTTTGTCACTAAATCTAACCAGAGAATTAACACTGTACTGTCATGAGATAAATGAGAATATTGAACCTAGAGAAAAATATGGTTGCACCGTAAAGAAATGTTTCAACTTATTTGTCGCTGTTTGGGTTGCACGTTTTTCATCAGTTCAACTTTGATCTTGTTTCACTGTGCAATCAAGTGACATTAAATCTATCTGCAATGTAACTTATAAAGATCTTTGATGGGAGATGACTTATTCTTGGAGCCCAAGGTTTCAGAGTGACAGTAGATTGCGAAATATATCATGGAACACTGTTATGTCAAGAAAAGGGGCATTTTTCCTTTTTTCTCACAGAGTATGGAGGATTTTCAGGCTTCAGACTGTGCCTGGAGCGCAGAGTGAGCCCTCTTTCATCCCCATCTCAGCCAAACTGGCCTGCTCTCCTGGATATCATTTATCGTCTGTGTCTGACATGACAGCCATGATGACGAGACAAGTGCCCCATCACTCATAGTTCAGTGCGACAGAAAATGTGAGGGCATGTGAACATGTGTGTGTATGTGTGTTGGGGCAACCTGAATTTGGCTAAGGTCAATGGGAGTTTTAAACCATCCTCTCCATCGCTTCCCCGCTGGTTTCTTGCAATTCCTTCCTCTGTCCACATCCTAATCCATCTGCTCTCTCTCTCTCTCTCTCTCTCTCTCTCTCTCTCTCTCTCTCTCTCTCTGTGTATGTGTGCTTGTGTTGCTAGGCACCATCAAATCAACACACACACACACACACACACACACACACTGCAATCACCTTTTAATTCCCTTTGATGTATTACTCTGGCAGGAACCAATTTTAGTGCCCAGAATTGGACCTTAAATCACCAAATCACCTCCTTTCACCCATCCAGCCATCTATCAACCTGCTACAGTCGGAAAAAAACCCACATCAATATATCAGCAATGTAAATAAATGAGTATATGCTGTGATGGCTTGGATAAATACTGTATTGACAGGGATTGAAGGATTTGTTTTAGCATTGATGGATGACAGCTGTGCCGTTGCCAAAACATGAAGCTTTCTTGCTGCCAGCTGGCTTTGAAGTGTGTGTGTGTGTGTGTGTGTGTGTGTGTCTGTGTGTGTGTGTGTGTGTGTATATTTGATAATGCATGCACGCCTATGTGCATTTTTAAGAAGCTTATTTCTCCTTATGTGTGTGACTGGGTTTAGATTTCCCCAAAGGACTTCAGTAAAACAGGGTTTTCACACGTCCTTGAAAAACTCGCGTCACGACCGGTTCTAAGCCACGACAAATACCAGAAGGCGACACGACGAGTTAATGCAGGAGAAAACTATTATTTATTTGCAACTAACATGGAAAACTCATAATCAAAAATACCGTGAGGTGTGGTAGTCAGTCAGTCAGTAGTGTAGCGTTCATACATGAGTGGAGGACAGTGTGTGGTAAAAACAGGACAAAGCAAGATAAAGGGTTAGTGAGCGTCTGGAGTAGAGTTCCCCAGTGTGTCGCTCTCTTGATCAGAAGTGGAGTTAGGATTGCTGAAAAAGCATTAGGAACACCGGGTCCAGGTAGCTGCATCACACAGGCCAACCTGAATATTTTTATGTAGCTTTCCACACCACCTCATTTAAGTTAAAAGTCCTAGAAAACCACACACTAGGCTGAAACAGCTGGACTAAAGCATATTTTAATGTGCAACAACAGTACAGTCATGTTGATCTCTTTTGATCGGTTTGAAAAGCAAACATGCAGGTTTTTGTTTTTATGTCCTCACAGCAGCACCTGGCAGCTGAAATCTTTGTAATTCAAGTACCTTGACTAAAACATATTGTTATACATCGCAGAGACTTTGATAAAAATGGGTCTAAAGAGGGAACAAACACAAGCAGTCAGCCAATCCGACAGATTGCAAAAGAATAAAAGAAGTTGTAATAACCATATAACTATAGTTACAACCTTTTTTTTTTTTTTTTTTTACTTTTTTAACATATTCAACATTGACCAAATTCAAAATTTCCAAATTCAGACTTCCTTGCACTTTCAAACTCGTCTTCCCAGGTGTTCTATATAACCTTGAGGGCCACAAGCAACATGGCAGCTTAGTGGCACGGTGGTTGGCACTCACTTCACAGCAAGAACTTCATGGGTTCTGTGTGGAGTTTGCATGTTCTCCATGTGTGTGTGTCTGTTTTCACCACCACCCCAAAAATTTGAGCAGGTATGTGCTCAGATCTGGAACGTTCCCCGGGTGCGACCATTGCCCTCACTATGTTGTATATTGTGTGATATGTGACTTAAGTCAGGATTCTTCTTACATGCTTCCTATAAAGAACATTTGAAGAACATTGTTTTGGCAGTAATGTTTTGAGGCTGAATTTAAGTGCTGCTTGATTTATATTCCCTGCCTACATTTTTGTACTGCTCAGTAGATGTATGACGGTGGTCGGGTTCACGGTGGGAAGACAAAATGCAGGACTTTGATAATGGACAGAGAGATAGAGTTCTGCGTTTTCACTCTTGCAAGTGGTTACACTTAGTAATATGTTAAACATAACGTCACTGAAACAGGGTCTCCAGTGAGGCTTGATACTACAAATTCTCTTTGAATTTCCTGCAAAACTAATCAGGTAATTCTTAGATGATTAAAGGCTCAAAATCTCAATGTTGGTTGTATCCATTACAACCACGTCAGTCTCAAGTCCCCTCTCATAACACATTTACGTGCTTTACCCCAATTTTTGTCGGTTGGTAGTCGTTCATCAACACATAGAGCACACATACACAATGTCACCAAATGAATACAGTTCAATAGGCTGTGCTCACCTTAATAAACTGCCCGCTAAGGAATGAAAGTCAAGCTGAAAACCTCCAAACCTCCTAGAAACTTTGCAGAAATCATCCATCCATTGTTATCTGCTTATCTGGAGTTGGGCCACATTGGCAGCAGGCTCAGTAGGGCATTAAGAAATGATCAATAACAACACCAGCTTTCTACAACCCTAAAACAGTTTTTAGAATCAGAGACTTCAACACATCAACACATGAGAAACATATACATGTTTTTATCTTAAGCAGGCTGGACTATTGCAATGGATGGTTCACTGGTCTGTCTAAGTCCTCCATCAGACAGCTTCAGCTGATCCAAAATGGTGTTGCCAGAGTTTTGACAAGACGCAAAATAAGCTTCTCAGCTTTAAGTGAATTGTCTCCCCACCAAGAGAAGCTGTGCATTTAAGCACCAGGCACAGCAGCGTCACTTAATTGATGATTTAAATCCCCATACACAGTGTTCAGAGGCCAATGTTGATTCATGTTCTGTGTTCTTCTGCACATCCAAAAGGTCACACAAAGTAGCCATCCTCCTCCTAAATCCTGAGCTCCAACAAAGCTGTCTTAATATTTATATCAGAAGCCGGAGCCTAGAGTATAAATCTGTTTCCTTTGTCCTGTCATGTGAAAAACTAGGGTTTTGAGTATTGCTGCCTAAATGTCCCATGATATTTGCTGTAGTGAAATTACTGCATGCATGGAAAGTTTAGAATTACTGGAAGCTGCCTCTCTACTCAGTAAAGTAAATCATTAAAGAAAACACACATACATCATTAACACATAATAAAAAAGAAATAAAAAAAAGCACACACCCACAAACACGAACATGCACACACACACACACACACACACACACACACACACACACATGCAGTTGTAGTAGAATAGTATATCTGTCCCTGATTGCAGTTTGCTTGTTTCTGTGCCCTCCTTCAGCATGTGAGGATTAGCGTCTCGTGTTGGCTGGAGAACTTTTGAAGTTTTTAGTTTTATTTATTAAAACTACTTCAAAATCAATTGATAAATCAAAATTTGATTTGTAAAATAAACGTAATGTAAGTTACGACTCCTGCATGTTAAAAAGTAACAAATAAGTAGGTAATAAAAGTAAAGGCCGAGCACACTGGAAAGACCAGGACATTATCTTGAAGGTGCGGTCTAACAGGGCGATGCTACACTTTCAGGTTAAATCCAGTGAAGTTTCTCTCAGTTGGAGTATGCATGCGAGCAATACAAACTGCCAAAACTAAGATCGAGCTGCTTTGAAGCTGGAAAGCAAATTAAGCCCTTCTGCTTGCTCAAAACCAGAGACCAAGTTCCTCTGGAGGCCTAAAACATTGATCACACTCAGCATTTCATCTGCCTCGCTCTCTAAACTCGTTCTGCTCTGCCGAATCTACCCCTGCATGGTGTCAAATCAACTTGTAGATTATTATTTTTTTTATTTCAATTTGCTTTGTGTTCCCTCAAAAGCGTAGTTATTAACACACAGCACTTGTGTGTGTGTGTGTGTGTGTGTGTGTGTGTGTGTGTGCATGACTGTGCCTTCTTTTGCTACATCATGTCAGGAATCAAAGGAGTCGGGGCTAATTGAGGGTCTGTAACTTGAGTGGGGCTGAAGGGCAATTGATAAGCCCTGAATCATGACTCATAGTGTGTATCTGTGTGTGTGCGTCTGTTTGTGTGTGTATGTGTGTTAAAACACCTTAACTCTGACGCATAGCCTTTGGGTCAAGAATTTAATCTACAACTGAAAACACATTAACACCAGGAACCTGGGAAAAGTAACTGAGTACATTTACTCTGTACTCTACTTATAGGGTCTCCAATATACAGCATCCTGCCACTGAGTACACACTAATTTGAACACCAATATATCAATCCAATGTTGAAAATAGTGCCAAACCAGTGCATGATTGACTGTTTGTGTAACATTTGCTAGAAACTTTGGTCGCACTTTATTTTACAGTACATTAATAAGACTTAACAAACCGTACTTTGTGTTGAATTAGACAAAAACAATAGGCAGCACAGCGCCCTTTAGCCCTGTACTGGCAGGGCTCTGGAGCACTGGAGGCCATCCACAAGGGTCAGAAAAGCGACCGTCTAAGAAAGTCTAATAAGGGTCTAACAGTGAGAAGGAGTTCACTTTATTTTACAGTACAGTTCTGTTGTTATGTGCCACAAATTATCCTCTTAGTAAGTCTAAAAAGACTCTAATAAGGGTCTAACAGTGGGAAATAAAGATGCAATGTCCTGGCAGCTTCAGTCACCGGTTTAATGTTACTGGGGTTGGATAGAGACATGGCGTTAAATGGTCGGATGTCTTAACTATGGGAGTAGAGCGTCGAGGAAGCCACCTACAAACTCCACAGGACTCCAGAGAACATCCAGGTTACCAGGGACGTATGTAGTAGCGACCAGGTGTGAACCGATGTGGTTTGACTTTAGCTAAGGTACCGTTTTCTTCTAATGATCAAGAAATGAATCTGTAAGAAACTGAAACTATGTTAAATAAAGCTCAAATAAATGTATTTTCCTTTGAACTCTGTGTGTTTTGTCCAACTACTATAACGGCCATGCCCGATATAATATGGCAGTACATTCGTCTAATTAAGCTATAGGCCAATGTTGGTAGCATTAAATGCATAATTTGGTAGTGAGGGTAGAATAGCGTCTAACTAGCATATTTTGGATCTGATATGGCATTGTGTGTGATTTCTAATTAGACTAAGATCTTATAAAATGGTGTCTAATAGTGTATTAGGATCTCCGATTTGGTTTGTAATTACAGTATAATTTTGTATAATAAGTAATAATAAATAAGTATAATTTAAGTAAAAAGACTTTATATGCGGTTTCTGATTACAGCATAATTTGGGTAGGCTATATGGTGTCTAATTACAATATAACCTTTGTTTACTGTCTAATTAAGATTACATTATTTCTAGTTGTCTAATTTGATACAAAGTACGGCCTGTTACGTCTTAGTAATGTACTGTAAAATAAAGTGCGACCGAAACTTCAGCAGCCATCTGTTTTAGGAAATTAATTAGTTAATTTTTTTAAGCTACTTTTCCTGCACTGCACATCAGCGGGAAATGTTGTACTCTAGAACACTTATTTGACAGCTGTTGTTAGAGGAAAATAGAGGATTTGTTCTGCTACATTGAGCTTGACACGGTCTTGCCTATTAAATCTCGTCATGTCCGCAAATTCTTTGATATCAAATGTACTGTGCTTTACAGGTGCAGCTCATGCTTTTACAGAGTGTCTTAGTTGCTTATATCATGTACTATAACGACTGAGGATACCATCTCAAACTGATCGAACAGCGACCTGATTGGTTGTTCCATCTTTCATTCAAACTATACAGGTTTTAGTAGAATTTAATGTACTTTTGCTAGTAAATGACTGGAACACACCTAGTTAAACATGAGCACAAACACACACACACACACACACACACACAAGATAACTTATGTGCTTGACTGACAGAATGATACCACTTTATTTAACAGACTGCTCCATACGTTTTAAATATACGGGGTGCTGAACATCAGATAATGATTTTTACTTCTCGAAAATGGATGTATCACATTCTGGAAATGTACCAACTGCTTGCGTTTGCTTTCCCTCTCTTCCCCCCTGTGTGTTGTCTATTGATTAATTAATAGTGAGTGATCCTTCATCTTTAAGGGCTGTAATTACACTCGGGAGCAACGCAAGGACAGGGGGGTCGCTGTCATACACATGCAGTTCTTCAAACACACCTCAGGGAGAGGATGTATGTGTGTGTGTTTGTGTGTGTGTTTTCCCGCTCGGCCTATTGACAGAGCCCATTTACTCGTGCATATGACTCAACCATAGTCACCATATGTCGTAATAGGAGAGTGAATGGGATCCAGGATCATCCCCCTGAGCTCACACAAGCTCTTCTGCATGCAGAGCAAATTAACTTCATCCCTACATAGCTAATCCGCCATGGAATTAGGATTTTAGCCCTCTCATCTCCACTGAACAGGATTCGGTGGAGATGCCAAAGGGTATCCCTGCGGTGCTGCTATTGGCTAACACCAGGTTACACTGCATGCATGTTGAGTCGTGTGAACCGCTCTCAAGTCTCTGCCCACTGGGGGCGCCTGGAGATGGTGATGTCACTCGGTCTGTTGGTCAATTACCACTTTGGTCCAAGATATCTCAGCAAGTACAGGCCACGTGTTTGTGTTAATGATTGTTAAATTGATTGATTTTAATACTTTATCTCCATTCCTATCCAATTCATACCAGCTAACAACGTAAACAAGTGCTGGTGGAACTCTAAATTCTAAAAAGCTAAATCTAGCCTTTGACTAAATACTAGTAAGATAAAGAACTATAAATTGCTTTTGTTGCACTTCATAACACATATTTTTAGTATACACTGCCCTCCTGTGGCCTAAAAGCTGCTCAATTCCTAATACGTGAAAACCACATGTACCTTAAAAGAGTCAAAGTCCTCTGCACTTATTCTTGTCTTCAGATGATAATACCTGATAATCTTTTGGACTTTGTAGTCTGTAGAGCCCCTCAGGACAAAATGCCACCTGTGCATGCAAGATATCTAATAATTAAATAAACAGTGTGCATAACATTTGTGAACATTTACACTCCACAGATGATACACCCTTTCAAGTTTAATACAGGGCAAATGTAACATTTTATCAACATCAAATTGGCCCTACGTTTCTCATGATATTAACGTTCGTTTGAGGGAGATCTTGGAGAATCAGGATTTTGATTTCTTGGTGAACTGTTACACCTTAACTAACACATAGGCCTACATGAACATTACATCTCAATAAAGTAAGCATTACCAAAAAAGGATTATGGTTCGATGTTGAACGTTAGCTCGTGGCCAGTTAGCTGATGAATAAGCCAGCGTGGGTTAATAATGAATGAAGCAGGTGATACCAATCAGCTTGTGACAGCACAGTCTCAGCGTTCTGCCGTCTTTTTGAATGCTCTATCTTGAAGTGACAACTTTTCAAAGTCTGTCCTCCTAGTGTTTTCATGTGGTATTAGCAAAATGGCTACTACTACTGGTAAGGCTACCATAACAACTGTAAGAATCGCAAATTGACCTAGAAACCCTGACGTCAGTGCTATGAGCAGGCAGAGTAAAACACCCAGCTGTATTAATAAGTAGGCATCTCATAGAAGAACTCAGGTTTTGAACCACCCCAGATCTTGGTAAGACTTTGACCCAAAACAGGCACACGCTCCATGGAGGTAATTGCCGTCCGTTCACTCTTGTTTTACCTCAGTTTCTGTCGCTCTCCCTCTTCACCGTCTTTGCCGCCTCCATCAGCGGGACTCATTTTCTTCTGCAGTGTAGAGTTTCCACAGTTATTCCAGTTGTTCCATGGTTACCTGGGGATAGTGATGGGGGGAAAACAATGCCTCTTCCTGTTGTGGTTGCACAATGGCAGACACACTTCATTTGTGCTGAAATTCATCCTTTATTTTTCTGGAACATAGCCAGTCTGGTGGCAGTGCCAGTTCAAGTACACATTAGGCACCATAAGCTGCTCTTCATATCAGACGAGCAGTAAAACCCCTCACTGTATTGAGCTGAACAAGGTTGTGTTTAACCATTAATTCAACTTTTATTTTTTGGAAGAAAAAATGAGTTTCTCATTTGAAAGCTCCATATTGTCACTTTAATCCTCGACTTTTTCTTTTTCTTTTGTACGCATGTTGCCCCAGCCTGCTTTAAATCAAAGCAGAGAAACCACCATGACCAGTTCATGCTGCGGTGAGCTCTGTGCAAACTCCACTCCAGTACATTTGATTTCATTGCATCAGCAGATGGAGTGGATTGGTTTTGCTCAGGGCTCACGGTTTCTTATGATCAAAGTCTATCTAAAGCTCTTTGCTGGTTTCTCTCTTCAATTGATCCTGCCTGCCACAATGGGATCAGTTAAATCGAAACATCATAAAAACAGCACACATGGCACTGCTTCTCATAGAGTGGATACACCACTGAGCCGTTTTCATTTGCTCAGGATTTGGCTTGATCTTTATGAGAATCTCGTGTTTCAAGTCAATTCAGAGCACCCAAGTGGTCGTCGCAGAGGTGAGACCAAAGTGAACGGTTTTTGCTTTTGTTTTTCTGAGTAACTTAGACAGAAGAACAGGCCATCGCAGCCTGAGAAATATCAATTATTCTGCGAGGGCTAACAAGGAATTCAGTCAGCTGACTTTTAGGTGAAGGTAAGAGGTTGCTGTATGAAAAGTAAATAATCCGAAGGTTATGTGGTTGTAATATAGATTGCAGGGGTAAGGATGACTGTTAAATATGAATAAATATTATTCTAGTAAAGACTACATAATGTGTTAGAGAAACGTGGAAATGTGGCGTTGCCATTTGTCTTGTCTTGTCTTCATTGTCTGAAGTGATTCATGAATGACAATCTCTGTGTATATATATATATGTATATATATATATATGTATATATATATATATATATATATATATATATATATACATATATATACACACACACACCAGAACCTGCATTGCAAATAAGGTGGCAGATTAGCTTGAGAGACTCAGCTATATCAATTTAACAGGAAAAAGAATAAACACCGACACAAACCCGAAGAGGCAGAGAGACCAAAGCACACAGTAAATCTCTTACAAAGGCTCAGGGCAGATTATTACGGTTCCTAAAATTATTGGCTTGCAGCCTGCTTAATATGCCCGACACCGCTTCCATGTGACGGCATGGAGTGTATACCCTGAGACAAGCAGCTTAGCACTGACATGGACAAACAACGCCTGAGGACACACAGCAGAGGTAGAGTAGGTTAGAGGTGGGCCGGAGTAAGAGACCGAGAGAGGCAGTGTGTGTTTACAGAGCGAATGAACCTAGTGGATCACGGCCAGAGGAAGAGCCCGTGTCGGTGACAGATGGAGAGCTGAGAGAAAAACAGTGATGTCTTTGAAGGGCAGGAGATGGACGGATGAAAGGAAGGTGAAAAGAGATGAATGAAAGGAGGCAAACAGAGAACATGATGGTTGTTAAGGGGTGCATTTCAAAATAAGTTTTTATGTTATTGACAGTTTATTACAGGCGAGGCCTTACTTTGGCAGTTTTGTCCCTGTAACGAAGAATACAATACTAACCAAATGAATAGTTAAGATCAGGGAACATCAAGACATTACAGTAAAGAAACACAGTTGGGCACAGACCCATGTTAACCAGACTAGAGAAAACACGAGCAGTAAAACATTTGGAAACGTGTTTCACTTTCCTGTAAATTTGGGTCAGGATCTTGAAACCACAGACTGCTTCACTCAGATGTACTGAACTTTACAAAAGTTGAATTGACTTTGATTTCAGACAATATTTCTAAATGGTCAACATTCTCACAACGCTGTCAGACTTCTACTTTTGTCTCAGCATAATAAAGAAAAATGTGACAATTCAAATAACGACAAATAACTTATTAAGCTGGAGGTTACTGCGGTGTAAGATGTGTCAATCTTTGCAGATCATAACACTGAAATTGAGAGAGCTGACGTTTGGGTCCGTGTGTGTGTGAGAGAGAGGAAAGAACACATGCATGCCTGGATTTCTGCGTGGGTGCGTGGGTGTGTGTGTGCGTGCATGCATGTCTGTGTGTGTGTGTGTGTGTGTGTGTGTGTGTGTGTGTGAGAGAGAGAGAGAGAGAGAGAGAGAGAGAGAGCTGGTGGGCTATCAGCTGCGGCAGTGTTATCAGCCTTATCTCCATGCTGGCCTGTGATTGATGCTGCTGCTTGGAGCCCCTTTGCTGCTGCACATGTTTAGCAGTGTGTAATTGAAAATGAGGAGTCTGTGTGTAAAGCAGAGTAGGGTCCTGGCTTGTTATCTGGTTATTGGTCAGTGGAATACTGAGGCAATTGATCACCACGCAGGTAAAAAATGTCCTGGCAGTGGAGACATCGAGTGTTCCAGAACTGCGCGGTTGAACTGTGCTTAAAAACAGCAGAAGAAAGCTTTGCAATGTCTCTCGCGCTCTCTGAAGATATGCGTCAGGCGGCTTCCTCTGAAGATCCAACAGAATTGCTGAGGATACACAGCAATTGATTCAGTTTGGCTCCTCAGCTCGGCTGTAAGTGGAAGGGCATCCTCTGTCTTTGAAATACAGAAAGAAAGGTTAAATTTGAGTTCTTTCGAAAACTTGGACTGAGCCGGTCTGAAGTGTGCATTGTTATTGTGCACTTCTAATCTAGTGTTGCTGTGGTGGCGAAGAACCAGCCAGAGGATATTGAAAAAAGCCTAACCTAACCTTTTTTAAGTATTTTTTTTGGCCTTATTGATAGAACAGGCTCAAGATATGACAGAAAACAGGATGAGAGAGAGGGGGAGTGACACGCAGCAAATGGTCCCCAGGCCGGACTCGAACCCGGGTCCACTGCAGCGAGGACAAAGTCTCTGTATATGGGGCTCCTGTGCTACCAACTGAGTTTAACAGTGCCCCATAATCTTGGACTCTTGATAGCAGTGTCAATTCAATGTCAATTCAATTCTAGCACCTGAACCAAAATGATCCTTACATTGATACCATCCAAATGATGCTTTTCTTTTAACATTTGCCAAAAACCATGTATGAATGAGTCCAGAAACATAATGGATCTGCATACTTCCATACAGCACATGAGGGCTCAATGAATTGTTGAATTAATGAATGTGCTGCTTTCTGCTTACTTAAATAAGTTAGTTTACCCTTTAGTTTAATTTATGTACGTTAACTTACTTATTGAATAACACTTGTAAATAAATCAATCTTCACACTCGGTCACACAGGACCCTAATTCTTGATACTATTTCAGGGCTGCTTCCAGAAATGATGTTTGAGAGGTTACTACAGTGTCCTACTTAGAAGCATAGGTCCACCGACCAAAGGTGTATGCTGCATTTGACACATTTGGAGTGAGAGTGGGTTATATCATCATATATAGCGTAAACGTGATATAAAATTGTATATATTATGATGCAAGGTTTTGGCTTCATCGCCCACCCCTACTCAAGGCAATAAAAAAATATGTACTGCAAACCTGACTGAACAGTTTATATTGGAACTCCTCTCTGCCAAAGAAAAAATGTCATTTTTCAATGCTTAAACAAACTAAATTCTGTTCACCTTTACTGTATGTGGAGGAAGTTTCAACGGCAAAATTCTCTAAACATCAGAATGAAACTGAACTGGCCCTTTAATAACGTGTCCAAATTGCCTTATTAAAATACAGATTGTCATTAGAAAATCATTATTTTAATCATCAAATATCTGTTCGACCAAGTGCAAAAAAAACGTTGCCTATGACCATGTGCTCAGTGCCAACCTTTACTACATTCCCAATACTGCACACTGCATTCAGTCAAAAAGTTCTGAGTCTCCATACACAGTCCTGGTGCAGAAATATGCTTTACACTTAAACAAATGTAATTGGCCTTAAAATAACTCCAGTCCAGTATCATCAGTCAAACTCAGTCCAGTTTAGTCCATAATGCCCCTACCCTTTTAGCCCTCTATCTGCTTGCCATGGAGTACTGGCAAACCCTGATGAGGCTTGGCCCGTAAGTGTCTCTACAGTGTCTATTCTCTTCGTCTCATTGGTCAGAGACTCATTAATCCCCCCTCCCAACTCCTAGTTATCTGCCGCAAAGTGAATTACACGAGTGCCTATTGATTTCTGTCCTTATGCCAGGCATGTTTAGAGAGTAAACCTATTGCTTTTCTCCCCAAGCGTTTCCACTGTGAAGCTCAGTATAAGCAGGGGGGGGGGGGGCTAATTGGCCTCAGTCAAGATCACCTTGGCTGTCTGGGCTCAGCGGCTTCATGTCTGCAGGAAGAACGGAAAGGCAGAGATAGAGAGAAGGGAATCAGGAAAAAAATGACATGGGAAGGGCGGAGGGAGTGAAAAGATGTTCTCATTGTCTAACTGAAGCTTAAGTGTGTCTATTAAAGTGTAATGCCAGGGCCACAGCCTCAGAAATATGTCAGGCGTCTCATCTGCATCTGCTGAATATTTGTGGTGACTGCTAACACATTCAAATAGCATGGGAACGCAGGGGCAGAGGACAGTAATTACTGCTCTCTATCAGGTAGGTGTGTGTATGTGTGAGTGTGCTGAATGAGTTTCATGCTTCATTACTGAGGAGCGTTAAGGTAATAAGGCCCCTGACTGTCCAGTGAGGGAACTCATCACTTCTTCTGGCAGTGAAATTAGCCCCACGTTGTTCTAGGGTTGCTCCCTCTCTTGTTGACTTCTACTCGTACGGAAGATTAAAGCCACCCCAAGATAGCTATTAAGTAGAGATAGGTGACCCTTCATAATCCTATAATGTCCATGTTTAATCAAATCCGAACCAACACTTGATCCTTTTTTCACTTCTGAACCTAGAAAGCAGCAGTGCTAAGGTTGGACCACCCCTATGCTGCATAGGAACTTTAATCACCATTATAAAAAGAACCTCTGCCTCAAATTTGTTAAGATATTATCAAAGTCGTTGAATGAAAATAATGAAGCCAAGCACCAGTCATGTATTTTCAGTTTCTCTAATATCTAACTGCTGTGTGTGTGTGTGTGTGTGTGTGTGTGTGTGTGTGTGTACAAATTAACAAATAAAAATGATATGAGTGATTGAAAAAGGGCTATATCCACAAGGGCTTTTAAGTGATATGTCCTCCATTCTCTGAGGCACTTATCCTCAAGGGTCATGAAAGTATTGGATGGAATCATTTTAATTCTCTTATAACACTCAGTTGGCCTTCGTACAATGAGCCATTTCCGGATAACTTTACTACCACCGGGGGAGGTTGAATGATTGTAATTATTACCTGAGCACCTCCATGAATTTTATTCCATCCAGAACAGCAATGTCACTGGAATTCCCCGACCACCAGCCCCAATTATCTAATGGCCTTTAGAGAAGTGTAAAGTCCTCTGGACATTTTATACGCTTCCACGGTGCCATCTCAGTAATACGTGACAGAGCAGTGAAATTGCTGTCAGTTCAAACTGGAAATATCTAATCAACCATTTTGTCGCTTGAACCAAGTAAGCCTCCAACCTTAAAATCCATGATTTAGAAACCCATTCAGGATGGGACCATTTTCCACTCATTGACTGATTCCAAACAAACTTTTCTTTTTATGACTAATAAAAAACAAGCATGTATGCAGCTATTACAGTTGCATTAAAAATCAGTCTTGGTCCACACAACTTGACTGAACTTCACTTTCTGATGATGAGTGTAATACATATTTATTTGTTTCTAACAAAACTAAAATAGTTCAAATAAGTGTAATGTGTCTACATTTAGAAATCATTTGGATCTCTTATATGATTTTTAATTGATGACATATTTCCAATACTTTCATAATTTATTATTGTTTATTGACTTACATAACCGTTTAGTTCAGGTCCTACAGATTTCAGCTTCATGAAGCATTTAAAGATGCTCCAAGAAATTACATCAGAATAAGCAAAAATACCATTGTAGGCACTGGTGGACCAATTTCTGCGGAGATCATTAATGCTCACGAAGAAGGTTGCTTCAGACTCATTGGTCATGCTTGTGAAATAATGTTCAATGGTATAGGCCTATCCAGAGTGTCATGTTGAAAGGCGTCATTACGTGTGCATGTTAGGTGACTGGCCATTATGCTAATTATCTAGGTTTGACTTTTTTGATGTTTGATTTTTGACCATCACCTTGGCACTTTAGTTTTATGTTGGCCTCATGTGTACTTAAGGATGATTTTTGCCTGATGCTGTGGCCTGTGTGCATCTACCACTTTACTGCTCAGAGAAAGCAATCCAATCATAGATAAGCTACATACTATAAGTTACGAAGACTAGGTTTGAGTGCTCATGGGGTTGATATGATGTCTGTCATTTCAATAATTTTGCAGAATGACCAATGGAAGCAATTTAGTGAAGGATATGATGACATTTTATTCAGAATTGATTTGAAAATGGGATCCGGGTTGGCAGTAGCTGGAAAATATAGATGTTTACACTTGTGTGAAGATAGGCATGTTATACATTATTATATAGGTTAGATTCTCCACAGTTGAACCATATAGTTATTTTAGGGAAACCATGACCAGCAAATCATAATTCTTTCAGATTTACACGTATAGTAAACTGAAAAGACGGGAAAAAACGTGGCTACTCCCTACTTTTGAGGTGATCATAAGGTCTGAATAAGTGTCCATGGCTTGATAATTGACATGTCTTTAGTCCGTAAGGGTCTAGAGATAGAAAAAATTAAATCAAAAAGGATTTTTCATTAAATTAATCCCAGTTATGAATATTGTCCTGTGAAGTCCGTTGTGCTCTGGAAACTTAGTTTGTAAACCAAAAACCAGTCTACTTTCACGGGGAGACATGTTTTCTCTTCTTCCTGACCAGAGATGTTGGGTAATCTTCGTTTCCGTTATGATGCTGCCTACTGCTGCCCCTGGAGTACAGCAAGCGCTCCTAGCTTGAAAGGCCAATGGGCTCTGTCATGTATCGTTTGTGGCCATGCTAGATAGAACAAGGTTTTATTGGCTATCAACACATCAATCATTCACGCTTGTTAGTGATTTTACCTTTCCAAGGATGGTATGCATGAAAATGTATGTTGCATTTGAACCAAGCTATATTAGCGAACTATTACAATGTGTCACTGTGCGTCATCCCTCCTGTCAGTAGTTGTATGGTTTCTTGTGTATAGTTTTACAGTATATCCTTTGTTTAGTAAAGTTAGCAGTGTATATAATTCAGCTTTGTGCAAGTTTTGTCACAGTGCACGTCATTTTTTGAATAAAAAAATTAAATCTTGTTTTGAATTTAGTTCAACATGTTTTGTCATGATGTATCATATATTATCATTCTGTAATGTTTCAATTGTGGTAAAAGGTTTGTAGTAAAAGGCTCTAGTATGTTTTCCAGTGTCACAGCAGTCAGTAAAGGTAACTCTCACATTTTGAATACATGATGGCGCCAGTGACATATGTGGCATAGCTCTGGCATTAAGCATGTCAGCATGTAAGCATGTTATTGTTATTTAGATACTTGTTGTAGCTATGTTGGAGCTGTTGTAGCTATCTTGGAACTGATGTAGTTTTGGTTGTGCTGTAGCCATATGCTAAATTCTGTATTTTCAGAATATAGAAGTTGATACCTTTTAAACAAAGTATAACATTTGCATTTTGACCTTACAGTTCTTCTGGTAAAAGCTATTCCATTCAGGTATGCGAATGACGTAGAATTTCATTTAAAAAAGGGTGGGTGATAAAGGGGAGGCCAGTGGAAGAAGATGATTTGAGTATTTCTGTGTGGCACAACTGATATAGGTAACTGAACTGAATACCACATGTAAAATAATTCCATAAGCCTCCTCCACCATCAGATTGTCAGGCACCATCACATTTATAATATGGGGTCTGTGTATAAGGTAGAGCTTGGCTCTGTGGACTCTAAAATGATCTTTAGAAATCAGTTTCCAATCTTTTTTTTGAAAGAGCGCTTGTATTGACTGAGTTTATCGAAAACATGTGTGGTTTGGATATGATATGTTATAATAATGCATTCCTAAGGTGTTGCTCATGATATAATTATCAAACTAAAGGCAAAAATTGATAGTTGTGAAGTTAAGATTATTATTATTCTCTTTATTTCATTTCTACTGATTATATATTCATGCAGTCGACAATTGTAACATTTATAAATTATTCAGTCAGTTCTCAGCTTGTGGATGTGGAAAAAAAGCTTCCATCCAGTGGTTAATTATGCTATTATTTAATAGAAGAAAGGACAAGTAAATTAATGAAGCTTTATCAAGTGCTACATATCTGGAGGCAAAGCGTTTCCTGATATCATCTCATTAAGCATGGCCGCTGATACGCACTGATCTGTGGGCGTATATCACAGTCGAAAATTCTCCTTCCTCTGACTGGCCCTTCATCTGAACAAATGCAAAGGTTAATGCTGCCCGTGCTTTCAGATGCTGACCGTCATGCTTTCCATCCGCCTCACTTGGTCACCCTGCCTGGAAAAAAACAGCCTTCCATTATCCTTCCACTCATTTGCTAATGAGGTAATTAATAAGACTGGAGTTAGCCAAGCAGTGCGTAACGGGGCCACAGTGACCAGGGTCAATGCAACGCATCAGTCATGGGAGCCAAAAGGAAAATAAATGGTTTTGTTTGTTTGCTTGTCTGATTATTTGGTTCTGAAATGGGGCTCAGATTGTCTTTCTCACATGTTTATATTATATTTTCAACACCTATCTCCAGATGATAGATGTGGACTATTAACTCTGCCACTCATTCTCTTCATGTGGCCAGCAGTCCTCCTTCCATATTGATTTGCGTGACAGGAGGACTGCTGCTGAAAATAAATGAGGAGATTGCAACAGGTAATTCCAGGGTGCAGAGTCAAGGGCTTTTTAATAGTCTCCTGATATGAAGGATCCTTGAAGGGTGTTAGCAATCTGGTGAGTGACATGCTCTCAGAAACAAGAGCGTGAGACAAGAGTCGCCTGCGAAAGAGAGGTGGAAAAAGACAGCAGAGAAATTAAAGGGTTTGATAATTAAAGTCAAACAGTGGTGTAGATTTATATTGTTGTCAGGTACATAAACCTGGACCTTTGAGTTGATGATTATTAGGAGGAAAATTTTTTATCAGTATCAGTATTATTGAGAATAAATTGTGTCTTCATAGGGACATGGACAAGCAGATGGAAAGATTTTCCTGCAGCATAACCTTAACCCAGCCTTCATCATCTACCAAAACTTAGAGTCTAAGAGGCTGACATGTTCTTAATGTGCAATATCCGGGAATATAATTGGTTGGGCCGTGGGTAGATACAGATTTGTATCAACATTCATGGGAAAGCAGGAGATTGACAAAGTTTTTATTACAATCATAGCCTTCATTATGACCTGCCAGCATCAACCTCCTGGGGGTGATGTGGGGAGTGGTGTTGAACCGCTTCTCTGGTTGAGAACACTGACGTACTGAAATACATCAAAGTGCGGGACTGCGCAAATTAGCAGTGTCAATGAAACATTAGCTAGCCAGCTAGTTAGCTACAAAGACAACAACAAACTATAGCAATTATTTAATAGTTGTTACACTCTTAGAAATACAAGTTCTAAGTAGAACCATATAAGGTTCTTCGGCTTGTCCTCATAGGAGAACCCTTTTTGGCTCCAGGTAGAACCTTTTATGACATGACACAAGACAATGTGCATGTAGTGAACTTGGAAACGATTTCTTCAAACAGACCTTTCTTCTTCCTGACAAACTGCAATAGCAGCACTACATCAGACATGAAATTATTTAATCCTCAAATGACTTGCATCACTTCCACACAATTTACTCTTAGAATCGAGGCAATACAGATTTATTTCTGTCCAGACAAACTCTTTTCCACAAATAAAAAGGTGAGTGAACTGATTTAAGGCAGGTTTAACCTCCACTCCATCCCTGAATGTAAAGCAGGAAATGAGGGACTTGGAGAAAAAATAAGGAGGTGCAGAGGGAGATGGGGCTGCTGGGTGGGGAGGGTTAGCAGGAAAGAGGCAGATCCGTATAGGAAAAGGAGTGTTATTTTGGCTCCTGTTGCAAAGACCTCTGGGAAAACAGGGCCTGCCTGACAGTGCTGCAAGAGCCATAAATCACCACAAGAGCAATCCTCCTCCTCACCGTGACCTAGAGGTGACCCCAGAGTTGCACACATTTACAAACACTGAGCGCACACTGAGATACACACACACAGACACACACACATATGCAGTTGAAGGCTGTATGGGAGACTGGGTGTCACTTCCATAGCCTCAGCCTCACAGTAGCACACACAGGACTGCACTGTTACTCACAAACTCCAAGAATGAATTAACTCGCTGTGCCAATCGTGCTAACGATATTGGCTTAGCTGTCACACAGCAGCTCTACGCTTTCTCATCTTCAGAAATCTAGAATTCTTCATCGCAGCTTTCCAGTCATGGAAATGTTACAGAAAACCTTACGTTTCCCTGGAAAACCCAGGAAAAAGATAAGTTTTCTACATAAATATCACTTACATGGCAATCACAAGAGCATCAGACAAACAGGGGGTCATCGTTTTGCCAGCTGACATTAGGGGTCGAATATTAGCTGTTAAATACCATATAACACATGCTTTTCAGACTTAAGCTTTCAAGGATTGAGTGAAAATGAAAAAAATAACCCTAACCCTAACCCTAACCCTTTTACCCAAACCATGATGTTTTCATAAACCTAACCAAAAAGGGACATTTTGCAATTATTTCAGGGGCGTAAATATAGACAGTGGAGTGGAGAATGGGCCTTTGATGAGGACATGGTAATATCATTTCACGAATATGTCTGTGCTTCAAGGAACCATCACACTATGCAGTTAATGATACCATTTGGTAGATATACCTCAAAAGGACAAACCCATGACTACCATGCTGTTTAAAAAAGTCAGTAGCAAACTATAACAAAATTATAGACTTATTCTACACAAACTATACATGAATACAAACTATGAATTAACTATTGAAAACTAGTAAATTCATTGTTTTTTATTTACTGTAGTATTTTTGCCATGAACAGATGCAAATTTGGTTGCTGGGTAATGTTTGTATGTTGTTGCGTCTCTATTTGATCATGTGACAAGAAAACAAGACTCCAGCTAGTTAAAGCATGCAAGGCAAGCCGAGCAAGCAGTCATGCTATTCAAACATAAAAGCGGTTGTAAGAAAAGACAGGAAAGAAAAGAACAACAGAAGAAAGTTTCAAAGCTCCCAAAATTAGATTTCTTTTTTTTACTCGCAGTCGCCAGCCCACTGACTGGCCCCCTGCTAGCAGCAATGCAGCATGTCAGGTGACTTCAGCACACCACAGTGACAGTTAATCTAAATGTTTGTAATGTTGGGCTATTGTTAGATATGATTTTCAACACAAGGCATACATATATAACGTAGATTAGTTTGTAGGCTACAAGTAAATTCATGTGTCTACCGGGGGAATAGCCAACCTATAAATCATTATGGTAAGCAAGCTCTTAGCAATATCTTTATAAATGCTGGCTATTCCTTGCATTACACGTCTCTTTATTTCCAAAATCATTATTGGGGTTTTGCCGATTGTGCATAGCTGGCCAGTATTCAAGACATGGGGTTGTTTGTTGTTAAATATTGCAGCTTTCTTTTCTCTTCTTGACTAATTACTATAATCTCCGGCCTCTATATCGAACTGAATTACACTCGCGAGGTTATATATAGGAGTATAAAGGAGTACTAGGGCCCATCATAATAGCCTGCACTTGGGCCCCACGTGACATGGTTCACGAAATGTTCTTCAGGCTGCAGTCACACACAAGTGAATGCAGGAAAATTAATCGGTTTGCGCACACACGTCTTTGCTATTGGTCGCGGCAGCAATTTGGCTGGTCAGAGTTCACCAAAGTTGAACTCCACATAAAGCCAATATGTGGATTTGCTTCGCAACCGGATGCAAATGGTTTTGCCCCTTCATGTGTGTAGAATGGGAGTAAGCCAATATTTCATTTGTGACCGCAGCCCAAAAGTTCTGTTCTACATATGTGCCATCCCATTAAATGACAATTCATTGATGAAAAAAGTCCAATGGGGTAGTTAATACAAGGGTAAGGGCGGAATTATAACCAATGGTTTGTCTACAACTGTCTCACTGCTCGTGTCTCTGTCCTAGTTGGACTGTTTGAATATGTGGTCATGCTCCTGGATCTCAATAATTACTTAACTGAGTACAGTGTGAGTGTTTCTTATAGAAATGGTGACAAAAACTATGAAAATCAGAGCTGGGTTTTAGTAAATAGAATGCTCTCAACTACATGACACGTTAGGGCAAAAACTACTATGGGCTGAGCTTCACTTTGTCTTGTTAAGAGTTAAGAATAATACAGTAAAACACTGGAGCTTTTTGCTTCAGCGCAATTTGGTTTTCTCCTATCAGATGTGGAGTGTAGGTCTGGAAGCCTAGTTTGTGGCTTTGCATTTTGCATGAGTGCGTGTATCTAACGCTGGATGGGGGGGCCAGTGAAACCTCAGGCAAACCTCAGAGAGCTTGTTACAGCAGGAGGGGGAGAGGAGAGGAGGGAGGGAAGAGGTGAGCTGAGCTGATAAGGGAGGAAATGTTCTGTGAGGAAGGCTTTGGGATGACGAGGAGGTGAAGGAAGGTGAGAGAGCTGTATTAAGAGTCAAAACTAGATCATTACGTGACAGGACGGATAGATCATGGGGAGAGCGATGGCACCGGTTGTTCTTTAAAACTCTCCATCAAATTAATTATGCAGCTTTAACAGCTTTAAAAGAATTAAACACCAACTTTAACTTCCACCATGTAATGACAGGTGGGTTTGTGCTGCTGATTAATACAAAATGGGTGTATTTGTACAAAATGCTTCTGTCTCACGGTTCTAAGCACACCGTAGTTACACATAATGTTCCTTAACAAGTACTTGTGCCCATTTATAGCATTTATAATGTCTCAGCTTTCATCTGATGTGTCCACTTGCAAAGAGAGTTGGGTGCTTCTGTCAGCTTGTTGTTGCTCTTTGGGGTTTTTTTTTGTTTTGAATAGGTCTGACATGTACTCGTGTTTCACTAACCTCATGCCTTAAATTAAGGCGTCTGAATGGAAAGACAAGTAGTGAAGATACTATACTAATTTTATATGTACTATTCCATCAACCTGCCCAGGGACTACAGGTGGAAAATAGCAATCTGCTAGAACCTGGCACAATGCATATTCTCTTGTTGAAAAGATTAATGTTTTATTGTGCGCTGTCCCTGTTTTGAAATAAATAAAATAACACATTTACAAGAAAGCATGTATTGAGGGATAGGGTTTAGAAAAAGGAGAATGGAAAAGTTGATGGGAAAATTTAAAGGAACAGTGAATGAACAGATGACAGGTGGTGTAACGGAAACAATAGAAGACACGAAGGGAGAAGAGAAGACAGATGGAGAAAGGTCAGGTGAGGAGAGGAGGGAGAGAAGTCAATTTCAGCTTCCAGTTCTTGGGTCAGCAAAAAGCCTGACATATTAATTAAGATAATGATCCATATAAAAAGTCTGGCAAAGTCAGCTGGGACCTCTATATGTGTGTGTGTGTGTGTGTGTGTCTGAGTCCTGCCTTCTTTCCATTTGTAGGACTTTTATGAGGTGGGCAGAGGAATGCATTGATTTCATAAAGGGCACGAGGGGGTCCGGTGGCCGTTTGAACAGCCAAGTGTGAGATCAATGCAAGGGGAGATGAAAACTGTGACATTTACTCTGGTTTGTGCCCCTGGGCAGGAAGGACCTCTGTGGAAAGTCACACTGTCAGCTTTCTCTCCCTGCGAGTGCACACTGCATTCTTCATGTGGGAAGAAATGGGCCACTTTTCATTACTGAAACAGCTCAGTGACACACACGCTGCGACTGAGGCGGCGGAACATAAATCAGCATTCTCACACATTCAGGAATCAAACTCGTTAATGTTAATCCAGGTGTTTTGTGTACTGAATTAAATATACATACTGCAGTGTTATATGTTCAAATCAAAATGTGTGACAGTTTTTGATTCTATATAATGGCCAGAAATGTGACAGTAACTGTTCCACTAACACTGCATTGATCACCGATGGGCAAGAAATGGTAATAAACATAAAACACAAACATGTATCAACATTTCCAGGTTTATCCACTCAAAAAACATGTATCATTTAAATACACACATGGACAGATATGCATAAGTAGATCCACATTAATTCAGTACACGTACAGATTCAGTCAGGAACAGTGACAGCTTCCATTTGAGTCTTATGGATGTTGAGACCAGTTTATCTTCATGCAGATTTTAGGAAGGTTGTATGATTGTGTTTTTTATGCGCTGCCAATGAAAAAAAGAAGCCCTACATCTCAACAGTTTTAAAAATGTATTTATGAAAACAATCACTTTTTGTCTGATTTCAGAGAGCAGCGCTGTGGTTCCTTGAAGAGTGTTTGAATGGATTCATTGTGCACTGTCCCCTGCATGGACAAAATCACTTCTGATTCACAAACATCATGATTAGGAGGCTGATCACTGTGATGATGGAGCAAGAGTCATTTTGTCATGCAATGCTTTGTAGCCTCTACCCCCTGTGCAATGCAGACTGCATAATAATGTTAAGAACAAGACTGCGAACATGCCCACGAAATTGGCAATACCCCATTTCAAAAACAAGACTAGTGTTGCAATAACATAACATAATTTTTTTTTTTAGAACATGTTGCAGGCATCAAATTCAAAATAAATGCATAATTACAAAATAAAACAGTTCATCAGTTTAAAGGTTAAATATCTCTGATGTATCCAACTGAATATAGGTGGAAAAGGATTTGCAAATCATCGCAGTCAGTCTTTTATTCACACAGGGCCCCAACTTTTCGTGGTCTTGAATGGTGGCCACACTCCCACCCCCACATGACTCACGAGCATCCCAAGGCTGAATTCAGCTACAGAAGGGGAATGGCTCTCAACTCACGCTAACCACTAATATTTCCAGACGAATTAACAGCACACTGTGTAGTGGGCGGTGGTTGGGTGAAGTATCACTGAACCATGCTGACACTCAGCTGGCCAAGAAAAGTGGGTGTGTCTGTTGTGTTAATGCTAATAGGTTTGATAATATATCCTACACACAGTTTATCATGCTTCAAAACTGCTACTGCTAATATAAGTATTCAAACTAACAGTGCGTGAATGCCGATCGTGTGCATTTCATCATGCACGTTGGTGTAGCCTGATGAAGAAATATGGGACCAAATTACACACACGAAAATTAAAGATAAACTCTTATATCACATGGACATGACTGATACACTGTTTCAACTTCAGATGGGTCAAAGTGTAGGAGTGAATGAAGGAAGACAATGAAGGAATACTGCAGAATCGTCTCCTAACTAGCCTAAATAAGTCATTTACAAACAGAAATGTACATAAACCACTCTAATTTAACTGTCTTCATGTGGTTTGACAGAATCGACATGCTGACATGATTTGCAGATTTTTTTTTTACCACATTAACAACAACAAGCAAATGATACAATTTTGATACATCTTTACTAATATGAGAGTAAAATATGAATGCAATATTTTGTCAATACATTATCTAATACTGTCATTTTGTCACAAATAATTTCACCTATGTTGAAAAATGTGCAACAATGGTGTAACGCGATCACGGCGATCCAGTGTGGATCCACTAAAGGCACGCTTCCTGTGCCTGTGGACTTAATTGGTGTTTGTGTCTGGCAGCGAACAAACCTGTTCTCCTCTGCTCCCTGGGTAGCCCTCTGCAATGCTGACATAACACACACACACACACACACGTCGCACACCCATGCAGCAAACATATTGCGTATCTCCAAACAACCGCTCTTCATACGGTATGCAAACAATCTGACAAGAAAGAGTGAGCTCTCTTTGTTATGCAGATACACTGCACAGATTCCATACACTTACAATTATGCACACATACACATACATATAGTACACTCACTTCCTCCTCTTTTCTGCCTCTTGCACTGAGGTTGACATTCCCACACACACACTCACACACTCACATAACACATTGCTGAATAATTGAGCAGATGCTGAGGGAGACCTACTCGGCCGTTAAATAGTCTGCGCTCTAAATAAACACTGTGATTGCACCAGGACGGGGATGTCAGAGGTCAGGCCCTGCTGAGGGGAATGACATCACACATCGGGATGTGGCCTTCGCTTTGGGAAACTCCTCTTGCAGGCTACTGGAGAAGAGCTTGATCTGTCTCTGCACATTGTACTTATACATATATATGTACATAAGAAATGCATAAGGTTGCCCCTCATTGACACACACATGCACTAGGTTTTCTATTCAGCATATTCCTTTTTTTTCAATATTCTTAGACCTATGTTCAATCTTCTCAAATTTTATTCCTAATTGCACATTTTCCATTATTAGCTCCGAATAACCCTCCAAACTGTGTATTGCTCAAGGGCACACACCTGTTCACACTCCCTGCGCGTCGAATACAGCAGCCTGGTCGATAGCCCTCGGCTTTAAAGTTTGGCGCTGACATCACTTCTGTGCACAGCTCAAGTGCAGCAGTATACAGAGCCAGAAAGTCCAAGTCAGGATTTAGGTGGTGTGGCTGAGTGGGTTATTAGTAAGACTTTCCCTCCAGAGACTGGAGTTTGCATTCCGTGAGCAATTTGTTTTGGTTTTTATTTATTTATGCAACTTAAGTACGTAAATGATGTAAGGAACATCATGTATTTGACGACGTCATGTAATAATAATAATGATAATAACTTTATTTATATATTACTTTTCTAACTAAGGTTACAAAGTTCTTCACAGAAAAGAAAGAATCAACAGAACTCAAACCTTCTTAGAAAGAAAGAAAAAAAGGTTTTAAGAGAAGATTTAAAAGTTGGAAATGATATTGTGTGGCTGATTTCATCTGTGAAATTTGCTGCTCTGTGTGTGTGTTTTTTAATCATAAAACATCCTGTATTGAAATATAATGAACCAGGTACGTTCAACAGGTTTACAAAAATATGGAATGCACAAATGCACTCTGTCTTAGCCTGATGGTGTACGATTTGTCTGGGTCCTGCTCTGTTTTCCTCACCTCTCTGTGTGTATCGGTCCTGATTTGGTTCCAGCCTCTTTCCTTTGTGAAGCTGCACTCAGCAGGCAGAAAGACAATCTGTGGTCACTGAAGCGCCTCTTTCTCCTAGACCCAGTCAGTGTCGAGGTGTGGGAAGTGATCCGGACTTATGATGGCTCTTGTGTCACAGTGTCTCAGAACGGCGGGGGTTAACAGGGTAGGGACCTGTCACCACGGGCCTTGGAAGGTAAAGAAAGATGCCAGCTGAGGGCTGCTGGGCCTGTCAGAGTATGGTGACCTGTGGGCCATGTTTTGACTGGAGGTCACATTTTTATTCACCGCACTATTATTTTACATCAATTCAGATAGAAAGTCAGTGGTCCTGCAGTGAACAGTCATAGAGATGGGGAATTTTTGACAATAAATGCTGGACATCAGTTCTGTTTGCTTGCAGCTGCTGCTTGTTCATGGCTGCAAATTTTCTTGCAAAATTATCCGGTTTTGTCCCCACAAATACGTCTCTGTGGTCTGTGGCTCGGATCCTGTCCTCTTAAAAAAACAACAACGACAACGCTATTTACGTTATCCTTATTTACTTTTTGTGGTCGCTGACAACCTCTAGAGGCTGTATTGATTATTAAAGGTGAAAAGGGGGAAGTGAGGAGAAGTAGTAGAAAGAGTGAAAAGTCGGATGGGATGGACAGTCGGGTCAGGAGACCACTATTTATGTCAACTCTAAAACTAAAATTCAGTGGTGACTTCTTTTAACTTACTGACGCCGTGAAGCAATGTTAGGTTACAGTCAAAAGAAAAATTACAGAGGTGAGGCTGTTTTTAAGCCAAGACACAATGTTTTCTTAAACCTGACCAAACTGTGAACGGACGATGAAGGTCTGATAGCCTATTGTAATATATGTTATTTTGCGAGATGCTGAAAATCAACCTATTCCATCGGTTAGGTACAGTATGAGGATGTGTTACTCACTTGGCAACTGCCTCGCCTAGCTGTCATTCTCCTTGTAAGGAGGTTTTTGTAAGATGCAAATTGTTTAAACTAGTCAGCTTAATGTATTTGTTTGTTTGGGCGTGTGTGTGTGTTCATATTGTCAAATCTGAAAAATGCAACTGAACCGGCCTTGTTTTTCACTCCATGATTATATGTTTGTAGTTAGTTCAGTGGCCTTCCGAAGGAGTCTGATCAGACTGAAGGTGTTTGTGAACTGTAGTTTTATGAGATGGTGATAAATGACAACAACAGTATGCAGGTACAGGGATGCTAATGCACCATGTTCTTTCTCCATATTCCTGTTCTGTATTTGTGTCTCTGACTCACACTCGAGCACCTTCTAACGGTCTCTTTGTTTTGTTCTGTCTCCTTCTGTTTTCTTGTTTTCCATGTGCCTTGATCCTGCTGGACATCTTCTCACATCCAGGTAAGAACCTCTGTGTTATTTATGACTTTTACTCTCGCCTTCTCACGACTTCTCTCCTGTGGGAGAAGAATTAATGCAACTCAGAGCAGCCGAGTTTTGTATTTGTGCATGTAGCCTTTCTCTAGGTGTCTGGGTCAGCAAATATGAGAGGGAAAAAAACTACCTTAATAATTAGTGTCATATCGTATTGACTATTTGAAAGTAGACTTTAACCAGCACCAAGTTTTAAGAGATACATTTTCAAATTAATATTGCTAAACCTTGTAAATAATGAGAACAATTTTTCAGATGGCATTGTCTATGGTGTTTATATACACTACGCTTTATTATGGCATAAAAATGCGTACTGGTATGCTGTATGCCTTTTACCACATTGGAGTTATACAATACTACCAGTGTAAATGCACTAACCAGAGGAAATTAAAGACCTGAGTACAGGTTCTGGAAGCTAAAGTTGATGGCCATGATGATTAACTGCTGTGTTAGAAAATGTAAAAATAAGAAGCATTTCAGTAAGAGACATCCAATCACCAAGAATACATCATAAATACACAAGACTGGTTTATATTTCTATTTTTTTATATAATCAATTTTGGGTGTTTTTTCATTCTATTATGACAATTAGGTTGACTGGATACATTTGGAATTTTCAGCAACTCAATCCCAACAGACCAAATCATATTGTACTTACGACAACAGTCACCTCCAGTTAGACAACCGGTTGACTTGTATTGTGGAAATATGTCAAATCAGCAAACTTGTTTATTTCTGTTGTCATTTTTCAGTCCCTTCACACCCAACTTCGTAGTGCTACTGCACTGCATAAAGGCAAGAAAACTCCAAGATTGGAGACAGTTGGGGGGGGTTGGATGGGTCGTCCATACTGTATTGCTCAACCAATATGTTAACTGTTGGTGAGCAACAGTTTTGAAAGCCTAACTGGACATTGCATATAATATATGATTGCTCATGTTCACATTCATAACTGATGCTAGAGGGGTAGGTTGAGCATCATAGTTTAAAGCTTAAAGTGATAGTTGGGGTCTTTTGATGTGGGGTTGTATGGGGTATTTATCCCCAGTCAGTGTATTACCTGCAGTAGACGACCGTCAGCATGGAACACTGACAGGCAGGCAGAGCATTGTACTGCTTAATGGCTCCAATAGCAAGACGTATTTTAGCCACCTCAAAGCAAGCACACCTAAAAAAAATACATCTGTTTGAGTTTACAATATATTTTGAACATTTTGGCACTTTGCTGTCAGACAGGCCTTTCCTTAGAAACTACATTTTCTCAACCGTACAACATTCGCATGCTGTCCACATACAAGTGCGGCTGTGACTACTACACACTGTATCATGCTGCAGATCAGCTGGTCGGACTTTCAGCAGCTGTCTGTTGGTCACTTGTGCACTTGCATCTCCGTACTTGCACTTGTAGTGAAGTATAATGTTTATCTATAAACACCTTTCTGTTAAAATAATATCAGCCAACTCAAATCCTAAATCAATATTTCCTTAGTCAGCGCTGTTTCACCATAACATTCCCCTTCTCCAGAGCCCAGCGGAGTGGGCCGGACTGTTAACTGATCAAATTATCACTATCAATGATAGAAATCCAAGATTACATCAAAAAGCATTAAAGAATGAATACTGTGCATATTTCACCAAGTATGATTTTAGCTCTTGTCTGTTGTCTGTTGTCTGTTAAATCGCTGCAGCTGACACGACTGTGCTGTCAGCTGCACACTGTGCACTCCGCCGCACAGAGCACACTGGAGATAGTGCAGTCTTTGCACAAAAATTCTGCCTTCTCCATTCAACTTATCTAGTACATCCTCACCACCTGCACAGATGGATTGTGCGGTTTATCAAAGCATGGAAATGACGTCAGTGACGGCTCTGGCACAATCTTTACACTCCATTTGCTCATTGTGAGTCCTAATGATAATGCAGGCCAAGTTCACCATAACTAAACTTCAATAAATAAATAGTGTTCACGTATCAAACTTCCATTTCCAAATGATTAGCACTGATTGCTGCACATTATTTGGGCATGTGGAGCAGTCAGTCTGAAGGCTGTAAAATACTGCAGCTACACTCATGCTTAATGCTGATGGATGCATGGACTTTCACTGTCCTTGCGCTGCTAAAAGGACAATGTGAATGGAATAGTTAAGGTTTTCCAGACCCCCATCTCAGACACATAGACCTCATTTTCTGTGCCAGAAACATGCATTTTCTCTGTCTTACTCTCGGTCCTGGCCATGTAAAGATCCACTGACAAGAGAGGTGATCCGTGTGCTCACATTCCCATCTTGATTTGGGATTTCTAAAAGGAAATTGTTTACTGGCTTGGCATAATTGACTGCAGACATTTCCATTTGTTAATTCCAATTTTATGAATGCAAATACATTTAGAAACACAAATCAGTCACATTGAAACAACAGTACTTTAGTTAAACAAAAAAAAGTTGGTGCAGTCAAAGCTCTCGATGCACCTCCACTTCCAACGTCTTTGGTCGCACTCATAATTCATGCTAAGTATCATTGGGGCTAGGAATAAGGTCAATACAGCAATCACGGATAGGCACGCAGGCACCTCAAGTAGGTATCCATGGTAACAGTATGTGTCACACGTTACATTTGTAGTAAGCATGATCTCCACTGACTATAAACAAACTTGATTACCACTTTTTTCTTTTGTAAATGTTCAAATATATTGTATATAGGTGTTAACACACTCATTTTATGCATTTATTGAAACTAACGAGCTAGTGGAAGAAATGCTAGTGGTATTCTCTAAATCAGTTTTAGTGTATATCAGTATATCATCAGTTACACATCCAACACTAAAGGAAAATCACTGCGACAATATAAGAAAATGGAATAAAAAGTATATGGGGGAATAAATTATACCTGCTGAGATGAACAGTGAGATATAATTTGTTTAGAATAATCTGATGAGCAGTGTCACCAGAATTAGGCTTTTATAATATTTGTGGGTGAAAGCAGTATGAAAGCAGCTTTGCTTCTGATCGTACCAATAGACTGGCTGAGATCACTGTTCTGGGAACAAAGTTGCTGTTGATGTTTCGGAACGCCCTGAATGAATCAAAGACATTGGAAGTGTTGACTTGAGTTTCCTTTGATTGATAATAAGTCCTTAAATAAAGCTGGCTGACTGGCAACACTGACAGTGTTTCACATGAAGCTGATTGTTCAAACTTGCCGGACAGCCGGTGGTTTCCACTCATTTCGCTACAGTGGAAAAATCATGAGCTGAAGCTTGTTTAACTCCAGTAATCCATCACAATGAACACCAGGTCTGCTTTTATTTCTGTTAAAGTTAGTGCTGCGTGGTAATACAGTGCAGACTTTTCGAATCAATCAGCACTTTCAGCTGCATTACCATGTCACATAATTCACATTGACAAGAATAGAAGCTGACATGATGTTGACTGTGATGGATTACCTCAGTGAAGCAGGCTTCAAGGCCTTTAAAGCTGATTTTCATACTATCATGAAACAAAACAAAAGCACTGGCTTGAGTTAATAGTAAAGCAGTAGTGTGCAGGAAAAAACAGCCTTAATAGTGGTGACAAAACTACTAGCTGACAAAAGCATTTCTACAATCAAACGTTTTGACAGGTTTTAAAATGGTACTCATGAAACAGAATTTAAAAAATAGTTATTATACGAGTAAAATGGAAATATTACTATTTATGTTTAAGAAAATGAGGGTGAGGACCAAAGTGTACAAGTTAAAGAGATCAATCTATGGCAGTGAGTAAGAAAACTTAAACCTGTAGCAAACTCTGGAAGTTGAAAAAGTATAAAAATGTCTGATAACAAAAAACACTGTAGTATTCAAAAACTCCTGCTCACTGTGACCTTTTTGTGGAATAGATTATGTATCAGCTTCCACAGTGTAAAAACTGCACCTTGTACTCTTCCTACTGTGCTTTTTTGTTTGGAGTAACTAACATTCAACAGTTTTTTTTTAACCAATAATTTCTGTAATTATGCAGAGGCAGCATTGTTACGTACTTTCTATTGCAACATGCAGACAGGTATGTGTCTTTAAAGAGCTGTTAACCCATCTGAAAGTTTTGTATGGTTAAATCCAGCATGTTGTACTTTCAGAGGTTTTTCCTCCCCACATAGAAATGAAAAAAAAAAAAACTACACACTATTTATTGAATAATAATCAAGTCAGAAAAATGAACTATTTATGACAGAGTGTTGAGGATGAGTTCAGGTGTCTCATCCTAAGGAAATAATCTGCTCTGTAGTCTGCTGGTACAGCAGCAGAAACTTTTGTATCTGTTGTCAGATGGCAGCAGGGTGAACAGACTGTGGCTGGGTGGATGTTGTCTTTTACTATCGCTGGGCTCTGTGCAGACATTTCACTTCACAAACTGTATTGATGCTCTACAGAGAGGTACCAATGATGTTCTGGTTTTAATCACCTGCTGCAGAACCTTCCCGTCCTGGGCCATGAACTCACACTGCCAGGTTGTGATGTTTCCATACTGAGTGCTATCTATTGCAGTTACAATTTGTAAGCTTAAGTATGAATTCTAAATTCTGAAATTTGCAATACACTATGTCGCCGAAACAATGTGGACATGGCCTTTTGTTTGTCTCGTTATGTTGCTTTGTGTCATTGATCTGGGATATCTCAATGTTGCTGCATACAATGAGAATCAAACTGTGTTTTTTGCAACATTGTGCTAACAGTTTGCAAAATACTTTTGTTTGTTTCAACATGACAATTTCTCCATGAACAAAGCTCTCACAGAGTCCTATCCTCAACCCCATCTAACACCTGTGGGATGAACATTAGCTGCCCCCACTAATGCTCTTGTTGCTGAATAGGAGCAAACTCCCACAGAAAAAAGCCTCTAATAAAGAATCAAGACTTTTGTAGCTGCATATGCATAATTGCAATGTTTTTAAAACTGGATGTTCAGCAATCGCATATGGGTGGAATATTCAGGTATACACACGATTTCTGTCATGTAGTGCATATTTAAATGTCTAAAATGTAATCCTGATGCAACAATTCACATTATCAGTTATACTGGGTTTCCTTGTTTAGAACCTCTCTGCCCCGTTTGAAATCTTGTGTAAATCTCAGAGTCTGAGGAGCTCTCGACTGGAGCAGCTTGAAGCAGGGCTAACGTTTTCATCTGGCTGTGGTAGGTCAGGGGCCATTAGT
This sequence comes from Lagodon rhomboides, assembly GCA_039737535.1. Taxonomy (NCBI): domain Eukaryota; kingdom Metazoa; phylum Chordata; class Actinopteri; order Spariformes; family Sparidae; genus Lagodon; species Lagodon rhomboides. Next base: position 4,435,922 of record CM077785.1, on the reverse strand, counting down.
GGTAGCAAGGTGAAGAATGTCGGCAGCTAAAGGTGAGGAAAAAAACATTTCCTGAATTCAGGGTACGCTTGGTGAGTCAAGGGGGCTGAGGCGAGTGAGAGAGCCAGGCAGGAGGAGAGAGCGATGGAGCCTGAGCGGCAGCAGGGGTGACAGTGTTTGTGTGAGGTGTGATTAATGGCCATTCTGATTGGCTGCGACAGGGCCAGGTGATGCTGGTGGGGTAGGGGGGTGGGGGTTAGAACGTGCTCTCTGAGGACACCTTTTAAACAGCTGGCCAACAGCATCATGGGAGTTACTTGTGTGTGCATGTCAGTGCGAGTGAGTAATTGCCTTTTTTTCTGTCTTGTGACATTATTTTGTCTTTCCTGTTGTCTCTGCCCTCTTTTCCAACCACTGACACACTCTCTTATCTCTACTACAAGAGCCTTTCCTAGTGATGGAATACTCAAATTGTGTCAGGATATTTGCACCAATCACTGAAAATCATCTGATATTTTGTGCAGACTATCTTAAAATTGTAGGATTTTTTTCTGCTAGATTATACAGATCTTTGGATAGAAATTCTGTTATTTACGAAAAGGGACTTATTTTCATTTCATACTTTTTGGTTTCACATGATTTTCTTCATTTAGCTAATAATAGAGCTGAGAATATTCACTGACTTCACGACTGGATTCGATTAGATGACGATTCACCTGTCAAAGATTCAAATACGCAACGATTCTCAATGCGTCTCAATTCAACTCAGTGTATGGCAGTGACAAATTTCTATATTACTGCACAGGGCTAACGTTTCATGATTAAATACAAGCAGTCGGATTCTACTGAACTTTTTTTTTTATTTAGAAAGTTCTTTACCTCAAACCTCACAATCATAGTGCAGTCATTGGTGGACGGCTTGTAGAGAAATGGGCCCAGCACTCAACCCTGCGGTGCTCCGTTGTTGGTGGTGAGTGCAGATGATGTTGTTGTCGCTGAGGAAGAAGTGAATGAGATGGATCAGATAGGGGGAAGTGTTGAGTTGGTGTAGCTTCCGGATCACCAGGTGCCTTTGGATGTTATTAAAAGCAGAGCTGAAGCCCACAAAGAGGATCCTGGCAAAGGTAACTGGAGAATCCAGGTGCTTGAGGAGGAGGTGCAGCAGGCAGGCCACAGTGTCCCTCTTGGCCCTGTAGGCAAATTGGAGGTCGTTCAGTTGTTGGCTAACAATTGGCAGGACGGTGTGTAGCTTTTCCCTCATTTTATTATTATGGATGTGAGGGCAACAGGGCGGTAGTAGTTGAGTTCTGTGTGTTGGGGTTCTTTGGGCACTTGGATTATTGTTGCGGTTTTCCAGAGGGTAGTTATTTTTGGTAGTCTGGTAGGACTGATGCCATCAGGCCCTGGGGCCTTGCCTAGCTTACACTGGCACCGTGCATCCTTCTCTATAAGGGGGGGGGCAGCTCGTTGTGGTCCAGTGGAGGGAGCGCTCTCAGCCTGCTGACGCATTCATCTGTGAAGTCCTGGGTGTCGAAGCGAGTGAAGAATGAGTTCATATTATTGGTGAAGAGTTCTGTGTCAGTTGATGTTGACTGTGTTTGGGTTCACATCCAGTCAGAGTTTTCACCATCGGATAAGCTTGTTTAGTGTCCATGTTACCAAATTCATGCTCCAGTTTGTCCTTAAATTTCAGTTTTGCTTTGTGAACCAATTTTTTTAAGTTGTGTTTTGCTCCTCTAAGACTAGCTCAGTCTTTGAGCCTGAAAGCTCTCTGCTTCTCTTTCAGACTCTGTTTTATTTGAGAAGTGGTCCAAGGTCTGGGGTTGGGATATTTCTTTATTTCTTTTGACAGGTGTAGTGATATTTATGCAGAAATTGTTAAAGTCTGTAATGGCAGTGACCCTGTTATTCAGGTATCCTTCGAAGATGTCCCAGTCAGTGCATGCCAGAGCTGTGTTAGTTGTGTAATGGCCTCCTCTGACCATTGTGGGGCATTGTAGCATTGTGGCTTGTGACATTTGAGTTCTCATTTGTTCAGTTGAAGTAAGCAGATGACTCTGTGGTTTACCAGTCAGAGCAGTGGATATGAATGGGCACGAAATGCGTCAGTTATGTTATCATAGCACAAGTCCAGGATGTTTTCCCTTCTGGTGGGAATATCGCCATATTGTTGGAATGTTCGCATAAGAGTGTCCACTCTGCAGCTGTTATAATCTGTGTGACTTGATGATGGTGAAGCTGTCCAGGCTGACATCGGCTTCAGACACTGACCCATTAAGCCAGGTCTCGGACAGAGCAATGATGCAGATGTCCCTGAAAGCCCTTTTCCAGGCATGTAGCAAGTCCATTTTATTCCGATATTTTAGAATAGAAAAATAGCAGTATTTACAGTACTTGTTTAAAGGCAGTTATGTCACCCTTCTAAGGTAATTGTGATAATGACTTACAGCCAGAGCATGGTCATGATACATCACAATAAGAAGCACAGAAGAGCAGCCAACATTAGCTTTGTCACTCACGTCTCCATACCCACAAGCACTGACACGTCTTTTTGTTGCAACTTGTCATATTGATTGAGCTATCAAGCACACATCCTTTGATGAAAATGTGCACACAAATGTCAGTCTCCAGGATAGGTAGCCAATTGGCTTCTTGAATGTAGCTTAGAGCAGCTTAGAATCTTACCAGCGCATGTCAGTATGAGACAGCTTAGAGGCTAATTGGTGTTATCTTTATTCGACTACTGCTAGCTGAAATGCTGCCTATGCTATCTAAGCCTGTTAACTGCACTTACCAAAACACGTTGGTGTACATTTTGCCTTGGTAATCCTACCAGCTGAGCTGTCAGCCAATCTTGCGCACCAGACTGAGCTAAGAGGCTAGGAGGCTACATGTGTTTTTTTTGGAGGGTCATCAGAAACCTTTGGTTCGTCATTTCAGGGAAGAAAAAAAAACATAAATAAATCTTGAAGTTCACTTGTAACAGGATTTGTGACAGCAGAAAGGCCTGACTTTAGTTGGGCCATAATCTCAATTGTTTATGTGGCAAAAACAATGTCTTTGCTTTTGTCTTGCTTATAATTTTTGCTTAAACTCTTCCTTGACAATGTCAGCCAGCTAAAAGATACATTTCAGATTTCAAAGCATTTCTTATTTCCAAAAATTAAGCTTCTCCTTCCCTCACCTACCTGATTCCCTATGTTTCCTCTCCAGAATCTCCTGATTTCCTCTTTTTCTCTGTTAACTCTTCTTTCTTCCCTGCTTCATTTCTTCCCTTTTCAGAGTCTTCTTCTCCCATTGCGTTCTTTGCTCCAGTATTCCTCTTGCTGAGGCCTCCCATGCATGGCTTCCCTCCATTCAAATGCAAATAACGCTGGCCAATTATGGCTCAGCATGCAGTTATGTCTGTGTTTGCAAGAGCACATTCAAAGGCACATTGTGTCGGGGGAGATTTGAGTTAGCCAGTGTAGCATTCCCTCTGGAACTGCCAGCGGCAGATAAATTAGGACTTCAGGCTCACAAAAGCAAAATAAATCATAATATGGGAGCGCTGCTGACCCATATTTGTTAATGTGGGTGCTCATTGCCACCTTTATTACTGCCATTGTGAGAGCTTGTGTATCTGGAACTGGGACTGCTTCATGGCTGATCACACCAACATAAGGCATTCCTGCTTTCATTCACATGGATGACAGTGGAATCAGTGCTGTGGCTTTGTTAAGGCTTCACACATATCTGCTATTACACTGACTTAGTGTATTCATTCAACCCTTATATACAGTATAGTACAGTACATGTCTGCAAAGAAGCACATTCTGCTGCATTCTAACACAAACTCAGGAAACAGTATGTCTTACCGATTATGTTTATTGTGAAAGGTGGGATTAGCCCCGAAATTGACCTTGTAACCACTCTGTGACCATTGTCACTCTTCTCCCTTCTCTCTTGCTCCATCCTGGCAGAATAAGTCCTTTCAACCTAAATGATAAAGGCTTTCTAAAATGACCCTGATCTGGTGCCCACTTATGAACATTTGAAAATTGACTTCTAATCGGCCACCTGTGGTTTAGCACTGGTGAAATTTAGATACACAAAATGTGTAAGTGCAACTTGCATGTGAAGAACAGCGTTCAGGTTCAACAATAAAAAATCAATGGATCTCAATAGTAGTTTTGATACTGAAAAGGTCGTAAATGTATAGTCATATGCAAAGTCTTAGTGGACCACACACAGGAATATAAAAAAAACTAAATTCTTTCATAAACAATTTGATGCTTTAATGGAAGGACACACAAAGACCCACTGACCTCTGACAGTAAGGAGAAAGGATGAAGAAAGAGAAGGAACAGAACTAAGTCCAGGCTCATCCCATCAACTCTGGAAGAAGAATGACTTTGTTTGCTGATCAGACAGAGATTACATCTACATAGATGGACCATGACACCTCTCCAGAAACTGTGGGAGCTGACCAACATTCCTTTTTGATTATGTTTTTTGCCCTCATCATCTCCTTATTCACAGTGTCTGAAATGGTCAGAACTATCTACTTAAATGTGTAAATATTTATACAGTATACATCGTTTGTTCACCATGCTTGGCACTTTTTTGAAAGTCATCATCAGCCCAACCCATCCACCAGCGCAGAAAAATAGGAAATAACCATCTTCATGCATATGTCTGAGTGTTGATTCAGAGCCTACATGATATTTGCTTTGCTTTTTCCTTGCTTTCATATATGTGGTCAGAACACTATACATGGTGTAGCAAAAATGTGTATTTGTGAGCCTGTAGGTGTCCATGAGACCAGGGACATACAGGTATTTGAAAGCATAATGACATGATTACATAAATTGAGTTGCAGTGTGAAGAGACTCAGTGAAGAATCAGGTTTCTGATGAGTGACAAGCATGCTACAGTGATTGTTAGCTAATGATATCTAACATTGTGTTCACATCCCAAGTGTGCTATCAGACCATACAAAGCTGGTATTGGTCCAGTGCTACAGGCAGAATAGTGACACCTATCAAAAGAAATACTGTGCAGGTTCAAACTTGTAAATAGTAAGCTTTAGACAAGGTTGCATATGAATTTGGCAAAAAATGTAAACCTGCAAGTTGCTCCTTAAGGTAAAGAAAAGAATGTGGTCATGGTGAAAAGATAACAGTGTTGGCAGGAGAGGAGATGGAAACATGGGTTTTTCCCTTTACCTTAAGACATGCAAGTGCATTTGTAATTCCAAATTGCCTGTAGGCATGAATATGAATGGTTGTGTGTCAGAGATGTAACCTGGCTCTTGCCCTGTGTGAGCTGGGCTATCATCCAGTAAACTATGACCCTGGAGATAAAGAGGGTGCAGATAATGGGTGGATGGATGGATGGATGGATGGATCGATCGATCGATCGATGACCCTTTTCAAAAACATTGATACATCATAGACATTGGGCTTAGCCTGCAAGCAAAGAGAAAAGTGCTGTGTCACAATCAGCCCTCTGTTTCAGGAAGATGATGTGGATAGTTGGGGCTTCCTCTCTGTTCCGGCCGCATGATGAATGGCTGGGATGTCGCACAGTGTTCAGGCCTTTTCACTAACACCCCCAAGGGCCATGTTGCTGTCTGCTGTTTTTCACCATCCACTTACTTTGACCTGGCCCAAGAGCCTGCATCACCATATCGGCATTTCAGGAGCCGACCTATAACCATTAACCCTCATGCTCACCCCATGTTAACTTTAGCCAAACTGATCAAGCATTACATTAGCTGAGTTAATAGCCCATGAATCCTTCACCTTAGGGTAGGTTCCACAGTTCCAAATTTTTATTTGATTTTCACAGTTGGTGAAATCAAGGGCTCAGGGGCCCAGCTCAATTGGGCTCAGCAGCCTCCCACTGAACACCGCTGAATCAGGCTGGGACTGAACATAGCCTCTGATACTGACGGAGGTCAGTTTGAGGAAGGGGATACAGTACAGAGGTGATTTACAGCAGCTCTGACAAGGACTGACTCTGGGGACAAGAAGACATGGCAGGCAGGGACAGAAGAAGCATGAAGAGGCAGTGGAAGAGAAAGAGTTGGGAATCAGCAGCAGGCAAATGCAGAAGAGACGGAATATTTCACACCTTACTTTGTGAATTGATGATTTGACGAAACCAGATGTGGTTGTGGTATGACAAACAAAGACTGTTTTGGTGAGTTAAAATGAAGTGTGTTTGATGATGCAATTAAGCTCATCTTAGTTTGGTAAAAGAAAGAAACTTGAATTCTAAAGGTGTATGGTTGTACTTTTCTGCTTAGTAAAGAAGATAGGTGTGAAAATATTTTCTTTCTTGACACTTTGTGAGTTAGCATCTTTTACTTTTTCAACTTAGTAGCAAACTTTCACGAACCAGGGTTAGCTGGTTAGCATGGTAACTTCAGCAGACATCTCCACAACATAGCACGTACAACAAAAGTCTGATTATATCTTTAAAAATTGCTCTTAGGGCCCTTAGCCCGCTGGCTCTGTGCTCTGGAGTCCTGGGAAGAAGCACTTGTGCTCTGAGAGACAACATGCTTTGGTTTTGACTGACAGCTCATAACTTTATAGTAACAGAGGGTTGACAACACAGCTAATAACCATCGTACAATGCACACTCACCCACAACATTCAGTGTAGAGACAATCTTCTGCCACAAATGGACTTTCCATCTGATAAAGCACAGGATAGACAGGCACAGTCCCCACCGATCGAATATATACTTCTTTGCCTGAAAAGAAGCCTGTGCCTTTCTGAAAACTTGAGAGATTTTCAACTTGAAGTGCTCGATGCAGCTCCACAAAAAAGGCACGGCGCTCTCAAAAAAGACGCTGGGCACAACGTTTTTTTCTCTCCCCGGCCGCATGCTGCAGCAGACACTTGCTCCTCATTAGAAACAACTGGAAAAAGAGAAAAAAAGACCACTATGTGGAAACGGGCACTTAGGCCTTGAAACTGCTGGGATTGGTTCACACTAACACAACACCTTCACCGAGACAGTGATACCTCACAGAGACCTCTCAGAGCGCCCTGCCGCTTGTGAATAGGTACATATTGCCAATCCAAATGCAGTTAGCAGCTTGCTTTTTTGACTGCAGTTAGGTTTCTATATGCATGTATTTACAGTAAATGCATAGAGGGCCCGGGTGTGGTTGGTTGCCTTGTCTTAACACCTCCAGGTCACACTTCGCTGATTTGAACTCTGCCCTCTGTAACACTTGCCTGTCCCTGGCTACCTATGATCCTGTCTTGTGGAAGTGGTTTACCACTGAAAAATGAATTTGTTCAACCTTTCTCATTGCATTTAGTGTTTTCTACTTAGGCAAAAAAAGGCAGTATGATCTGCAGGAAGTCTGCAGGAAGCTTTGTAGACAGACAGTGTAGAACTGAACATGAATAAAAGCGTAGACAATAGATGGAGAGTTGCTAGAGAATGATGTTCAGTCCAGATCAGGAACTAATGCTGCTTGGCTGCCACTACTCGATGTATTTATATCTGTGTTGTGGATGATTTATAATCCTGGTTAAGGTCTTATTTAGAATGGATTTTATATGCATCTCTGTACCCCAGCATTGAGGATGCTACCATGGAAACAGGCCACATAAATAAGAGTAAACACAATAAGCTGTTTACGTGACTCAGTGTTTGAGTTACATCAGCAGATTCCAGCTAATTTATCATATTTCGTTTCTTTAGAAGCAGTGTAGGAGGATTTCTAGAATGTCAGGAGGATGACGAGGATGTGTACATGTACCAAATCTAGAACAGACTCCTTAACCAACCAAATATTCACAGAAAAGCGGTGTATATTTACTGAAGCTGTAATGAGTTTAATACACCTACAGCTAATAACTTGTTTGACTGGGAAATATTCATAATAAAACACCACAAAATACAAGCCCTTGGTAACTGAGAGAAACATATTTCTGTATACATTTGAGAGTGGTTTCTGATGGTTTCTGACCCAAAAGAAATGCTCGCCTCATTTAATGGGCCTGTGTCCCAGGACATCACTGACTTAACTCAGTTTGGTTCCCTAGGTATATAAAGTTAGGATAGAAATAGCAGAACCTGATCCAAAATCCCTAAACCCCATGTCATGCATTTCCCAGAAACACAGACTTTCATTTATCCAGGGAGCATCCACTCGGCTCAATTTTAGCAGCAACACCTTGAAAGTAGTTTTTCAGGCAGAGGCATTCTCCATTTTGCCTCTCAGTTATTCAGTTGTGGATGATTAATGTAGAAAACTTTGTGTTAACATCATACTCTTATAACATCCAGGCTTCTGCCTCTTTCTACTGAAAGTGTTTATGAGTGCATTTGAATCATTAGATACGATTCAGTCTAAGGGTTTAGGCTGTTTTCACAAGACATCTCTTGTGACATAGATAACACATAAGATAAGTCTAACAGCTGCTTACCGCTTTCACACTGGACAAAAAACCCACTAATACCCACTAATATCTGGCTTTTGTCTTTAATGTGAATGTCTTATCAGCATTTAATCCTGCGTCACGTGACTCTGCAGTAGTAGTCACAGGTGTTTATCGGCTCCAGTTCCAATCGTTAAGGATGCTGGTTTGTTCATACTTCCGTCTCTGATCAAGCAGTGCTTGGACATCATTCAGTCAGTTCTGAGTTATGAAGAAATACTAAAATAAAAGATAATAAAAAGTTTCCGTTCTTAGTGGCGTCCGTGCCTGTCAGCTACCTGATCAGTTCTGTGCATGTGCAACTCTCAACGAGACGAGAAAGAAGCGAGATGTCTCAGGCTTTAGCAACTTTAATCTTCAGTTTAGAGAGAAAAGATGAGTCTAATTCAGAAGTTTATTGAATTTTATTTCCTTTTTAAAACAAGTTTAATGTCCTCTGGATGAATGATGAGGTATATGAACTGCTATTTTCTACTCTTCACCTGACACAAAAGAAAAAAAAAACAGAAAGGGAAACTTGTCTCTCTTTTTAATTTGAAAAATAGGTGAGAGCTTTAAAAGATATTAATTTTGAGAACAAATTCAGATGTCTTACCACTCTCCCCTAAGAACTAGAACAATCTTTGTCTATTGCTACATTTATTCAAAATGGTATAATTTTATGAGACAAAGTGGCTTTTGGTGCTATTTCTTGATAAAAGTTACAGTACACTAGACTAATGCCAGATCGTGTGCTGCAAAAAACCATCTGGGGAGGCACCTCTTAACTGTTTGGAAAAGGGCAGACAGTTTCAAAAATACTTGACACGTCTTTGGCTGAACCATCAGTCTATCACTGTCTATCACGGGCTAACTTCAACCAATTAGATGAACAGTAGTACAGCGCTACCACTAGCAGAGCCATCTCGTAAATCAAATTCTTGCCGAAGCTGAGAGAAACTTGTCATCCATCAAGAAAATCGTTTCAGTGCTTCCGTTTCTTTGCTCTTCTTTCAAAGTAGTAAACGCTCCTATTCTGATATAACTGATGCTATAGCAGCATCCATGCTTACCGCTTCAGGAGCTCCCATTGTTGCTTTCAAACGAACAGTTGCTGATCTTCACACCTAAACCACACCTGTAGCTGGAAGTCGTTCCTCGCAGGATGCTGATTGGACGAACTGTATGTTTGGGTACGAGCATAGAGCTTGATGCCTGGCGAAGAGGATTTTGAAGATCGTAGTCTCACAAATACAACTGCCTCGCAAGGTTGACAGTATACATGACACTGTTGCTCTGTGACTAGTGGAATAAAGCTTGAACATTCATTTTCAACACATAATACAAGCTCAGTCAATGCTGGCTATTGTATTTCCTTCAGTAAGACTCTCATATGATGTGCAATGTCATTCACTGCAGGCAGGCCCTGACGTAGCATAGCATTTGTCTTTGCATAATAAATGAATGGACGTTGGAGAAATGTGAGACTAAAGTCCTTCACTCTCAATTGCTGCAAAAAGGGAGCTTTGAAAGAAAATAGTAACCTTTAAATGGGTAAGATACAAAAAAAACCCTCTCATTTCACCAATGCACCTGTTCATGTTTACATTGGAAGTGACTTCTTCATTAGTAGCAGTAGTATTATTTTATCAACCTGACCTGAAATCCATGTGAATTCCATATGTATATCATACAGTATATGAATTTGTCACGAGTTGCTCTCAGCAGTTTCATGAAGAGGTCTGTGTAAGAAAAACTCTTACCTGGAAACTTTTGGTGTCCTGGGTGATAACTCTCTGTCAGGATAAAGTAAAAAACTCAAGGCCCTTGATTCTGTCATTCCCCTTGTCTTCTTTTACCAACCTGTGACATAAGCTGGGACCCTGTATGTGGAGGCTTGACAGCCCACACTTTGTGCTGGACTGTTGGGATGATGAAAGGTTTACTTGTTAGCCAGGAGCTCTGGACTTGCTTGAGGACGTCCCAGGGTGGTGACTGTGTTGTTGAAGCCTTTATTCGTGATTCATCTCACCTCTCGCTGCTCGCAGTGCATTCTGTCTTCCTGCCGTGTTTCCTTTCCTTTCCTTTTGTAGCTAGATTTCACTGTGTGTGGTGCTCACCACGGGGGTCATCCAGGAGCAGCTAACTGTTTGCTCCCCTTTTTCTTTCACCCCATTAAGGCGTCATCGTGATCCCATTTTCGATACCAAGCTGAAAGAGATGTCTTTGGCATTACAGTAAACTGTTGGCTGTTGCAATATTCATGGACTTGAGCGTAGATTGTAACAGGAAAGCTATCGTTGTAAATAAACGGGAGACCGAGGGGAGTCTGACATGACTGGATTTCCATTTCACAAGTCCACTGTTGCCTTTTTTCTCTTCTCCTTTTTCCCCTCCCTCATCCTTTGTTCATTTTGAACAATACTGGCATGTCACTGCCACGTTTCCTCCTCTGCCTGCCTGCCAGGAGCAGCAATCAGCTGACATTAGCTCACTTTCACGCTTTGAAGACAAGTTGAGTTTCACACCTTGCCTGTTTTAGGAGAAGTCATTGTCATGAACAGCAGCTTGTGAGATTAGACAATTAAAATGCAATCAGATCAAGCTACATCTGACTTGGTGTTACGACTGTCTTTGCTTCACTTTCTCTTCCTCTGACTCTTTTTATCTTTCCTGACTGGCCATGGATTAATATACAGATGTTTCTAGCAAAAAAAAACAATCACAGTTATTTTTTTATAATTACATATTATATTATATTGCCTTTTTTTGCTGGTTTCTTTTTTTTTAAAGTGAACATTCAATTTAAATATGTAGGATCCCTAAATAGTAATGTTTTATTATAATCTGAGGATGGTGGTAAAAGTGAAACTTTTTAACAATACAATACATAGGTGTTTGCTTGTGGCCTGCAACCAAGAAAATCAGGATGAAGAGTTTAAGAAAGTCTAGTAGCACAGTGTTATGTACGTGATATTTACTCCGTCAGATACTATAAGAATCTTCAGAAGTATGTGTGTATGGGTGTGGGGAACAAAACTGTTATAATTTCAGAGGAATATTAAGGGGAGACACTACAGGTGAAAACTCTATTTTTCATGAAACAGTTTTTACATTTTCCTTCTATAACATGCCATCTTTCAGACTAGTGGTAAGAATCAGTCTAAAATGTGCATAAATCTAGATGTGTGCAAATTTTCTCAAAAGTAATTTCTCTCAGGCTCTGAACCAGGAATGTCCACTTACATGCATTAAGCTATCCAGATTTATTCCTATCTGAGGTTTGTTAATATATCATTCACAGCCTGAACACGTAAATCATAATCTAATCCTGAAATCATGGCGAAAATTAATTTTTGGGGGGGTTGGTGACATTATTTTCTAATTTAGGAAGTGGTAAAAAGAGTAGCTTTTATTTCCAAAATTCCTCTGTAAAAACTTTTGACTCTAATCTCAACAACTCGTAACAAGAATTTTGAACCTCAGCTTTGTGGTTTTTTTTTGTTTTTTTTACTCAATGGCCTTTGTGCCCTGTCATGTGGCCTTGGTGCCCCTAAAAAAAAAAAAAAAAAATTAAGGCCAAATGGCCTTGCCCCTAAAATGACGAAATTCCCACCCTGGTGCCTACCTATCCTAGACACTATGATGCCTGACTGGAGCTTCCATGTTGTGCAGAGGCAGGATACAGGCTTGTAGTTGGCTACATGGGGTTGCCTTCAGGATTTAGACAGTCTGGCCTTCAGTCAACCATTCTGGGTGGGTCCCATGCAGGGCCCGGCAGCTGGTTCATTTGTGCTGCCAGGCATATATATATATATATATATATATATATATATATATATATATATATATATATATATATATATATATATATATAATTTTTAAGATAATTAATATAAATAAATAAAGTTTGGTCATGTTTTCTTCAAGGTCAATCTAATATTAAACCTTGCCTTTATCTAGTTTTAATTACATGGACCCCTGCCTCCGTTCATTTATTTTATGAGGATAAGTGAATTAATAATATAGCAGTTTTATAGTGATTATTTTAAATTAACTGATATGAAGTGAACGTTGCACAGATTATTATGATGAAACCAAAGGGGGAGTTCATTAAAAATCTAACACAAGTTCAAAATCACGCACTGAGCAGTTGAATGAGTGAATGAAACAGTGCACCACGGTGGAACGGTGTACAATGGTAAGATATTTGATGTTGTATTTGTTTTTGTTGACATGAAGTACATTGCATTCATTAATACTGTGAGCTGTTAGAGATTGTATTACCCATGTACCTTTGAAAAAACAATCCTCTACTGTCATAGTTTGTTTTCATCCAGACTGTCTGATGATTGTGTCTCTCCCTACTCAGTGTGGCTGTAAGACCTTACATATAGCCATGCTCATGCTGACATGTTTTTCTACTACTTGTGGACTATGTTCCTTTTTTTCTCTCATTTTTTTCTTCATGTTTATCAAGCAAGGGGTAACTTTGACCTTCAAGGTGTTACCCTCCAAACATCACACACACACACATGCATGCTTGCACATGTGCTGTCCTCAGGGAGAGGAGTCCTGGGCTCTTAGATTTCTGTGCCGTGCTTGGAAGACGTGTACCTGAGCGATGAAGCTGCAAATCATGGTTACTGAGGATTCCGGCAAAATCACTGCAGCTGTTCACATATATTGCTTTGATATTACAGTTCCTTTGATGCAACACCCTCAGGGCTTGGATTGCATTTTGCCTTCAAGAGGGCTAAAAAATCTCCAGTTCTTCTTTGAAGCAGAGACAGCGGCCTGAAACAGCACGATCTCTGTCTCCAGGGCAGGCACAGGAACATGAGGCTGCCAAGTGCTACAACAAAATCAAAATCTATTAGGTGAAGACACTTTACAGGCTGTAAACACACAGACTTATGATTACACCTGGTTGTTGAACGACATTCAGTTTAGAAGGAATTACCACATGGTATGTCTTTAATTCCCACCAGGAAGTAGTGTTAAAAAGGTCAGAACCCAGACAATGATCAACTGAAAATACATACAAAAATGAAAAAAAAAACACACAAGCTCTTTCAACACATCCTCATTAGCAAATTGTCTGAGTGGCCAATATTTTATGTGAAGTAAAAGGTGTTTTCTGTACAGCTTGAAAGGTTGATTTCTTTGTGTGCAAGCTACACTCTTTGTTCCTTTGATTTCAGCAATGGGTCAATTATGCGTATTAACTCTGGTGGTTTTTGCCAAGCCATTAGGTGCCAGCGTTTGTCTTTTACAAGGCACGCCATATGGATTTTATTGATCGTGAGCGGTCTTAACAGAACACTTTAAGACCCACATAAACATTTACTGTAACAATGTACCCATTTGGACTTGGGAGCATTCATAATGCAGTGCTGTAAATCTAAATTAGTCTAAGTGTCTCTGTCGATATTTCTGCCTCGGCAGCTCATCTTGATGTCATTTGTTCTGGATGCATTTCAGCAGCTCTGATTACTCTTAATATGTTGTAACTTACTCCTAATGTCTCCTAACTGAGCAAAGGGTAGGGAAGTCCAATTATACCAGGTAATACATGCAAAGTGATTAGGAATATGAACAGAACTCTCACGACTCTATTGAAATTATAACATAAATCATAATCCCTGTGTATATCATAATAAGGACTTCTTGCAATTATTATGACATTAGAACCATGTTTAGTGGCTTACAGTTATGATTTAGATTCTCTTAATAAGTCATCTTAAAATCATATGTATACATATGAATATATGAAATCATAGAACATTTGTTATAAGTAATGACTTAAAAAGTTCTTATGAAAACTTGATTGTTGAAAATAGAGAATTTCATTTCATATGCACCCTGAAACAATGTTTATATGACTGTTTTCCAATAGCAACTACATTTTGAAAGAAACATATCAGGATTATATTTTTCTAATAATACAGAAATGATATATATATATATATATATATATATATATATATATATATATATATATATATATATATATATATATATATATATATATATATATATATATATATATATGAATGTCTCTCCAAAAGGTTGACCAGTTCCATATGTAATATATATAATATTGGGAGGGGACTGTGGAGTAGTCACAGTGGATATTTTTGATGAGGGACCATGGCGTTTCAGCATTTGTAGGCGTGACACGGATCATTTCCAGCCATTCCTGGTGACAAAACTGTGCTATTCTAATGAGGTCTCGGGACATCTCCAGCAGTGTATGAAAAACAAAACAGGTATTTTCAAGCCAAAACATGGAACGTTTCAACATGGTTTGCAGAAATGTAGACCGCCAACATTTTTTTCTGGCTATTGGGTTGGTTTATGATTATGATTCATGCATTCGAAGCACTTGATTTTAGGTGAGGAAACATGGTGATTGTTGCTGAATATTGGAAAATACGGCAGTGACACTAAACAACATCTAACAATCTAACATCTAACAATCGTGTCCAAGACAAAAGATGTGAACCTGACTTTCTACGGGTATATTCCTGCACTTTGCGGAGCAATGCACTTGATCTGGAAACAAACAGCTCCATGTAGCAATTCTTCTCTCTCCAGAAATGTGTTCAATGCAAAAACATTCAATTTATTTAATGTATCAAACAATTATTTTAAGAGTCAGGATTGTACTCTGTGAAGATTAGGAGAGACTTGCCATATTTCACACCATCTTCCTCAAGTATTCTGTCTAGAAAGGACTTCCACAGGTCATAACAATGGAAGCCTGAGCCGCTCTTCCAGCTGGCTCTGACTAACAAGCCTTTGACTCTCATCCTTCAGATGAGGCTGCAAGGTCAAAGGCTTTGTTCCTGCAGGGAGCCTCAGCCTGTGTCTGTGAGGTGCTCTGGACCGTATCCTATTCTGCTCTTTCTCTCTTTACCACATGGGTCTCATCAAGAGCACTCTGTTCAAGCCTGGAGACGCTTTGCTTTTTTTTACTGAGGTGTGTGTCTACGTGGCACAGACACATGCACGGGGTTGCTTGTCTTTTCCTGTTGAGGCAAAGGGCCATTACGATGAGTATAATACATCTATAGCTTTAAATCTATATATCTATTTGTTTGTGCCCGGTAACAGCTCGGTTTATACATTGCCTGCATGTATCTGAAAAAGTGGATAATCTCTTAAACTGGATTTATTACCCTTTTGATTTAACTAAACAAGGGCCAAAGAAAAATTGGCATTGGACATGTAGGGAACTGCTTGTAAACACGTCATAACTCTATAATGTAACAGTATATGCAGTCTTTCTGCCCCCTTGTGCCCAAAAAGTGATGAATACTGTCTTAACCATGCTCTATAATGTGACAATGGAGCACTTAAACACCACTTAAAGCTTGAGGAAAGGAACCACACAGTTTGGAGTAAGAGCAAGACAAAAAAATCAGGATAGCACTCCCTCTGTGGCTTCATTTTTGACCATCCCTTTTAAAGGATAAGTCCAGCTATAACTTCCCTCACCCCCATTATGGAGAGTCAGGTGACGTTTTCTAGTCCACGAAACATTTCTGGAACTTTACAGCAAAATAGCATTGGGCCATTCTCCTTAAAACTGAAGCAGATGGGGACTTGTTTTAAAACAGAAAATGACTACATACTTAAGCCCTGAGATCCCATTGATTTGAAAAGATGTTTTTAACACCTTGTTTGAAGCTCAAATCTTCACTGAGCTGCTAGTTGAAGTGAGGCTGAGGCTGTAGATAAATTATTTTAAATTCACTGTGGGATATCGTGGCTTCCAGAGGATGATGGGTTACGTCTGACGAGCTGTATTACATTTCATATTTCTTTTTTTATATATATATGAATATTTTAAACCAAGGCCTCGTCTTCTTCAGTTGTTTAGGAGAATGCTAGTACGGAATTTCACCTGACTTTTCATTGGCATTGGAGTGAGTAGATTGTATTTAAATTTTCATTTTTGGATGACCTTGTAGGGCCTGTAGCAAAACTGGTGTCTGTCTTGTAACCAAACTCATTTTTGAAGTCAGTTCTCTGTGTGTTCTATCAACACTGTGGAGCTTCCACAACTCTGTTTGAATTATTTACTGTACAGTACAATCATTTCAGTCTTGAAAAATCTTGTTCTTGTTTCTTCTGGATTCAAATTTCCAAAGAAACTAGTGGTTTCATCTTATAAAACGAGTGCCATTAGCTATCCAAAAGTGTCAAATCAGAAACAAGCTGCTCTGTTAGAAACCTGAATCAGATAATTCAGCTTTCACTTAACAAGAGAACTTTTGAAAACATCACACCTTGATGACACAGTCATCATTGTCTCAGTGCAAAGGGACAAATTGTTGCTACACTTGAATTTAAGCTGATGTAAAAAACAATGCAGAAATTGCTCCGAGTGGTCTTCCTGAGAGGAATACCACTCTGCTTGACCTGAAAATAGAGCTAACAGGCCCACTGTGTTATATGCTGTAAACTACATTGGTATTGACGTGTCAGGGCTTCCCAGGGCATACAGAAATTCTGCTTTCAACACAGGGAGTCTCTTTTTTTTGTCTGCTGCACAATAACACTAATTGCTTCTTGGATAGAGTAAACAATAGCTGCTAACTTGAAAAAGGTCTTCCTGAGTTCTGTCTTTAATGGATTTAGAACAGCAAGGTTAAGATGAGAGCGACGATGGTTAACAGAAAGAAAATGAAAAATGTGTTTTTAAAAAATAGATACGTCACAAACCTCCTTCACAAGACAGCAGAGCTTCATGTATGTCATTTCCCTAAGTATACACTGCACATAACACTGTTGCCTTGAGGACTAAGGAGCTGAAACTGGGTCCTTAACAGAACATGATGGATTTCCTTGGTGAACTTTGCCTCCAGCATCTTATTCCACGCACAGAGGAGAGGAATCCTGACACCAAGTTTTTACCCTTGAAATGGGATTCCTGAAATGCTTGGATCCAGTCAATGGCTGTAAACTTTCTCACTCTGGAACAGTGACCTTCTGCTTATTATGGTAGACTAATGAGGAAGACTTGCTTGCGGCTCCTCCCTTAACACAAGAAAAGGTCACATGTGTCTCGGCAGACACTGAATGAGAACAATATACTATTTGCTCTTTTATATGTTACAGCACCGTGTTTGCTTTTCCTCCCCCAGCTCCTGGGCTTTATGTGCAGTCAGACAAATCACAGAAGCTCTCCACACCTTTCTCCTGTAGTGTGCGTTAGTGCAGCTTTCATTAAACCTCGAGTCTGTTTGTATATGCGCTCATGTGCTTGAGTAGACTCAAGGAGAAGGATACACATGTTTGCCAAGTGACCACGAAGTGGAAAATGTACTGCTGAAAGGCAGTGTGTGAAAGTTTAATTGACCAGTGTGCTGGCAGTTGGGCATGTTCATAAATGTCATGTCGTATAAAATTCACAAAGAAAAAATCTCTTCTGATTATTTGTTCTTATTATCATTATTACCAGCAAGAGTTCTTCTGTCTTTTGTCTTGTGTTAAGTATCGCTGTGAATTGCTATAACCCTGCCATGCTAAGACTGTCTGCTGTAATTACGCAGGTCACATCTGGGCTGTAATCCAAACTGTGCTATATGGAGTTTTTGCAGCATTAAAAATACAGGAGCACCCTGCTAATCTGAAGCCTGCAGGCATGCAGGTTTCTTGGAATCATGAAATGCTTGGATTATTGTAATGCATTCAAATAGTTGGCCCAAGCTTAAGGTGAGGCTCACTTCAGGGTGCACTCTCTGCATTTCTTAAACTGCTTAAAAACCTTCCACAGGTGGCAGCCAGTTCCTTCCCAGATCAGCTAGTGAGGCCTCATGAGAACAGGTCGAATATTTTCACTCTGGTCTCCTCGAATTTCCAACACTGGGACTAACTCTGGAGAAAATATTCTATAATTGTGATGCCATACATGGTTTTGCTGTTGAACTTTGATGTTCTAAACCGGTCTCTATTTAACTTACACTGGTGTTTTGATGGTCATGACTGGTATCCAATGAGCTTACATTGTTTTTTCAACGGAATCGGCTGAAAAAAAGTTGCCATGTTTGTTTCTGCAAACATAGATATGTTGAAACCCAGGCTGTCAAAGTTAACGTGATAATAACGTGTTAACACAAATTCCTCTAAATGCCGTTCATTTTTTGACGTGCGATTAACGGATGCACATTATGACCCTCGGCCTGTTCCGTATTTTGAAAAATCTTAGCGATAGCTAAATCTGTGGCTGTTTTCAGGAGATCAGTCAGTTCTCAGCAAGACTGGACTGGGTTAGATATTGTTGGCCTGTACAAACAAACATGACTTGACAGCGAGTACTAACTCTCCTTTTCCTCCTCCTGCCACAGAGACTGTACTATCACTAATGCTAACACCCTCACAAATCCAGTGTGGAATGGACAGAGATGTAAACACTTACACCCCCTTTCACCTGACTGACACCTAAGCCACAAGTCATCCAACCCCGGCAGGCGCACAGTCACTCTACAGTACCGTCTCTCAGCCCACATTGCTGCCCATCTGTCTCTCTTTCTCTTCTTGGGTTTCTAACCTCTCAGACTACAGAGCGTGCAGTGCTCATTGTGTGTGTCATGTGAGTGATGTGTCCCTCTCTGTGAGAACCCGTGTGGTATAATTATGATTAGATGACAATTAAGGCAAGAGTTGGCCCACAATTACAAAATTAGGAGTCAAATTTTCCAGAGACCTTGCAGTAAGATTTGTCACGTTGTGACTAGAATTTGAATCCTAATCTGATGATGAGTGATGAAGTGTTTGGTTTGAGATATTTTTACACAAAATACAACCTGATCTAGATCCTAACTATTATTAAAACTTACCTTAGATCCCAAAAAAACTACACAATTGCATTGCTGTTCAACAAAATCCAAGGTACATTTTGCTATAAAATATAGAACCAATACTTCCAATGAGAAAGGAAGGAAAAATGTGCAGTTTGGTTGATATTGTGCAATGTAAACGGTGGTGAGAACTGCTAGTTTCAATGAGCTTCAGATAGAGTACCGGTATATATACAAATGATAACTGATCTCCAACATATTTTATTTTCCTTTCTCAAAAACAGAACAAAAAATGTCAGTATATATGACACAGAGTATAGAAACTCTGGGTCTGGACATTGAAAATGAAAGACAACAAAACATAAGTGTGTGTGTGTGTGTGTGTGTGTGTGTGTGTGTGTGTGTGTGTGTGTGTGTGTGTGTGTGTGTGTGTGTGTGTGAGTGAGTGAGTGTGTGTGTGTGTGTGTGTGTGTGTGCATTCTATACTGTAGATCCATACCAGACTCTGACTCTATTATGGTTAGCAGTTCTGTACCGGGATGGAGTGAAGGATCCCATTTCACCCACTTCATTTCTTATGCCGTCTTCTCATTGGACATGCTATGTGAACTGAACACACAGACCATGGTGTCGTTAACCTGACGTGAATCTAAAACATGATATTGAAAATCAGACTTTGGAACATGAAACTGAGCTGCGTATTGGAAAAATGATATGTTTGATATTCTGTTGAGGCCCTGTGAGGTGCTTGTGTGTTTACTATGACAGCTTGCACTGCATGCTGAGCTGCCTGTACTGCACTGAATTATTCACTGTCAGTCACTGTTGCTTAATATGGTCCTTATTCACCAGATAAAAAAGTGTTTTGCTTCCAATGAATGGGATGGCTGGTGAGTTGAGTAGTACATATAAAATGCCAGGACATATAAAATGCTGCAGGAATGATTTATTTTCTGGAGGCCAACCCGGAAGTTAGCATTTCTTAAAAAAGAAGCCTGCAGGATTTTTTAAATTGGAGTTTGGATAACTGTAGATAATAAGTTTAGTAGGAACAACAAGTTTATGATACTTGCACAGTTTGCTCAGCAAGATAATCTTCACAGACGAACAGCAGATATTATTTCAGCATAAATGAAACTGCAAAAAGTGAAAAGCTAATGTTAATGCTGTGAACAAACAACATCATGGTCACAAGACTTCAAGCTTCTTACTACTCTATATACACACTGAAGTTGTAAAGTTGGTATAGTTCACATGTAAAGACAGAGTGGGTAGGTGAGTTGCTGTGTTTGGCATAGTGATGTTTAATGTCCTGGACATTAGCAACTGACACATACTGAACACTATAATTTCAAAGGTGGAAGTATTTATTCCTGTATCTTATATCGTAGAACAAAATGTGAAAATATTTTAAGCTTGTATTGAACAGAGACCTTATTTCAGGCATCTACCCAAAAACCCATTGACTTTAGGACATGGGCACTGGAAGTGCAAAATGCTAACTCATTTTGGTTTTTAGGACTCATTCCTGCAGCACTCCATACTATATGGTATGCATTGGGTAGAAAACCACAAATACCAGAGGTATTTGTATGTCATGTAGTTGTGTCGTAGTAAATTGGAGCAGTAGCACTGGTACATTAGCAGTAGTTTATACCATGGTCTGAAATGTTGATTCTGGTTTGCTGCAGGGTGTCAATTAACTCCAACTGAGCCAAAGGGTACGATGAGCAGAGTGCACTAGGTTATCTTTATGCTAAGTCATATGTGACGATCGTCCTATTTACTGGAGCAGTGAACAATCTTTCCATTGCCTAAGAACCTTATGGCTATGTAATGAATGTTTAGTCAAACCCTCAGGTGTGACCAGGGAAACCAAGTTATTGCTTGTGAAAAACTTTATATTTTGATTGCAAAATGCAAAAAAATATATAAATTGATGATCTTTTTTTTTTTGTCTTTGCCAAGTAACCATAGTATCAGTGGGATAATGCCCTTTGGGGTGTTCATAATATGGAATGCTTGGTTCCGACCATCTCCATTAATTCCTGATAATGAATATTTCGTCGTGATAAATATCCCCTTCGTAAACTGCATGGCTTACTTTGGTAGTGGCAGTATGAATGGCAGCAGGGGGAGTAGTAGGCTATAGTAAGTCGAAGAAGTAGTGGTAGATGGACAATGTGAGGCTAACAAAGTAGCATAACTCTCAGCTCTCACATCTGAAAGACAAGCGGCAGGGTTAGGGAACATTTTATCTTAAGGGGTATTTTTAGTCTACAAAGAGACCACCCACAGACAATTTCAGTCACAATCCTTTTCTGGAGGTTTAATGAGTGGAGAGCAAATTGGCCACGCAGATAAATATGTTTAAATATAACAGGATGATTAATGGTTACAGTAACAGACTGAAATAAAAGACACTGAGGATGTTATCCCCCAAGATGCAATGTAAGCATTAACTTCCTGTCCATGATTAATTATTGACATAACATTATCATATGGTCCCATATGCAGTGTATCCATCATATGAGGATGTATCACTGTTTGAGCAATGAAGCAGGTTGTCCATCCATTTTCCAGCCTATTTCCCAGCAGCATGTGCCGCAGCAGTCTCCCGCCTCGCCATCCTGGCTAGATAAGCTGACTGGCTGGATGAGGATTGCCTTGATATCCTTCCCAGCCCTAAAAAGTAGCGGTTTGTGTATCACAGATGATGGGTTGTCACAGCTGAGTGTGAGAGATAGTGCTGCTTGACAACATTGCTTCCAGAGCATATATTGAGTTGGTATCGCTGTCCTGCGATGCTCTGATGCTGTGTGATGTGGTTTTTTCAGGGGCAACTGTACAGCTGCATTTGTAATCATCTGATGCAAGACAACTTTTTTTTTTTTATGATACTGTGTTTTTTTTTTTTTTTTTTTTTACCCAGTGGGGGCATTAATTGCAGCAGCCAGGTAGAAATATCTGGCTTGTTCCAGTATGATGCTATATTTGTTGTTTTGTTTTGTTTTTGTCAGAGAAAATAGCTTTTTCTTCAAGACTTGATTGCTACTCTGCTTTTATCACAGTTCCATTCTCTGATATTTTACCTGCTGAATGCTTTTCATGTCCTCTAAACATCAGCCTCCAATGGTCATGTCGAGTTTCACGCTGCCATCCGAGTTTGCATACCTAATTTTTTACTCTTTGCGACATGATTCAACCAAAAACCCAAACATTTGGGCGTCTGTTTGATCAGTGCAGAGATAGTCAGCAGAAACAGCAGCTGTGGCGTGCGCTTTGAAGCCTTTCGTGGCAGCAATGGGCAGAAAACGTAAGATCTCCCTGAAGTTGGACAATCAAAGGGCCTGATGAGCCGCAGGGCCTGATGAAGTGAAGTGAATTCATGGGGACGGGGGGCTCGAGGGCCTCGGCAGATTGACAGGAGGCCTGACTCTCTGATCACACAATCCTGTCTCTTTAGGCACTATGACTATGAGCAAAGTACT
Organism: Lagodon rhomboides; assembly: GCA_039737535.1. NCBI lineage: Eukaryota > Metazoa > Chordata > Actinopteri > Spariformes > Sparidae > Lagodon > Lagodon rhomboides. Next base: position 4,413,212 of record CM077785.1, on the reverse strand, counting down.
TTGTCGGCGGATTTCACATCACAGAAAGTAGCGGGGAAACAAAACCACTGAAGAATTGATTTAAATGCTGTGAAATGTTAGGTGGGCCACACAGGTGATGGTTGATTTATGAGATGCTACTGTGAGGACAGGAGGTCGAGCTGAAGGAGGCTGCTTTATGTGCTGATGCATATCTCTGTCTGTGGGATGAGGAGAGGATGTTTGGTCTCTGCTGAAACTATATTGCATAAGGAGACGAAGTCCTAATCAGGTCCGGGCACAGCTTATGTAACCAGGGTGCCCTAAAGTATGGTACATGTGGGCCAAGTCATTAGAAAGCTCCATTTAGAGGGATTCAGAGTCAGAACAACACACAGGGAGTGACAATAGAGAGCCAGACTCTCTCTTCTTGCAGAAGGGAGGAAACCTTCTCCTCGTTTTTTTTTTTTCTTCTTTTCCCTTGTGCACCTCCATCACTCAGTCTGTTGCTTTTTTTTCTCCGTGTCTCTCCTCGCTCTGAGCTCCTCTCCACTTTGTGACACTTCGTGTAAACCTCTGAAGCCTTTTTCTCTTTTCTTGTTACATGAGTGCTCTTTAAGTTCAACACCGTTCGTGGATGGATGCATTCATCAGCTCCGACATTTGCTTTGTCTTACCTGTTGTTAAAATGTCCCACCTGTCATATCTGACTAAGAAACTGCAGGAATAGTCCAGTTGCTCCTTCTTGTAAACTCTGCCAGTAGCACACATGGAACACCATGGAGAAGAGGCTGTCAGATTGCAGTAGCAGGGATGTGTCAATCCAGACAGCAAATCTGCTAAAACTGCTTCTTATCTGGACACATTCCAATACTAGAACACGGAATTTTGATTTGATTTGATTTACTAGAACACAGGACAATGGCATTTTTTTTTTTTAAAATGACATTATTGACCTGCATTTATTGAGCCTCAAATGCTAACAGTTTCCTAATAGTGTCCCAGAATGTTATTTAAAAAAATGTCATGGTTCTACAAGTTTCTTGTAACAGGCTGTGAACGATTAAAGTCAAACTAAAAGAAAGAAAAATCTAAAAAAAAAAAAGTCATAAACTATTACATAGAATACACAATACAATACAGAGAATACATGACAGTTGCATATCAGTTTTTTTTACATCATTTTTAGTGAGCGGGTTAGAGTGGTTTGGTTTATCTTGATGAACTGAACTTGATTTGTTTACCGTATTTTTTGGACTATAAGGCGCACTTAAAATTTTAAATGTTCTCAAAAATTGACAGTGCGCCTTATAATACAGCATCCAGTATGTATGTTTACTTGTTGTGCTTACTGACTGATTTATGTGGTACAATGCGCTCCAAAATCTGTCGAAATGCGTAAGTACGACTTTGGTAAGCAACGAAGCCGCTCCGCCCAATGGATATTTGGAGCATTACGGTACGCTGTGTCACTACCTGATCGGCCCATAACAGGACCCCTGAGCAGTCTACAAGGCTAGAAGTGCATTCATGTAAGACAGCCCGGGCCCGGAGTACGCGCTAGCAACAATAAACCAATCAGAGAACAGTATTTAGTACGCTTACCCCCGCCACTTTTTATACGTAATACGTACTGTGCTTCAACGTTATATTACAGTACATTTGTGTGTACGTAAAAGGACCCCAAAAATGGCACAAATGTTTAACTCAGACACTGAAGATGAAGAATTCGATGGATTTATGGAAGAGGAATGAATCAATAAGTGAGTGTATTTTTCTGTACCGGTTTTTGTTGTTACAACTGAGTTGAATAAAGTTTGATTTACCGGACTGTGGTGTTTTGCTTAATGCGCCTTACAATCCGGTGCGCTTTATGTGGGAACATAGACATGTTAATTCACAGTGCGCCATGTAATCCAGTGCGCCATTCTATATGATCGTTGGAATGTTCGTGATTCTCTTTTTGTGTGACTTTGTTGTGCCAGAAGGGGTTCCCAAATCTAAGAAATATTTCCAGACTTCATCTTGTGATAAAACTGCGGTCACAAGATGCAGCCGAGCTATATATGTCTATTACCACCCTCCTGCCTTCCACAGCGTTGCTCCAAACTGCTTGATATAAAAGAGCTGATATAAGATAGAAGACCTTGCCGAGCATCATATCCTTTTTGTGTACTAAAGTGAATAAGTGCATCTGGGGACACAGTTTTAGTGTTGCCGTTTGAGTTCCACGGTCAGAGAGCAGGCAGTGATAACTGAGATGATAGGTGTACTCTTTACTCTAAATGGATTGGAAACAAACCTGAAGAATGTGTGTGCACACATCGGGGTGTTGTTATTAGGATGCAGCGAGGTTCAGGTGCCAGATGCCTCTCCAGTCTCTCCATTTGAGTCAGTGATTGTGGTGGATTTCCAAAATGATTCGTAACAAAACAGCCGTACTGCAGCCTTTGCGAGACAGAAATTGCATTCTTTCATCTCGCTGTATCAATGTGAATTTAATTTATTTGTTCAGCCTCTATTGATTCTCTTTCTGTCTCACTCAGTCACTCCGCCCACCTCACATACAACCATGTTTCACGAAACTATGCTTATGCTACATTTCTGAGGACCTTCCACTGACCACAGTGACTCAGCCTCTAATACAAACCTAACAAGGAACAGTCCAGATCAATGTCATCCCTTTATTTCCAGTACACAGAAGCATATTTTCCCCCCTTTTTTACCTTTTGAAATCTAGTCTGTTCTGCTCAGCTCCTGGCAACACATCCTCATACCTAAATGACTCGATGGGTGGATTTCCAGTGACTCGCAAAATATATCAGTTTCCAAAACATCACGGCTGTTACAGCACAGCACTGTTGTACAGGTGCAGTTTGGTTTGGATTAGGCAAAAGAAAACTTAGTTACCTTGTGTTCTGGGTTGAAATAAGTACGTTACTAATGTAACTACTGTTATGTACCTAAGTGATGTAACGTATCTATGTCAGTAAGCTAAAATAACTTACCGTTGACATTACATTGGACAGGAACAGCGGGCTCCTGAATGAAAGACCTGTGCCTGTTTTACCTACCCACCCAGCCTGTCCTCCTCCCTCTGTGGACGTTGTTGCTCTTAATACTGCTTCATCTAACGTTCCCATTTGATGCAGTAGTAATAATTATTTCAAATACAGGTTTCTGCCTAACAAAACCTAAATGTGGGTCAAAATAGCCCTGTGGTGTCTCTACATGTCTTTACAAGGTATGCCAAATACTATTTTCAGGATGTGTTAGGAAATGCCTGGCACATACCATCCATGATCTGGGAGAATTTTATGAAAAAAAAAAGAAAACAGATTTTTATCCTCTAATGTGCAAAAGAAAAATGTTGATGGGACTTTCATCATCGTGTGCGCCGGTACTCAAAGATGCCTATGTGTGGCATTGCAGAAATATCCACTGCTACTGTCACTTCTTGTAATACCAGGCCTTAAATCTTCTCAAAACTGCTTCATAACGGTTATAACATCATCTCTTTTCTATTTTCTTTTACCAAATAGGACCTACTTCAATATTAATATCACAGTATTTTAGGGATGACTCTTGGTCCTCTCACAAAAATACAAACAATAATTTAACAATGCTAACAATAAATTATCATCAGTAATATGAGTATAATGACTAAGTGGGTAAGGACAAGTTCAATAGTCTGGTAAGTTTATAAAATTACATCACTTTACTGTAATGCAGCCTGTAAAACCAGGTAATTAAAACACGTAAGCCATATCACAATAAAACAATATGCACAATCTAAGATGATATATAGTCTCAAGATAAAGATAAAGATGGTTCATATTGCCCAGCCCTACATGAGCGACGATAGGGAGTGGCTGTAGCCTCTAGTGTGCTGCAGGACAGGAGGAGGAAGTCGAGCTTGTTGGTTACTGCATTAGTAAACACAAAGATGCAGAAGCTCCAGGAAAACGACTGTCATCATCATCTCAAACAACAGCTCCCAGAAAGACACCGCATTCTAATACGTTGTAATTAGCACTTATTGTGAAACAAAAGAATGCAATGAATGCAACGGAATGGTGCATAGTAGTAGTTATTTTAGTCTTTACAATTTGAACAACTTGCAACAATGAATTAGCATAGAAATAAATTACATTAATAACAGAAAGGGTTTGAAGTAAACATTGAGAGGCTGAAATACTGCCCCCCCATATATTTGGAGCAGGTGGCTGGGAATTATTAATTGCTCCTTTAAGGTGGAACATTTCATCCATGCTACTCAAAGCACAAGTTGAGATTGTGAGTCAATCAGCACACACAAAATGTCAATTTGACATATTTTGTTATTATTATTATTGTTATTTGTTTTGGTTTGGTTTGGTTCTTTTGCATGACCGATGCTTCAGCGATGGTTGGACTTTTGCTTAAATTGTAAATGATTTTCAACCTGATAATTGTCACAAACTGGGCCGTGCGGGAGACGCACACAACCAAAGCCAATCAACAAATTATTTATTTAAGAAAGAAATGTTTAACTAAACTAACAGTAGTGTATAAAATCAGTAGTATCAGTGGTGTCAGTGAGTGCATGAGTGGAAAGTGTACAGTATGGGTGCAGTGTTGAGATAAATGCAGTAACACAAGCAAACCATGAAACCAAAGAAACCCCCAGTTGTTGTCTCAGTGAGGAAAGGGAGAGTACTGAACCCAGAGGGTTTTTAAAGGAGCATGGCAGACAGGCCTCAGGTGTGTCCACTTGGCTGACGACCCTCTGCCACGCCCACCTAAGGTACCTGCACCAAGACAAGACACAACCAGGAAATGAAAGACAGGGTGGTGTGGGTCGTCACATAATACAAACTGTGAGTTATAATGAATATATTCCTTGCTTCCTCACCGAAATGATCCTGTGCGCTCTGCGGCTCACCTATGCCCGTCATCTTTTGGGTGATTTAAACAGGAAGAACAATGTTGCCATAAATGATGTATTAAGCATAGATTTATTGAAAAAAATGGATATTGTGCCACCACTCAGCCTTGTAGCCAATTTGACTCAGTGGCTATGTGCAATACAACATTAAAAAGAGTCAGGAGAAACACAAATAAGCATGTGCAGTTAGCCCTACAATGCAAGTTTTAGTATCCAATTGTTATAGAATATCTATCCATGGTATAAAGAGAGCTTGATGCAGCCTGGAAACCCACAATGCTTTCACATTGCTGCAGTTTGCATTTTTTGGGGGTATCAACTACACAGTAGTTAGCTTTTCCATATGTGTGCTAGTATGTCTGTGTTGCTGGCGTTTGTTAGGATTGCCAGCTGTATATTTCCACGGTAAATACACCGGGTCCCAACCCTAGTCCTATAAAACCCCTGACTGACAAACAAGATCACTTTTTAGTCACAACCCTGAAGTAGAAAAGGATGAAAGAAAACTTTATTGGCTTATGTGCTGGTTGAGAAATGGCATTGAATTAATAATTGAATTAATAGATGCTGTCTCTGCTCCAGTGTTTAGTTGTCAGATAACATCAATCAGAGTCAAGCAGTAAGCATGTAATTTTAAAATGTTTTTGAATATATAGAATTTGACAGTTTTACACCACGATAAGAGAGAGAAAGCTGTTCCTGTTTGTAACAACCCGTAACTGTGAATGTACACGAAACAATCAGGAGATTATTGTTAATACAGAAGGAGAATGGCAATTAAAAATGAACACAGATTTTATGATTATTGGGAATATTTGAAGTTAGAAGGTGACCTGTTATGCTATGTTCCTGATACTGATACAGTGTGTGATGTTTGTTCTTATGATTTTTTGAGAAGAAGCAATATATTTTTCAACACAACTTGCACCAAATTTTTATGAAGGCTCCCAGTTTCCCCCTGCTCCCAGTCTTAATGATGAGCCATGTGTTCAGTGTTAGAATTTGTGATATGAATTCTTGGATATGAAAATGCTCAAAACCACCAGAATATTGCTTTGTCAGTGCGCTGTAACTTGGAAATGAGTGGAGCTGGCTTTAATTTCATGACTTACATTCATAGATTTCCTTCCTTTCCATATATTTTCCTTATATATACTATTTTTTTATTTCCCTTCTTTGCTTTAAAACAGAACCTCTTTGACACAATCAAAACTAATGTTTTCATCCTTAAATGAACTGCTTACTGTTGCTAGCTCTCTTCATTCACATTGATGTAAGCGTTGGCACGGATTAATTTTGAAAGGCCAAAGGCCAATGAGCAAACTCCACCTGACTGCCCTGACCAGTCCAGTAACTCCATCACTCAGCCACTCACTCAGTCCTGGACAATCGCGTTTGTAGAGATAACCTCGGTGTTTTGATCCAGCCAGAAAGTAAGTTTTGATTCTAAATCTACCCTGAATCTCTGGAACCAGCTGCTGGTAGAAGAGAGTACGACCAAAACGTCTTCACCCTGAAACTGAGTGGATGTCTCAAGGATACAAGTAGGAATCTCTTTCTCTGTCTTCCTTTGCCTCCCTATCGACTCCATTACTCCCGATTTCTTGGAACCTTTTCCTCCACTTTTGTCTGGTACGTATAAGAAAATGAACACACCCTCCCCCACCGCCTCCACATCCTCCATCTCCTCGCCTTTGCTTTCCTTGTTCTCCTTCTGGGAGCGAAAGGAAGAGAACGAGAGAGTAAGAGACGTGTAGAGAGAGGGGGGTTCTTGGTATGTAGATTAGGGAGAAAGAAAGGGAGAGAAGTGGGTGCGTGAGGAGCCAGAGAGAGAGGCAGGGGGAGAAATGAGAGATGGGGTGAAAGAAAGAAAGGATGGCAAAAAAGGCAGGAGAAATAGCCAGGGGCTCTCTTTCTCTGTCTTGTACTCTGTCTCTCCCTCCCTCTTTCTCTCCCCACATGCCGAGCAGAAGCAGTGTTGGATGCTAATTACTTATTAGATTGCAGATATGTGCGGGGGGGTAGCAGGGCTAATTAGGTTAGAGCCCTGCTAAAATGAAATGTCTTAATGCTGACGCTACTTACAGTATCTCCAAACCGACCTCACCCCCACCCAGACATCCCCCACTTCTCGGCCCTCCTCCCTCCTCCCCCTCCTGTGAGTCCAGTCAAGCTCAATCCGAACTAAGCCAACCTGAGTGATGGGTAGTAGCTGAAGGACAGAGCGGGGCCAAAATGGAAAATGCAGCTGACGTCCCGGACAGACAGGGGGAGGGATGAGCCGGCCTCAGACGGCCCTAATTATCCCGCTGACCTTTCCAGCAGACTCAGAGCGGAAGGAGGAGAGAAGGAGGAATGTGAGCAGCTCTCCATGTGACTCAGATAGCATGCAGGGGGCTCGCCGCTGAAGTGTCAAATACCTAACAGCTTCAATAAGACCGTCCTTATAAGAAATTCAGCAGCATTAGATGTTTGCTCAAATGACCTATGTTTACATCTACCTGACAAGGACCTCTGCTGGCTCGTGTCGGTCAGAAGCAAAGGAGGGAGGGAGGAGAGGAAGTGGACGAAGGAAAACATGATGCTGCAGCCCTGTTATCACACCAAAACACACCCACCGGTCCACTGTGTCACCGCTGCGTCTTGCCTCACCTACTGTCATTCCGTGGTCAACTTAGCAATAACACGCACGCAATGTTATACTAGTTATACTTTCAAAATAAAGGCACCAGATGCCAGGTGTCTGGTTTAGCCACCAAAACTACACAGGGGGGTTCAAAACATGCATACATTCAGATTTTATTATCAGAGAGGCCGCGTTCAGTCACTTGAAATGTTTCCTTCCTCACAGCAAGGTCACTGTGAGAAATAGTGTGGCACGTTTAAGCAGCAAAACTTAAAGCTGTAGTTTTAAACTCGACAGAGGAAACAGAATTCAACTTTTAGCCTCTGAAGTACATATTCATAATCTCAAGATTTATCAGGAAGACTTCTGCTTCACCGCAAACTATTTTACTTTTTGAATCGGAACCCTGTGTATGACCTTTAGAGGTAGAGAAGAACACAGGACTTAAATTAAAAGGACTAGTTCTGGTTTATCCGGTTCACTCTTGGCTGCGATCTGGCCATGCTTGGGCCTGCATCTGGTTTAGATCTGGCAAACAGGAGCGGACCACCCCAGTGCCATCATGGTACCAGGCAGTATGTGGGCCAGATGAGGGTGTACAATTTTGATACCTGGGCTGTCAGCGGCCCTGACATTACCCATGTGCTTACTTACAGCTGTTCTGACTGCTCTTCACAGAATCCTCAGGGATAATGCTATTTGTATTTAAAGATTTTAAGCAGCTATTTTTGTCACTCTAAACACAGGCACTATAACATCCATTACATCAACCTACAAACTCAAATACTCCAATTCCATAACAAACTAGTCTGAGTTCATCTGCTAGTGATGCTGCACACACTGATGACACCCAATTAGGAAGCAGACATTTGCATCTGCAACATCGCTTCCAAACATCTCAGTTTCTGCCTGTCCAGACTTAAACACTGACAATGACATCTCTGAGTATCTTCACCCTGTAAGAAGTTTTCCTAAATGTCGGTTTTCAGTGACCTAAAATACATATTACCTGTTCACGAAAGGCCAAAATGCATACATTTACATTTACATTTGTCTAATACTACACTAATGTTCTGTATATGTTTGGACAGGGCCTTGCCAAGTCTGCCACCTTTGCCCAGATTTCAATATTTAGTATATTTTTCAAGATTAGTTGTATTGCCAAGACAATTGCTGAAGACATTCATTGTCCCCAGGTCAAAATGTCACTCTCTCCAACAGTTTACAGCCAAATACATGCAAAACTAAGGACACTCCTGTCAGCCTAGGTTGTTCTTTGTATTTACTGCGAGGAATGAGCAAATTGTAACTTGTTTTCATGTAACATTGTCAGCGTAAGCATGTTAGGTTGTTGGTGTTACTATGTATCTTAAAGAAGCACTGTGCTCAGTACAGCCTCACAGAGCTGCCAGAGTTTGTGCCTGAACCCGATGTTCACCCCAGAGGTGGCAGATCAGAGAACAGACATATTAGTTATTTCTATAACCACATGAATTGTTTTTGCAATGGTCATTTGTTTCTCTATCAGATATCTGTTGTAGATGTTGGAGGTGCTGGAAAACAATGTCATCCTGCTGATAGTTTTAATAACCCCTATATGGGGCAATCTATAATTAAACTTTGTAATATATCGATATATACAGTATGTCTATCAGCTACAGACAGAGAAAAGATATTTCATACTTGTATTCCCTCTGATGTAAACCACAGGCCTATGTACACCCTCTCATTAACTGAGGCTTTTAACAGGTCCCACGAATAAAAAACATATTTATAGGCAATGGGATAAAAAGGAAACACTTGTTATGATAATCAGAAAAATGCTGAATATCGGATCTGCTAATGGGATATTAATCGGATGTTAGCACATCCTCAATATTGGATCGATCAAATTGTAAGAAAAATATAATGGCCAAAAAACATGTTATGTATATAATATTATACATACTGATATATGTTTGTCCAATATTATTAAAAGCATAATGTCAGCAAAGGTAAAGGAATGTGGAATAGTTTTTTAAAGGTAGTCTAAAGAACTGGATTAAATAAAGCAATGTATTGCTGGAAATCCAAAAGCAGAATATAATATACAATGGAGGATGATAAATAGACACCAGAGGGAATGTAAAGCAAAGGGGATGTGAAACATGGAAAATAAAATAGATTTGAAAAGGTCAAATGTGTTTTTCTCTGCAACAACTGGAGACATTTAGGCCCCGTGTTCGGAGCGTAATACTGTTACTGCTGCTGGTCTTATCCATCTTCTTTGTTTAAATTGCCATTTACCAGCCTTGGAAAAATGCTGCACTAAGAAAATTCAAACAATCTGCACATCTGCACAAATGTCTTCCGTGTGCTGAGTTATTAGATATCAAATTTAAAAAAGTATCGCACTGTAAAAATAAACCATAAGACTTTTTCTGAGAAGCAGTATGTTTCATTTATCCATTCTCGAAATTCACATTCAACATAGCAGGTAGACTGAATGCTGGTTTGGGGCTTTGGTCGTGTTAAGTGAGATATTTGTGGCTTTCGTTGTTGCCACACAAACCTTACTGAATTATGAAAAGCTCTTTCATGTGTGGGTGTACATGTCTCTGTCTGAGGACAGCTCATTATGGTCAGTGTGTCACATTTCTTTCATTGGCAACCTTGTACTTACACACACCTATGGAAATTACCTCAGTAAAGAAAAGCTCTAGCAGAAGAACAGCTGAGACTTCACTGAGTTTGAGACTGACAATTCACACAGATTTGTTTTGTATGTTGATACAAATGTGTGTCTGTATCTGTGTGTGTGTGTGTGTGTGTGTGTGTGTGTGTGTGTGTGTGTGTGTGTGTGTGTGTGTGTGTGTGTGTGTCTGTGTCTGTGTGTAAATGCTCAAATCCGGTCTGAAAAGACGTAGCACTCACTGAAGTCAGTTAAATGTCGGAAGCCTACCTGACGCAGAAAACTCCCATTAGAAAGCCTTCTGGACTCTAAACTAATGTTTCTTTCTTTTTCTAAGCTAATGTAATCCTCTGTTAGTGCTCGACCGCAGCACGTCTCAGGACACGGAGAGGATATGATGAGGTTTTCAAGTTTAGGGAGAATGCAGAGATTTAATGCTTCTGACTGAGGTCTGTTGTTGATGCAGTTCCAAAAAGCATCGGATTAAATTCTGTTATTCTGTTTCAAGGTGACAAGAGGTTTCCTTAATTCTTCTAATTCATGCAATTACACATTCACACTGACACTCATCACTAGAAATATGATACATAATACTATAGGGCACTATATTTTAGGAGCAGGGCCAGGATTGTAGAAATACTGAGGTCATGCAGCCTAGCCTATTCTGAGAGTAAACGCAGGTTTATCACTTAAAAAATGATGTCAGTGCCAACACATAGATGAAAATTAGATTTGAATTCAACAGAAGATAAGTCACAAATATGGACAATTTTGACATCTTTCTTTCTCGGTTCAGTTTGTTGTGCAATGAAATCAACTTCACTGTCAAACAAAATGAGCAGAGGAGCACAGCTGTACGTTTTGGAGCCTGTACACAGTCACCACACGGCTTCACTAATACTGTAGCCTGCCACTCATTCTGTAATAGGTTTTGAAAGATTTGGTGTTGGGATACCAGGCATGGATGGAAATATCCTAATCATTGTGGCTACACCTAGGGAAGATAGAGGTGCTGGAATATTTTGGACAATTACAAAAAATGACTAACATGTGCCAGGGATTTAAAGAAGTTGTCTAGAATTGTTGAAGATGCATAGGCCTAATCCAATCCAAAGTCAATATATATACATCAATCATATGACCTTTAGAATAGGAAATAAAATATGATAAATGTAATCCGTGTTTTTGAATATTGAGCAATGAAATCGTGAAAAATGAGGTATCGCTGCAACATTTTGGAAATATTCACCAGACACTTTGCTCTCTGTTTATTTTCTGTCCGCTAACATTCCAACATATGAAGGTGTAGCACAGAGAGCAAAGGGAATTGGAACAACAGCAGCACAATGATGAATGAAGAGAGGCTGACTTCTCTCTCATAGATATATGAACATATTTATTGTCCTTTTAGAAAAGGCGGTAACAGACCGTATGTCTGCAGCACTACAGGCTGATTGTTTATTCAGAGCTGCTGCTATGCAGGGTAACTTTTGTCATTGTGTAATTCCTATTGTTATTTATGCATTTAAGCTATTTTTGCCACTGGAAAATGTCAGAGCAGAAACCTCTTAATTGACCCTGTGTTCAAAAGTTGGGACGTGCCCGTTTTTTAAATTACTATCGGTTTCATAACTAATATTTTATGAAACTCAGTAGCTGGTTCTGTTCCTGTGGTGTTGGACATTATTAACCTACTTGTTTAAAGTGTGTATGTAGGTGGAGTAGATCCCCCTCGCCCCCGGAATGAATGACAGGACCATAGTGTACGTGAGCAACTTCTTACATATGTCACATAATGTAGTGAGTTGTACTGGCAGCTCCAAACACGGCATACAACTTAGTATTTTTAGCAATTCATCGCTTTAATTAAACATTTAAGGAAATTCTATATCACAAAACTGAAAAAGATCCAGAAGAAAGACAGAGGTCATGACCTGTGTCCTCAATGGCAGGTATGGCCTGTGTAGGAAACCATCAATAAATCTAGGATTGGATTCAATATAATAGTGACCACCAGCACTTTTGGTCAAGTCAAACTGAGCCGCGCTGATTTGTTTTTCCATTAGCAGTTTTTTTTTTTTTTTTTAAGTTGAGCCGAGCAACGCCAAGCCGCGCTTGCAAAGGACCTGCTCTGGAGTGGGGCCAAGCTGGGTCCACCCCGCCTCCAAGTGGGCCGCGGTGACATCTTGCGACTGCAGCCAGCCCATAACAAGCACCCGTCTCCCCCTGAAATCGATACTGAGGAGCAGGAAACCTGAGAGAAAGAGGTTTTTAAAGTCAGTGTGTTCAGCTCGCAGTACTTTTGTAGCTTCTAACTGAATCTCTTTAGAATCTCTCTACTGTTTCAGGAGTCATGTTAAGTTACTGCTTTAAAAAACAAACAAACACATATTTCCTGTAATGCGGCTTCATAATAAAAGCTTTTAAATGACTCAATGAAGAGTAACTGAACTAGCGGTGGTTCTTCCATTGTACTGCAGGGATTGAGACAAACGCGTTATCGGTTCAAGACACACCTTTAAGCAGGTAGCTCAGTTGTGATGGAAAAACAAAACCCCAGCTGCTCCGTGCTGCCACGCCAAAGTCAAACCAAGTAGAGCCAGGCCAGCAGATGGAATGGATAAATGGCATATTTGTATGTGTAACTAGTTGAGATGATCCCACAGAAAAAGAAGACCCAACTCTGTGCCCTCAAGCTAGGCGGGATTTTAACTTAACCTAAACCTTTCTGCTGTGCTTCTCATAAGTCAGCAGAAGGTGGTTTAAACAAACATGCTCTAAAAACCCAATTTGCACCAAACAACAGCTGGCCTGGGATCAAGAGTGCATAAATGTGATCGGAGCCTCTTTTTTTTCCTTCCTTTTGTCAGGTTTCATTGTGTTTTTGTTACATTTTTCAGTATTCCACACCTAATTGTCAGCACTGTTACCACAAGTCAATACAAATTTCAACAAGCATACCAAAAGCACTTTCTTAAAAAGTCATCTGTGAGTGTGTTCCATCTCAATTAGACCTCAGCATTATCAGACATGACTCTCGTGGTAAGTGGAGAAGGCAGTGATTCATTTGTTTCATATCAGTTGAACGCTCATTCGTTCCATTGGAAGCATCGATGTCACTCTCATTTCCATTGATAAACGTCATCGATAAACACCCCCAGTGGACTGTGGCTGTGATTTGATTACCGGTAAGCTAACCCACTATTTAATTACACTCACTTAAAATTTGATTACAGTCGCATCTAATTTAATTAGACTGCTTATTATTTAGATGCAGGGCCCTCTTTCTTTTTTCTTCGCGGTATGAGTGTCTTTTATGAACATCTCAGCCTTCACCTCTCTTATCTTATTTTCTCAAGACAGTTTACTCCAATTAACAGGAGAAAGACAGACTCCATATTTGATCCTGTAGCCCCTGACCGCCCACCACCTCCCGACTTACAACACCCCCTTTTGTTGTTGTTGCATAAGAGAACAAACTGTCAGTTGTGTAATGGTGCTTTGTAAGGGGAGGTTACATTAATATATGGAGATGCTGTGATTTAATGCTTTGTTTCTTTGTTTTTTTTTTACTTTACGTCTTTTAACTATCCAGAATATGCTGGAAGCTTTGTGTATCTGTGGTTGTCACAGCAATAATCTTGGTATCAGTGAAGAGGTTTTTTCAAGGCGCTGGTGAATACTGGGACAGATGCATTGTGGGTGGGTGGCAGCAGGAAGAGGGAAGCTTGGGGTCCCTTGAATATAGCCCCAAGGCCCCTGGAGATGAGAGGCGGGGGAACTCTTTGCCGCTAATTAATTTAGACCCTGGTTAAAGAAAAGGTCTCATCCATCGAGCGCGCTGGAGTTACTGCTAGTCAGGTGTGTGTGTGTGTGTGTGTGTGTGTGTGCGTTCTGTTCACTGTATGTGTGCATGTGTGTGTGTGTGTATGTGTGTATGTGTGTGTTCTCAGCAGCAGCAGTGCTTCAGAGAATAAATTACAACTTCTCCTTGAGGGTCTGAAGGGGACTGCATGAATTTCACAGCTGAACAATCATCAGTTCCTCCTCGACACACATCCACACATTTACTCACACATACACTCATTATACACTCACACACACACACACACACACACCAAATGCCCACCACCACGCTTCCGGATGCATCAGAATCGGTGTGAACTTTAAACCCCGAGTTTTCAACAATTAAAGAGATGTTTTGTAATTTCACAAACATCAGGATTTCATATTTTTTGTTGTGTCCATCCATCTATATGACTGTCTATATGTCTGTACGTCCCATCCTTTGTGAATACAAGGTCTCAGAAATGCGTCTTAGGAATGTATTCAAATGCACTTGTATGTTCTTATCCTTAGCACTTAATTCATAGCACTGATGCACTTAAGGTATCCTTGATGAACAGCAGCCACGAAGCTCAGACGAAGGCTTGAAAACTGTTTCATTTTTTCTTTTTACTTTATCGACGGCGATATGTTGTGGCTTCTTTCTTGTGACAAATGTACTTATTGTGAATCACTTTGGACAAAAGCGTCTGCTAAATGCCCTGAATGTAAAGTAAACGTAAATTCGCACTGATTAGATTTTGGATGTCAAGGTGACATGGTGTGTTCTCACAAAACAGGTGATTAGCCATAACTCAAGAATCATAACTCAAGAATTCAAACATTAATTCTGATTCATTAATCTTTCCACATATGTCTACTAGTGTAAAGTCGTGAAGTGATGACATTTTATATTCAAAAGGTCGAAGGTCAAGTTCACAGTGACATCGTAATGCTCTTCAAAAACCAGGCCAGAACTCAGGAACAGAAGAGGAAATTGTGACCTTATTTCTCATTTGGTCAGGTTCTGAATGGTGACACAGATCTTGGGTGCCCACCTTGACACTGTCCTGATTGTTGGGACGTTCTGTGCTGCTGGATTGAACATGTTCTGAAGCTTGTGTGCAGCAACGTCAACACTCAGGTTCAACCTTCTAAGATAAGCATATGAGCAGATACAAGCAGAGCCAACTTTCAGCAGTAAGCCAGAATGAAACCAGATTGTCTTTACTTGTAAAGTAGTAGACGATATTCATTGAAGATAACTATGATTCTTTTTTAGCAAAAATAAAAATAATACATTAAATCAAGCTTTAATTATCTCAAGAAGGTTGAAGGATATATTTTGTTGTTAGTACCTCAGCAGGAAATCACATGTTTGACACATTGTCACACTGCACCACAAACATTGATCTTAACACTAACTGAAAATGACACACGACTGTCCCACACATGCACAAGGAGTTGTGTTAAATGTGTTAATGTTCTGAGTTTTACAAACAGTAACTGACCAGTGGTCCAGCTCAAGTCTGAGAGGGATGATACGTGTAAAAACGGAAGATTTTAAGATCATTTACCATTGCTAATGTTGTTAAAATACGTAAATTAATTGTACCACGTATTTTATAACTGAGTTACATGATGAGTTAAGTATTGAGGTTAAATCTGTTTAATCTAATGACTTGATGTTTTCTTTGCTTCCATGTTTGCGATGGGTATCTTTTGGAGAGTAAAAGAACAAAAGCGAGACTCATACATGGTCTGATGAAAAACGAGAGAATGGTTACTCTCTGACTCCACCAGTCTTCAGTAATGGCCTATTAAATGTTGGTATTTTCACTTTTTCACTAGTCAACATTCACAGCAACATTTATATGATTTAGCATCTCATACTCTGTCCTTAGAGTATTAGCCGCAATATGGTGTAATGTGCAGCACACACAGGCAACATCTGCCCTCTTGGAAGTGACTGCTGTCTGCAGTAGAGCTTCTCATGCCACAGAGGCCCATTTAATTTGACTGATAAGAACCTGGGGAACTATATGGGAAGATTTTAACTGTACTCATTTTAATGATATAGCTGTCTGTACAGCTGACATCAGATCAAATGCATTGTATCAGGAAAGACGATAGAGGTGATAGTAATCAGTAAGAAGTGAGAATAAAAGCCTTTTCAATTGATCAAATCTCAGACTTTTCTCTTTAAACTAAGTGGGGAAACTGATATGGACTAATGTGAAAACGCATGAATCCCTCACATCAACTAAAGTCTGTCATTTATTGTAATGAATCCCAAATTCTATTAACTGGGTTGCACCAACAAAGATTGGTCTAAGTACCTAATAAGTACATCACTTAGTAAAACGTGACAATATTTGATAGCTATTTAAAGTGAGTTACTTATTTCTCACTCTGCTGACAATCTGACTATTTTGACAGACAGTGGGATTATGTTGTGCAGACAGGTTCCTGATAAAACAGTCAGCAGTTAAAATCAGTTCACCTTCAAATCATGAGTCAGTTTTAACTAAAGTAGCTACTTTGGCACAGTGTTCTGTTCACAATTTCAGTGACGGAGCTAAAGCTTGGATTTTTTCATTATCAGGAAACAACTGTTACATCATTAAAACCAGCCAGTCAGATGACTCATCTCCTCGTAGCTGTCGCTGTTTGTGCTTTTTTAAATAAGTTACCAGCAGAGTTGAGAGGAGCAACTACATTTCAGCACTTTAACAATACATACATTCTGTTTACATTTTTATGAGAAAACTGTTGTTGGCCCAGAGGTCTCCCTTAAAGGGATATTCCGGTCTCATTGTGGGGAAGCCCTGACGAGTCGATTGCCGAGTGCAGTAGATTTCCGCAGCTCAAGGATGAAAATGCATGATTATTACTCCATTACTTCCGTTCTTTTCCCTGTCAGCTCTCGATAATAAGAAATGAGCATTCCATGGAGTAATAATCATACATTTTCATCCTTGAGCTGCCGAAATCTACTGCACTCGGTAATCGACTCGTCAGGGCTTCCCGACACAGGCAGGCTGCTGGAGGAGAGGGTGAGTTGTGCTGTGTTTTTAATACAAATCTGGCTAAGCTAGCAGATGTTTGATGCTTTGTACTGTGTGCTGGGACTGTACATGTACTGTTGCTGAAGTTTGGTGCTGTTCTGACCATTATTTGTGGCTTTTTGATGGCGGTGCAGTCTTTTCTGAGGTTGCTAAAACTAGCTAAGCTAGCGGTCAGCAAACTTAATCGGTGTCAAGGTGTGTTAGACCATGGATTAAACTTACAGCGGAATATCCCTTTAATGTTCATGTCATCTAAAAATCACTTTTAAAATAATGCAATTTTGGCTAATAATTTATTTCAATGATCTCTATATTGTATCACTGTTAATTAAACATTAGCGAGATCAGATAGGAGACGCATATTATGCCTTTTCAACAGACCTAAATTCTAATCTTCAGTTGTGAGAGTGGCTACACTATGACAGTAAAGAGCTGATATTTTTTTTTCCTCTATGAATATACAAAGGAAAGTATAAACACACACACACATTAAAGTACAAGTGTGTGCACTCACACACACAAATATTTTAACACACATCTTTGTTCCTCCTCAGACACCCTGCTGTCTGTGCTGTGTATCCCTGAGGCCACCCTCCATACCCTCAGGTCCTGATGCTGCCCTACTTTCCCTGTTGACACACACACACACCCACACACGCATACACACAACCACACACACACACACACACACACACACAACACACACACACACACACACACCGTCCTCAGCTCTGTTCCTAAAGCGCAGGCCTTCAATTGGCAGGTGCACACAGCGTGAAATAACAGGAGGGGGGCAAAAGCCAAACCATTGCAATATATGTATGTGTGTGAAAGTCTGTTTCAGTATATGTGCTGGGTGTGTGAGGTGCAGGGACAAGAAGGAGACGGGGGGAAGGCCGTCCAACTGAAATGCCTAGTGTGATTACTACAGTGTTTACACCCAGGGTGCCGGCACCCCCGTCCCGTTAATCTGTCCCCCTGACGATTTGCCGAGCCTGATGTGAAATGAGGCGTGGAGCCGAGTCGTTTATTATCGGGGCTGATGAGAGAGGCCAGGCAGACGTCGGCATCAGCCAATGGGATGCCATTCAGGACCTACAGCAAACAACTGGGCACCCACAGGAACTCATAAAATCAGAAAAATCTGAGCCCATAAGAGCATCAATGTGCACTAAATACTGTAGCTGGAGGTTTTATTTTTTTTTTTCAATAATCACCCCCACCATTTTGAAATTAAGTCACAGCATTGGCAGAATCCTCATGTTCTGAACATATTCATTTCCAATGCTGAGCAAAACATAGCACAGGGTTGTAGACTGCACTCCATTTGGTTCATCGATTAGTTCCTGAACTCTGGCGAGTTTTAAATTGCTTCGGAGTGAGGTTTATGCTTGGTAAAATAAATAGCATGGAGTTGATAAAACATCAACCAAAGCAGCTTCTGTAGTATTATTGGATCTTGTGTCTTGTTATGTGGACCTGTGTCAAAACATTTGATGAACTTTACTATTTTAATTTATATATGCTCCATAGTTTAAAATAATAGTAATAATAATAATGATGATAATCATTAAATAACATTGGGGCGACTGTAGCTCAGCGGGTAGAGCAGGTAGACTAGTGTTTGGGAGGTTGCTGGTTCGAACTGCTCCTGATGGCACCTTGCGGGGCAGCCTCCGCCATCAGTAAAGGCCCTATGATGAGCTGGCGACTCATCCGGGGTGAACCCTGCCTTCGCCCAGAGACAACTGGGATTGGCTCCAGTAACCTCCCAGCGACCCCTTGAAAGAAGGGATAAAGCGGCTACGTGACCCGACTTCGGATAAGCGGTTGACAATGAATGAATGAATAATTAAAATTACCAAACATTAACTTACTCTCAAAAGCTTCAGGTTCATTGTTCAGCATAGGGGGGGCTGGTTTATCTGTGTTTGGGGGGCACATAATGGAGTTGCCATGCATTGTCCACTGTGTACAAGAATTAACACTGCGATTTCTTCCAGAATCGCCTCTGTAGTTACAAATATTCAGCTGCAAACTAATCTGTGGTATTAATTGGTCTGGAAAATAACCCGTTGCTATAACTGCAAGTTCTTTTTTTTGCATTGAGAGTGTTAGACGTGACAGGGGAAGGCTGTGATGTGAGATGTGAATCTGAGAGATCAGAGAATGTGAAAGGCATGTCAACAAAGCTGTGGTGTTCAACAGACAAAGGTAGCAAATGGTATTTTTAGCCCATGGTTCCTGCTACATGCAGCCCGGGCTGTCGCTTCGCTCTGCTGAGTCTCAGCCCTTCCTCGCGAAGTCGGGGTAGAGGCGAGCTAAATGGATTATAGCGAGGATGTGGCTACACTGATTCGGTACACAATACACTCTACCCTGTCTGTTCTACACCCTGCAGATTTGGCACCTGAATTGCGTAAGAGCTAACTTAAATGCATCCATGTTTGTGTCATTTTGTGTTTTTGAGTGTGTTTGTGCGACACAAAAGGAAATTCTCTTAAAACACCTCACTGCTGTTACAAACATATTGTATCAACGTGCCTTGGATTACTGGTTCTGTTGTGAGGTTTGTTGGTGTATTTTCTGTTTCTTCACCATTGGTATGTCGCATCATATTGATACTGTAAGTCCTGTGCATCTATAATGGAGTTTGAGAGGAGTGTGCATGACTTCTAAATGTCAGTGGTAAACAGGGAAGGAAGTATAGCTTACACACTTGTTCATCAGTCACTAGCTTTGAGTACATAGATAATGGCAAGGTTGGAATTTATCTTAGAACGAGAAGGAGAGCAAGTTTAATACACTGATAAATGCATGAGGAAAAAAGCATCAAACAACACAGCTGATTTCATCTAAATTTGATCTACTGTGTACCGGAACCCTTCTGTAGAGAGCGTCTCATGAACTTGAGAGAACCCTGCTGTAGAAGTTATTTCTGGAACATATAATATGTGATGATGACAGATGGCCAGTTACCATCTTTACACTGGAGTGTGGGCTCAACCCTCTTGCATGTTGTATATAATTTACTGACATTGGTAATGTCATAACTAAAAACTTGAACACCAGATTTTTTCTGATGGTACACACATTTTTTTCCATCCATCGTAAGATCACACAAAAAAACTGTGCACACTATAAAGTGCGCTAGCAAGCGCCTGACACACAGCAGAAACTTCTTGATTTAAATATTATTTTATTGGGTACAACAGACTTCCTGTGGTATCATAGATCATTCTGATATGCTTCATTAATGTATAATGGTTGCTGAGTTTGTAATATTTTTTCTTCCTAATTTGCGTTCAGTGCATTTCCTCTGCTGTTTGGAATTTCTGGTGCCAGGACAAAGTGACGGAGGGGGCTGTTAAAACTTTTGAGGGGGCGTTTTTTTTTTTTTGTGGTTATGTAATATAAGATTCACAGGATGAGGAAGGGACACTTTGCTGTGCACTCTGCTACGATTGGTCGTTACTTCACAGTGAAACAACTGTGTTTTTGTGGCGGCTGGTTTGTATTACAAATGCCAGCGATTCTGGTGATACAGTGGACTGCCAGCTTCAGGACTGCTTTACTCTACTACGGAGCCCCTAAAGGGACATGGATGGACTTTTTTTTTTTGCGAGATCTCGCAAAAGTATTGCGAGATCTCGCAAAGTATTGCGGGATCTCGCAAAAAGTATTGCGGGATCTCGCAATAAGTATTGCGAGATCTCGCAATACTTTTTTGCGAGATCTCGCAAAGTTCTGTCCTACTTCGGTGAACCGGAAGTAAAACAGACACACATGATGGAGGAGCGTACACATCATCCGTGCTCTGTTGTAACAACAGAGCACGGATGAGCACGGATGATGTGTACGCAAGCGCCTGCGAGCACGGCACCGGGAGGCTCCACATCCAAGACACATCATCCGTGCTCATCCGTGCTCTGAAAAAAAAAAAGTCCATCCATGTCCCTTTAGGGGCTCCGTACTCTACTACTCTACTTAGTGGAAAAAAAAACCACCATCCTCTTCAGCTTGCTGAGCGAGGTAGCAGGGGTGTCTCTGGGCGAGGCAGAGCAGACAGGCTGGGTGTACACATGGCAGACTGACCCTCACGAGGATATAACTTGGAGGAAACATCACTTGGTTTCAGCAAGGCAGGTTTTGCCAACCGGGGGGCTATCTGAGGGGGCTATCCTCCTACAAACTATTTGTAAACGCTCTCTCCTACAAATCTTGAAAGGCAAACTTCCACTCGGTGATGCCACTGCAATGAAAAACCTGGATCTGCTCCAATAATGTATAATGAATGGGAGACCATCTTTCTGGACTCATTTGCTGCCAGTCATATTCAGTCTGAACGGTGAAATGTACTCATATTTACAGACAGCCCACCTTGGTGTTCTCATACATGCTGTTTTTACTTCACATCGAGTTCATTCTGAGTGGAAACACACACTGTGTGTACGGGTCGTAAAAGGGTCGAGGGCAGGAATATTTTCTCACACATATTTTATTTGCAAATATTCACCCATACAAAACAAACAGTCATACAGCTTCAGAAGGAAACAGATTTGTGTGTTGAGATTCAGCTGAAAGCCCATAATTATGCATAATGATGTGTATAATCCACTGAGTGGATGCACATGCATAGGGGATTTTAACGCATTGATGGGATGTGTGGTAAGGTAAATGTCAATGTAAAAAGATGGATGGATGCAAGTCCAGGGTAATAGGTTTTAATCCATGACACACACCATTTACCCTCCACTTTGACAGCAACAGACTCTTCTTTCTTTTTTTTTCTACAGTGCAGTGGAAATGTTTGGGGTGATACATCTTTTTGTATGTGTGTTTGAGGTTATTTTTACTCATGAACAAGTGGCATGAATTGAAAGTAAGAACATATCCCACTGGAGAGAGTTTTGTCACACTTGGTGACAGCCTGTAGGTGTTTTTTTTTAATGTAGTGGTGGTGGGCAGGGAGTGACTTTTGGGATTGAAACGTGGATTTATCTTCACTCCTGTTTATCAACTTGACTGCAGCAGAAACCCTAAGGCACAAGTGTTCATAGACAAGGCCGTGATTTCATTTTGTTCACGTTCTGTTTAGTCCAGTGCTTAATTAACACAGTGTGTCTGATGTTTCAGCAAGTCATTTCCCTTCTGTCTGTGGTGGAATGCTACAGTGGCAGGGGGAAATGGAATTCTCTGTACAGCCACAGAAAAGGAGCAGGCTAAGAAATCAAAATAAATAATGTGTCTGTCTTTCTGACGGTCAATTGATCTCCTCCACTCCATTTCAGCAGGCCTACTATGGACATCATGCACCTATACACACACACTCATTGTATTTTTGCCATACTCAGCGCAAACATAATGGTTTCCCAAAATATTTGAACACCAAGCATTAATCCACACGCAGGCAGCGCGTGTGACATGCAGAAAACCCCCACACCTTCAGGCGTCACTGTATGACCTGACCGCTCCCTCTCTCTCTCTTTTTAAAATCAGATTTAAAATGCATCCACATAGGCAAACATGTGATTTACAAGTAACTTCAATGGGAATTGAAAGAACAACAGAATAAATGACGTGTATTTAACAATTTTGACACGCTCTCTATGTGATGACAGTTTTAGTTGTGTTCAGTTTTAACTGCCAGCCCCCAGGCATTGTCCAATGTGCTCCAGGCGCTGTGAGTTTTTGTCGTGTTCCCTGACCTTTTTGCTCCCCCTGACCTGCCGGAACAGCAGCCCGTCTGTGTTCCGGGTATTTTTGATTTACATATTGAGCACTGCACAGGTGGCTACAAGTGTTACAATCATTTATCAAGTTCATTCCCCTTGCTAGCTTAGGGCGGTTTTGGTGACTGCATTATACTAACTCGAATCGATTATAACTGTGTTACTATAACTGTTTTCTTCTTAAAACTTTGCTGTTACAATGGCACAGATGAGGTAAACTGAGAACACACCTTAGAGGTCTTATTCGTAAGAAAAGTAGATTTTTTTTCTCTCATTCCCAACTCCTCAAATACTGATGCTTGGGGATGGCAGCCGGCCCGACCTACAATCCCAATGTGTCAGTATTTGACAAATTAGGAATGACCCTGAAGATGCTTGGAACTTAAAAGTCCCAGCTCATCGAATCGACCCAACACACTTACCTAGGTAGAAAGAATGAGGCGCAGGGCAAACGAAAGGAAACTGATGTTTAAACGCTTGAACTGAACTACTTCAAACACTACACTCTTGAGTTCTTATAGCGTTTGCTGTTTGAGTGTACTCAGTATCAAAATATAGTGAACATACATGCACATACAGTACATGTGTGGTGTACAGTCCTGCAGAGATCCATGCACAGCTGTACTGTCCTCTGTCAGTCACAGCCTTCTGCTGATGTGTCAAAATGTCGGTCGCCTCCTCCGTCGATATTATTTGCTCTGCGTGCTGCCTGAGTCAGGCTGGCTAGGGGAGAGCAGAGAGCAATAACTGTGAATGAGGGAAGCAATAACTCTGTTGGCTCCCTCATCAAATCAGAGCCGACTGATGCGGAATAATCAGCGATTGAAATCAGATGGAGGAAAAAAGCTGAACTGACAAAATGGGAAATGTCATCATGAGAAGAGCAATAATAAAGGAATCAATGAGGTGCAGTTGCCAGTACACTTCTACGAGGCAAGAAGACAATTGGGCCAAAGCTTTGCCTTTACATTCTTCTCATGGATCAAGGAAGACAGAGGAGGACGGACAGTGACAGTGTTCAGAGATAAGTTATTTTACAAAGCTTTGTTTAGTGTAAATATTTTATCAAAAATAACAGCAGATGTAGATGAAATTGAAATTATTTGTTGTTAGCTGTATTTCCACACAGATCTTTCTTAAAATGCTCTCTTGAATGGATGGATTCGAAAACTCCAACCATCACATGGACAGGGCTCTGAAGACGCCATACGTATGACTGTCAGACTTCACCAGACACAGCTGAGCGCTTCGGCGTGGAGCAACCTTCTGCTGCTGCCAAGTCTCTTTGTCATTGATATGAATATAGCTGATATTTCACACCATTGCAGTTGTCTGACAACAGAGACACAATCAAATGCCAATGACAACACCTGTGTTACACGATCCAAGACAGTCAGAGGAGACAGAACAAAGCTGCATCCTGCTGAGACCGCTGGAGTTACCACTTCTGTCAGGATGTTTTATCCAGTTGATGAAGGTAAAGGAGAGATCAACACTTTCTTTTTTTTTTTTTTCCGGCGCTTAGTTAGGTGCCTCAGATCATAACTCAGTCAGTACTACATGGACCACAAACAGACTCAAACAGAAAGCAGAGCGCTTCCGATACCAAAATCCCGTCCTTTGCCTACAGATGCCTGTTTATGGACATGACTTTATACCTTCAGGGGAAAAAAAAGAGGAGTTTTGTTAATGAACAAGTTTTAATAATAAAAATGACATAATGAAATTAAATTCAACTGTAGAGCAATTCAAAAGCAGGTTACAAAAGGCTGCACACAAGGCAAAAGATGGAGAACAATGGCAATACAAGCAAATGGAAAACTGGGATGTAGAAAGACATTCAACGGACCAGGATAAAAGTAAAAAGACGTCAACAGAAAAAGATTTGGTTTGTTTTTTATTAGAAGAATAATGATCATGTTGGCATCATTGGGAATGTGTCTACAAGGATAAGTTTGAGGGACCAGTGTTACTATAATGCACAAACTATCCATGCTATGAAAGTAGTCCGCGTGCTGTTTTAGTTTGAAACATTCAAAATAACAGAAATGATTAAAAGAATGAATCTGAAAGCCCCAACAAAGGCAATGCCTCAGTATAGTAGCAGACATCTGAGATTCATGTTTTTAATCAATTCTGCTAACATCGTTTTGCTAACATCTTTATATCTGATGACTTTTATTCATTTTTTAAAGCTTTTAAAGAACAAAACAAAATGGATGGATTTTGTAGTCTTGTCAGCAACAGGCAATAAGCACAGGGTCACACTCAGCAAATGATCTTCACGTGTTTCCTGACGAGCACAAAGCACGCAGTCTTTATCAGTGTGTGCTCACACATTTTGAAATTAAAACTTTTGGATACATTGACTTGTGAAATGATGAACCTGTGTTCAAGTGCCGTAAAGCAGCTTTGCCCCCTGCAGTGCATCATGGATCCCACCTCTGTGGCAGTGTTTGTTTTTTATTGGTTGTTTTTTCAGTCCACCTTTTTTTTTTTTTTCCATTGGAGTTTGTTAAAAGCAAAACCATGTATTTTCCTCAACTGTCACAGTCACATTCATTGTTTTCTTCTCTAAATTGTTATTGTTCCACCCATGACCCATTTTCTCTCAGCCAGCCACCCCCACACACACCTACACGCACATATACACACACACACACCACACAAAAAACAAATCTCTGAAACACACACATCACAGGGGATGGGGAGCGCAGTCACTGCGAGACCAAGAACCCAGAGCTGCAGTCATATGCTGGCACACCCACACGCACAAGAGCAGGAATGTGTGACACACAAACACAACAGGAGACAAAAACACAGGCTTTTTTTAGACACTTTTTATTGAAGTCGTTTGTACAATAAACAAGTGTCAAGCAGCAACAAAAGCGCTCCTCTTTCATTTTAAGAACGACGCAGAGAATAAGCAGCAGCAAAATAAAGGAGGACAAATATCTAAATGGAGCACAAGAGGTTGAAAAACACAAAGAAAGGAACAAAAGAGTGGAAACATGATGCAGTTGAATTAAGCAAGTAAGAATTTAAAAAAATTCAACAACATTATAAAGACATGGACCTGTGGGTATTAATGTAAAATAGACAAGGGGGTAAAACAGAATCATGCTTCTGTCAAAGCTGGTGGTAGATGACGTGGCGGAAGGACCCAGATGCACGGATATGAGACTGAGGTTGCGGGGATTAATTATATTTAATTAACTTCACGAAAAAAAAAAAAAAAACAAGGTGACATGAACGAGGCAATATGACAATATACTACAATCAAATACAAAACATTACAAAACAATAATCCGACAAGGAGTGAAGGGAAACAAATTCTTAAATACACACACTGATGAGGGAACGAGGAGCAGGTGAGGAGAGAGAGGAGGGACGAGGGCAGGTGAACTTAACGAGGGGGAAGCACAGAGGAAAAATGACACAGACAAGACACAAGAGGGCAAGGAAATCAAAACATAAGACACAACAAAACACAGAACCATGACAACTTCCACAGCCTTAAGCAGCCAATTCATATGATGAATGATATATACACCTATCAGTCTCTACCACTGACTGACCAGAGACATAGTGACATCATTCAGTTGGACCAAACATTTCACTCCAGGGACATTTAAACAGTGGCGATTCTAGGGGGGGACCAACAGGGGCCAGTGCCCCCATAACTCTGAGTCTGGACCCCCCTGTGGCCCCTCCAAACAAACAGTCTGAATCAATATTAAAATGATAGATTTCTTGCCATGATTTTGTACTGAAGAGAAAGGTAGAAATAATGTGTCTCAGCAGTTTACTACCCAATTAAAAATGTTAAAAATGGAAGCACTGTTTTAAGTCTCATTTATCCCTTGTCTGAATGAGGCATTCTACTTTTTTCCCCAGGTTGTGTGTGCCCCTCTAACAAAAAAGCCGGCCCCAACCTGGCCCCCCTATTAAAACTGGTCTAGAACCACCACTGCATTTAAAGCATCCTCAGGCACAGGCACACGCACACACACACACACACACACACACACCTTTCCCCAGTCTCATCTGGTGAGTTATTGACTTCCAGCCTTCCAAAGACTCACTGTTTCTTCACATTGTGTCTGCAGAGTCAACCTCAGCTGCCTTAATAGGTCATATTCTTCCACTGTGTTTGGGGGATTTCAGCAGCCGTGTTACTCATGTATCACATGCGTGTAAAAAAAATTCAAAATCCGGACTCCACCTGGTCAGGAGAGAATGGTCCCATAGCTAATGTCTTGTATGTTTTGTAGTCCAATATATAAAAACTGACCTAAAAAAAGACAGGGAAATCCTTGTTTTTCACTTCCTCTGGTCTCTTCATCCCCTCCCTGCTGATCCCTCCTGTTATTACCCAATTTAAAAATAATTATGACATCCATTATGAGAGGGGACAAACATGACAGAGAAATAATTAGCGCCACCACAGAGCATTGAAGTGCTCTACAGTGGTAACAGTGGCCATTTTGTTTTTCATGTTTCTCATCCATTTCCCTTACACCCAAGAGAGAGAGAGCGAGAGAGGCAGGAGGAGAGAGAGGATGAGTGCTGTAGTAGAGGATAAGCTGTGTGTTGAGGTGCTCAGAAAGTCATTATGTTGGTCCAGGTAATGGGAAGGCCTGGGGAAAGTGTGCAATAAGAGGGACTCGGCTTATCTCCCACCTAGACTGGCCTGAATACCATTAATTACCTGCTCCCTGCGCCTGCATCAGCTCTCTGTGTCTCTCTGTAGAGGCCTCTCCTCCCCACTCTGAATGGAAGTGATTTTTCCTTTTCCAGCCCCCCCCCACCAACACCACATCCACGGCTATCACGCCGTCCTTCCCCTAAGTTACACTTATCTAAGCTCATTTGCTTCAATGAGGCTTTGGATTCTCGCTGATAATGTTCTCCAATAATTTGTTTGGATTTTTAACCAGGTGTCAGATGGATCCAAGATAGCGAGGGCGTTCGGTCGGTTACTCAGTCAGATGACCTGAGGCTGATGTTAACGCTTTTCAAAAATGGCCTATATTACTGTTACAAAAACTATTAATATGTGCCTTCTCTTATCTGCCATCAGATGGCAATTACTCATAGTCTTAGAGAAGTTTCTGATCTGCTGTGTCTGTGGTCAGATAAACAACCATCTTTCACATTTTAAACTATGAGTAAAGTAAGTTCATTGCAGGTATGTGAGGGGACAGGACTTCTGGTCATGTGACATAAACATGGCAAGGCAAAGGGGACACAAGACACATTTTGGTCCCACTACTGGCAAGCTCAAAAAGCCTACTCATCATGTTCTGTCCAAGACATTTGTATTTTGATGTGTAATGAACCAGCAGGGCTTTAGGTCCATAGTATTATCTTCCTGTCAATACCACACCTCTCTCATTTTACAAGGACTCTCGTCTCCCAGTCCTCCTAAATATTGTAACTTATGCTAGACTTTGAATGATCTCTTATGAGAGGAAAAAAGACAGGCTCATCTGAAGTCAGAGGAAGGCTTCCCCATCGCCTGCATATCATAGAACAGCAGAGAGCAAGCTATGGGCTGAGGGCTGCCCATCAGAGGGCATGTCCTCTTCCCAGCAGGGGTCTTGATGCACCTCAGTCCTCCACTTCTGCTATAGCTCTGTGCCCATCAAAGCCCATATGCTGACATTTACTTTACCAAGAGGAAAAGAGCCCACTGTGATTCAGTTAGTGTATGTGGGGATCATTATTCTCCTGTACCATCCAGTGTATTTCTTTCCAGTGGCCATTAAAAATATACAATGCAGTGTTGAGGCCAGCAGGGCAGTCAGTCTTGTGTCTTCTAAAACATACCGTTCTCAAGAATCGTCTCTTTCAGTCTCTGTTGTCTGCTTTTGGACATGAACAAACAGCAAAGTCATTCTGCATTGCTACAGAATATGTGCATGTTTCATAACATTTATGTATGTTAATGTAAAATAGAGATAATCTTCTAATTCATGTTTTGTTCTTCTCCCTTGCATGTGCTGGGACGCCGTTTTCACAGCAGGTAAAAGACGTTTTCTTTGTATATGAATGAATGTGTTGAGTTGAATAATAATCAAACAGAGTTCAAGTGTTAACTAAAAACTATAGAAAACACATCAATTACCATGGACACACACACACACGCTGCAACAGGGGACCTTAAAAATGTCCCCTGTTGGATTTCAAGTCCCCTGTTAGTGTGAGTGTTATGATCCAGAGGGCCACTGTTAGATAGTTACACAAGTCCACAGACACACAGATTTATTTTGACTCAATCCCACACACACCTGTGTGAGGAGTGTTTGTTAAACTGCAATCCAAACACATTGTTAGGAAAAATAAGTTGTATGTTGTACGGCTGTGAGACGTTTTTAAAGAGGAAAGAAGATTTATTGACAATAACATACATTATTTCATTTGGACAAAATGTTTGCTAATGTGAAGTTGGTGGTTTATGGAATTATGTGTTGTGATACTGACTTCAGTAGTCACTTAGGTGGTCTGACCTGAGAGTTTAAGATTTAGAACTAGATCAGCGTGGAACATCCGTACAGTGTGTCACATTATTTCTGAACTTATGCACCACTGAGTTACAACAAATCCCTGATTTTTGATGCTGACACCAATATTGAGAGAGTCTGTGAATATTCTCATTCATCCAGGTCATAGTTATCTCAAGGAACTTGAATCGAACGCAACTGGATTTGGTTTTTGTCTTGAAGACGTTTCACCTCTCATCCAATGATGAGCCATCCAAGAGGCTTCATCATGAAGCCTCTTGGATGAGAGGTGAAACGTCTTCAAGACAAAAACCAAATCCAGTTGCGTTCGATTCAATTTCCTTGAGATAATATTGAGAGAATTCAGACATTATTGTGTCTGATATTTGTTCGACATCAAAACATCATAACCAACCAATATATGGTTATCAAATTATTTTGACCGTCAGACCAAATGATTTGGCATAGCTCGACTTGTTTACTGGGCTGCTCTAAACTCTAAAATACTACTGTTTGATATCAGTATTCCTCTGGGTTTAATGTCAGCTGGAAAGATTTACAGTCCTACTCACAGTTTAACAAGCCCCATTATTGTTCAGATTCACATTGAAAGTAGCAGGACAATTCATTTACAGTTTGAACATGGGGTCAAAAAGTGGGAGCAGTTGGCCATGGAGTCCATTATTTTATGCTCCTTTTATGTTTACTGTCTGATTATGATATGGCTAAGATTATAGTTGGTAACACTTTAAATAAAGCCCATGTCTGTGATGCATTATAGCACATTATGGATATACTAATAGTGTTAGAATGCACCTATAGCACAACATAATCATAGTTAAAAGAATTCATCAATATTTTCAGTATACATAATGCTTAGTTTCAATCATTGTAAGTCATAATCATCTATAATGCTATGTAAACATTAGTATCAGTGATTTCTCTGATTTCACATAACACACTTCATTGTATGCCAGTGCCTGTTATAAAAATACAGTCTTGTATTCTTCTTGTATCATCTTAATCTTCATTTACTTTACTTAAATCAGAAGGTAACCATGTATAGGTCCTTAAAACAAACCTCAGGAGATTCCTTAATTTACTTAAAGCACCCACTGGCCACTAACAGTCACTTATAATCACATCATAATGCATTTAAATTGATCATAATGTGTTATGATTCTTGTACTGAATATGTATGATTACTTAATTAACTTAATTAGGATTGTACAGCACTATAGGTTTGTCGTAACACATTTTAAGTATAGTCATTGACAGTGTTTGCGAATTGTTCTGATTCTGATTGGTCTATAAACTTCCAAAGAAGCCTTTCTTTGTTCTGGGCTCCTGGATGTGTCTTATTCATTAAACGTCCGTCTTAGTGGGTTAAAATGAGACATGATTACTCCAAACAAAATGTTCAAAATGATTGATTTAAGATGAGTCCATGTCACACAGCATGATGAACAAGTGTTTGGCATGTGTTAAGCAGCAGTCTGCACAGATAAACACAGTCTCTCATTGGATCGTGTACAGCAGTTTGTCATATAAAAGCCTGTCACAGACTCAGATGCCACCTCTGCTTAGTGTTACTTGAAAGTAAACTGACGATGACAAGGCTGACAGAACTTGACGAGACTGTTAGCTCCTCTTTGAAGGAATCCTGACGTCATAATGTTTACTCTTTCCCCCTCATCAGTTTCCCAAGGTTACATCTCAATTTGTATTTCATTTGTCTTTCCAAAGTGTAGAGGGACTAATACCCCTCCACACCACACACACACACACACACACAGGCAATGTTTGTGTGTGTGTGTGTGTGTGTGTGTGGATTAAGCTCTTCTCACAGACCTGTGTCTGTCAAATCTTCAAATGAAGAGTATTGGCTTTATCCAGGAAAATAACATGTACTAAAGACAGACCAATACTGGGTTTTTGGGGTCAGGTATTTTGATATGCAATTTTTGCAATGAATTTGTAGGAGCTTAACAAAAAGCATTGTCCAAAACAACATGAGGACAGCGAGACAGTAAACTTCAATGGGAATTTAATAATTATATAAAATTATATAATTTATTCAAAACATCTTTTTCTGCATTATGTTCTGTAAAAATTGTTGTTGTTACATTGCCACATATTTGAAAGCATATACGCAGATACTTAATTATCTGTGATAAACCAATATCAGCTGATAGCTATCAGCCAACTGATATATCGGTCAGACTCTACATCTACAGTGTCAAAGCAAGACCTACACAGTGAGGTCAAAGACAAACCAGAAAAGTGAATAACAACAGTCCTCACATACTCCGCAGACATGCTGGACAGAGGAGATGGAGGGGTTGTGTTATATTCAGGGAAAGTCCATGTGACATATCACTCAGGCTGACAAACGCACTTAGTTTGACATTAAAGGCTAATTGGCTGCACGGGAGGATGTTGCTACAAATGTTAAAGACCAGACACGGTGAGGTCCAGAAAGACGAACCAGAGCTGAGATTCAGAATAATGAGGCCCGGAAAATAGAAACATATTCTTTTTAATCAAAACACACACACACACACACACACACACACATTAGGATCTTTACACCTTTGCATAAAACTTGTGATGATGTGAAAGCTGTGCCTCAGGAGTGACCAATTCTGCAACTGCTCTCTTTTTAGCTTCCTTCAGTGATGGTAACACTTGCTTCGTGCTTGTGCACATGTGAAGTTTCTCATTATTAGCATGTGCCAAGCGGTGTTAGCCGGTCCTGCTGGGAGGGCCACACTGGGAGTCCTGGCCTTCTTCGTGATCACTCTCTTGCTCACCTCATTAAGTTGCCACCTCCAACTCAATTATTCACACCATTTAGCACTTAGTCGGTCCTCCATTCGCAATCCCTCTCTTTTTCTCTCCATCTCGTTCTCTCTGTCTTTCTCACCTTTCCTTGCCTTGCTCTCTTTTTACCTCACTTTTGTGCTCATGTTCAGTCATCGTTTCAGTGGCACTAGAAGTTATTTTAAACACTCATTTCACTTACTGCTAAATTATATATATATCAGAAATCTCAAACAGCATCTTGTTCTTCTTCTGATGTCATTAGCCCTCACAGATAATTTCCAGTAATACCTGCCGGTACCATCAGAAGGCTGCCAGCAGTGACCTTGCTATTCTTTGGCACTGTATTTGTAAAATCCTTTAACTGTAAATACCCAAGGGATCTTTCACACCAACATCAAAAGTTCAGCAAACTAATGCATGGTGCTATGTTGGTTAAGGCATGTTCGCTGCAGGGTAAACTCACTCATCCACTAATTTAAGGTTATCAGGATGTCAGGTTAAACTACAACTCTGGGAAATTCATCATAGTTTCAGTTCTTACTCCTTCATGATTCTTGTTATATAAACAGGACATTAGCAATTTGCTACAAGCTAAAGGATATCTACTCTTTGGGAACAGATACACATAATTCCCAGGGTAGTATAGTCTGTAGTGGGTGACATGGCGTTGGCGACATTGTTGTTTCTTGTTTGTATTTGAACCCCGCAGTCGTATGGACAGCAATGTGAGATTAAAAACTCTAACTGTGACAGGACCAAGAATCCCACATACTGCCAATCACTTGCACTCACTGAATTATTATTGCACAGTAATGACACTGCAGTGCATCGACCTTCCCCAGCTCTTTTACCTGCAGACTGATGAAAAGACCAGAGACCAAAAGCTGGCTGTTTTATTCATGCGCCAGTTGATGACCCTTCTTTTATATGAATGAATACACACCTAAGCTGCTTTACTGGTTAACGGCAGTCATTTGGATGATTTTCATACAGTATTCAGAGGCTGAATTTTTTTACATTGCAGTTTGGAATAGATGTACCATTTCAGGAAAAAATGTCACTATCATTTTCATATAATTTTGTAAGAAAGTAATACAAAAATGCTTCGTGGGTCAGGCCAAATGTACTTGGATGACGGCCCTTCACATCCTCTTAACTAAACTAAATGGATCGCTCTTCAGTGAATCCCAAAAGCGACCTATGTCACCATTCCCAAAACAGAGTAACTGTCGCAGGGTATCTGTGACAGGTGGTGCTTCTCCAGGACTATCATTGCAACTGACTAGAGGAGAGAAGTTATCCTTTCAAACATGTGTTTATCATTGTGTAATGTACTACCCCGAACCATGTTTTCCTAAACTTTACCAAGTACTTCAGTACCCAAACCTCACCAAACAACCACAGAAAACTGAAAAGGAACAGGAAAATAATAATCAAACCTGGGGTAAAAATAAGTGTAATAATACAGTGTATTCCAAACAGAATGCAAACCCATCTCCTAAGTGAGAGACCTATATGTAACCCTCTCAGCCACAGTGACTTGCTACAGAAATGGACTGTGTCATGTTTTATTAGATTCAGTGATGGTCCTGCAACAACAGTAACTGTGATGTTCTGTGAACACCAACATGGCAATATCAGATACACCATGTTACATGAGTGCAAATGTTCTTGGATTCCTTAAATTAATTTAGCATGGGATTCCTGTCAGTGTTGCCAAGTTTGCCTTTACGACCCAACATGCTCTACCTCAGAACAACCATCCGGTACTGTGTAGTGCCTGCAGGTTTTGGTTGCTCAGTGTCACTGGTCACAATAATGAGAAAAATGAGAACAGACTAAATGGCATCTCGGATGCTTTCAGGTCCCATCACCATCAGTGCTGGCCTCCGCCATCGTGAGAAGCTGGTTGATCAAGCGTGGTGCACAGTGGTCACACCGACACAGATGTTGACCGAGCTCATTAAGTAAATGGGCCCATAATTGATTTCAGTCAATACCCCATCCTCAGCGAGGGTGTGCATCTACCGATCGGAAGCAGGCTCCAGGGGACCAGAGCTAACAGCTTGAATAAATGCAGTGTGTGGGGTTCCAGATAATGCCAGTCTTTGCAGATGCTTATGGGGATTAGTTTGACTTGAGTTTAGCTATTTAGGGAGCTAATGTTGATTCCCAGCAGACGGTTAGCCATACCTGCCAGATAAAAACGATTGATTAGATGCAGAGGGCTGTTGCTGCTAAAGCCTTTTACATCTACCAGGTTACTCAGTACGTCTGCTGGTAGTTCTGTTGTTATATCTCTACATACAGACATTACTCATTTTAATGATATAAATATGTAGGAAACATACAGGAGGTTGGTTTTGTACATACTGATAGTAAGTAATGCAACATGTATTTCCTCTGTCCTGCTCTGCTCCTTTTGCTCTCCAGAGTCCAGCAGAGCTCTTTAGAGCACCAGTGCATGGTTAATTAAGTCACATTATCAGCTGGCCTAATTGACCATGATACTGTCGGGGCCGAGCATACATCCTCTGGTAAAATTCCCTAGTTTGTACTTTTTCTCAGAGGAGCAAGCAAGCAAGAAGGCACTCAGTGGTTACACAAGGATGCAGTGGCCATTTAGATGTTTTTTTCACCCGCTTAAATTCTGGCTATATAGCTTAGCACATTTAATCCTAAAAAAAACAAAAACGCCATGGAGTTACTGCACCTGTGTGCTGCCACGGTAAGCTGTGTTAGTGACCACGAGACATTGAAGAAAAGGTCAATTTAATTGTCTCTGAATACACTGCCAAATGTTAACAGTACCACAGTGCAAGGAAAGATCAGAACTGAAATTGAGATATAAATGTTGCTGCTAATGCTGTTAATACAAAGCCAAACTGCTTTAGTTGACTTACTAAGTGCAGCATTGACACA
The DNA here is from genome assembly GCA_039737535.1 of Lagodon rhomboides. Lineage (NCBI taxonomy): Eukaryota > Metazoa > Chordata > Actinopteri > Spariformes > Sparidae > Lagodon > Lagodon rhomboides. Next base: position 4,378,151 of record CM077785.1, on the reverse strand, counting down.
TACTGGGCCTCATTCATGAAACGTTAGTAAATTTGTGCGTAGATTTGCACATAAAAGCCTAGGCTACTAAAAACCTACTCCGGATTCATGAACGCCGCGGGAAACTTAGATCTGATCGTAAACACGTGTGTATGATCATGAATGCCAATCCATCGTAAAGTGACAGCACGCTCCCGGTAATCAGCTATTAGCATAAAACCCCACCCATGAATTGCCAATGACCACCATATAAGGAGGTGTAGAGGCATCCTGTCGACCTGTCAGTCATGGCGCAAAAAAGAAAGAGAGAGAGAGAAAAAAGAATTATTCCGAAGCGGAGATTGAAATCATTTTGGGACAAGTGGAGTAACCCCTATCCCCTATGAATATAGAAGGGTAAGTCCATATATAACACACACATGAAATTATGCAGGCTATATTCTTACCAATGAGCCAGCCGTCTCTCACAGCTCCATCCTCCAAACGCATGCCAATTGCGCAATTACGCAGGATAAATGTGTGATGCGTCCCACCAGGCCACAACGTTTAACAACACACACTTTGCGTCACAGATCAGTTGCACATTCACGGAATGAAAGTTTTTCCGGTTTATGTAAGCAAATGCATCACCGGATAGAGCCTTGATGCATACGTGTGTGCAGTCTATGGCACAGATGTCACCTGGCATATTTGCGATCGCACTGAATCCCTGCATTACTTCTACCTGCCGTTGTGCGCCATAGGGAAATTTAATATATTCTGGCATTAGTTATTAATACCGTTAAGAACTGCAGGCAGGATGAGGCTCATAGACGGTTGCGAAATGCCGGACCTGTCACTTATCTCCCATAGAAAAGAACGCGTAATCTATTGAGTCGATTTACATAGATAATTCACAATTATGAGCTTAATCTGAATCTTAATCCAACTAATTTAACTAAATGTGTTATATTTTTAATCGTTTGTCATGTTTATATTATGTGTTTCAAAGGCATCTGCGTATTGTGTACATAACAGAGCACAATATGAATTAAAATTGTAATTTCCAATAGTGACAAGCATTATTTATATGCGTTCTTAAATTTACACAAGCACTACATGTGGTCAGCAGCATGTGTAGATTTTGTTAGTAGCTACGAAAAGATCGGAGCTACTAAAATATTGATGAATGCGGAGATGCACATAAATTTCCGTCTGCGAACGGTTTACACACAAATTCGTTCTGCTCACGTTTCATGAATGAGGCCCAGTGTGTGTATGAGAATTGTCTATGTGTGAGTGTGTATGTGTGGCAGTAGGGACCTTTAAAGGGAGTGGGTGTTGGTTTTCAAGTTGAGAAGAAGACAACACAACTGTAACTTGCAATACGTGTTTGGAGAGGAGGGAAAAAGTCTGTGAGTTTAACGGAATAAATCTTATTAGAGCTATGAATAATAAATCATACATCTTTACCTGCTGCATTTTCCCCCCAGAGGTGCATAAAGTACAGGTTATTAACTTTTAAATTGAAATTAAAATTTTTAGAATACAAAAATGTGACATTATTACCGGTCTTCTGTAATGGCCTTGAGAAGCAGGTAATTATTATTATTGGCTGAAAAAAATCCATATTGTACATAATCATTTATTTTCCACATGATCTTTGCTTGACATATATGGTATATTGATGTTAGGGAGATGTATGAAAATCCACCCATGCATATGAACCATCGTGACCATCACATCCGTACTTCACTGCATATAGAGCACTGAGTCCTTTCCACTGGACATAGACTGTGCATTGTAAAATTGTCCAACGTAAACATTATCCAATGTTTACAAAGGGATGTTGGAGGTTGGTAGTAGAGGAAACACCACAGGATCAACAAAATCAAAAAGGGTTCACACTCTGTGGACCATGAGCATGTGCAGTGAATGCCGCACAAACTGGGCCATTAGTTATTTTTTGTGCAAAACTCATCTGGTTTTCGTCTCCACAAACATGACTGTACATTGTCTCGAGTTTTTTCTTTAAAATATCCGGTGGTTTCATCTTACAAATGCTGATTCACAGTCTCGGACCTTAGTCACTGGTTTGTTAGCCAGTACCACCCCCTCCCCCTCCCAACATGGAAATCAGCTCATGTACATATAATGGGAATATGAATGTGATACTGTAGAAATGCCAACATTCTATGTATAACATTGTAACTTTTTTGTGGTAAGCAGAAACATTACATGCCAACATTTTCTTCTGGAGACTGAACTGAGCCACAACAAATCAACGTCTATGTGTTGGGCCCCAGTCAGTGCCATCATATAACCACCATGAGTCCCTTTCTTTCTCTCCCCACTCCTAACACGAGGATGTCACCACAGATTGTCACAGTTGTACTGCACTTGCTCTGGGATTCACCTGACAGTTCTGTCTTCAGCTGATGCTTCCCCTTTGCCAGTTGAATCTGAGATTGTCTATGTGGAAACAGAGCTAAATTGTCAGATTCAAGCAGCTGTTATGGGTGGGCAGTGCATCACAATAATGCCCCCCCCCCCCTACATTACACGGTTCCTAGGGGACATTTGTGCAGGGCTCTGGCAGTAAACACGCTTCATTACAAGGTCTTTTATTTTCAGGCGGCAAAGACGCATCCAAATCAATTCCTGCTTGCCCTTTGATCTAGTGTGCCAGAGCTTGTATGCTGCACAAGCGCTGTACATTTTACAGAGGCACTGGCGTAGGGCCCTTGAGAAATAAAGATGACTGTGTTATAAAGATGACAGCACAATGCGCCTGCTATTATCAGTTCAGTCTCAGTTTGTGCTCTTGCAGGAGCACAGAATTGCCCTTGCACTACTTTTCTGTTTAATCTTTGCTCAGAAGATACAAGCAGTGTTTTTTACTGATTTTAGGTAACCTCCCCAGAAAAACGTGTGTGCGTGCATAAAATTAACCCATACAGTGCTCCTCACTGTTTTTACACAGCAGATTGTACCATATGAAACATATATTCTCATGTGTTGTAAATGTCACATATGTTGCTTATGTGCCGAGGTGTTTTTTTCCTAATCCCACACTGGGCCCCCCCTACAGGAGCCTAGTTTGGAGTTGCCTTTTTTTCCCTCTCTGTTCCTCTTGTTCTCCTTTTCCTCTAAGTAAACGGGGCGCTGCTCGCGGCTGACCCACAGTTCTTCCCACTCCTGTCCTCCCCACGTATTGTCTGTTTTTTGTGTTTCTTGGACGGGTTGTAACTGAAATGAAATTTCATCTGTGTTATATGTTGCACATATGGCATATTTGACAAATAAAATGAATCTTGAATCTTGAATCTTGAATGTAGTACTTTTTTCTCAATATTATTATTATTATTATTATTATTATTATTATTATTATTATTATTATTATTATTATTCAAGACCACTAAACTGGGTTGGACTACTTGCTGAAAAACAGGTTCAGGCGTTCCTGAGGGGAATGTGCAGTGAAAAGTGGGAGGAGATGAGTGACATAAGGAGAGGAGGGGGATACAGAACGAACTCTTAACAAACAGGGGCAGCAGGTGCACTAGTGGTGTTGGGGTGATTATTTTCCCTCGATAGATCAGTGAAAGGAGAGAAACTGAATTCTTCAATCTGAAGACCAACATGAAAGTGAAATTGAAGTATCCTTGAAAATACACTTAGCTTCTATAACTAATTGCTTGAATATTGTATTCTACAGACTTGAGTTGCAGTGCTGCTCCTTCATGGACGGTAGTTACTTCTTCCAGTCAGTCACTCGCTCAGCTCTAGATTCCATAAATATTCGCAATATGCTGTGTTGACTCTGTTGTATTCATAAAATGTGTTAATATTTGAAATGGAAACATTTAGCAGCAGTGTTTGGGAAGCTAGTTTGACCTGAAGCTAGTGAAGCTAAAGCTCTTAGTTAAAAGCAGTGAAAACACAGCAACACTACACCGTTGTTAAAGGTAGCATGCTACTTAACAGACAAAAATGTAGATTAAAACAAACACTGAAGCTATTTCACATCATGACACGTACTTCTAAGTATACAATAAAGAGTGGTGGAAGAAGTTTCTAGATCCTTTACTCTAAATAATACCACACTATGAAAAGTTTTATCAGTAAAATATACCTTAAATATCTAAAGTATGTAAGTAAGTTATCATTGTATGTTTGTGGTGTTGCTGTCCTTTGGGATTTAAGTATCATTAAAAAGTCAGAAAAACATCCTGTTTTCTGCTTTGTGACAGTTCACGGGGGTCGTTTAGTAACTGATTTAACCCATAAGGTAACACATAATCCTTCAATTCAGTTATCAGAAACATTCAAATTTGTAATCGCAAAATTTGGAAGAACCGATTTTACAGGGCAGGAAGGGCATGGGAAACTGGAATCTGAGAAGTAACTATAGTAACTAAAGTTGTCAGACAAATATGAGTAGAATTCACAACATTTGCTTGACAAACAGTTCAAGTGAAGTAGAAGTAAAAATAGCATATATTAGAAATACTCAAGTGAAGTACAAGCACATCTACGGTGTACTTAAGTACAGGAGCTGAGTACGGGTACATTTCATTTTGATTTTAAACAAATTCAACAAATTAGCCTGGTCCTCAGATAAGCGTAGTGTGCAGTAGTTCCATACACACTGACAATGCCTGACAATGTATGACACACATTACATTATACTAAACCATAGAATAATGTTAAGTCTCGGGAAACTTGATTTATTTCTATCCAGCTTGTCACTGTAAGTTGATTTTGAAATAAACAATGCTATCCAGAAGCCACTGGGAAATGCATGTACTTGTTAAGTTGCTACTCTCCCACATTGAAACAGGCTCATTGTACAGTATATTAGAGACTGTTATTGCACTATAAAGAACCCCTCAGAAGGGCTCTCTGTAGCATCATAAGCAATGCTCTCATGCTCCCATAAAGAGTGTTTGAAACAATCTGTACTAGCACACTGGAAAACAAAAATAGTTATTTCTCTCTGATGGAATGTAAAAAAAAATGTATTTTCCTGACTAAATCAGGATTTATAAGGCCCGGCTCAGACTACAGAATCTTGCCAAAACATTGCCAACATTGGTTGGTCAATGGTCAGCACAGATTATCTGGTATTGTGAGGTCTGTATACATTGAGTCTTAATACTCCTGCTCACTGACTAATTAGAGCCACCCTGATAATATCAAACAACTTTGATCTTTAGGATTTTAAAATCTGGACAACTACAACCAGGGGCGTAGGAATGAGTTTAACATTGGGGGGGGCACATATCGAAACCCTAACCCTAACCCTCACACAATGCGACGAGACTGCAGTTACTACAAGCACCCTAACCCTTTAAGGTTAGGTGAATAAGGTATAGAAACATACTGATGGGAAAGTTAGTGCAATATTAAAATCATGTTTGTTATATCATTGTTTAAATTCAACTGTGTTCACTTCTTATCATGTTCAAACCTTCCTCTCATGATCAACAAACCAAAATCACCTCACCCTTCATATAACGTTAGCACCTACCTGCAGCTCTGCAGCGCTGGCTCTCCCTGCATCACCCTCACCAGTGTTGGTTTCCAGCTGAACTTCATCTGATCTCTAATATGAAAGCAGTGGAGATGAATAAGGTATAGAAAAGTACTGACGGCAATGTCAAGAACAAGCAAAAAACACACAGACAGACTAACTCCTTTATAGATGTGGGAGATGTGTAACGTTACTCGTTTTCAAGTTACATGGGTTAAGTTAATAGAAAAAATCTTTTACAATCATCTTAAATACTGTTTTCAGTGTCAAATCGCTTTTGTCCGTTACACCACTGGAAAGTTTGCCATATTTTCGCCGGCCAACTTTGGCTAGTAACGTTAATAGTAACAACGTTTACCTTGCAAGGTTTAACTACCTTAACATCAACAAGTCTAACGTGAGACAGAAAATATAACTATCCTCCTGGACAAAATTATTACCAACTCACATTTCCTTTCTTTCTTTTCTTCCCCAAGAGAAGGAAATCACTTAAACTGAGCTGCTGCTGTCTTTTCATCTTAAAACCCTCTGAGGTCCAGGGTATAATCGGCCGTTTTTGACTACTTTTGATTTGACCATTATATTTCACCTTAAAAACGGTTTACCTTGCCTTGTTTGGTGTCATTTCTTTCAGCACAGCCTCACATGTGTGACTGTACAGTTATTTTATCATTTTGACATACTGTATTAACACACTGGACCTAAAATCACACAAAAAACATAAAATCCGAGTAGGAAAAAGTTAGATTTTTTAATGTGAAAACCACAAATATGTTTAACGAACCATTTTTATAACTTTGAATGCAAGTATAAATTGTTGTTTGCTAAATTTGTACATACATTTTTGAAATTTAAAGAGTTATACTATTTACATTTAAATGCAGGCAATGCCTCAGGCTCAGGCCTCAATGAAGAGCTGCACTGCCTGCTCCACATTCAACAGTCTCCTCATTGTTTTGACACACAAAACAAAAAAATGACTACACTACACACTAATTACTCACTCAAAACTCGCTGTCACTAACGCTGTCTCTATCGCTGTCACTGGTTGCGTTTTTGATTGCATGCATTTGCGCCTATGCATGCACGAGACTTGAGAGGATCCGCCGGAACTCGTCATAAACACGTCAAGTTCCCACCACCTCAAGTCGGACACAGGTGCACTTCACGGACTTTGCACGAAGAATATGGCCTACCCAGTGGCGCTGGCTTTTTTCCTTGCAGACGAATTCGAGGCATTGGAACTCCCCTTGTTGATGGAGGCTGAGAAGCAACCAAGGGATTTTGTTTGCCAACTGTAGTTCCATTGAAAACAGACTGAAGCCCCTTTCCCTCATAACAAATTGGGTGACGAAGTGAAAGTTCACAAAGTTGTGTAATTTTATTAAGCATAGTTTGGGAGAGGGCACGCCTCTTTGGAAGGAGTTATTTCATTTCTCACGTGGGAAATTCCACGTGGTAATTCTAACCAACTAGGCCAACGTTGAGGGGAGTGTCTTATGTCCGCACTTATTTGAGACCATCTGCACAGAAAAACAAACGGAGGGAGGTACCCTGGAGATTCCGCAAGTTTTTAAAGCCATGTGACATGTCGCAAAGGGAGGTTATCACCAGCATTTCTGACGTTTTTAATCCCAGAATGCACGGTTATGTGAGGCAAATGCATGCGCATGCTTGATTGGAAACGCGCCTACTCTTTCGCCGCCATCCCTCCCACAACTTCCCCCTGTTCCTCAGCAACCAAATCACGTGCTTTGCCATATCCTTTTGTGATTGGTTGATGTGGTGCCCTTTTCCACCAATAGGAAACGGGGTGTGTTTTTGTCCTTGCAAGCACTTCCTGTTTGCGGACCCTTCCGTGAGAAAAGCCCGTTTTTAACGTTTCTTCCTGCACCAAACGTGACTGCAATATTTGTGGAAAAAAAAAAACTTTCGCGCAAATTTAAAATGGAGACTCACTGAGGCTGCGTGTTGCTGTTACGTCATCTTACGTCGGTCACGTGATTTGGACGCGCCGGCGTGTCCGTCGACCCCAGAAGGTTGTCGTCTATTGTTGTCGCCAGCTGCAGACTCCCGCTTCCCAAACAGTCTGAGCCGTTGAGGGGGCGGGCCGGTGACAAGACGTTGTGTTGCGCTTTCAAAATAAAAGCAAGTGAGTTGAAGATTTCAAAATCAAATATTTCTCTCCTCTGCGGTATAATTTTTGGTGGGACAAATGCGCCTGTCTCCAGTATTGGAGGGGACACGTTTCCCCAGTCCTTTACGCCCTTGACTACAACTGTCATTACCACAGCAGTTTCACAAGAGCCAATGAGAGAGATGTCCAGCTGACAGTGTTGCCAAGCAACGGTAAAGATTTTAGCCCTAGATCTAGCTACACCTGTTGACAGATATTAAACAGACAGTTAAAATCTGCATCCAGTTCTAGCCGTACTTGCCAACCCTCCCGATTTTCCCGGGAGAGTCCCTAATTTCGTTACAGTACTGTCGCTACTACAGGAACTTGTTGCACCACTTTCCGTTATGTTTACATCTGCTTCACCATGGAATCTCGTGAGGTGCCGTGTTGCTCCCTCTGGCACAATAGTCTTAAAGATTTCCTGTTGTGTGTGATGAGCCATTATTTTCTAATCTTGTACTGTGTTTGTGATTGAGCTTAGAGAGAAGAACACCTGGGAAGATTCCTCTTATGTGTGTGATGCAACCCAATTTCAAAATTGGTTAGGATTGTAAACCTCCTGTCGTCTGAGCACGGCCTGAGTGTCTTTAATGAGAAAAGTATGTCACAATTTGATTTGCAGTTGATTTGGTTTGGAATTATCGCATCGCATATGGACTCGTTTTAAGACGTGAGATCAGAACAGGCAGAATGATAGTGTGAGTTTTGCAGTAAAAATGTAATTTTAGTTGACAGCCACACAAAGTAGCCCTCTACTCATTTGATACAATTACCCAAAACCTTTTGAAGAGCATTATCTGCAGAGGGAACTCGAAAGGAGAAAAGGGGAATAGGTACAAATATTTGATTTTTAAAGTCATGTTTAATGTGTAGGTGGAAAAGAATTATGTCCGAAAGGTTTCGTTCTCTATCAAGACGTCACTCAGCTCATCTCAGGCCATCTAAAAACACTGGAGTGTTGGGCCAAACTCTCACAGCCTTGGTAGTGGATGAACTACCTGCCATCTGTGCCGAGACCCCAAATGCCACATCCATAATCCTGCTGCCGATTCTCATCAAACTCACCTCAGCCACCACTGTAACTCCCTCCCTTCTTTAATTCACACACACACACACACACACACACACACACACACACACACACACACACACACACACAGCCTGACAGCTCTCTAACCCAGCATGACGCTGACGAGACAAGCCTGGACTGTCACCATTCGCAAGAATTATAGAGCTCAAATGCTCTTGTCACTTCCTCTGCCTTTCCAGGTGAAGGCAGCGGGAGGTTAACCCTTCATCAGACAGCTCGCCTCTTTCTTCCTAGTCTGTGGATTATTTTGAAATAAGCATTTCTATCTTACCCCTCTTGAGTAATGTGTTAAACTGTAACTAAAAAGACCATAAATTACGACAGTGGAGATGGCTGTAAGTCTTTTTTATGGTTGTGGCTCTAAAATGTTAATGTGACAGCTGCACCATGTGGCGCGTGAGCATGCATTTATGGGGCGCTCTGCATTTATCTGTGCATGTATGTAGATGTCTCAGCTGAAAACACAACACAGTTATTTGCAACACTGTGATATAATATAATTACAGAATGTGGGAGACAGAAGACGGCTACAGTACTGAGCCGTGAAATCTCACTTCTTAAAAACAATGACGAATCAGGCACTGTGATGAGATCTTTTTAAAAGGTTTCTGACACAAATCAGTGTCTTTTTTTATGAAACTCTTAAGTTAAGTATAACTTTATAAAGACTATATAACTGAAATAGTATAATTGCTGGTTGCTTTGTGTCAACATTTCCTTTCAGTCCAGCAACTGCTAAACACTGTTTCTCAAAGATTCAAGGTGTTTATTGCCATATGAAGGAAACATGTTTCCCTGTACAGTGAAATTCTTCCTTTGCCGTCCACAGAATGCCAACCATGTAAAAATAAATATATACAACTGAAATATACAAAAAGGCACATATGATAAATAAAGAAAAAAAGCAACTACAATAATAATAATAACAATAAAACTGTGCGAAACTGAGACGTACAATTATGCATCTGCAAAATGTAAACAGTTGGGACAGTTGAATGAGGTAGACATGATTGTAAACTCCTGTCCGCTGTTTAGGAGTCTGATGGCAGTAGGAAAGACAGAGTTCTTTAGTCTGGTGGTCTTGGATTTAACACTTCTCTACCTCCGGCCTGAGGGCAGAAGCGTGAACAGACCGTGCTGGGGGTGGGTGGGGTCTTTGAGGATGGAGGCAGCTCTCCAGTGGACTCTGCAGTGGTAGATCCTCTGCAGAGAGGGCAGTGGAGTCCTGGTCATCCTCTCAGCAGTCTTTACCACTCTCTGCAGGCGTTTACGGTCCATAGCAGAAGCGCTGCCTTACCAGACGGTGATACAGCCGGTCAAGATGCTGGTAGAATAATAGGGCTGCAAAATAAATCTGAGAATTTTTAGATGTAATCAAAATGGCACAAAAATGCATTGATTCTAGTACAGGTCATTTTTGACCCACTTATGGAAGAGTGTAGGGTCCAATCACTCATGCATCTCAGGGTTTTAACACAGTATGCAAGTAGGATCTTTTCCTAACCCTAACCAAATAGATTTTATGTGTTTTTAAGAACACCTATCCGAACCGCAACAGTATAACTCCATAAGTCATAATAAGTCACAATAAGTGTAATAATAAGTAATAAGTGTTTATCATGAAGTTTTTTCTTAAAGTCCAACCAGGTGTGCAAAACTGACCACAGGGGAATGGAGTTAATTTTGTGTCTTTATTATGCAGACAGAATATATTTGAGAGCAAAACTTTCCACACTACAATCAAAAAATCAATTTCAGAGCAAAACTATCAACACTGTAATTAAAAAATGTATTAATGCAAGTGAAACAAATTTGTGATTAAAAATGTATAAATGCAAATCCAAAAGTGCATCTTGTAGGCGGGACCTACGCTGAAAGATGTAAGACACTTCCCTATGGGCCAGTGACCGGCACCCACTTCATTGAACACAATACCTGTTAACTAGTGGCTAATATTACATTCACATGCAGGCCAATAGGCAGCCTGGGCACGTAACGTAAACGTACCTATGAGGAGCCAGTGACTAGCTAATTGAGCTAACATTACCAACAACAGGCTAACACAATAATGTGTTTGTTTTTTTAACCCATTACTTACCCATTCACAGATCGTTAAACAAAAGCAATCTACATGCAGCAGTTCAAACGTAACACTCTTGCTATTACTTAGACGGAAGTTATGTGTAAACATAGCTGCACATTAATAAGGTGTGTATACATCCATGCTCCGCCCCCTCGCTGTCTTCTCCATGGACTTGAAGTGGGTGCTGCCAAGCTGCCACTCAGATCGACACTGGCCAATAGAGACGCGTCCTACATCTTTCAGCGTAGGTCCACAAGATGCAGCTCAACAGCGAGCAAAATGTTTGGATTTGCATTAATACATTTTTTATCACAAATTCATCTTACTTGCAATAATACTTTTTTTTTTAATTACAGTGTTGATAGTTTTGCTCTCAAATCTATTCTGTTTGACTGCGTAATAAAGACACAAAAATAAATCCATACAGGGGAAGGTAGAGCAAACAGGTTATTCTGAAGCTTTAGGCCACTGACCGAGCTGCTGTGGTTGACTGGGTGGGTGTGAGAGCGAGTTGTTGAGACGTGTTGTGTGATGAAAGCAAAGATTAGTTTGCGTGGTGTTTTAATTCAAAGTCCGGATGATACTGAAACTGACTCAAAGTATCAGCTGTTAGTGTGTAAGTGCATGCTTGTTTTTCTGTGTGTGTGTGTGTGTGTGTGTGGCTGGTTGAGGCTGACCCCACACTGTGTGCTCCGGACAGAAGCATAATGAAGGTGTCTGCTGTTCAGTTAGCTGAGTCGGATCCTTTCTATGGGGTCTCCAGCGAGGGTCGCGCAGACACAGCGAGCAGTCCATTTAACGCCGCTCTGCCTCCTGCAGAGAGGGGATATGGACCACAGAGTGGTTCAATCAGGGGTCACAGAGGTCATGTTAAAGGAACACTGCAACATTTTGGAAAATATGTGTTTTCTGTCTGAGTCAGACAGAGGAGAAGGTCAATATTGGCCTCATCTTTATACGTCCAGTACAGCATGTGTACAGCTTAGGTTAGCATACAGAGTGGAAGCAGGGCAGCTGCTAGCCTAGCTCTATAAAACATACAAGTTTTATAATTAACATGTTTTATTGTTTCTTGACTAGGAACAGTTGAATGTATACAACACTATGTTAAAGATGGTACACCGTTCATTTCAGTAACAGTGACTCAATGGATACAGTGAAACACATTTCATACATTTTATCAAATCTAATGACTTGACTTGTAATAATGGACATTTCAGAATGTGGGCAATGGTCAGTACATGGTCTTTATTGCTTCTTATATCATGCCGTGTATTAGAGGTAAGTATTTTTTGTACAAGCTCGTCAACTGACCTGCCCTTTTTCACCGTGCTGATTATTCCAAGATTGCCAAACTGGTCCTCTCCTGTCTTTGTGGTCAGTAAGCATGTGCTGGACCTTCAATAAACACACTGACCTTTATCCTTTCATCTCACTCTGAAACTGCAAAACATAAAGCATTTAGATTATGCTTTTCTTTGTCAAACAAAACACTATAGAATGTTTCTAACATTCTGGTTTAAAAAAAGGTCACTGTCTATCACAGAAGGGTTAATACATGGCTGCAACATGCAGGCCTATTTTACATAACCTGCCAAAGAAAATAAACTGTACGTTAAGTATTGAAAATATCTAAACAGTTGACTGTCAACTCTGTGTTATTGCCTTTCAAAGTACAGGCATGTAAAGTGTGTTGGAAAAAAGACAGCTTGGAGAAGTGAAGGCTTACAGATAAGCCTGAGGAGCGGTCAAGGACAAGGATTGGAAGAGTAATCCTCAGGCTCAGAGTTTCCACTTTGAGTTTCTCCACATCTGTGCTGCCCACTGTTCATTTCTCAAGACTTCACACTGATGCTGCTCTTTTCTTTATCTACGTATGCTGCCCAACCAAACTGGGGAGGAACATGAACTTATCACTTCCATACTTAGATGAATATTAGGGCTAAGATGAAATTGTTGTGACAAAAAGTGACATTGGCAAGACAGGAAAAGATGAGATAAAAGCCAAAGCACTCCCTGATGGCCATGTGTATGAACAGTGGGATTTACAAGGAAGTCCTCCCAACATGCTGGATGTTAATGTTTCCATCTCTACGGAATTGTAGAGTACCACTGCAGTTCCTCCAGTGGCTACTTGAGGCTGTCTATCCACATAGGACCCCATATTAAATTGATAGTTGATGTGGGGTTGTATGAGGTTTCCTAGTCAGTGTATTATCTGCAGAAGATGACTGTCAGCTCTCCCAATGTGTGGAGGAGAAACGTGTAGCACCGACGGGAAGCAGAGCATTGTACTGCTAAAAGGCACCGACAGCAAGACGTATTTTAGCCACCTAAAAGAAGGCATACCTACAAAAATATATATCTGTTTAAGTGTCTGCTATTTTTTGAAAAACGTACGGTACTTTCTATGCCATCAGATAGGCCTTTCCTTCGGGACTACATTCCCTCAACCGTACCATGTCCGTATTCTTACGCACAAGCTGTGTCTGCTGCTCACTGTATTCTGTTACAGATCAGCTGTCTGGGTCAGACTTTCAGCTGCTGTCTGATGGAAATGTAAAGCATCAAATATGTTCAAAATACAATGCACTCTAAAACTGATATATATTTTTTTATAAAATAAGTCTTGCTGTCGTTACCGTTTACAGCAATACAGTATCCTGCTTCCCTGTCAGTGCTACATACTGCTTCTCCACACAAGGGGGGAGCTGATGGTAATCACTGGCTAGGGATAAGTATCTCACACCACCCCACGTCAAAAGACCCGAATTATCACGTTGAGATGGCCAACTTTACAGCAGAAATAAGCACGTTTACATCGTGGTACAAAACATGGTTTCCATAGCTGATATACCTGCTCATGACAACTGTGGTATGACCTGAAGGCTTGAAGAGATGCATTATCTTATCTAGGGGTGTGTCCACTTTGAGTGACATCTAGCAGCGACCTGTCTGCTCGGCTTCAGGTCAGCTAAATCCAGTCACTATCGTCTCTTGGATGTGTTTGTGGCGTTGTTCCCTTTTGGAGAATTTTGAATGCACACATCAGACAAAAAATCATGCTTGCTGTGCGGTGGGATGGGGGCAGTGTTGCTGCTGTAACTGGCGAGCTCTGGAGGAGACAGCTGTGGGCGGCGGAGCTTGTGGAGGAATAAACACCAGGAGTTAAAGTTTCAAAAAGAAAACGTGAGATGATATGTACAACCATCCAGTGTGGAATATTGATCTGGAAGGAACAACAGGCAGCCTCATTAACTGGGGGAGGCGGAGCGAAAGACGAGCGCTGCTGCGGTTAGATGAAAGAGGGGTGTATGAGCAGTGACACCCCTACTTAACCCCCTGCTGAGCTCTGGTTCCCCTGCTACTTCCAGCTTACTAAATCACGGCGCTTTAAAGGCTTCATTTGAACTTCAGACCCACTGGCTGTATTTAGATTTTTATTTTACTTCAATTTGACCTTTGCTTAAACTATACTGATACGGACGTCTCTTTTTTTTTTCAAGCAAAGATGGTGGCATATGAAAGGTTACACATTAAACAGTGAAGACCAACACACACATTAATAATTTATGATGATAAAAGCTGTACAAAATACATAAAGGAGCATAAGGGAGCCAGAGATCTAACGAGCCGAGGCTATAAACATAGGGCACTCAGTGGCTAATAGCTTTGCAATCTGAGATGTGGGCACGTGGCTCTGTGCATCGCTGAAACGTGAGCATGCTTTAAAGGGCTCTGCTCAAGGACTACTTAATACAAACATCAAATGCACACAACAGGAAAATCATCTCCGCAATGTAAACCCTGTGAGTGATAACATGATGTGTTAAAAACATACATTTTGAACGCTCGAATGTCGATGTACTATCAGAAGTAAGAACACCATGTCGAGCAGAAGCTGAAGAGATCTTGTAGACTTTCTGCTGAGAACATTTAGAAACTATCCTCATGGGGAGGTCTGATCATCAATGCATACAAAGTAAGAGATAGTGAAAGCATGAGAAAGGAATACATACATTAAACTATGCAACATGAATTTCGGTGACATGACATGAGAGGCAGTGAGTGTCGCAGCACAGTTACCTGCAGAGCTGAATTGCTGTTAAATGGATTTCCTTCAGACTGAAAGTGAAAACCAAGCTTGTCAGATCTGAGCTCGCTTCATGGGGTCAAAAGGTAAATGGGGTGAATGTTGGCCTTGAAAGTGACCAACCGTATGTCGGCCCGCTTGTCTTGTAATAGATGTAGCATCCACGTTCTGCCTCGTCCATCGCCAGCCGCCCTCTATTAGCACCTCCTGCCCCAGGCCTGAAACCCTGTCAAACATGCCTGGCGTTCAAACACACTTCACTCTTTTACCGAATCTTTTATATTTTCTCACTCAGTCAGTGCACTCTCTGCTCTTTCTCCTTTCTTCTAAGTCTCTTTTCAGTCCATTTATCTCATTAAGGTCTGGCTATCTCCAGTGGCGTCGAAAATGAAGTGTTAATCTCTCTTCTCATCAATCTTTCCAGCCCAGAAGTGCCCGAGTCTCTCCCTGCATCGCAAAATGATGACTGGCACTTTTACTTGTTTGGAGAAATAAGTGTGGGGGCTAAATTGAATTTTAATGGATCGCGCATACCCCCAGTGAAAGGTGCAATCCATTACTGAATGATTGTAATGTTATTTGTTGCCAGTGTTGATTTATGGTACGCACAGTGCGGAGGGCCAAAGGTGGGCACGTTGGGGAAGGAAGCTGCACGGTGTGTTGATGGGGTTTTAACTACAGCACGGCAGAGAGAAAGGAGGAATTCGACATCATATTAGCTGCTTATTCACCTCCTTTTGAAGGGAGCAGGACGTAGCTGCTTGCCTCTGAAGGATACAGACCTGGGTCAAACGCAGTTACAGTGAAAGGGTTTTTGTCTCGTGGCATCATCTTGAGCTTGTTTGGCACCAGCTCCAGGAGGAATTTGATTGGGCGCTCCCCTCACTGATTCTGGCAGGTGATAGGTTTTGAGTTTATAAAGCACAACATGAAGCTGTTGAGGATCTCATAGTGTATTGGCAAATGAATAAACAGCAACATAAAGTTTGAATGCATCTTAAACTTAAGGATGCAGTTGTTCTGCTTTCGAATCCTCTTTATTTTTAGACTTTGGTGCCAAAAACCCTTCTTTTTCAGCAGGTAAATGTTGACTGCATCGGTTTTCACTGGGACTGATGCTGTAATGTCGGTGGCTGACCTCACAGTATCTCCTTGTAAAACTCTGGGAGAGCAGCTAACCGTGTTATCCTGAGAGTCTTCCTCAGATGGTGGCTGACACTCAGTTTAGCTAATCTGGCACCAGCAGCTGGTGTGCCGGGGGAAAAACAAATCAATTAGAAATCTCTGCTAGCACACAAACTTTGTTATTGGAGTCTCTGGTGTGCTAACCAGCTGGTGGATCCTCTTGTCTTTGCATCTTAACCCAGCTCAGGTTAGCCGTCGTGTAAGTCATTTCCTCTCCGAGGATCCGCCATCTGCTGGTGATAAAACATTCAGTCTTCGGAGAGAGGGCGCTTTGGGAAGAAGTTAGCCAGATTGTCTAGACGGTAATATGTTCCATGCACGCATTTTCCTCACATATATGCAGACGTTCCACCAGAGGGAGGAAGTTTAGTCTCCAAGGCAAGAGCGCTTCAACTTTTTTTCTTTCAATTTATGCTTTTTGATTGAGTGCCAGCAGAACTCCCAAACCTGAACAGCCTGCCTGAGGAACCGAAGCTGTTACTCACTATTGTCTTTTAAATCACTCCTTAAAAGACATTTTTATGAACTTGCTGTTGCTATTTCCCAGTTTTAATTCTGTTTTTATTTCATAATTTTTATATTCCATATTTCAGTGTTCCCTCTTCTGCCGTCTAACCAGATGTCTCGGGCACCTGGGCAGGCATGGCATAGGTGATTTAGGCTGGCTCCTCATTGTCGCTATCATCAACTAGCCAACCCCTTCGGTCTGGTTTCCCTCTTTGTTCTGCCTCCACAGCAAAACACATACATTTAACCATGCAACCGCCACTGACATACAGACCACAGATGACTTTATTATGTTCTTTTTTGTCCAAGTTACAAATCAAATATTGTTTAAACGACGCTAAATCTGGTATGCTCTCCCTGTTTGTCTAGCTGTCACAATCTTCCCATATAGCAACGTTTGATTTCAAACATTATTTGATTAAATGTTATACATTTATTCATTTTCCCAAATCATGTATACCTCACGGGCTATAGGCCCTATCAAATTTCAGAAAAAGCACACATGTTCAGGAAAGAGAAATAACTCCAATTAGAAAACCGTCACCAAAATTGGAGATACTACGGTCATGGTAGAAATTATGTTTTCATTCACTCTTCACCACACACTATATACAAGGAAAACACAAAACAAAACACAAAAAGAAATACGTCAGATTAATTTTGAATGATCCTTCCTGATGTATGACTTTTCATCCCCATCTATAATATTCTACTTGACTTCAAATGAAGGCATACCAAAACACTTGGCTGAAAGAAAATGGCACTGGTGAATAATGTTTTTTTGTTTGTTTTTTTGAAACAACTAAATAAGTCACCCAACAGTGATGGCATTAAGGATGGACCATTTGACAGAACACATTGCTTTCACATCATAGCACCAGTCTCAGGCCACCACACAGCTCATTTTTACATTTCTCTGAAGCATCTTCAGTGCAAATTCTACACACATTATATTCAAACTTCCATGAAATCAATGCCACTTGTAATCATTTGGCTGTGACAGAGATGCCCGTCTAGATGCTAGAATCCCAGCCTCCCATGAACTGTTTTGCAAGTAGCTCTGGAGTGCCTCACCCCACAGTTAGACATACTGAATAGCATCTCCATCTGGACAAACTGGCAAATTCCAAATGGCAATATGTCAGGCAGCATATCAGCTGCTGGTGCAGACTGTCTCCCAACTGTACAACGTCTTCCTAACACGTACAGTAGTGTCCACAACCTTTTCTGATTTATTGATATTTTGTCTAAACAATGATATGTTTGAAAATGTGGGGCAGTGCTGTAGCTACATGTTTATAGTGATATTTTTGACTATTATGAGGATGGGTATGATAGATATCAGAATCAAGCATACTAAGGTATAAAATCTTTCAAAAAAATATCTCATATTTCTGTCTTCTTCAGCTCCTGAGAGCTCAGGCAGTGCTCTTCTTCTCTATGACCAGAGACTCTTTCAAGTGTTTTTGTTCCTGCACAAGAGGTTGACTGTTACGTGACCAGCCAATAACAGTCAGCTCACACGCCGAGCCCACTCTATGTGCAGTAGGGTGAGTGTGTTTTTTGAGGGCGTGAGTTTTGGATGGAGGTACACCAGGCGCTGTAGGCGATAGCTGTGTTGTCCCCGAAGACTGCTCGCGAGGAACTGAAAAATCAATGCCAGCAGCTTATGGGCCATTTGAAGGGCCTGACTCCCTGCTCTCATTCATCACCTAACAATCTGCCACCTTACCCAAGATCAAATCCTCACGGGGACCTCTGAGAGCAGCTATGGTGTCCTGTGTGTGTGGGGTAGATACGTGGGTTTTATTGGTCGATCTCCCTGCTCTAGAACTCCCAACTCCTTGTCGGTAGTGTGTATGGGCCAGCCAAATCAGCATACACATTTCTCTCACATGAACACACATAGTTTGCATAGTAAAGTGTTTGTATGCAGCACCATATCACAGGGAAACAAGGTCATCCATTTCCTTATTTCATAGTATTATAACTTTATAGCCTTGCCTTGTTAGTAGGTCTCCTAAATGGGTCAAAATTATCAAAGCATTCATAAAAACCTCTCCATTGCTGCTTCTGTTCATAGTTTGCAATGAGCTGCTTACTACTGACTCCTTCTGAAAACTGATGAACGTAACGCCACCTTTCACAAACCTTCCATTGAATGTAAATCACTTATGCTAGCAGGCCCATAATGTACAGTAACTGACACTGTCACTTATCCAACAACGATGGAAAAAGAGTTTATTAACAAGGTTTATCCTCATCGGATAAACAGATTATAGTTACAATTTAATTTTAGGAAAATGAACATGGGTTAAGTGTCGTTTTTTAATTCTAATGAATGGTCTGACTTTGTTCTTTCACTTGTAATTTCACGTTCTTAACAGTAATGATCGTAAACTCCATTGGAAGAAGCAGACAGTTTAGTAATCTTCGATCTCATCACTTCTCAGCTGAGCGACGAGTCAATCCTCCAGAAGCTCAGTGTATTCCTTCCAAGGTTGAAAACACAACAAGGGATGATAGTATTACTTTAGAAAAGTTGAAAACTCGTCACAGGGGGATATGGGAGCTGAGAATGGCGGCTGGGGAGGAAGCACAGTGGTAATAGGCAGGAAGGCTTAAGGGTCTCTTATCCTGGGCCTTAGCAGTCACACAGAGTACAAGCAGGGGGTCAACGGATCTACTTCAGCTGCTGATACGCTGCTGAGCTCAAGCTGGGATAGGCTGTGTGTGTGTGCATGTATGTGTGTGTGTGTGTGTGTGTGTGTGTGTGTGTGTGTGTGTGTGTGTGTGTGTGCATCTTGGGAAGTGAAGACTCTGCATGCTTCGTTACTTGGCAGTATCACGACTACGTTGGTACAGACAGAAATGGAAAACAGGGGAAATAAAAGGATGGGTGATCATGGACTGGGCCGAGCCCATAAAGACACTGGCGCAGCAGCCCAAGGATACTGTGGTGTGTGTATGGGGGGAGGGTGAAATCGAGTGTAAGATATATTGACAGGACGAGGAGGACTACTGGAAACTAAACCAACTCTCTATTAAGATCACTTGCAAAATCAATGGCACCAAGCCACACATACACACACACACACACACACACACACCAGGGCTTGTGTAGAAGATGTGATCTCCTGCTGTGTCTTCAGGAAAATAAATGACAATAGCAAACCCACACGTTTGTGCATGCTGTGAATATTGTTGAAGACACAAAACAAACAATGAACAATAAACACAGCTCGGTCCAAGCCGACGCCCACATACTGGATTTGTTCACTCCTGTTTCAGATAACAGCAGTCATTTTGCAAAAAAAAAAAAAAGAAATGGCAGCGACTTTACAGTCCACAGACAGCTGATTGGCTACGAGTTTACTCTTCAGATTGGTGATCAATACCTCACTGATCTGCATAGTCTGCATTCACACATGGACCCACGTATAATCTTCATCTGCGTCTTCTTCTATTTCTCTTTTTCTTACTCTCTTTCTTCGTAGCTGTAGTTGCAGTTGTAGTGGTAACAGTACAGTTATGATCTGAGCTACAACAGTGCGAAAGTCGAATCAGCATTTCAAGGATTCCTTCTCACATGCACATCAGGCACATAGACTCCCATCAACAGATCTCGTCTGTGTCCTAATTTCATTCTACATACATAATTCTAATTAGCTGTTGAGTCTGTAGTGAGTTCACACTACAGAAGTGTCAAAATATTGTACAGTCTTTTTTTATGTTTGTGTTCTTATGATGTACACAACTGGCTTACAATACAGTACACAGAGGAAATAAGGAGCTACTACTGAAACAAATAACTGGGAACCAGTGAAGTGATATCAGGAGTTGTACAAAGGCCACAGGTAACAAAGTAAAACAAAAATTGGATCAGGATGAGAGGGGTTATATTCTGAGAATAAAAAAAAACATTTCCAAGATTAAAGTTGTACATTTATGAGGCAAGAAAGCAGTTTGTCTACTAGAAAATCACTTGAAAAGGAAAAATCACAAGTTTCAGAGAACATAAGCAAGAAAAATATAGGTTTGAAATCCTAAAAAAAACAAAAAAAAACCTAGGTTTTTATTTTTTTCTCTGTTGTTTCTTTGTCAAGGAACCACATTCCTTCACTTTGTAAGGTTGGATATTATAGATGACACTGCCCGCAGAGGTATCCTAGAGTATATTTTCTTCTGAACAGGCCCAATTCACTGCAATGACACCTCAAAATCTACACGCTTTTAATTATATGGTGAAAAAGTATTATGATTCATAGAGCTAACTCAGAGGGTGCAGACAGGAAGTCACTTAGTGGTGCTTGACATTTATGTTTTTTGCATTCATTTGAAGGCCAGGATAATTTATATTTAATAGTCATTAAAGTATTTTGAAGAGATTTTAGGATGTTTTACACTGCAACACAAAGCAAACTTGAACACCAACGTACTGCACTGTATGTCGAACCACCCACAGTAACAGTAAGGACACCAATTCACAAAAGCTAAACTGAACTTTGGGTCTGTCTGATTGAAAACCATCCTGTCTATGTGAGGATGAGTTGACAATGTCATTCTACTTCTTCGTCTTTATTGTTTGAAGGGGTCCAGTAGCGTTAGACATAAATTCTTCTTTTAGTAGTAGTAGTCCAGTAGTCTTAACTAACTCTTAGTACCTAAGAAGGTACACAGGAAATGATTGTAAGCTACTAGAATGTGCGTTGTACTTTCTTGATGTGTCAATAGTGCATCTCACAATACACTTAATTGGTTAACTGATAAACATGTCCGTTCTGTAGCTTACTGCTTTCAGCTCAACAACAAGCTCAAGAAGTAAGAAATGTTGGGCAGTCTCTGAACATCATTCTTAATCCACATCTCACAATAATGTTTAACAACTATCACATAATAATGACTTGAACCCTGAAGTGAGATCTATATCTTAGACAATATGAGGAAACTATCATGTAAATATGAGAACATTAGTTAATGACTGTGACCTGTAGTCATTGAACTGGAGGGAATCTTTCAATTATCAATATGAAGAGATCAGTCTACGTTGTTTGTTTAACAAAGTGTGTCGCTATAAAATTGGCTTGGCTCACCTCTGTACGTGAATTATGATGGTGATTGTGTTTATGATGTTACTTTACAATACTAACAAGGTGTGTGTGTGTGTGTGTGTGAGAGTGTGTGTGTGTTCACATTTTTGTCATTAGAATGCAAACACTATATGAAAAACATTACATTCCTCCACAGGCTCCAGATGATCGGATCAGATTAGATGCACTGTTGCATAAATGTGCATAGTAATGAGAAAAACTGATTTTCATGCAATTTCTTAACTTCTTATTGCTTCAACATACCTGATGTTATCTTCAATATACAGGTTAGACTGTATGCAATACATTCATATTGCTTTAAGTCACAGACTTTGTAATAATACCACCATGTGTTATGTGTAGAAATAACACTAATCTTTGAATTAATGGCTCAAATTGTGATCCAAATACCATAACTGATTATTCAGCAATAATGGTGTGGTACTAAATTGAATTTTGCCTGGCCTATATTTCTATCACATAGAACATAATTAAACATAGGCTGCTGGCTTTTGCATCAGTATAATTTAATTTATTCTTTGTTTGTTGTTAAGTTTGTCACAAAAATATAATTGTATAATAAAAAACAGGACAGTGGGAGAAAATACCAATAACAACTTAACGTAAAAGAGAATGTTCTTTGATTATCTCAATGTTAGACTGTAAGATCACATCCCCTGTTGTATTTGAATTAAATTTCCCCTTTAAGCAGCTTTAAAGCTACAAATGTCCCCCGACCTGTATCCAGTGCTGGTTTAATGTATGTATTTACAACAGCAAATGTATTTTTTAGCCCCGGTTAGCAACATGCTTCTCTGGTTTCACTGGCTTCCCTCCCTTCTCAATGCATGTGTGGGACAGGCTACAGCCTTGTGATGACCCTCTAATGACACGTGTTGTCTTTGCTTTAAGTAACTTCCTGTTAAATTTTCAGTTATCAGTCCCCTCCCTGCTCCCATCACCACACCTGCACGACTCCTTTCTTTTTCTCTTTTTTTTTTGGAGGCAGCTCTCTTTGCCTCTGTGGTTTTCCTCACTTGGTGCTATAAGCCATCACCAGGAGTGCTGGAATTATGAGTTTCCATGTTCCTCCATAGCTGGTGTAGCCACCAGAACAGGAGGATCCTGCTCTCTGCTGTTCACAAGCAGACAGGACCGCCTCTTTCTTGAGTTCTCTGTCCTGATTGGATAACGTGGGCAGGGATACCAGAAAATGTATTTTCTCTTTTACTGCATGAGCAGGAGGAGGAGAGACATGGGCGACTGACACTGAAACACGTTATAACAGTCATCACTGTTGGAATATAGAGACATTTAACACTTATGTTGATAAGAAAATAACACCTACAGCCATTTGAAAAAATAAATTCAGAGTTGTAGATCAAAATGCCTTCTGGCATAAAAGCATAATAACTTGTTGTTGATGTTGATGTTGAAAGACTTTTAGAGTAAAAACTTTTTAAAACATGCTATGTCAACCAAACCTCTGTGAGTTCGTACTAGTGGAGGAAGAACTAGCTGGTTATGTACACATCATGTAAATGCAAGGCAATCAAGAAGCCGTGTGACTGAAAATATGTAACGCCTGGTCACTCACCCCATGGCACAGAAGTCTCATACAGACAATGTTTTGTCTGTGGCATTGTAACAGACTGGCCACACTGGCTGCCTGAGCAGTGCAACTTCTTGCTTTTCACTTTGCCGGCCATATTAACAGGTTAGAGCTGACACGCCGGCAGCACACCACTGCAGCCTTGCATGCAAAGGCGCGCCATCTCGAAATTTGGTGTCTCGCCTATTTTTACCATTTCACATGCACGTTCTCGGTAAAAATAGACCAGAAAATGACCTGTAGACACTAATATTGACATCATACCAGTGTTTCACTGCAATTTTAATGTCTGTATGTGTACAATATGTCACAAACATGAAGAGAATACACACAACAGATGAAGGGCAGTTTTCTCTTTCTCTTTCCTGCTTTCTTGCTCTGAAGGAAAAAAGGTAAAGGAAAATCACATAATCACGTATCGATCATTCTCAAAGGAAAACACGTGAGTGGATAGGGTAGGCAGGAGCCGCGCTGCAGCAGCAACACAGCCCGTGCGGACGCACACGGGAGTGAGCAGCATCGGCTCAGCACGGCGGCCGCCACACTCTACACCAGCAGCCTGAAGTGTGCAGGCATTACCCTCTCCTCTCATTCACTCCAAATGTATCAGCGGACAATTGACAGCATTGTAATTGGAGGCTTCATTGTGTTGTTGGGTAATTGATCTGTAAAAAAAAAATGTAATGACATTGACTGAAAATGCTGTCAAAGTTCTCTTGAGTCAGGGATTTTACAGATTTGTGATAGAATGATATTATGCAGCCACAACTCAGTATGTCACCACATCATGTAGAACACAGTCTTCTCTGACATCCATGCACGCCCATGAATGTTGCTAAAGGTGTAGCTGCTTTGCATGTGTGCACATCTGGAATTCTACTCATCACAGTTAAACGCTGTCTCTTATTATTAATGCATTTGACAGTTAACTTGTCATGGCCAGAGCAGCCGGAGCATGAGATTTGCTACATCAGAAGGCACTTTAGTACCACAAAACACATGGAATACACATGTTCATGTCTACTTTCACAACACACCTCAAGAACTGTGAAGATGGGGCAAATTAGGGTGAGGCGACAGGAACAGTGTGAAAAGTCTGTAAGGCTCTATAGTAGCGTTGGGCCATCAGTATTCTTAATTGCAACACACTCCAAATAGGCTTATGCCTAAACCTGAAGTCTGCTGGAAAAAAGAAGTGAGAGTCGGCTGCTCTGAACACACATCAGCCTAGTCACTGTTCCATGATTGAGTTCTTTTCTGCATCTGCAATTTTACACTTGCGAGTCTTCGAAAGGAAATCATATTGCAGTTGTATTGAAAAACTGTAGATGTGCTGCTGTTTAGTTTGCAGCACTGAAAGAATAACATTGAGAGTTGACGCTGAAGTAGTTGGAGAGTTTTAAGAGAAGTCTTAAATTTTGAAAGCTGCTGAAATCAATTGAAGCGCTGAAAGCATCTGAAAGGATATTTTCGAGTTTAAGCCATGCAGGTATTGAATCATCAGTTTGTATGTGGACTGTTTAAGGTCCAGTGCTCAGGATCGTCAGATTGTTCTCATTTTTTAGCAGGAGAGGGTGAGGGGAGAGGTATCAAGTTGGAGGCAACCTCCCCGGTTGATGCCACTAAATCCCTGGTCAGCAAATATAGCTCAAATGTCTGTCAGTGCCTAGGCTATAAAAGCAATTTAAAATGTCAGCTGAATGTAATACCTGTGTTAAACAGGACAAAAAAGCCACTGACATGACACTGCAGTATCCACGGGTGTTTATCAACTCTGACTGGCTGTGAAGGAAATACAACATCCTAGTGGACGAGCCTGTGAATATTCTCATTCATCCAGGTCATAGTTATCTCAAGGAAATTGAATCGAACGCAACTGGATTTGGTTTTTGTCTTTGAAGAAGTTTCACCTCTCATCCAAGAGGCTTCATCAGTTCATGCTCGCTTGACCAGGCTGGGACTAGTCCAACTAGCCGGTGTTGAGGTCCAGCTATTTAACCTCTTAGGAGGCGGTCACAAGGCCACTGATGTCTATGGGTCGTATGTGCTCCATTATTGCCAACGACAGTCATTAGAGTACGGTTGTTGGGGATGGAATCTCCTGGGAAGACATGAAAGGGCAGCATTGTAAATTGGAGATAGGTGGTGTCGCAGACCCCCTCCTCTGTTTAGAGATGGTTTTTCAATTTTTGCATAGATGGCTTCATTTACTCCTCTTTCAAACCATCTATCCTCTCTGTCCAAGATGTGAACATTATTGTCATCAAAGGAGTGAGCTTTTTCCTTGAGGTGTAAATCCTAGTGGACACGCCAATCTCTGCCCCGTGTCAGGCACCATGCTATGACATGTGTTGAAGTTGGTTTGGTACTGCGCATGAGCAACTCTCAAGAGACGTGAGAAAGAAGCAGGGTGTCTCACTCCTTAGCAATTTCCATCGTCAGCACCTGAAGAGTCCTTGTGTTTTATTCAGAATGTTACTGTTAAGACTTTTTAAAGAAGTTGAACAACTTCTCGATGTAGTCTGATGAGGCGTACTTGATGACAAAGGTGACACACAAGGGATAAAAAACAAAAAAACAGAAAGACAAACTCTTCCACTGGCGATAAAAAGGAGTCAACCACCTATTTTTTAGCGGGTTTACTCTTGTTCAAAAACCCTGAATAAACCAACTAGTTTTGGTGTGAAAATGACGGAAGTCATTTGAAAAGAGATTAAAGTGGATGTGATGGTGCATGTGCTTGGGCTAGTGGATGTGTGTAAACTACAGATAGTTAGAGTAACACTTAAACAACAGTTTAAACATTGGTTTAAGTGTTAACATTAAATGCAGTTAAACTCTTAGTTGAGATGCAACAGATGCAGTAAATCTGAAGTTGAATTGGAAGTTGTGGAGATGGTCGAGGTGTGAACATGTTTGATCTGTCAGTTGGAGAGTGAAGAAATAAGTTGTATTAAACCAGAACCACCCTTAAAATGAATCACATTCTGCTTCTGTGACCTTGTCCTGTATATTACAGGGTTAACTTCAGTTGTCTGAACTGCCGCTGTGTAGTGAGGAAGCTGCCTGGTGAAATTAGCCGTTGAAGTAGTCCTCCTTATTACCCATGAAACCTAATAAAGGACAGTCTGTGTAATTTTGGATTTCAGTTTAAGCATCCTTATGAGCCAGATGATGGAATAATATTGAAATTCTATATGTGGAAGCTTTTCATTTGATTGGCTTTTCACAAATTGACTAGATTGTTATGACCCATTTTCTAAAACGTCTCCCTGTGCCACTTTCCTTTCTATCACCTACCGGAGAATGGCTTTGATCATCTCTCCCGGTGTCACCTTAGTTTTAGAAAAACAATACGGTCAGATAATTGCTTTTCATTTTGTGTATGGGGCCATTCATTATTTTTGTTTCACTCAGCAGTTCCATCACAGTCAGACTATCTCTCTCTCTGTGACACACAAAAAAGCACACACCCAAGTAAATCTCAGTTAAATCTCTGTTAGAATTAAATGTTACCCTCTTTCGCCCAGGGGACTTTCATTGTCTTTTATTTATAAGCAGTAAAAGGAAAGGAAGGAACAACAGCAATAATAATAGTGAAACAATCCAGGAACAGTGTAACCGAGGAGGATTTGAACAAAGCAAGGTCAAAGGGATTTAGGGCCATGAAAATAAAATGTTTTTATTTCCACAATCCGGATCAGTGCTGTTTGCCTCGCTTGTAAAACCTCCATCACGCTGAAACACACACACACACACACACACACACACACATACATGCATGTATTCAACATCATGCACTGCAATGCATTCAAGCACACAATGGTAAAATAGAGCCAGCATACAGATTCTAGTATGTTGGACTTGTTTCAGTTTCTTGAAGACGTTTCACCTCTCATCCAAGAGGCCTCACAGGAACACACTGAAGAAGACAGAGGCTAAACATTGAGGTGTACAAATACCTACGTACAGATCAGTACTTGCTGTTCAACTCTCATCACCCACTGGAACACAAGCTGGGGGTCATTAGAACCCTAAACCATCGGGCTGAGACCGAGCCCAGCAAGTCAGAGGGGAAGGAGCAGAAGAACATCAGGGGAGCACTTAAAACCTGTGGTTACCCAAACTGGACCTTTTTCAGAACCTCTAAATGATCTAGAGCAGACAGAGAGGAGGAGACGGGAAAACGTAACAACATTGTCATGTTGCAGGAACATCTGAGAAACTTAGGAGGATCTTTAATCAGCATCACATCATGGTTCACTTCAAACCTACCAACACAATGAGGCAGAAACTGGTCCATCCTAAGGACAAAACACCCAGACATGAACAGAGTAATGTAGTTTATGATGTTCAATGCAGAGAAGACAGATGGTTTGAAAGAAGAGTAAAATAATCCTTCTGTGTCAAACTGGAATAACCTTTGAACAAAGAAGGTGACCTAAGACATTACTGATCACCCATCTAAAATGCTGTACTGAGTTCTCTCCCCAGACAGCTTAACAACCATTCACACCTGGGCTCACCTAGCCTTAGCAACCCACATGAAGGCTGGTTGGGTCAACGACCCACAGGTGGTCCTAACGACTCTGAAAGTCAGAGCTCACAGGTGATGGATGGATGGATGGATGGATGGATGGATGGATGGATGGATGGATGGATGGATGGATGGATGGATGGATAGATAGATAGATAGATAGATAGATAGATAGATAGATAGATAGATAGATAGATAGATAGATAGATAGATAGATAGATAGATACTTTATTGATCCCCATGGGGAAATTCAAGAAAGAGTGTCCTTGGATGAGAGGTGAAACTTCTTCCACACACTGAAACATGTCCAGTTGTAGATACAGCACTTGGAATGACCATGACCTGGATGACTGAGAACCTTCATCACCTATTTTAAGTAATCATTATTATAATGACACCCTGTTCCAATGGTACTACTATCAAAGACATGACAATCCACTTTAATGTCACTTTTTTTTTACTTTTTCCATGGCACAGTTGGACTTCCATACACTAATAATACATTGTGTTCCACTTTTTTTTTTTCCCAAAGAAAATGCATAATATCTATGTAGGACTGCTGTTGGTTTCTTGTATTCTAACAACAGTCAGTGGTTGTATTAGTTTAACCACAACACCATCATTCCCTAACTCTGAGCAGTCTTTGTGCTTAAACTTGATTTAGGTGGAGTTTCCTGGCATGTCAGGAAACACTCAATATGGTTACTGCAGAGGGCACTTGCAGAGGGCACTTGCAATAATATGTTGTTCTGCCTATACAATGATAGGTTTCCATGGTGGAGCAAAAGGGAGGTTTGCTTTTAAAGTTTTCTGTTGTGGATGACCTGTCATGAATCCAGTTAATAGAGTGATTGTTTACTGAGTGCGTCACTCAAATGTGCCAATCAATTCCAATCCAATGTGGATGGAGGAAAATATGACTTGCTCGAAAAAGAAGGAAAGTTGACACAGAAAATAGAACTTTTAAAAATTAATGGACGGACCGATATATGTTAATTCTTCCGGTACTAAACTGTTGTGTCTCATATGTTGTGAACCGTGACGTTGATCAGAAGCGGGAATGTTAAGCAGCACTACGAGACCAAACACGATTCCTTTGAGGAAATATATTCACAGAAGTCTGAGGTGAGAGCACACAAAATAACCAAGCTGAGAGGTGTTGCTTTTATTTGATAGACATAGGGGTAAGCTATTGAATGCAATTTAGACATTATTAGGTCCGGATTTGCTGGGAAGAAATTTTAGTAAGTGAACCTCTTTTAAGACCCCTGGGGTCCGTTTCACAAAGCAGGTTCAACAAACTCTGAGTCTAATCCTAAACTCTGAGTTGATAGAGATAGAAAACTCTGAGTTTCCGATTCCAGAACAGCAGATTTGAGTTAGTTTAATCAACTCGGAGTAGTTTCACCTGGAGTTAAGCGCGTGCGCCACAACTATAAAAAACCAGCATCAATGGAGCACCGATTTGACGAGCCACCATGGCAACGGGGAAGCGGAGGGCTACGTGTTTCAGCAACCTCGAATTGGAAATCCTAATGCGCAATACGGCGAGTTTCAACACGTTTTTAGAAAGAAGTGCAACACCGCTGCAGCTGCAAAAGAGAGGGAGATAGCGTGGGAGAACATTGCTGCTCGGGTCAGTGCGTAAGTTTAAATGTAGTCCTTTGCAATCACAATAATATTACAGGGGAAAACTGCTTGAATGGTAGCCTATTCATTTATTTCATTTAGGTGTAATCCCGCGGGGGAGAAGCGCACTTGGCCTCCACATTCGAAATGATGTATGCAGCATCACATATGATCTTGATAGTGCAGAAAATGACAGATGTTGGAACTATGATGCAGTCTTTAACATTTTGAAACAGTAGTCAATCTACATGTACCTGCACATTTATGCTGTGAATGGACTTGAGGGAGCCGTGATGGGGGTGTGTGTGCCATCTATGCAGCCAATCACACTGGGAAATCCTAAAAGAAATGAAAATTACGAATCCCAATCTGAGGTTGCAGCACAATGTCATTAACAGAATATAATTTAAAATTAATTTAACAGATCCCTACATCATTCACCTGCAATCCTGTGGAACTCCTAATTGATGGCTCTGACAGGCTTTAAAACGACAAACATGGGTAAAAGCCGTTTCAGGGCGGGGCTGGCCGCCCTGCATACAGTTGCCTTGCACTAGTGTTGTTTTTGGCGGCCTGTTTTACTTTTAGTTTTAGTCTAGTCTTTGTGTCAAGCTATCATTTTAGTTTTTATTAGTTTTAGTCACGTTCATACTCCTTTTAGTCGTGTCAAGTTTCAGTCGACTAAAAGTCTGAGCATTTTAGTCTTATTTTAGTCAGAAATGTCCATGACTATTTTAGTCTAGTTTTAGTCGAGGAAAACTGATGACATTTTAGTCTAGTTTTAGTCAAAGATTGTATTTAGCCAAACCCATTTTACAATTATACAAGGTTATCCTATTATTATATTATTGCTACCTTATAGACTCAACAATACATCCATTCCAGACACAGAAGACGCTCTGATTTGAATTTACAACATATTTATTTTAACTAAGAACCCACTTTACACTCTTTCTCTCTAACAAACTGTTTACCTTGCCTTGTTTGGTGTAATTTTTCTCAGCACAACCTCACTTATGTGACTGTACAGTTATTTTTTTAATTTTGACATACTGTATTAATACAGTGGACCTAAAATCACACAAAAATCATAAAATCTGAGTAGGAAAAAGTTTGAATTTTTACTGTGAAAACCACAAATATGTTTAACGAACCATTTTTATTACTTAGAATGCAAATTTAATTTGTTGTTTGCTTATTTTGTACATAAGTTTTTGAAATTTACAAAGTTATATGTAACTATTTACATTTAAATGCAGGCAATGCCTCAGGCTCAGGCCTCCCTCAGGTCCTCACAGATGAATGAGGAGCTGCACTGCCTGCTCCACGTTCAGCAGTCTCCTCATTGTTTTGACACACAAAACAAAAAAACGACTACACTACACACTAAACACTACACACTAAACACTACACACTATCTATACACTCCAAACAAGCTAAATGTCACAAAACTCTCAACTCTCAGAACTCGCTGTCTCTGTCTCTGTCAGTATCGCTGTCACTATTTGGTCCCTCCCCACAACTTCCCCCTGTTCCCCAGCAACCAAATCACGTGGTTTGCCATATCATTTTGTGATTGGTTGATGTGGTGGCTTTTTCCACCAATAGGAAAGGGGGTATCACGTGTTTTTTTTTTTTTTGCTTGTAAGCGCTTCCTGTTTGCGGACATGTTACTGAAAAAAGCAAGTTTTTACCGTTTCTTCCTGCACCAAACACGTAGCAAACGTAGCGGCAAAATTCGCGAAAAAAGCGCCGCGTACATTATTTATCACAAGTCCGGTTTTACTCGGCCCATCAACACACTTTAAAAATTGGTATATAGTTTGAAGTCCGCACTTTCGCCACAAGTTGAAACGGAGAATCAGTGAGGCTGCATCTCGCTGCTCCGTCGTCTTAAAGCGGTCACGTGATACGGACGCGCCGGGGCATCCGTCGACCCCAGAGGGTTAAGGATTTTTGTTTTAACATTTCGTCTCGTCTCGTTTTGGTCAACGAAAATGAAGACAGATTTTAGCATAGTTTTTATTTTGTAAACCACATTTAGTCTCGTTTTTATTCGTCTACAATATTGCATTATATATTTAATTATCGTTATCGTCACATGACCAGCATTCTCGTCTCGTTTTCGTCAGGTGATAAAGGTCCGTTGACGACGATATTTAGTCATAATTTTCGTTGACGAAAGCAACACTACCTTGCACAAGTGCTCTGCATCTCCGACATTGTACAAAAAACTTCCATTTGCAAAGAAACGCAGTGCAACTCACAATATCTGCTGGGATGTGAGAGCACAACTACGGCTGGTAATGTTGCAAATGTAAGGACGGATTAGGTTGTGTAGGGTAAATGATGGACTGTGATGTGAAGCGGAAATGCTCAAAAAGATAATTGTCTGGAAATCCTAAAACATCTATGCACGGTCTGATAACCATCTCCGGAGGAATATTTAATTCTCTGCGCAGTAATGCTGCACCTTCATCCACGGGATTGTTGTCAAAAGGACATGCCATGTTCGTGAAAAAAGTCGCCTCCTACTGTGCCTAATGGACTTCTGATATAGCCCACTGACTCACTGATTTTTTTTAATGATTTGTGACAGACGGCAGAACAAGGCTACGCCAAAACTCGCCTGCTGACTGAATGAATGAAAGAGGAAATCAAATGGCGTGTTTGGCTGAAAGAGGGCGGAGACAGGGAGAAACTTGAGGTTCATTGAGAAAAACCTGGTCCCGACCAGGTTAGGTTCATAGAGTCTGTTACTACGGTAACTGACCGAGAGCTTAAGTTACCTCTCTCTGTGAAACAGGCTGGAGTTACTCCTCTTTCTCTGGTTTGAGTTACCTCCCTTTGTGAAACGGAAAACTCAGAGTTTCCCTCATTTCAGGGTTAATAAACTCAGAGTTTTCACTAAACCTGCTTTGTGAAACGGACCTCTGGTCTAAATGATCTGCTCTCTGACTGTATATACATGATCTATTGCAACTTATATTACATCTAATAAATGACCCAGCAAAAGAAGAATGCATTAATTTTCTTTTATTTCTCTGGGTTCACACCGAAAGGACTTTTAGTTGATGGTACATGTAGAAATAGCAAGTGCAAAGCAGGGGCGGTTAGCAGATGGTGAAGGCACCAGGCTTCAGTATTTACTGTACATATAAATGGAACACAAGAAGCAGCTTCATCATAGTGGCCTTTGGTGGAGTTAAACATTACCTGCTTTCATATTGCATTCGTAGGGGGAGAGTCTGTCTTCCTGTCTTTAACTCAGCTGTCAGCAGTCCAATGACATCAGTCTGCAGCTGACATTGCCTCCCTAAGGCATCGCCATGAGCAGCTTAAATCAAAAGGAGTCAGTTTTGAAATAGAAAAATGTTAGGAGATGTTCCCGTAATTGTTAAGTCAGTGTTATTAATCTGGCTCTCACAGACAGCATATTATGGTCTTTTCTTTCTATAGGATGAAACATACTGTTCCAGTTATTCAGGCCAGCAACCTTATTGTGGGCAGCATGGCAGGTTATGTTGTTTTGTGAAGTAATGAGAAACTCTGCTGAAGTTAATAAAGTATTTTCTTTGAGTTGAGATTAATGTGTGACCGACATTGTGGTGGTTAAGATGTAAACGGGAGAACATGTGGTGGAGGATTTCACCAGGCCAACACGGACAGAGGTCATGTAGATGTGCAGGATGCTACTAAAGGCTTTCAGTCTCTTACTACAGGCCTTGTAATTTTCACTCTGTCCTGTTTTTTAAAAGGAGCAATTCCTGACGTATCTTTTCTGTCACTAGATTTTTAAGAAGTAGTTTCATCATAGCGCTTTGGTGGAGTTAAACATTGCCTGCTTTCATATAGCATTAGGAGGAGGAGAGTCTGTCTTCCTGTCTTCAACTCAGCTGTCAGCAGTCCAATGACATCAGTCATGCTGATGTCCAAGTCTCTCTCTCTCTCTCTCTCTCTCTCTCTGTCTTTCTCCCTCTTCTCGTCCCTGCCTACCATGTCTAATTGTCCTCGAAGTCATAGTCTTGGTAAGAGCTGCTGTAAATCACCTCTGTACTGTATTTGCTGTCTTCAAACTGACCTCCATTGGTCCCAGATGCTGTGCTCAGTCTCAGTCAGCTGCTTGACTGTTGAGTTAAGTTGAGAAGCCCATTGACTGGGGTGACTTCCCCGTGATCCGAGGTGTCAATCCAGGCCAACTCTAGGCCCGCAGGCTCATTGGCTAACTGAGCCATGAGCCAGATTTGCTGGCTACAACTGAGGATAGCTAGTGAAGAGCACCAGTTGTCCATTACTCTGGTAATATGCACTACTGGCTGGTTGCTAGTCTTATAATGACAGGTAATAATAATAATAATAACAATAATACATTTTATTTGTAAAGACCTTTTCATTGTTAAAAGCAATCCCAAGGTGCTACAGAGTACAACAAGATTAAAAACAGGTTTAAAAGCCAAAGCACAACAATACATTTAGGAAAAGGCTTTTTTAAAAAGATAGGTTTTTAGGCCTTTCTTAAAAAAGTCTGGTGTTTGAGGAGCCCTCAGGTGGTCTGGGAGGGAGTTCCAGAGGTGAGGAGCGGCTGAGCAGAAGGCCCGATCACCCATAGTATGAAGCTTAGTTCTGGGGGGCTGTAAGGTGGCTTTGTTTCCTGAGTGGAGGTTACGTGAGGTGGTTTGTGGTGTGAGGAGGTCTTTGAGGTAGGGCGGGGTATTTCCATGGATGCACTGATGGGTTAGTAGAGCGATTTTGTAGTCGATCGTGGATGAAACAGGAAGCCAGTGGAGTGAGTGAAGGAGGGGTGTGATATGGTCATATTTACGCACCCTCATCAGGACCCTAGCGGCGCTGTTCTGGATGTGTTGCAGTTTTTGTAGGCTCTTACTAGGAGTCCCGATGAGGAGTGCGTTACAGTAGTCGAGCCTTGAGGAGATAAAGGCGTGGACCAGTTGTTCTGCATCTGACAGACCGAGTGTGGGGCGGAGTTTGGCGATGTTCCGGAGGTGGTAGAAGGAGGTCTTGCAGAGATGATTAATGTGGGTGTCAAAAGTGAGATGAGTGTCAAATTTTACACCCAGGTTGGTGACTGTAGATGACAGAGGTATGTTTTGACCAGAGAAGGTGATGTGTGTTATGGGAGATGACCGGACCTGGTGTGGTGTGCCAACTAAGATAGCTTCTGTTTTAGAGCTATTAAGTTGGAGAAAGTTTTTTGCCATCCACTTGTTTATCTCCTCAAGGCAGGTGCTCAGTGTTGATGAAGATGAAGATGATGATGATGATGATGATGATGCTGATAATGATGATGATGACGATGACAATGATGGACCAGTTTTTATATACAGTTGCGTGTCGTCAGCATAGCAGTGGAATGATATTCCATGCTGGTTAATGATGCGGCCAAGGGGTAGAGTGTAGAAGGTGAACAGGGTGGGGCCAAGAACCGACACTTGAGGGACACCACATGTGACCGTCTGTGTCTCTGACTTTGCCCCTCCCAAGGAGACATATTCTGTTCTCCCAGACAGGTACGACTGAAACCAGCTCAGGGCGGAGTCAGAGAGTCCGATGGTGTGGTGGAGGCGCTGAAGGAGGATGTTGTGGTCGACTGTGTCAAAGGCTGCAGACAGATCCAGGAGGATGAGGAGTGATGGTGAGCCAGTGTCAGCCGCCATCAGCAGGTTGTTGGTGACTCTGACCAAAGCTGTTTCAGTGCTGTGGGCTGAACGGAAACCGGACTGGAATTTTTCGAAGAGGGAGTTTGAGTTGAGATGGTCCTGAAGATAGGCAGCAACTACTTTTTCCAGCACTTTTGAAAGGAATGGGAGGTTGGAGATGGGTCTGTAGTTGGACAGGATTTCTGGGTCTAACATGGGTTTCTTAAGAAGGGGTCTGATGACAGTGGATTTCAGAGCAGGTGAAACATAACCAGCCTGGAGTGAGTGATTGATGACTTGAGTAATCAGGGGACTTAGAGTGCAGATGTTTGATTTGACCAGGGCTGTAGGAAAAGGGTCCAGGGCACAGGTGGAAGGTTTCATCCTGCGGACGATGTCCTCAACTTCCTGCTCAGAGATGTCGGGGAAGTAGCAGAGAGGCTGGAAAGTCCCAGGCTGTGGGTCAGCAGTAGGGACAGACAGAGCATGGGAGCTGGAGAGAAGAGAGCGGATGGTATCAACCTTTGTCCTGAAGAAGGTGATGAAGCTGTGATTCTGAACGGCAGGTCGGGTTTCTGAATTGAAAGTTTGGAAAGTCTACCTGTATTCCAGGACATATTTCATGAGGCGCTGAGAATGAAACTTGTAAAACTCATCAATATGCATTAAATAGTAGGCTAATACCAACCTGTCTGTCAGTGGAGTCATTCTGTAAGCCCAAGCTAATTTTAACTGAACACATTAGCCTTTAATTAATTAAATGCCAGTCTTACCATCTCAAATCAACTCTGCTAGCCACTTGACGATCATGATGGTATCTGAAAGCCTGAGACTTTCAGCTCATCCTACTTTCTGACATTTTCATCTGATCTCTCTGTTGTTGATGCATGTCTCTAGATTGTTAACGCATCAGGGGGCAAGCCAGGCCATTGGTCAAATAAATTTCCCAGCCTGCCTTTCTTTGTAACTTTTGGGAAGAAAACAACCACATTGCATAAATGGTGGATAGCCTAAGCCTATACATCATTCTTTTTTTGTTTTTGGACATTCCCATAGCATAAGGCAAAATATAAATAATAAAAAAAATAGGTTGTACCTCAAAACCAACTGTAATAGTGAAGTACAGCCAGGGAAAGTGGTATATAGAGCTGCTAGCTTCATATTTTCTCTTGACCCGGCTGGTTGATGATGATAATTGGTAGAAGGGAATAAACAGAGGCATCTGACCAGTCCAACAATGGGACGGCCCACTGGGATTTGTCCTGTTGTACCAGATTGCCTGTCCACCCCTGCTCGTCACGCCCTTGGGTCACAAGAGTACTAGTCCTTAAATAATTACATTGGCATGAGTTTTTCAATAAGCTCTAATGGAATAAAACCTACCATGCCCAGCAGGTGTCAAGGGTAAAATGTTTGATCATTCTCGAGCACAAATTAGCATTTTGTACCTTTAGTCTAATCAATCCCGTGCACAAGCTACTTTTAATTCTTCCCTCAGATTAATAATTCATGGCCTGGAATGACTAAATCATGCCCTGAATTACTGAATTAATTTCCTCAAATGAATATCGTTAACACATTCTTTTTTATTTGTCTCTTCTTTGTCTGACAGCTTAGATGCCACACTGATGTTCTTTTAGCACTCTTTGTATATTGTTTGAAGGCTAGAACAGTAGATTCATGATCTACTGTATGTGGTTGTGATTGGTAACAGAAAAGCAGAAGACCAGTTTAAGATCTGTCTTTGTGTGAATTTTATCCCCTGACAATGTCTGACACTCTGCTGCCTTCATCCCGAGTTTGCCTTCTCACCTTAAAAAAGGAGCTGTGGACAAACAGTTTGGAGTGGAGAGCCTGAAGCCAGAAACAGGCTGGCTTCTGTCAGTCAGAGCGGCACATCTACTCCGAGGATGATTGTTCAACTTAAAGCGCCTCCAACTCTTCCCACGCAGCCGTTTATCACAAACTTTTCCAACAAAACTCATCCCACACTCATTTACAGTGTGTTGTGTCGAGGTGAGAGGCAATGAGAGGGAAGCATACAGCAGCGTGGGTGCAGCTCCTCAGCAGCTCCTCAGCAGCTATGAATTCATCGAGTGTGGAAACCAGCGTGCGTTCATAATAGCCTGACTGCTGGGGACGGGAGATATCTCCACTGCAGTTTGTCTTTTATTTGCATAGGTTTCACATTCAGCTTTATTATTACAGAATCGGTACTCTCTGGTTTTAAACTGTGAACTGTTGCAGCTCCACTCTTTGGAGATATCAGTCCCCCAGTACTGATTTTAATTCAGATAAGCGAAGAGTGATGTGAGATTAACTACTCCCTGTATCTCAGTGATGGTAGAAAACATTGGCGATTGTGCCTCTGATGGCAGAGGCACATCAGGAGCAATTTTTGGGGTTCAGTATCATATCCTTGAGCAACATACTGAACCCCAAAAATTGCTCCTGATGTGCCTCTGCCATCAGTAAGAGCTGGAGTCTCGTCCGGGGTGTACCCTGCCTTCGCCCTTAGATAACTGGGATTGGCTCCAGTAACCTTCCCGCTACCCCTTGAAGAAAGGGATAAAGCGGCTACCGCGACCATCAGCTGTTGACAATGAATGAATGAATATTGTGAATAATTCAAACAATGGTGCCCCGTGTGAGGTAATATTTTAAAAAGTTTTAGGCAATTTCTAGGGGTGTTTTTAGGGGTGCTCCTATATTTCATCTCAGAACTCAAAAAAATTACAACTATTACTATTTTTGTTTTCTTACTGCATTTTGCAGAGACGCATCTAAGAATTGCATCTCTGCTTTTTGTGGACAACGTGGTTCTGCTGGCTTCTTCAGTCTGTGACCTCCAGCAGGCACTGGGGCGATTTGCAGCCAGCACCTCTAAGTCTGAGTTTTACCAGTCCATCTATGTTCCAATCCTCACCTATGTTGATGAGCTGTGGTTAGTGACGAAAAAACGTATGAGATTGCGGATACCCGTTGCCGAAATGTGTTTGGAGGTTTACCTGGCACGACCAACTGAGAGGAGAGCCCGGGGCAGACCCAGAATTGCTGGAGAGATTGTATATCTCATCTTGCCTGGGAATGCCCTGGGATCCCCCAGGAGGTGCTGGAAAGTGTTCCTGGGGAAAGGGACGTCCCTAAGGGAATACCCTACTGGATGACAATGGATGGAGGATGGGTGGATGGATCCTGATTTTGAAATGTCAAACATCTATTTTCTGTATAATGTGTGCATATAAACTTTTATGTCATCTCATTTATTTCATTGTTTCTTTGTTTTCCTTTTGTTTCACCAGGTATTTATTTATCTGGGTCATGTATTTGCCTCCTATTGGCTCTTGCTGCTATATGTATAGCTGAGGCCGGACTATTTGAGCCCTGATGAAGACCTTACAGTAGAAACATGTAGGCTTTTTAAATGACTAGCCTTGAGTTGTTGTCCACTATTATAAAGGTTTTTGGAAAACATTTGGAGTGTCTGGATTGCCTCTGGTTTTTGAATTACTCTTGATCCTGTTTCCCAAATTTGTATTTGTGCTACATAGAGCAACCACTCATCTCCTTGTCAGTGGTCTCTATCAAATAAATGTTAGGTAATTATTGCACTATGATATATTTTAGATATTTTAATCATAATTTTATTTATAATTGTTTACATTGTTTCTTACATTATAATGGAAAGCATGATAACCAATTCAATCTGAATGTATCATATGGATGATAGAAATAACATTATATTTCCTTACCTACTGAGGAAAGGGGGCACTTAAACGTAAGAGGTTGAATCATGCACCTGTGTCTCCAGTAGTTCTATAGTACATTTTGTGAAGTTACTCATATCATCACTCATAATACTCAATTGTCTTCCACAAGAATTTAAACAGGTTGCACAAGAATTATTGGACAGACCACATCTCTGAGAGGACCTTTAAACTCTTTGTCAGCTTTTCACAAGGTGTTGAGAATCCATTCATGCAGGAAGAAATAGATTATGCAGGCAACAAATTCTCCAGGGGTACATTCTAAAAAGTGTCAATGGCCATTACAAACTGCTGAATATTACACAGTGATTAGATCAACAAAACATAATCACTGACACATTTATGGGTTTGCTGCAGTTCTGCGAGTGAGTGAGGATTGGTACCAGGTGTACAGATGGGAGAGCATATCGAGAAACATGTCCAGATGTGCACCAATGCAGTGTAAGCTCTTCATGTGTCAGATTTACAGATGGAGCCAACATATCGCCGCTGTCAGGAGAAAAACCTTTCATCTCCAAAAATGCCAGCTTTTCAGGAACTTCAGGGAAAAAAAAAAATTGAAAAAATAGAGTGACCACCATGCACTGACGCAGTTTATTCATTAGAGTGCAACATTATATTGCAGCTGGTAACACAACTAACAACAAGCTCGCATTATTTCAACCTACAGAGGTCAGTGCGGTAAATCTTTAACCTCCACGCAGGATTTATTCTGAAGTTGCTTTTTAAATGCGGAGCAAGTAGTTGTGTAGAAAGATTGTCGACATTTAAACTCAACAGCCAAAAAATACACTGCTCACCTCAGTGCTCCTTCAGATGCTACGCCCCCTTATTTCATGGATGCACACAAACAACTGGTCTAGCTGAGCCAATGGGATATATGGTGGTCACATGTAACATGAAGAATTTAGTACTTCAACCCTTTAAGACAGGGGTCTCAAACTCGCTGGGGTGCCTGCTGGAATTGTCATCTCGCAGGATGGCTGGTGTTCAAGCACTACAAGCACAATGTTACCGAAATATTTGTTTTTATTCGCACTTATTGAATCCTTGCACAAAACTAACAAATGTAATGCATTTGTACTTTATTTCTTGCCGGACACATGGCTGCACTTCTGCTCATATTCTACTCAACATGTGTGTGCACATTACTTTAGAATAGTGCAAATATTTTTTCCTAATAAAGAACTTAGTTAGACCTTGCACTAGGCTTGGTAGTTAGTGATCTAAGTGGAGGTTTGGGAGGGCTGACTGACAAGACAACAGCAGAGAATTTCTTGAAGAAGCAAAATGCCAAGCTTAGTCAATTTGTTAATATGTCGGATTGAAACCTGGTCATAATAGGGGACCTGATGACATTAATGTGGACGTTAAAGGAGTTACCTCTCTGAGAAGTTGGAGGTGTGCAGCCTCTCACCTGCAGCTTTATCTAACATTACTCCTACGGACTGAATAAAACTTATCCAGACATATTTCAAATTGATCCACTTTCTACTGATGCTGAATTGGCCGCTGTTTTGCTCTGTAGACGCATTTTTGATGAATGACAGCGGTGCTTACTGAAGACAGTGCATTTCCTGTAACAAGTCTGCTTCAAAATGAAAGTCAACTGAAGAGCTGATCAACATGCACACAAGAACTACTTTTATGACTTATTACTCTAATTCCTCTTTTGTTCGACTGAGGGTAAACAGAAACCTTAGACAAAGTTAATTTTAAGAAAAGATTAAAAAAAACACAAAGTTATCGTTATTATTGCCTGGGTCAGTGATTCTTCCCTGTGTCCTTCACATGTGGAGAGATGATAGAGGTGGGAGGTGATGGGAATGACTTTATCTGGGTGGAAGTGTGAGTTTATTTCTTTACTTGTTTATGTGCGTGCATAAATGTATATGTGTATGTGCGTGCGTGCGTGTGTGTGTGTGTGTGTGTGTGTGTGTGTGTGTGTGTGTGTGTGTGTGTGTGTGTGTGTGTGTGTGTGTGTGTCTGTGTGGTGGGCGGGCGGTGAAGGCTGCTGCTGTGTGTGGAAGGAGCATTTTGTTTTTCAATCTCTTCACGCTCAGTTGGACAGTCAGATGGGATTAATGGTTGGCAGCATGCAGAGTGATGGGGTCAGTGGGACACGGGACGAGGTGTGAAATCACTTCTCTGTGGCCCAGTGACACAGAGCTGAGAGAGCCGGCTTCAGGTGAACATGTCATGGTTTGCAATTGCAATATTTAGAGTCAACTTTTGATTGCAGCTTAATGTTAATGATCCAAAGATAGATATGTTGAGGTTAAAGGTTTTTTCTGTGCCTAATTTCAGGGGTCCCAGATCCTGCCAGAACAGGATCTAGCACAAACAAAGCATTGATTTTCTTCTCTTTGAAACAACTTTAATGTTTCTCACTGATTTCTGTAGTTCAAGGTTTAATTGTTTAGCAACTTACAATGACTAAAGGGCACAGCTGCTTCTGTAACAGAATGCAAGCTGTCGTCATTTTATGCTACAAATAAAACCCCCCACAAAAACAACTTCGCTTTGGTGGAGTGCAGAGGATGAATTGAGGAGTCTCACGGCCTGAGGAAAGAAGCTGCTCTGTAGTCTGGTGCTGCAGCAGCAGGTTCATCTGTGTTTTGTCAGAAGGCACCAGGGCGAACAGACTGTTTGCAGACATCTCTCCTCACTGATATCAAAGATGTCCTGGGTGGTTTTAATCACCTGCTGCAAAATGGATTGGAGTGGTGTTCATGTCGACCTGATGAATAGAAGTTTGATATTCACTCTCCTTTTCACCTCTTTTTTTGTCTCCGTCAACTCCTGAGAAGGATATCTGTCTCTTTGGGTGCTAATTGTTGCACTATGTTAACGGAGCAGTTGGTGTACAGTGGATTTGTACCAGAGGTTGAAAAGAGCACAGCCCCCCCAAAAAACTGAGATGAGAAATACTAAAACGTTCTGGGTTTGTCACTGAAAAAGCCCATAAGCCTTAACATAGTAGCATAAGGTGAAAGCATGATCAGAAGAGGAAGGATAAGAGCTACTCTAGGACTAAACTGAAGCTTAAACTCGTAGATGGGAACCCAAAGGACACATCACTGAACTTGAACTCGTTGAATGTTATTCGACAGTCGGCAA
The DNA here is from genome assembly GCA_039737535.1 of Lagodon rhomboides. Taxonomy (NCBI): domain Eukaryota; kingdom Metazoa; phylum Chordata; class Actinopteri; order Spariformes; family Sparidae; genus Lagodon; species Lagodon rhomboides. The sequence continues at coordinate 4,336,108 of CM077785.1, read as the reverse complement.
AAAAAAATTGTCTGGAAGCTAGATCTTTTTTCCCTCGCTTACTTGCCTTTTTCTGTGATTTTCACTATATGTTGTCCGTTTTTCAGATGATCGGGGCAATTTCACATTTGAAAGCTGTAACACATGTTTTAGTCTAACTGTGTGTGACATGCTTGAGATCCAGTCACATTTTTTGCTTGGGAATGTTTAAGCATGTGTACACCACTCAGATTGTGTGTGTGTGTGTGTGTGTGTGTGTGTGTGTGTGTGTGTGTGTGTGTGTGTGTGTGTGTGTGTGTGTGTGTGTGTGTGTGTGTGTGTGTGTGTGTGACATTGGACAGCTGTGAAATGGACTGTGACAGTGGCTTCAACCAAACTTACTGACTGCCTGTGGCAAGCCAGGAGCCCCGATGGCCTTCTGTCAACACACTCTCTCTTCATCACTATCTGTCTCTGTCATGTTGTCTCTCAGTCCGCACACACACACACACACACACACACACACACACACACGCACACACAGACACGCACACAGACACGTACAGTTTTCTTTATCTAATTAAGGCTGAGTGCCTTTTCAGCTTCCACAGACTCTTTTTTTCATCCATGTGTGCACTCACTGTGGCCTGCTTCCTCCTGTCTCTCATGAAGCGTTCAAGGTGACAGGAGTCAGCACCCATGGGAACCTATATCCAGCACCCATATCCACAGTAAGCCATGTTGGCTCCCTGAAGCCAATAAATCATTCATTTTTTGTGTTTTCTAATTTTCCACGTTCACATTTTTTCCCCATCTAGCCTGTTTTCATAATACTTATAGCACCTGTCATTCCTTTATTTCTGCTTTTTGGTTGGACTAATTACAATCGTCAGTCATGCTGTATTTATTCCTTTTAAGTTTACTTGTTATTCAGATTTTCTTCACTGTTTTCTTCACAACAACCCAGTTTCCCCAGGGATTAAAATAAAAAGAACAAAAACAGCAATCTCAGTGACAAGGAAAAGGGGAAAAAAAAATGTCAATTAGGATTTCCATGCCATATGTTCGTCATTATAGTTAATGGAGCTCTGGGTGTGGAAATTGTGCATTTCTGGTTGGTTCACAAGGATTTCATGAATAATTCCTGATCATGTGTCGAATGTTACCAGGGACGGATCCCCGAAGTCCTGTGATTCTTTAGCCTTGCAGCGCACGCGTTATTTTTCTGACACTCGTGTGGCACAGATCATGCCTTATTATGGCCGGCAGGCACATTTCCCCAGCTCCTCTCTCATGTGTTGATGATGGAGCGCAGTAATTGGCCACGCTGAGTGACAACCGACGTCTCGGAGGAGATAATGAGGCAGCCATTTTGAGAGAAATGCTGACAGACACTTTGAGCAGTTAACACAATTAAATGCTGCACCAGGCAGATCACTGGATACATTTATTAGTAGACTGATTTCTGATTACACATTCATGAATATTAATCATCAACTGATTACTAATTGAAAATTAAGAACATGGGATGAATTTTAGTCAATTACAAGTGTATTAAGTGATCTAGTTTTGTTTTTTTTAATTTGGTTGGTGATTCAGAGTTGACCGCTGAGGCACCAGAAAGATGTGTGTGTCAGACTGTATGACGTTCACCTATACAAAGCTCAGGCTTAATGGATCCAGGAACAAAGCATTCAGACATATGTCCTGTAATGATGTGAGGTAATGGGATGACGCTGGGTAACCTTGTTCAGAGAACTTAATACACATCCACACAGTACAGTACATCCTCTGCTGTTCCACTCTCCATTTGGCAGCGCTGTCTCTGTCTTCTTCCTCCTTCATGAAGCCTGTCTTCAGTTCTGTTCTTATGACACAGAAGTCATCAATCACTGCTGTTAGGTAACAAATCTTGAATTTGCAATACAGAAAGACTTACTTTAGCTGCTCTGCAGTGTATATTCAGCATCATTCACAAGATTGTTTTTGTTAATGGCTTTCAGGATGTCAGAGCTTGAAGTACATTACTGTGTCAATTATGTGGATCCTGATTGGAAAAGATTCATTTTCATCACAAACTAGTTGTAGTGTGTTTTATTAGGTTCTAGCACATATACTGTATCCAGCAAATTAATTATTTTGAATTCAGACTCTGGGTGAAGTTGTACAGTATTCTTTGACCACATACGAATTGTTATAGTGCAAGAAATGTGTTTTGGCTTATTGACATTTTTTCTTTCAAAAATGTTTGGTAGTAATGTTTCCTTTAAAGATTTGACATGACCAGGTAAAATTATGTACAGATACTACAGAAATCAGATTCTAGGAGTAATCATGTAGACTCGATAAACAAAAAATGTCCTGCTTTATAGCTCAGTAGTGTGAAACCTACTTGAGAAGATTATGTTGATTGAAAAATACATTAAAATCAAGTCACTTCAAAAGTAAATCATGAAAATAAAGAAGTAAAAAAAGATAGTATATTGAATATGAATAAATAATTTTCAGGAAACATGACTTTATTGTTTGCGACTGAGGTACATATTTGTTCATATAAATCCATCAATTTTACTTTTTGGTGCATTTTCCCTCATAAACAGCCCTGTGAGCAACTCAGGCCTGCTATTCTCTTGTCAGTGGAAAGTAATAGTAGTAGTAATTTCTACCCTGTAGAGGAGAAGACGTGAGCCTCTGAAAGTAGTTTTCCTTGAGACATAAAAGTCAAGCAAGGTGTAATACATAGAGAAATGGTTGAAATTCATGTGTTGAAACAGCTCTTGAAATAGCAGATGTTTTTTCCTCTCCAGTACTGCTGTAGTGGTTTTTAAACTGTGTAAAATCCAGGGAAATGATGGAAGATAACTACCTTCTCATTGGCAGATGCATCGTATGTTACTTAGTGCTTCAAACACTGGTTTCATTTCTATCCAAATCTTGTGGTTGCTAATCTTGTTTAATGTTGCTGTTGCAACTATAATGGTTGTTTGAAAAGGCGTTGTTTTTATGCACTGTGTCTGTATATCAGTTCATTAGTCATGAAGAGTACTTATCTGCTCGTAAAAAGAGTCGTATCATATCCTCTGTGGCTCTCGAGAAGTCTGAGAAAATAATCCGGATCATGTCACAGTGATATCATTAGGTTTACTTGAACTTGGGCTTGAAAGAGCTTGAATCTTGAAAGGCATGGATGTTGTACTAGCTGATTATGAAGCATGCTCTAGTTTGTAATTATGGGAAACGTTTGATGTGTGAATCACCCTGACAACATGCGGTAACTGTGGCCAATCCTATCCTATCTCAAAAGCTGTCTGAATGTGCCCTAGGAGAAGGTGGTGGAGGCTTTTCTTAGTTCTGTGACATTGTCACTAAAATAACTTGAAGCAAGTCTATTTTAGAGAGCAGTCATGCAAGTGAGTGTTCTAACACTCCATTAGCCCTTGAATCTGCCATTGAATTTGAATAAAGGAGCGGACTGCCCTCAGTAACACCGAGTCTATGGAAGTCATGGGTTCCCTGGATTTTCAGTAGTTGGGATCATGTACAGTTTTTGTAGAAACATATTTTTATATTCTGAAACATAGACAATGTGACATCACTTAATGGTTTGTGAAAAGTTTTTAAAGCCTGTTTTTTTTGTTTTATCTTTATCTCAATCAAGCAAATATTCTAGCAAACAAGGTCATTTATTGGTCATTATCCAACACATGGTTCCATCACAAAATGAAAGTTCTTTAACTCCTTCATGCTACACAAAACATAGTTATTTATTTACAAATATACATAAACACATAGTTCATCTTTTGAATTTGGCTGAATGTAAAGCAGCAGCAACAAGATGGTGACGATTAATGTGGTCAGCATGTTCACATCAAAAGTTCAACATCTGGGAAACACTGTCCATTGCACAACTAAATCTGAGATCATGTGATGGAGATGGAGTCTCTGACAAAAATGTGGGCACAACAATCTCTGAATTCATGCTGTTTTGCCAGCAGGAGTCTCATTTGTCCATTTAATTTTCCTGCGACCCGATATTAGCCAGGAGCAGCTTTAAAACCATGCTGGAGAAGCATGGCTCTCCCTCCCTGGGTGGTCCAGCTGGTCAGGTTGGATGGTCAAAAGACGCTGCGGGCTGTGATGGTCTCAAAGTCTGCTGATCTTAATCAAGATCTTAACTCAAAACACCCGCTTTCCTCTCCAGTGCTGATAAAAGTATTTCTGCCATAGGCTATATCTGTTTCAGCAACAAAGCTGAAAAAATAACTGTTAAAAAAACAAAAGTTGAGCAAAATTTAGATGAGCTACTTTGTCTTTAAACTTGTTTTAATCTTGTGTTTTATTATTTTATCCTATTTGGGAGCAGCAGTCTCCAGACACAAAATATCATTGAACTAAATAAAGTTATGGCAGAAGTGTGAGTGATCAGCTTTATACATCTGCTATACACAAAGCAACACTAATTTGTAGGTGTATTTTATGTCCACCAGTTCAACATTGACTTTGATTTTGGTTTTGATTTTGTCTCCACTGACACTCAACAGTATCTGTTTCTATCGCTGCTCAATGCTCCGCTCTGTTCACCGGCTTTAACTGCATCTGCCTGTTGTTGGATGCTGAGCAGGTATTGTAGAGTGGGACTTCAAGCTTTTTTGCTGAGAGCAGCTGTTGCTTGAATCCAGGCTGGATTGGAAAATATGTCACTAGATTTAAAGCAATGTTTTCAGGGATATCGACTCACAAACTAAATAAACTCCAGCTGATTTGTATTTTTAAAAGGAAATGATGAGACTGACAGGGAAATTAATCGTCAGTCTTTTAAAAAATTGCTGTTTCCTTTTTTTGACCACTCAAGACCATATCACTGTGACAACTGCTAGACTGAATTGCTCGATGCTAGATTTCTCAACCTTAAAAGACTTTCTGAATAATGACGTTCAAAGGAGGCAAAAAGGGTAAGTCGATAGGATTCCAGTACATACATCAACATGTTTTAGTCAAAAGAGCGTCTGGCATTTTTAACATTTGAGAAGAAATGCAGTCAATTTCATTTTTGTCAGAAACTCTTATGCCATTTTGTCATGAAATCAAATCCAAAAGAAAATTGAAAAGATGCAGCCTCCATAACTGTTTTATTTACTGATAAACACACACTGCTAGAAAATTGACCAGTGGTGGTGGAGGTTTTTCTCTGAGTATGCTCTTGTTTATATTGCATTTTACAGGAATGCATACATGGATGCTATCTCTTCCATCCCACTCACTTTTATTCTCTCACTGGAACATCATGAATATCAGTCCAAGTGCACGGTGTCCATAAATATGTATGTCTGACGACAATTGGATGACTACATTGCCAGGGTTCTCAATTGCTTCTTGCACACACACTTTTTTTTTTTTTAAATTTAACCCTTTCTGAAGGAAATGGATGTGGTTCTATGAAAAATCATTAAATCTTTCAGGACAAATTAAGAAAATGATAAACAGGAAGTACATTAAGAAGCATGCTCGAAAGACATATACAGGGAAATGGAAAAAAGGGGCAGATGAGGTAAATGCCATGGAAACAGTGACAGAAAAGTATTTTCTATGAGTGTCTGGTGGGTGCATGAAAACGCGTATCTTCAGTAGAGCTGATTAACCATTCAACACCTAAAACGGCCACAATGTTGACAGTTGCAATACATATTCATTCAAATGAGAAATAGTTTATAATTATATTGTTTGTCTGCAGATGTACATGTATGCATCAGTTAAAGGGTTTAGTTTTGGTACATTCAAATGCATATAATTTGTGAATTAAAAATATTTTTTTTCTGCATAATGAATGCCAAATAGAGGCTGCTGATAGTGTTCATCAAATCAAATCAAATCAGATCAATTTTATTTATGAAGCCCAAAATCATAATCACAGTGCCTCAGTGGACTTTACAATCTGTACAGTGAATGACATCCTCTGTCCTTAGACCCTCGATTCCAGTGAGAAAAAACGTATATTATAGAACCATATTGAGAAAAAAAAAACTTTTAACAGGGAGAAAATAAAGATGGAAAAAACTCAGGAACAGCCACAATGGAGGGATCCCTCTCCCAGGATGGACAGTATGCAATAGATGTCACATGTACAAAACTGAACAATCACAGTTTACCAATTTAATTGACAGAATATCTGATACAAATTATATAATATATGTAAAGTGTGTGGATCCAGGAGGACAACTGTGTGTGTGGATCCAGGAGCCACACCGAGCCACACAACCTCTGCCCACATGACCTCCTCTTCACAATGGTGACCTGGAAGAGGGCAGGCCACACAAGATAATTATCACTAAAAAAGAAAACATCAGACGGAAGAGGCATCACATTTTACAGAAATACAGATATAAGGAGATAGTAAAACAGAAGAGAGCAATGATCCAGTGGAACCCAGGGTAAGATGATCCAGATCCGTCAATATGTGAGGCTGGGGGCGCCAGGAGAGTTGTTCCCAGTGGCCAGTGGTCCATCAGAAGGGAGTCTGAATGAAAAGAGAGGGGAGGAGGAGGAGGAGGAGGAGGAGGAGGAGGAGGAGGAGGAGGAGGAGGAGGAAGAGAAAGCTATAGAGAGTGGACAGCGAGAGAGCGACACAGCTTGCAGCTTGTGGGGACAGAAAACATAAGACAAAATCAGAGAAATGCAATGTTAATCAGAATGAACCAACTGACAATGTGAATTATTTTGCTACAGGTAAGAGACTCAGTGAGACTGAGGCCAGTCCACTGAAAAAGCTAGCAATCGAAGTCAAGGGCTAATTAAAGGTGAAGCCAAAGAAGTACATTTTGAATTTAGATTTAAAGGTGTCAATAGAGCCAGATGCCTGATGTCAGCTGGGAGGTTATTCCAGAGGAAGGGGGCCTGTTAGGAAAAAGCCCTGCAGCCAGCTGACTTCTTCTAAACCCTGGGAACATCAGGAGCCCTGAATTCTGAGAGCATAATGCATGAGGTAGAATATATGGTATAATGAGATCTGACATGTACGACGGGGCAAGGCCGTGTACAGTTTTGTATGTCATCAGAAGCGCCTTAAAGTCTGATCTTACATGTATTGGGAGCCCGTGCAGTTTGGTGTAATATGATCAATTTTTCTTGTACGTGTTATGACTCTAGTTGCAGCATTCTGAACCATCTGAAGACTTGTAGTGTCAGTGAATCAGGATCTCTCTCTTCTGACATCCATTTCTTCACTTCATACAAGCAGGTATCTAATTTTGTAATTTGATATTTAACATCAGCTTTTATGGGCCCATACAGCTGACTGTCATCCTCATAGCAGTGGAAATGTTTTCCATAACTCAAAATATTTTGACCAAGAGGTGAAATAAAGAGAAGAGCAAAGGGCCAAGAACAGAGCCCTGGGGAACTCCATACTTCACATCGGTAAATACTGAAGTGGTGTTATTATAAGAAACACATTGTCTTCTTTCCGATAGGTGACTTTAGCCAAGTGAGAATCAGGCCAGAGATGCCAAGTTGACTTTCAAGTCGGTCTAACAGCATGCCATGATCTCTTGTATCAAATGCAGCGCTGAGATCCAGTAATAGAAGCGCTGAGGTAGAGTTTGAGTCCATAATAAGTAGAATGTCATTTACCACTTTAGTAAATGCTGTTTCTGTGGAGTGTCAGGCTCTGAAAGCTGATTGAAAAGGTTCTAAAGGATAAGGTTGGATACTGGTCTATAATTATTTAGAGACCCTTGGTCAAGACGTGGTTTCTTAAGTAGAGGCTTAACCACAGCTGTCTTAACACTAGCAGGGACAACACCAGTCATGAGTGATAAATTAACAATATTGTAGGTCCCAGTGCTGGCCATAGATCCTTAAACAGCTCTGCCAGAAGAGGAGGCAGGTAGTTGTATTTGAGGCTGAGACCAGTTTAGACAATATCTCAAGAGAGATACTTTCAAAAGTGTTAAGAGCTGAGACTCACTGAGAATCAGGATGTTTTTACATTCAACTTTGCAGAGGAAGCCAGAGACGAAGAGATCATATTGTCTCTACTTTCATCAATTTTATTGCAAAATAAATCAAATAAATCATTTGCATTAAAGGGTGCACAGCTCACAGAAATCTAGGGTTGTATTTATTATCGTGTATTTGACCAGCGAAATATGCAGTTCTAGCAGCATTAAGAGCACGCTTATAATTAAGTACTTTATTACACCATGCAAGACAGAAAACTTCCAACTTTGATTTTCGCCATGCACGTTCCATTTTCCTGCAGGCCTGCTTGAGATCTCGGGTTTCATCTGTAAACAAGGGAGTAGATTTCTTTGGTCGTCTTGTCATGGTGGAGACTGGTGCCACAGAATCAAGGAGAGTACTGAGTTCACTTCATTAGTGAACTTTTCCCATCTGGGAGGATCAAGTCCAGAGTGTTACCACTGGAATGAGTAGGTTCATGAACAACCTGAAATAAGACAGAAATATCAAAAAGTCCCACAAAAGCTTTACTCAGGGGGCCAAAAGGCTTATTTAAATGGATATTGAAATCCCCAATTATTAGGATCTTATCTGAACGATTAACAAGATCTGCAAGAAATTCACCAAATTCTTCTATGAGTTGGGAGTAAGGCCCTGGAGGTCTGTAGAGTACCACCAGGTGAAAGCCTGTTCCCTGGACAAGGCTGTTACTACTTGATGTAGATGGTTTTAAAACCAGAGCCTCAAACAAAGTAAATTTAATATCCTGGTTGGAGGTTGAACTGAAAATACAGTTGTAGATTAGAGCAACACCTCCCCCCTGTTTAGAGGCCCGAGCAACATGGACGTAGTTATAGTCAGGAGGGGAGGCTTCATTAAATGGCAGAAGCGTATTAGGTTTCAGCCATGTTTCACATAAGCCAATCATGACCAGCCTATGCAGGGAGTTTCCAGTGACAGTATTTTCAGTGGAGCTTATGATAGATAATGTTTTAACTGGAACAAGGTGCCTTTTAGTAATAGTACATTTTGGCTGCCTATGCTGGTAGGGATGACGGGATGCAGTAGTGAGTAGCTTTGGTATTTACTACAGTATGTAAGACTGTGTAAGGTGCTTGCTGAGACATTTCCCCACCGTCAGAGGTGGAGATCGGAAAGGAGACATTCTCAATGTTGTAAACTAAGCTATCAGTCTGGTATTCTGCACTATTTCCCTGACTAGCCATATTAACTAGGCTAGCAGACTCCACACCAGCACTAACTGTATCACTAGCAGGCTCTCTATTTAACTGAAACCTGCCGAGTGCCACATCTCTAGAGTCAAACCTGTTTCAAACACCTGTCTATATTGCTAGATTAAACTGCAGCGCTGACTCCAGTAGGATGAAGGCCATCTGCTCTCAGCAGATGGGGGGCGACCCCAGAAAGAGGTCCAGTTGTCCACGAACCTGTATCCCTGCTCCCCACAGTGACGCGCCAGTCAGTGGTTCATAGCTGTAAGCCTACTGTGCGTCACATCATTACCCCGCTGGGGTTAGGGACCAGAGACAATTAATCGATGCCTACACATCTTTCTCGCAAACTGAAAAGTCCTGAATAGGCTATCTTTTGTGGTCTCAGACTACTTCTGATGGATATTGTTGGCGCCTGCATGAAATACAATGTTGCTGTAGCTAGTGTTGTTGTGTGCCTAGGTTCCCTGTTTCTCCCTGTATGTCGAAAGCTCTGGCCCCAGGTAAACAGCAAACAGTGGCTGACGACACTAACTTAACTTTGCAGCTAATGGAGTCTCCTATCACTAGCATGTGGAGTTTAGCTCTGTCAGCAGGGGCTTGGGAAGCAAGCGAGCCAGCAGGACTAACAACTGGGCTAGCAAAGACAGAAAACTGGTTAGCAGTTGGGAGCGGTGACTGCTGAGGCTGTGTTAACTGTGGTGAAAGGTAAAAACCAGTAAGCTAGGCTAGGCCGGGGAAAGCTAACCGGGCGGAACAGACTGCCCAGTAAACAGAAAATCAGTTTTGAAAAAAGAAGTAACAAGTGTTAAAAGCCTAACATTAACAAACGTAAAAAAGACAGTGGGCCCATGAAAGAAGGGGAAGAAACAGCTACTGTAAGACAGATAGACAAGGAGAGAGACACATTAAACAACAGCTTTTGATCTCAAGGAAACCCAGTTGGGTGTCACATTAATTGAAAACCAATCAATTTACAGGCAATGCTTAAGTTACATGCGTGTTTGACATGTAACAACAAAACATCCCAATTTTATTTCAGTTTTGGGTACAGTTTTTTTTAAAACTAGAAGTTGTTATGACCTGTGATAAACATATAAGACATGGTTCCAAATGATAAACAACTGCTTTAATTTCGAATCTTGTTTCTGCAAGTGAGAGCTTACTAAAAGGCATTCCTGGGCCATTGGCTAGGCTAAAAACAAGGCTTATCTTGTTTGTTGCCACATTTTGGCTTTCGTCATGGCTCAAGAATTGACATCCATAGAAAAGTTTAGTCTCATCTTGAATCAGAGCATCTGCAGATTAATTCCATGTATGTTATGAACCACTTAAATAAGGCATGATATGAGATGAATAGATCTTTGTTTTCATTATCTTTTCTGACATCTTGATTATAGCATAGCAAATCATCATGACAAACAAAAGTTAAATCGTTAAATCCAAAAAGGTTAGAGTTAGAGTAAGGGGCTTTGAAAGGGTTTGATATGACTGAATAAATCCTTTGCAATCCCAGCAAAACAATATTGTAAGCTGGGAGGGACGCTGGGGTGAGATTCGCTTCTTCTTTGTTGAAGAAGGAAGAGGCCTGGTGGAGATCTGAACTCTAATGAGTGCACCCTTGTACTGTAGTGCATTTACTCATTAGCACCATTTTAATATTTAAACTACTTAAGGTGGAGGTACTTTATTTACTTTAACTTCTGCTGAGGTAGTTTAATCTCCATTGGTTGATGATGTTTTTTTTAAATTCAGATATTTAGGACAACTATGAAGTAAAGTTGTTAAAGCAGAAAGAAAATGTAAAAGTACAATAGTTGCCTCTGGAGGCAAGGAATATACAGCAACATAATATGGTAATAATCAAGTAAAGCACAATAACCTCAAAGTTATATTTATAATGTTTGTGTTCAAATACCTTTGGCTTTAGGACTATGATGACAGGACTTACATGAATTAATTGAGGCGGCTGTGGCTCAGGGGTGAAGCTGGCATCTTGTTATCGGAAGGTCGCTGGTTTGATTCCCCTGGTCTGCATGTCAAAGTGTCCTTGGGCAAGATATTGAACCCCAAACTGCTCCTAATGTGCTGGTCGGCACCTTGCATGGCAGCTACCACCATCATTGTATGAATGTATGTATGAATTACTGTAAGTCGCTTTGGACAAAAGCATCTGATAAATGCCCTAAAATGAAAATGTAATTAATGTTTCCCAGTCGTGTCTTTCTTTGTCTATTTTCTTTTCTAGTTGCATGTTTGGGTTCAAGGCTGATTTCATTTGTTTTTTCAGCCACTTCATCAGTAGCATCCTACAGTGTTGTTTTCCATTAGTTGGAAAACAACAACAGTCTCTTGTGTCTGTATTTCATAGTGAACTGGTTTGTCAAGTATTACACCGACTGCTGCAGCTGCACTTAATGCCTGAAGTAGACATCGGCTGCAAATTGGCAATGTCAACAGAACCCGATCCCATCTCTGTCTGACTCTCTTCTTCTCTGGGTCTCCCTCCTTCTCCTGCCCACTCACACATGCTCCCACTATATGCACCCCACTCACTCTAAACTCTGCCCTTAATTGAAAGCAATACTGGGCTCCTGGGCTCTAAAATGAATTTGTCTATGATTACTCATGCCCTGGCGCGTTGCGAGCAGCGGGTAATGTCTATTTCATTGAATTAGGCAGCATCCTGTTCTCCTTCCCCTCCCCTTCATGTCCGTCCTTGCCCGGGGGTGGCTATTGATTGAGATGGTCTGGCTTTCGTATAAGGCTAGCATTACCTATGGATCCAGACAGGCAAATGCAGCTGAAGGAAAAAAGGCGAGCGATTACTCACTGCCTTAATACAGCTAATTTCTGCTGAAAGCAGCAGTACGGGGCAGTGCAAAGGTAAAGGAGGAAAGAAAGAGGGGACTGGCGAGACTGCTAGAGTGCTAACCTCAATCACACACCTGGCTAATGGCTAAGAAGCTGTGTGCTGAATAGGCGGACTCACAAAAGGGTGCTGAACTAGAAATCTACTTCCTTCGTTAAGTTTCCATTATGCCTGCATGTGTTGGGAGGTTGTTGAGGCCAATCGAGTACAGTACAAAAGAGCTTGTACACAGTGTTCTATTTTTTTATGACATGTTACAAGATCTTGAGTCTACTACAAGAACCAAAACAATGATGAGCATGGATTACACAGTCAATGAGTTGCTCTGCGATTGTTGTTTATCTTTGGCACTGCAAAGACCCCACGATGATTGACTAGGTCATGAATGATGTGATTTTTCTGAGGGCCCCCAAAGGTCCAGTCCTGCTTAAAAAGAAAAGACTATCTGTATACAATGATGTTATTCTGGATAATCATTTTCCTTTTGTTTCCTTGCAAAATGTGTTTGTTTTACATGGAATCAGATGAGAAGAGTGGTTTGGTTTTGTTCTCTGTGTATCCAGCGCAGAATAGGCCAGTCTCTCGCCATCCTTGGCACAAATACTAGAAGCAAGGGTAAAGTGTGAGCTTACTGTAGCTCGATCTAAGGTGAAAAATTCTTAACATAAGCAATGGAAATGGCATATTTACATCTTAGCTAGCGGGTAGCTCATCAAGAGTCAGCTCTGTTCTAGTAACAGTTAAGACAGAACTCAAACTTGGTGTCACCTCTATATTAGGACAGAACATTTGAATTGAAAGTCACTGTATTGCAAGTCACCTGTTTTTTTTGTGTGTGTCATCGTGAATGATCTGAATACCTTAACATGCATGTTTAATAACCCTTTTGTCAGATAAGAATGTTGATATTGGACAATTGTGTAAATGCTGGATTGCATTATGTGGCCTTTATTTCAGACCAAGGTCTAGGATATGTTTTCCAAACTATACAGCATCTGGAGATTCAAGCAATACAGTGTATAAACAAAAGTCCCTGTCTATAACAGTAACACCAAGTCTATTCTACTGCACTGCTCTAAATGCTATAGGAGACCAAGAGGAGAACAGTGAAATGTGGTGGATTTTTTTTAAATAAATGCAATACAAAGATGAACTGAGGTACTGATTTATTTTGAAATCTCCTCAGTGGCATTTAACTCAGTTGCAGTCAGACTGGACAAGCAGCAATGGCGAGTAACAGTGGGCAAAAAAAGAATAACATTAGGCCTCTCAGATTTTTTTCAAGAAACGTTAACGTTGCAAAACGATGGCTAAAGATAATGAGGATATCAATAATAACAACAACCTTGCTGAAGCTGAACCAGTGACCCCAGAGGCCACAGCGGCTAACGCCAGTGCTAGCATAAGCACTGGCCGCAACAAGCTGTGTGTGTTGGGACTTCCAAGGCCAACAGAGCTCGGGGTTAGGAGCCCTTTCAGCCTAAAAACACATCCCTGGAATATAAATTAGTTCAGAGAGTTGTAAGAGATCATTCTGACAAGGATGGTGATTGAAAATTGGAGTGTAGTAAGTAATTAAGTAAGTCTGATGTTATCAGAGAATCTTCCAAATGCAAAACTCTCTTTTTTTGCTCAGAGGAGGTTGTTGCACTCCCAGTAACTGAATGTGAAGAGAAAGCCTTTAATGCATATTGTAAATAATGGGTTATACCTGTGAAATATAACTAAATTTCACAGAACACAAAGAGGCAGACAGGAAATTAATTACTGACATAAAGTCTCCATCGAATACACATCCTGCGTGAATTTCTTCCCTCCGCATTACCGTGCTCATCTATGGTGTGGGTCTGGCAGCTGGTTGTGGGTTTCACTTCAGGTGGGGTTTGAAAATGGAGAAGAGTTAGGGAGAGCCTGGCACTTCACTGGATTGGTTCTTCTCTGAATTCAGGTGTCCTCCACATAGAGACCAATTCATTCTGATTCCTACGTGGAGCTCTGCCACACTAATCCTGATGGAATCAGTGCAGGAAGAAACGCTCTCTTAGTGCCTGTTGAGAGGATGCTTCTTGCCAAATGGAGAAGAGAAACACAGCTCTCTGTCTCTCTCTTTCTCATTATTTCCACGCTTCAGGAGACCTTTTCTGATGTGAGTGGTTAATTGTAGGAGATGGACATATGGCAAGACGGCGTCTCATTTTCCTGGACAGAACAGGAATCACCATGAAAGATTGCTCTCTGTTTTCTCTCCTCAGCCTGTCCTTCGTCTCATTAGGCACACCTTGATTTCATTGTTATTCTCGAGTTGTTCAGAATTCTTCTGACAGCAAATTTCTCCCAGAGGTGTTTGTGCCTTTGTGTAAAAAGTATCTTTGGTCTTTAGAGGCTTGCGGTTTATAATTGTGATCTTTTAGCAGCTTTTTTTACCCATACAGTCTTCGGCTTGTTTATGCTGCAAATTGGAATCTTGGCAGGCTTTTCAGTGAGAAGTGAGCGAGGTCACCGGCACAGCATCTGCTTCAAAAATGGCTCTTAATTGACTGAAAAGCCTCAAACTCTCTCAAAGGTCAGAAGCAGCAGCCAGGTGTATTTACAAAGTAAATAATTGACGGAGATGAAGAGGGGGCTCTCTCTCCTGAGAGTTGTGATAGAAGTTGCACAAAAGCAACAGGAATCTCAGATGAGAGGACAATGCCCCCCCCCCCCTTTCTCTTTCTCTGTTTATCTGAATAGACGGCTAATCTTGGTTAATGTTAGCTTTCCTCTCTGTGGCAGCACTTCCTTTATCGCCTGCTTCTCATTATGCGCTGTCTCTGCCATCTCTCCACTTAGAGTGGTCAGTGGTAGAGAGCCATCAGTCCTGTCAGCGGTGAATTCTACTTCAAACGGGGATTTTAATCCCTTTTACGCTAGTAAACACATACACATAATATATCAAGTTGTGCTGCTCTATTATGACTGCTTCATTATGGCTTTTGGAATACAGCATTCGGTTTTTGCAGATATTGTAAAACAGAGAGCATTATTTCACTCTATTTTGCCAAAAGCACTCATGCCATATTTTAACCTACAAACATCATTACTATTATAAATGAGCCAATATGTTTTATTTGTTTTTTGGTATAGGTTCCCTTTTGGTATCTTACAGTTTTGAGAATATCAAATTTACTTTATTAACCTTTCTATTTGAGAGATGGATATAGGTGTTTGATGCAACCTCTGAATCCTGCATGGCTAGTAGCTTTCACAAAATCTAGATATTAAAAAGATGGTCAAAGTAGAGGGAAAATATATTGCAACAGTTCCAGTATAAATCAGATTATAGATTATAGATTTTTGAAGCACAAACACTCCCTACTGAGAGTAGAATATGTTCTAAATTTCCTGCAAACTGTGATGTAAACTATGTCAGGAAGCCTAACCCCAACCAAAAGACTCAAACATCTTTTAAACCCTTGTGATTTAAAAGAAAGAAAAAAGACAATAGATTTACCTTGTAACCGTCATTGTACTGCTCTGTTACCGACTGATTCATTTTCTCTGCATTTGTCAACACACGTCAGTTTGCTGCTGATACACAGGAGGAAGTGGGTTCGACATTTGTGTTTGGCACAAAGAAGAATGAAAGAAGAATTGGAAAACAGAACAGATGTCATAGTGCAGGGCATACTATAACAGCACAGTGTCTGACATGATCAGCTGAAAGTAGCTGCACTCTTAATGGACTATGTTATTTATCTGTTCAATGGAAGTCTGCCTGCTGTTGGGGTGTATCTGACAGATCAGCAGTGTAGGAGCCAGACTGATGGTGGACCACGTACTCTCTTAGGGGGTCCAGGGGCAAGCTCCCCTGTAAGAACATTTTGCACATGTTAATAGCATGAACATAAGGATAGTGTAGAAAATATAAAAAGTAGAAATAATAAAACATAACACTGAGCTTTGGCTGTGCTGCCTGGTGATTCCTCACAATACACTTTATGATACAGCTCTGGCGATACAATGTTAGCACAAGTCTATAAGCTATAGTCAGCAGTTAATATCAATCCATTGCTTTCAACCTTTCATTAGTCCAGAGTTGTTACTAAAACTTGACTGAGAGACCAGATAATCATTGTATTGTACACATGCAACTAGATTATCTTTTTTCTTAAACACTGTTTCCTGTTTGCATTTTGCAAATGTAATAAATGACGTGAGTTGTATTTCAGTCTCACATTTGTCTGGCACAAGCTGGCTGTTAAAGAGCATATTGCAGGTTATATATATTTTTTTAAATGCATGCGTAATCTGGTCTAAAAATTACCTTTTGAAAACATGATTGAGGATTTAAAATGTTTTTCAAGACATTAAGGCACAAATTTAACCAAAAAAGTGACAGTTTTGAGCAAAGCCCAAAAAACGTTTTTTTCCAACATCGCGTCATATTACGTCACGAGAGGGAGTCGTACGCTAGCTAGGCGCTGCCGTCAGTGTGGGAGTAGGTCAGAGCGGTTGTGTTTTCGTGAGTCAGTGTGTTTTCAGTAGTTTTAGATTGCGTTGATTTCCCTTCAAAATGGTAAATTATGGCTGTTGTGGAGGTTGCACAAACTCCAGCCTGTCAAGACACCGAGTCAACCGGTTTCGTAACAGAAAAAACGGGGCTCTCTTCCGTGCTTGGGTGCGTTTTGTGCAGCTATAGAGACGGGACTTGACCGCTGCGTTAGCAACGAAAAACACGGTCGTGTGTGGCGCGCACTTTAGACCGGAGGATTATTATCCAAGTGATCTGATGGAGTTCAACATGGGATGCCGAAGCAAGAACCAGGTGCGACTCTCACCCGGTGCGGTGCCTTCAGTGTCCACCGCTTCATCAGGACCGCTGTCAGCAGCAGCGCCTGGTCCTGCCGCCGGCGGGAGACACGGTCACGGAGACTCAGCTCGGCGTAAACATGAACTGTGCACTGCAAGTCTTGCTTTCTGTGTTGGGAGTAGCGTAATTACTACTACTATTTGCTGTAACGCAGTAATATAACGCAATGTGCGGCAAGACAGTCTCTCTCTCTCTCTCTCGGACGGTAAAGTAAAGCGCTACACGTAGTGTGGGCGGATATTAACGAGTATGAGACAGGACGTAAACAAGCTCTTTAGTTTCTGTTATTGGTAAGTAGGCTATTAATACTCAGTCCTGTATAAGATGACCAATACTAGTTTTTTTTATTGCCAGATACACGACAGCAATCTGTAAAATATTGTGATGTGAGCACAGTATTTCATATGTTAGCTAATGCGTATAAGCTGTCCTGGCACCGCTGCTCAATCTCTCTCCTCTGGCCATGAATTCTCTCCCTGCTCTCTGGGACACATAACGGGCTCATAATTGTAGGGCTGCGATCCGTCGTATGTGTAACTGTAGACATTTACAGTTTCCTCTGGGTCAGAACCTGCACCAGGATCCATTGTTTTCCTGTTGTCTAAACTGACCGGTCTCCCTCTGCCTACGTCACTTCCGGTCAAGCGTTTTCAAATGGGGAAGTAAAATTTTATCAGTACAGTATGTATAAATATAATTTTAAGAAAAAACTGTTCCTACATTATTTTTCTAAACATTGGTGTAAGGGGGTGTCTAACCTGCAATATGTACTGCTCATCTAACATCAGGTCAACAAGACAGGTAGACGGTGGACGACAAACTAGCACATGAACCTTATGCTACTGTGATTTGAAAACCAAAGTTTACCTGAGAGCTGTACCTGTAAGTCTTCCCCATGGTGTTTTTCTTTTTTTTTTTTCTTTTCATGACCAGATGAATAGCTCTGCCTCATTGAACATTGACACTGCTGAGGGGGGGCTGATATGAGGGGGGAGACGGCCTAAATCGCAGGCAGAGTACAGCAGGGGTGGCTGGCTTGACTGACTGGGAGTGAAAGATGCTTTGCTGAAGCAACGGCCCAAAACAATAGAGCTCTTCAATGCCATTATGATGAGTGAAAAATATTTTTGGATCATTATGAGATGATGGGATGGCAAATTAAACTTGGGCTGGCTGCCAGACTCTTGTTAAATAATGGGAAATGCTGGGACTGAGACTCTGGAAATCATCCTCAACACTTCAGCATAAAAGGTACTTTTCTTGTGAGCATAAAGGGACTGCAACACACATTTCATTGTAAAACCCTGTGTTGTAGACTGACAATTTAATGAGCCATGAACCTTGTACTTTATATGGATATTTGAAACTGTTAGCTGCTGTGGCCTAGGACAACAAGTGGACTATCCTCTCACGATGCCTTATTTTTGTCTCAACAAAATCATCAGTAAAATGTTATGAATAGAAATATAAGAAGGAGTGACAGGAGCAACACCACTGTCAGTGGTGAGCTGTGGAACTACAAAGCTCAGGCAATCGATTTCCTCTGACACTGTGCTGGGCGGTGCAAAAACACCAGAGCATATAATATAGCAGCAATATGGCACACAAACAAGTGTTAGACTGGCCACGATCAGCTCCAGTGAAGTTATCACAGCCGCGACACGGCCGAGCCTATCCGGTGGAATCTGGGGGTTAGTATCCGCTACCATACTACCAGAGTAGGGAGCAGATCCATTCCCCAGGCTGTGAGACTCCTCTGTTCATCATCAACACTCCATTTTATATGTAGCACAAACGACTCAGTTTAGCTTTTTCCTTTCTTTTTTCTTTAAACCCTTGTGTTTTGAATAAATGATAATAGATTTACCTTGTAACCTTAGCAGTGAACCCACAGAGAATTATAACTCAACTGAAGCTTTTCGTTTGAAAGTCCACAACTATGTTCCAGTCAGTCTCAATGCTCGCATCTGCCCTCTCAAATCCCATGGCACACTACCTTTCGAGAACAATTAGCAGCTCAGGAGCCAGATATTTTTCTCAGGAGTTGTTGGAGACAGAAACAGAGCTCAAAAAGAGAGAATACTGGACTTCAGGTGGACACAAAGAGTTGAGATGAATGCTGATGTTTCTCTGTGTGTCTGCTGCAAGTGTAAATACGAGTTCACCATAACAACTTTATTCAGTGATACTGTGTCAGTTTTGTCTTTACCAGTTGTTGTATTGCACCCAAGTGGCCAAAAAAACATACAACTCTAAAACAGTTAATGAATGTGGTGTAATTCCTTATAATCTCAAAACCTATACTCTTAGAAATAAGGGTTCCAAAAGGGTTCTTCTACAAGGGCTGAGGTTCTACCTGGAACCATTTGCTTCTGAAAAACCCTTTCCCGAAGAAACAGTTTTTCAAGGGTTGTTGGACACACTAATGGTTCCAGTAAGAACTATTTTGATCCAGATAACCCTATTTGGGGGAAAGAGTTCTTCAGGGATTGTTGAAAGCATGGGTGTACGATCCTGTATGGGTTCTTTGTAGAACCTCTCATGGGGGGTTCTGGGTGGAACCTTACACACACAGTTCTAGGAATAACCCTTCATGTTGGGTTCTAGGTATAACCCTCCAAAAGGGTTCCAGGTGGAACCTTTATAAAAGGTTCTACCTGGAGCCAGAAAGGGTTCTCCTATGAGGACAAGCCGAAGAACCTTATATGGTTCTACTTAGAACTTTTATTTCTAAGAGTGTAGTTCACCTACATTCTCCTCAACATATTTTCAGTACTCAGTCATGTCACTACACGGTTTAAATATCTCTCTTTGTAAGAGCCTTTACTGCAGTTTTTAAGCAAGGTTATAAGTTGAGAGGAACACTGCCTTTAGAATGGATAATACATCATGTCTATGATCAGTGCAATGGAAGGAGCAATAATGCACATAATCCAAGATGGTGAACACAGAAAACTGCATGCTGTCTGTCTGACCATTAGACACTGATAACTGCACACAGGTATTCTTTGAATTTGATCCTGGAGAGTGTGTTGTTCCCCACCTCCATGACAACCTACCGGAGTGCTTTAAAGGCAGAGGACAAATTATACAGTGACTACTTGGGAAGTCACATTTTCTCCCAGGTGTAAAGGGAGCCCAGAACAGTGTGTGCTTAGTCAACTGAACTCTTATGATCTTTACGTCCTTGTTAAGTGAAATGTCTGCTAATGTCTGCAGTCTGTAGATGACACACACACACACACACACACACACACACACACACACACACACACACACACACACACACACACACACAGGCAGGCCATCATTTCCACTCAAAAACAGATCCACACAATACTGTACAAGAACTAAAGACACCATCGACATGCCAAGATGTACTCAGATGTGCACCTTACAGCATCTAGGCCTGCACCAAGCGGCAGAATCTTGGGTTAAACAGAGGGATGAGGTAATGTTAAATGATATCCACTTGGATAGTGCATGCTCCGGTTGTGTGGGCTGTTTTGGGCGCTCATTATAATAGGCTGCAGGTGCAGGAAGGTTCCAGTATTTCAGCTGGCAACGTTTTGCACCACAGGCAAAATAGAGTCACAAAAAACCCCAGAACATACCATGATCAATCATCTGATCTCCTGAATAATGGGATTGCATGTTGCCTTTTCAGAGCTGTATCTCTGAACAGGAGTTGGTAGACCTCTGGTTTTATGCTATTGTAATTTAATTCAGCCTGGCTCATAACCGATAACTTACATTCACTTTCAGCTAATTCAGGAGTTGTGTTGAGTTACTGCTCAACATGAGTGGAGTGTAGAGGTCTAACAAAATAGCAGTTATTGTCCTTGAGGACAGTTGTTCCTGTTGTCTGCTGGTTTACATGCTGGCATCCCAGTGGTTGGCAACATTTCTTCCCACTTTGGGGGGACATACTGATGACATCATTAAAGTAGGGCCCTGTTTTTGTGATAACACGATCACGGACTGAACTGCAAATCTGAGAATTTAAGAAAGCTCTAACACAGGTCCCATAGGGCCAGTCATTAAGTCACTGCTAAAAACTGACTGCAGATTTGAAAATATGATTTCATAATGTGTTGTTATAAATAAGTCATATATGCAGCAGACATTTATGTATATGAAAAGGAATGAAAAGACAAATACTATGCAGCAGCAATGTATTTACAAAATACTTTTTTTCTTATTTTGAAAAAAAAAATTACAACAGAGCTTTTGGAGCAACACTCAATAAAAAGAAAATGACACACTCACTCAACACTCATTTTGCCTTACACACTCTTAAATTGAGTGTGATTACCATGAAGCCTGGAGCATCACTGAATGCAAATCAGAAGTCGATCAGTGCCTCGGCTGACCTAACACCAGATATCTGTAAAAAAAAAAATCTAATGTTAACATTTGAAAAAGGTGTGTAATTGGAACAGTTGCTCTCCTCTGCTGTCACCTGAAATGAAACACTTATCTGTCCTCATCTCTAGTTGATTGTGACTGACTGAGCTGTTTGCCCTCCACTTGTCACATGGGAGAAATGGAGCTAATCTATGTCCTTCTGAAAGAATAATATAGTGTCAGACTGTTCCAACTCATCTTTTGCTCACATTTCGTGAAACATTTATGTTAACAGATAAAGTTTTGAAAGCAATTTAAGTACTACTGTCAGTGTGAATGGCAGCTTCCATTTAGATTAACTTTACCTAGCTCTGGTTGCTTGCTTTCAAATCAATATTCATCATTTTTTAAGCAGAAATATGGGATCATTCTTTGATTCCAGCTTCTAACAGCAAGTACGTTCTGCTTTTCCCTGTTTGATATCTCTGGAAACCAAATATCTTTGAGTCTTGGTCTATAAGTTCGATGAAATATGACGTCTGAAGAGATTTCTTTTATTTTTATACTATCTTCTCATATTTTACAGACAATGAATTGATAATGACAAATCATTTCTCTTGTGCACACTCAAACAATGTTGACAGAACTGACCCATTTTCAGTTTTTAAAAACCCAAATGTATATTGAATTTTTAAATGTTGACTGGTTTGTGGTTTCCTTGACTGGCGATGTTTCTGATCCCGGTACTACATTTAGAGAAATTTATTAGGGTCATGTGGCCTATGTACGTTTTCCATCCTATTATACAAGTACTGAGACAGGTATGAAAATGGCGTCAGACAAGGGAAACGTTCCTTAAGATATCCTGTTCCTGTTAATGTTGAATTCATTGTGTCCTAGGGAGGGATTGGGCAGCCTTAGGCATCCTGCTCCCAGTGTGCCCGGCAGCTACAGCCCTGCTCTTTGAGTAAACTCTCAGGTGTTAAAGGAGGGCCCTGTGACATTTCAGCCCTGGCCTTCCCTCTGACTATCTTTCTGTCACAGCCTCTGCAAAAAGTGACTCCAGTGCTCCTCTTGCCTCAGGCTTTCACTCTGTGGACATTTACTGTCAAAGAAAGCCTCTTTTCTCACACACACACCACACATACACTTGTCTAAGATGTTTTTGGGTTCCCTGTCAGCTCAGTAATGCTGTGATTGAGTGCAGAGGGGTTGTCTGAGGGAAGTTGAGAGGGGGGTCAGCAGTCTAGAATCTATTTTTTTTTAATGTACAATGTTACAAGAAACAGCACATCGTGGCCTCATAATAATGATATTTGGAAATTCACTATTTACCACATGAATGAAAATGTTTTTGCTTTTTCAGCAGCTGCCTCTGTGTGGAGCTGATGGGGTTTATTCTGTGTGCAATGTTTAATTGGAATTCAGATGACTTGGCAGTGCACGTCATCAGCTGATTTCAGAAGACATGAAATGGTTCTGAATTGTCATTTTTCTCTGATCTAGCCGTCTAAAGCTGACTCAGTTTCAAATTGTATCTATCTAGTGACAAGACCCTGTTGTATTCATTGTCTTCCTCAGGTATACATGGGCCAGATGAGGGTTGGGCATCAGCCTACCCAGAATGCAGAGAGAGAAACCAGTCACCAATCAACATTATGGACCAGGATACCAAAATATCCACAGAGTATCAGGAGCTGACACTGGAGGGCTTTGAAACTGAATCCTCAAACAAGACATCTATGAAAAACACTGGCAAAACAGGTAAAGACCACACATGCTCCTGCTGCAGAGTGGATTTCTTCTGTTTTTTTTTTTTCATTTATTAATATATTTTTACTGAGCTTTAACATATGAAATTTACACACATACAAACATGTTTGACACTTAAAGGAAAAAAAAACAATAAACAAATTAAAAAAATTAAAGTATTGTCACATTGGATTAGTTTTGACACAACTTCTCAATCAAATATCAGTACGTCATCTCCACGATGTTCAAGAAAGGATGAGAAAGGATTCCAGATTTCCTCAAACCTCCTATATTTATCTTTCACAATATGTTAGACATGTATTGCCCTTTCTTTCAACCAGTTACCTGTACTTGGTGCCTTTATGCTCTTCCATTGTAAAGCATTAAGACGCTTTGCATAATTCTATGAATGTATTACTTACTGTTCAGTGGCATGTTTAGAGGAAATAAGTTTAATATAAATGTTTTTTGCAGATAACAGCATATTGATATTCAGGATTTTATTTTTTAAAACATTCACATCCTCCCAAAATGTAATTATATGTTCACATTCCCATATGCAGTGGTGCAGGGTGCTTTAAATGAGATACACTTTACACATGTCAGGAATATTTCCTTTGAAGGCTACTGCCTGCTAAAGTTATCGAAAAAGGGTTATCCATTGCATGGGTCTTCCTTGCTTTACCTTTTGTAAATCCTGACTCCTGAGCAAGGTTTCCCACCTGTGGCTCTACCTTTACTCTTTATTCAGTCCTTCCATGAAGCATTCCAACTCAGCGTGGATTTCTCCTGGTGTGTGAGAACAAGCTGTATAGGAAAGATGATTCTATGTTTGCTGATTCCCTTATCACGTAGCTGTCGCACTGCATCATAGGCCTTCTGTTTCCTGTGAATTTCTGCAGATACATCTGGACATAGTCGAATGAGTTGGTCTTCATATATAAGCTTCCCTTTGACTTTAGCTGCTCTCATAGCTTGCTGTTTTTGTCTGTAGTTCAGAAACTTTATAATGAGAGTTCTTGGTGGAGGTTTAACTTTGTTGTCCTTTCGCCGTTGTGGTGGACTAATTCTGTGTGCACGTTCCAAAGCCAGAGGAGCACTAGCCTCCATTTCTAGAACTGTTGGAAGCCATTTCTCCAAAAATGTACATGCATCTTGCCCTTACTCATTCTCATTGCGACTCCTTTTTCCATCCCCTTGACTGACATCTGCACTACTAGGGTTAAGGTCAACGTCTTTGGCAGACTCTTCCTCCATCTCTCCTGTTTCATTGGCATGGTCAGATGTTTTTTTCTTCTTGTAGGCGTCTTCAAACTTTAACTAGATAAACATTTTATAGCAACTACCGTTTGTGAGCAGATTTTTGAGGATTTAATTTGACAACTGCAGGAGGGCTGCTGTTACGCTGCCTCTCAGCAACCCTACATAACCGGAAGAGAGATTTGTTTTGGTTAAAAGCTTCTTGGTTGATGATGGATCAGATTTTTTCTACACTCGTACTGTTGTTGAAAACAATTTAGGTTAGCAAAGTGGTGCTTATATGATTTTTATGCACTTGAAATGTCTTGATTGTTTCACATTTAGTCTACATGTCTTACACCGCAAGCAAGATGATTGAATAAAAAATAAGAGCACAAGGGTTCACAACTATAATTAAAGTTATACAGAATAGCATGCACATTCTGATGTACAGAATATGATGGCAAAATTATTATTTAATTCCATGTAGCATTGTAATATTGTGGGATGTAATGAACATCAGAGCTTCTCGTTATTGCTGTCAGGATGACTGCTTCTGTAAAGACAACTCATTATACTTAATTAAGGTAGTGGTGGAAATATCTATGTCAAGGCAAGAGACTATGATCTTTCACTAACAGTAGGTGTTTTTATAGCCTATACTATTCACAGACAAGATGTAGGGGACACAACATGAAATCTGGTTCTCTGTCTTGTACTGTACACCAGACCATCGACCCAGACTGCCTCCTGTGCAGTATAACAGCGTAACATTTTTTGGACTGTACAATGTTGCAAGTGAAAATTATCTGTGCAGCAATTAACACCATTTCCACCAAAACATATTCATCAAAGTTATTTAGTAGAATACTACAAAAACTACAATACTACAAAAACTAAACAACAAACAAAAATGTTCAGTATCAAGATTCAATTCATCAGATTATATGCAGCCTCCTCTGAAGCCACAGAAAGCTTTCGATGACGTTTTTCACAGGTGCGCTGGTACTATCCAAGACCTGTAAACACACTTGAATGTTAGTTACTCTTTAACAACTGTTCTGGCAATAGGTTTGTTCTGCAAAAGGCATATGATTAATATTGTGTGCTGTTTTTTTCTATAGCCCCTGAATAAAATGTTTTGACAATTCGGACAAACGGTAGTTTTTTTTAACAATCTGTCTAATCGTTGCATTGCTCATGTTTCCAACCTACCGTTATTATAACTGATGGAAATTAATCAAAATTAAGACCCATGTTTTAATATACCTAAATGATCATTACAGATTTGTTTTATTCATCATGTTTCACTTGTCCTTAAACATCATATTTATTTCAAGATGTAGTCACAATACCCCAAATAACAGTCTGTGTCATGTTGTTTGAAGAATTGTTACCAGATGTTGATGACAGAATGTTTTTGACCATAATGCTGTGACAAGTCACAGAGCAAAAAGAACGAAGAGCTGAACATGACACCTTTAATCTGCTCATATTGGCAGGTGTCTGCATGCCAAACATCTGTTGCATCACTTGCTCACGAATGATTATAAAACACGACAGGTGCAATATGCAGCCAGTCATTTATGATGAAGATTACACATCCCGTTTTCATTCAGACACGCTGCATCCATATTGGTATTAAAGTGCTGTGGCAGGTGTCACTGCCTGTAGGATTCAGTACAGGGCCATCTGCATTCAGCTCTCTTGGCTTCTTGAGGACCCTCCTTGTCAGCCACAGGTATTTTTCACAATTCCAGGTTGTCACTAAGATGGATGATCCTTTCCCCTCAGTCGAGAAATAGAGTTGAAAGGCTTTTGAGAGGCAGAGGCCACAGGTGGTTGGCATCACTGTTGACAGCGCGCTGAATGCTGCCCGGAGCACAGCTGTGTGTTCCGCACA
Source organism: Lagodon rhomboides (assembly GCA_039737535.1). Lineage (NCBI taxonomy): Eukaryota > Metazoa > Chordata > Actinopteri > Spariformes > Sparidae > Lagodon > Lagodon rhomboides. The sequence goes on along the minus strand of CM077785.1, from coordinate 4,310,000 downwards.
ATAATGTTTAACATCCCGTCATTTGCTCAATCAAGGATGTGTGTTGTATGTGATGACACATTTGAATACATTGGCAGTTTGTAGGTTTACTGCAGTTTCACTAAACAGTTTATATGGTGTACAAATGAAGCCCATCCTATTAGCCTTAATGAGAAAGAGAGACTACAACGAGTAGAAGTGTCCTTTTCTTACTCTTAGCTGTTTCCCCTGCTTCAGATGCTGACTATGACCTCATGGCAGCCCGGTAGCCAGGATTAAATGTCAGCATTTACTGTTTCCATCATGATTCTGTGTCTTGTTGTTATATTATGCCCTTGTGTGTCTCTCCTTTTTCAGTTTCTCCTGTGTGTTTCTCCCTCTCTGTGTTTTTCCCTTCGTTACCTCACCTGTCCTTTTCCCTCCTCACTCACCTCACCTGGTCCTGATCCCCTCGTTAGTGTCTGTGTATTTAGTCTTTATTCTCCCTGCACTCCTCGTTAGTTCGTTTTGTGATGTTCCCCGTTACTCCGTCAGTCTGTCTGTTCCTGATTACCCCGTCTTGGTCTGTTGTTCCTAGTGTCTCCCATTTGGTATGTTTTGGTTTCTTACTGATCGCTTTGATTTGAACTTTGCTTTTTCGTTGTCTTTTAAGTTGCTACTTTGTATTTTGTCTTGTTTGCTTGGGTGTCTAGGATCCCTTGGTTTTTGTATTTATTCAGCATTTGTAATAAAGCTTGCCTTTTGTTTCCCCCCCATTTCCTACCTCCTGTGTGTGTCTGCATTTGGGTCCTGAAGTATAACCTCACCCATAACAGTTTCTGCCATCCAGTGAAACTTTCACATTTGTACAAGTCATAGGCTTTGTACCATATCCATAATTCTACAATATGTGTCGTATCACATTGAAATTACACGATAATGACTGATAACTGTCATATCAGGAGTTGGAGGGGATGGTTGCGGACCTCAGCTATTCACAGCTGTGTTTAAATTTTTTACATGAAAGCAGTGAATATTTTTAAGGGGTCCTTTTGACATTTTCAAGTTATGTTTGTAACCACCAAAACATGTATTTTAAATACTTGACCTGCCAAAACATTATTTTCTGAAGCCTAATCAAGTGGTTGTTGTGTCTAAACCTAACCAGCCGACATTTATTCACTGTTGGCAAGAAAGCAGGGGGCAGTGTCAAGAATACTTGTTATCTAATTAATCTGCAAACTTCAGTGTTGAGCATATGTATGTATATATGTATATATATATATGTGTATATATATGTATGTATATATATATATACATATATATGTATATATGTGTATATATATATATATATATATATATATATATATATATATATATATATATATATATATATATATATATATATATATATGTGTATATGTGTGTATATGATAAACATTTATGTTTGTATATAGTTGTTTTTGTTAACTAAGCAGGAATGCATATACTATAGTTGCAACATAATTTAATGTAAGGCAGCCTATAGAGTCAAGCAGTGTATTGAGTATATACCATGGGGTGCTCATGAAAGGAATAAGGTCAACATGAAATGAGTAATGGTTAATATTAAATGTGAGATCTGGCTCTGAGGCTAACATAGCATAACATACAGATGATTGTGCAGGCATTATGAGCTGTGGAGGACAGTGGGTATAAACACATAGGCTGCTGTAAGCTGTGACAGTGGTAAGAGGTAATATGAGAGGAAGTGAATTCCACAAAGCAAAATATGGGATGGCTGAGATCAACAGCCAACTGATGCATTTATTTGGAGACTTTGAATTTATTTTAGTGTGCCAAAGTTATTTCATTTAGGACCAATCACCAGGCCATTTGCTGGCTACAGTTTTAGCCCCACTCATTATCAGGCTCTAAAAAAAACAAAAAACATCATACTTGTTCTTTCCAACACTTTCAGTTGAATACAACATATTGCAGCTTAAAGGACTTCAGTTTTTAAATATACATTGTACACTGCATAATTTGTCTATTAGTGAATCATAGCTTGCTAATTCATGTAGCATTAGGTCAGATGATGCATTTCTGAGTTTAAACTCCCCCTGTCCATCCCCCTAATGTCTGATGCTAACATTGTAATATCCACATGCATTTGGTCATTGTATTCTTGCATTATTGGATCAAACACATGTTAAAAAAAAACATGTCTGTCTTCAACAGCGTAATGCACAGGAAAATGACAGTGTGACATCCTCAGATGATATAAGCTGTCAGTCACCTCCACCTGCTGCTTACCTGCGTAATAGCACATCCTGCAACAGTCACACACACAGCAGCCTCTCACTAACTGCTGTCATGGCCTCTCTTTCACTTCCTCTGTGTCTCACTGTCAGTGTAGTTCATCTGCTGTCCTGACAGGACAGATACCTCTGCTGCCAGAGGAATAAAGTGCATTAGGCATATGACTTACATATTAATGAAGTTGGAGAGGATATATTGACGAACAACCTTTTTTAAAAAGGAGACATTTGTAACCTGAATTAAAAATATTACATTTTAATAAATTTTGTATCAGAAGTATCAAAACCTGTCATGTCCTGTCAAATTCATAATATTGTTTTCTTTAATCAAATGGCTCTTTAAATAAAAATGTTTAGCATTTAGCTTTTGTGCGATTGAACCAGCCTCCCGGTAACAAGACATTGGCTGCCTCTCGCGAGATGGCCTGGTTGGCCTTGGGAGCAGATCCGTGGGTGGTTTCAACAATGACCCAGGGATACCGTATACAATTCGCGAGTCGACCACCTGTAACACGGACGCCCACCTTTACAACCGTGAGCGATCCTCAACAGAGAGCAGTCTTGGAGGCAGAGCTGTCCACTCTTCTGGAGAAGGGGGCAATAAGGGAGGTGGCCTCAGGGGATCCCCAGGTGGGGTTTCTCTCCTGCTACTTCCTGACCTCAAAGAGGGACGGGAGTCTTTGCCTGATTCTGGACCTCAGGGGGCTCAAAAGATACCTCCGGTCTCTGCGATGCTGGCTCCTGACAGTCCCCAGGGTGAGATAGACGGTCACTGCAGGAGACTGGTTCGCCACCATAGACCTCAAAGATGCGTATTTCCAGATACCCATCTGGAGGGGTCACTGGCGGTTCCTGCGATTCGGCTTCACTGGCAGAGTGTACGAGTTTCGGGTGTTGCCGTTTGGTATTTCTCTGGCACCTCGAACCTTCACTCGCTGTATGGATGCGGCCCTCTCTCCTATGAGACAGAGAGGGGTCAGAATCCTGAACTACCTGGACGACTGGCTGGTCTGTGCAGTCTCAAACGAGCAGTGCCGCCACCACGTAGCCCTGCTGCTTGAGCACGTTCTACTTGCTCTGCGTCATTTCCTGCCGAGGCTGAGGCTCACGTCATTGTCCGCACCGACAGTACAGTGTCTACATCAACAGGCAGGGGGTCTGGGCTCCCCTGCCCTGTGCAAGCTGGCAACCTCTCTGTGGCAGTGGGCCCACCCGCTCTTCCTCTCACTCAGGGCCGTACATGTGCCAGGAACACTCAACGTCGCGGCAGACATTATGTCGAAAGGAGGGCCCCGGCCGGGGGAGTGGAAACTCCACCCCCAGGTGGTCTCCGAGATATGGCGCTGCTTCGGCAGGGCAGAGGTCGACCTGTTCGCGTCCAGGGAGTCGACACATTGCCCACATTGATGATCCCCCCCTTGGGTCGGGATGCGCTGGCTCATCCATTGCCCCGGGTTCTACGCCTTTCCTCCCTTCACTCTTCTGCAGTCTCTTCTCCGAAGAGTTCTAGTGGAGCATGCACAGCTTATACTAATGGCACCTTGGTGGCCCCACATGCCGTGGTTCTCGGCGATCCCACCTCTGCTGGATGGTCTGCCATGGGAGCTCCCGCACCGGAGGGACCTGCTCTCCCAGGTGAACGGAGCCCTGTTTCACCCCTTCCCAGCGGGGCTCCGGCTGATGGCTTAGCCCATGAGAGGGAAAGGCTCCTGGCCTTAGGGTTGGCAGGGCCTGTGGTGGCGACGATGCAGCATGCCCAGGCACCATCCACGAGGACTGCTTATTCATACCGTTGGCAGGTGTTTACGACCTGGTGTGAGTCTCAGCAGCTGGACCCCTACTTGGCTCCGGCTCAGGAGATCCTGCGGTTCTTGCAGTCCCAGCTAGAGGCACAGAAAGCTGCTGTAACACTTGCGTAAGTTGGTGGCAGCAATCAAGGCAGAGCGTATCGGTGAGTTTGCACTGAGTACGGAGGACAGTTTATATATATATATATATAGCTGGAACAGTCATTACCCTCCCGTAAGTTCACCGTCTAAATTAATGCGCTAGCTGGCATAACCATAGCAACGGGAATGCAGTCAAAGCTGCTGTTTACAATTTATTTCTAACACTGAGTGCAGTCCGTCAGTCCTTCAGTGCATTATCCTCTGAACACCACAGGATGGCGACTGTAACACACAAGCTGCAGAAAGTACACTTCCCCTCTAAACTTACTGATACTTTGTATCACATAAGCGAATAATCTCACATCCCGTTCGCTGTTCAGCTCTTTACTTCAGGCCACAGTTACGTTACACACGGCCGATCATTTGTTCGTAAAAATCTTGATATTGATTTGGGGACAATGACATGACTGGTAAGCTAGCTAGTCTTGTTGTTAAACATACTGTCATTATATTTACTGTTTGTCAACCGTACGCAATGTTATTGACTTTGAATCTTGCTAGCATAGCGTTAGCTTCCTGGTTCGTCGCTGAGCAGACTAGAATATCTCCCATTGCCAAGTCGTATCTATGGTCCGTCCTATTTACTGGAGGAGTGAACAGCGTTTCCCTTGCATAGAGATTGTTCCAGGTATTAGGTCAAACCCTCAGGCGTTACCAGGGAACCTAAGTTATGGTTTGTGAAAAACTTTATATTTTGATTGTAAAACACATGAAAATATAAATTAATGGTCTTAATTTCTTTTCTTTGGCAAGTGACCATGGTATAAGCGGGATAATGCCCTTCGAGGTGTCCATAATCAGGAATTAATGGACTTTGGGGAGGAGCTCTGAAAACCTTTCTTTTTTCCTGTTCAAAAGAGACAAGTTTAAGTTAAGAGAAACACTTAACTACAGACATGGCCTTGAAAATCAAATATGTCCTTAATGAGGAAAATATTAATGACATCACCAGCAGCAGAAACCATATGTGTATCTGCTGCCTCTAGATAGCAATCCACCATCAGTGTGCCTGACCACGGTAGCTGTTTACTCATACTTGCGGCTCACTTCCTGTGTATTCTTATGAAGGAGTATACACTTTAACTATGTGTCGATTTCCCAGTCAGGATGGGCTGGAAGTACCTTGGGCTTCTTTATGTCTTGCATCATATAAAACACAGTCTGCTTGGATATACCAAATGTTCTGGCGGAACACCCTTCAATTCTTGGGTATAACGGTGCCATTTGTTGTAGTAGCCAGAGTGTTAATTATACTTTCAGCACTCGCAAATGTCAACTAACTGTCAAAACAGCTATGCAGAGGAAACAGTGAGGGGAACTGAGAATATAGCTCCTGCAGCTGTTTATGTATTCTTGGAGTTCAAGCCATGTGTTATCAGAGATAACTGCATTCAAGTTGAAAGTGAGAGCAAAGCCTTCGTTAATGGATACGTGTTGATTAAATGTATCAATGTTGGGAGTCAAAAACTCTGCAACAGATGCTACTTAAACATGGAAGTCAGTGCGCTTCTCTGACTTCATACAAGATAAGACAGAGTTGACCTGCTCATTTTTTTTCCCAAATGTCCAGAGCAGGGTGGTATGGCCATGCAATGTATTTAATTTATATCATGATACACAATATGTGGATATTTTGAAATCTCCTCAGAAGCACTTCATAAATGGGAGGACTGTATGACAAAATCAGATATCAAGATATTTTGAACAGATACGTTGACATTGATATTACAAAAATATTGTAGAGATGACTGCTGGTAATTTGACACAGTGAGATTTTCCGATGAATAATCATCAGAGTTTGGATATACTGGGATAGACAAGTATTAAAACAAGTAGAACAGACTGGTAAGTTTCGAAAATCACATCACTTTACTGTAATGGAGCCTTTAAAACCTGGATTTTTTCTTTTTTTCTAATTCAGGACCTCTACTTGGAATGGAGTATTTTATACAGTGTTGTTGCTTCTCTTTCTTCTGTGGCAATAAAATAAATACTACATTGTGATTTGAAAAAGAGAGAGAGAGATGATGCTCAAGACAATTCCATCATTTAGAAAAATGGTGTGTGTGGGACATGTGTTTTCCAGCCTGCACGGGGCCAGTGACAATCTGTCTCGCACTTTCCTTCGCCCTGTTGTTGTGATGCTTCTTCACTAGAATTTATCTGAAACTACAAATCTGCCCAGAACATGCTGGAGTTCAGTCTTGGTGGGGTATGAGGCCAAAGAGAGCCAGCTGGATCATATGTTACTGAGAAGGTATTTTCTGTCGTCCTCCGGCTGCTCTGCCTCAATTCTGGACAGATACCATGCCAAAGTGATTTATAGAGCATCTTGTTGGACAGTTACCGATATCTTTGCTGCTAAAATAACTGCTAACTATCCAATAACTAACTGCTGCTGAATGTAGCTGTTGTTAGATAGTAGTTCGGTTCACTGTGCAGCTAAGTTTGCATGTCTATTGGTGGTCGGCTAAGCCCACTGTACTGTATTTCCTGCTGTCAGGGGTCTTCTCAGATTCTGTGTTGTACGCCACCAGCTGCTTAACATGAAGACTGGAAGCGAGCGGGCCACTGCTCCAAAGCAGTTCGAAGGTTCAAAATCTAGTGAAAAGTGACATTTCTGTTCAACATATTTAACCTTTAAAACATTATGTAAAGTAACAATATGGCTCATCATGGCTATATGGCTGTCCTAGTAATAACCCTAATCACAGAGTGACCATTAGAGGACAGGAAAGCTGAAGAACAAATTATCCCTCTCTGCTTGCAAATTCCCTTAGCTGCCTCCTTGCTGCACCCAAAATTTTTCGGCAACTCACTAAGGTCACGGAGAGTGGGTAAATGTTTCACCCACCTCCCAGTCACTGCATCATAAGCAGGTGGCAGTACTCCGCTGACATGTGAGACACACAGTTAACTGAGTGCACGTCACTGGATAGGGAGAGGTGAACACAGTGTGTGTCGTCATCCCCCGTGGGAGTGGACAGAGCAGCTGACCTCCAGGTGGAGGATCGCCACTGCTGACACCCGCTAGCACAAAAGATGAGAGTGAGAGACGCAGAAAGGGAAATAGAAGAGCTTGTCATCGTAGTCAAGAAGAAAGACTTCCTGACACGCTTCGTGCAGAACATCCCCAGGCTTTCAGTGACTCGAGTCATCTCCCCAAGGCCACCCACACTTCTAACAGAGAAAAAAAAAGGATGACGATGATGGCCACCTGCAAAGAAAGAAGCACAGCAGAGCATAATTTAAATAGATTTGGGGTGCCGCAGCATGTCGAGAGCCGTGTAAAAATGCTAACGCAAACAACAGCTGCGAAACAAAATGGTGCGCAGCTTCTGCTCTCCCCTGCTACATAATGCATGGCTAACAAGACAAATGTCCCTGTGTTTTTGCCACAAATTATGCATGGATTCTGCACTTTTTCTGAACGACTAAATGAGCGTTTTATCAGTGGGGGGATCACCTGGTGGAGATGCTACTGAAACCTGTGATGGAGCTGTGAGGGCAGGCAGAGAGGGGCTGGATAAACTTTCTCTCCTGCAGAACAACATCAATTCCGGGTCATCAGCTTCACATTACTTCCTTGACCTTGAATGTGGAGTCAATACAGTATGGTTAACAGACAAAAATCATACTATTATTTTTAATTGCTGGGACTTCTATGCAAAAATGCTTAGAGTGACCCAGGCCTACTGTACATTCCTTTTAACGACTAGAGCAGCTTCAAGTGCTCAGATATGACTCATACCAGCCAGTTTCTAATGAAGAATATCTGCAGCTTCTGAAAACATGTTGTAGCTTTTATGAAAAGATTAGGTATGAGAGTGAAGGAACCCAACACAAGTGATGCATAACCAATGCACAAACAAATAAAAGCCTGGAGAAGCCAAGAAAGACAATTTGCCCGTGGGCACATGTGGCCCAGAACCAACCCCTGAGTGGCCCAGCCTGTGGTCCAGCTCGCCTGAATTGAATTGAAGAGATGCAGAGGGCAACTCATTTCGCAAGACGTTTCAAGTGTTTCAGACCGTGAATGCAACACTCTGCGTAGCCTAGCAACAGTCTACCCACAATGCAGCGGGTTGTTTTGAAGCGTGGCTAGTGGTGCTGTCAGAAGTAGTGCGAAGATACCCGGTCTAAAACATGTCCTTTTCAACTCTGAAACGTAAAATTGACAATCAAAACTGCCAATCTAACCCTATCTGGACTGACAAATACTTGTCCATTTTACCATCAAGTTCAAACGCCAAACCCATGTGTTTAATTTGCCATGAGGGCATTGGGGTACTCAAAGATTACAATGTCCTGAGGCACCACATCGAAAAAACACCCAACTTACCAGACAAACTTCCCAAAGGGATCTCAGGATAGAGCGGTGAAAGTGCAGAGTTTGCTGCATCTTACATTGCCAGCTTCTTACTGGGCACCTAACATGTCTGGCCCAGCTACATTTCTTGATTTTAAAATTTGTCCCAACTGAATTTGTAATTGAATAGCCCTGTTTTATATGTATGTATTTATTTAATTTTTTTATGGTCCCATTTCCACTAAAAATATATACAGCATAAAAATATTTAAAACAAGCACATTAAAGACTGTACTAAGACATTATGTGAGTTTTTCAGATTGTAAATCCCTCATTTGGTGGCTTTTGGGGGCCAAAATGAACATAGACAAGTACTGTACAACATGAGTTCATGGCAAAGAAAACTAAAATGAAGTGACTCCTAAAAAGTGTGTGTATATACCCAACAGGCATAACATTATGACCACCTGCTTGATATTGTGATGGTTCCCCTTGTGCAGCCAGAACAGCTCTGACCTGTCAAGACATGGACTTAAGACCTCTGAGGTTGTCCTGTGGTGTCTGGCACCAGATCATTTTATAGTGGATCCTCTGGGTCCTGTATGTTGGGGGGTGCTGCCTCCATGGATCAGACCTGCTCAGCACATCTTACATATGCTCCATCAGATTGGGATCTGGGGAATTTGGAGGCCCGGTCAACACCTTGGGCCCTTTATTGTGTTCCTCGAGCTGTTCCTGAGCAGTGTTTGCGGTGTGTCAGGGCACATTGTCCTGCTGGGGGGCCGCTGCCATTGGGTAGTGTTGTTGTGATGAGGGGGGTACTTGGTGTTGGGATGGGTGGTTCGTGTTAAGTGGCATTTGCATGAATGCAAGCACCCAAGGTTTCCCCGCAGACCATCTCATTGTGATGAGATGATCAATGTTATTCAAGTCCCCTGTCAGTGGTTTTAACATTGGGACTGATCAGTGTATATTATTTATCTTTTTACTACATGTCGTCATCCACTAACCTCCATCACAAGCAGACCAAATGAACTAACATCTAATAAAAAGTTATGAATTATTTTTAGTTAATGTGTCAGCTGAAGTATCCTAAATGTTCCTTCTAGTTTATTACAGCCTGTATTAATACAGGCTGTAATAAACTAGAAGGAACATTTAGGATACTTCAGCTGGCATGTATTGAGACGTAATTAGAGTAAATTGGGCTGATGAACTTGATCTCTTTAAAATCTTAGCTGTGGCTCTGATTTTGGTTAGCATTTCATTTGAATTTGTGAGTTGGATTCACCAGGTTAACAGCTGAGATCTGGGAAAGACAAATATGAGTGCTCAATTTCATTCAGTGTCATTCAGAGCATCCTTTCAGAGTTGTTTATGAATGTAAAATGAAGGCTCCTTATTAATTGTCACTATATTTCTGCAAGATGTGATGGAATAACAAAGGACTCAGCGAGGGCAGTTTGTGATGGCTAAAAGTAATTATTTTGCTTGAAGAATTAGCCCCTCGCTTGATAACCAGCCTTAGAGGCTGATAGACGATGACAAGAATGGTCTTGAGTGAGCATGCCGTCCTCTGAGCAAATTTAAATGATAAACACATATCACCCTTTCCTCAGAATACATCCTTTAGTCTGTGTCTTTCTCAGACCTTAAAGACATTGTGTATGTGTCCTGACACATGTGTTTATGAGCTTTGAAATTTGCCTTCACATTAGTACCACACCAATTACCTGCTGTCGGTTTCTTTGAGAGGAATGGTTACTATGTATGTTGAAAAAGATGTTCAGTGATGTATGACCACTCACTGTTTCTTGCTCTGTCTCTGCTCTTCCCTGTCTTTCTGTCTTGCTTCCAGTGGCCATTATGTTGAAGGATGATTACTTTGTTCGGGGAGCAGGGCTACCAGGGAGGTTTAAAGCTGAAAAAGTGGAGTTTCATTGGGGTCCGAGCAATGGATCTGAAGGCTCTGAACACAGCATCAACGGCCGGCGTTACCCTGTGGAGGTAAGCACAATTTACTAAGCCTGGGTATACCAAGGAATGAACCACATCTGAGAGTAAGTAGTTTATTAATGAAGGTGAAGTGCTCTGCCACTAAAACCAGAAAGAACACAGGATTTTATTTCAATAAGGTGTTTATCATATGGATATACAGTAGTAATGGCCAAGCTATACGCCAGAAATATTGTGACTGGTGGGCTTTGCACATAATTGAGTGGCTCGAAGATACATTTGTGATTTATTTAGTCTAAAATAAGCCTGGTAGAGTCAAGTCTTCAGTTCTGTCATATTAAATCACATAGGACAGGTGTTACACACCTCTAAAGGCTGGCTTTAAGAATGCTCTTCATTTTCACTAAGAGTTCTCTTTCTCTATGTATTATATTGGATGATACAAGTAAGCTAAAGACTGTCGGTTTTCCTCGACATGTTTGTCTTGGTGAGACCTTTTGTTACCTGCTGGTGGAGGGCACACTCTGACCTGATTTCATCACACACTTTAATTCGTTTATACATTTTATTAATTAATTAATCTTTCAAATAGGTAGCAATGGCCCACCCCGGCCCACTTAGTCTCTCGGGTTATGTTAAACAGCTCCATATGAGTACGTTTTACTCTAGCAGCAACAGTCCAATCATTTAATACAGCTGATGACACATTAGTAGGACCAGATTGCATACTCTTAACATACATGCATGCCAGTGTGAATAGACCTCAAGAATGTGCTGATGAAACAACTTCTACTCGAACCACTGCTTTTTTTGAACCATCACCTTCTAAGCCTTGAGCAATCACAATCAAGAATGCATTTTTCAGGACAAGCAGGGCTATCAGAACAGGCATGCTTCAGAGATGCCACATCAGTGTCTAGATAATGACATGGTTAAAAAATACAGAAATAAATACAGAAAAAAACAAAGCATACATGTAATTTCAGTGAAATCTGTTCAAATCACCCAGAGAACAATAATGAGCAAGGTTTTTAACTTTTAAAAATGATTGTTCTCCCAAGTCTTAGCAATCAAGGGAAACACAACAATACCAGTATTGAAGCACACAGTGATTGTTTCACTCTTACAAACTTAGAAACACCACCACTGGCTTCACTCTTACAGGACTGAAACATCACCTCAAACATCAGGCTGTGCTTAGCACACTGGGATAGACCTATATTCTCTTTTATGACATTCTACTTTTTCAGGAATCCAGCAAGCAGTTTGTCAGTTACAGTCACCCTCGGATTACCTGCTTGCATATGCAAACACGTATGAATAGTCGGATTAGCCACCCATTGGTGGACAAGACCAAAACAAACCTCTGATTGATTGACTCTCCCAAAACTCGATGGGATTATTGTATACATCCTGATAGCATCTGGCTAGCTGTATTTAATGATAGCAAATTGGATGAAATATTCACAGAAGACATGTAATATCAGCTCTATCATAATGGATTTACTGTACAAAGATTCCCAAAAGACACGCAAGTTCTAGGCTGTCATCAAAAGACTCTCGATAATGACTCTAGCATTATGGATTCATTGAAACAAGTGGGCTTTCAGTCCAATGGAGCCTTTTCAGACTTTGGGGGTTTCACAATAATCAGCTGCTGGAACAATGGCATGCCACTAGATTAACCACAATTATAATGAGGTTATAGCCAGCATTACTAAATCAGATCAGATCAGGTTTTCAGTGTTATAGTAACTTTGTAAAATCCTTGTCTTGAAAAGATATTTTAGATATCACTCGGACTGCTCAAAATAGACTGAAGTTTGAGTGAACTTTGTCTCTTAACCTAAAATCAGCTTTTCTTTGAGAAATAAATTTGCTAGCTCAGGATTGTTGATCCACCACTTTGGTGGTCTCCTCAGTCTTATCGGCATAGACTCAACTATCTAAAAATAACAGTCACAATAAACATATTACTATATGCTACTCTATGCTAGTCCCACACACATACATTTCTATAGTTTTAGAAAACATTTCTTGTAAAATGATTACTTTAAATGAGTGGGAATCTTCATTTTAGTTTTTGTTGATAGGTTGTAAACTGCTGTATGTTATCACGATTGTAAAGAACACTTAAAATAATTTTAGCGTGAATGTTCTGTTTATTGGATCAAGAATAAACATTATACAGGTGGAAGTGCCCATTAGCAAGTGAATCAGCAATTGGCTACGAAGGCAAGGCCTCATCTCACCAAATTTTTGGCATAAAGAGACACTCTTTTAGCACCCAGCTTTAACATTGTCCAACTAACTCATTGCGACATGCCAAGTGTGTAAATACAAATGTGTGTGGGTGTTTTCTGAGAGTGCGTGTGCATTTGCATGTTGTTTATGTGCAGCTGTCAGTCTCTTGAATGCTGAAATGTCAGCCATCTCTGCTTGGACTTCTCTTAGAGCGCTGCCTCTTTGCTGCAGCCGGCCAAACAGATGAATATGTATTGTTTGACATTTGGAAGATCAGCACACTGACAATTCAGCTTGATATTGTAATCTTCTCCTTCCGCTCCAAACTTTTTTCCCCAAACCTTTCCACAAAGTTGCATAAAGGTGCCTTTGTGTCAGTGGTTGAGATAGCTCCATATGTAAATGATGCATTTGTCCGTACTGCCCAGTTTAGAATTATTGCTTACCTGTCTGCGGGAGAAGATTTCAAAGATTCTGCTGAAAACACAAAACCATGTGAATGCATGATGAAGCTTTCCAGGGCTGCTGTTATAAAATTGCAATAATATGGCATCACAATTTATTTATCAGTGAGTAATCAGCGAGGAAAATTTTCCATGTAGCATTTCCATGAAGTTTCAGTGAAAATCAAGCCTTTTAAATACACACCTCTGATTTGTGTGAGATTCAAAGTTGTCAAAATGGCTCAGCTGATCAGGCCTTTACGGCCGGAACTGAATTTCTGCAGTGATGCTGCTGAGAGACGAGGTTTTGTGCAGATTTATGGCCACATGTTATCATATCATTCAAAAGTGCAATGTTGGGCAACGTACTTCCAGAATGTAATGGATTACACATTACCATCATTTGAAAGTAAAAAGTTACTTAAAAATATTACCGTCAGTGTAGAGTAATGCCTTACTGATAACCTACTTTTAACGTACCTTCACCAAAATAACTGACTAAGTATGACTTGGCATTATAAAATGGAAGAGGTTTTTAACACTGTTAATTAAAGGCTACTAAAGCCGAGTATTAATCTGATCTCCAGTTACTATAAAACCTCTAGTATCATCTGCAAAACATACAGTTCAACTACTGATAAATGAGTCCTTATCTGCTTCTCAGGACGCAACCAATAATACTCAGAGATTCCATACCCATTGGCCAATGAATGTAAACCCAGGTGACACCTCTTTGCGTCATTTTGTTTTCAAATGCCGGCATACTCCCTGAGTAGTGTGTGTGTCTTTGTGTGTGAGTGATGCACATCTGTGTTTGCTTAAAAGTGCCCATCGCTGGCTGTAGACTCTTAGTCTTGCTTTGAATACATTGCAGAATATGAGGACATATCTATCATCAATAATTATTAGCTACAGTAACAATGATATGATGAAAAAAGATGAAGAAGAGGAGAATGAGAGAGATGAGGAGCATGAAGAAGATGAGCCTAAATTCCTGTCAGCAGCTGCTACAGGCTGGAAGTTCAGCCAATAACAAAAGTGTGAGGCAAAATGAACAAGCTAACAAATTTGCTATAAAAAAATCATTGGAAATGTTTCTGGCTATATAATTTGCAGTTATTTTCAGTTATGAGTTCCAAAGATTGGCATTAAGCTCATGAAAAATGTACAAGGTTCATCCTTTTTAAATTCTTTCCTTATTTTTGTCCTTTTTCCTTCAAATTTTCTAGTATCCATTTGTTTTCTTTTCTTTACCTTTGCCTTTCCATTCACTTTCTGTTCCTTTTTCCCACTACCCTGTACGTCTCAGCAGCTCACACTGTTGCATTGGGCAGCGACGTAGAGGAGTGTTCTTGTGCTTTCTCAGAGTGCTCCACGTGAACGATGTATGATTTACAAGCCTTGCCATTTAGTAATTGTAGCCTAATAGGGCCCTTGAATAGCATGATGAAGTAGGGACCCGCTGCTCCCCTACCTGCTGTTTTAAACAGTAATGCTCTGGTTAATATGCCAGGCACAGCACTGCCAGGCAGCACAGCGCACGTCTTCAGCTGGAGTTTGTCACTCATCCTGTGTGTGTATGCACAACCCTGTGCCTTGTACATTCTCATTCCACTGTTGTGTGCTTTGCATCCAAAGTGAAACATGTATGAATCCACCCAAAGGTATTCTCAAGCAGGAGGTTGTGTGGTCGATTGAAAATTGTCAAGCCTTGCCCCAGGAAAACAAACTGATACAGGATCAGGTCATTCTTAGTTTGGCAACTAGAAAATATATTTTAGACTTCATTCAGTCTGGTTTTATGCCACATTCAGACCAAACGCAAAGAAAATAGTTGCGTTGCATTACTCACACAAGTGTGATAGCAGGTTTATACATTTTTAATTGCATCTACTCGCTAAAGTAACACAAATAAAAATAATCACAAACCATATTGGCATGAACCAAAAATTAAGAGATTTTCCTTGGACCTGACTGCAATAAATGGATCAGAAGGATGCCAAAATAACAACATCATAATGGTGCCTTGTAAAAAGTTCATGCTTCCTCAGGTCTGTTGGCCAGACGACAAGCAAACAACTTTTAAAATGCCTGTTCCCAAAATAGAGTTTGGATCGATCTGAGCTATTCTGTGCTGTGCTGAGATGTATTTCCAAAACTTACTGGGTAGCCTGAGCTTCTCGCTCACTCACCTCCATGGCAGCTGCTAATTTATTCTGTCTCAGTACAAGTAGATGTGTTATTGTTGTCTTCGTGTCTGCAAACTGCCACAATTAGTGATTACTATCCTCGACTGCTCCATTGTTGCTCGTGAATGTCCGGACATCAGCGACGTCAGAAGGTCATGATATCAGTTTGAATGTCAACACCTATAGACTTTTACAAAACAGCACATGAACGTTTTGCTTGTCACATTTTGTGTGTCTCATTTGGTCTGAACACAGTATTAGGAGCATATATTTAGCATACAGACGAGGGTTGCACCAATACCATTTTTTTTTTTTTTTTTGAGTGCGAGTATTTTCATTTGTGTACTTGCCGATACCGAGTACCCACACGCGGACTAATGCACAGGCTTCCCTAGGCTGCAGCCTAGGGGCCCCACGTGTGGAGGGGTCCTTGAATTGTCAGATTATCTTTTATAAATTTAAATACACTTTAATGGAAAAATTCATTGACCTCTATTGGTCCGTGCGGTAATAAACAAAACAGCACTGACATGGGTCACCTCAACCAATCAAGCTCATCGATTCGATTTGACCTACCTACATCACCGGCCGTTAAGGCCCCCACACACCGCCCAAGGCCAACTTCCTTATCCAACTGCCTTATCCGACCACTTCGTCGCCTACTGTCTGACCCGTTCGGCAGAAAAGTTGCATTGAAACACACCGCCCCGGCTACACAGTAGCATATACATTCTGCGCCTGCGCGAAATGCAATAAGTCTCCTAAACATCAGGTGGCGCTAGTCTCGTGCCAGTAACTCAAAATATAAAAACAGGAACTGACAGAACGGAGTGCGGACCGTAGCTTATTAAAACAAAGCACACACAGTGTTAGCTCTGCATTACTTGCGTGATGTTGTATTACGGTGGTCTCTCTTCCACCAGGGCAATCAGCTGCTCCTCAAAGTCCTCGGTCCACACAGCCATGGCTTTCAAAAATATGTTGGTTTATCCCCAAAATAACGAACGGCGAAGTGTTGTTTGTAAGTCTGTGCCGTCTCTGTTTATGTGGTTTGTTTACCATCATCACTTCCGCCACCCCTCCCACACGCTGCGCTGATTCGCTGGCACACCGCCAATCAGAATGGTCACTGAACAGCTAGCTAACAACCAGTCAGAGTATCCGACGGCTTCTAGTCTCAGACGGCCGACTTTGCATGTTCAATCGGATCAGACGCCGTCCGCTTACTTCCGTGCGCCTCCGACACAGCTGAACACACCGAACAGAGCAGCTCCCAAACTCGTCCGACTCTCTCCAAACGCTTCAGACGTCCGACGTTTTAGCCAGTGTGTGCCGGCCTTTACCTGTCAACCAAAATTTTGCAGTGGCAAAATGTCTGACAAAAAACCCAGCGAGGCACAGAAGCGAAAAGTGCAGCGGGAGAAAGAAAAGGGGACAGAGAAATATTAGCAAAGATTCCCAAATTAACGGGATATTTCAAGACTGCTGGTTGTCGGGGTCAAGAAGATGCTCGTCATCTTCTCAAGCTAGTGAGGAGAGTGAGACAGCGGGCACATCCACTACAGAGCCAGCGGACACATCGGCTTTAACCTCCGGTGTCCCGGGAGACATGCAAGAGCAAAGATGCAGATGCGGCTGCATCTGAATGACAACACAAACATCAAAAAAGATACATTTATAAAACTTTGTTCACAAGAAAATTGGCAGATGGCAAAAATGTTGCAAGAGAATGGTTACTGTATTCCCCTGCAAAAGGATCTGTATTTTGTTTCGGATGTAAAGTATTTGGTGACAGTGATTGTCAGTCCGCTTTCACAGCGGGCTACAGTGACTGGAAGAATGCAGCCGTGCTCCTCGCTGAACACGAAGGATCGAAGAGCTACAAAAAGGCCATAGTAGCCTATGTTACACGCTGTGCTGATGCTGGATGCTGGATGCTGGATGCATTGATACAGAACTGAAGAAACAATTTGACAGTGAGTGTGAATACTGGACGGAGGTCTCAAAGGGTGGTTGCGGTGGTTACGTTTTTGGCGGAGCAAGGACTACCATTCAGAGGACACAGTGAAACTTTCGGACAACCTGATAACGGGAATTTTATGGGAGTGCTGGAAGTCATAGCTGAGTTCGACCCATTCCCGAAAGCTCATATTGAAAAATATGGCAATGCTGGTAAGGGAACACCTTCCAATTTGTCTTCAACAACATGTCTGGAGTTTATTGATGGGGGAGCAGGTGCTTGCAGAGATAATCAGGCAAATACAAGTGGCAGAGTACTTTTCAATAAGTGTCGATTCCACGCCAGATGTGACCCACAAAGATCAGTTGACATTCATCATGAGATATGTGTCACCTGATGGCAGGATCGAGGAGCGCTTTTTGAAGTTTCTATCCATTCAGAGTCACTCAGCAGAGTCACTCTGCCAGGCTGTTCTTCGTGTTTTGCAGGAAATGGGCATTGATATAAATGACTGCAGAGGCCAATGCTACGACAATGCTACCAACATGTCCGGCACTTACAGTGGCCTGCAGTCACGTATCAAACAGATTAACCCTTTGGCTGAGTGGGTACCGTGCGCTGCGCACACACTTAATTTAGTCAGGGTTAACAGTGATAACTGCAGCATTGAGACGGAGGAATTTTTTAACTTTGTACAAACACTTTTTAATCTTTCCTCCAAATCCAATTCCCTCTGGCAAACTATTACAGCGTTGGGCCTGTGAATATTCTCATTCATCCAGGTCATAGTTATCTCAAGGAAATTGAATCGAATGCAACTGGATTTGGTTTTTGTCTTTGAAGACGTTTCACCTCTCATCCAAGAGGCTTCATCATTTCCTGCTCGCTTGACTAGGCTGGGACTAGTCCAACTAGCTGGTGTGGAGGTCCAGCTATTTAACCTCTCAGGAGGCGGTCACAAGGCCACTGATGTCTATGGGTCGTATGATGTCTGATGTTCTCAGAAAACTGGAATTTACCAGCCTCAAAGACTTCTCAGCTAGGAAAGCAAGGAAGAGAGCCCTGTGAAGGTAAATTAATCACAAACCCTTCAGTTTATCTGAAGATAATCCTGGTTTTACTGGGCAACCACCAAAGCTTTTGGTGCATGAATAGTTTTACCAAGCTGTTACGCCCCTGGTTTAGGGGAATCAGAGACATGACATGATTTGCTTCTCCCCATTCTCCCACACCCAAGAAGGCCAGTGTCCACCAGAATCTTTATATTTAAAGTAGCCTTTTATTTGTCTTCAGCGGGAGAACACAGCCAAAACAACAAACAAAAGAATCTATATCCCTACCTTCCCTATGCAAATTGAAATGAACAAAAAGACAAACTCTTACCTAACTTTTAAGGGAAAAACAGGAGAAAAAGGTGTAAAATAAATGGCTTCTTCCTCCTACAGGGCTACCACACACGGTTCACTAGGATTTACACAAGATTTACAAAACACTCAGTTTGGGAGATTCACTAATTTGTGGCACACAGAAGCAGCAGTTAAGTCAGTCACTGGACCCAGTTGGTTGTGGGTGAATTGGTGGAGAGAGAGGAAGACTGCAGTCAGCCGGTGCTTCAAAAAGGCTCCTCTCTTCACTCTGACCAATCCTGCAGCAGCAATCAGGCAGCTCCAGCCAATCAGCAGGTCCAACCTGCTGTCAATCACACACACACACACTCAGAGGCAACTGCTCACACACTCGGAGGAGGAGGGACAGAGTAGTACCACAACTTCACAAATAATAATGACCCAGGGTCATAACACAAGCAAAGTTTGAAGAAGCTTTTTTCAATTCTACTGCAAAACCATTTCATTTGAGATATTTGTTTTACATTTATCTAATTTTTCATTCAAATATTCAACTGATATTGTGATGCTAAGACTTTGCTAAGCACCAAAACAATTCTTCCACACGAGTAAAGGCTTATTTCTGCAAGAAATACGAAGAAAATTGGAATTATTTTTTAAATCTTTTTGTTCAGATTATCTTTGCTCCAGGACAAATGGAGTCTCAAGCCTAAAGGCTATTACAATAAATGTGTGCTAACTGGAGAGTGTGTGGATCATGTTTGCCAAATATTCTCCTGCACTGTTACACATTCTTTTTTTTGTGGTAGAGCATGATGCATAAGGGGGGCCCACATAAAAAATAGCCTAGGGGTCCATGACTACCTTAATCCTCCTCGCGAGTACCGATACCGATATTTCTACCTCAAAAATAACTATTAGGTTACAGATGCACTGAATTGGAAGATAGGATTTATTTTCTTCTCTGCTTGTTACAACAAATGATAATACATTAAATACAAATAAATATAATCATAATTTCCTGTTTCAACAAAAAGCCTCTTGACAAAATATCAATCAAATTTGACAAATTAAGCAATGAAACTTATTACACAGTTAACATAGTCAACCTAATATCTCAATTAAACTATTGCACAGTCTCCACATTTAAATCAGTGTGATATATACTGAAGTAGTCTAGTAGTTGTATCAATGTCTGCATGCAATCAAGAACTGACTGTCAAATCAAATAAAGAAAGAACATTTCAAAAACATTTTGACAATATTTATATTCACTTAACATTTAATTATACAGATATATGATACTGTAGATATGAATTATTTTCTTCTCTCTTTAAGGAAAAGAAGGGCTGCATTTAAATATGAAATGTGAAAATAAATTAAAATAGCTTTTTAAAAATTGTGCATCTTAAAATAAATAACTTAATTTTGAAAAATAACATTTCTGTTTCTGTTTCCACTGAAGTAAGGTTTCAGCTACTGCACTCGTGGACTCCTGGACAACCCCTCCATCAGTAAATGGCTTTTTCTATCCAAAATCCAAGCGACTCTGGGGTAACATTTTTTCGCTCTTAGAGATGCCACATGGAGTTATTTTTTTCTGTCTCCAACTCATCTTTCCGTCTGTTACTCACTTCTCACCTCTTTCATCTGTCTGTATTTAGAGTCGCAATGTTTATCGCCTGGAATGCAAAGATTTGATTGGCTGAGTAGCATCACGTGGGATTAGGGGTGTCACGATTCTCCAAATCCTCAATTCGATTACATTTTCGATTCTAAGCTCACGGTTCGATTCGATTCTCTATTTTTACATGTATTTTTTTAAAGCACAGGTTGCTATGCCATTTTAGACTAGACTTTTATGCAATATAATATCTGACCACTGTTCACAATGAACCACACTACTTGTCAAATTTAAAACATTTATTAATAACATAATGGAAAAATAACTTATATCTTAAGTCAATTGGAAACTTAAACAAATTAACCTGCCATCTAGTTTCTCTTTTGTAACTGCAGTCTTCTTCACAGAAGATGACATTCAAGTTCACAACAAAACAAACAAAAAAATAAAACAGCCATGTCCAAAGTCTTCTCTGAACAATTTAGTGTCTTAACAAACTATTTCCGTACAGTTGAAAATATACCACACAGATAATTGTTGCAAGAGTGGCGTAGCCCCTTTCAGGAATAGGGCGGTGCGTGAGGTGTGTGTGCGTAAGGTGCGTAAGGTGTAAGTGGGCGAGCGAGAGCGAGGGAGCGTGTGTACGTGCGGGCAGTGAACGAATGAGAGAGAAAGGAGTCACAGTAGTAGCGACAGCAATAAAGTGTACAATATATATATAGTCTGTATAGCACGACATCTGGGTCTCGACTCGGACCATGGTCTGCCTGTCTGAAATGACAACAAGAAATGGCAAGCCTCCCTCTGATCGCAGTCTTCAATTTCATGCAATGTAAGGTCGAATGAAATAAAGTGGTTTCGGTGTGTGGTATCTGTGAATTTTTGCGAGTACGAGTACGAGTATATGAACGCAGTATTGGCCCAATACCAGTATCGGTATCGGTGCATCCCTAATACAGACTGTACTGTAAATCGTTTCTTAAGTGCAGACAAAATTGCACATGTGACCTACATTACTAGCATGAGCAGGGAATCACTTGACTGATTCCCTGACTGATTGTTGCAATGATGACGCTGTTTTTACCACAACAGAAGAGGAGATACTCACACTGTAGAAACAACAAGAAAGTAATGTAACAACACTGAAGCGAGGCTGGGTAGATCAGCTGGGTATTACGGTCTTCTTCAAATAGCAGAGACAGGAAAGAAGTTGATTCCCCTGGCCAATAAATTGTCCACATATCATCCCCAGTAAAACTTTTTTTGTAAAGATAAAACACATTAGATCAAACTTTCTAGTAAGCTGACTATAGAGGTGCTTGATTTTCTTACCTTCAGAAAGGGCCAGGCTAGCTGTTTTTCTCCTTTTTTCAAGTCTTTGTGCCAAGCTAAACTAACTGATTACAAGCAGTAGCTACATATCAAAGGATCAAATCAACCAAAAATTCAGTCATTATTACTCACCCCTAATGCAGTGAAGTCCACGAAACTTTTTTGGAGCTCCACAGCATCGCAGCATGTCCCCTAAACAACTGAAGTAAATGGGGGATATTTTTATTTGAGAAAAGAAAAACCCAAACAAACCCAAAATGGCTCTATGCACCTCGTTTGAGATAATCCAAGTCACCAGGGGCCGATATTTCAAAATAATCTCCCAGGATTACATTGGTTGGGTTGGATTAAATTTTAATCTGATTTGAACATTGGGCACAGCAAAGCAGATCCTGATGATTCAGACTCAGATTTTGTAATCTAACCTTATCTTTAATCAGGATAAAATGCTTTTTGGGGGTATTTCAAACTTTAAGGCAGTGATCTGGATCAATTTGATGCCAAAATTCAGGATCATTTGAAACCCCAACTCAGAGGTGGATTTGAGGCAGACAAATATTCTAGGCATCACTCCTCATAGATATTGTTACCCAACACGTTTATGACAGTTAAACTCTAGATTCAATATGCCCTTCAAATGTGATAGTGTTTTAGTTCTAAGAGAAAACCAAGTAGCCTAATTAAAGAAAGCACTGCAAAATATGATTAAGCCTGAAAACACCAAGAAAAACTGCTGCAAAATGTGACGAATACAGACAAAACACTTCTCTAAGTCAGGTTTCACTTAAACATTGTAACTTGTTGGTACCACAACATCCCAAATGTTTGTGGTCACACTGTAGCCTAGAAGACAGCAGGAATGAGGGGTCTAAACAAGATTTTAAATGTGTTTAATTAGACACCGACAAAGGTCGACAACAAAACATGGGGATCAAATATTTAAATCAAGTGGCTCTTTTATACTTTCCAAATGTAATTGGACCGAATTGCTCAAATTCTGACAGTAAAACAAGTCATTTTGCAGGGGTTGTGATGCTCCAAAAAAATGTTAACCTATTGGGAAAAGTACTTTTGGGCTCCGGTGCATCAGGTGACGTTGTTATTATACAGTTTGTCCACCATGAAAGTTGGCTTTAAAGTCTGGGACTCTTCCTGGGGGTGGGGCTGGCACATAATAGCATTAGGTAGCTACAGATTCAGCCACCACGATTTTCCTCTCCCAACCAAAGGCCTTTCAGCTGCCAGCTGCCAGACACTGGCAGTCCTGGGGGTGTGCCTAGATTCCACTGTAAACATGCCCATTCACAAGTCACACTTTTATTCCACAACATTTATTTTAAAGCTTTAGTTAATTTTGTTAGCAATAGGCCTACTGATTACTTTACTTAGTTTATTTTAATTTTATATCAATAATCTAAAGATGTTGCTAGGTTATATTATTATATGTTAAGCCACCCAGCAGCCCAATGAATTCATCCTTTACCTGCTACAGCCCTAAAGTTATAAACACATTAAAGCATCAATAGTTATAATTTGAGAATACACTATACGTATAGTAATCTGAAATGGACCATATGTTTATTCAGTTCCTTCAGTCATGAAAACAAATACTGTGTGTTTATTACGTTTGTTTAAGGACATAAAATCAGTCAATGAAGATGTTCTTCTGATTAAAATTGTCTTCCCCGAAACTACATAGTGCATCTTTAATGAGCAGGCTTACTTTTACTTTTGTGGAACTTTTAAGATGGCCCTTGCATAAAAGTGAGCTGTCTATTCAGAATAAAAATCATAATCAAAATTCCTTTATTTGTCCCACAAATGGGGACATTTCTTTGTCACAGCAACCAAAGGACAGTGATATTTCAATAAACAATCATAACAGTAAAAAATAAACAATATAATAAGAAGGTGAGAAATAGAAATAGACTCACATATTGTATATACATAATATTTTACACCGTGAACAGTGTAATTGTAAGCAGTGTGGCAGTGTGTTGTTGTTAATAAATAAAAAAACATGTGCAAAAAAAGAGAAATGGGTTATGTGTGTAGAGTTTTTTATGGCATAGTGCACATGTGAGGTCTATTCAGAGCAGTGCTAAATGTACAGTCTGACAGCAGCAGGAAGGAAGGACCTGTGATACCTCTTCTTCACACACTTGGACCTGCGATACCTCTCCTTCACACACTTGAGGTGTATCAGTCTATCACTGAAGGAGCTGCCCAGTGCTGTGAAAGTGACCTGCAGGGGTTGGGACTCCTTCACCAGCAGCGATGACAGCTTATCCATCATCCTGCTCTCTCCCACCACCTCACTGGGTCAAGAGGGCATCACAGGATGGAGCTGGCCTTCTTGATAAGTTTATTCAGTCCCTTCCTACCTGCTGCTGAGATACTGCTGCTCCAGCAGACTATTCCATAAAAAACGGCTAATGCCACCACAGAGTCATAGAAAGTTGTCAGGGGTGCCCCCTGCACTCCAAAGGACCTGAACTTCCTCAGCAGATGGAGTCTGCTCTGATCTTTCTTGTACGTTGCTGCAGTCTGATCAGTCCAGTCCAGCTTATTGTTCATGTGAACTCCCAGGTACTTGTAAGATGTCGCCATCTCAATTTCCGTTTCCTGGATGTTCACCTGTGTACAGGGTTGTCTGTGCCTGCAGAAATCCACCACCAGCTCTTTGGTCTTCCCGGCGTTGAGCTGGAGGTGGTTCTGCTGGCACTAGTCTACGAAGTCCTTAATGAGTTCTCTGTAGGCCAGTTTAGTAACTTAATCTTGGTTTTATACAGAAAGACAGTTTGATCTGAGTTTAGAGAGCATGCACGACGGCTCTTGCTCTCGAGATCTGTCTGTGCTCTTTGTGTCTGTGGACACATGCTGACAAAATGTGGGACAAAGTTCTGTAGTTGATTCAACAGCCCTGCAGTTGCCAGATGAGTGTGTGGGGCTGGGAGACCTGTTGGGATGACAATTAAATAAGAACGAAGGGATGCACTGTAGTGCTAATGATGTGTTTGGTCTCTCTAACCTCCCAAGATACGCAGAGGATGTTTGTGGACACACTTTTATAAACAGATAGCATCACTTTTATCACCGGCCACTGCGTGAGGATTTATGAACATATATTACTGCTTAAGAGTCATGGGCTGCTTTCATAAAGACCATCTCAGCCCTTAAGAGAGCTCCTCAGGTGAAAATCAGTAAGGATGAATTACTTAAGCAGAGAAGGAAGTGGTGGAAAGACAAAGATGGAGGGGAAATATTCTCCAAACACTGAATGAGAGTGAGTTAATGAAACACACAGTTTAGATTGTGCAAGGATACGATTGGTGATCTCATAAGGGATACACTCACATCTCCTACCCAACACAATAATGCCATAACAGCAGAAATAAAAGTGATGACAACATTGAGATATTTGGCAATTACAAAAATGCCAGCTCCTTCCCAGTTTCCCTCTTCCTATATAAGACTCCTCACTGGTCACTTGTCAAATAGACTAAGTAAGCCTCCTTAAATCACCTGCATGGTAAACACATGGAAGCATGACCAGGGAATTAAGAGCGTACTCAATCCAGGGAAGGTGAGTGGACCAGTAGTGGGGTGTCTGGTAGTAAAGCAGCACAGTGCCAATTCCGCTCTGTCTGCCCGTTGGTCTGTGGGTGGTATTACGAGGAGAGGCCCACCGCTTTACAAACAGCCTTCCAGACTTGGGAGATGAACTGTAGACTGTAGATTGGAAGTGATATTTCTCTAAGTCAATCAGAGGGAGATAGTATTTGTTTTTAACTGTTATGTCATTCAGACCTCTGTAATTGATACATGGCCTTAAAGGTCCATCCTTTGTAGCCACAAAGAAAAATAGATTTTTTGGTAGTTAGTGAGTCGTTGAGTCTTCCTGGTGTCTCGTTCAGGGTGGGTAAGGTTGTAGAGACAGCTTCTAGGAAGAGTGACACCAGGAAGTAGGTCAATAGAACAGTCGTACAGTCTGTAGGGAGGTAGTGAGAGTCCACGGTCCTTGCTAAATTCTGGCTAAGGTCATGGTAGTCTGAGGGGACAGAAGATCGAAGGCAGTGGGAATGACAAAATGCACTCCAGCTCACTATTCTGAAGGCTGACCAATCAATATGGGGGTTGTGAATTTTAAGCCATGGGAGACCTCAGACGACTGGGAGGTGAAGGGATAACAAAAAAATGAATAGTCTCTATATGATTACTGGAAAGAAAGAAAGTGAGGGGAAAAGTACGATGAGAGATTTGAGCAAGTTATCTACTGCCAAGTGCAAAAAAGTCCTTGAGCGATGGGAGAGTCTGAGTAGGAATGTTAGCTTAGGAAACAATGTCAAAGTCAATTAAGTTATTGTCAGAACCTGGAGTTGGATGCAAGAGGGGGAAGAAGAAGTTGTGGTCGATTGGCTCATCAGTACCCCCCCACCCTGGTCTTGACCCTGTGTGATGACCCTGGTCTTGTGGCAGCTGGGAACAGATGGAGATAGCATGTCCAGGTTGTCCACAGTAGAGATACAGTCTGGGGTGAGATGCATCCTGCCGAGCTGCATACGTTGCTCAGAGGGTGTAGATGGAGGTGGACATGTGGCAGAGTGAGCTGGTGGCATATATATGGGGTTTCTAGGCTGAGGGGTAGCAAGCACAAGTTTAATGGCCCTATCCCAATAAGCTCTTCCAGGGTGGTGGTCTTTAGAAACAGCTACTACCCACTGAGATGTCCAGTCAACTAACAAACTTTCCGCAAAAGCAATCTTAGTCCTATCTGTAGCATAGGTACTCAGTTTTTGGTCAAAGACTAAGGAACACTGATGTAAACACTGCATGTGGTGGTGAGTTTTGGGATTCAGGCGAGATGGTTGAGCGCTGGGACACCACTTGGTCCACGCGGCCTCGGAGCTGCGAAATGCTGGAAGTCAGCACGTAGCACGTCCCTTACTTCACAGAAAGTCTTCTCATGTTGTCCAACCATGGCTCCTTGAGAGGAGAGGGCATGGCACAGGTGTTTGGTCTCCGCTGGGTCCATGTCCAGATTTTTCAACTCGAGAGTAGAGCCTGGGTTTAGTCAACATACAGGATGGAACAATCTGGCACAGGAGTAGTGAAGGGACTGGGTTGACACAGCAGAAGTTGATGAGATGATGACATGCAGGTGCGTCTCTCCGCTGCAGCGGGCACGCCCACGGACACAGATGCACAATAGGTGAGGGAGAAATGGTGATGGGAGAAATTAGGGGAAAAACAGACAAGGGGAAAAAAACGATAACAAAAACCCTAACTGCCACGGCTGAACCATGACACCCAATGAATCAGCAAACCTGTATCTGTCTAAGGCTACATCCCACAATGGCACCTCCCAGCCCCCTAAAACAGGGGAAAGTGCTATCAGGGCTAGCTGGCCGAGTTGCTAAGCTATCCATTCTGTCTGCCTGCCTCTTGCCGAGGCTCGTTTTTATCTCCACCCCCTCCCAAGCCTCCCAGATGTGATAAACGAGGAGAAAAGGATGAAAAGATGGAGGGGGAAGGGACAAGTGTGTGTGTGGCTCTAGAACTTGCTCTGCCAGCTTTTACCCACCTGCCTAGATAAGAGAGGCACTGTAAATTAACACGCGATAGGGGGGCTGAGAACACAGGCAGTGTGTGTGTGTGTGTGTGGTTTGTGTGAGTGCATGCATGTGTGTGTGTGCGTGTGCGTGTGTGAGTGGATTTGTGGGGTTTCTGCACTCATTCACACACATATGCACATACACTTCCTCTCTTTACTTTGCTGCAGGTATCACAGATAAAGATGTGTCATTGATGAATGGGATTTTATTTCCCATCAACCTTTGCTGCGTGGGAAATGGAAAGCTCATCCCGGCCCCTAAATCATCAGATGAATAATGATAACACTGGGTAGCAGTTTTCATTTCTTCGCACTATTTGTCTGCAGAGCATCATATGCAAACTATTTGTTCTATCATCGCCTGTAGTGGGTTTTTTTCTTTTGTTTTTTTTCCGCACAGCTTCCACAAACTGTGGTGCAGATGTTTAAACCCATGTTTGTACCTTGTTTGATCACACCGGAGGGCAGTGAGCTCCTAAGTCACCCTTCATGAGACAGACTTAAAAGCAGAAGACAATTTAAGGTACTTCCCCTTTTTTTACTTACAAAATAGGAAATACACCACCTCTCTGACACATTATTACAGCTCAATTAATACCACTGTTTTATACCACTTGTTTCTGGAAGTAATTTCCTGACTGTAAGTTCCAAGATAAACAGCAGTAGAATTAAGGTGCTCAGCAGGAACGCTGTCATTCATTTGATCTAGTAAACTGACACCATAAACTTTTATTTGGCATATATTTGTTGGACAATGAAAAACACCTCAGTGAGCTGGCACTCCCAAGAGGTTTTTACAAGCATAATGATGACTGTGTTCATCAGCTCAATACTCATCAACAAAGGCATGAGCATGATATGGGGTTGTCCGTGAGGATATGAAAACAGGTCACCACATAGTTAAATCATAATAAGTTATAATAATAAGTTAAATATTCGTATATTACTTAATCACTGACATGGCAGTGAAAGGTTCACTACATTTTACTCAATGACAGTAGCAATCTATAAAACATAGTCATGGTGTGATCATTCCGGGATTAACTGTATAGGAGGCAGAGGCAGCCATTAGCATTTTGAATAATATTGATATATTATTGATGTGATATGATTGCTAGTAGAGCCCTGCATTGGGATGGGGATTCCCCAGGTCCCATGCAACCAAACACAAATCTTGTGGGAGTGGGTGGTTTTAACTATTCATTGACACACACAAAGGAGTTGTGTGGCAGTGAATGCTAAGAATGTTTGCGAGTGGGATTGGAAGCTCCCCCCGTTGTTTCCCTTTGCAAGATGTTTTGCCGTCCCTTGCAATACTTTTGCATTACTGTTATATATGGTGTACACACACCAACCTCCTTGGCCTCTCTCCCGGTCTGCTGCTGCTCCTGTTGGGCCATCATCCTCCCGAGGAGCTCGCCACTGACAATGTATCTCTGGGATCATTAGGTGGCACAGACAGGCTGGCTTGCAGAGCAGCTGCAGGGCTGCTCGATGGCAACGAACAGCCAAAGAGGTCGATGTGTTTGCCAGTGGGGCAACGGTGGCCCATAATTTACTCCATCAGCTCCACTGGTTGAAAAATGTTGTTGTTGAGCCCCGCCTGGGCATATATGTATACAGTGTTAAAAGTGGAGCTGAAGTCCACAAAAAGCATCCTCACATAGCAGTTCGGTTTCTCCAGATGTGTCAGGGTGCTGTGCAAAGCTGTGTTGACGGCGTCCTCAGTGGACCAGTTTGCCTACGAGGCAAACTGGTGTGGTTCCAGGTCCAATGCTCCTTATGTGTGAAAGGAGCAGCCTCTCAAAGCACTTCATGACTGCAGGTGTTACAGCCACTGGGCAGTAGTCATTCAAGCACTTTGCAGGTGATTTATTAGGCACAGGAATGATGGTGGATCATTTCAGCCACATTGGAACTGCACGGTTTCTAAATTACATAATTACATTACGTACATTTTTTGCCAGTGACAGATGCTGTTTTTCAGGCAGAAATGTGACAAAGAGTCGGTAGGACAGACGGGAGGACAGATGCTTTTCCACGTATATCTGCGGTATTTTTTTCATCACATAAGTTTCCAAAGACAGTTACAGTTACTAGGTTACTTTTGTTTGTAAAGTTGCTTTGTGGGACATTTCTCTTTATTTAGTTGAGTGAAGGACCTGTGTAGTTATCAGACTATCCAATCGACACACCCTCGATATGCGCAGTCTGCTTATCCATTCACACTGGTTCGGTTCACCAATAATGCGCCTCTGATACTACCTCCAGAGGTGAGACAGACACGAGACAGTGGCATGTTATATTTTCGTAAATACCTGCAAGGACAACATTGTCCTCCTTTGCCAGATGTAGAGGTGGGACTGCAAGGCGCCTCTCCTGAAAACAGTCAGCTTGGGGATGAAAGGAGTAATTAATATTAGACACAGGCTTTCTGTGAAATCCAGAGATGAAGGACATGTGTTCCTATAGCAGGATAGGTTCGGTTGGAAACAAAAGGGGCAGGTGGTTGTGTGGCAGGCAGGCAGTCAGGCAGGCAGTCAGCCTGTCACCAAACTCCATGACAGCATCAAAGATGGGCCTGTAGCGAAGGCACTGCAACTTCTCCTTCCTGTGCTGGAAACAGAGTTGGTTGATAACCAAAGGCAGGCTCAAAAGGTGACATACCAGTAGCAGCGCAGGACAGGTAGTTGAGGGCATATTCCACCCTGGGAGCTCCAGGTGGCTGGATTCTGGGCTGCTACACAAGGGAGAGCCACTTTCAGGTCCTGATTGGCTTGCTCACACTGCCCATTAGTCTGAGGGTGGAAACCAGAGGACAAACTCACCAAAGGCTCCCAGAGCTATGCAGGAGGCTTTCCAGACTTGTGAGATGAACTGAGGGCCCCCGGTCTGAGATGATGTCGGAAGGGATCCCATGAAGGTGAAACACATGCTGCACCATTAACTCTGCTATTTCGTGGGTGGTGGGCAATTTAGCCAGAGCAACAAAATAGAGCCATGGAGAAACGGTCAACAATGGTGAGTATGATAGTGTTACTTTTAGATGGTGGTAGTCCAGTGACAAAATCCAAGGCAATGTGGGAACAGGGACGAGTGGGAATTGTCAGAGGACGTAGCAGCCCAGCAGCCGGCCTGTGGGAGGCCTCTCCTTGAGCACACATTGCACACGCCAAAATGAAAGCTTTGGTGTCAGCATCAATGGAAGGCCACCAGAAGTGCCTCCTCAGGAAGGATAGAGTGCAACCAATTCCTGGTTGGCAAGCAAACAGGAAAGATACCCCCACTGAAGGACCTGAGAGCGAACAGAGTTGGGTACAAATAACCGGTTTGCTGGTCCATTACCTGGATCAGGTTGGTTCCACTGTGCCTCCTTGATGATCTCCCAGGTTGCTGCTGTCACAACACAGGAGGGTGGAAGGATGGGTGCTTAGCTCCCTCCAGCCAGTGCCTCCATTCTTCTAGGGCTAATTTCACTGCCAACAACTCACGGTTCCCCACTTCCTATTTTTTTTCAGCAGGTAACAACTGGCGAGAGAAGAAAGCACAGGGGTGAAACTTCTGATAAACAAGATATTCAAAATGCCAAAGGGGTGTGTTGAAGGCCTTCTTCCACTCATCACCCTCTTTGATGCGGAGATGATAAGCATGATAAGCAGATGCAGTTTTGTGAAAACGGTGGTGCCATGGAGCGGCTCAAAGGCAGAGGTAATTAATGGCAGGAGGTAGTTATTATTAATAGTTATGTTGTTACGACCACAGGAATCAACACGGGGCAAAGGGTGCAATCTTTCTTGGCCATGAAGAAAAACCCAGCTCCCACAGGGGAGGAAGACGGCCAGATTATACCTGCAGCTAGGAAATCATTAATGTAAGTCTCCATGGCCTCTCTCTCTCAGGATCAGACAGGTTGTACAGTCTGTAAGGAGTAAATCTATGGCACAGTCATAAGGACGGTGAGGTGGCAGGGACAAGGCTTGTTGTTTGTTGAAAGCTTCTTAAACCTCCCTTACAGATGGGGATATGGTAACCTTTGAAAAGGGTAATGCTGATTGCAAGCAGGTGTTATCACAAAATTAACTCCAACTGACAACTTTACTGGCTGACCAGTCGAGATGAGGTTTGTGACGTCTTAGCCAAGGTTGTCCCAAAATCAATGGAGCATGAGGTTAGGAGATCAGGTCAAAGTGGTTTGTTCCAAATGATTTCCGGAGATGATCGGTGGATTAATGATTCTGTCTTTATTCCTGCTTGGGAAACCAGAGTGAATCAATGACATTTTCAGCTGCCCTGGAATCCATTAGAGCTAGCACAGGCAATTTCTCCAGATTCCAACACACAGTGGCTTGAAATTGCATTTGTGGGAAAGGGGAAGAGGGCGTCTTACTCACCAGTCCTCACACAGCTACTGGTGAGCTCCTCCTTTTGGTCGAAGGGAGCAGGTGGCGAGGAAATGGCTGGTTTGGCCACAGTAGAGGCACTCCCCAGCTCTCATCCTACAGAGGTGTTCCGGAGGTGTGTGTCTTACCGAGCTGTATGGGCTCCTCTTCTGGTTGACTGGATGATAGGTTTGAAGGGGCCTATGGGTGGTAAGTGAGGGCCGAACTGATGGTGAGGGAGAGGGTCAGCTAACTTTATTCCTGTGACGGTTGTCTAATCTTATTGACAGTGAAATAAGGGCTTCTAAAGTGTTGATGCATGACAGTACACATCATGATGATGACGGCGGTGTGTTTTCAAGGTGTTTCCCCAGGTGTCCCCCTATTAATCTAAACCCACGGTTTCTAAATTACATAATTACTTTACATACATTTTTTTCCGGTGACAGATGCTGTTTTTCAGGCAGAAATGTGACAAAGAGTCGGCAGGACAGACGGGAGGACAGATGCTTTTAACGTATATCTGCGGTATTTTTTTCATCACATAACTTTCCAAAGACAGTTACAGTTACTAGGTTACTTTTGTTTGTAAAGTTGCTTTGTGGGACATTTCTCTTTATTTAGTTGAGTGAAGGACCTGTGTAGTTATCAGACTATCCAATCGACACACCCTCGATATGCCCAGTCTGCTTATCCATTCACACTGGTTTGGTTCGCCATAATGCGCCTCTGATACTACCTCCAGAGGCGAGATTTCACCCCTCGCCGCCTCAAAGATTCACACAGAGGCGGAGGTGAAGAATTGGTGCAGGATCTCGCATCCAAATGACAGTGTGAATGGGGCTACTGTGTATCTCCCTAACGTTGGCATACAGTAAGTCCAAGGTCTTATCCCTTCTGGTGTTGCAGGTCACATACTGGGTGAAGTCAGTCAGTGTCTTTGAAATGTTAACATGGTTAAAATCTCCATTTACTATGATGAGAGCATTGCGATACCATCTCTGCAGGTCTGTGATGGTGGAGTGAATGACGTCACAAGCACGCGCCACCACTGTCAATGGCAGAGTGTAAACAATGAGAACAATGGCTGCGGAAAACACCCGGGGCAGATAGTATGGCCTTCGTCCCACAACTAACAGTTCGACATCTGGCGTGCATGATATGAGGATATAGAGGTTATTTTCAAGGCATTTGGTGCAACTCCTCCTTCCTTCCACCATTTTCAATTCATGATTACACTCAAAATGACACTGAGATACAAAGACTTTAAGGAAACGGTCATGTGAACAAGACTCTGGGGATCCACCACCTTGTGATTGGGACCTGGCACTCCTACTAAAATAGTTAAAAATAGCTGGAATGGTGGATATCATGCATGAAAGGGTTAAAAAACAATCAGTGCTGTTGTATTTCTGATAAGGAGAGCTGGTAGGATAGGACACTACCATGGATCATAGCAAAATATTTCTGTGACTGCAGCATAATCCTGAATGCAAAAGAAAACTAATCATAGACTGAGGTTAATCACAGCTTAAGAATTTGTGTGCATGTCTTAATTGTGTATATCCAGTGTCTGTATCTTATTAAGTGTGTTCATAGTGCATTTGTATATGAATGTGAAGGTCAGCTGTCAGCTGATGGAGCAGCATGAGAGTGACAGGAAGGAAGGCATGTTGAATGGATGGGTGCAGAGGGACAGAGCTGTTACACTAACAAACAGACAGAGCTGATGAAAAACAGCATTCCCCTTCTGCTGTAGCACAACACTAGTAAGTAAATCAGTGTAACTGGAGGTTGCAGGCTAATACATGAAGGTGCTCTGTACATCACTGTATCGCAGCGATCAGGGTTGTTTATCTGTGATGTTGATCTTATTAGTAATGGTATTCGTTGAGCATTTCTTGTCTTATTGTTGTATCCACCCTCTCTGCCTTTATGCTGTTTGTTCTCCCCTCATTTATTGCCTTTTCTTTCTTATTCTCCCTCTCCTTTTTTGCTCGTTCTCTTTCTCTCTCTCAGCCAGCTACATTCCATTAAACCTTCAAAGATAACAGATGACTGCCAGGCTGCACTCTGTTGTTTTTTATATTTATTTCTCTTTTATTTATGATTGGCCTTCCCTCCGGATAGAGAACACATGCCATTCCTAACATAATGTTATATTTTCCGGTGCCTGTCCTCAATGACACCAAAAAACACAGTCATTCTTTAAAAGCCCAATGCTACCTAGAGGGCAAATAGATGCTGTCCCAGTTGCCGAGCCTGTTCCATACCATTTTTAATAATCTGGCTTGCTGATAGGGGTGGCCCCCACCACCCTTTTTGTGCTTTTTCTTTTTTAGGCAAAGGCAATGTTCCCGCCCCCCTTGCTTTTATGAAACACAGTAACACTCATGAAATTGAAAAAGCCACAGCTGACTCTCAGTGCAATTTCTCACATAATGCATTCCAATTGGGTTTTTAAGATAGATTGCATGAGGTCGAAGCATGCTCTAAACATATCTCATAACCCAGATTGTACAGCTCTGTTCCCACATCTCCAATCTGTTTTGTAAAGCTGCGGCGGTGAGGGAGTTGAAAGACAGTGTATGTGTTGCATCAGTGGCTGGCAACACTACATCGTATGACCTTCTTTGATGGACGCCCTTTCTCCAGCTGTGAGAAGGGCCGCGGAATTCAAAGCCCCATAGTGTGGCTCAGATCGAGAGAGAGACTGCATCAAACCATCTTTCTGATGTCCTCTCTCTCTCTGCTCAGCAAGGACGTGCACTCCATGCGGTGCATTCTGTTGTCTGTTTTCACACAAAGCCTTGAGTATGACTCCTCAGATCTGTCAGTCCCTCAGGGAGGATCATAGGCTGCTGTGCATGGTCTCGCAGTATTCTCAGCAGGTTCATGGCAGCATTGCCCGCCCCCGAGTACCTCCTGCTTTACATTTCCATCCTGAGGCAACAGAGCTGTCCCATGAGACACTCCAAGGTGGATGAAAAGAATGAAGGGACTTTTCAGCGGTTTCTGTGAGGACACATATTTTTGAATCATTGACATCTGGTTGGAAACAAGAGAGACTTACATTACATTTCCTGTTGACAAAGGTCTGCCATAGAAGTCTTTAATGCTACTTTGTTGTCTGTGACTGCATAGTCTATGACATATTTCATAAGCATGCCTGCTGTAGTGCTGGAGCCACATTACTGTCTTCATTCCAGCAAAGTAGTGGATTTGTTGTCCAGGGGCAGAATCACAGGGAAATCAGTTCCAGCTAAAATAATGTCGATCTCTGAAGTGACCGTTTTTTTTCAGAGCGCTTCACTGGCTGAATTTTGAAAGATAGGCAAACATAACAACACCAAGCAAGATAGCAAGTTAAGATTCAATACGTTAGCTAATGTTTGAGCATTTACCTACTGTCGCTGAGCTCCAGTCTGTTGTTAGGTCAGTTACTAGCTTGCTCGCTGGCCAGAATTGTTGAAAGGTAGCCCAAACATTATGTAGTCTAGGATTCTACGGAATTGGAATTAATTATTTGTGTTTTGGATTTACAAGATTTGGATGTTTGGATTAGTGCAAATCAGTCTTATCAGATATTTTGGCTTAGCACAAATATGCATTATAACTGGCTACGGTGGGATGTATGGGGTGGGAAGTACGTGAAATTTGCTGAAAGACACAGTGGATTAAGTAGCTTAGTTATGGAAGCAGTTACTTGACACTGAAAAAAAGCAATGGGTAATTGAATATAGTATAAGAATTACAGTATGTTGAATGTATCTAAGAATCAAAGATTTATTTGTGCCTAGTTGAGATCTGGCATTTTAGCACTCTTTTTATGATCAAAAGATTTATGCAGGCATATAATTCTCATTATATATCAGTAGTAGACCCTTTAAATAATAAATGTACAAAATATTTCCCTTATATCTGTTAATTAAGGTATTCTAATTACTTCATCTTGTACAAGTTTGAGGCAGACATTTCCCGCTAGCGGTGCAAGCAGGAAGTAAAGAGGCCTGGTCATGTGACCATTCACACTAGTTACATGACATTGATACAAATTAGAGAAGACAACATGTTATTTTATTTAAAAACTTGCATTAGCTGCCAAAACTAAAACAGCACCTTTAGAGCTTCCAGAAGTAAAAAAAAAAAAAAAAAAAAAAAAAGATATTGCCCCTTTTTTACTAGGAACATGATTTTTAGTTTGACTTTTACACAAAAATGAGAGCCAGTACTTTATTTTATTAAAAATAAATAAACCCCCAGCTAAAGGTCAAACTTGTTTTAAAAAAACACATTAGGACTTCTGACTGAAAATTACAGAAATCTTCATAAGAAGTTTCTTCAAAGCATGAACACAAAAATACAAGCGACAGAGACACCCTTCACTAAATCACAGCCTTAGCTATTCATGGTAACCATATCCTCTTCGCATTACTCATATCTGCAGTTAACATTTTGTACATTCAGAGCTAATGCCTTTGGGAATGTTTTATATTGAGTAATTAAACACAAAACTTTTTGGAGCTGTTATCACATTCATCGCTCATCTGATACCTCTACTGGGAGGACTGTGAAGCTTGAAGGGCGCTAATGGACTCATGACCAATGACCACACATTTACTATAGTAAGAGACATGAGACAACACAAGACGCAATTAGGCACATTCTGGGAGGAAAACAGTACTGAGATATTGGCACTTTGGTATATGGTGGATAAGTTTTGTTGTAGTCAGCAGCCCTTTTCACACAGAGTCGCCGCATTATCACCACAGCGGCGGTTTGCCAATTCTCCGCTGTTGTTAGGGTTAGGGTTCACACAGAACCAAGCAGCTCCGGTGTAAAGATGCACCAGTGTGTAATTCACACAGCAAGCCGGCACAGCGGATCCTAAAGGGCCATGACGGTATCTGTGTGTTTCCCCGGTGTCCTCCTTAATCTAAACATGAACCCGCTGACTGTTTATAATCATATGGATGCTGTTATAATGTTTTGTGATTGAGATCCTGACCCATCATGCATCCTGGAAAGTGAGAGATAATGTTTTTCGCTCTAAATTATATAATAACATAATCGCCACTGTCTGACTGGAGGGAAGCTGTTTTCTGGGGGAAAGTTCACTGAAGTCTCGGTTTGGAGGGCTGACCGTCGCAATGATTTTTTTCAAGACAGTAACTACAACAACACAGTAGTGGAAGGAGACAAACACTTGGTGAATTAAAGTTTTCTGCCGGGGACAGATGCTGTTTTTTGGGCAGAAATGTGACGAAGAGTCGGTAGGACAGACAGGATGACAGAGAGGATGACAGACAGGAGGACAGACAGGATGACAGACAGAAGGCCAGATTCTTCTCCACGTATAACTGCGGTATCTTTTTTCCTCACATAAGTGGATGGATGGCACTTTTTTTGTGCCATCCATCCAGCCCACTTCCTCCCCAAGAGGTTTTTTGCCGATGTTAATATTACGCTACATCCACCTTTGTTCCTGGCATACCAAGATGGAGGTAAACGCAAGTTGCATTTAGGCCATGTCAACTTGCAAACCCTCACGGCAGGTTGCATCCAGAATGTCTGTGAGCTGTTGCCAGTCAAACTAAAGTGATCTGTCTACAGTTTCTAGAGGCTGGATAAAATTGCTGGAAAATAAACAAAAATTTAAGGGAAATCTGTCAGGCCTAAATCTGATCCTATGACCTCCCTGGTTTGGGACTGCAGCCTGTGCTACAAAGCAGTATTAAGCATGACAGAGGAAACTTCAGGGTTAACCCAGGGTTTTCATGGTTATGAGGGTGGTTCACTTCTTACAGTAACACGCCTAATCTGAACCAGAGCAGGTTATGTCCGAGATAACAGATCAACACATGAAAAGCACCGCCTTCTGACCAATCGACTCTCTTAGGAGAGCATGAGCGTTCAGAGATATTTCTTTTTTCTTCCTGTTGGTTATGAGCAACATAAAACTAATTAGTAGGGCCGGGACTTTAACGCGTTAATTAGGATTAATTCATTACAACGCGTTAACACGTTAAAACGCGTTAACGCATTTTAATCGCACTAATTCGCACTCATTTTTTCACTGCGGAATCTTTCTCACTGGACGAGTTTCAGGCGGACCGATTATACTGGAGCACCAAGTAGCGTTCATGACTTCAAACAACAACAAACCACAGTGAACATGAACGAAGAAGCTGATGAGACCCCTTTGGTTGGCCCCGTGGAAATTTTGTTTTAAAAAATGAACGGATGTAGCGTCGATAAGAGCATGGTTGTGTGCAAGCTATGCAACAAGGAATTCGCATATCACCGCAGCACATCGAGCCTCAAGTATCACCTCAATGCAAAACCTATAGCAGCTAGCGTGGACGTTAGCCCGACTCCGAATACAAGGAGCCACACCCACTTCCGCTACACTTTATAGGCGTGTTTCTGATCAAGCATGCGCATGCATTTGCCTCGCATAACCGTGCATTCTGGGATTAAAAACGTCAGAAATGCTGGTGACAACTTCCCTTTGCGACATGTCACATGACTTTAAAATCTCGCGGAATCTCCAGGTTACCTCCTTCCGTTTGCTTTTCTGTGCAGATGGTCTCAAATAAGTGCGGACATAAGACACTCCCCTCAACGTTGCCCCAGTTGGTTAGAATTACCACGTGGAATTTCCCACGTGAGAAATGAAATAACTCCTTCCAAAGAGGCGTGCCCTCTCCCAAACTATGCTTAATCAAATTACACGACTTCGTGAACTTTCACTTCGTCACCCAATTTGTTATGAGGGAAAGGGGCTTCACTGTTTTCAATGAAACTACAGCTGGCAAACAAAATCCCTTGGTTGACTTCCATTGTGATTACTTATCTATCTACACACCATTCGGTAATGTCTCTGACGTCAGTGTAGTGGGTTGGCCATATTCTTTGTGCAAGGTCCGTGAAGTGCACCTGTGTCCGACTTGAGGTGGTGGGAACTTGACGTGTTTATGACGAGTTCCGGCGGATCCTCTCAAGTCTCGTGCATGCATATGCGCAAATGCATGCGATCACGAACGCAGCCAATGGCAAAAATGGCACTGGTCTGTTGGACTTGGTTGAGCAAAAATAAACAATATTTTGTTGCTTAAGCTTATGTATTCAGTCATTATTCAATGGTATACTAAAAATCCATGTGAAAAAAATTACTTCTCACTGTTCTCAGGTCAAATATTTATATGCGATTAAAATGCGATTAATCGCGATTAATTAATAGCAAAGCCTCTGATTAATTAGATTAAAAAAATTAATCGAGTCCCGGCCCTACTAATTAGGTTATGCTTTTGTATACATATATACTAGGGATGCGTAATATGGATTTTTTTCAGCCGATAGCGATAACAATAATTACCTGCTTCTCACGGCCGATACAGATAACCGATAATAATTTCACATTTTTGTATTTTAAAAATGAGTTCATAACCTGTACTTTAAGCATCTCTGGGGGTAAAGACTAAGATGCAGTAGGTAAAGATGTATGATTTGTTATTCATAGCTCTAAGATTAATTCTGTTAAACTCACAGACTTTTTCCATCCCCCGAAACACGTATTGCAAGTTACAGTTGTGTTTTTTTATTCTCAACTTGAAAAACAAAGGCCTCTCCAGTGACAGCATGTATGGCTCTTGTCTACATTGCGTGTCTCTAAACAGTTGCAGCAGCTCTACGCCAACCCAACGCCATGAACGCGACAAAAGCATTGTTGTGGTCTTCTCTGTGTTTATTGGCAGCTGACAAACCAACTTTAAAGGTGCATACCGCCACATACTGCTGCACTTGTTAAGTCAACTAAAGCGATTTTGCTGTGTATTGTCAGTTCTGTTTATAGGCTTCAATTTCATTATCTGCTGATAACCTTTAATTATCTGGCTGATAATTTATCAGTCCAGTATATATCACACATCCCAAATACATGCAAACGTTGCACGAAGTAAACTGATAAACAGATTGAATTAAAAAAGCATTGTACGTGTGTGTGTGTGTGTGTGGATTTGTTCCAGTTTCAAAGATACTACCGATGCAGGCTTTGTTCTTCCCAGCCTGAGGAGAGTTGTTCATAGTGATAGATAATGGAATCTTGTAACATCATAGAATGAATGCATGTACATTTAGTTTTCAGGTGGGTTGTTAGCTTTAAATCAGCTCGTCCTCCCCTCCCTCAGAAACCACTTAGAACATCTATAATAATGATGCATTAAGGTGTCAGCAGTGCAGGCTGCCTGATTCATCACTGCAGCCTGTTCATGGTGAGAGTCTGTCTCCTGTGCTTACCTTCCCACATATTAATGTTTCATTGAGTACATTACACTACATCACATCTGTGTTTGATGATTATCACACACACACGCACGCACGCACACACACACACACACACACACACACACACACACGCGTATTTGCCCATCACAGATATTGGTATCAGTGGGTATGTTATCTGAAATGTAGGCCAAAGAGCAGAAGATCACGTTTTGGATCATTTAGAAACAGTGTTGTGTAGTTTGTCCAGGAGAGCTGGCAGCAGCGGCAAAATCATGAATCTGTTAACAAGGTTAACATACCAGAGTCAAATGTTGACTTATATTTAACTCAGGAGACAAGAACTCAAACACAGTGGCAGCTGGTGTCAAGAAATGTAACAGTGACTGTACTGCACTGGTAAAAACTATAAACCAGCACAAAAATTACGAGTTATATCATAAAAAAGATAAGTCACCTAGCAACAGAAAACATTAAAAAACATTCACATTTTACTGTCCTGTCACAATCTTCACGTCACTCATGCTTATTACACTTTTGCTAAATTAGCATACAAGCTAACCATGTTCCTATTTTCATAGACTTACATGCCAGTTGAGTGGCTAATATGTGAGCACCTAACATGTGTCCCAAGCCTTTTTTTATTCTTCTTCTTTGGGAGGTGGGATGCTCTTCCAGACACAACACCCAGTGTGTTCCTGTTCGGTCTGTGCAGCAGAGTATAGAGGAGATATTTTAACAAAGGCCTTGATCTGGCCATCAGCCTTTTTCCAGCTCTGATTACAGGCTGCAGCTTGGCCTCAGACCTGCTGGATGTCCTTTGGACTGATGTGAAGATGTAAAAGTAGAAAAGTGGAAGCCGCTTGCCTTGGGAGCAACAGGGGTTCCCCTCCGGTCTATAAAGTGTTTTACTGAACAGAAAATAAATATGTTGTTTGGTGTTGAGATGGCTTGCCTCCAGGCTCAACAGCGTGTCTACCTCCCACTCAGGCTTTTGAACTCCAGGAAGGGTGAGGTGCTGTTACAGGCCCCCTAAGGCTGATCGCCAAGAGGCAGGCCTCCTCTTCCTCCTCTCCCTCTCTACTCCTCCTCGCCATCTCCTTGTCTTTGTTCCCCTCACTCCATTGCTACAAATTATAGCTTTTTCTGCCTTCTGTTATTGATAAGAGATTTTTCCTTATCCCGGTAGATCATAGGAATCACAAAGAGGTAAGGGCAGAGAGACAGCACTTAAATATTTGACAGATTTATTGTGGTCCCAGTGGGGAATATTGGTCTGCAAGGGGACACAGGTGAAAGACATTCCAAAGGCAAACATGAGCACAAAGTTGTGACTCCCACTATAACAGCATGATAGAGCTTACTATAGACAGAGTCAATTACAGAGCTGAGCCACATAAATGTCTGCCTGTGGCTGTATTAATGAGCAGCACAGCAGAGTGATTGAATACTGTTACATTTTTGAGACACATTTATCCAAACCAACTTATGATATAGGTCCTTCCTGCTGTGGCTCTGCGTGTCATTAGCACCGAGCAGAGCTGAGCTATGAAGTTGGTACAACAAGAAATAGATTTTAAAAAATGACACATCAACAAAGGGTAGGGTAAAAAAACAATAAAACACATTGTGAATATTGTGATATCGTGAAAATGTTAAATGTATATCTAAATGTCACGGTGAAACTAAATATTTAGCTAAAATTATATATTATATTATTATTATATTGTGCTGCACTGTTAGTCACGTCTACTCACAGTGCAGCGCAATCACTCCATCTGACTACCCGAAGAAGACTGCGGATAGCGCTCATTCACGTCAATGAGCTTTTATTTTGGTACTTCCGGTGACAGGCAGTGTAAATTTGCATATTAGCTAAATATTTAGTTTGACCCGTTACATTTAGATTTAACATTTAGCGTTTAGATTTAACATTTAGCATTTCAATTTAACATTGACATTATATTTTTACAAGATAAGTAAATATCACAAAGTTCACAAATATTGCAGTAAATCTGGTCAAAAGTAACATAAAAAAAATTGCATATGTTTTTTAATCATGGTTTTTGCTAAATGTGGTGAAAAGTTGCTGTTTATTTTAGCATGCGCAACTTTACAATCGACATGTGAGTTTTTTGTTTTTGCAGAATTGGGATTACATTTGTTTTTTATTTGTTTAATTTCCAGATACAAATATGAATATAACCATGACTGTAACCATATAACACCAAGCTTGTGAATATTCTCATTCATCCAGGTCATAGTTATCTCAAGGAAATTGAATCGAATGCAACTGGATTTGGTTTTTGTCTTGAAGGCGGTCACAAGGCCACTGATGCCTATGGGTCGTATGTGCTCCATTATTGCCAACGACAGTCGTTAGTATGGTCGTTGGGGATGGTTGGGGATGGTGGAAACCATCCCCAACGACCATACTAATGACTGTCGTTGGCAATAATGGAGCACATACGACCCATAGGCATCAGTGGCCTTGTGACCGCCTCCTGAGAGGTTAAATAGCTGGACCTCCACACCGGCTAGTTGGACTAGTCCCAGCCTAGTCAAGGGAGCAGGAACTGATGAAGCCTCTCGGATGAGAGGTGAAACGTCTTCAAGACAAAAACCAAATCCAGTTGCATTCGATTCAATTTCCTTGAGACATATAACACCAAACAGAAGTTCAACGCTATGACTTGTCGGAAATCACAAATAATTATTGTGGACCCACTGATTTCTCTAGGACCCACTCAAATGACCACCTGTCAGAAAACCTCGAAACATCACTCTTGTTTTACTTTCAATGCCAAGAAAAAACTTGTGGAAGTTACATACTGCCTGTGACTGACTACTATATGCATGCAGCCTCCTCCATTTTAGACTTGGTGTACCATACATCTGAATAACAAAACCAAAGTCTCTTACTCTTACTCTCTTACCACTAAATGCATTCTTTATGATATTTTGGGTTGGATATTATTGGCTAGTGCTGCAGACAACAGTACTGGTATA
This sequence comes from Lagodon rhomboides, assembly GCA_039737535.1. NCBI lineage: Eukaryota > Metazoa > Chordata > Actinopteri > Spariformes > Sparidae > Lagodon > Lagodon rhomboides. The sequence goes on along the minus strand of CM077785.1, from coordinate 4,267,105 downwards.
TTTTTACCTTTAAAGAAATAAATGGTTTCAGATTTCCCCAGAACCCTTCTCTGTCAAGCTCTCAGTTACCATATGCCCCTCAAAGTGGTCGCTTTGTAGTGTAACCTGGTTTTTGACAGATTTGGGGAAAAACCTGCAATTTCATGCTATGCACCTAGATTAATTTAAAGCCATCATTTGGAATGTGGCAAAGGAGGCACATGGTTATTTTTCCCAAGAGGCCACTGTGTTTTAATAGCTGTTCTTGTGTTTTTTGGTGGATATTTGGATATGTTTTGTGTGTTGCATTTTACTATGTTTACTATGTTATTTTGTATGTCTGCTACCTTGGCTACTCTGTCTTCTAAAAGGGATTTTGATCTAATCTGGACTTCTTAATAAAATAAAGCTTCTGCCATTTTGATATTGCACTATATTGTGATTCAGATCACCTTTCCATAACTGTGTAGCCCATTTATCAGGTTTGCTGCGGTAACAACATCCACACTTTTATTTCAGGTTTTCCAACAGATTTTTGAACCTGGCTGCAGGGATATGCTCCGATTCACAAGAATCCCCAAAAGAGCATTATTGAGGTCCAGCACAGATGTTGGGTGATGTCGCTTGGCTCGCATATGGCTTTCCAGTAGATCCCATAGGAGTTGGATGGGGTTGAGGTCGGGCCTCACACACCAAACTGGGGAAACCATGTCTTTGTGCAGGTCAAGGAAAGGGCCCAATAGCATTTAGTTTTCCATTAATCAGAATAAATGGGAACTGAACCATGAGAAATACCGTTACACAGTAAAAAAGTATGCAGCCTCTGTACCTCTGTTCGCCCATTAGACATTAATTCTAATCCTGTAACTCCTGTCTCTTTGCCTGATTCGTTCAAAGCTTAGACTTGCATTCCTTTATATGCAGTCTTGAATAAGCCTTATTCATTTAACTATCCATATGCAGACACTCCCTAGCAGCAATGTTGTGTCCCTACAGCCATTGTTAGACAGCTATTGACCAGTCGACAGCAGTGCGATGATCTTGTTGCTGGTCGTCTAAATCCTCCGCCTGCGGTGCCTGTCCTCAAGTCTTGGCAGATGCTCCTGTAGCTGTACTTGCTTGCTCAAAGCCTCTCCCTCTTATAAATATGAAGAAAGCGGTACAATGGGCCAAACACTAAATGCACACACATAGGTTTGTGTTGGAAGGGTGAAGGCTCAGGGCAAGCCGCAGCGCAATAGCTGCTCTACGAGTAATATTTGTAGTACACTGTTTCAATCCAGAGCGTGCAGGAGGGTTAAAGATCTATTTAAAAAAAAAAAAACAAGTGAGGGAATGAAGAAATTATGAATATTTTGTATGTACACTGTAGTATATTCCTTAAAGGTCCAGTAGGCTATATAATGCTTACACTGAGTGACATTCAAACACACAAATCAAACATCCCATCGTTTTTATGGCTGCACTTTTGCATCTGATTGAACCTGTAGATATCTAGGGCATACTTGATTTCACATTTCACTTTGGCAACACCACTAATAGTTTAGTAGGTTTTAGCTTGTATTGGAGCCCTAACCCCAAGTGGCCAAAATGATATTAAATGCTGTGTCAAAGGTACTAGAAACTAAAACTGGAGTCCAGCATGGGCCTCTACAAGATAAAACCACCAGAATAGGTTAAAAGCATATACACCCTAATCTTTTCAGTTTATTCTGTGCTTCCGGGTTTTTATATTTTATTTTTTTGGCCTGTAAAAAAATCATTTTTCACCACTGTTAGTTCTATTACATTCTGCTTCCTTTACACTGTCCCAAAGTGCCATGGTGATCTTCATGGGGCGAGCATTCCATCAAAGTGCACTTTGTCCATTCCAACGGGCAATCTAACTGAAATCTTTCCATTCAGAGAGTTACTTTTTACTACATTTAAAACTAATCTTATCCTGCTGGTTGTTCTCAGCTCTTTGTCCTGGAAACACTCCACAATTAATTGTCCCATCTTAATGCTAAAACCCTCAGTCTGCTGCAAATCTTCCATTTAATCAGACATGGATGGGAATTCACATGGTGTATAGTTTACTAAATGGCATCTCAATGTTGCTTACTTTTACTGTAACTGTTGCTTCTATTTCAACAATATGAGCAATACCAGCCAGTGTCAGTGCTGTTCAGTGGAACAAGGGTGGTGGATTGCCAGTTTTAACCCTTAGACACATGGATGTTTTTTTCAAACATTCCTATTGCCTCAGGCATTCAGTAACCCAGCACTTATATTCCACCAATTAAGTCATATACTAGAGTTAAATAGCTTGTAAACTTTATTCTATTTCTGTTACTATGCTAGCAAACACAACAGCAAATGCACACAATAATATTATATATTTCAGCATATGATGTTTTGTTTCATGATATCATTGTATGTTATTCTGTCTCCAGAATAGGGTACAATAACTGAAGGATGGGCATTAGTACTTTAGTACTTGATTTGGACATCAGTATTCAGTCGACGTACAGAGTAATTACATATTTCTATATAATAAATTTAAACGTAAAATGACCCAGTTCTATATCAAAAGTTGACACAGTGACATAACTCCTCTCTGCGGGTATTGTTTCAAAGTTCTTCGACAAATGTAATGTGCAGTGCAAGCTATGCGCCCTATTCAATACGAAAGCTGTCATTTCCCCAAGAAGAGATATAATAAATACCTGCAAATGATCAGTGTCTTATAGGGTCCGCCTAGGAGCCCTGAGCTACAGCAAATGGTTACTTAAAAAAAATTAAAAGAGTAATATTACATATTTTCAAATAGACATTTTGATAACATTCAACAAGAGCAGTTTCCACTTCTGCCTCTTTCGTTAAAAGGTTCATTATCATAAACTCCTCCACCATCGCCATGTGAGTTGTTGTCAGTAACTCTTGACTCTGAGCTGCATGCATTGCTTAACATAAGTATGTGGGCAGTCATTGTTACAATATTTGAGATGGACTTGTCTATTTTCATATGAGCAGGGGACATAAATTACCCTTAATCCTGTAGGATGAGATATGTTGAATTTAAATGTCTAATTAAAATGTAAGGAAGGTGATTCTGGAGAAAGATAGATTGTTGAGTCTCATTCCATGGTACATAAATACAGACACTTTGGGTCGCTTTGGTATTTGACAACCTGCCCTGAAAAAAGAGGCAAAAGTGGAAACTATTGTTTTTGAATGCAATCAAAACGTCTACTTGAAAATAGTCAACATTATACTTTCTTTTGAATAAGGAACCATTCATAGCTCAAGGTTCTCACTTGTATCTGTTTGGGAGAATATGTTGTTCTTGTTGAGCTGTCTCTGCTATAAATTCACCCAACAGACTCTATATCAGGCTGCTTGACAACTGTTTACTTCCCAAGTAGATGAAAAAGCGATGTGCAGGGCTCTTTATGTGAGGATTAGCAAGCTGGAGAAAATGCTAAACAAGTGATATTGGCAGTCTTGATCTTGGCAAGAAAAAGCCCCCAGAATTGCTTTTGGCATGCAGAAATGTGTTCCCCAGTGCTACGGTTTATGTAAACACATGTGCATGTGAACACTGTTTCTATCTACATGTACACACACATACACACACACAATAATGTGGTCCCACTCCACACACACACACATTTTCTGCTTGCCTTAATGCGTCATACCTCCAAATCACCATGACAACGAAAAGCGCCTGACTGACCAGTGTGTGTGTGCGTGTGTGTGTGTGTGTGTGTGTGTGTGTTCTCATTGGTTTTCACTGAGCAACAACACATCATCCAAGTCCATTTCACAGTGTTATTGACTTCAGGCTGCAACCTGGTTATCTCTTCAACACAAACAGCAGAATGACAATACACTTTTTGTTCATCACTTTTACCATAGACATCTGTGTGTATACTGTATAAAGTCGCTAAATATGGACGTCAAGTTATATTTATTATTAGGAATTAAGTTTAGGATAAAAAAAAAAAAAAAAAAATCCCTCCCCTAGACCAAACCCAGCAATCAATTGACACTAACAACATGTACTGTGTGTCTGATCTATCTTTTTGCTGAAAAAGTAGACACATCAGTGAGCCACATTGTTGCACTGAGTGACACGTTCCTTCATTACCATCACCACACAGACAGTAGTTTATTTTGACTCAATCCTACATAAACTATCTGGGGATCACTGAAAGTGGATTAATGTATGACTGAAAATAGCAGAGGTTGGACAAAGGCTTGGTCAAAAAGATTATTTGTTTGGTGTCACATAAAATCATACTCAGTGCAACCAGTTCTCTGCAATAAACCCATCCCTGAGGACGAGTGTGCAGCTCTAAGCACGTTCCTCAGTTAACCCTCTGAGGACTAAGCCATGTTTGGCCCATTTTGACTACTTTTACATTTGGGCTTATAAACAATATGTAATGTACATGGAACATCATGTGTTTGGCATCTATAGATTCAGAACAACCTTGGCTATCATAAGCATGCATGTAATCTTCTTAGAAATTAAGTATGAGTGAAAAAAATTACAAAATACTGAAGGCTTTCAAAAATGAAAAGTACATTTTTGTACTTTTTTATTCAAAATCACACCTCAAACAACAAGAGTGAAGACTTTTTACACAAAAATATTATTTTTCAATCCCTTGTGAATAGATACATGTGCAGTTTTTGCATGAAATCTGTCAAGAACAATACAATAATCCACACTCAATACAAACAGTCCTACTCGTTTTTTCCCTCATTTTCAGGCATGCCACAGTCCAAAGCAAGGGCTCTTCAGGAAGTTGCAGAGAGTCAGGGTTTTGTTATAGACTCTAATTGACTTGCAGTATTATTGTTTTACGTAGTAATACAATAATACTATTATTGTTTTACGTAGTAATACAATAATACTACATAGTAATACAATAATAATAATGCTATTTTTTTATAAGGATGTCTCTCCGTTGGCTAACTCGCTCACCCCCCCTTTGCTCTCCTTCGCGCTCCGCTCGAAACTGGTGTCTCTTGTTATTGTCCGGCCTCCTGAAGGCTATAGAATCCTCTGATTGGCTAGAAAGGGTCTGGGATATCTCCTACTGATTGGGAAAAAGAAAATATTCTTCCTAGTAACATTGGTTCATTGGTAATTTGCGTGTTGCGTCTGCCTGAAATCCACATCAACATTGGCTTGGCAGTTCTTCAACAAGAACAGCTACAACAAGCTAACAGTTTTGTTGGCAAACACAAGCCGCTATCCAATGCTAGATGACAAAGGGGAAACCTAAATCTGAAAATGGAAATGTGGACTGAAAAAAATGAGGTTGGTCCTGACCTGATTAGAATAATAAATAGTGGACTTTTTCTAAAGAAGAGAGAAAAATGATTTTATAAACACTACTGACATTTGGTATCAGTTAAAATATTTTGATCTCCCTCATGCCTCTCAGAAATAGAGCAGGAGCAACCTCCTCTGCCCCTATGGACCATCCTCCCCTGAGCTCTGTTACCTTATGTGATTCATTATATGATTTATTCCTGGAAGCAAACTCAACAAGATTCCTTCTGTGCTCCTGCTTTTATCCTGAAGGGTTTCCACCTGTTTCTGAAACACCCACCCCTGAGGGCCAATTCTAATAGTGGATGACATTGCCTGATTTGTCTGTGGCTCTTCTCATTGGTTTACCTTTCCATCATACCCAACGCCCACTTCCATTAGCTTCACACATTAGCCAATAGTATCTTTTCTAAAAAGTATAAAAGGTATGTAACACAGGATTATATTTGAACACACTGTATTGCAATAACGTTTTACATAACAGTCCCTCCTTCTGGACTTGACAAAGTCCTACCCTACCATAAAACAATCAAAACAAATAATCAAATAAATCTATGTAAGCCATGTAGGGACAGGGGAACATCAACCTATCCTGGGATGGATCAGTTGAGGATACTTCAGCACTTTATGTAGTATAATTCATCAAACAATGATTATATTAATATGATTGTGAGCATGCAATTGAAAAACATTAATTGTGACAACAGTGTAAATCCCACGTGATTATCTGTTTCATCTCAAAAACAAGAACCATCAATTAATGTAAGATGAGCTGTGATTGGCTGATTATGTAGATCTTCACGGGCATGCAGACATTTTATTGTGTTGCTCACACAGTCATGAGGTGTTCCATCTAACCTTGTAGCCTGTCTACCTGGTTTATGTCAATACAAACCGCAGACTTGTGAGTACTGCATGCAGTTGGTGAGAGGTGTACAGGGTTACCAAATACCCCATTGTCAGTGACGAGGCTTTCTGAAAAGCAAAAGTGGCTGCACCCCTGTTTCCACTAAACCCTCGATAATGGGTTGTATCCCTTCAATGTTGTGTTGCTTGAGTATTTATATGATTGTCTCTGATATGGCAGTCTGGCCCCTGGTTTTACTTTGATCTGTGCTGGTGGTGCTGGGTTGACAAATCCCACATCTGTCTTATGGGCTGACCACAGTTGGTGACGGACTTGATCCAGCAGCCGCTGCTCATGCTCTGTTGTCACTGACATGTGCATGTGTGGCTTTCCCTTCACCAGAACCTTTTTCTGCCATTACTTAATTAGTAAACCTTGATTAATATCCTGAGTTACTGTCAGGAGAAACGTGAATGAGTTTGTCTTCAGTGGGGTTTCATGTGGGTGGCAGCTTTCATCATTGTACCTATGTCATGGGATTCATGTCCTTCTGCTATCAGTAGAGAGATGTGTGGTACTGAGTTTTGGACCTGGACCTTTCTTGCAATTCTGTGGGTAGCCTGACAGCTGCTGCAGCTCCTTGGGGGCCCAAGTATACATCTTCACTTGTAATGAGAAATGTTTTTTTGTTCATCAATTGTACCCAACATAACTTATAGTCCGTGTGACTCTGGTCTTGTCATACATCATTGTACAGTGGAATGGCAACGTTGGCATGTGGGCTGTTCCCATTTTTTTGTCTTATCCAGTGTTCCAATGTGATCCAGTATTGTTTCAAGTTGAATATCTCATACAGCAATCAGCATTGAGACAGGCTGTGTGAGGGATATTACCTGCGAACGACCAGAGAAGCCTATCGTTTAATTTGAGAGGGGGAGTCTAGAGCCTTCTTTCCCAATGCATGGATATGTGGCACCTGTATCCACCATGAAAAAGTGTTCTTGTTCTTGGATCAGAACTGGTATGATGGGTTTGTCACCTGGTTGTGATGAAATGACTGGTGACATTACCTCCCTCTCCGGTTTCTCAGGGAAACCCTATTGCCAGTTTGCGCTAGGGCCATTAGAAGGAATGGTTGGGAAGTCCCTTCGGCGATGGCCTGGTTGATCACAACCCCAGCACTTTTCTCTACTTTTCTTCTTGTAGCTTGCTTTTTCTATCTCTGGCCTCCATTTGCTTGATCTGAGTCTCCACTTCATCACAGCACGCTATACTGAAGGTGCCCCCTTCAGGCCAACAACATTCTTCAGTTGTTCCTTTATGCCACTCTTTCATGCAATGCTGGATTTGCTTCTTGCAACCAGGGGGTTGTTGCAGTATTAACTCCACTGGTGCTGTCTCCCTCCTGTCTTCTTTTCCCTGTTCAGCCCCCATGTAGCCTTGTCTAGCAGTGCTAGCTTGTGCTCTAGGGATTTCTGGCTGACTGTCTTTTGTTTGTATCAACACAACGTTATTACTTGGTTGACAGATCATAATACAAGTTTAACAATGTTCTCTACATCATTTTAAAAAGAATGTCAAGCACAGTAGCTGCAGATACTTCGGTTACTGTGCATGTTTTCAACTACATAAGCAAGTCACTATATATCATATATGTCACTACAGTGGGTTTATTGTCCCTCTTTTTGTTTTTCTTTTTTTTTACCATAAATCATTTCAGAAATCAATGTGTCACATCGTCTGTTGTTTCATTACTTACTGATTATTAACGTAGTGTGTTTACATTACATGCTGTGCTAAATGTGCAGGCTAAAATGTTACCTATGTGGTTCTGCACACCAGATATTTTATAGCGTTACTTCACTGCAGTCTGTTGGTCACTTGTCAGAAATGAACCGGTAAAAGACAAATGTAAAACGGAGCGTTTTTTTAGACAGTTAAAGTATAAGTACTAATCTACAGTTAGCAGCATTATGTGACAGAGACAAATACATACCATTATCAATATTTACCTGAGCAAAATGTCACAGAAAACTTTGATTTTGTTTGCTGATACTGCTCATTCTCCCCGATTCCAGATGAGATTCCTGCTTGAACATGCGTGGTTGTGACGTTATGGATTCATAAATGGTTATTGCGATGAACTTTACAGTATAAATGCAACTAACAGTTTACACACAGTGTTGAAATCTTCTTTCCAGTAATGACACCTGTCATGTTCTTTATGAAATCTCTGGTCTCTGTCCACTGCATTTTTCCAGTTACAGAAGCCCACACTCACAAAGGCATCCAGTGTAGTAGGTAGCCTTGACACTATAGTCCAGTTGTTATCAGTCTTGGTTGTGATACCAAGTGGAGACAGATGAATTCTTCTCACCACCAAAAATGGTGACAGGGTAGGATATGCATAAGGATATTTCTTTTCATTCCAGACATGTTGTACATGAAATTAACAGGCAACAGGTCTGCCGGACTTGATATGCCACACCTGTCAGGCGGATAGATTGTCTTGGCAGGGGAGAAGTGCTTGATAATTTTTGGGCTTTTATTTTTGTTGAGGTACAATGTACCACTGCAGCAACAGTTGCATATAAATCATGTTTTTCTTCATTTCTGCAATTAGACAAACACTGAATGAGCTGAGACCTGCATATTTTCATCTGAGTCATTTCTCGTACATATAAAGCCTGTAGCTGTTGATTCCAGATGTTGCCCACTTGTTCAGCTTAGCTTTAGCTCAATTACTTTGAGAAAAATCTGAAAGAAAATAAATGTAAAGTCTCTCTTTTTTCCCTTCAGTTGGATATTTTCTTCAGTTTCAAATCCTATTAAAACAGAGCACTACTCCCAGCAGTAGAGAATATTTGAATTCAGTGTGTCTCTCGGCAGCACAATCCAAACAGCAGATGAAAAAGGTCATGGGGAATGTCTAGTGACTAGTGAGAAGTACAGTATATGAAGAGATTACAACTCAATGTAAAAGTGGGCAGCAATGATTGTTGGGCCAGACCACACTTGAGGCCATATTCACAGCACTTTCTAACTTCTGCTTTTGAATGCTGACTGCTTTTAGTTTGCCACAAACTTTGCAGTGAATGTGTTAGTCAGAGTGTTTAATGTACATGAAGCTGGACAACATCTTATATGTAAGATGTGCTCTTGGTGTCATCATAGGCTTTATAGAATAGTTCATGGTAACACTTTCAGTGAACATCATTGAAAAATGTACATAATTAATTAAACTTTAGTTGATAGTTATTTCACTGTTTACAAATAATGTAATGATTTCTAAACCATTTATTAAGCAACTGTATGTTGTTAAGTTGCAGTAATATTTATATACTTTGTAAATGCTTATTAAATACTGTGTAGTTCATCTATGGACATTATTTTGGATGGTCATTATAAAGTTTCATAAATGGTTTATACAATATTTGATCGTTAACAGTGAATTAACTATTACCTAAAGTTTAATTAACTTTAAATGTACCATCCATTAATGAAGGCAAGACAAGTTTATTTGTATAGTTTGAATTTGTACAATTCAGATACAACTCAAATGAAGGTTAATATAAAGTGTTACCTAGTTCATTCTATTTAAAGCACTTGAATGTTATTTTAAATTGTATGAAGTATAGAATTTGTTGATATTGCAGCTTAATAATGTGTCCTTTAAAATTAAATCTGATGTGAATGTTTACTCTTCAACACTATATGTCTCTCACAGATGCAGATCTACATGTACAACTCAGATGACTTTGACAGCCTCAGTTCGGCACTCAGGGAGAAGAGGATCATCGCAGCCATGGCTGTGTTTTTTCAGGTAATAACTGTTTTTTTGTGTCTTTTTACCCAGCCTGTTTGTGTTTGTGCATGTGTATTGTTGAGGAATGAGGAAAAGACCAGATTCATTTAGTCTGTCCTTGTGGAATTTGGAACTTTATGGTTTGAGAGTTCCCCCCAAAATGTTCAGGCAACTAAAACACAGAGAGTGGACTGCTGCAGTTATTTCTCATTTTCTTGAACAGGCCTTGCAGTTCTTTTTGGATGTGAACTGTCTGTCTGTGCAGTCATCAGCGACATTAAGTGAAGAAATTAGGTCATACCCTCCAATAAGGGATGAGCTGCTCCTAAAACTCAAAGTTGTAATTGGTTCATACATTTCTCAAGGTTTTACTGAGCACGTCATGTCAAGTTATTTTATGAAATCAGAAAATAAATAAATAAATAAATTAAGTTATGTTTATGATGGAGTAAAAACAAAATACAAATGATTATATGTAATTAATTATCCAATGAGGCATAAATCTTTCACCTTATAGGAGCTATTTCTAATTCCCAGGCCCTGCTTCAAACAAATAGAGGGCAGTATTTCCCCCTTCTCAATGTTTAGTACAAACCCTTTTTGTAATTTATTTTATATATTTCATTTGTTTCTATGCAAATTAATTATTGGAAGTTGTTTTAAAGACCTGGGGCAGGAAATTCATAATTTACTAACTGTACACAATATCTAACAGTGTCATTACTACAGTTGGATACGTATTATAACCCTTGTAATATCCTCAAAATTTATATTGAAGTTTCCGAACCAAAAATCTTATATTAATCCCAAGTAGTGTCAATATGATGAATTAAACATAAGTTTCTCTCTATTATCTACTACTTGGTCCAAACAATCACAATTTATAGTCACCTGTTATAAATAAAGTTAATAAATAACTGACAGCAGAGCAAGAATACGGAAAACTCTACCGAGCTGCTGGAGCTCCGACAGTCGGTCAAAATAAGACTGCTATCTGCTATCTGCTTATTTAACTCAGTCTATTTAACTGACTGTTACAGTTTGTGTTGTCATTCTTTACACAGCCAACGTTAGATGTTACTTACCGGTCTAAAGAAAAGTTGCATGTTCAGCTTTTTACTCGCTCACGGCTGTCTCCAGTGCTGAAACACCCCAGCAACATGTACTGTTGTTAAGCTTCCTATTATGATGCTTCTTTTCTTCGCTGCGGACGCGGTTTCTTTCTTGAAGCTGTTGTTTGTTGGTCATAAAAGTTTTTTTTCTGGATCTTCTGCCTCTTTGTGTTGACTAATTAACTGAATAAGGCTGTAAACTTATATGCGGCAGCCATTCTATGCGGCAGCCATTCCCTGCGGCCAGCTCGACTTCTTCCTCTCCTGTGGCTAGACTAGAAGCTACAGTCACTTACTATCGCCTCTCATGGAGGACTTGGTATTACAAGAAGGGACGGCTCATTCTGGCTGCCTAGCAGTGTATATCTCTACAGTATAATACACAGGCCAGTGTTTCCCTAGGACTGAGTTGTAGCTGAAATGACTGCATGTGCTGTAATGTTACTGTGCGCCACTTACGTGAAGTTGCAGGAGAGATTTCTCCCTTTTTCGAGAATGATACTAATGAATCTGTGTTCAGTGATGGCATCTACCAAATGCTTGTTATTATAATTGTTCAGCTCTTTTGAGGTAGTTTTATCACAAAAGCAGCAACTATTAATAAGAAAGTGATGACTTACATATACGACCAGTTGCTTTTGAATGATAAGACTACAATGAATATTAAAAACAGCTGGGAAAGAGACTTGGGTACTCACCTAGATGACCAGACCTGGTGCAAAGTTTTGTATAATACCAAGAGAATTACGAGATCAGACAAATCACATGAAACACAATTTAAGATAATTAATAAACTGCATGTGACTCCTGAAATACGTAGTAAATATGATGACTCATGCGCTGCAGCATGCAGGAAGTGTCAAAAACAACTAGGCACTTATTTTCATTTAATATGGTCATGTCCACTGATTCAAATATTCTGGTCTACTGTTCAAACAGAGATAGAGAACCTCCTTGGCATTATTCATTCATTTCTTAGCTTCTCTGACGGCAGTGTTTGACAGTGCAAAATTATATGTTAGTTTCTAAAGTTAAGCCAGAAGTTCAGCCCAAAAAGTCTGAATTATGATTTAGGTTAGTTTAATGATCCCCTACAATGAGGATCAGATTTAAGGTCAGAGGTCAGTATATGTGGTTGCATACTACCCTCAGAGCGTGTTTCATAAATCTCTCACTTTTCACTTTTGTTGTTGTTTTATGAGGCCCAAAACCCTGATTTTCTCTGTTGGAGTGTTGTGATGAGGTGTGAGTGTGAGCTGTAAAACCTGTACGTCGAAGTTCGGCCACCAGTAAAGCCCTCTCTGGCGTGTTGAGTCGAGCTGTGGGTGGACTGGGATCATTGTCAGCTCTATTCCTCTCAATTGGCAGGGATAAAAAGTTCATTCAAGGCCATCGATTATCTAAGTGGGCTTTTAGTTGGACCATTAACTCCCGGTTAATATTTCCTCCTCTCACTTCAGTCCCTCTCGCTCTGTCTGTGTCTGTAGTCTCTCTTTCACTCCCTTGCTCTCAGGCTCCGTATTTGTCTTGTGCAAACATATGCACACACTTACAAGCATTTGCATATGCGTCAACTGAATCATAAAAACACCTATTTTTCTCTTTTACCGAATCAGTCTGCTGAAATTAAGCTGCCATACGTTACAGTTCATACAAGCTGTCACTTCTGAATCAGAATTAGCTTTGTTAGCCAACTCTCTGTGCACAAACAAGGACTCTGTTTGTGTGTGTTTTTTTTTCATTGCTTTGATTGGTACACACTTCAGAAAATAAAACCTTTGAGTTCATGCTCTATGGATTTTATCAACTCCATGTTTATACGCGATTTGTTTTGCTCACACAAATCCCCTACCCCCTGTCTTTTTCCCCACACAAACAATTCATAGATATGTGCTGCAATAGTCCCTTAGAAGAGAATCAAGCTATGCTATAAAAATCATGAACATAAGTAAGAAATTGTAGAACATTTAAAATGTATCAAATAGTAAATTATAACACTGAGCTTTGGCTCTGCTGCCCGATGGTTATACAATGTTAACACAAGCCTACTGACTATAGTCAAGACCAGTTCATTGCGTTTGACTGATCATTGTGTTGTTTGACTGACTAGGCCGCTCCAAAACCTTCATTTTGTTTTTTTCGAGCCATTCAGAGGTGGACTTGCTGGTGTGCTTCAGATCATTGTCCTGCTGCATAACCCAAGTGCGCTTGAGCTTAAGGGCACTAACTGATGGCTGGACATTCTCTGTCAGGATTTTCTGGTAGAGTGCAGAATTCATGGTTCCATCAATTACGGCAAGTCGTAGCAAAGCAACCCCAGACTATCACACCACCACCATGTTTGACTGTCGGTATGATGTTCTTTTTCTGAAATGCTGTGTTAGTTTTATACCAGATGTAACGGGACGCACACCTTCCAGAAAGTTCAACTTTTGTCTTGTCAGTCCACAGAGTATTTTCCTAAAAGTCTTGGGGATCATCAAGATGTTTGGTAAATTTGAGATGGGCCTTTGTGTTCCTTTTGGTCAGCATTGGTTTTCGCCTTGGAACTCTCCCATGGATGCCATTTTTGCCCGGTCTCTTTCTTATTGTTGAATCATGAAAACTGATCTTTACTGAGGCAAGTGAGGCCTGCAGTGCTTTAGATGTTGTTCTGGGCTCTTTTGTGACTGAATGTGTTGTCGATGCGCTCTTGGAGTAATTTTGGTAGGCCGGCCACTCCTGGGAAGGTTTACCACTGTTCCATGTTTTCTCCTTGTGAATAATTGCTCTCACTGTGGTTCACTGGAGTCCCAAAGCCTTAGAAATGGCTTTGGAACCGTTTTCAGACTGATAGATGCCAATGACTTTGTTTCTCATCTGTTCTTGAATTTCTTTGGATCGGGGCATGATGTGTTGTTTTTTGAGATCTTTTAGCTTACTTGTCAGACAGGTTCTATTTAAGTGATTTCTTGATTCTACAGGTCTGGCAGTAATCAAGCCTGGGTAAACTCAGCTTTCCAAAAAATGTGGTTTACCACAGTTGGGGGGCAATTACTTTTTTCACATAGGGTAAGGTTGGTTTGGATATCTTTTTTCACTTAATAAATTAAATCATCATTTAAAAACTGCTTTTTGTATTTACTGAGGTTATCTTTGTCTGATATTAAAAGGTGTTTGATGATCTGAATACTTTTTCACAGCACTGTATGCATACCTACTTAAGTCCTCCCTGTGTTTGTGAAAATGTACAAAATAAAAAGTAGCATAATTTAAAAATGCAGTCATGGAAAAACAGAGATGAGTAGGCAGATGGGAAAATTGCTTACCTAGAATGAAAGCAGATGAAATGGCTGAAAAATCATACTTTATTTTGAAAAGCTGCCTAAACTGCTACCTTTACTGACAGGTAACCCCTGTTGTCCTCCAGTACAGCCATGATATCTGTTCCTTCAGTTCTCTTTCCTTCCACCACCTTTATGATTTATGATACAGCAGTACACACACATTTCTTCTGAACCTGATGATATCATGCAGTTGCAGCTTGCAACCTTAAAGATTGATTTGAACCCATGCCCTCAATAGCTTGGCTCCCACAAATAGATCTTGACAGGTTATGCAAAGAGGAGTGTTATGGCTTTTCTCGTAGTCATCCAGGTTCTTCTTGCTCCCTTGACCTGCTCACATGTACTAGATTGTCTTTTGGAACCTTAGAAGACAGACTTAAACTATGAGTGAATACAAGAAAAAATGTGAAAGAAAGAAGAAAATTCAGATTGTATGATGCTATCCATGCTTGCTAGATTCACATTCACCTCGTCTCAACACACAGCACACAGAAAGAATCTGAAGATCTGTATGTGTGTAAAAACCAAGTGTTTGCATTTTTATCACTCCAATAGTTTTTGCTTTGTGAGTTAAAATGCAAATGTCACTGTATGTTGACAAAGTGTGTGCTTGAATGTTGCAGTTTCATCACTTGAATAGTTTTTACCGTATGAGTAAAATAATCTACTGTACATCAACTTAGTGAGGCAGTGTGTCTGTGTGCCTTTGTGTGCGTGTTAGTGTGTGTGTTTGGTCTGTGTTTGTGTGTGTGTGTGTGTGTGTGTGTGTGTGTGTGTGTGTGTGTGTGTGTGTGTGTGTGTGTGAGAGAGAGAGAGGCTTGGAGTTTTTCTACTTGCGTTGACAGTGAGTCCTGTTGAGAGAGAAGATCCTGCACTGATGAGCTTGAATATGTCCTCTGCAAGACTGTGCTGTGCTACTGCAGCCACACACACACACTCTATAGAAACGGGAAAGTCCATTTTTATGGAAATAGCTGAATAAATTATTATTTTTTTTAAATCAGAAGTAGAGAACTTACCAGCTTTCCTTCCCAACGTTTACTTGTTGTGTTGCTGCTGGCACTGCTGTTGCAAAGACAGCATTAGCGACCTTGCTACCACTAGCAGCCTGGCTACTGTCCGAAGCAAAGAAAATCAACTGCAACGATCCCAATTTGGAACAGGAACTCTGAAAGGCAGAGTTAAACATCCTGTTATATTAATAAGTACGTATTTATAAGTATGCAGGCTTTTTTACTTACTGATCTTGTAGAAAGAGTCAGTTTTGAACTGTCTTGAGTTTCAGTGGTATGAGGAAACACATATCAGCAAGGGAAGAGACACTGGTTCCTACTATGGCGCTTGCTCTAAAGCCCATGGCACAAGTGCATTCAGGTCATGACCAACTTTCTTTGCTTCTTAAATGGCAGATAATCTGGGCGCAAAGTGTTGTGCACGGCACAAAAGGGTTGTATTTAGACTCTGTATTAGTCACGTTTGTGTTTTGGGCGTAACCGATCAGATCATCTTCCTTTCCCTTTAAAGCCCAAAGGCACATATTTAACAGCAGCACTCCTCGTCACTGAGGGACAGGGATGTTGTCCTTGGCTGCTGGACCCTCTGCCCCACTGTTTCACAGTCATCTGTCCCATCAGCAACTTTGTTTGACTGCATATGACAAAAATACACTGATATTTAACTGAGGAGGAGGAGGAGGAGGAGGAGGAGCGCTGCTGTGCGTCCTTCTATGTGTAGCAATGCACAGATCTCTGATGTGGATCAGGCAGGACAGGTCATAATGATTATCATTCTGATTAAAAGCAGGTGGGTGAAATATGTCTTTAATGAGGAAAATATAAATGACATTACCTGCAGTGATCCTCTAGCAACAGAAAAGATGTGTATCTACACTGACATGCACATTTCTGCATGAGCAACAGTTGATTGACTTCGCTGATCATTTAAAACTCCAACCATGTATCAATGAATCAACCTTTTTTTAAAGCACAGTGGATAAAGGCCCATATTTCAGTGATCAGCTGCGAAACAAACTAAATGTATTACATTTGGGTTTCACTAATGAAAACAATAGTGTCCATATATGTGTATGTATTTATGGACCAAAATAAGATATACGACTATCCTCACATGTAAGACTTGATCAGAATTGAACTATGACAATCATTACTGGCCTGTTACTGACCATAAATTAAAGTACTGTAAAATGTGATACATTCCAACACAACACCACAGTTAAAAAATACAACTCCTTTGTCTGTTAATGGTTTGAACAAAGCGGTAAGCCTTAAATTGTCAATTCTTCTCTTTGTTGTGTAACGATGGTTTGTGCATTGCCTGTCTAATTCTGTGTGTGTGTTCCTCATTCATCCATCCGTGTCCATCAGTGTGTTTCTGCAGAGACTAAATTGTTGCTTCTGTGTCATCTATTAATTAAATTATCACACTGGCATTACAGGACAAATTGGCCCCATCAGCTTGGCTGAGCTTGGGAATCACGCCTTTATGATCCAGCATTGCATCACGCCGCAGCCTCTTATTGAAATAGATGGTCGTTGTAAACAGCTGTTATTGCCCTTTTATTTGCTTATTTACAGCGCTGCATGGCTCAGTGTTCACCACACACTGTTTGAGACATGCAAAACCGAAGCCCAGCTGGGATGCAAATCACATGGAACCACTCCACTTTTTGAGATGCCACTGAGTCTCATTTCACATGATTTTGGGGCATCTGTATTCATTTAATATTTTACAGTGAGAACACTAAGTAAGATACAAAACCAAAAAAAAGGGAGGAAAAGGAAGCAGCGAGTCTTTAAAGTAACACGATGTAACGATTTTACCTTAAAATACTGATTTCACTATTATTTTAATGCTTCAGTGACTTGTAATAGGGAGAATGAGTTTCTCTGTCTCAGCCAGTCCATCCCACAATCGCTTGTTTCTGCACTATGTGACTTTGATGAGAGGGTAGGATCACAGTGTGTAACGCTTTACGACAGTACATCAGACACAGCACCAAGTATCACTGATTTTGGTGAAACGGGATCATATTTTATGAAGGAAATGTTTCTCTGGTTTAGCTTCTAATGTTTTCGAGCTGCTCTGCTTCAACTCTCTGTGAGCGACGGAGTTTCCTGAAAGCAGCATGTGTGTGCTGCATATTGTAGCTACAAGATATCTCTGCTAGCTGTTATCTGTGTGGAGCTCATTCAGAGAGTCGGACTGTTTACACTGCTATGAGCTTTGGATTGCTGCTAAAAGAAAATTAATATTCCATATGCATTGTTTTGTGGTCCTTGTGGTTGGCTGTCACAGATATGGTAATGTTTAATTCTAAGCAGTCACGGGTTGTTTCAGATGTCGAATGATACACGGCTATCGCATTTGATATTGCATTCGGCTGTTCTTCACTTGAAAAGGTAGCAGTGTCAAAGTGGAGATGCTCAGCAGGAGTATGAACAGCACGATGAAAGGTTTGGTTTGAAGACATAGGAGGCCTCATACTACTTCATTATGCTCTAAATCCAATACCCCCAATGACGGTAATTAGGCAGTATATGCCGACACTGCTAACGACCACTGAGCTGCTTCCAATTCTGCACAGTGCACACCACTTGAGTAGACATTAGCCTCAGCAGTTATGCTGCAAAACAGAATTCATTACATATAATTTGCTGTCGGTCGGTTTTTAGCAATTTGGCAGGAATTTCAGAAGATATCTCATTACTGTTGTTTAAATCGATTCGGTATTTGTTCTTCACTGTGTATGGGTGATAAAAGGCAATGTTCCCGTGTGCTTTGTCTTGCTCATCCCTTCCCTATTGACCGCTGCCCCACTTATTACAAACCATCACTCAGACTGACGAATCGACGGCCCGTGTCATTGTTCTGCTCTCTTTCACCAAAATAAAAAAAACATCCCTTTATGCTGTTTTTGAAATTTTATTATTTTCTGTCTTGTAATAGAATTATTTTTTTGGCATCTCATAGTGATGTCCACCCTTGTATGCTCAAGGAAATATAAATATGTTCAGAAGAAAAGAACTGCAGCTCAAACAATAAGCAGCAACTGGGTTAATTATCATGGATATGATGTGGAAAACACATGTAAATGTTTTTTGACCAGGTGTTTAGTCCTAAATGTAACGTGCTGTTTGTTTTACAAGAAAAGCTGTTTTTCTAAAGGGGGGACTCTACAGTGTTCCAAGCGCTTGTAAAACAGATATGAGTATAGTGTACACATAGTAGAAGAACTGCAACATAATTTCGTTCATGTGTATCTGTAGAAATAAAAAACTCTTGAGAGGTAGTACAAAACCCTTCTCCAGGGTGCACATTACAAAGAGTGAATGCACTCAGACAGTAACAGCCAGGTCTGTTGTACTTCTGTTGAAATTAATTTAAAGTCAAGGTTGCTTGTTGGCTACTTTTCATCTTTCAAACCATCAAAACCACCGACTTTTGTCTTGCACGCAATGAGTGAGTCGTCAACTGTCTTATCAGAGTCACAGATTGATGTTGCTCATGCGAACACAAATGCTTTTTAATGTGAGAAAGATACGATTCACTGCACAATGTTTCACTTAAACAAGACAGTTCAACATGATCCTTAATCTTAAATCTAATTCTAAGAATCACCAGATGGTCCAGTCCTCTTTAGTCTAGATCTAAGCATATCCAGAAGGCCTAACCTTGTCTTGTTTAATTCTTCTATAGGAATGACCAGAATTATCAATTATCTTTATTCTACATCTACTTAGTAGTTGAAACCTACTTTATCCCCTTAGATGAAGCTAGCAATGGCTGGAAGGCCCTATCACCTTTTATCTAGACCTGCTATAGAATTACACAAACGGTCAACAATCCTGTTGTTTGAATCTAAATTTGACCCAAATCAATTAGTCTGGAGTGATAATGACCAGACTGCCTGATCTGTTATCATTTTAGATGGAGATCTGCCCCGTCTTTCACTGCCTACTGACGAGTTGGTCAATGACTGATTAGTAAATCTACACTCAAATCCGTCCTCTTGTCCTCTGTCCTGCAACCATTATACTGTATCCTTTACGCCATTGATTCATCTGTTGTCAGTGCTGCCAAAGGCAAGGCGAGGAGACCAGTCTCTGTAAGACACAGAGGGACGTGATGGAAGTTAAGAGAAAGAGGACGGGGAATAGGGGATCTTGGATAGATGATAGTGGAAGGAAGAGAAGCAGGATGAGAGAGAGGAAAGTGGTGGGGAAGAGAAATATGAGGACACGTCACATTGTGCCTAGTGTCTTTTTTTCCTGATTTGTCACTGCAGTGGCCTATCCCTGGAGAGAAAGAGGGAGATGGAGCTGTTGGGAGGAATGATGAGAAAGAGCGAGAGATGCTGGATTTGAAGAGGGAGAAAGGGGTAGATGGAGAGAGAGAGTAGGACATTGTGATGTGACGTCTGGTGGCTGAGGATCTCTGGGGACAAGCCTGTGGGCTTTCAGGGACAAACATTAATAATGAAACGCTAATTCCCTCTGTCCTCCTTTTCCTCTCTCCTCCTCACTGTCTCTATGTCTGTCATTCTCTCTCTGTATCTCCCTGGCCCCCTTATTTCTCTTAATCTCCTTTCCTTTTCACACACTTTTTTCCTCACCCACTTTCTGTCCTGCTCATACTGAAAACAAGCTATTTATTACAGTTCCAGTTATTATCCCCTTATGCTATTTGAAATATGTGTGGGTGTGTGTGTGTGTTGTGGGTGGGTGGGGGTAAGTGTGTCTAACTTTGGCACAATTAAACTTTTTTAACTTAAGTTACTTTCTCATTCAATGGTTTTCTTTCTTCATCAGCTGTAGGCTGATGTTCTCCATAAGGGGGTGATCACAGAGAGACAAAGAGAGAGGAAACTATTTTACTGCCAAACACCAGCTGGCGTCATTTGTCACATATAAGTTTGAATACGTCCAACTTTTTCAGGCTCAAGGTTGCATGACACTCTTCACTGTCACAGTCAGACAGCCTTAAAGATCGTATTTCAACTTGAGATTCAGCTGGAATCGCAATGTGATCATCATGTGATCTCACAAATCCGTTTAGCCAGGCTTCAAGCTATGCGATTGTGGCCAAACATAGAGGGGTTGAACCAATCAGCATTGTCTGAGAAATTGTTGGCAGCAACAGACGGAAGCTATGGGCATAGGTTAGGCAGAGACAGTTCAGAAAAAGACGGCTCACTGAAGAATCATTTCCTGTATCACAAAGGTTTTGCCACTGCCCTGCCCCTTTAGGAGACTAGCAGCAGGTCCTCAGTCTATTAATTCCAAAGGGAGAAGTGAATGAGAGCACACATCATGACCGATTCCTTCGCCTCCTAGGCAACGTAAAATATTACACCCATTTTTCACAAGCCACACATCTTCTAAACATTCTGACAAAAATATGGCATTTTTTTGACAGACAAATGAGGAGAAAATTACTTTGTTGAAAACCTTTGTCTGCTGAAAGTGACATTTTTGGCGATATTTAATGTTTTTTATTTAGACATGGACAGGCAATATCCCTCAATAATGTGCTGGTGTTATGTATGTTAGGTGGAGGAGGAGGAGATGCCGCTATGCCCACTGAGGAGATACTGATAACCAGTCTACCCCTAACAGACTCCCTATTAGGGGTAGACTGATTATCGGTATACCATTTCTTACCACTGACACAGTTTGCAATGGTTCATCTATGTTATAGAGAATCTTTGGTTAAGGTGTGATGACTAGCAAGAGTAGTGACTGTTCGTTTGAAAATAACAATGGCGACTTAAAAGGTGAGCTTACATGCTGTCATAACATCAATTATATCAGTGCTGGAGAGGAGAGTCTAGAGTTTTTCAATAAACGACCTTCCAGCAACCTTCCGATTGCTGGATGACCCACTCTACCTCCTGAGAAACAGCATTGCAAAACTAAAGGTCGCCTCATCAACTTTAAAACATCGATGTACCTAAAATTATTATTTAGATGAATTTTCAGCAGATATGGCAACATTTAAGGTTAAGACAACTTCTGATCCACAGACATTAGCATATGAAAAAGGGCCTTTGGAGAGAATTGAACCCTGTTCCCCAAAAGAGCTACTGGAATGTGCCACATGGTCCTAACTGATCACACAGAGCTATCCGGCTGGGTAGTGTGTGAGTATGTCTGCAGGCGAGTCAGCCTTGTCAGTGCAAGCAACCCTATTTTGAGAGCGCGTGCAACCAATCTGAATGGTACCATACCTGGCTCGATGTCCTCTGCTTGTGGCAGATAGACTGGATAGATGGTGTCTATCTTGACCAGGCTGTTGAATTGTTTTGCCCGCAATACATACACGATTAAAGTCACTTTACAATTAGGGGTAGTTAAGCAAGCACTAAGCTTCTCCACTGGATCTGCTAACTGATGAAATTTGTTAGCATACTTAAAGAAGCTACTGAAAGTAGCCTACAGCTGCTTGTTCCTGCTTTATAATTTGTTGTTTTCCCCAGAGAACATCCCTTATCACTTCCTTTGACATTAGGTATGCAACGTTTAGTTACAAGTCTCTTAATTTTGATGATCTAATTTGCAGTAAATATCATTATGGACAGATTTAAGAAAACTAGATCTTTTCAGTACCAAGGGTAAGCAAAAACCACCCTGATTACATCACTTTCCAAAAAATCCTCCCTGCTTCAGTTATATGCTGATTATGGTGATGGGCGGTACACAGGGTACGGATGCAACTTTTTGGCACTTTTGTTGACAGACCCATGCAGTGCAATGTATTTGTTTTTATGGAAATTCAAATTGTTCAACATATTATCCACAAAATGGGTTGCTATGAATAGGATTTGTTCATGTATGTCGTAAAAGTGCAGTAATGGAACAGACTCTATTTTGTTCTAAGTGCTTCTGTAGTGATTGTGATTGAGACAGGCAGTGGTGTAAGCCCAAATCCTGGTAATCCTTCACACTAAACCTGACAAGTGTTGTGGTGTTCCAAAATCCAACTGGACATCGTGCGTGTGTGTGTGTGTGTGTGTGTGTGTGTGTGTGTGTGTGTGTGTGTGTGTGTGTGTGTGTGTGTGTGTGTGTGTGTGTGTTTAAACCCCTAGGTCAACAAGTGTGTGTTGCCAGATCCGAGGGAGAAGTGGTTGTGGAGAGTGTAGGGGAGCGAGGGAGTCTTGGCAGTCTCTTAGCTGTTCATGTAACATGTTGGATATGGATGCTGGCAGTGGCTTTGTTTGCTAGTTTAGGTAGTTTTGTAAGTTTAGATTGCACACAACAACACTCTTTTCTAACTGTCTAAAACATTACATAGTACATTTATAACTACAAGTATAAACTGATTGCTCTGGACATTCACTTTTATAGACATGCTACAGTTTGACTTGTAGTTGCATATTAATCATGTGAAGTGTGTATGATAATGTTTTAAATGGACTTGCATTTATACAGCACTTTTCTAGTGTACTGACCACTCAAAGAGCTACAACACAATGCAACACATGCCACATCCACAGATACATGTATTGGTGACAAAGGCTGCTATTCAACGTGCTGACCTGCTAATCAGGAGTGATACAGCACTTTCTATCTGAAGCCCACAATATTTCTACGCTCAGCCATTCACGCACACATTCACAAACTGATTGAACAGTCATTGGGAACAATTTTGGTTCAATTATCTTTCCTACAGACACTTTGATATGCTTCTGAAGCTGGGGATCAAACCACAGACCCCTCAAATTAGTGGATGACCCACTGTACCTCCTGAGCCACAATGATAATAAAAAGGATTATTAGTATTAACTGTTGCTGTAGCTGTATGTTCCTATATTCTTCAAATGATGAGGCAGTTTTGTGTGATGTTGGGGAGATTGTTTGGAATGCGAGCGCCAAATCATTGATAGCACACAAATGTCTGACCTGTGTAGTACTTTTCATGGAAAGTTAGATTTAACTTAAAGTTAGATTTAACAACACAGTGATAGTATTACAGTAGAAGCAACAAGCGGGCCTAGTACTTCTAGCAGTTGTCACAGTGGTGGTACTAGCAGTAGCTTGTAGAAGTTGTCAGAAGTCCAAACAAGTGTCTAAACAAATGCGTGAATCTATATAAATCTACACAGAATCAATGTGGATGGTCACTATGGCCAACAGCAGAATACACCATTGTCCTACTTATGATGCTAGTTGTAAAGTTTCTAAATCTTTTCTATGATTGATTGATACCTTCCACTGTACATTGCCGTCTTTGCTTGTCAGTAGACAGTGTGGTATGCCTTCTGTTGCACTGCAGCTGTTACAAAGAACAAAGAAAAACTATGAATACATGAACTATGAAAATATCTCAACGGTCCACAATCCTAGCATCACAATTAAAAATGACGTTCTGTAGTTAGTACTAGCTGTAGGGATTATCTCCTTAGGTTAGAGGTCATGTAAAATATCACACAAAAGACAAAAGTAATTAACTTTATTCCAAATTCTATGCTGTGCAATCTTAGCTAGAGAGCTCAATTAAAAATGCCTTGCAGTTTATTGTAGTGCCCCCATGATTTCACTGTTCATTCAGACCTACAAATACTGTATCAGTTGGTTGATTTTGGGCATAGTGGGCTGCTGTTGGGCGAGTGGGCAGTTTTTTGTACTGCATATGTGCTGGCTGCATCTTCATTTTGAGTTTTGAGTTCAACTTCTCTTGTACAGTCCATTTTTATTTTATTCGTATTTTTTCTTCATGAACTTTATTATTTATTTATACATTTTCCACTCACGCCTGTATTATCCAGCCATTCATGATAGGGTTAAACAAAAAGGGACCAACATACAAGACAAAAAGGCTGGCAGGTAACTGAACAAAAAGAGAGCTTTATTAACATAAAGCTGAAGTCCAAAGTCCAATAAATCCAAAATCCAAAATATATAGTCCAAGAAACAAAAGGCAAACAAAACACAATCCGAAGGCAGGGGCAAAATCTGAGTAAATAAAGTACAAACCAAAGAAGCTCTTGTAACACGGGCAAGAACACAAAGGACACTGGAGACATGTGACTAAACGGGACTGGGACAAAACATATGAACTGACAAAGAGTAAAATAGATACACAGGCCAAAATAGACAGGAGTAATTAACAAATGAAACAGGAAAAAGGTGGGGAATTAAAAGCAAAACATGACACATCGGGATAGAACTTCAAAATAAATCAGGAAATAGCTCAACCAAAAAGTCAAACCATGACAGACAGACATTCTTGGTTTGATTTGACCAGGTTTCAGGATACCTGTTGCTGAGACCACTGCTGCCATGCCAGAATGATGAAGGGTAATGGAATTTGTTTCAAAAGCAATGGAAATTTTAAAAACTTGACAATAATATGTCTTTGCAAAGACAATGTCCTGCTCACTCTGTGTGATCCAGACCCTGTTGTTGACAGATTTTCTTTCTTTGTCTTTTGTTTTATTTCCGTGATAGTGAATAGCAAGCATGGCAGCCAGTTACAAACTGGAAAACTGATGCCCATGTCGATACAAATTCACTCGACTACCAGAAGCATTGACATGAACTTGAGTGCATTTCATATCCCTTCTGTCTCTGATAACTTTCTATCTTACTTGTCATCCTACAATGTGCTCAATGACATTGACTTTCTGCCATTAAAACATTTTTATTCTGCTGTGTTCTCAAGCTCTTTCATGGACATGTTCCTGACTTGCATTTAAATACAACAATTGTCAAAAACCGGTGTGTGTGTGTGTGTGTGTGTGTGTGTGTGTGTCCATTAAACAGATCTGCCTTTTGCTCCTGACTTGATTCAGAATAACAAGTCCTCAGATAAAAGCAAAACAAAATAGGCCATTCAGCGGTGCATTTGAAAAAAACATATGAATCATATGATTCAAACTTGAGTGGTCTTGTGGTGTTGAATGCACTCATGTATTTTGCTATTCAGGGATTGTTTTTTATGCTTTGGTCTGGTTAATTTCCAGGCTCCATGACAACAATGATGCTCTGATTGAAGATAATGAAAAGAAAACACATGTTACTATGTCATCACACACTCGATGAGTTCAGATAGAGGGGGCCTTTGACGTCTTGTTGATTGCTGTTTGTTCCTCCTAATTACACTACACTTCCTTTTTCAACTTTTTCAACTTTATCTTTGGGTTTATATTTTGAAAAGAAAATGCACATGGAAATGATGTGGCAGCAATAGAAACGCATGTAGATATGTAGGAGGTTACTACATGTTAACTGGCCTGATGTAGCAGGCACGCATGCAGTGCTTCAGTGCTCCAATCTTATAATGCATAAACGTTGTCTGCGTCATCATTTCTGCCTGTCCAGACATAAACACTGAAAACAGTGTCTTTCTGAATATCTTCACCCTTGAAGGAGTTTCCCAAAAAGTCTGTCTTCAGCGACTTAAAATGCTGTTTGCCTCTGTACAAAAGGCCAAAACGCATAGAAAAAGCTTTGTTTTAAGAAGCAGCTGTGTATATGTGCAGGACCCTTAGGTATGAAGTGATGTTTTTCATGAATAATAAAAATGCTGATGAATCTGATGTTCCCTGTATCATTTTGTGTTTCTCAGGTGGGAGGGAAGGACAATCCTGCTGTTGACCCCATAATCCACGGCCTAAAGGGTGTTGTCCATCATGGTGAGTGGACGTCCCAGTGCCAAAGTCATATACGGAATGATAGCAATTGAAGTATAGAAGAGCCAGGATTTTAGGTTAAATGTTTAGAATGTACAATAGGGTTCAAATGTCTGAAACTGCTGGTCAAAATACTGCGAACAATTTGAGAGGAAATGAAATCATTAAAGAATTGAATTTTAGAATATCTTAGTATTTGGTTTGTCCCCATTTTCATTAATGACAATCCACAAGTTTGTGTAAAACTTAATTAATCATGTTATCCCACCATGATTTGACAGTGCTCCACAAAGCTTCTTGGAATGTCACACAATGCCTTGCTTTCTCTGCCCTCGAGTGCTCCCGTAAAATGTTCATTGAGGTTTTAGTTCAGGTGGAGTGTGGAGAGAGAGGGACTATAGAGGAGAGTCAGTTCGGTGCAGGTGTCCGACTCAAGATGAGGTAAAACAGCCTCAGACATGAATAACCTCACCACCATGTTTCACTGTGGGTTTGAAACACTGTGCTATATTTCAGTCTCCTGTTCATCTCCCTACGTACACCCTTCTGCCATGAATCTTACACTTGGATTCATCAGTAAATAGTGGGGCTGGATATCACAGAGTTACTCACAATACAATACAATCACAATGTGTTGCCCTCAATAACGATAGTATCACGCTTAGCAGTACTGCAATAATAGATCAATTGGAAGACAATCATCTAACATTATATCATGATGTCTGTCTGTTTGAAGAATACAAAATATATCTTAAAAGGTAAAAAGTAGGAATTGCATATTTTTTCACTGCATAGTGTGAAAAAAGTAAAGAGGCACAACACTAAAGGCTAATTTCCACCAGGGGACGGAACAGCCGCGTTAAGCGTAAATTATGCTTCCGCATTGACACAACGCAAGGGGGCTTACGGACCCATTACGTCCTTGCATCCACTGCAAGGGCCTGACGTGCACCTCCCAAAAATCCTAGACGTGCGTCGAGGCGATGCAAACACCAACGCAGCGGCATTGGCTGTGACTGTCTCGGTCTCCATCGTTCACTGTGACTAGGAGAAAAGCCGGAAGGTAAACAAATAGGCTGACGCTAACTACGATATACGTCACAAGAGTCTCGGTCGGTAGGTCAGTCTTTACAAACAAACATAGTGCCCTCTACCGGTGTGGCATTGAATTGCATTTCGACACGTAAACCCCACGCAGAACCATCACTGTCTCATGACTGCTTCCAAGCAACTGCGTGGCCATTGCGTGATCACTATGCGGAACCATAACCGATGCTTTACGGCTGCGCCGCAGTCACTGGAGCTGATCGCTGCCACTCCAATCAATGAGACCATCCCCACTGTGCACGCTGCGTAACGTCTCAGCAGCGTCCCGGCAGCGGCTCTCCGCTCTGCAGCTCTATCAATCTGTAGCACTTGCCAAACCATGTGAAGCTCAACAGAGCAGATTGCACCAGACGTGAAATCCGACACAGAATCAACGTAATACACTTCCGCCCCCTTTCAAAATAAAACACAATGCGCAGTTCATGTAGCCTATAACAACTTCACATCAACATTACGTCATGACGGGGGGCACCAGGTCAGCAGTCAATCAATCAAACAGTCTCAGAGATGCGGCAACATGGACGAGAGAGACTGACTGCTGAAGTGGAACATTTAATTGCAGGAGTTTTGGGAGTGGATGGTGAGTACAAACTACTACTTAAGATTATAAAACTGCACACAGTTTATCGTGGGATCTCGTGGGATCTCATGGTCTAGCATGCGTTCAGGATTATCACGTGATCTCGCGTGAATAAGGCTGGCTCGCAAGGCAGCGCTACGCTGCTGTTACGCACCCATTACATGCCTGGTGGGGATTGGTGCCCGGCAGAGGACGAAGCAAAACCGCTACGCAGCCGTTCCGTCCCAGGTGGAAATCCCGTGTAAGACTGCAACTGCAACTTGTCATTTCTCATGCGTGGCAGTAATGGCTACTAAAACATTTTCCGATCGAGAAAGATTTGTCTGTGTACATTAAGTTTACAGTATAAACTATTCACGCTGATAAGTCAAATTAGAAGGGGAATCTGTTTAGAGCACTGTGTTTTGTTTATTTATTTTATGATAAATCACTTTCTCTTGTTGTGCAATATTTCACTGTATCACTATTTTGCCTCACCACTAGGAAATTATCAACATTTGGTGCTGAGAAAGCTCCTCTTTGCTTAAATTAACAATTGACTTCTGACACATTAACTCTCTGAATCATCAAACTCTGATTATTTCCAGGTTCATGTGATAGACCTTTAGACCTCACTGTATAGACATTAAGCATGTGTTATCTCCAGTTTTGGGGTTGTTACTTAGTAGGCCTAACTTATTGCACATTACTTGCTACTGTAGAAAGTAATTCGTTACACTCCTCGTTACATTACTTTTGCATTACTCAACTTTGCCTGAGATTAATTGACATGTCAGGTATAATGAAAAACTTTACATATGCCCACATTTTGCCCCATCCTAGAAAGGGGGAGATACACTAGATCTTTGTGTTATGCTCTTAATACCACAAAGACAACAGCAAAGATGCTGAAAACCTGCCCAAACAGCACTCCACAGAAAATGTGTGCAAAAGGAGATAAAAACTGGATATGAAATAATATAAAAGAGGTTAACCTTCTAACACTGCCCAGTACAAATATAAATTGCAGTGTGTGAGTGTTTTGAGTGTAAATAGAGTGTTTGGCCCGTCAAATGCAGTTCAGAAGCTATCTAAATGCTTTTTGGTCTCACCCAAGTCACTCGTCCACGAAACCATGGTTTTATGGATTAGAAAGAGTAGCGTGTTACATTACTGTGTTGTACAAATGTAATGTGATTACAGTTATACATTTGTGACTTGTTACCCCAACACTGGTAATTATCCAAAAATGTAGCCCCTTGTCATGGTTCTCCAGCCTGCACCCTGACGTATGACCAGCACTGGTTCCTGACCAGGATATCCCTTCACTTTGACATTTCAGTCACAGAGCTGGTCATAAAATTGTCACGGGAAAAATGTTGAAAATGCAAACTTACTGGATGGATGGTAGGCGGCATTCTTCTTCATTCTTAAGGGTGGAAACACTTGATACAAGGGTATCAAGTAGCAAACTAACATGATCTACATGAAAGGTGTTGTCAATATTTTCACAGTCTTGACAATCACTTTATGTAAAAATAACACACCAACTCAAAAAGTGACTTGTTGTGATCAGGGAACAAAGATCCATTGCCAAAAATAGTTCTCATGGTAAATTATTAATTAAATTATTAATTTTTACCTACACTACCCATTGTCATTATCAATATGGCCAATCTGTTGGCATGTTTTCAATCTGTCTGATCACTTGATTGCCCACATTTCTTGTCTTGTCAGCAGCAAGGCTACCATGTTTTTGGGTCATAGCAGTAACTTTTGTCGGCATAATGTTATACAAGATGATCTTTGCACACCTGTGAGCAAAGGTGTGTTAGAGAATAAGTGATAAATAAAAATAATAAGAATAAGATCATGCAAACTGACGACACTAGGTACATTTATTGAGGAGTTATTTTTTGCTCCAGTGATCTTTGTTAGGCTTTATCAGGATTTGTTGTATTCATACATCTAACCGGACTTAATATCACTTGTTGTGTGAAAATGCCTAACAAAGCTGGAATAAAAGTCAGTACAATGTTATCATGACTCATAAAAAAATGATAGACAAAACCACAAAAATAAGACCAAAGTGTTATCAATAATGCTATAGCTTTTCATAGCAAATCAGAGCTGCCATAAAGAACATTCTGAGCAGATTTACATTATATCCATAAGTTTCCTGGGGATGGCCCTAGGTAGGTTATTGAGGAATCAGTTAAAGGTGATACTTGCTGTTGCTCAGCAGCTCAAGGTGTCTTCATAACAAACTGATGCCCTGACAGCACTCTCAAGGCTTTACAAGTTGTAACTAAGTGGGGTAGGCACTAATAATAGTGTTAGTAATAATTACTAAAGTTGTCAACCTAGATCTCATAAATGAATGATACAGTGTACCAATAGCTCTAAGCAAGAGCATCTTTACCATGGAAAATGCTGGTTCTGGTTAGGTGACAGGAAACACCAGAAGTCGAACTCATAATTTGTTCAAGGTGTCACGTGGGCAGGAGTAAGGTGGATAGGGCATCAATCTGCTGATCTGAACTGGTGACCATCAATTACAGGAAGAAATGTAGCGGCAAATCCACATAGGGCAGGGCTTTGGAGGAAGTCAATATATACAGTATAAGATGCATTATGGCAAAGTGACAACTGTTATTTGAATTCACAAGGTCATTGGTTGAGGCCATAAGGTGGATTTAATGTTGGACTCGCATGGGATAAACATCTGATGGATAATATTTGATCAAACTTCAACTGCAGGCTAGCTTTGATTGTACCCCTCATCAAAAAGCCTTAGCCTTTTGCATGATTTAGCGCCTCACGTAAATTAGGACTTCTGGGATTTTTTTTTCCTTGCATATAAAATTAGAAGATTTTACATTGTTTTTTTTTTTGTTAGTAGTGTATGCCCTCAGTCAAAAACAGTTGTCTCCTGCACACAGCCCTGAAGTGCATCCCTGTCATGATCAAAACATTTATCCTAAAGCAATGTTCTGTCTTGTGCCCCCCAAAGGGCCCCGCTCGCCTTACAACAGCAGAACGGCTTCAGAGTGAATTTTGAAGGCTTCGCAATACACAAATAAAACTTTGATAAAACCCCACCACATGATACTTGCACTTTATCTCCTGCTCAGCTGTCTTGGAATAAAAACTACTCTGCCTCCATAATTCATCTAACACAAAGACCATTCAAGTTCAATCAAGGCCACGCTCCCAACTTTCCCACTGGGAAGGTGGTTGGCTAATTTGCTCTGTCTCCACCAGTGCTCCTCTATGGAGCAGCGGGTGGTTAAATTTTTCACAGCACTCTCTTCTCTTGTTGCTGGGCTTGTCTGGCGGACACGCACCACAGGTCTGACTCCTCTGCCTTTGTACCTCATGCCTTATTGCATTTTACATGAAACCTCGCTGGAACAAATGCCCTCTGACTAGCTAGCCAGCGAGCGGCTCTGCGCCATCCCTGTGAAATCAGCCCGGTAAAAAGGCTGAGTCTGATTTACATAGCAGACTCATGAATGGCTTTGGTGGCAAAGAGAGGAGCCCATTGTCTACACAGGGTGTAGATGATGTGATGGATGGGAAAAATGAGAGGTGACAGCAAAGAGGAGGAGCACGATGATAGCCCTCACATGCTTTCGTGCTTTTCATTTAATGTTGATCATAGTGAGTTCAATAAATTATTTTGAGCCATCATCATCATCACTACTGCAGAGATTATCATTTCAGTGAAAGATTTAAAATACATACATTGGAAATACTTAAAGGAGTAAATAAGACCAGATGAAAATCCTCACACTGTTTTCTGATGTCAAGGTGTATTACATATCAGTCCCACCCCGGAGGTGATGTTTGAGGTCTATCGGGGAAATAGAGGCTTACAGGCAATCCAGTCAAGCTGGCAGCCTGGCACCAACTTGTAAGTGCTTTCACATCTCCATTAGTGTTTACCACACATACATGGGCTAAGGTATACTAATGGCTGCCCAAGTATATTTGGGGACCCATTTTAACATGTTTTACTTTTAGTTTTTTATTCGTCTGAGAGAAGAACGGCATCTGTGATCATCTAACAAGTGGACAGTCTGCCCCTCCCGTTTACGGACAATCCCACATGCAGAGACACACACTGGTATTAACCTGTGAACGCACTAATTGTGATGCAACCTCTCCTATTTTATGTGGGCCTACTTATTCCACTGATTTGTACAAACATGTAATGTGATATGACACGTTTTGTACAAATTTCAGTATGGTTCGTATTGCAAGTACAAATGTGGCTTGCAAAAACATTAGCTGCCTACATTTTATTGTTTTTCTGGACAGCGCATACAGTGTCCAGTTCGTCTTCTGATTAACGTCAATGTCTTTCGAGAGTTATCTTAACATTGACATAATGCACGGCAGAACTGAAGATTTTTATTGATGACCTTTTGTGGGATGCAGTACAGTTCAGCAGAAAGCCTGAAGGAAAGATGAGCTGAACAATCAACAGTAAATAAATGCTGGTTCTAAACTACTACTGCTCTACTGTACTGCTCCAAATTTATGGTCTTAAAAAATCTTGGCATAACTAACTACCATAATGCCACAACTGCTCTAATATCTGCTAAATTCAAGATAGAGGCTGTGAATAAAATCCATAAAAATATACCATAAAAAAACAGGAAAAAAGGAGGAGAGAAAAAATAAATGTGTCTGCCCCAAATTTCTGGAAATCCTATTGAGGAGAGGATGAAAAGGAAGCTTAACGTGCAAACACTGTGCAGTGGAGCCACATCAGATCTGATGTGAAAGAGAGCGCTCTGGGATTAAACCCCCATCAGCAAAGGAGTGGTAGACACACTTGTACAGTAGTTCAGATGGAGAGAGAAAGACGGAAACTAACACAGAATTTCTCTTCTTCGAATTCCTATGGAAGTGCCACAGGGCTGACACGGTACCTCAAACCAGGGGAAACCACCGTGAGCCATGTACACCCTTTAAAAATTAATTGCCAATCAGGGTTGCAGAGTGCAGAGTCAGTATGGACTTCGTGTAGTGAGTGAGATAGTGAATTAATGGACTTGTAATTTGTGCTGGCTGGGAGGAATAGCTTCATTTCAGTACTGTGACGTGAGAGCAGCGTGAGCACAGACGCTTGAGTAGATAAACAGAGGAAATGACAAAATGCTGACACAGAAGGATGTCTAAATATACAGCTATATGCTGCGTTAAACAATGGCAATCTACTGCCTCCCTCTCTGTCCCTCTAGCACTGTTCTGTGCTGGACATACTCCAAACAGACGTCTTAGCCCATAATCCTCTAAAATCTGTCAACATGCAGTGTTGTAATTTGCATGTTCATGCCCCTCTTGTCCAGGTCAGTGGACTGGGCGTCAGACTCTTTACAGAATCACAGCCATGAAGTTTCTTACTAAGACAAATGCTATTTGTGATGTCATTCACTTCCTGTCAGGTGAGCTTCAGGTGACAGACATCACACATTATGTTTTACTCTTATCAGAGAATCCACTGTTTGGTGTTTAGATAGGAATACACAGTAAGTACTGGATTTAGAGTATCACCTCTAACATGGCCATTAGTCAATCGGAGTCCAGTGGGGCTTAGCATGAACACACACACACAATGACATGTTCATTCCATTGACATCACTTTCAGTCATCGTATCCATGGTGATGGTTGCAAGGGACAGTAAATGTTTGTGAGGCAGATCAAAGAAAAAAAGGCTGATCTAAGCTATTTGTGTCATGCTTGGGCCTATTTTTCCGCCAACCCTTATGTTACAAACTTTTCTATTCAAAATTGTGTAGGTGTTTAAGAAATTGTTATCTGCACGTAACTGCGTGTATGGATTAAACAAACAAGATCTGCCAACTAGCAGTCATTGCGCCGCAACATGGATCTGGCATTGGTTGCTTTGTAACTTTAATTGATAAAGTAATTTGCACATGGTGAGCTGGTTAGCATTGTGTCCAAATAACAATTGCAATGCTCTAGGATTTTAAATATGATTGTTTTTTTCATTTTCAGCATTCAGTCTTGTCTTTGTCACGTCAGTGTTTTGGTCAATGCACAGGAGGATGTTGTCTCCCTCCTGTAGAGTGCGAGCCACGTCATGCTAACTGCAGTGTACTAAATGGCCACTGGTGTCATTAATAACAAGGATTTTCTGAAAACTCCACATATTAGCCTGTTCATGGAGGCTACTAGCACATTTAAGAAACAGAACTAATCACACTGTCAAACTTGCAAATAGCACAACAGAAATGTAACGTCAAGTTGCACCACCTTGTTTTACTGTATATCTTCAACATTACAGCTGAAAATGGCTACATAAATAAATGAGTCTACCGATTTCACACATCTCACAATGCAAATCAGCTACCAGTTGTCTACTTTGAAGTGATTGTGGTTGTTAGCTTGGCATCACAGTTCATATGCCAAAGAGAGTATATAGTACATGTAAACTAATTCTGCCAAACTAATGCCATGGCTTATACATTAATGCTGAGAGAAATATAGATATATATGGACATTATTGTCTAAGGTTCTACAATAGGAACACACAATAAAAAAATACAATGAAAACACAGCATAAAATCCTAATAAATCCACACAATAAAAACGTTTACCATCTGTTGATAAGACTTGATACTAGCTCAGTGTTTCGCTGTAAAAATTCACTTATCACTGCAAAATACAAAGTTCTCATCAAGCCACCCCATTTCATGTGCAAATGAAGCAATCTAACTGCAGTGCAGATAAATGAGTCCCTAGTTCTTTTATTCTTTAAACTCCCCTCAAACACTCCAGGATTTATAACTGAAATATCTCAGCTTTTTAAAAAAAATGTGCTTCACTTTCCCTCTATGACAGTTCCAAGACCCACTTTCTCAACAAAGTAGTAACTGTTCAGGAGCCTAACGATCAGGGAAAAAGTTATGACCTTACTGTATTTATACCCTTTCATTATAGATGTTTAATGGTTGTGTGCTCATGGCTACCCAGAGGCAAACAAAAAAACACTTAATTCATTGTGACACCGGAGCTTCTTTGAGGCTGCTAGCAGGGGCTGTTTGATATGGAATATTAATCATGTTCAGCCCTGCATTAATTTGTAATGGCCTCAAAAACAACATGTTGTTCCCTTAATAATATTCACACAATAGTTTATTTTGTAGGTGTCATCAAACTGTTAACAACAGATTGTGTTCCAAAAGTTTTGAAAATTGTCTTTAAAGCCAACACGCCCATGTCGACCCTATATGGCTTAAACATGACCTGCAAATATGGTTACCAAGTGGGTTTGTCCGCAGGTTCCACATGTGTTTGCCCATAGAGGCTATACGTATGGGCAATATGGGTAATGCTGTAATGTTGCACTGTTCTGCTTGAAATTGTGAACACCATATAAAGGCCTTCTAATAATGCCAGCCTGTTTAAATTACTGATCCTACATGTAGAATGCAAATTGTAATCATTCTGATTTTTAATGTCATGGTTATAATCTATTGGAAATGGCCAACATTCCCTCTCCTTGTGATGATGATGAAACATATCACCAACCTATGTTTCATGATCCCAGGTGATTACACATTCAACACATTCAATAACAGCGTTTGGTAACAGTCCCTGCAAGCTGAACAACTAACACTACAGTGATGCAGCTCTGGTGCTTTGAGTTAAGTGCTGATGTCAGCATGCTTACAAACTCGCCGTGACAATAGTAACATGCAGTTTGTGTTGTAGGCTGCGTTTTCACACTGAATGAGTATAATAGATATTCACTGGAAACAACTTTTTCTTTTGGTCAGAAATCTAAATATTTGACAAATTAAAATGTTGTCCTGGCTGGCACTGTATGAAAAAGCTGGATCACTAAAATGATTACAATTCACCCTGAGAGGAATGTGAATGTGTCTACCGCATTACACCGCAGTCTCAACAATAGTTTCCAAAACATTTCACCTAAATCTCCACATCTCACTGTGATGATGGTGAATCATGAATGTATCAAATGTTGTATTACTTCATCAAGTAGATTTTGAGACATTTCACCAGTGCAAACCTTGACCTGCTGTTGCTAGTTCAAAAGTCAGGGGATCACCGACCTTGGATGTCTGTAAAAAAATGTTATAATCATAACAGCAATTCTGTGGTCTGACCGCAGACTGTATATCAATGGAAATGGTACATGGACTGTATTTAAAATAGTGCTTTTCTAGTCTTAGTAACCACTCATGCTTCAACTTGTAGACTGCAAAGGCCGTGGATCAAACCATGTTAGTCCGGAGGGTGGACGACTGTTCTACCTCCTGAGCCACGGCTGCGCCAGTAAATACGATGAAGTATAACACAGCTAATACAACACAGTTAAAGTAGGGCAACTGCAAAAGCTATATGCATAGGCATATCAGAAAATGGGCTGGTTCTGCGGGGATCTGCGGAACTTCTATGTTGTGCTGGAGGCTGATCATTAGTATACATTGGCAGACTGGATTTCTACAATAGCGTTGGCTACTGTTGCTTTCTGTTAGTGGAGCAGAGAGAGGTACTGAGATGAGGCACATGTTACATTGAGCCCCTCTAAGTGGCTGTGGCAGGTGGTTAGAATTTGAGTTTGACTATCCCACACATTTAAACGCAAGCCTCGGTCATGTTAACCAATGCTAATAATGTTTTTTTATTATGTTTCTATTGCAGCTGTAACCAAGCTGTTAAAGATCACCATTGTCTTTTTTATAATTATTAGTCAAGAATGTTTTTTAAAAGTGTCCATATCAAGACATGTCAGCCAGTAATTTAATGATTAAACCATTGAGCCCATTTACATGACCACAGTAATCTGATAACTGGGATTAGTCAGGTTATGGTAATAATCTGATTTGATATGTTTACAACCACTTCAGTAATGCGATAATGGAAAAAACAGGTTTATATGATTCAGTCAATTAGTCGGATTTCTTTTGGATTTTTTTTTCAAAACGCCCTGTCAACATGACTTATCACGGCGTCTCTGCAGGTCAGGGCTGTGGGATTGTTCTTTTTTTTTTAAATAATGCTCTCTTTCTTCATGTTATTCATATGGCCAGAGAATGCATCCACTTGTGTTTTAACAACATCTGGTTTCTTTTATGTTTTTACACATGCGCAAATGTAAAAGAATAAAAGAAACCGGATCAATGGTATACATGCACCAAATTAAACGGAAAACTGGCCTAAAAACTAGGTATGTTTATCAGATTTCTCAGAATCAGATGACGGCTTTTATCTGATAGAGGATATCACACTGTTTACATGACCACATGAATAATCTGGTAACTCCATAAATCAGATAATGATCGGTTCATTAGTGTGCATGGAAATGTGCTGAGTGTCTTACGTTACTGCAGCAAAATGCAACACTTTGTCATGGCGTTATAGGAGTCAATCATCTCTTCTGCTTTAACTTGTTAGACCTATTACACCAAGGCTTCTCAAAGTCCAGACCTTGGCCCACATCCAGATGCATATGTATTTCCGTTCAGCGAGTAAATCTTGAAAGGCTATCCTCCATAGCACATTTTTTTTGTACCAAATAGTTATGTTATAGAAAACTATGCTGAGAGTCTCTGACATGCTTTGCTGTCATTCGCCTGCGAGCTGCTTCTCTCCATAGATATATATATATATATATATATATATATATATATATATATATATATATATATATATATATATATATATATATATATATGCTCAACTCCTCAGCTTTCAGTGTCCGATAGCTTGACATACACAGCGGTGCATTCAGGTGCGTGTCATTAACGTTGAAACCTACATTGCTTTGTGCAGCAACATGCGCGGGCACTGACAGGGATGTAATGGTGCATTCAAGTGATCGTATAAGTTGTTTAACAGTTATTTTTCTGGTGTTGAAAAATCTGTATGTCTTACTACTTTTTCTTTCACTGCAGCCCTCTAAATTATTAGGTGCTAAAATAATTACAATATCCATTTTTTTTTCTACGTAGGCAGATAAGATACAAATTCTGTCAAAAAAAAACTTGCTGTTGCAAATTACTATCAGCAGACCTCAACTCAACTCATATTCTTGTGTAACAGGTCCCCAAGTAGCCTGTCTCTGGTAATGGTTCAGTTGTTTTATTACAGCATATTGTAAAAATGAAATACTAAAGTTGTGAGGTGTAAGAAATGTGACGTTGATTGATTTATTAAGTGCCAATTAACTTTAAAAAATGGACCTTTGAGAAATAACTTCAACAAGCCCTGCTCTACATGCTTCATCTTGGCGCTGCAATTCCACCAGGAGGCTGCAGCGATAATGACACACAATAATACCATTATCCAGACATGGACCACACAGGCACCAGTATGCAGTGGAGGTTGCACATCAGCCTGGAGTACATTTAGGGAAGGCTTGGCCTTATTGAGCCTACACTGCCTACCACCCCTGGTCCAGACATTTTAGAGCTGTACAACATTCAGAGTCTTGCAGGGCAAGTGTTCAGCCCTGTTGGTAACCTCAGACATTTTTTTTTTGTTTTTTTTTCTTCATCTCAAGCTGTCAAACCAGGCGTGGGAACAAGATTTAAGAATGGATTCAATAGAATAAAAAAGACATCATGTTACCAGACATGTTAAATTATATTAATTTTCTGCAGCCTTTGGATGTCTACTTGCTGGCTGCATCTGTATTTGTCTTCAAAAAACAATCTGCTCTTCTTCAGCTGTCTGCCAATTCAATTTCCCTTCCTTGTATTACAGGGGCTTTGGAAAAATGTTGTAATCTTTAAACTGCTATGTCCTTAAGCTCCTTAAGGAAGAACACAAAGTTATCAACATCATATGCACATCGTTTTCCCATCCTGGTCATGAACTTATCTCTTATCAGATACGTACATTACATTAAATACACTGATGCAAGTAGCGCGCTGTCCAGGCTCCACCCTGGCCTGTATGCCAGCTGTAATAACTGTAACTAATACACATTATCAGCTTGTTTCAGAATACATGTATCCATTAGTTTCTCAAATACTTTCCTCTGGAGGGAAGTGGATACCACCAGCCTGAACTCATTTCCCTTCCTTGGCTTGCTCTCTGGGTCAATGCAACAGTTTCCAGAGGGAAGGCACTGTCTGCTTAGGCAATTTAATGAACACGTAAAAATGAAAATGCAAATGCAGTGCTCAGGACTGGTCCTAAGTGAGGCGATTTCCCAAAAGCCATATATTGTGCTGCATGGAAGTGTTTGCACTTATGATGCAGACATAGTTGTCAGATGCTATGGAGACGGTTCAGTTGTTGTTAAATGACCTATGGGACTTTTATGCTCTACTTAGTGATTATAGTGAATAGAAAGCAGCATTGATTTTTAAAGAAGACTGGTTACAAAATGTGGTCTCCACTGTCAAAGAGTTTTTGTATCCTGACACACAAGTTAGAATGTTTCACAAAATGGTTTGTGTTTGTGTTCAGTCCGGTGTATCACAGGCGAATTTAAACCAGAAATCAGATCAGCAGCTGGAGAGTGCTGCCACCAGTGGAGCCAGCTGGTAAATCACACTCCCACCAAAGCCAGTCGACAGGAGAGTGAAAACATATTTTCCAGTGTCATTCTTTGCACTTATTTCTATGAAATAAACTCTCAATTCCTGATATAACTGATGCTATAGCAGCAGGTACGCTAACATCTTGAGGAGCCGCCATTGTCGTTTTCATACATAAAGTTGCTTCTGGTCATATGTAAACGACACCCGTAGCTGCCAGTAGTTCTTTTAAGGATGCTGATTGGTTCGATGCCTGTGTGTCCGGCCACATGCACATAGCTTCAAGCCTGGCAAGAGGGATTTGCAAGATTGCATGATCACCTGATCTCACGAATCCAGCTGCCCCGCGATGTACGAGTTTCTGAGGGCAGTGACAAGTGTTCAAAACAAACATGCTGCTGGATTACAAAACTCATAGTCTATTTTAATAACTTTTTTGTTATTTATGTTAAAGAACTTGTTTCACTGCAGTCAAACCAAAAGTGCCACTGAATAACAGGCTGCATCACCAAGCTAAATCTCCATCTTTTTCATCTCGTAGCGCTGTATGCCTGCATGTAGCCAGAGCGACCATGTATCTCCTATTTAGACACTTCCTGAGTTTTGTGATCGAAGGTAGACATGTTGAAAGTGTGTGTTTGGTTCTTGAGAGTTTTAATTCAGATGCATACATCCATTCCCACCCCGCCTCCTTTCACACCGTTGCTATTGACTCCACATCCCTATCTCTGACTCTGCCTCCTTCCCTGGCTCGCTCTGTTGCACGGATTCGACAGAGCTGAAAATACATCTCTGACTTGGGGTTGGGGGAGGCGGCGGGAGACGAGTCTTGTCAGCGAGACGGTGAGGAGGAAGACAGTTAGAGGCGGTGATGGGGGAAGGGGGATCTGTAGTTCTAGCTGTCGCTGATAAAGACATGCATCTCCCCCACCACCCGATGCCAGCCCTCTCAAGTGACCCACCCTGCTGCATGCATCAGCCTGCATCCCAGACACTCTAACACACTCCACCACCTTTTATTTCCATTTGTGTCCCCCTCATTCCTCACGTTTTCATTGGAACAGTGGATCAAATTCCTTCTCCCCCTCCCCTTTTTCTGATCTCCTTTCATAATTACTCCCTCCTTTGTTGGCAGATTCATATTTTTCTCTTTTCAACCCCCTCTTTTCCACCTTTCCATTCACGGAACAATTCACATCCTCTTCCTTCATCTCTCCTTTAGTTACAACTCTGCCTGTCAGTCTGTCCTTCCTCTCCTTGGCCTCCTCTTCACATCTATAAAGCTCTTTTTTGATGTTTTGAGGCAGATGAGTGATGACGTGTTGATGAATATGATTAAAGTCTTTTGTATGCACTTTCTAGCACATTTTCAGAGCATTTTGAAGAATTACTGAAATACCTACAGTCTGAAAACTGTCAGTAGCTGAAAGTTTCAATGTGTACAGTACAATGTAATGCAAACATGTACAGGTGCTCAGAGGGAACATTTGAATATTATTGATCTTAATGTTAAGATAATGTATGCACACAGGAAATATATCAATTTCTGTCGGTGTCTTTGTCTATAGTAAAGGATACATTTACTATGTAATGTGTAAGGGTTAGCTTTTCAGTTGAAAATGTTGGACAAACCTGCTCTGCACTACCTGCTCAGCACCAAACAGCAGACAGACAGTGTTATCAACTATCTGCTTAACACAGTTAAACAAATTAGCAGCTAAGCTAGATATATTTTTTTTTAAACAAAAGGCTAAAATGAGAACTTTCAGCCTGTTCCCCTGCCCTAAAGTGGACAAAAATATGAACTCACCTGCATTCATTCATGAATGCAGGTGGATGTCCCAGCACCAAGCACACCCAATATGTAAATGTCTTTCTGGCAACTATGATTACTTGGTGCATCTCTGCATCTTCAGCAAATGCTTAGGACATAGTTTGCAAGTTATTGTGAAATGTAGCATGGCATGGCTGTCAGTACCCGATCGGTACTGGTTGCCGGATTTGTTCTACATATCTGAAAAAGTGGACCTGTCAGTCAAAGAAAGTTATCCCAAATGTGCCTGTTCAAAATGATTGATCAGTTAGAAGAAAGGAAAAGCTAATGCACATCTATTCCTTTTCGATGAATGATTTGTGCTAGGATTGTTGAAGTGTTGACAAAAATTTTGTATCGTTAGTAAAGAAAAGACATGTCGCAGATAGCTTTTATTGTAATCAAGATAATATAAAGTGCCTTTG
This sequence comes from Lagodon rhomboides, assembly GCA_039737535.1. Classification (NCBI taxonomy): domain Eukaryota; kingdom Metazoa; phylum Chordata; class Actinopteri; order Spariformes; family Sparidae; genus Lagodon; species Lagodon rhomboides. The sequence continues at coordinate 4,225,603 of CM077785.1, read as the reverse complement.
GCACTCTTTGTCTGTAAAACTTGTCTTGTTCCTGATGAAGTTTATCTAATTGGTATTATCTAATGAGGTTCAACTTCAACTTCAGTAAATTCCCTTTTACTTAACAGTGAACTCTTAAATTTGTAATGATTATAAACCATTTTGCTGCCTTTATTTAAAAGGTTTAGTTTGAGTAAGATTGTTTTATAATCAGTCATTTACATTTGCATCATGAATAATAACACACATATGCAGTAACCTTCAGCTGACAGGACCTTTTTTACACATGTGCAGATCGGGCAGTACAGATCAGGTACTGACACTTGCAACAAGAATGATGTACTGTACAGTAACAAAGCTTTGTAAGGTGCTGCCGGAGCCCTAAAGTGAGACCCAAACCCACTTAATTCCACTGAAACCAGTGACTAAACATGACTCGAGACTCTTCGAAACAAATGTTTAATTTGTGATTTTGCGCTTTATCAATAAAGTTAGCTTGACCTGGTCAACTGGCCCAAAGGTATAACTTTACTTTATTTCATTAATTACTTACCATTAGCTTGTCAGGCAAATGCAACATATTTTCTCTTTCTCTATTTCCACTGGGTCTTGACCATCGAGTTGTGATACAACAATTGTCACATTTAATCACACTGAGAAAGAAAGATTTTTTATAAGAAGTCACACAAAAAATACACAAACTTGTAGCTTTATGTAATAAAACAGCTTCCACTGAGGGTTTTTTTTTTTTTTTTGTCCACTGTAGAACACAAATTAACATCTTTTCTCAGGTCAATGGTAGCTCAAGGCAAGCCACTCATCGTATAGAACTGTTAATTGATTTTCTCTAAGTGTTTGGGTCAGATTACTTTAATGAATTTGTTTAAAATGCCCATGCCTGGATTGCTTCATTAAAAGTGTAAATCAAAGAGTAAAGAGACTATCTTACTTGAAGACTCCTTTATCATTTCATTCTTCCTTCCTCCCGACAGACCACGGTGTCTTTCATGTCGGCCATATTTTTTTGTTGGAGCACACATTGTTAGTCAGTGAATAATTCTACTCTGTCACCCATTAGTTTAAGAGATGTGATGTAGTATTGATCGTATTGTGTATGTTAAGCAACACCAAGAGGGGTATAATTATAGGTGTTTGGTGCAATTATGTCTGTCAATAGGGGGCACTGAGCGAGGCAGGCACAATGCAGATGAAATCAATGACATAAACCTAAAGGCTGTGAAACAGTAGTACTTGGATGAGTTCCAGAAAGTCTGATCACCATAGTTTGTGGTGAAATAAGGAGTGTTATGTAGATCATGTTGTATTGATCCAAACATTTTGTTCTGCCCTCTCTCATATAGAAAAAGAGACTGTCCTGGAGCCATTTGTGCTCAAAGACCTGCTGCCGTCCTCGCTGGGAAGTTACTATCGCTACACCGGCTCTCTCACCACTCCACCCTGCAGTAAGGTGGTAGAGTGGATCATCTTCAGCAGACCTATTTATGTCTCCTACAAACAGGTGAGAAACACATACATATGTATATTGTGTATTATCAGAGGGTTTGGGAACCTCACTGCAGATTCATTTTGGCCTGCAATCTCAAGATCACAACTGAATCGTCTTGTTACCTAAAACATAAAACCATTATCTTTGGATTTACATCTATTATCCTGACACATTTGTAATCTGATCATGGCTTAAATTATATTTTTTAAGGAAAACAGGCTTCCATTTTTCATTGTCTGTTATTGTCACTCCTGCCAGTGCAACAAATTCCTCTGTGTCCCAGAAACATTATTTGTCATCTCTAGAAGATTATATGATGAAGCCATCATAACAAGAGCGCAGTTTACCTTATGATAATTAGATAATCAAATCATGATATGGAAATAATTACCTAAAAATGAATAGTGACAACAAAATGGTCACTTGATTGCATTTGTAATGGATTTAGATTTGCACTGGCTAGTTGCAAACGAGATACATCCAATAAAATCCACTTAGACCCGCAAGAAGCTTGATTTTTAAACTCTGTCATTTGAAGATGGCTTTGTAATGTGTTCTCTCTGTCCCCTACATACTTTCATCATTTCCACTTTTTTGCTGCATTAAACTGTTATCAGTGCTTAAACATACAGTTCATGATTTTTGTGCAGTGCCTAATAAAGCCCTGAGATCCCAGCGAAACTGAGGTTCAATTAAAAAAAGCTCAATAAAACTGCTACTTGAGACTCTGGTTTTAATCTGATAAATTTAAATATATGGATTTATGGATTGACACTGAACTGACTTTGACAACATGGGGCACATTATAAAGACAATTAATTTTGGTGTCAGTGTTCTGTATCATCCTGACATTGATTTACAAAATTCTTCCAAAACCAATCTTCTTCCTCTCAATCAACAGCCATGACAATTCATATTGGATTGTTGTTTTTATACGTGCCATTGTACAGTGCTAGATACACTCAGATGTCTCACTCTTGCTACAAAACAATCACTTCACTGGAATCAACTTTTTTCTCTGGAAATTGATAATTAAACAAATGCTTTTTCTTTGTTTCATTTGGTTTATGTGAAAAGCTTTTTGTTTTCAGTAATGCTACTGCAACTCTATAATTTGATTTTTTTTATGATAGCATCTAAAAATGTACAGATATTGATTGTCTGAGTAGATTGTCTTATGTTTGTCTTTTGCGTTATTGTGTTTTTGAGTTATGTTTTGTTCCTTATATTCACTCAATTAAAAATGATATGAAAAATTTGAAGGGGTCTATCTTGATATGATATATTTTACAACCCATGACCACTGACATAAACAACTGATATTTACCAATATTACTGATCAGTAATATCATATGAATATTAAATCTACTTTGTTTGTTACAGTCATTCAGTGCATTGAAAGTCTCAAGAGATTTGAGAGGTGTTTACTTTCACAGGATGACTTGGCTTTACTGGCAGGATGACGGCTCTGTGCGCACATTCTGCCCGCTGACTATAGACCTTTTTCTTCCCCTTGTTTAAATCGATGCTGACAAAGCTGTCCATCAATGTACCTGTTTGACGCCATTCAAAACTTTAACTACTTCTACTCTGTAAACATCCATGGGTTTGTGCACAGTAATAAGTTCTGTTCAGAAAGTGTCCTGTGACAATAGTGTGATAGTTTCTGATGATGCTGGAACTTGACTGGAACTTAGTTGGTGATAGATAGATCGCACCAGAGTCTAGACACTGGTGGCAGTGGGGGAGAACCAGCAGGAGTTGACCGGGAGGTTGTTGATTAAACAATAGCCAAAAAATCCCCCTAAATAACAAACTATGTTGTTTGTGATTGATTCTTCACTAAACCCTACATTCCTTAATTACTTTTGCTGGAGAAGATGACTTTAAATATCTCTCTAGAACAAAAAAGAAATAAAAAGGTAAAGAGAAAGAGATCCCCCTAACTGAACTTTTCCATCTAACATTTTGCTCCCAATTACACTGCTGCTAGAGAGAGAGAGAGAGAGAGAGAGAGAGAGAGAGAGAGAGAGAGAGAGAGAGAGAGAGAGAGAGAGAGAGAGAGAGAGAGAGAGAGAGCGGTCACACAACTAATATGGCTAGAAACGAAATCACAGTGTGTCCCTTTTATTCTCTTGCCAATGATATGTAAGTTAAATGAAAATAAAGTCCAGAGCTTACTGTGTAATACATAATTCCTCTTGTGCATGTTTGAAAGCTGAATTAAATACAGAAGCAGTATTAGTGGCATTGGTGGGTTTTATTTTTTGAATCTGAGTAAATGAAATTGTGCAAACCTTTAAAATGTTGATACTGTTGTAAGAGTTTTAATTTCAAGGAGAACAGCAACTCCAATGCTTCCAGTGTCAAAGATCTGTGGGAAAAGTCTTTAGCTCTCATCTGCCTTCGACAGTGTAAAGAGCACTGGCAGACTCGTCTCATAATAAGACCAAATTAGTTTGCTTGAGCGGCAGTAGAGCAAGCCATATGTGGGAGAAGTTTTGACTTTCCAGCCCTAAAGTTGGAAGAGCAGGTCAATGTGAAGCAGGCAATGAAGAGATGTTAAAAAGACTGAAGAATGATGAACAATGCAGCACCGACAGAAAGCCAGAAAAACAAAAAGTAACAAAACCTCTTACAACCACAAAACGAACCAAATGAAACCACAGCAAGAACCTCACACAGTCTTTTTGCTTATGATACATCACCTTATTAGACCCCTCCACTCGAAAAACCCTACCATAGCATATTCCTGCTTTCTTTACCATATGGGACACCCAGAAATCGTAGATTATTGTACCTGTTGTGGTTCTCCACATCTTCTAGTTTATCACAGGGGTCCTCCATCTCCGCTTTAGTGGCAATGGGGTTAATCTCCAGCGACACCTTTTTTTAAACTGTGTCCTCCAGCCATTGCATCCTCTTCTCCACCTCAACCATTCACAAAATCAGTGAAGATAGTTTACCTTTAACCGAGCTATGATTCAGTATATGTCCTCAAGGCTGACTAAATCACTGGATATTTTTTGCAATGTCGCAAATATTTTAGCAATATCCTGACCAACATATGCTGTCTCTGAGCCTTATGTTGATGAAGGTTCTCAGTCATCCAGGTAATACTAAGTGCTATATTATAGGCAACTGTACTTGTTGCAGTTTCTTGAAGAGTTTTGAAGCCCAGCAGCACACTGAGGCAGAAACCTGTCCATCCTAAGGACAAAACGCGCAGGCATAAACAGAGTAATATAGTTTATTCTGTTCAATGCAGCAGGACAGCACAGATTTGTACATTGGGGAGACAAAACAACCTCTCCATAAACCAGTGGCACAACACAGGAGGGCCAACTCCTCAGGTCAAGACTCTGCTGTCCACTTACATTTGAAGGAGAAAAAAAAAATTCCTTTGAGGCCAACAATGTGAACGTCTTTGCCAGAGAAGACAGATGGTTTGAAAGAGGAGTATAAGAATCCATCTGTGTCCAACTGGAACGTCCATCTTTGAACAGAGGAGGTTGACTAAGACATTACTGATCACCCACCTACTGCTGTACTGAGTTCTCTCCCCAGACAGCTTAACAATCATTCACACCTGGGCTCACCTAGCCCTAGCAACCCACATGAAAGCCGGCTGGGCAAACGACCCACAAGTGGCCCCAACGACTCTGAAACTCAGAGCTCACACATGTCCTTAATGACTCTGTAAGGACACTCCCACACAGAGTTTACAAGCCTGCAGCTTCCCTCCAGTTAGTTAGAACTGAAGAAGCCTCTTGGATGAGAGGTGAAACATCTTCAAGATAATGAAACAAGTCCAGTTGCTGTTGTGAACTAGAATGGAGACCCAAGCACAGGACACTGAGCAGGTTTAGAGCAGAAGGTGTTTTATTGCTTTGGCAGAGGTAGGTGATGACTGAAGGCAGGAAGGTGAGGCTGGTGGGAGTGGAATTGACGAGGCAGCGTGGCAGGCAGGGAATTGTAGATTGGCTGGCAGACCGGTGCAAAAGTGATGATCCGTAAGTACAAAACACAGCAATTCAGCACTAGAAAAGCATGAGGAAGCAAACACTAAAGAAGCCGTAAGGTTTACCACAGTGGAGAAACAACAATCTGGCGGTGAGTGGTTGGAAAGCCGGGGTAGAAGTACTGCAGGTTGATGAGCTGATGAGAGGCAGGTGTGCAGACTGGGTGGAGCGAGGAACCAATTGCAGGCAGTTCAGCTGAGCCAGGCGGGAGAGCCACGCCCATGCCAGGACACCCACAAACACAAATGGCAGAGAGACAGACAGGGGGCAGTGCAAACACGAGGAAGGAAAGAAATACAGAAACAAACTAGAATTCCTCAGAGGGCCCAGTCACGGCTGTAACAGTTGCCTACAATATAGCACTTATCACTCCTCTTAGTGGCTAAGTGATTCTTGCTTCCAAGCTTCCATACAAATTGATTTATTTTCTGTCTGATTTGGGCGAACACAATTATAACTAAACAGGTTGAAGCCATTCCAGTGTCAATCTATGCAGAAGTGGCTATGGAAATATATTGATTTAACAGATGGTATCTCTATAAGTCAACTTACAACAACCTGTAAATATACTTTAATCTCATCCATGCTTGTCACTGTTTTTGTAGCCATTTTTATGTTGGCATGTTTCTTGGATGTAGCTGTGTTTACCGAGTCAGAGATCTTGGAAGAAGATCATTCTTAATCTAAATTATGTTTCAAAGCTGATTGGTCTATCTTCTTATATAAAAGCATGCAAGGGTTTGTGTTGTTGAACACGTCCAGGGGTTATCTACAATGCAGCTCTTATCATAGTATGTCATCCTGTTTGTGTTTTTCACTATGTGATTAAGAGCTTTAACAATAATAACAGAATGACACATCAATAAAGTACCCACACAAGCACTGTTAACATCAGCCCTCTGCTGCACATCGCTGAGGATACAGACGTTTCTTTTCTTTTTTTCTCACCCTCAGACCTCATAAAAAAAAATGATATTCTTTGTTGCCAGACTTTAGTCAGGTATCAGACACATCTCAAGAATGATCAGACGGGCTTTAAGCAGTTAAACACAATTTGGGATTTTCATACCAAAAACTCTTTATTCAGTGGTTTGCATCTGCTGTAGCTCCCCAAACAATGGGACATTATGGGAAATAGGGCCTTGGTCCATAGAGTCATTCTATGCGGGGTCGAGGTGAAGTCTGAACAAATGGGTCTTGAGTCTTTTGCGGAACATGGCGAGTGATTCCGCTGTCCTGACATTGGTCGGGAGCTCGTTCCACCACTGCCAGAACAGAGAAGAGTCGCGACTTCGCTGAGCGAGCTTTGTTTGCTCTCAGCGATGGCGGTACCAGCCAGCCAGCTGATGTAGTAGAGTAAAGTGCTAGTGCTGGGGCGTGTGGTTTGACCAGTGTCTGGAGGTAGACAGGTGCAGTTCCGTTGACGGCCTTGAAGGCCAGCACCATCATCCTGAATCGGATGTGGACCGCAACAGGAAGCCAGTGGACGTCACGGAGGAGGGGAGTCACATGGGAGAATTTGGGTAGGAACATGAAACAGGATGGGTGGGGGGCACACGGCAAAGGACCCCAGGCAGGGACTCGGACCCGCAGTCGCTGCAGCAAGGACAGGTCCTCTGTACATGGGAAGCCTGCTCTACCAACTGAGCTAATGGGCGCCCAACTTTGTGCGATTTTAGAAGAACCTGAATGCATAAGGTGGAAAGGCCTTCTCACACGAGGTGTAAGTTCAGCTTCAGCTATTAGTCCTCTAATGGACCCACCTTTGTGTGTCAGGTCCTTCAAGGGAAGCAGAGCCTGAACTGGTAGAGAACAGAAACTTGTTGTGTTTTGTTGTCTCCTGTGCACAATGAACGCCAAAGATGACATGAAAGCCAAGCTATACACCAATACACCTGCTTTCAGAGTTTTTTTATTTTTATTTTTTTTTATTTTTGGGGGGCTCTGTAGATTATGCCCATGATGAATGAGTTGATGGTCCCATTTGACAGCTATTTTAATTAAACTTTGACAAATAAAAAGCAAATGATAATAAACAAGAATTCAAAGTCAGCAAATGGTAAATCATGTAAAGACCAATGGAATATAAAACAGGGGAAATGACTCAACGAAGAGCCAAGGAAGAGAGATGGGGGCATTGTCTATCCTTCCTGTTCTATAGCTATTGATTCCTGACCATAAGCCAGTCTTTCTCAACATTTTAAAAGCCTCTTTTGAAGTCAGTTTGTTCCCTTTTCTGCTGTGCAACTCTCCAGAGAAAACATCATGGAGAAAGATAAAAGGAGGAGGTTGGAAAGAGAATTAACACTGATGGTGGCTGTAGTTATCTCTGCCTCTTCATTTTCCATTTCTCTCCTTTCTGCTAGTCCTTTGTTTTGGATGTTAGTTGAAGTAGGTCAGCAGGAGTGACAGCCGTTGCTTTGGGCCCTCTTTTAGAGTGGATCGATGTGGATCTTACACAACGACTCACCTAAAATGCCTTCCTTTCAAACAGAAATGTGGACTTGCCACGCTTGTATTTGTGTGCCTGACGTGTGTGTGTGTGTGTGTGTGTGTGTGTGTGTTGTTAGAGAAAACAAATGTGTCTCAGATGTTAGAACCAACATGACTTATCCTATGCTAGTCTCGCATCACATTCACCCTAAAAATGAGTTGCTAACAGGGAAGTACTTTTGAGACCAGCCTCCTTGTAGCAGTTCCAAGTGGGACATTTGGGAATTTAATAGAATTTCCCATCTGGTATTGTGTGCAAGTGTGCCAACATTTCCAGAAAGCAGATAAGATGCAGCCATATGGGTTGCCTTTTCTCCCTGAGGTCTTTCAAAATATTTAGTATTGTTAGAATGTAAAATAGTGATCTGGTGATTTGTACAGTAATAACATCTAGATTAAATCTGGGATACATTTGGTAGAAACAAGTTTTTAGACATTTGAAATACATTTAACTGTTGTTTTAAGAAGAGTTTAAGTTTTAATTATATTTCAATGTGAAACAGGTCATAATTACACATTGATCTAATCATTGAGATGCTTTTGAAACACTAGAAATCATTAACCTAATAGGGATGTAGCTGTACATAGAATCCACTGTTCAGTACATTGAATTTGTGTTGTTCAGCAGGGAAAACAAAACTTGAAACATTTTTGTAATTTATGAAAAAAATTGGATATGGCTCTTTGGCCACAATTTTATAGTAAATATTACACCAATCAAAATTTCAGCAAGACTCCAACTTTCATATTCTGGATATTAGAAAAAAACAGTAAAGACTTTCCACTTGGTGATGTGCTATATTTAGAATGAACCTAAATTAACCATGAGACCCAGCAGTGCAACGTTTTCTTATTTAGTTCTTTAGTTGATGTTTATACTGTTAATGTTCCTCTTGGTGACTGTATTATTACCTATGATATGGCTTGTTTAATTAAACTGATGTGAATTCAGGTTGTAATGTCCTATTTTAATTTCAAATGGGTTTCAGAACCTAATTAGAAGGATTCTTTTTAGGGTTAGGTAGGCCCACCTGATTGTCTCTGTGCCCACCCACACTATGACTCTGCCAATGCTACTTTAGATTCAGATTCAGAATACTTTATTAATCCCCAGGGGGGAATTGTTTTTGTTCCAGATGTACAATAGTACTTACAAAGTACTTGCACTAATCATGGGGATCATGGGGTGCACTGAACCAAAGAACAGTCACTCATACTGAGACAAACATCCTGTACCAAATGGTTCAGGATGAGCAGGTGTCATTTAAGACAAGTGTAAATCTCCATCTTTTAACTAAAGATAAGTTCAATTTTAGTCTATTTTAATTGATAAAAGATATGGGAGACTGAAAACAGTCAAATGTAGAACTCACTTGTAGCAGTCCCAACTTAACTTCATCTAACAAACTTAACTTCATTAAGAACCATGTTTACAATTATGATAAGTCATAAAAGTCATAAAGTAAAATTAGTTTTGATATTATTTCATTCAATGTTTAAAGAATTGTGTTCAGTCAGCACTAAGTTTGACAGACAGTTACACAGTTACATTGTCAGTGACTTTCATGTCAGTACCAGATCCTGGCCAGCTGCCTGATCAGTATTGTGCGTGCAGCTTACTCCTTAGCTACTGCTATCATCAACTCTGGGGGAAAAAAACTAAAGCTAATGGTTTAATTCAGAATATTATTGATAAGGTTAACTTTTTAAAACAAGTTTGACATCTTTTTGATGTAGTCTGATCAGGATAAATGATCTGCTTCTTTCTTTTCTGGCTCATTCATGATGAAAAGGCAAACTCATCTCCTGTCAATGGGAGGAAATCACCTATTTTTAGCGAGTTAGCTGCCTTTGGAAAACCATCATATGTGTGTAAAAAGTAGTAATAGTGATGAACCCACAGAGAATGACCATTCAACTCAGCAGTTCACCTCAGCAACAGAAAGTTTCAGCAGAATATTTTCTTGTTCATGAATTGATGAACTGTAAATGTGTTATTATTAAGTGAGAAGTAATGACCACCTTCTCTTCATTTGTGGTCAACCTGATGCCCTATTGACTGAAGGCAGGAACTTTCCCTGTAGACCACAGGAACAGAACTGCGCTGTAGACAGTGTTGATGTGGTAGCCAGTGTTGGATTTGCAAATCATGTGATGCACACTGGCTGAAACAGACTTTTCCAGGCATAGTCATTACAAGAGAATGGCTGAAAAAGAACAAACGAAGGGCTGCATCAGAAGCATTTTGTCTCCAGAAAATCAGCAGGAAGTGAGCTAGCACAACCAGAGAAGAGGTCTAAAAGTGGGGTGAATGATTCGGGAGAAAGATAATTGATTGTTGAGTATTATTCCCAGGTCGTCTGTATTTGGTTACTCAAAAATCAATCAATTAGTTATCTTTCTCCAGAATTGCTCACTTCACCTTTAATGTGCCTGCTTTTTGGTCACCTGAAAATCCTTTTTGACATATTCGCCCAGATTTGGGCTCCATCTCCAAACACAGTATCCAGCGCTTTTGAAACATAAATGTTTTAGCTGCATTGGTACAACAAGAACCTGCACCCAGGAACCAAACCTGAACCTTGGTCAATTAACTTACCAACATCCCCTACCCCATTCAATTGAAAAATAAAAATAAAAAATAGTAATCCCTGCCTGTTTTCCTGCTTCCAATGCTTTACAAAGGCATGATGGGAAATGTAATCTGCTGAAGTAGGACAGAAGAAGGAAAATGAGCAAAACCAGAAGATAAATCAGCAGTTCACAACAAAGCTGTTCTTACAATGCAACGAAAAACTAACACAAAGGAGTAGACTAAAGAGCTGTGCATGGATCTGTGTTTATTCTTTCATCATGCAGTGTTACCTCCATCCTCAGTCTTTGTCCAGCCTAAACCCTGAGGGTTTACTACGGCTCAGTAAACAGTGGAGTCAGACTAGGGCTTTTTCTTATTAATCCTTTGCTTCAATGCTCAGATTTGACTTTCATCATCTCAGAAAAGTCACCCCTAAAGCTGGTCACCAAAGCTGGCAGGCTGTTGTTTTATGGCCGTTTTACATTTGTTTTGCAGCAGCTTGGGGGTTTGGGATTTGGGTTTGCTGAAATCACATTCTGCTCATGACAAAACACTGGCTGACTTCCTCATCTGCTATTGTTCTTCCCTGACAAAAGGTGAGGCCTCAGGATAGAGATGATTGTCACTTTATCCATGCATCATACTTTGTTCCAGAGCAATATTTCCCAACACCTACTGTCCACATCGCTTTAACACTTGCCGTATTGGATATCCATGGCGTTCAGATGATTCTAAGCAGTGTTTGAATTATAATGAGAAGCTTCCACTACACTAAACCTCTGCAGCTGCTGAGGGTTCTCCAGATGCACCCAGATCACATTAGAAATACATTTTGGTCATTTGGTCATTTTGGGTTGTGCAGTTTGCATTTGTTCTCTACGAATACTTAATTTACCAACTGCTCAGATGTGAGTTCTTACCAGGTAGTAATTGCACCAACAATGTATGTGGAGTAAGTCAACCACCTGATCAGCATGACATTTTTGCATAACTTAAAGTAACAAATGACTCTAAACAAATTAATCCAACACTTTTATAATTTAAGGTTTAATGAGCATTTTAAAAAAGCTTTTTCAGTTCTCTGGTTTGGTCTGTGGTTCATTCTTCTTTGGGATGTTGTTTGGTTAACAGGTGATGAAGGTTTTTCCAAAAGAATGGTTAAAGTAGGTTGAAGTGCACAAAGTAAATCATTAGTAAAGGACAATCTCTTGACATTTTATAATTTTTCTGTTGTTTTGTTGCTGTTTTTATATTTCAGATCACCTGATTTTTTTTTGTATGCACAAACAGAGTCACAGGGAGAATTAGCTATTTTCAGGCATCTCCTCTCTGAGAGAGATGCCCCCCCTGCACACAAGCTGTTTGGCTGTGTGCATTCCTTCCAAACACATTGTACAGAGTATCCATCTGCCAACACAGACAGAAAGATGACACTTCCGTCACACAGTGTAAATCCATGTCTGGTCGCACGTCTTGCCACCCAGCACGCGTTTGACAAATGGCAACATGCAGGAAGAGGCCAACTTCAACATCACCCAAAGTAGTACAAAATGTTCACAGCATGATAGCAAGGCAACTAAATTCATATTAAAATAAACTTTGGGAACAGTTTCGCTGTGTCACATGCTAAGTTTCACCAATCACAGCAGCCAGTATAAATGTAATTTCTTCTTTAGTGTCAACACATTATGTTGCAGGTTGTCAACAATGACACAGGCTGTGATATCGATATCTGTTCATTCTTTAATTAGCTTCTGTCTGTCCAGCGGTTTCCCAAACACGATCAAGTACTGAGCCAAATACAACCAGGTGTTACAGAGTGTTCTTTTCCCAGTGAAGCAAATGTGAGTTGTTGCTGAGAACAAGCTCCTTTTAACATTACTTGAAGTTACTTTGGGCCACTGTTGGCTCCCAAAATCACACCAGTATTCTATGGATATTTCTGATCCATCATTTGTCACATGTCTGGCATGAGTTTAGCAACTAGATTTACCACATCTAGACTGTTGATTGGTCCAGGATTTTTTGGCTTCCTTTGCAATGGCTTCCCAGATAGTTACTAAAATTACTTGTAACTAACTAGTTCAATGTGTTCAAAGCATCAAAACACTGACTGTCTCCATGAGTTGGCCAACTCCAACACTTCATTTTTAGTTCTATTAGGAGCATGTCTATGGTTGCTTCATGCAACACACAGCCTAAATGACATGAAGGGCATGAATATGCAATTTGAACTACAAAAACACAATTATCCCTTGTGACAGCACTTCAGAGAAGAGATGCAGGGCACAAGGACCCTCACTCACTGAAAGTTGTGTTTTTGTAGTAATCCCCCAACTGGTCGGGGATGAGAGATGGGTAGATGGGAGGGGGGTTGGCAGTTGACAGACTGCAACATCTCCTCTAGCGAGATACTTTTTAGATTGAAACCCTCAGATCCGGATCAGGAAGTTGACTTCTTCTCTTTCCTGTGAGCTAATTATTTGGTTTAAAGCCTGAAATTGTGATTTCCTTTTTTTTTTTTTTTTAATTAAAGCTTGTTAGAGTTATCTGATTAGATTAGTACTTTATTGTCTGTCATGACCAATTGATTATGACTTTTGTTTGTGCCTCTGCCATTGTTGCATACGAACATGTGTGATATAATTATTACTTTTTATTGAACTCCATGGAATGGCATGTACTGTATGCCTGTTTTCTTGTTTATAGCTTGGAAACATTTTAATGCTGTCTTTACGATTTGAAAAAGTGTCCCAGTCTTATTTTTTTTAACTTATACATTGTCTATTGAATATGTCATGTGTGGGGGTTATTATTCATGTTTTTCCAATATTCTGCTTTGAATTCTATGTTTTATGTGAAGTCTTTGTTTTGCTGCAGCAGTGACCCAGTTTCCTCATGGGGATCATTAAAATTTCATCTTATATCATTTTTTATTTCAGTCGGATGTCTGCATTGCATTTTCACATTGTGTATTTTTGAAGTGAGCTCAAGTTGCTCTTACAGCTTTTTGATGGATGTAAAAATCGCCATCTCAAAATCACCACAGGATGTGAAGTCTGCCTAGAACTAACTCTTCTTGTCTGTACTCTTCTTTCTCCATTCCTGTGTCTCTGCCATGCTTACTCTCCACAACCAGTTGGAGGCTTTCTACTCGATCTTCACCACGGAGCAGCAGGACCATGTTAAGTCGGTGGAATATCTGCGCAGCAACTTTAGGCCCATCCAGAGCTTGGACAACCGCCATGTCTTTAAGTCAGCAGTCAGAGATGCCTGGCTGCCCGACCTGACTGACAGCAGCAGCGGGCCATATGGCACAGAGGCTTCTAAAGGTTGGAGCACTGAGACAAAAATGTCATATGTGCAAGTTTTTTCATATCACCTCAAACACCACACACTGATGCCAAAAGCCACTGTAGATGAGGAAACATCAGTCAAACCAGCCAGATTTTGCCATGATGAAATCAACCAATCATGTCGTTGCCGTCAGACTTGAATCTGTTCTCCTCTCTGTTGTCGTCAGCTGTTTTTTTTTAGTAGGAAAATGTTGCAACCCTCCTTCACCCCATTAATCTCCAGTTCATCCAATCCTGGGTTGAGCTCACCCAAGTCCCCCTTATCACATCCAGACCTTCAGCCATTCATCTTCATCCCATCACCACCAACAGTGTCTACACTCTATTGGGGGGCGTCTCCTGTTCTACTCATGGCTTCACCCTTTAAAACATAATGGATGTCACAATGAGACTTTGTCACGAAAGACTCAGAAAGTCTCTCCTGACTGAATTGAGGACCCAGCCCCTGCACATGGGACGCCCGCTCCACCAAGCGAGCTAAACGGCGCCCCGAATTGATACTTTTTAAGTGTTGAATTGAAGAAAATATAAAAGCAAAATTTTGAACAGCAAGAAATCCCATTTATTGTACTCCTACTCCAAATACCATAGAGTAGAACTTTTCATTAAACTCCAATTACATTTGTGTGTGAAAATATCTATCGGCCATTAAGACAATTTCTTACCCCTAATTTCCACCAGGCCCGTCATGGGTTTGTTACGGCTATCATTGGCCAGAGCTGAGTGCGGCCATTCTAGACAATGCTCTTGTTTTCAGCAGCTGCGTCATGGCACATTTCAGCCACATCCCAGATGCGGCTCTCCACTCTGCTCCATGGAGAATACACGGCGAGTCAATTTTTGTTGGAAGGGGGAGCAGACTGAGCCAGACAGGAAGTTAGACAGTGGACAGCATAGTGCATCTGTCAGTTTTCAAAATAAAATACCCAGTGCCGACTCTGCCTTTACAGCACCACAAAGTTGGAAATGTTATCAATAAACACACTTAAAATAGACAACTAAATCATTTAGCTACATAGCCTATAACACAGTAGAAGCACAAAAACCAAGGAGAAACAATGAATAAACACATCAGATATCAATATCAGGCAGGCATGACGCTCCACTTCTGAAACGCTGCAGTGGGATATGAAGCTGCATGGAGGACGGAACACAACAGTGGCCCACACATCAGGTAACAGAGACGGGCCCAGTGGAATCAAGGGGTTAGTGCTCAGAGCCATCTCTGACCTACAGTATATGGCAAGATTAAAGCTTCCCCTCTTTTCTCCCTAAACTGCTTCGATATTCTCACATCTTTCCTGGATGGGGAGAGTTCTTAATGTTAATAAATGAGGGATATTCATTGTTGCTCATATAGCCATAGGAGACAGATTGTCTTTTCTTTGTGTGTGTGTGTGTGTGTGTGTGGTCTGGGCTAGCTCTCTGTCATTTCACCAGTGAGCTGGGTAACTCCCCTAGCATAAGGCAGTGGGTGGCACACCAGCCATCCTCCCACACGTGCCTCATTACCACTCAAAGAACACCACACATTGTGCAGCATGTGTGTGCGCGCATGTGCGAGGGTGTGCCTGTGTTTCTCTGTTTATAGTAAGTTTTCATGTGTGGCCTAGCATCTGTGCTGTGTCAACTGTCCTAGCAGGATTTGTTCCCTCCCTTCCTTCATACACACTTCCATATGGTTGATTATGGGAGAGTTGCATCGCCTAGATGTACACACAAGTACACAAACCTACTCACACTCTGTATACTATATGTGTGTGTGTTATCCTGGCACAGTGTGCTGCACACTCGTGCACTATGTCCTTGAGCGCTGCAGTGGGACATGTGTGCTGTAAGCAGATCTATAAGGCTGGCAAAGGAAATGCAGAAGAGGGAGGAGGAGGAGGAGAAGGAGGGAAAGGACGGCTTGGAAAAAAGACAAAGAGGATTAGAGCTGAAAAACAACAGACAGACAGACAAAGAGACATACAGACCACATGCCTCCCACACACCCTCTGCAACATGATACCATAGCTACAGCTGAGTGGGCCAAAAATGGAAGTCTGTGCATATATGAGTGTTTACCTGGAATATAAACCCCTCTCCACTCCCTCACCTGACTACATACAGACACACAACACACCCAGGTGTTGTAGCAGCCTGTTCAAAACTTACCTGTACAGCAGCAGCTAAATTACACAAGTCATTCCTCTCCAACCCCCCATCCAGACAAAATTTATTCCATTTTACTGTGGCTTGGCCTGAAAACCCTCCTGCTGCTGGTGATTGATTCCTTGATGCCTCAATTATTTTTGGGTCTCTGGTCACATTTAGTTGGGCTGATTGACAGACAGACGCATGTACAGTCATGGTCAAAAGTTTCCATCCACTTGTAAAGAACAATGGTTATCATGGCAGTCTTGAGTTCCAGTGATCTCTACAGCTCATGTTTCTGTGACGAATGAGTGGAACCAAACTACTTTGTCACAAAAACATTCATGAAGTTTGGTTCAGTAATGAATTTATTATAGGTCTTCTGAAAATGTGAGCAAATCTGCTGGATCAAAAATATACATACAGTAACTTGAACATGCAATTTTGGTGATGATAGAAAGTTGTGTGAATCAGATTTTCTTTGTATCATGGCCTCTTATCTTCTTCTGAGTGATTCTGATTGATAACAGCTGGTGACTTTTCTGGGCCCATATTCATAGGACCTGTTTCATTCACCCATTAGACTCAGCCACAAACACGTCAATGGGAAAGTTCAGCATTAATCTGAAAGAGCACATTATTGATTTGAGCAAGTCAGGAAAGTCACTTGGAGCCATTTCAAAGCAGTTACAGGTCCCAAGATCAACTGTACAAACAACTGTTTGCATAGTTGTGTCACTGCCACAATGAGAAAACACAAACTATCATCTGCTGCTGAGAGAAAACTGGTCAGGATGGTCTAGAGTTAACCAAAAACCACCAAAAAGCAAGTCTGCGATGAATGAGAAGCTGCTGGAAGACAGGTGTCAGTGTCTACAGTCGAGTGTGTTTTACATCAACATGAGCTGAGAGGCAGCCCTGCAAGAAAGAAACCCTTGATCCTGACATTTAGGGAAAAACCTTCTTCTTGCCTTTGAAGCAAATAAGGAGCAATATTAGTTTAATCTACATGTGGTTAACCTACCTTAACACATTGACTAGAGGCTGGGGATCTGCCTGCTTAGCTCCATCAAAAATACAAAAGAACCAACTCTCAAATCCGTCTTTGGCATGTATTGTAGAGTAATGTAACCACAATAAGTAATCACTGATTGATAATAACTGCTGTGTTTGTTAGGCGATAATCATGTGTGAAGAGATTGTGATAGATGGTTTGGTTAAAAATGTCTGTTATTCCACATCAGTTGCTTGAATGACCTATCAGTTGAAAACACTGTATTGTAAAACCGATGAGTGTGAAATGTAACCAAAGATTCAAGAAGGGAATCATGGAACCAAAATGCAGTCAGAGAGGAGTTCAGATAAGGCTCAATGCCACAGCTGCAGAGCGCTTATGAGTATTTGGATTGAGGCCATCTTAGTCCATCCAAGAAATCTAAGGTATGATAAAAGCATGTCTTGATAAGAACACAGCAAACACCTCATATGGTCAGATGCCTCAGACGGCCTGAAATGCACCCAAGGACGCACACCTCATAAGCCAGAGGCCTCAAAACGCACCAAAGGGAGTTCAGAGCATATCCCAGGTAAGGAGACAGTCCTGATGGATGTTAGCTTAGATAAGGGCACATAATTAGCCTCATGCAAGAAAAATACCCCTGTCTGCAAAATTCGGTGAAGAGACAAAAAAAGAAGAGCAGTGATTGGATGAGCCATGGGGCCCACCGCCCCATTTAGTGAATATTAGGACAGCACTCTGTATTCAAAGTCGGATCATTTTTTCACAGGCTTTTGTCCGTGTGACCTCATGTTTTACTGCCGGCAATAAAGCGTTACTGCACTCAGCTTTGAAGACTCCCATTGATTTTTTGGGGAGCGACTTTTGAAACTCTGAAAAATCTTTTGAACAAACAAAGAACAAGAAGTTGTTACACAACAGTATCTTGTCGGCTAGTACAGCTCTCTGATGTACATCTTGAACACAAGCAGTGATAAGACTGTAAAAATGTGTCAGTGGTTGAAACACAAATACACAATGTAACATAGGCTATAGAATGACCAAGTCCCATTCAGGCTAGCTGTTATTTTGTACTTGATTCATCAGGCCCTTTTTAAAAAATAGGTAAAAAAGACCCCTAACAAACTATTACAGCAATACTTCATGCCCTTCATGATTGAAACTATTGACATTTTGTATGTCAGCATACAAACAACTAGGCCTACAGATAAATTATTACCAACCAGGCAGGAGGACAGGTGTGATGATTAGTGGGTGTTTGTAGCAGGACCAAAGGCAGACAACCAGACCGGGGAAAGGTTTAAAGGAATTTACTAAACAAACTCAAGTGGGGTGCAAGAGGTAGTAGTCGCTGGCTCAAACTGTGGTAGCAGGTGGAGTTGCATAGCTCACAGCGGAGTGGGCAGTGGCTCAGTAGGGACACAGGAGGAGCAGACACAGGTGTAGGCTCAGTCTGTGGGTCAGCTGGCATGGTCACAGGACTCTATACGACATCAGCTGTGGCTTGAGAGGAGACGCTGGTGGAATGAGGCCCGGAAGGTCAAAGGTGGAGTTGAGTCGAGGCTGGTGGCAGGTTGGCTTGTGGAGCTAGGGCTCAGAGGAAAACCAACACTGAAGAGGCTGAGGAAAACCAAGGTTACAACGAAGAAAGAGCAAAAATACAGGCAGGCAAAGAGTCACTGAGAGCGATACGAGTAAGTTAACCATCTACCGTATTGTGGAGACGACAACAATCTGGCAGCGAGTGGAGCACAGACCAAAGTATTTAGCCATCAGGGAAGCCACATCCAGCCTCTGCAGAGCACCTCTGAAATCACTGAAGCACAAAAACCACAAAAACAGCCACACCAAAAGTCCCAATCATAACACAAGGAACATCTCCTAACTTTTGGTTTCTATAATATCCACCAGTGCTTTATTCTGATTCCTAATTCTCAACGTTTTACTGTAAATTCTGCTGTGCTACTGTCAAAAGATCTGAGCCCATCCTGCCCTGTTTTATTACAGTCATGTCTGGACTAGCTTTAAACCTATCAAGGTCTAAGAGCCTGAAACATAATATTAGACAATCATTTGCAAGACACGTGACATTAACAACATACTATTGAGCAAAGTAATAGTTAGCAATTTGCATTATTACATTTGATCATTTCAGTAGATTGTTTGATTTTGAATGAGGTTTTCTTACTTTTGGAACACAACCTGGGAGTTCCGGTTTTCACTTCCACTTCACAAAATGTAAGATGTATGTTTTATTCATTTTAAACAGGGTTAGGTTAGTTTCCCCCTTTCCATTATTTTTGCAAAGCTAGACTAAACTCTGCCTGGACCCATATCTGTACTGGGCTGAGACTGAATTGTTATCAGTCTTTATATCTGACAAAACATTTTTGGCAGTTTCTTCTGATATATGATTTGAATTGGTCAGAGTCAAGGTTGAAGGGTGAAAGGTGCAATGAGAGGGTTCAGTTGTGATTTACAAAAAAAAAGGAAAACCAAGTTGAATCATAACAAAGCCAAACTCCTGCGCTGACAAAAGGGATGCAAAGAGTTTTTGTTCAGGATGATTTATTTTTTCTGTTCATGAAGTCCTTATGAGTGTCTTTGCTTCCTGTTTAAAAAAATATTATTGTAAGCCCAGTCCCATGTAGCTAATAGAATATTGACGGACAAATAATCAGGGTGTTGGAGTACAACGTGAGCGTGGAGGCCGGTGTGACAGTTTAACTGGCGTTCATTTTAACTGGCGACGGTCCCAGATGTGTTGGAGGTGTGGCCTGAGAATCCCGTCAGGTGAGGGGTCCTCGGCCATGTCCGCTAACCAGGAAAAACATTCCGATCGCCCAGCTCATCGATCCAAGTCATGTATATGTATATTCATTTTGACGTGGCTTGAACACTACTATTCCACACGGAGATGCGGGGGGCTGCGAACTGCAAACCGCTGTTCACCGAGCGCTACAGAGCACACAGCGACAGTGTAGGTGACTGTGTCGATGCCTGTCCAAAAAAAACCCGCAACTGTCAACAAATCGTCCAAAAGTGCATGTTGTCAGTCTTATAACATTGTCGTGAATGTCTGTGCTCACAAACAACTCATGGGTGGAACAGTCCGAGGCATTTGTTCACGCCGAGCAGCCCGAGAGCAGCGTAGAGACCGTTGTTAGCTGTGGCGGTGAGTGCGCAGCGTCCAGGTTAACTTGCGACACTTGTTATCATCGAGTATTTCTTTCATTCCACTCTACGTTCAAATGGTTACTTAAAGCCATCGTTCCCAGCCGTATACATCGTTACTAAGCTGTAAATAAGAATCCTGTTCTTAATTTGTTTGCCTGGTTAAATAAAAAAAAAAAAAAAAAAAAAGCCAAGTCGATGTGAAAACTGTACAATGTCACACAGCCTGCTCGTCAAACAGTCTGCGGAGTATGTTGACATCCGGATGTCAACATACCCAGTGAGATACATGTCTGGGCTTTCCTATGAACCATAGTCGATGGTCGATACAGGTGTTTGTGTCACAGGTTGATCTGGGCGCTTCACGCTTTGCCGCAGCTGACTGACCTCCCGCTGAGTTCGGGCTGGATGTCAACATACTCCGCAGACTGTTTGACGAGCAGGCTGTATGACATTGTACAGTTTTCACACCGACTTGGCTTCAGCTTAGTAACGATGTATACGGCTGGGAACGATGGCTTTAAGTAACCATTTGAACGCAGAGTGGAATGAAAGAAATACTCGATGATAACAAGTGTCGCAAGTTAACCTGGACGCTGCGCACTCACCGCCACAGCGAACAGCTAACAGCGGTCTCTACGCTGCTCTCGGGCTGCTCGGCGTGAACAAATGCCTCGGACTGTTCCACCCATGAGTTGTTTGTGAGCACAGACATTCACGACAAAGTTATAAGACTGACAACATGCACTTTTGGACGATTTGTTGACAGTTGCGGGTTTTTTTTTTTGGACAGGCATCGACACAGTCACCTACACTGTCGCTGTGTGCTCTGTAGCGCTCGGTGAACAGTGGTTTGCAGGTCGCAGACCCGCATCTCCGTGTGGAATAGTAGTGTTCAAGCCACGTCAAAATGAATATACATATACATGACTTGGATCGATGAGCTGGGCGATCGGAATGTTTTTCCTGGTTAGCGGACATGGCCGAGGACCCCTCACCTGACGGGATTCTCAGGCCACACCTCCAACACATCTGGGACCGTCGCCAGTTAAAATGAACGCCAGTTAAACTGTCACACCGGAAACAATGGCCGTTTCACTGGATTTACCCAGCATAAACAAAAAGCACGTGCAAAGTGTCAGAGGTTTACTCACAAGTCCAGCAACAGTCAGAGTTGAAGATGGGGAAAAAAACAAAAGGCGAGGTGCAGTTTCAGCGGCAAGGGAATGGGGCGTGTAGCAACACGGTGCGGTGAGCCAACGGTCAAGTACAGCAGCTACCATCTCTCTCCAATGGTCCAGGGCTCTCCCGGTTCTCCCTCTCTCCCTCTTATGGCAAATGTCCGGTCCTGAATCACATAAATCCTCTTACTAAATAAGCTACAGGCTAATTCATGTCGAAAAACCAATAGTATGTCTTAAACGAGTGAGCAATTGCTAGCTGCAATGCAGAATTAACAGTGTGAAATTCTATGAGCAGGCTAAGCTAACGGCTAGCAGCGACTAGCAATTCAGCTCGTCTTTTACACACTACAATCAAACAACAGCACCGAGTACATCAAAACACATGTATTTACCTCTGGCAGCTTCTCAGAGTTCACACACATCAACCACAGGACGACTCTCCGTCAGTCTTGGAAGTTACGAGTTTGGAGTGTTGTTACGTTACTGCTATCCTGCTCCGCTGGCTAAACTTGCTGCGGCACACGTAGGTGAAGCTAAGCACCTCCTCCCTGAACAAGGTGAGGACAGGATTGGCTAAGGACTACAGACATACCAACAGAGATGAGAGAATAAAAGATGCTTCACCGCCCCCACAAACAAACGTGGTCTTCTGGTATTTATACAGACAACCAACTATGAATGAATTTTTAGAACTAATAACACGCTTATTTTTCTCTGACTCATAACTGTACATAGAATGAATGTTTTAAGATTATAATCCGACATATTTTAAACATATTTACACGTCATTAACTGTTTTTTCTTAACCACATACATTTAATGTCTGCATATAAATTAATGAAAATAAGGGCTACAGGGCTACATTATCTTACACTGAAAACCTTTCTTCAAAGAGATGAATAGTTTTACGTAACCAAATTGAAGGCTGCCCAACTTCCTGTTCTATCAGAGGAGCTTTCCAGTATGAGTGGGGTCTACCACCATCTAGTGCACTATTAGGCCAACTTTGTTGAAAGAGTGCATTCTTTGCACAGTTATAAATTACAAACATAAAAGCGTAATAACTTGCATGCACAAGTATCTCATTGCATGTCAGTCAGAGGTTGTCTGAAAAGGGCCGCGTTTCCCAGATTCGCTCTTAGCGCTTAAGAAGCTCTTAAGCGCTAAGAGCTTCTTAGGAACGCTCTTAAGAGCGCAGTGAAAGAAGGAAGTGTTTCCCAGAGTTGTTCTTAGCTTAAGAAGATCTTTCACTAAGAAGGAAGTGCAAGATCGCCCTGACCCACTCTTAACAGCCTTCTTAGCGACCAAACGCTCAGTGCAGCCGCATCAGGGAAAGTTATATCGGACACTCAAAGGAATACTAAAACCATGCGTAATGATGAATGTGCGCTCATAGCTGCAGAACACTGACGCAAGAAAAATAATAGCATAAGAAGAAAAATAACGATATAAAAATAAAGAATTGCCCATGTGTTCCTGTAGCTACATAAATGAAATAAATCATCATTACTATCACTCGTTACGTTTTCACACACATTCGGCATCTGCATCTGAGTTTTACAGTAGCTATAAAAACATCAACCACCCTGCGGTATTTCACAGATATGAGGGAAACTGACAGGTGTAATTGAACTCAGCTGGAACCTCATCAAGAGAGTCTCCACCTGCTAGTCTATGCAAAGGCGTTGCCGAAGTCCACGCGTGAGACACCATGGCTGCAATACAGCATATTCTCGCTGCTAACCAACAGCGTCGCCGTGCGCGAAGCCAGACGGTTTATATAAATGCTTTTGTGCGTCTGCACTTCTCCCCACTCGACGTGCTGTCGGACCGGGCTGTCCAGGTCAAGTACCGGCTTCCCCGTGAGGAGATCCAACGCCTCTTCACGCTCGTGTCACCACACATCCAGAGGGCAACCCGCTGCAATTTTGCCCTCAGCCCGGAGGTGCAGCTCCTGGCCGCGCTGCGTTTTTACGTAGTGGGGAGCTTCCTGGGGGTGGTGGGGGACGACCACAGGGTGTTGTGGGTGACTTAAGCGCTGATAAAGTGGTGGGTGATCGATTTGCCTGGCATCGATTGATTCATATTTCAGCACCACGGCGGTGGCCAGCTCCCACTAAGAGCTTCTTAAAGGATCCATCACCTGAAAATCCTTTTTTTTCCCCCAGGTAATTTCATGTATACCTCAATCCTCTCTGTCACTGACAATGGCTGACATTTTTTTCTGGCAAAGAAAGTCACTCTCGCCTCCTCCCCCCTCAGTTCATAAGCAGGAGGAAAAAACGCGAATTCAGATTGGTCTGCTTCTTGACGTCAAGAAGCAGACCGGGGGACAAGAAGCAGACCAGGAGGGGCCAGGTGGGGAAACCGCTCCCACTATTATCTGGAGAGAAGGAAGCGACTCCGCCATTTTTCTACCCGGTTCCACTTAAGCATGTCGAAGGCAACGAGAGCTACAGCAGACATAGCTGTTCAGTTGTTGGCTGTCAAGACCAAGACAAAATCTTTTTGTCCTCCCATCTGGCGACAGTGATTTGAGGAACAGGTGGATTACATTTATTCTCAACGGCAATGTTCCTGTTGCTCCAGGGGGCTATCTGTTTGTCTGCGGCAAACACTTTTCCCCGGACTCATTTACAAACTTGGGACAGTATAATGCTGGATTAGCGAAGAAGCTTCGGCTAGAAAAAGGAGTTGTTCCAAGCATACGGGACCCGACTACAGCACAGCTTGTGGTGAGTTAACGTTAGCATTTAGCCTATCATATTCATCTGTTATGTAACGTTAGCTCTGTAGTCGGTGACGTGAACGCTGCATAACTGCTCTATCGCTACAGCTGCATCCTCCTCCTCTTCTGCTTCATTATCGGGTGCAGCAGGTTCGGGTTCAAACATGAACGGTCTTATGCCATAGTTCACATCAGCCATGATTGTTACTAAGGACGCTGTGTTGCTGTGCGGACAGTGACATGCCCGCACCTCTCCTGCCGCCCCCTCCCTAACCCCCGCTCAGCACTGCCCCAGGCTTCCGGAGGACTCAAGATCGCGCTTTTCTCTCGCGAGAGCGAGGTGAATACACAAAAAGGGCTAAATAGAAGTGAATACTGCATATTTTTTCTCAAAAATGTAGATTTAAGATCCTTTCAACATCTGAAAGCGATATCAATACCAGGTGATGGGTACTTTAAGGAGCTTCTTTGGCGGGATCTTAAGAAGGCAGTTAAGAACGCGTCTGGGAAACACCCCTATCTTAGTATAGCGCTCCTTCTTAGCCGAACCCTTCTAAAGAGCCTTCTTAAGTCCTTAAGAACGATCGAATCTGGGAAACGCGGCCCAGGACTGTTATGAAATAAATTGTAAACTTCTGCCACAAGTCCCCTGTTTGAATATGTCCAGCATTTTAAGTGCAGATGTTGGAGTGAGTTAGTTAGTAAAGTCTGCTATGAAATGAATAAATTATACATCCTCATAAATTATGTAAGTCATGTTGCACAACCTCTAATGGAGCCAAAAATCAAGAGAAGACGTTTATTGATCTTAGATAACACGTCAAGTAAGATTGCTGATAATGAAAGCTTAACTTCACAATATGCTTGCACTTACACTTTATGGCACATTACATTCGTACTGTTTATGAGTCATACAATGCATCAGTAAGCATTATGTGTTCTTCCGAGCATGGCCATTAAACCCTCATGCATACCTGGTACAGTCTGCAATCATGACATAATAATCCACTGTCGTGATGTTAGATTTGCAGATGAATCTTTCTTTGTGAAAGCTTAAAAAGGAACAAGTTAACTTAACTCACAAGCAGAAGTGAATCATAAATCCATCTTCTGCAGGTGCATGCGCAGTTGAGTTTAAGTGCCAGATTAAGTTCCCACACAGGAGGAGGCATTAGATTAGAAAGAAAAGAAAAACTTGTTCATCAGTAAATTCCCTCGTGGTGGATGGACGAGATGAACCAATCTTCTAATCAGTAATACACTATGAATATGGTTATAGAGACTTATGGGTCACTTTTTGTTCCTCCCTCTACATCCTCTCCAAAGACCTATTTCATATTGGCTCAGGTTTTATCTTCAGTTATGTTTGGCCTGCAAAGTAAATTAATATTTCCTCTGCTGCACAGTATAATCAAATCAAATGGCATGGTACTCATGATTGGATACTTTATTAAGGGAATATTTCAACATAATTTGAAATATGCTTAGCTTATCTTGAAAAGTATCCTCACTCTGCCAAAGGGTAAATAAATCCACCTAATAGCACCTCTAATGCTCTTTCATTAACACGTTATATCTTGTTTGTTTAATCGTTACAAAAACCAAAGTGTTAGAATAAGTAACCGTCGTTTATGGGATGTTATGTACAGGATTTTATATTTTTTTTTTGACGAGGAGAAGTGGCCTCCTTAAACGGTGTGTTGACCATGAGGTTGCCAGGAAGTGACCTCAGGAAGGCAGCCTCAGCCTCCTGTTAAACCACACCTGTTGTCTTTACAGGTTTCAACTAAGTCAGCAAATGTATTTTGCAAAATGCTGAACTAATCCTTTAGTGCTTTACACCTTGAAACATAAATATATAGCCAAAACAGCAACATACACACATTTTAGCTGGTATACAACAATATAATGTCCTTTTTCTTTTAGTAAAAGACAAAAATACAAGAAGTTCTGTGCTGTCTCTGTAGACTGCTGCCACCTTATGCGGCCATGACAAACACACATTCACACATACACTCCTGAGCTTTTGTTTCTTTTATTCAACTCAGGTTTGACATTCTGCTTCTCTGTAGTCATATGGTGTCTGTCAAAAAAATAATTGTCAAACAGTGTGGCTAAACAGCATTGTCAGTAAATGACCCCAAAAACACCGGATTGGGCCTTTAACTTGTCAAAACTTTCACATTACTGTCACATATTTGTTTTCAATTCTTTTTTTTTAAATTTTCGTCATGAATTATTAATATGATTCAGATTTCAAGTGTTTGATCCAAGCTCATCTGCATAGTTTAGAACTGCCATTTGCTAAAATAAGTAGTGAAACTACCGTGCAATCTGAATGTACTCATTCTTCCCCTCTATGCACACTTCTCTGTGTCTGTTTTGTTTAAAGCCAAGGTTAAGATGTCCAAGAGCTGAATGATGTCCCTGCATAATATTTAAAGGGGCACCAATAACAGCTTTGAAAAAAGATATGAGTATTGTATCAAGTGGTTTGAGCGATGCAAGTGCCATTCTAAGTGCTACTTAATTTACAGTCCTTCATGCCATGGAGTGGCCGTGTGTTATAAAACAATACACAGTGCTGAAAATGCAGAGCACGCGAATGAGATGGACTGCAGAGAGTGAAAATTCACACATAGCACCATATCATTTTTCACATCCAAAGACATTTTCCTGTCACATGTGGCTGTTAGTTAGCACCAAAAGTCACACAGTTATCATGCTGCCCATGAACGTTTAACTGCACACAACTAATGAAAGTGTAAGGCAGGATTTGGCACCAGCCCGTTCGCTGTTGTTGCCACCCAATCCCTCCCAGTGCAATACCCTGCAGAGCAGCCCACAATCAAGAACTGGTCATCGATCAGCTGTGGTCAACATGCTGCAGGACCAAAGATGTCCTTTCCTCCTCCAAATGGCTTCTTAGAGAGTTATGAGCGAGAGCAAAAGAGAGGGAGAAAGAGTTGTCCTCTGTGGGTTTTACCTGTGTCAGACCTCCCCCTACCCATGTTCTGTTCTGTGTGATTGGGTCCAAGCCTCCATCACTCACTGCCATCCAGACCTCTCCTCTGCTTGCGTGCATACGTGTGTGTGTGTGTGATGGCCCACTTATCTTTGATGAAAGCCTTAAGAGGGTCTCTTCATCACTCTGCCAGACACATGGGGCTACAGAAAACCTTTCCCTTACACACTGGGAGTATGAGTTGTAACAATTTTGAGATAAAGACATGCACACATACACACATAGTTATAGCCTGCCCCTGGCAGGAATGTGAAAGGACCACGTGAGTGATATTATTTTTATCAAAGGATTTGTCCAGGTTGAGGAGAATATCACTGTTCAACCCACAGGTACACTGAAGCTGACACAAGAAACTGATTTCAGATATTAAAGCACAATAATGCTTTCTGGTAAATTGCTGATACTACAAATGAGCCCTCAGACATTTGGGGAAATATACTTAATAGATATCTCACTTTGATTAAGATGATCTATTTCATGTCTGTGTGTCATTTTCTATTCTTTTTGAGGATGACTTTGAAGACTTTTGGCTTACTTTAGTTTACAGTAATGTCTACTAGCTGCATTGTCAGTCCACTGTGAATCTGTTATTCAGCAGCTAGCTAACACAGTAGCACTGAGCACAAAGCCCTTGAGAAGAACAAGTGAGTGAGCGGCAGCAAGAGTAACAGACGTCATTCAGCTGCTGACCAAATAGCACAAAGCACGCAGCCACTGAGCCAAGTTAACCCAGTTAGCACAAAGATAGATAGCTAGATAGATAGAAGACAGGGATCTCAAACTGCTGACCCCCGGGCCACATAGGTAGAAGTGCTGCCAGGTGTCTGGCAAATGTATTTCAGCTGTTAGTTCAGTACAAGGTTTCAGTAAGTTATTTAAGAATAGAGAAAAAATGCACTAAAAAGAAGGCAGTAACTGTAAAAAACAAATCATATAAAAATGTATACAAACTGCTGTTTGCATTGTTGTATTATTATATGAATGATCAAAATGAAAGCTTAACTTTCAGAAATGTTGCACTTTCTTGGAGTACTTTGAGTGGCCCTCCTACGAGATGACAATACCTGCAGTCGCCCCAAACTTGTATGAGTTTGTGACCCCTGCTTTAAGAACATGGATGGAACACATGAAATGTACATAGCCTACATGAAATTAAATAATTAATAAGTAAAGATAAGAACCCGGCATGTTGGGTTCTTACAAAACAGAGCCATGTCGGGTTCTTATTATCAGAAGAAATTATTTACCATCTTACAGCTTTTCTTTTCTCCGGTGACTGAGTCTGGCAGGAATGGTTTTTGGGCCACATGATGGACATGAAACTTGCAATGCCTTGCTTTAACAGCCCAGGTCCACTCACTGGGGCAACATAAAAACACACAAGGAGGGTTACAAGCAAGCATGATAGTTCATTTTGTTTATACAGTTCAGTGCCACTGTTGCAGTGTGCGGGACACATGCAGTGCTTTTGAACCGAAATTTGCACTGTGGAAGCACATGCTTTTAGGACTGCAGTGACAGTGGTATTAACACACACAACCACATAGGGCATGGCTGACTGAGCCCAGGTTGATATAATCTGTTAAATACGTTTTTCCCTGCATAGAGGTCATTCACTGCTTGACTTCCAAATGATGTCTGTGTACGTGTGTGTCCTAGTTTGTGAACGTCTGTGCTTTTGTGTGCGTGTGACTAATGGCTTTAGTAATGCTAAGCCTCATGGGGCGCGACTGCAGGTTATGAATAGAAAAACTCCACTGCAGCTCTTTATGAGCAAGCTAATCAATTTGGTTCCACCAGGCACGTGAGCCCTATTCTCAATCAACGCATGTTCATCATCGAATTACCTCACACATTTGCATAATATGATACAGTGTTTGGAATAATCATTATGTACATTGGTCGATGGTAATACGCTACTCCCTTTTTTCCAACGGTGAGCAGTACAATGAATTGCTGCCTAACATCAGTTCAAATACAGATACACTGACCAATTATGTGGCCATCCTTTCATTCAACACCTGTGTGATCTTTAGTTTCACGGCTATTTGACAGCCTCTGCTCTTGTCCGCCAGATTTGCATCAGATTAGCTTTCATTCAGCCAAAGACACTGACGTTGGGTGATAAGATCTAGCCCAGAGTAAGCATTCAAGTTCATCCCAAAGGTGTTGGATGCCAAGATGGGCAAGTTCTTCCACAGCCAACTGGGAAAACCATTTCTTTATTGACCTCACTTTGTGCATGGGGATATTGTCATATTTTAAAAAGGAAGTTTCCCTCTTTTGGCACAAAGTAGGGCTCTGCAATACATATAGTATATATTTTTACCGTGATATGAGACTGTGTGCCATCTGAGATTTGGGAAACCGTTACATCACGATATGGCATAGGTGTTGTCTTTTCCTGTTTTTTTAAAAGCTGCATTACAGTGCAATGATGTCTAATCTGAATTTACCAGACTGTTCTACTTATTCTAATACTTGTCTTTACCCACCTAGTCATTATATATACATTACTGATGATTATTTATCATAACTCTCATTGTGTTAATGATTTGTGACATTTTGCTGAGATTGAGCAGTAGATTGTTCTCTTTGCACCACTCTGCAAGATAGTTGTTTGTTCCCATTTCCTAATATTACATTAGCTAGCTAGCTAGCTAGCGAGTAAGCTACCAAGACATCAGCAAACTAACACTTGTTTTATGCTTTTTTATAAAGAAAATGACCATAATACCTTGAAATGACAGAGTTCTTATAACCCTTGAAGTGTGCGTCTGAAAAACCTCTGTTTGGAGGGCCTTGTAGTCCTGTGGACCCATTCAGACAGTCGGACATTCTTCGCTCTCCACTATACAAGATTGTTTTTTCTTATGCAGCATAAATCTCCAACTCACATTTTGTTCTACAGCCCTGGTGTTGTAAAATGACTATAACGTGTCGTGAACCCTCCGAAGACAGAGTCAGGCATTGCGATGAAAAAACGCAGTAATGAAAAATAGACAAGACAAGTCGCTCTGACGCGCAAGTCGTCTGATGCTCGCTGTGTCGGCTGTAACCTGTTCACACGGCCGCCGAAATGAAAAGCAAAACATTCCGCCATGCACACACACCGCTCAGGCAGGAAGTGTTCACAAGAATTTTCCTTCAGTAAGGCAAGGCAAGTTTATTTGTACAGAACAATTCAGACAAAAGGCAACTCCAAGTGCTCTACAGGGGCATACAAATGACGTTCAAAATTGCATTTAAAATACATCAAAAACAAGTAGGAAACAAAGCATTAAAACGTGTTCAGAAATAAATTAGCTAAAATAGAAAAGGTTTAAAAGAGACAAGACGAAAGAATAAATGTCACAGTGCAGTTCAAAGCGTTAAACATGCTTCAGTGAAAAGCAGTGTCAAACAGAACGGTCTTCAGTCTTGATTTAAAAGAGGTGAGAGTTGGAGCAGACCTGCAGGTTTTAGGGAGTTTGCTTCAGATGTGTGGATCATAATAACTGAATGCTGCTTCTCCATGTTTAGTTCTGACTCTAGGGACTGAAAGCAGACCTGTACCTGAAGATCTCAGAGGTCTGGGTGGTTCACAATGTGTTCAGCAGGTCAGAAATGTATTTTGGCCCGAAACCATTAATTGCTTTATAAACCAACAGCAGGATTTTGAACTCTATTCTTTGACAGACAGGAAGCTGGTGTAAATATCTAAGAACTGGAGTGATGTGATCTACTTTTTTGCTTCTTGTTAGGGCTCGAGCAGCAGGGGCTTGATTCAGTGTTCAGCTGCACTGTTACCCTGGTCTAACTAAGTTTATAAGTTTCAGGTAAAAACCTAAAATTAAGGTTGTGTTTGATGATAAAATCATGTTTTAAAATACATTTTCCTGCCAGAGACAGTTTGTGGCTGATGAGAAAAGGGAACTAAATTTAATAAATTGGCAGATTTATTTAAGCATGTGTTTTTCAGCAGGATCAACATTTTTCTATTACCTGTCAACACAGGAATTGAGGAAGCTACCTGAACTCATGAAATAAGCAGAAACAACAAATAGCAGCCACAGACCAATAGTACACACAAATACTATAATAAATAAGATGACTACTAATGCTAACAATGTTTCACATTTAAAGCCTACTCTACTAGGGATCACATCATTTGAATCGCTAGAAGGCTTTTATTGGAAACCTTCTAACAGGAAGGGTCAAGTTTCACTGATGGAAGCTTAACTATTGCAAAATGGCAAAATGGAGGCAAAATTGGAAATAATTAGTGAATATGTCATGACATCACCGATGGACTGAAGTCTTTGGAAATGTCTATTAGACTGAACTTATCAAGACATCAGGTAAACGTGGATCCTGCATGTTTACCTGATGTCTTCATTGATTTAGCATGAACAGCATCAACAGCAAATAAAAAAAACTAATAATGATAATAATTATTATTATGTTATAAATTGTTTTAAATGAATAACTAAATACTCAGTATTTGAAATCAAATACTCCGTCTATGGTGTGTCCCAGCTGAGCAGAAATTCAAACAGGCAAGTCAAACAGAGACATCTAGTGGCCAGTCAGAGCTGTCCTCTTAGAATGAATTGAGGATTAGTATGCCAGAGTGTGCAGTGTTCAGTTCATAATAAAACATACAACGTTTATGTGTTTGTCTTCATATCTCTCAGTGCCAGATATCTGAAGGCAGAGCAGGTTGGCAGCAGTTCGCCTGAAGACGATATATGAACTTGTGTTATTGGACCCTTTAGACAAACCGTATACGTGCGTGCGTGTGTGTGTGTGTCTGTGTGTGTGTGCACCTGTGTGTCTGGATCACTCAGAGTGTCAGAAATGTTAATAACACATCACAAATACAACTCACACTCACATAACACTCAGTGTGTCTCTCTTTCTTTCTTTCTTTCTTTCTTTCTTTCTTTCTTAAGTGTATTTGACAGATAAGATGAGCCGATGTATTCTATCATTAAACTTTCTCCCTTTAAATCCCATTGCTTCCTTCATTCCTCCTTCACATCCATCCTTCTTCTGCATATTTGCTTCCTTTATTTCTTCCTTTCTTGTTCATTCTTTCATTGTGACCTTTCTCCCTCTGTCATCCCTCCTTTTTTCATCTGATATTACTTCATGTGTTTCTTTAATTTCTCCCTCCATTATTTTCCTCCTCCACCCTTCCCTTCATCCAACTGCTTTCCTCTTTTCTGAGCTTCCCCCTCTCCCACCAATTCTTCTCTCCTTCTCTACTCTGTTCCTCTTCTGCTGCCTCCAATCCTCCTTAATCCTCGATCACTATTCCTCCTTCCACTTTCCTTCCTTGATTGCTTTGATTCCTCCATCCCTCCAACCCTTCATTTCCACCGTACTACTTCCTTTCCTTTCCTGCGTTTTTCTTCTTTCCTACCAATTCTCCCCTCCTTTCCTTAATCTCTTCTATTTTATATTTATATGTATTTGCCTCTCTGTTTCTTTTCCTTCCTATCTCTACTTCTCCATCCTTTTCTTTTGTCTTTGCTTTCACGTCTTTCCTTTCATATTTGCTCTTCTACCCCCCCCCCGCCACTTTTTTCATCTGACCTATCACACTCTCAATTTCCTCCTCCATTCTTCTATTTTACATATTTACTTTCCTTTTTCTATTTTGTTGCACTAACGTCTTCCCTTCTTTCTTTCCTGTCCACTCTCTCATGTATCGCAGTATGCAGCAGTGCTCCCATCAACATGAAGGTGCAGCACGTGAACGGAAGTGCCCTGGTTGTGCGCTGGGCTCGTCCGGAGGTCACCTACCACCCGCCCATCCTCCACTTCCTGGTGTCCTACAGCTGGACGGCCCATGATGACAGCTACGAGGAGACGCACCTGACCGACGCCAAACACAAACTGGTGAGAGTGGGAGGGACTGGAGTATTGTTTACTACAGTATAACAATAGGAAATCACTAGTATGGACAAGACTTGCTTAACATCAAATTTGTGTGCATATCTAATGAGCTCAGTGCTTTAAATACATCTTTGAATGAGCTTTTTAAACACACTTAATCCCCCGTCTCACATACAACATTTCTCTGACGTGCTTCCTTAGTGTGTGGAAAAAACGAAAAAGTTCTGTTCAGACTTGTCTGGCTCTCAGCCTTCAGCAGCCATGTTTGTACTGCCTATTCCACTGAGATACAGAATAACAATGAATGCTTTCAGTTCTTCCTCACACACAGCTCAGTTTTCATGTCCTCAACTCATCACACCAAAGTAAACTGTTACTTAAAACTGCATCAAGTGGTCCTGTGGATTCCTACTGATGTGGGTTAAGATGAAGGGAATAGTCAGAGCATCAGACCCAGGCTTCATTCAGCGGAAAACCTACAACTTGTACTACGATGGAATAAACTCGTCATACACCATACACAGGAGTTTCATGCTCCTCAAGTGCTTTAATTCTTAAGATTTTAGTCCTGGTGGATTTTTGGGCTGCAGCTATTGATTATTTTAATGACTGAGTATTATACCGATTATTGCAGCGATTAATTGAGTAGTCGAATAAGAAATATTGCGCGTGGTGCAGCTCTTTTTTATCAAATTACTTGTGCTGCATTTAAGAGCAATAGTGATATATAAAAGAGAAAAGTACAAAATAGATTAATTTGTCATTTTTTTTAACAGCATTTTTTTAAAAATGAAGCACAGCGCAAATTCATGCAGGACACGGAAGCCCTAGCTGTAGTCAGCTGACAGCCATGCATCGCGCTCCCCGGAGCGACTTAGCATGCTGCTTGTCAAATCCGGGGAGCTTTTGGAGCGGAGCCTTCAGCGCCAAGCCTAACTGTATATCATTTGTTGCAATAAATGACTTAATCAATGACAGTAGTATTCCTGAATGACTGAAATTAAAGTTAAGACTTTGTGTCCTGCTGCATCTATTTGGAGTGTAGAAGATGGGTTCATGAGTCTCACGGCCAGAGGAGTGAAGCTGCTCTGTAGTCTGGTGGTACGGCACCAGGTACTTCTGTATCTGCTGTCAGATGGCAGCAGGGTGTACAGACTGGGTGTTGTCTTTTAGTATCTTTGGACTCTGTGCAGAAAGCTCACTTCACTGATGTCACTGATGCTCTGTTGATGGTACCAGTGATGTTTGTGACAGTTTTAATCACCCACTGTAGAGCCTTGGGACGTGGACAGCTGGTGTTTAGGCACACTTTCCTTTGTGCAGTCCTCCGTATTGTTAGGACCATATGGTGAGGTCCCAACACATGTGTGCATGTTGAACAGTACTGTATTCATTAAGTACTGGCAAAGTTTTCTTGAACTTACAGTACTGAGGGTTGTTGCTGTCAACTCTCCTCAGCAAAGTTCAGTAAGCATAACCTGGTTCACTTCGCTGTCTCCACCACAGCCTCTCTGCTCTGCTGTTCACCGACTCGCTGAGTCGTGTGTTAAAGTGGAGCTCAGCAGAGAAGAGGCTAAAACAACCAGGTAACAAATGACACCAAAACCTGAAAAGTACAGATAAAAGAACTGTTAACTTTGAAGATTTTTGATAATACAGTACGTCATCATTTAGCCCCAGAAGCCTGTTTAATACTGCAGGCAGATTGTGCAACAGAAATAATCAACCATGCCTAACACAGTGAGCTGTATAGCTAACCTGGATTAAATGAAGCCTCGATGCAAATTTGTGTATGTGTTCCAGGTATGCACTGAACCAGTTATTGGTTGCTCTAAATAGTGGGTGATATAAATGGAGTTCTTTATTATGGTGTATTTCTATGTTGCAGTATCCTTATACAGCAAATTGTGATATATTTTCTGACACACAGTTAATGGTTAAAACAACTAGAAAAATTGTGCTTTCGGGTTATCCCAAGCAGCAACCTCTGTGACTGACCTCAAGATTCCAACGGGCCCGTTTGCAGTTTTACAGTCGTCAGAGCTGATTACGACCATTCTAAGGCATTTTTGAGTTTCGACTGGCTGCGCTACACTACGTTTCAGCAGCATCCCAGTGGCGGCACTCTGCTTTGCTCCGCGGAGAATATGCGCAGTCTATTTTTGACGGAGGCTGCACAAAGCAGATCGAGCCAGATCAGAAGTCAGGCAGTGGGATATGAAACTGCGCGGAGGACGGAACAAAACAGGCTTGCATATGCCAGGTAACAGAGACATGCCCGGTGGATGAAAGGGTAAAAAATGAAGCCAGTGCCAATGTGACAAAACCTGCAGGTGTTTGAGTATCCTCTTGAGGTTGGCTCTAAAAGTGAGTCAGTCCCTGCGGAAGCCCATATTAAAATGCCTAACTGACGTTATATAACTCGCTAATTCAAATCATATTAAAGCTTACTGTTATGCATAATTTAGTAGGTGGTCGCTTTGAGCTGAACCAGACTTTGCCCACTTTTAGATAAGTTGGATAAGATGGCGACAACTGGAGCCACACAAGGATATTAAGGGAAATCTAGATACAGTATCAGAGGCGGGGCACTGTTCATTGCGATGAAAGTTGGTCAGGGGCGCACAAAGCCCAAAATGACATACGTGGTATAAAATTACCAGGATCTTCCGTTTAGCTTCCACATCGTGTGGCCCATAGAGTGTGCTCACTGGAGACTTCTGCCAGTTGAGCGGCTAACTGTGGATTCAGCCCTTGGCTAACATAAATGAGGATAAGATGATTTGAGCAGCTTTTCTGTACTTTCCAAATGCTATCAGACCTAATGGATCACATCATTATAGTGATATGAGTTATAACACAGGGGAAAAATGCTTATAAAAAATTCCTCACTGTTTTCACCAGCTTCTCTCTCGATGTAAGCTTGTGGGAAACAGTTCCATGTGCGCCATATGAGGTTGTAACTACATGGTTTGGCCACTAGAGTCAAACTGGCTTCATAGTATGTTTGCATTTTCCTTGGAGCTTGGAGCCACCACACTGAGCTTCACAATGGCTCTTCAGAATCCTAGGGCATTGCTGACTCTGCTCTAACCTGGTTCACATCATACCTGACAAACTGTACCTGTCAGGTCACATGGAACAGCTCCTTATTCAAACCCTGCCTTCTGGGAACTGGTGTCCCTCAAGGCTCAGTATTAGGACCACTTCTGTTTTCACTATACACTAGATCACTAGACTCTGCAATCACATCGCATTGATTCTCTTACCACTGTTATGCTGCACCCAACACCCACATTGCGACGCAAATCTCAGAATGCTTGGCAGACATCTCCGCTTGGACAGCTGCGCATCATCTGAAACTCAACCGTAGTAAAACTGAACTCCTCTTCATCCTGGGGAAAGTTGCCCTTGCATGGACCTTTCAGTCACTAACCCCTTTCACACTGGCGTTTGGGTGCGGCTTCTGTGCGCCAATTCTCCGCATCCGTCCCAGTGTGAATCTCTCCGATGCGGCGAGGGGTGCAATTTCGCTCCGGCGCTGATACGCCTCTGGAGGTAGTGTCAGGGCCGCATTATTGGCGAGCCGAACCAGTGTGAACGGATAAGCCGGCGGCGCGTATCGAGGGCGTGTCGATCGGACGGTCGGTTAACTACACAGGTCCTTTACTCAACTTAATACAGAGAAATGTCCCACAGAGCAACGTTACAGGACCAAACAACAGTAACGTTGTAACTGTCTTTGGCAACTTATATGAGGAAAAAAATACCGCAGATATACGCGGAGAAGCCTCTGTCCTCCTGTCTGTCCTCCCGCCTGTCTGACCGACACATTCATGTCAGAAAAACAGCATCTGTTACCGGCAAAAAACTTAAACTCACCGAGTGTGATGAAAATAAATCACCGCGACGGTCAGCCCTCCCGACCGAGACTCCGTGAACTTTCCCCTGGAAGACAGCCTCCGTCCCCGCGAGTCAGACAGCGTAAAGTTTACTGATGGTGATGTAGGCTAATTATGTAATTTAGCACGAAAAACGTAACTTCGTCACTTTCCAGGATGTTTGGTGGGTCAGGATCTCAATCACGACACATCATAACAGCATCCATATGATTATAAACTATCCGCGGGTTTAGATTGACAGGGGGGACACCGGGGAAACACCTTGAAAACGCATCGACGTCATCATCATGACGTGTACCGTCACGTCTCTTTAGGAGCCGCAGCGCCGGATTTCTGTGTGAATTCACATCGGTTCGTCTTTAATGCGGAGCTGCTTCGCTCTGTGTGAATTGCTATAGGCGGAGAATTGCCGAACCGCCGCTGCGGAGATAATGCGTCTTCTCCTGTGTGAAAGGGGTTACTGTCAAGGATGTCACGGTATTGCCTTCGTCAAAAGGCGCAGAACCCGGGCGTAATCCTCGACGATGGACTGTCCTGTGCCCCCAACATCACTGCTGTGGCCCGATCCTGCAGATGTTATAGAGGGAAAATCTGCAGGATTTCCTCACAAAAGACGCAACACAACTCCTGGTCCAAGCACTGGTCATCTCTCGCCTGGACTACTGTAACTCTCTCTTGGCTGGACTCCCAGCCTCTGCAACTAAACCATTGCAGCGTATCCAGAAAGCTGCAGCACGCCTCGTTTACAATCTTCCCAAATTCTCCCATCTGACCCCCCTCCTCTGTGACCTCCACTGGCTTCTTGTTGGGGCCCGCATCAATAATAATAATAAAACAGTGCAATTACAAATTGTGACAATAGCCTTTTGGACTAATAGACTTTCAAATGTAGTTGCACTCTCACTCGCTGTGTGTGTGTGTGTGTGTGTGTGTGTGTGTGTGTGTGTGTGCATGAGTGCGTGTGTACGTGTGTGTGTGTTGTTACAGGAATACAGAGGATTTTACATCATCAAACATTTGACTGCAGGGAACTTGGAAAATCTAATAAGTTGTTTTGTAATAAAACTGTTATGTCAGATACAAAACAAAAACTGATTGCATCATTAAAAATATGAGTTTTAGGTTAAACAGAGGCACATACATGCGCAGCTTTGGCAAATACAAATTATGAGAAAATATGTCGGCAGAGGTTTTAATAAAGTAGTTAATAATTTGTCTGGGGACAAAAGCTTTTGAACACAAACACACACATACACACACATTCCAAAATACACACAAACCAAGCAACATCCTCCATCAGTTCCATTACAAATGGTCTCATCAGGAGCCAAAATGAGCTATGAGAGAAGGCTGTGGAGCAGACAGGAGGTTTCGCTCCCTTACATTGTGGTCTGCCTGTCGGCTAGCAGAATACTAATGCTAAGCTGGAGGGGGTGCAGGGCTGCCAGCCTGTGCAAAAAGCATGACCTTGGGCCAGTGGCTCTGTGGGAAAACAGGAACGGATGCAAAAAAGGATCAGAGTGCCCCCTGGCTGTGGAAGCAGCATCAACTTCAGAACTGGGAAACTGCCATGATGAGAGATGGAGGGAGAGAGGTGGGAATTGTCTTATCCTCCCATCATTAACTCAAGAGACTGTTCCTCCCTCTCAAATCTACTTCACTCTCCCTCAGCCTTCCTCCTCTTCCTCCCCCACATTTTTTTCCCTGCCTCTGTCTGTCAGCCCTTTGATTTTGCTCTTGTTCCTCATATCCTCCCTTGATGCCTCTATCTAGGTCACAACAGGGACTTACATGGCTTTGGGACCCCCAAATCCCACACATACGCCCCCTTGTCACGATCAATGGAAAATCCCCATGTAATAAAGACCTCTGGACTGGACCATTTTATGGCCCATACCACTTGTGAAGAAGGCAGAGCAAATGAGAGAAACAGGTTCCAAACTGGATTCAACATGGCCGAAGTGGCAGAGTCAGGGAGCCGAGGGTGGGGGTATGTACACCCAGATCACAGTTTATTAGGTACACCAAGTAAAACTAATGCAGTCAAATACATCAATCCTGCCAAAAGTCCTCCCTTCATTGGGGTTTTAATTATCAGTTCTTGTTAGAACGGCTCTAAGGAGGTGTTGATTCAACTCTGTGATCTTTGTAAAGCACAGGTATTTCTAATATTTTGTCTACCCTCATTATATAAACTTGTAGACAAAATTTTAGAAACACTTCCGAGGATATTGCAACTCAACAGCGCCACAAGCTGTAGCCTCCAAAACGGTCATGAAATTGACTCTACCCCTATTGAGAACAAAAACTGAACATTTCAACTGTAGCATTAATGCAGGACAGGTTCTTAGACTGGGTGGCTTAATTTGAGTTATGTTAACCTAAACACTGGCAGTTGAGTGTATATTTTTAGCAATAGAGTTCACATGGCATGCTAGCACTACTGTGGATGACAATTATACACCGACATTCAAACCATACCTTACATGTGCAGGTTCCCTCATGTTATGACAACAGATCTGACCCGTAACACACATAGGACCTCTTGGAGTGTTCTATGATGTCTGCCACCAGAGCTTGGCAGAGGATCCTTTCAGTCCTGTGGGTTGCAAGTGGGGCCTTCATGAATCAGACTTGTTCTGGCATGTCCCATGGATGCTTGATCACCTTGAGATCTGGGTAGTCTGAAGGCTAGGTCCCTACATTGAGCTCTTGTCAGGTTCCTCAGGCTATTTCTGAGCAGTTTTTGTGGTGTTGAGGCATGCATTTTCCTGCTGGGGAGGCCACTGCCATCAGGGAGGGTTGTTGCTCTGGGGGATGTATGCTGTCTGCAGTAGTGTTTGGGTGGCTGGTATCATCAAGTGGCATCCACATGAATACAAGAAACCCAGGTCCCCCAGCAAAACATTACATTGTAATGAGAGGATAAATGTTATGATGATACTGATAATTTATTAATGATATAATCAAATGTGCCGGGATGTTTTTTTTCACTTATTGATGCATGTTCACAGGCACCATCACTCTTTCACCAAATACAAAGATTATTATATTCACTTCTCTTTGGTGTTTAACAATTACTTATCCTATAATTTTTTCATACAGTACACATATCTGTGGTCTTGTTGCAGCAGTAACAATGTAGTTGTACAATGTTTGTTTAGTTATACATAAAAAGCATTGTATTGTATGGCGTAAGGGTTCTGCAAAGGCGAGAGTGATTCCAGAATCAGACTTTCTGTTTGTTTACCAGAAAGTTCCAAACATTTGGTGTTTCTGGAGCATTCCATAGCTTTCCCAGTCTTTTGTTGCCTCTATCTCAACTTGTTTAAACTACGTTGCTGGAATCTAATTCACATTTGATGGTATTTGGTCAGTATTTGCACTGAACAACATCACAACACAACTATGTGCACTTGAAAGTTTGTACAAAACAATGGCATAAGTAGACCTACATTAAATAGGAGAGGTCGCATCACAATCAAAGTGTGTTTACAGGTGAGATGTTACAGCCAAGAGCCTCTCTCCCTGTGTCTGCAGAGCATGTATGATTTACAGTAGTCAGGAGTTAATCAATCACGGATGGCATCGTTCTCTCAGACAGATAAAAATAAAAAGTATAGCATGAGTAAAGTCTATGTGTGGGAGACACTGATAGTGTCCCCTGATGGCACAACTGGTAGAGCATACACCCTATGTACTTAGCCTGAGGCCTCAGCAGCCCAGGGCTCATATCTGTCCTGTGGCACTTTTCTTTTACATTGAAAAGATGTCTGAAATTACCTCTTAAAAACATTCATCTGAACCCTGTAAAGATGTCCCTTGGACATCAATAGTAAATATAAAGGTTGTTTAAAAAAAAGGAGACGCAAAAGCTTTTATTCTGGCTCCTCAGTAGACGTCTTTCGACATTCGAGAATTAAATTAAATTGCCGTCTTCTAGACATGTCTTTGCTCACTGGGTATGTTTTCAGAAAGTTTGATAATGCACACACATAGATGGGTGATATAATGTGATGGTGTAGCTGACATACTGGGTATAGTGATGGTCATTCCTCTTGAAACCATAAAATAGAGCAAAGCATGATATTTTCCAATGTCCTACTGTATCTTTGGACCATTTAACTACCTAAAAAGTGTGATTCTGATTATCTGTGGTGATAAAACAGCTTATGAAATCTCTGGCTGATAAATTTGTCAGACTTGATTATAAAATGAGACTGTAGTTATGTAATTAAATTGTCAAAAGAGAATGAAGCAGTCAAGGAATAAAGCCAGTGGGTCTGATATAGCATTAAACAAGACTCTGCTGGAATTGATTTTTGACTGGTTTTCAGATTAGTTTTATATTCTCACCCCTTTTGTGATATGGATGGATAGCAGAAATGACTACGTATAAATGATAGCAGCATGAGCTATTTCTATTAAATGGTTTGGAAATTGAAAAGGAGTTTTACAAAATGAAAGGACACTTTATAAGACCCTCGTGTTGGCTCCAAAATTTAATATCCAACCTAGTGACGGTGAGTTTATGAAGGTGAGCCGACAGGCGTCATGAAGTCAGACTGTGACTCTCTCTGGAAGCTAGAGCTGGGAAATGTGGCTGAGGAGGATTTGTGTCTCATTGGTAGCCTTTTTTGAGTATGGGCAATCATTACTGACCTTTTATGGAGCAGTGTGCAGTATGAAGACGAGAAGGTCCATTTTCTTGCTTTCTTGGCTTTCAACAGAGAAAGGGGTTTCCATCTGCCCACATATATACGACCACCTCATTTTCTACATGAATGAAGAGCCATTTTACCTGAGCCAGTTCTATGTGCTGAGGAAGCGCAGTGAGGTGTGGTCGAAAGCTAAAATGTGGACATTTCAGCTCATATTCTATTGAGTATTTGACAGGGAGATTATGATGTTGGAGTGACCATTGGGAAAAAGGAAATAATCAACTTGGATGGAAGGTTTCAAGTTCAGGTGAAAGGAATCCAGCTGCTGGTAGCTGCATGAGCAGGTGCTCCATCACATCAGAGGTTTCACAGGTTTAGGTTAAACCACAGATGAGAGGGTAGAACATACAGTCTGATTTAAGATAGCTGCAGTAAGGATGGGAAGTAAACGGACTGTATTCAAGACTGTATAGAAGTAATGGTGTGAGAAGCCTTAGTAGGAGACCGCTAGACAACACTGACCATACCAGGCTAATACACTGCAGTCCGGTTTTGGTGTCAGGGATGTTCTCACGAAGAAGATGGTGCTCGCAACAAAAGACTGATAGAACATCTGGAGCATCCAGTTGCAGACATTAAAGGACCTGTTGCAGGACAACTTTAAGAGTGACAGGAACTGGGATGGAGGGGATGGATTACATGCAGTAAAGGGCCACAGGTCAGACTGCAGCCTCTGTATATGGGGCCCTTGCTCTACCAACTTCTTCAAGATCCATGTATAATGAGAAATTAAAGAAAATCTCTCGGTGTTAAAGAAAGTCATACAAAGTTTCAGGATCCATAAACCAAAAGTAAATGGGATTTCGATTCTGGGCCGAGACCCATCCTCCATTCAGGTTTTGTGGAAATCCATTCAGTAGTTTTTGTGTAAACCTGCAAAGATAGTGAAATTTGAAATACCATTTTACCATCTGGTTTTCTGTAAATCAACTCTGTGAACA
Organism: Lagodon rhomboides; assembly: GCA_039737535.1. Classification (NCBI taxonomy): domain Eukaryota; kingdom Metazoa; phylum Chordata; class Actinopteri; order Spariformes; family Sparidae; genus Lagodon; species Lagodon rhomboides. The sequence continues at coordinate 4,182,959 of CM077785.1, read as the reverse complement.
ACAACACCAACATGGCCATCACCTCGGCACAAAATAGGTATGAAAAAAGGTGAAAATCACATCATGTCTGTCCGTATAGACAGCTGCCAGAGGAGGTAGCTTAATGAGTTATAGGGGAGTAAGTCAACAAGGTCTCAGTTTTTTTTATTTTTGACAACATCACTTACATGTCTATTGGGTTGTGTAGTCTTTTTAATTATTACAAATACAAAATTAAAGATGTTACTGAGTGTGTTTATGTTGTTTGTGTTGTCCAGGAGGCCATCATCTCTCCTGTCTCCCCTGATGTGCTGTACCTGTTTCGAGTCCAGGCCGTCTGCATGAATGACATGCGCAGTGACTTCAGCCAGAGTATGCTTTTCAGAGGTAACACAGAAACACACACACACACGCACAGTCCTTAGACCTCCAGTGCATTATCTATGACATCATCTCTTATGTCATCATAGCTGTTCATATGAGCATAGGTATCTCTTTCATGTACACAGCCCTCTCTCAACATGCAGTACACACCGTCCTACATTTGTGCAAACAGTATTATTTGACAGTTAGGATTCCTGTGATCATATCAAATCTGTCATTCAGATTATGTGTGAACTCATTTCAACAGCTGCAGGCTTAAGCAAAAATAACAGAAGAAAGGAAAGAAAAATTCAAAGAGCAAACAGCTGAAATGCAGTGTGATGCATTCATTTCATCAAACTACATATGCCACATTAAGAATTCAGCGCCTTGTATTTACATTCTGTCATGTTGTGAATAAAATGCTAACAATGCACTCAGGGATGTCTCATGGACACCCCTTCAAGTGAAATGTTACCACCTATGTTTAACTGTGAACAACCCCTCTGTCTCCCTGTGTCTCAGCAAACACCACCAGGATCTTTGAGGGGACAAGGATTGTGAAAACTGGAATGGTAAGGAAAGCACAATCGGTAGTCTTTTCACTTTTTATCCAGCAGAGAGCAGTGTCTGTTTTGCATCTTGCTTCCCTGTGTGGACAGAAATGTCTCAAAAATAAGAATAAAAGTCAGGATTAAAAAGTAGTAGTTCACATGTAATAGGATATTAGGATTGTGGCTCTTCAATAAAACGCAAGTTGAAATTGTTTTTATTTTGTAGGAAAAAAATACATCAAAATAGAAATCCCTTTGTTTTGATCCTACTTAAGAAAACTGTAATCATACGAAAATCTCAGCACACCCAACTGAAAAATTAATGATGGGTCCTTTACTTTGCTTAACTTCATGCCTTTACTTTGGAAGATGTCTACAACAACATAAATTCAGATCTAGCACTGCATAAACACTAATAATAGAGCAGGCTGATGAGCACAGACAATAGTTTGGACTGCTGCCTGTTAAGGATCAAATTTAGTCATATTATATGAATCTGTAGGTAAATGTGTAAAATAAAGTGGTTTAAATGTTTGAAATAAAGTGATTCTATTCTCTATATTATTGGTTCCCAACCACTGTAACCTGTGACACCTTAAGGCTTCAGCATGCTCTAAACTGTTCATACAACTGCCCTTAAGACTTGTCTTCAGTCTATTAACAATCACATTTGTTGTTTTATGTCTTATTCCATGTACATTTCAAATGAATCTCTAAATTATGAAGTGGTTTTGTTATGATTTAGAAAACCCAAATGCAATCTCCAAGGAGGCAGGAAGAACAAAAAGCAGGCTTTATTAAATGAACACAGGATTGGGAAACGCAGATGAACCAACAAAGAGTGAGGGCAAAAAACTCAGACTTAACTTCATTAGGGAGCGAGTACTAATGAGGGACAGGTGAAACTAATAGGGCTTTAAAAAGAAATTGGGAAAAACACAAAGACTGGAAGCGTGCAACAGAGCACAATACTTAAGGCAAAACCAGCAAAACAAAAACAAGAATCAACTAAACTAAAACCCCAAACCATGACTATAAAATTTGAAATCATGGGATTCCATGTGATCCCTTAAAACTTGATTATGCTTTAAAGGAACCTGTTTGTTCTGACATGACAACCACATTTTAAAGCAGCTGTTTATAGGTGTTCTGAAAGGTGACACTTTCGGACACTTTTCCCTTTAGAGGCATTCATGGTGTTGTGCTTGTACATGAGACAGGTGATGGATGTAGTTGCGTGAAGATTGAAGAAAAGAGAGCTCAAGAGAAAAATTCAAACTTGTCTATTTTCACATGGATTTTGAGCATTTTAACATTCTCAAGTTGTAGTTTTACATACCACTGAAAAGGCAAGATTGTACAGTATTTCACAAGATTAATGCTAAACTTATTCACTGTTCACACTGTACAAAAAACCTCTGGCTTTTATCTTTGCACCCCCATGGGTAGCATTTATACACTGACGAAGAGGGACCAAAAATAGACAATTACACCACAAAAGAGAGGAGCACAAGAGGAGGAGGAATGTCCAAGTATTACAGAGAAGGACTTATTCGACAGATATGAGATGAACCAATCCAGAGCTAAACCACTGATATATTATTGATATTCCTTTCTCATACCTCTAGTCTTCTTGTGAGCCCTCAGATTTTTTTAACCCCTCTGATGTCCTGACCTATCCAAATGTAAAAGACTGAACCTTTTAATCTGTAAATTGTTTATCCAGCCAACAGTGTCTCCGGCCTCCTCTGCTGACATGGCTCCCATCTCCTCTGGTTCATCTACTTGGACCTCCTCCGGCATCCCGTTCTCCTTCGTCTCCATGGCAACTGGCATCGGCCCCTCCTCCAGCGGTAGTCAAGCAACGGTGGCGTCTGTGGTGACCAGCACTTTGCTGGCCGGTCTGGGCTTCAGCGGCGGTGTCATCTCCTCCTTCCCGAGCTCTGTTTGGCCAAGCAGAGTACCAACCCGTAATCCCACCTCCACACAAAAGGCCACCGAACCCACTGAGGCCAACAGAGATGCCCCCGCCTCCGCCTCTGTTGTCACAACAACCACAGCCAAAGATAACAGTGAAGCTGGGGGTGAGGATGGTGAGAACAGCAAGGGTCAGGGAGAGGATGGAGAGAGGGAAGGAGAAGATAAGGATGAAGAGGAGGAAGAAGAAGAGAAAAATGAGAAAAAGAGAAGAAAGGGATCAGGAGGTGTGGGCGGGACATCGAGGAACGCCAGCAGTACAGCGGTGAATGAGCCACCTAGTGAGACACCGGACGCTACTGCAAAGGAGAAAAAACAGACTGAACCAGACCCAGCTAACATGCCGCCTGATATAGGAAACCAACTGGAGTATGCCCATAATCCATTTGACTCTGAAACCACTACCACCACAGAGCCAACCAATGAAACAGCAGCATTCCCTGCCCCAAAGGACCCAGCAGCAACACTCAGAATAGGGGCAGACAGAAAGCACTGGCCTTTTTCCATTCACACTGGTGAGTCAACTCATGTACTAAAGCGTCATGTAAACATTCAGTTAGCTTTGACACTATATAGAACAAGAGAGGTGGAATTTCAGAACCACAGAATAACTTGTACTGAATAAAATTAAAAAAGTGTAAAAGAGTGTTTCAACTTGTTTGGTGACAGTCAGATGAGGAAGGGTTTTTCTTTCAAATGTCCACAATCTGTTTGAGGAATCCTATGCATGTTCTTATATGGCCACACAAAATATAACCAGATTTAGTCCACCTTCAATACGTGAAAAGTCCTCAGAAGTACTTCTAAGATATTTCTCCAACAAGGCAGAATATTTGAAGGAGTCCTTGAAAATAAAATAATTCATCCCAAAGAGGTTACGCTGGCAATATGGTTATATTTCTACCTGTTGAATGGATTGAAATCGTGTACACTTTTACAGATGTTATGCACCTTGGCATACAGATGTTTCTCCTTTCTAAGGACACCATTGCTGTGCTGTTAAAGGTGATTCGACACGGCCGAAACAGGCAGCGGTACTTTTACTTTATCCAGCTGATTTTGCATTAGCTGCAGTGCGCACCAACAATCATCAGGTGGCACATGTGAGCAGTCCAGACTGCAGCGAACACATCAGGGCCCTGAGCTTCTCTCATTGACTCAGTCCGTATCAAAGCATTTGTTGAAGCAACTTGATTAGCAGTTTACTGTTTGTCTGAATCAAAGTCCTGGTTGGATATTAGTTTGTTACTCAGGATTATCTAAAGTTAGATGTTGATTCTCGGTCATCCAGGTGATGGTAAATTGCACTTTATTGCACATAGTGTGTATTCATGCATCGGCTCCCTGCCAAGCTGCCACTGGACAAACCTATATTTTGTTAGCCTACAAACTAGACCTTGGTGTTGTCAATGGTTTAGGCTGTAAATAGTAAGCAACAGCTAAAATTATCCTCACTAATAATGAATAAGCAATTATAATGTAGTCTAATAAAGCTTATCAGTGCAACCACCAGAGCTGCTCGCTGCTGTCCAGCCGAGCACACACACCGGGCTCTGTGAGAGCTCACCTGTCATCTCCAGGTAGAACAATTATTGTAAATGCTAAGCATTAATTGCGTTTCAACAACATCGTCTGTTGAAGAACGAGCTCACATGCAGCAAAATACAATTATAATAGCAAAAGTAGGACAATGAAATTAGGCAATAACCCTTTAACTGACATTTTTCACTATACAACTAAAACAACTGCAAATTAAATTTACTTCATGCACGGACCGTGTAGCCTACTGTACGAGACGAGTGTTGTTTTTGCTAAAAAAAAAAAAAGAAAAAACGCCAATAGATGTTTTTTTTATTTTACACCAGATGAAATAAGAAACATGAGATAACATGCTGTAGCAATGGCATTTCGAGTTCAGTTTGAAATAAAGATACATTTACATGAAACATTAGCACTCTGTCTCGGACCTTTGGGTCTTTCCAGGTCGACTGAGTCAACTTTCCAGGGGAAAGTTGGAGTTCTCGGGACACCTGAAGGAGTTTCTTGTCAAAACTAAACAACACTTAATTAGCATTATAGTGGGCCATTTTGTTCACTCAATGGGCTGTCGTCCAACAGGTGTTCCAGCCCCAACAAGGTGCATTGACATACTGAGAGCAAAAGCCTTTGTAATACAGCTTATGGTAAAATTAAGTCTTTTTTAAACACGGCTCAACCTGATTTTTATCTAAAGCGTCACATTCACGTCACATATACAGTTGTAACAGAAGACAAAACAATAATAGACCCATTGTAAAAGAAAGAAAGAATTTCGCGTATTCACCCCGGTCTTACGTTTAGGTCAAAGCCGAGGTGATAAAAACCGGGGTCTACTGCAGAGTCAACTGACCTGGGTGTAAATGCAGAGATTACACATTTACATTGCACATAAAATCCTGATCTTAGCTGGGTTAAGTGGTATTTTTGACCAGCTGAAACATCGATATTGATGATGTTAAAATCACATTTACAACACGTAGGGCCTACTTATACACATTCAGATGTTCATCAGTAAAAAATTATGAAATTGATAATAATATAATCACACTATTTTATCAAAATCACAGTATCCCAAGTGATCCCAAATAATTATTAATTCTAATATATCAGAAGGTATTATTTTCCATAGGTTTACTAACTACTAAAATCAATAACCCATAAAATTACAATTTGACATATCTGACAAACACTTCCTCAAACAATGTAACGAAGATGCGCATCAGAGGGGATTCAGAAGTGTGTATGCTGACTGAAAAATATGTAGTTATGCTGTATACCTGCACCACTGGTTAAAGTTATATCACAAATTAATCTGCCACAGCTAATTAACAGCGATCTCCACAGTGCCTTGGAGCTGGGGTGAACATATACCTCAGACTGTATGTTTCACTTATAGGCTAATGCAAGTACAAACAGTAACTTAACGTTACACATCTTTAGTTGATTTAACTTAGTTCACAGAAGAGCTGTTAAATTTGAATATCAGCCGAAGCAGTCATATGAATGTAGAGTTACACTACATACATCCGCTTCCTGTGGAGTCAACCGGACGAAATACGGACAGCGCCTCTCTGCCATTGCTGAGCACTTGGTGGTCAAACGGGATATAAAGTCATCAGGATTCAAGCACTCTGCTGCCGCTTAGCATCTACAGTTATCAAGTGCAACCCCCCGTTTTACCACCACGCTGTCACCGCGGTAACACAGCAGCAAATAGGTCACATGAAAGGAGAAACGTCTGTGGTAAGGCAGTGATACCTGGGGTGTTTTATGTGCAAAAAAATAAAATAATAATACCAATGATGACAGATATTAACATAATGTTTAAATTTCACTATAGTTGTTATCTAATTTCAGTGGAATGTAACAGGAGTGGCAGAAGTTCATTCAGTCATTCTCTGGAAGTGTGAGGTCAGTGAAGGCAAGTGGAAAAATTCTAATGCATCAGCTGGTTCAAGCAAATGAATAAGCCACATAACTGATAGCCTGAGTCCAAATTTGATCTTGTGGTTTATTTCAGTAAAACTTATTAAAAATATAATAATTAATGTAAGTATAGAGTATTACAGTATTTAAGCGAAACTCAAGCTAAAGGACCAACACTTTGACTAAATAATGTTTCTTTCTCCAGGTACTATTCCAATATGTAGGTTTCCAAAGTAGTAAGATATAATCTGTAAGACTTCTGCATTAAAATGTCTAAAAATGACCACGACTATTTATTTTTGTTGAGTTGTGTACTTAGACTATGCTTCACAATAATAATCTTCAGCGATGTTCAAACTCAGAGAAATCGGTCATTTTGTTCAAGGTACCGGTGCATTTCATTCTGAGAGAGAGTTACTAAAAATAATGTGAAAAAAAATGTAATACGTTAGCTCACCCGTAAACACCTCTGTCTGAGTCACGTATAGATTTTCATTGCCAATGGTGGTTGTTAAACAATAAAGACAACAATTGCCATGATCCCACATGATTTGAACATTTTGTTTGGTTTTGATTCAGAGATCTGTAGCGACAGAAGTTACATATCCCACTTTAATACCAAAATTAGTATCGGTACAGTAGAAAGCAGCAGACACAGAAATATTATGGCTTGCGGGACAAATAAAGGGATTCTGATTCTGATTCTGATCATGTATCGCATCAGAGTACATCCAGAATACATTAAACTTGTTATAAAAAGTCTTTAACAGTAATATTCTAAATTAGATACATTATGTCTTTCAGTGCTGATAATGGAGGTTGCTAAAGAGTGAGACAGCTCACTTCTTTTCACATCTCTGTTGATAGTTGCACATGCGCAGCACCGATCAGGCAGCAGACAGGCATGGATGCCACTCTTTTAAAAAATCTCTCCCAAACTCAGCATCAACTCAACAATGTTCGAGCACTGCTTGACAGAAACGGACGGAGAAGTAACAAACCACACCCTTAACTTTAACACATCATATCACATGCAAATTTGTCCATAAAAAAGAACACACATTAGCTAACTTAGAGAGAGGAATGACCATGACTGACAGCATTTATCAAATAAAAGGTCATCAGTTTAAAGTGCATCTGCTTAAGAATTATGGTGAAGAAGTTTAAAAGCATGAAGAAAATAGAGTTGGATCAAAGGCTTTGTATTCTGCAGGTTAAGAAGTGGGACTCTGCTCTTGCATAAAGGCCTATCCACCCGAGGCCTTAATGTAGTAAGAGGTGATGAATTGCAGCGATGTAGAATGAAGTGTAGAGTTAACAGAGTCCCAGCAGCAGCTGAAGGCAGATATAATGCTTTTACGTTTACTGCTCCCCCTCCTTCACCCAGCCAGAACTATCAGCATGACACTGCATCAACCAAGCTAACACCAATGGGACATGAATTTAATTTCATATGCTTTGAAACAGTCTAAACGCAAGACCAGACATTATTATGAATGAGAGCAATCTTCTTTTATTCCCTGGAAATGCCTTTCTCCGCCTCTTTGTCAAAGCACAACTGATACATGTTATTCTGTTTAAGTTGGAAGGACTCAAGGGCAAAAACTCAAAAGTTGTTGCCAACTTTCTGAAAGTGGAAACTGTATAAATTCTGCTCAGAGCTTCTGTTGTGAGGGTGCATGCTTCCAGTACAGCAATCTTTAGCATACAAGCAAATTAAAAATAGTTCAGTATAGAAACTCATTTCAAAAGATTCTCAACATGCTGAATTTGCTGTCTGAATTATTTTGCATGTAGGAAAGATCATGTTTGATTGATTAGTTATGTTGGGCAGTTGTACAATATTGTGACAATTACGATTTTCTTAACTTTGAATGTAATCACAGCTATTCCAAGTCAAAACAAAAAAATCATTCTGAATGTTTAGTAAAACTATTCACATTTTTATTATCACAGATGACATCTCAGGACATGGTGAATCTGCCAGGTCCAGCTTTATCTTGCAACCAAGGTAGAACAGATTAGCAGCATGAGCAATCCAACCAGACATCACTCTCCTGCCTGCAAAGAAACAGCTGTTCTCATCACATTCCATGGTCAAACATACAACTTACACTTTCAAAATAAAGACAAACTACCTGGGTAACATCATGGTTTCCTTTAAAATAACTGCTTCCCTCAGACATTAAAGGGATATTTTGGCGTAAGTTTAATCCATGGTCTAACACACGTTGACACCGAGTAAGACTCCCCCTCGAGAGATCAAGTTTGCAGACTGCTAGCTTAGCTAGTTTTAGCAACCTCAGAAAAGACCGCACGAAAACAATACACTGCAGCTTATGTCTCCAACTAGAAGCCACCATCAAAAAGCCACTCATAGCCACAATTAATGGTCAGAACAGCACGAAACTTCAGCAACAGTACATGTACAGTCCCAGCACACAGTACGAAGCATCAAACATTTGCTAGTTTAGCCGGATTTGTATTGAAAACACAGCACAACTCACCATCTCGAGCAGGCTGCTGGAGGAGAGGGTGAGTTGTGCTGTGTTTTCAATACAAATCCGGGCCATTGCTGAAGTTTGGTGCTGTTCTGACCATTAATTGTGGCTATGAGTGGCTTTTTGATGGCGGTTTCTAGTTGGAGACATAAGCTGCAGTGTATTGTTTTTGTGCGGTCTTTTCTGAGGTTGCTAAAACTAGCTAAGCTAGCAGTCAGCAAACTTGACCTCTCGAGGGGGAGTCTTACTCGGTGTCAAAGTGTGTTAGACCACCGGAATATCCCTTTAACTATTGACTTTTACTCCTCATGGGACTCCATCCTGGTCCCGTGGGTGAAACCCCTATGAACTGACCACCCCCAACTTCCTCCTATTACACACTTTTCTGTGAATTCAGAAGTCAGATGACCCGACAGTTTAAATAAAATACCAGTTTAATGTAAATGATCTAAACATTTTATTTGGATGCAATAGATGATACATCTTTTACTTCAGGAAATCATTTTAATATTTTTCCCACCACTGTTAAACTGTGAGCCTGTTTATTCTCTTCAGTCCACTTCAGTAACACTGTAGAAGGGGTGTGATAGTGGACGGTCGGGGCACAGTTGGGGCCACACAGTGGGAACCCTGATTCAGCAGCCTGTAGAACTGACTGCCCTTCTCTTTCGCCTTCACTCCTCCATCACCCCTTCATCCTCTCACTGCCTCTCCCTCTCGTCTTGCTCTGATCTGAGCGTTGGCCTACTTTCAGACGTGGTGAGAGGAGATGAGGCTCGCAGGCTAGACTCAGCTGCAGGGGAGAGAAAAAAAGCCTCTGCTCCATTTATAGTTACATGTGTGTGTATGGTGTGTTTTCGGTGTGTTGGTGCCTGTACAGTATGCATCTCACTGCACATTACTGACTGGCTGTGTGCGCGTGTTTGTGTGTGTGTGTGTGCACGTGTGTTATGTTTGCGTGCTGCCAGCAAGGGTTTATTTATTTATTTATTTATTTATTTATTTATTTTTGGCAGACCATCGTAATCGTAAGAGAAAAGCAGAAGGAAAAGAGAAGGGGACAGAGGCAGGCAGCATCTCTGGGTTTCTCTGTGTACACAGTGCATGCCTGTGTGTGTGTGTCTGTGGATGGAAGGCAGGAGATGCAGGGTTAGTTAGCGGCAATGCGAGCCAGCTGTGTTGCAGTGCAGGGGCCCGGCCTAATGTAGCATTCGGCTCTAGGAAAAGCTGCAGATTGAAGGCCATGGGGGCCAGCGCCAGCTCCAGCAACATCACGGCTGCATCAGCTGAACTGGGTAGGTGGTGGTAACGGTGGTGGTGGTGGTTAAGGGACAAATGACTCAAATTGTCCTCAGCTGTGTGTGTGTGTGTGTGTGTGTGTGTGTGTGTGTGTGTGTGTGTGTGTGTTTGTGTGTGTTTTGATGCAGTTAACTGGCTTCACTCCCTCCAAAAGTGTGCAGAGGGTGCAGAGCTCAGGGCAGGGACGGTGTCAGCTGGGATCTCATCTGTGTTCAGTTTGATTTATTTAATGCTTTGTGTTTGCTGTAGCATCCTCAGTTTTTCAGGACATGGGCTTGTTTGCTGTCTTACCCAGCATGGGACACTGGTCTGTTCATCACTGTGCATCCTGTCATAGCCAGTCCAGGGTGTGTTTAGCCTAGCTTAGCGAATAAGCTGTGTCCCAATTCCACACTATATACAAATTCTCATACATATTAATAATAATAATGGTATTTGTAAAGCACTTTTCATAAAGTAATATCAAAATGCTAAGTGTACAATATGTACTGAACTTCAACATGAACATGTACAGGAAATGAGACAAGTCACGATCTGACTGATGTCAGTCAGTCAAGAATTCAGACTTTTCAGGACCATACTCCTGTCAGATTTCCGGTGGTAAACTGCCTGATTCCATGGTTTGTGATTTAATGAGGTCTGCTTTGTGCTTACTGACAGCGTTGTTCATGTTCTCTTTAAATAAATTAAAATTAATTAATTCACATTAATTTATTCCATATTCTTCAATGAACTTTTTAGCAGTGACATACTAATACTAGGGAAGGCAAGTTCTGAGGAACTTTGTTTGTTTGGTTGGTTGTGAGTGCTGGCTTTAAAAACTTTAAGTTAATGTCAGAAATAAAATAAAAATGTGGAATATTTTTAGTTTTGTTGGAAAGCTGACACCAAACTGTAGGATTTAAAATATACTGTATGCTGTGTGCAGAACTGCAATGCTGGCTTGAATTTGTGTCAAGAAGCAGCTGATGGAGTACACACACAAGCACACACACACGCACACACACAGTGAGAATAGTAGGATCTGAATGAGACTGAAAAGTTAAATAAATCTTGTAATTTTATTAAAGATTGGCAACATTTAAATATTTGAATTGATATTCTGGCTTTAAGAATAAACAAAACGATAATAGTTGAATATTGTTAAAATTTAGGAAAAGTGGTAAAAGAAAGGACATACAAAATATTGTGCGTGTGTGTTTGTTCACAACTCCAATAAATTGGAAAAACCTTAGATACAACTTAGCAACAGGAGAAAAACGAGTCTGCTCACCTCATTGGCTCAGCTGTTAGCCAGAAAGCTAATGTTATGCTAGCAAGATTCTAGGTCAATAACTTGCATATGGTTGACAAACAGTATCAGTCGATTGTATGTTCCACAACAAGACGAGCTTGCTGGGCATGCCACTGTCCCCAAATCAATATCTAGATTTTCATGAACAAATGATAGTCCTAGCTGCAGCCTGGAGGAAGGAGTTGATTGTGAATGGGATATGAGATCAGAGGGGTGTTACAGGTGCCATCCTGTGGTGTTCAGAGGATGATGCACTAAAGTACTAAACTATTGCTGTAAATTAGACAGCGTTATTCTTCTAGATTGTTTCATTTAATTAATTTCTTACAGCAAGATGTCAGCAGCCAGCTGATGCCAATTTAGAATTGTTAACAAACATTTTCACCAGAACTACTTACTTACTTACTACTTACTTGAGTAGGTGCATAGGTGTTTGTATAAGTAAGGGATAATGCCCGACGAGGTGTCCATTATCAGGAATTAATGGACAACGCGGAGGCCTTTAATTCCTGATTATGGACACCTCGAAGGGCATTATCCCGCTTATACCATGGTCACTTGTCAAAGAAAAGAAATTAAGACCAATAATTTATATTTTCATGTGTTTTACAATCAAAATATAAAGTTTTTAAAGCAATAACTTAGTTTCCCTGGTAACGCCTGAGGGTTTGACTAATACCTGGAACAATCATTACTCTCCTGTAAGGTTCTTATGCAATGGGAACGTTGTTCGCTCCTCCAGTAAATAGGACGGACCTTAGATATGACTTGGCAACGGGAGATATTCTAGTCCTTCCAGCCAGGAAGCTAACGCTATGCTAGCAAGATTCAAAGTCAATAACATTGCGTACGGTTGGCAAACAGTAAATATAATTTGACAGTATGTTTAACAACAAGACTAGCTAGCTTACCAGTCATGTCATTGTCCCTAAATCAATATCAAGATTTTCACGAACAAATGATTGGCCGTGTGTAACGTTACTGTGGCCGCACCCTGAAGTAGAGAGCTGAACAGTGAACGGGATGTGAAAGTTTAAAGTGTTCTTTCTGCAGCTTGTGTGTTACAGTCGCCATCCTGTGGTGTTCAGAGGATAAGACACTGATGGACTGACGGGCTGTCTGCACTCAGTGTTGGAAATAAATTGTAAACAGAGACAGGCTGATACGCCAGCTAGCGCATTAATTTAGAACGGTGAACAGACAATTTAACTGGAACTACTTAGTAGGTGTCCATATATATGGTTTTAATGAACACCTTGCAGCCAATCAGAATCGAGTATTTCCCCAGACAATGGTATAACAGGAATTAATTGACACAATGCAGCCAGTTAGAATCAAGTATTCACCCAGACCACAGTATTAGTCTACCATGAAAACAGTATTCTGTTTTGTGATTTGTACAACTGCCCTTTGTAATTTTGTATGTTTTAAAGACTATACATTTGCCAGAAATCTCCTTATCTTATTGACACTTACTCACCAACACAGTTTGTGAGACCAGTTCTTGGTGATCAGTTCTTGGTGTGTGCTCGGTCCTCCAAAAAACAACAGGAAAAAGGAGACAACATATAAGTAAATTAACTTTAGAGTTTGTCCTAAATATTTGTGATACACATATTTTAAAGACTTTGCTTAATATTAAAGGTACTATGGTGCGAGTATACTCAGAGCTCGATTTATGTTTGCTTCTAACATTGATCAGTGGGATTACGTCAGCCTTTCTGACATTTTACTTTCAATATAATTGCTTCTGCAAAAAGGCTTTAATGGATTTGTCTTGTAATATGAAGGCAAATATATAATAGACTGAACTGATTATGTATTGTCCAAGACAAAGGTTGTATTACTAACACAGACTCTATTGTTCCTGATGGCTTTCTTCCCTCTTCTCCTTTTTTTGTTTTATCTTAAAAACTTTCTCTCTAATCTAATCCTGATTTCCCCATATAGTAAGAATTGACATTCCTATTCAATTTTGCTCTTATGCCTCTCTATAAGATAGCATCCACTTCTTCCAGCTTCTTCTCAATCACATCCTCATTCCGCCTCTTTCCCTGTGGCCTCTGCCGCAGGACGGTGGGTGTCTTCCGCTCATTCTTTTCTCTCTTCTTTTCCTTCTAGAACGTCCCAGTGCTGTGACCAACCTGACCCGCCAGGTGACGCCTGGGTCTGGCGTGGGGCTGGGCCGAGTGGAGTGGCTGGTACCTCTGGTGGTGGTTTCAGCCCTGACTTTCCTGTGCCTCGTTCTCCTGCTGGCTGTGCTCGTCTACTGGAGGTGGGTACAACAGGACCATCACTTACTGCTTTGAGTTGCTGGTTGCCCAAAGGTTAACTGAAGTCTGCATATCTTATGCTGCATTTGTTATGGTTAGAGATAGGAAGGGGGCAAATACATTTCTTCAATTGCCCCCCGTGGGACAAATGAAGTTTTTTGAATTGTATTCAGTACTTCATTACCAAACTTGGTACATTAAATATCATGAGGAAGATAAAACATGTGGAGTAGGCACATGTTTGGCTACTCACAAGTGCTGCAAACGTTTCATGAATCCAAACTTAGAGAGAGGCAAATGCTTGATGGACCCAGAATGGACCTGTGTCATGTTCTGGCTCAGTCACGGCTTGCAGAGATGAGTCTGACTCCAGAAACGTTTCATGGCTTGCAATTTTCACTGCTTTTTAATGACACATTTGATTTGTTTCTGACTTTGCCTTCAGCCATTTAACAGCCAGACTGGTTTTGTTTGCAGTTATTGATAGATGAATACTCAGAATAACTAGATGGGCTCAGATGAAACCAGCATTTATATTATAATGACATTGACAGAAATCAAAAACAGCATTCATACAAGGAAATGACATCAGCTGTGCTGTGAGATCAGCTGAAGTGACATCTAAAAATAATCAAAGTTAGAGGCTGCAGCTTACTGCAGCATTATTAATACACTTTAAATACAGGAGGTGGGGATCTATAATAATGATGATTTTCCAGCACTGTACTGCACAGTTTCATGGCAGGCTGGGAGTCACTGGGAGTCATTTATTCTGTTTTTGTCCTCTGAGCATTTGTGCTGAAGATGCCAAATCTTCTGTTGTGTTAAACTTCATAAAATTGTAAAAAAATGCTTAGTACAGGTATGACCTGAGAGTATCACATGAAGCATCCAGGGTGGCCTATTAAAAAGAGGAAAAGCACATTTTCAAAATAATATTTAGCACAGTTAATAAGCTTTTTATTCAATTTACACCGAAAAAATAATCAACTACATGAATCTTTTCAGAAATAATTTCTAGTTAAGGCAGAGACAAAGACACAATGACATCATCAGATATCATTTGAATATCTCATGGACTAGTTTTCTGTGAAAGCTTGTAATCTAGCTTTTGAGGATTGATTATTTTTTTCTGGCCATGAAATGATAATAATTAAACATGTTGTGACAGAAGATTAAAACAACATTTGTCACACAAAGTTGAACCATTTTTATCTGTTAGCTCACCAGAGCCTCAGACTCAGAGCCAGTCACAGCCAGATGGAAGTGGAGCAACATGACATGTGATGTCTGACAGGCACCAAAACCATATGACGCACTAGAATTATGGTAAAACCTTCTCAAAAGCTGTACAATATGAGACGGGCTACAGTATCATTTTATGTTCCAACACTTAAATGACCTTTGTTTAAATTTCTGATACGCAACCTCCTGCAGCAAATACATGAAGTAAATAATGATCCGAGAAGCAAAGGCAGAGGGAGCATGAAATTGTTGCTACACAACCTCTTAAGGAAAAGGTCAGGAGCTGGTCCAGGAGAAGTTCACACACCAAAGAAACGGAGAAACATGCAAAGTTAGAGTGGAGGCAAATATATATATATATATATATATATATATATATATATATATATATATATATATATATATATATATATATATATATATATATATATATCTAGAAAGACTATAGACACTTGAAATCACTGGGATCGTTTGAAAGCCCACGTACCAACCAGAGCTGGTGGTAATACTCTCGCAGCAAGCAGAGGTGAGACCAAGGTATAAGAAGGGCAGCTGATTACTCCTAAATGTGCTGCAGGTGTGTGAGGTGGCAAACAGGCCAGCAGGAAACCGCGCCCAGTTAAAAATATCCAGTGGTTTCACACTTACAAATGTTGAACACAGTCTCAAACTGCAAACAGGAAGGAAGGTTGTGATGAGCAGACCCTGGGTCAGTATGAGTCTTAGAGTAGTAGAATGGATGTCTGAGGAAAACAACTACACCGACAACCGTCATGTCAGAAGCTACAATGACTGCATCTAATATTCATTAATAACCTTAGTGTCCCTATATTCTCCATCTCATAAATAGATTGTCTGACACAGGCTTTCAGGTTGGATACACAAAATGCACAGTCTAGTGTACTTGCATATTATATAGCTTGCATGCATCCTAAGCGTTCTAACACACCAAATTAAGAATTCTTTTAGCATCTGTGGTTTCCTTTTCAGGAGCTTACATGGTTTTCACTATGGCCACTTCCTGTTTGACTGATATATCAGTTTCGAACATCTCTTTGAAGAAAGCACTGTGATTACATTGTGAAAAAATGAAATTGGAAAAGTTGGAAAGCAGTGTAGTTCTTTATTTAAGCACGTGAAGAAAGACTGAACTCAACAGTAAGAAATATTGTCAGTAATAGTTGTGTTTTTTTCATTACTAACTCGAGTGTTCTTCATATAACACGAGATTGATCAAAATCCTGTTCTGCTTTCACAGTTCTTATTGAACACTGGTATACACTAACACACACACACACACACACACACACACACACACGCAGAGGCCCATTAGCAGGTGCTGGGGGTGTGTTGGGGTATTTAATCCTATTGTAAAGCAAAGCTCAGGTCAGGACCCCATGTTCCATACAGACTCCACCCACGCTGCAGTCCTATTGGCCCTCCAGTAGCAGTTGGTACCGCCCTCATTACCCAAACTGTTCTGCTGCATTCAGGTCTTCTCAGAAAGAGGTACAAATGAGCTCCTTAACAAAAAAAAAAGAAAGTAAACTTACATTACAATAGAATATTTGCTGGCACATTGGACCTCACCTGATATCTGGAGACATTATGCAGTGTTCCAGTCATATCTAACCCCCTAACCCTACTTATTTCTTACTGCATTAATTGCAACATCATTCACGCGACGTAAAGGAACGAAATGTCGTCTCTCACAGCCCAAGGTGCACAACATAACACATCAGACACAAAAGATGTAGTACAAAAATTAAATGAAAACAGTGAGATTATGTTCCAGTGTGGGGCGTTAACATCGGGCATTGTGACATTTATTGCAAATATATATAGATAACTATAAAGATATAAACATCAATAATCCAACTGAATTATAAACTGAGAATGTGACGATGTGAAAACATAAAAAACTTGTCCACTGTAGGCTACAGTGGAAAAAAGTTTTTTTATATTTATATTTACATTTTTATATTTTCACATTGCTACAGACTGTAGCAATGTGGTTCTTTGTCTGTGACAACGAGCGGTGGAGCTGTGAATGTATGAAAATATAGAGATAAATGTAAGTAATGTTGTATAACTGGACTATAAAAATGTAAGAAATATTAATATTATGAATAGTACTGACTCGTGATGTCAGTCATGTTGGTGCAGGGTAGTCATAAATGATTCACTGCAGGACCTCCTCGGTTTGTAAATAATTTCTTTGAACCACAGCATGGTTCTGTTGACTTTGTCCCATGTGACTTGAATGCACCGTGACACCAGCTGTCTCACACCAGGAAGTGGCTTGGGATTGACCTGTGTGTGTGGGTGTGTGTGTGTGTGTGTGTGCGGCTGGTGTCACAGAGAGGGAACAACCCCCTTCATGCCTTGTTAGGAAAGCCGCCCCCCCTCCCTCCCTCCCTCTGCCGTCCCTCCTTCTGTCCTCCCTCCTTCTGTCCCTTCGTCTCTGTTCACTCGCTCTCAGTCAGCAGCAGCAGCATGCGGCAGGCTGTCTGCTTTCTCTCCTCTGCTTGTTCACCAGGATGAACGCTTTCTGCTCTCTGCTCTGTATCAAATACAGGTAGGGAGGGTCTTGACACACAAACACACACACACACACACACACACAAGCACGCACAACACTTAGTTGCAGTGGGTGTTGAGTTACTGTTGTTGTCACTGGAAGTTGTGGGAGTAGATAAGGACATGGCAAACGCTCTCCTTATCTCTGTCACTATGTTTTGAAGTTTCATTGAGCTGTTGATTGTGACATCAGCCATATGGCAGTCCTTCATTTTAACATCTTTTATCAGAATCAGTTGTATAGCTCAGTAGATGTGTTTTTAAATGCACACACAACAGTACACATGTATGAGTGTATGCTTCCATCAGCTGGTGTTACTGTACATGGAAATGAGATAACTAAAAGAGCAGCAACAATATGTCTGTATTTCTAGTGAACAGTGAAATCATTAATGTGTCACTACTAATATGGAATCACTGTGTAACGTTTTCTTTTCGGTCTACACACTGTGTGATATTTTACTCAACAAATCATTTGAGTCTGTATTCTTCTTTCTCTGTGTTTTTGGCAGAATAAAAGTATGTCATTTGTAGTGATGGTCTGCAGTCCTATAATTACTCAGATATGTGGTTACTATCCGCCTTCATCCAATTCATGGTTCGTGATTGCCTTTTGCAAATCAATCGTGATACTTTTTTCTGATCGGGTGCCATAATTAGCAGCATGGCATACTCAACAAGACCTCACACCTTAACAACAACACAGGACATTTAGTAGTGCCTTCTAAATTACGCAATCTGATTGTTGACAAAATCAGTTTTCAGGCAAGTTGTACTCCATGTATTTGTGTTGAGGACGAGTTCAAGAGTCTGACAACATAAGGAAATAATCTGCTCTGTAGTCTGTCTCTTCTTGAGTTTCCTTAAAAAGTAGAGCCTTTTCTTTAACCAGGGTGGTGATGTGTGGTGACCAAGATAAGTTCTCAGTGATGGTGATTCTGTGGTTTTGCTGATGTCGAGCAGTAGATTGTTGTTTGTGCACCAGTCTGCGTAACTGTTGATATCCTCCTGATATGAACTCTCATTCTTGTTTTTACTGCATACGCCACCACTATCATTGGCAGTTAAAAACAACGGTGAGCGTAAAATTCTTGAGAATAGAGTTCTCTTGAGGGCTTGGAGTGCAGTCATGGGTGTACAGTGTGAACATGAGAGGGCTGAGCACTAAATGCATTCATTCATTCATTTATATGAGCATTTTCTTAAATAAAACCACTTTACTTATGTTAGGAGAAGATTATTATCATGGTGAAATGAAACTAACAGTGACTGTTAGTTAGAGACAGGATGGCAACAATAGTCTCCTGACACTTTGTATGTCTAAACATCGTGCCCCATCTCCTCTCTCAGATTTTCAGCAGCCCTATAACACTATCCCACTACTTCTGTCTGTGTTCTCGACAGAAAAACGGCCGTTATTCACACGACCTAAAGAGGTTACATGCATACAGTTGGCATCTATTCAGTCCAATGAGAATTGCTCACCTGACGCACACAGCAAAAAAAGTTCCCTAGCGTCCCAGTTTACTTCGTAGGTATGTGGCCCCTCTGAACATGTGCAGTGGTGTTTCTCCATCTGGCTCTGTCCAGCAGCACTCGCTGTGCCTGCTGACTTAACATTGTGATGACATCTCAGTTTTTTAAAACACTTTTCTGTAGGAATGTTCTTATAAATATATACCATAACGGTTTAAAAATTGATAATAGAATGAGTCCTAACTGACCTTGTTTGCAGGTTAAAGTGTCCTATCAACAGTTTCACATACATCTCGTTTATAATGCTGCTCAGTAGGGAAAACGCTTTTTGAGAGGCAGGGAAATTTGTAGATGCGATATCGGGAGTGGCCACTGCGAAAGTTACAGGTGCAGAGATGTTTGACAGTTTTGCTACTGCTCTGATCCGCCTCCGGAGGTAATATCAGAGCCGCAGCAGAGGTGACATGGACACGCGCGTGTGTGTGTGTGTGTGTGTGCATGCGTGTGTGTGTGTGCCCATGTTTATGACGTTCAAAGTCCATGTCTGTGTGTGCTTTGCAGGGAGGAGGCCTAGCAGTTGCTGACTGCCATGATGAAATCTGTTTTGTGTATTTCTCTCTTCACACACATACACGCTCACAGTCTCTCTCAAGGATTAACTGCATACAGAGAAACTCTTTGTTAAGTCTAGCGGAGGGCTAGTTGACTGGGAAGATATGGCCTACAAAGGTGTGTCCCTTCTACCCAGGTATGTCTAAAGCTATTGGTTAGATTCAATCCAGAGGTTTAGGTTTGTTTAAAAGGTTAAGTTTCCTGCAATGGCACATCCATCTTAATTGTGTATTCCACTGAGGACAAGGGATCAGATCATTGTAGCAGCATGGAGAGTTGAGCGGGGTGCCTGAATGAAGGATGTGGAAGCTGGGGGATGGTGTGAATATCCAAGCATAGGTGCCTGGTGACTTTATGTGTAGCATTGGTATCTACACCCTCAACTAAATCGCCGGAATAATTGTGGCCAATGTACTTTTATGCAAGTCACAGTGATGTTGCTACTCATCTTCAACTTTCTATTTGATGTATGTTTGACAACACTGTGCTCATGGTCTGGTTTGGCCACAGAATTACACACAGAAAAATCACGTTTTGAACTAAAATGACTGTTGTCGTTGCCAAAAACTTGGCTAGACAATGTCCCAAGGTCTCCAGTGCTGTCATGCTTTCAAACTTTCAAATGCAGTTTTGAAATGCAGTAACTGGCCTGGCAGCCTTCTCGCTTAACTCCACCGACATCCATTCCACCTCCAGAGGTGGCAGCCAGGTCACAAGCATGTAATGTGAACGTGATATGACATGTAATGTAGAAATGTCAATATGGCACGCAGTCTACGACACGTGCAATTGTGAACGTATCAGTGGTTTGCAGAAATGTTAACTCTCCTGGCCAATGTGAGGACACCCTCCATAGTAGGTGGGGTAAGCATAAACAATTGTGGTAGAAAACTGAAAACAGTATATTTGAAAAAAAATGGTAAATGAACCTCACCAGTTGACATAAACAGATGTACTACAAATACAAGTGACACAAAGGTTTTATCCTCCAGATTCAGGTGAAAGAAAAGCTCCTTGCTGTGTTTTGACCTCAGAAAGGAACCACAACAGAGTCAAAGCACGAGTCAGTCAGGAGTTCCTCTAAAAGAGACCGTTTAAATGTAATCTCTCTTTCTCTCTTTTTGTCAGGCGCTGTTTTCAGACGGCCCATTTCTACGTGGAAGACAGCAGTTCGCCCAGAGTGGTAGCCAATGAGACGATCCCTGTCATTCCCATTCCAGGTAAAAACTAACCACAGCACCTCTCACATTTATAATTCCCATGCAGAACTGCTGGCCAGATGTGCTGGTGTATCTCGTCAGGACAAGAGATTTCAGACGTATTGGTTTGTGAATTTGGCCACTGTTGTAACACTCAGCCCTCAGCTGCAGCAGTCGTATAAATGCCCAGAGCTGCGCAGCCTGATGGCCACAGTCAGTAAGGACTTCCTGTGGCGCTCTGTGGTGCAGCTTGGTGGGATTGGTGTAGTGCCGAATGTACTCCTGTGGCTGACCACCACACCATGGAGTTGGAGAATTGGAGATTTCCAGCCCTCTATCCTGGTACATTGTTTCTGCATGGTGAAAGTTAGGTGGTCATCTCCTCGGTGGGGTCAAAGGTCAGGGCTATTCTTATAACAGCGGTCCAAGGTCACATGCCAGCATGAAGACCCTGCTGGTCTCATCTTCCTGAGACCAAACATTCTGGATAAGCAGCAATAATCTAATCAAGGAGTAGACACGTAAGTGAACAAAGCCACGTGTGTATCTGTGTTGGTCTACGCAGTGTTTGGGAGTAGAGAAAGATCAATATATAAGCTGTGCTTTGCATGCAAGCACATTTATAGTTAATTACTTAAAGTTTAAGTTCACACAAAAATGAAAATCCAGTCATCATCTCCTCCCTCCACGCTGATGACAGTCAGGTGAAGTTTTCACAGCAAAACAGAGTTGCATCATTCTGCTGAGCACGTTCTAAACCACCCAGACCTCTGAGGTGGTCAGGTTCAGGTCTGCTTTCAGTCCCTAGAGTCAGAACTAAACATGGAGAAGCAGCGCTCAGTTATTATGATCCACACATCTGAAACCTGCAGGTCTGCTCCAGCTCTCACCTCTTTTAAATCAAGACTGAAAACCTTTCTGTTTGACACTGCTTTTCACTGAAGCAGTTTCAAGGCTTTGAACTGCACTGTGACTTTTATTCTTTTGTCTTGTCTCTTTTAAACCTTTTCTATTTTAGCCTACTTTCCTATTTGTTAACTTGTTTTAATGTTTTTTTCTTAGTGGAATTATTTTTTTCCAACTTGTTTCTAATGTATTTTAAATGCAATTTTTCATTTATTTGAATGTAATTTGTATGCCCCAAACGGAGAGACAGAGACACAGTGCCCAGGTCACCAATTACAAAGAGCACAAACACATGAAACCTCCACAGGGCTGACAAGTGCTCTCTAGCTGCCCCAGCTTTCATCCTCAGGTCCAGGATTTGGATCCAAACCCATCAAATCAATTAAAAGCTTGAGGGGCCTCTTACAATGTCTAAACGCCTCCATTCACACCAGGGCCACTGTGCCCAGCCTGGTAGAGCCCAGCACAGTCTGCCACAGAGCCTCTGTTCCAGGCCCAGCAGATAACTGATAGCTCACTGAGCCGCTGGTTTGATTCATTTTACGTGTGTTTACATGTGTTTGGTTTTCTTCAACCACTGGGAGGGTGAGGTAGGCTCATAGACTTCTGAAGGCTAAAAATCACAAAACACTGCTCACATGAGAGCCACGCCGTGAGGACAGCACTCAGGGAGGTGGCCATATGCTAGTTGTGTTAATTGTCTCAGTAGATCAGACCGAGAGCCTCGCACATCCCGTAATCTTCTTTAAGACCTTCTGCTGGATTTAAAACCTGCAGGCACCAGCCGCTTACTACAGAACACACACACACACACACACACACACACACATATATATATGCATATATATATATATATATATATATATATATATATATATATATATATATATATATATATATATATATATATATATATATATTATTAGCTGGTGTTGACTACAAAATAAAAAATAAAAAAAAAAACCTAATTTTTTCTTATTCACCTTCCACCCCAATGAACAAAACAAAAGAACAGAGCCCCGCCTCAGTGTACATGATTATGTGCTTACTGTAAAGTATATCAAAGCAATAAAAGAGATTGCCTCTTAGAAACTTTCTGCATTACACTCAGCAGCCTGCTGTGTTTACTGACACAACTCATTTCGACGTATTTGCACTCTTAAATGAGTGTCTAGCAAGGCACAAAGCGACAGCAAGCTAGTGTATGCTCCTGTTAATATTTGATGAAGACTAAACTGTAGGGAGCTGTGAGAGAGTTTTAGCTGTTATGAAATGTTTTTGCATGCTTTTCAATGAATACACTCCAATCATCTGGGTTGACTTGTGCTCTTTATGCTGTCAGTGTCTGAGGAACAATGACCACTTTGCAACTATTTGTATATAAGTGTTTGCCATCTGATGAAATGTGCGCTCCAGTCCTGTGCCATATGGCGAAAAGCCCCCACAAGCAACAAAGCATTAACAAGGAAATATGACATATGCACGCTTACTTCTTTGTTTTTAATGTATTGCTTCTCTGTAGTACAGACAAGCAGTGGAACTGAAACTGTACGGAGCCTGTTTTTTTCCCGGCAGGGACATCTAGAGAATGGATTGAGTCAAAGCACCACTTACAATCATCAGTGCATATGTTAGCATTTGACCCTAACCCTGGCATTTTGAATCACTGATTAAGTTCAGTCTATTTCTACAAGGTGTATAGGGTGATAACCAGGAAAACCACTGTATGGGGTAAAGGGATACAGAAACAACCACTCCATGGGTCATGTGGTGAAATTATTTTACCCACAGATGTTTTTTCAAGGTCTTGTTTCTTCTCTGCAGATGACATGGAAGCCGTCCCAGTCAAGCAGTTCATCAAACATGTCTCTGAACTCTACTCAAATAACCAACATGGATTCTCTGAAGATTTTGAGGTGAGCGGTAAATTCTTGTCCGTGCAAACCAGAAAGGATGACAGAAGCGTACTGAAATTCTTACATTGACATTGATTCTGAATGAAGAATGAATGTGTGCATCTGACGTCTGCAACTTATTTTCTATCTTTTGTTGTTTATTGTTGAACCACTGAGCGGTGGTATTTCTGGTTAAAAGTCTGTCTACAGCTGATGAATGTGAGTCCAATTCCAAGTCTCTTTCAGCTCTGTTTTTGGTCCCTCGACCCAGGGCCGGCCCGAGGCATACGCGAACTAACCGGCTTTTTACATATTGAATAAATTAAACAAGTGACATACATTAATGAATAAATGAATAATTAAAGACATGATTTCATGTTCAATATACCAGCCTACAACTGTTACGTTTGAGTCATGCTCACAAACTAGACACCTCGTGTGCATAGACAATTCACGCTCATAGACACTGCCTTGCCTAATAGAGTGGTGCAGGAACGAGTCCAAAAACCTGCTTGTCTGGTAATTTAGCACATTTTTATACTTCTGGTTCCCTCGCCTGGAAGTCAACAGGCTTTTTTTGTATGTTTTTGGCCAAATGCCTGAAATAAGGTCCGTGTGTTTACAGACTCACCAGTCCATCTTCACAAGAGAACTGTTCTAATTTAACTGTACAAGTTGTAGATCGATCAATGTATTTAGTGTGTACAGTATAGTGTGGTTAGTGATAGCTCAGTCACAAAGATGTTGTAGTTGTTTATAGCCTAACGGTGACCTTTTACTTCTGCTAATTATATTCACACTTGATGTGAAGATTATCTTGTTGATCAAAATGCATCAATTTCATCAACTTTTGCTACAACATATGCCACAGAGCTTATTTCCAATTAGCCAAAATCCAGTTGAAAAATCCCATAAGCTTTTCTTGTTGAGGGAACCATGCTAATTTCTGTGTTGAAAATATGTTATCTATGCAGGACTCTGGCACACACTGGCTTTCAGACACTTGGGGCTTATGATAAACTAATGAAAGCATATATGAGAGCAGGTTACTACCACGAGTCCATTGTGTCAGATCAGAAGTAGCTGTTGTATGTTCTCATTGTATTCTTAAAGCTCTAACGAGCATGTTGCTATCAGCACACCAGTATGTATGGAGAAAACTCAAATGTAGCTATCACTTGATATTGTAGATATCATTTTTCGGCAGTGTTTCTCAATGTATTTAATCTTGAAGGGAGAAGAAATATGACCTCTGCATGTCTGAATCCAAATACATACTGGAAACAGAAACAGTATGAAATGATCAAGAGAGATATGAATATGAATATGGTTATCACAGAGAAAGCGAGAGGGAAGTTTCAGTGTTGGACAATTTAGTTTAGTTATGACCTTTGCATGCTTCATCACACCAGCCTCTTATTCCCTCTGCGACTGTAGTCTATGAAAATATCTTTCTCGCTTTGTTTCCTCCTTTTTCTCCAATCACTCTGCACTTCCTAGACAAAGGGTGGGTGGACTGAGCCCTTCCTCCTGAATGACAGGGAACAGAGCCCCTCACACACTAGTGTGTGTGTCCCCTCTCCCTCTCCCCTGTGCCCCGGTTAAGGCCCAGTAGACACTGGAAAGTGCTTTAGATCGGAAGCCTCTTCTCAAATCAAATTATCCTCCTCCCACATTCTCGACATCCCTGCTGTCCTAGTTTCTCCTTCTTTGACAGAGTGTAGTCAGGGAGGCCGGGGGCATTAATCATCACTCTTTAGTCTCATCTACATTGTTATGGCAGTGTTGTCACCCAGTCAAATGAAAATAAAGTAAATGCTCCAGAGATTGAAGTGAATACTTGAAACATGCTCAGTGTAAATCCAACCATGTCATAGATAAAGATGGGTGACAAATGAAAAGAATAAAAAAGAAATCTTGCCTTCTGAGTTGCTGATACAAACCCAGGTAATCATCTACAGGAGATTTTGAAGCAGTGCGTTACACTGTGTCTACACAGAATGTGTCAGGCAGGCAGCCAGTAGGATCTCGTGTGACATGTGACTTTTCTGTCGGCTTCTACAAGGTGTATTTTTACACAAATTCATTTTGTTTTCAAATACTCAAATATGTAAGTTATTATATTTGGAAGGAGCTGAGGACAAATAGGATGAAGAGATGCACATAAATAGCCCATTTACTGGTAAAAGTGTGTCTGTAGTACAATGGTGCTCAGGCAATCGGAAGGTTTTAAAAATGACATGGATGTAAAGGGGGGTTACACTCAAAACACTCACTACAAAAATATTAAACAGACTGACCTTCTTTATAGTCAATTGTCTTTTAATAACATGCCCACAATGGCAAATAAAATATTTTCAAGCATAATTAAAAAATTATGACAGCCCTTTTTAGTATTTGTAATTCATGTTATAACTGTCAAATGCCTTATCATAAAGGCGCTGTTCACACCTGAACACCTCCAACACATTCAGAGGTGTGAATGCACACGTGACCTCCTGGACCACATTAAAGGACCGCCTAACTGACGTCCTCTGTGAAACAAGAAGAAGCAATGAGGCAAAATGAATTACACACCCCTGTCTCATTCCCATGTGGTTCACTTTAATGCAAACTACGTGTGTGTGCTCTCTTAACCTGGCACTGTCTGTTTAAACTAACCGTTAAACTAGTAATCACAACATCACCAGACTCCCTTAACAAATGTAGTGATTTTAAGAGTTGTTTCATGAGGAGAAACTTAAATTCAGCATTAAATCAAAACGTGAAGTTGTTTCCTTGTAAAAAGTGTCAGTTTGTACCAGCCTGTCTGCTTCTGTGTCTAAAGTCTGTCTTATGGCTTTAACACATTCACATACGTGACTTATCAGCACGCGTTCACACATGCGAGACGAGACGGGAATGTCGTTATACAGTACAGTACAGTACAGGTTGTGTGTGTGCCGAATTGCAGTGAAAGAGATGAAGATAAAGAAAATAATGGGGGTCAGAAGATGGATTATGATGCATGGACAGCAAGTATTATTTTGTACCAAAAACATACGATTGCCTGCTCAGCAAGGATTCACAGTTATACACTAAAACACTTGTGTGCATGCATTCTGATATTAGCTATAAGCTATCATGATGCCTGGTTAGACCGGGTTCAGACAGCACAGGAGACGGTGAGAGAGGATGGGCTGAGCCTTAGTTAGCAGCTGTTTGAACACACTGTTTCAATTGATTTCATTATTTACGCTAAATTTATGAAAGAAAACAAAATTTTATTAACAGTTAACATGTCAAATTTGACAAACACAGTAAACAGTAACCGATATTAGCAACCATCTTGTCTCCTCCCTCTTGTTGAGTGAGGAGAAACTTTTTGGGCCTTCCTGTAAATCTGGCAACGGTTATACATGATATTTCTTTTTGTGTACAAGATATGTCTAAAAAACATTGTGTCTGTTGTTCCAGCAGTGTACATGTTAATTTGCCTTTAGAGCAGGGCAGTGAGATCAGTTCACAAGTGGTCACTGGAGACGCACGTCAAGACGCATGTAAATGCCTGGTGTGAACTGAGGGACTCGGAGCTGTCCACTTGTGAGCGGATCACTGAGGACAGATGTTAATACCAGCTCTGAAGTCCCCTGAAGTGGGTTAATTCAAGTGTTTACACACTTAGCAGGGCAAAGTGAGGCTTGATGTGTAAAAAACAAAAAACATGTTTGGCTCACAGCTACAGAAGGGTGAATCACGAGCTGTTATGCAGCCTGTGGTTATGCAAATCTTGTCTATCTATATAACAAACGACACTGCGGTGTTCACCACTATCGTCTATGCACTACATGACTGCATAGACAGAATCATTTCCATCCCTCTAATGGAGTTGCTCACACGTCGAGAATCTCTTGGAGTGCTGAAGAGTAAAACTGCACCTTATGTTCCACTTACCCTTACTCCTCGATACCTCAGCATTTTATTTTATTTACCTCAGTATTTTATTTTATAACTACTTAAGCATTTTATTATAGTACTTTATTGTTTCTAGTTGTTTCTATATTTGCCCTTGTATTTTCATTGTATTTGTACTTGAATGTACCTGCTGCTATGATAACTTATTTCCCCTCTGGGATTAATAAAGTTATCTATCTATCTATCTATCTATCTATCTATCTATCTATCTATCTATCTATCTATCTATCTATCTGTCTATCTGTCTGTCTGTCTGTCTGTCTGTCTGTCTGTCTGTCCGCATGTTCACTTTTCATACCAAATCTACACACTGTCCAAAGTGCATTCCAACGCGTTTGGGAGCAGGTTCTGGAAACTAGGTCAGATGACACATGACGAACACGGCAGCATCACTGTGTCAGCCTGAGAGTACATGACACTAAATGTACCATACTGAACTCCAGTTACAAGTTATATTTATTCTCTGGTGCAGAAGAACATTGGTGTCAACCATCTCTTATGTTCTAACATAGAACATGTGTTTATGTCTGTGAATGCATGTATGTGTATGCAGATATCAGTGAGTGTGTGTGGCATATGGTTGAGTTTAAGTGTCTGCACATGTGTGTGTTTATGTACCAGTCCGTGTACCATCTGCTGATCACCTGTCTGTGTGACATCATCTCCAGTTAAATCCGGTCTCTTCCCATCAAACCTGCAACCTGATCTGCTAACACACACACACTGACCATGAAGCCTGCTATGCCCAAAATAAACCCCCATCCCAATTATTGTGATGAATCCATGTTTAACAGTGCTAAAACAAGGCAGTCGGCCTGTAAAGCTCCAGAGGAAATGAGAGCGAGGGGTCAGAGCCAAATCCAGTGCTTGACCTCTCTGTTGGCTATGCTGAGCTAGCAACCAACAGCTGTTTGTTTGGCAGGAACTGGACATTAAACACTGACATATATTCACAGGCTGCTAAGCCCAGAATCAGTCTCTGTCATTTTTAGGACTGTATCCACATTGGAGAGTAATTATAAAAACAAGTAAGTAAACAAGAAAAGATCTCCAGGGTGATTCTTGTGATTGATTTTCAGTCTAAATTTGCATATAACTCCAGAACTAGTGATTTCACTGTAGCTGTTACTTTCCAGCATGTTGTGCGATGCCATCAGGTCAAGAACATAAATGCTCTGGCCAAGCAAGGGATGTAGCTTATTGAAACGAAAGTTATGAAGAAAGGAACACTTGCTTTAGCCAAAGAGGAAAAATGAAAAATTGAAAGAGAGATAAGGGGGAAGCTGGAATCAGACCAAACAGGCAGAACAGGGACAGCAGCTTTTGTATCAGCGAAGAGACATGGACCAAAAAGTCACGACAGACGTGTGCGGTGGATGCCCAATAACTACAGTACACATCAGCCGCAAAAAGTACTGTATGGTGAATTGTGAGAAGTAAAAATGGAAATGTAACCATCAGTTTCGAGATACCTTGCTATGCATTAGTACAGACATGTCAGACTGACGGAGGGGTGTGTCTATGTGTGTGTGTGTCCTTCCCCAGGAGGTTCAACGGTGCACTGTTGATATGAAGATCACATCAGAGCACTCCAACCACCCTGACAACAAGCACAAGAACAGATACATCAACATAGTGGCCTGTGAGTACACACTCCCTTGCACACCACAGACAGACAGACGCACTCTGTACTGTGTTCTGAGTCCTCACTTTGACGTAAACATCTGCAACTTTTGTAATTCAAACTTCTCCAGTAAGTGTGTATCAAAACATATTGTGATATGTAATAAGACATGTAAAGGCACATACAATATGTGACAGGCAAGTCAGTTCATGTTTGAATATTTTCTACATACACAAATATTACTGCAAATTATGTATCCAACAAATGCCAAATCTGTATATTTTAAGCTGTAGTAGGTTGTATTTAAAGGAGCACTCTGTGGTTTTGTAGAAGAACTTTTAATGAGAAGAGAAAGATCTTCATTGGCTGATTTTTTTCTGCCTCTCTTTGTTTTCATGACTTAACAAACAAACACAATTTATACTGCTTTACTGTTTATACGTGGCAGACCCTGCCACCTTTCTAGCTTCAAACAATGTTCTGGGACATTATTTTCCCTTTGAGAACACTTATGGGAAAAAGTTTGTATTAATGCCTCATTAATATTACAAATATTCAAAAGTTTGAATTTCATCTCCAAAACTACATAGTGCCCCTTTTATGTCAGTTTTGTCAGAAGCAACAACTTAAAACTAATGTAGCTTTGGTTGAAAAACTAAACATGCATCCAATTACAAGTCAAAGCACCAATTTTACACATCAAAGTGTGTCCACAGGTCTTTGGGAGTACTATTATGTGGAAAAAATGTACTTTAAAACCTTTTGTGGCTCCAGAGGAAGCTGTATGTAATCCAATACATTTCCTTCAGTGATGTCACTCAGTGGTTAGGTTGCATTGTGGGTAATGTAGGTGCCAGGTTTTTAAAAGCAGTCCGCTGGGTAGCATCACACTCCTATAAGACAGTTAGATTCATTATGGACAGTTTTAAAACAAATAATCAAAATCAATTCAGCAGAACCAGAACCTTCCTTTTAAAAACCTGGTGCCTACATTACCCTAAATGCAACTGAGTGTCATCACTGGAGGCAATTTATCAGATTACATGCAGCTTCATCTGGAGCCACATAAGGCTTTAAACTACTTTTTTTCAACAAAGTTACAAAGTGCATTATAGTAAAACATGTGATAACAGTAAGTAGGGCCCAAAACATAAGGCATGAGCAAGATAAATAACATTTAATGTTGCTCATGTCTTATGTTCAATAAATACCATCAGTTCAGAAATAAGCCATACAATACAAGTGAGTTTTTAAGAAGACATTTAAGGTTGATGCCTGTTTTGATTATTTAAACTATGCTCTTTTTGTTTCTTTTTTTAAACCAATTTTCACAGAAAATCACTGAATCCTCATGCATCAGATTTTACTCTTAACAAAAGGATCAGCTGTAGACACCACCCGAGGGGCCTCGACTCTGAAACACCACACACAGGGCCGGTACCTTGCTGTTTAGCTGTCTGTAAAAAGCCACACAACCCAATCTGACCCTTGTTTCAAGCTCAAAAGTTAAAGAACTTGCTGTTTGGGAGCAGGTGCCTTAGCAGGACACAAAGACAGTAGCAATACATGGGACAGCAGTGTGTGAGGGATGGAGTTAAGTTAAGCTCCCAACTGTTTTACTGCTCTGTTCCTATTCAGATGACCACAGTAGGGTGAAGCTGAGGCCACTGGCTGGGAAGGACTCCAAACACACAGACTACATCAATGCCAACTATGTGGATGTAAGTGCTTCCGCTTCCATCTCAAGTACTGATCTGCATCTGTGTGACTGTATGATGAGAAGAATCATTTTGACTGCAAGACTAAAACAAAACAGTAAAGACACTGGAGACATTCTGTTTTGGAAGAATTTGTATTATAAAAGCTTGATGTGATTCTGTATGCCACATACTGCCAAACTATCAACCTGTCTCTTTGTCATTCGCCCATTAGGGTTATAATAAGCCTAAAGCCTACATTGCATCCCAGGGACCACTTAAGTCTACTTTTGAGGACTTTTGGAGGATGGTGTGGGAGCAAAACACCGGCGTCATTGTCATGATCACCAACCTTGTGGAAAAAGGCCGAGTATGTTCTGACAAGACAAACTCAATGTTTAAGTTCTAAAATGTTTCTTAACTTGTTGACTCAACCTGTTAATCTCAAATACACAGTAATATACACTCAAAGACCAGAAACATAGAAATCCATATTCATCACTGCTAAGGACAGAATAGTTTCATGAACATGTTTCATGCACATGTGCATGTTGGCACACTGTCATTGTCAAGCCATCATTAATGTGATTAGTTCCACCTGTGTGTTTCCTGCTTTTGCATCTCAAACTATCCACTGCGAGACAGGTCTATGGACCTGTAGCCTCCCGATGCGAGTGCTGACAATACAGATGTCAGTGCCTCACACAACTGTCCAAGGTTAATGGGTGAATGCTCCTCTGTATGTAGCCTGCATTTGACTGTAATTCCCTGAAAAGTTAGTTAATTGGCAATAAGGCCCTTATTAGTCCTTAACAGATTGTTATAAACACTAATATCACTATATTAGTGTTAAAGGGATATTCCGGTGTAAATTTGATCCATGGTCTAACACACCTTGACACCGAGTAAGACTCCCCCTCGAGAGGTCAAGTTTGCTGACCGCTAGCTTAGCTAGTTTTAGCAACCTCAGAAAAGACCGCACGAAAACAATACACTGCAGCTTATGTCTCCATTTAGAAACCGCCATCAAAAAGCCACAAATAATGGTCAGAACAGCACCAAACTTCAGCAACAGTACATGTACAGTCCCAGCACACAGTACAAAGCATCAAACATCATACATAGCCAGATTTGTATTAAAAACACAGCTCAACTCACCATGCTCCTCCAGCAGCCTGCCTGTGTCTTGAAGCCCCGACGAGTCGATTACCGAGTGCAGTAAATTTCTGCAGCTCAAGGGTGAAAATGTATGATTATTACTCCATGGAATGCTCAGTTCTTATTATCGAGAGCTGACAGGGAAAATGAGGGAAGTAATGGAGTAATGATCATACATTTTCATCCTTCAGCTGAGGAAATCTACTGCACTCGGTAATCGACTCGTCGGGGCTTCCCGACACAGGCAGGCTACTGGAGGAGCACGGTGAGTTTAAAACACAGCTCAACTCACCATCTCCTCCAGCAGCCTGCTCGTTGCAGGGAAGCCCCGACAAGTCAATTACCGAGTGCAGTAGATTACACCGGAATATCCCTTTAAAAATAACATTATAAACACGTTTGTTTGACTAGAACAAAGTTATAAGCACCCATGATAAACTTGCTAACAGTTTATATATCCAGTAGCTGCAAAAAGCATAGTTAACAGTTTGTAAGTGCTCATTGTTAACAAATTCATAATAAAGTATGTATTCAGTTAGGGTTAGTACATTAGTTAAACCTAAGTTAGTTAAATTCAATAGATGTGTTTGTAAACTGTTATAAACAAGTATATTAAGGCCTTTATTAGCATTCTTAAGCAGTCAGTTTCAAATGCTTTCAAAAGTTTTATAATCCACAATAAACGTGTTTATTAAGCTATTAATATGCATGTATTCATGTTGATGCTAATAAGCACATGGTAAGGAGGAATTAAGGAATGTTTATTACAAGACCTTTATATAAAGACTTACTGAGCCCTCTTCAGGGGTTTACACATGGGGTCACCATATTTACCTCACTTACTTTACTCACTTTGGGACCCTTCTAAAAGTTTTCAGCCCTGGAGAACATTCCGCACCAAGTGACATGCCTGACACAATGTGTGTGTGTGTGTGTGTGTGTGTGTGTGTGTGTGTGTGTGTGTGTGTGTGTGTGTGTGTGTGTGTGTGTGTGTGTGTGTGTGTGTGTGTGTGTGTGTGTTCTACAGAGAAAATGTGACCAGTACTGGCCAACAGAGAACAGTGAAGAGTACGGCAACATGGTCGTCACGCTGAAAAGCACTAAAGTTCACGCCTGCTACACTGTTCGCTGCTTCACGCTGCGCAACACTAAAGTCAAAAAGGTGAGAAGGAGAAGGGAGGAGTGCTAGTCTCATTATATTTCATGTTTTTTATTTCGAAAAATCTGGTTTCTAGTTTTACACTGGGAATTAATTAGGTATGGTGAGCTGTGGCACTCTCCAGATCCAGTTTTAGTGTTTAGGGCATTCTGGCGTTGGTGGGGGGGATGTTGCACGATGTCATGGTGTTAGCAGCCATGAGCAGTCGAGCCGCGCTGACAAGGTGCAGGTGTTTTTCCTCTTCATAGCACAGCAAGGTAAAACGGTGTGCCTGGAGGACTTGTTAGAAGTGTACTAGTCACAAACCACAGTTGGAGCCTGTCACCTGCAGCGCTTCGACTGTGAACTCACTGAGACTGTTTGAGCTGCAGTGTTTAAAACTGACCCACTGACTACACGGCGTAGAGTATGTCCATATCTGGTTGATAAAACTTGTTGTTATTGGAGAAAAGCACTGTTAATAAAACTCTGTTAACTTGGTGACTGATACACAATCAAAGCACTTGCAGTTTGGCGAGCTTCTGATATGAAGCAGCAAAGCCAGGGAATCTTTGAATTGTATCAGCAGCAACAGTAAAGAAGGTCAGACATCTGAAAGTACAAACAGGAACCCAGGAGTGAGACTAAACTCCAGGCCACAGTACTGAGAGCTGAACACGGAGAGACTCAAACAACACTGTTTTCTTTACTCACTTGCTCTGTGTGACTTTGCACGAACACAGCAGCAACTACCTCTTTTTGTGAGGCTGTAGTGGAAACACATGCCATGGGGCAGGTGATTGTGTATTTATTATTAAAAAGACTAAGACTGAAGCAAGCTAAAGTCAAGACAATCGTCAGCTGGTTTTCGGGATCCATGTTTCCTTTAGTCGGCAACTACAGTAATCTGAAACTATTACTTTATTACACTGACCAGATGATAATATCTCTTCAGTCATGAGCTATTACTTTACTTAATTTACCTTCAATAATACGTTGGTTGCAAAGGTTTGTGGGTAAGATATTAGTAAGATGATGTAACAACATTTCCTCCTTTCCTTCTACTCGTCCATTCAGGGTGGGAAGGGGAACCCTAAGGCGAGAGCCCAGAGTGAACGGACAGTGCTCCAGTATCATTACACCCAGTGGCCAGACATGGGTGTCCCCGAGTACACTCTGCCCGTCCTCACCTTTGTCCGCAGGTCCTCCACTGCCCAGATGCCGGACATGGGACCCATGCTGGTCCACTGCAGGTAGTGTCATGATAAGAAGTCTGTTCCTTGTTTAGAGTAAGAGTTGTTTTTTAAGCTCTTTTATTTGTCATTCTGTGTATTTGTCATTTTTCACACACTTCTACACTTATTTTTTAGAAAACATATTTTTGCATCATTGTGAAATGAAGACATTAATTGAGATGACAAAAGCAAAACTGTTTTTATCTCATTCACTTGGTATTTTTAAGCAGAGATATGACGAATTAACTTAAAGCTATCAACTGAAAACCTATACCTTTGTGCTTTTCTACACTGCTGTTTATAGCACAGCTGCATATCTAAGCAGAATCACTGAACCTGCGGTCACTGTTGCCAGCTTGTATTTAAGGACACATTACAGTAAGGCAGGCGGGGGAAATTACCAGTAATTGTCTGCTGACTGTGGCCCCGGGGGGGAATGAGTATGAAGCTCTCCACTATCATCTGCGCCGTGATGGTCGATAATAACTTGTCACACCGCCTCACCGCTGTGGCTGCAGACACACCACTCATTACTACCATTTTGTACGAGGACGCAGACACACAGACATCCTCCCACTCATTATGCAAAACGGGCAGAGCAGACAGAGACACATTCACAGTCACCCTGCTGCTTTAAAACAACAGGGAACTTAAAGTTCTGAATGTGTAAATACAGTTAAGGTGTTAATTGTGTCTGTGACCAATGTAGAGAATATTCAACAATCCCTAGTATGCTGATGGACAGAGGACAGTACTTTTAACCACAGTCACAATGTGATGTGACACGATAACTACATGCACACAAGTGATAGAATCTTCGACATACGACTTAAAAGAGAACGTCTGCAAAACATCACTTAGATGATTACGTCCTTACCTGACATTTAAAGTTTAAGTTAAATCTGGACTTGCACATAAATGGATTTGTGTTTTGAAAGTGAATTATTATTATCATTATTATTAGTAGTAGTAGTAGTAGTAGTAGTAGTAGTAGTAGTAGTAGTAGTATTTATTTATTTTGTTTATATTGGCTTTTTCTGGCTTTGGATACATTCAGTCACATAAACCCCAAAAGTTGTTGGATGAATGTGGATGTCCCCAAAGACAAGTAACAAATGATTAAAACTTCAGCAAATCACACAGGGCATAAAACCTACCATGCACGTATGTTTCGTAGAGAGCAGTAAATTAAAAGCATGCCATGCGAAAAGGCATTTAAAGGCATCGAAATATCCTTCGTATATGTGAGTCTGAAACTTCTTTCATCTCTGTAATAAAGGCACTAACATGTAATTTTGCTTCCATTTTAATGCTAATTCCCATATGTAAAGTATTCCGCTTATCGTTCATCTGTCTGGCTCTTCCTGCTTTTCCTCAGTGTTACTGTGTTGTGTTGCAGTGCTGGAGTGGGTCGCACAGGGACGTACATTGTCATAGACAGCATGCTGCGGCAGATCGCAGACAAGAGCACAGTTAATGTACTGGGCTTCCTCAAACACATACGCACCCAGCGCAACTACCTAGTCCAGACTGAGGTTTGTATAACTCTGTGTGTGTGTGTGTGTGAACAGAAATGTTTGTGGGCAGTCGGGCTTCAGTTATGAAGAATGGACAGCAAACACATTGATGTGCCTCTGTGTTTTCAGTCAAACCTGGCTGGGTGGGTCAGTATGCCATCCAGCCCTGCTGTTGGATGTAAGACAGAAATTCTTACAAATGTTAAAAATGAGTTCAGAGTCATAGTATTACATTATGCAACATATTGTGTTTAAGTAGAAATTCTGGTGTAATGAGACAATGCCAAAATAATTCACTTTGTAAGTAGAGATTTTGTTCTGATGATGGCAATAGGGTAGCCTGGCATCACCGCACCAACCATCTAAACCTCCAAGTTCATTTATTTATCAAATGCCTGTAGACCCAATTGGATGGACCTGGAACCAGGAAGAGCAGTGAAATGTGGGACATAGTGCTGAGCTAGTTAACGTGACAGCAGATACATGCACAGCTCAAAGAACAGATGAAATGCACATCTGTTATCTCCCACCGATCTATAGTTTGTTGCTAACATTAATCCAAGAGCAGTGTGAAATGTAGCCTGCTGCTCTGCTTTGGCTTCAACACTACGACTGCAGGTAACTCCTGGCCAGCATCCATCCACGCTAACCACGGACACATTCAGCAGTCACTTGTCAAACTGAAACGACCGCAGTGTGGTAGAGTCGTTACCTTATGAAAGTCGAAAAAAAAATTACATTCAGCCTTGTCAATTGAATGTGAGTGAAGACTCAGCAGCTAGGTTGCCTTTTTCACCTCAAATATATTTTAGTGGACTGCTAAAGTGAAATAAGTGAAAGTTTATTTCCCTCTAGCCAACTTCACAACAGAACCCTTCTATTTATGTTCAAACCCAATCAGCTCATAGCACGCTGTCTCAAACCAGACTGTATATAAAGTCAGTGCGGTTGGTATCTGTCTTGAGCCATGAATATCCTTTTAAAATCTAGTCTTAAATCATTCTCCATTGCTTCAACCTGAACTGTATACTGCATCTTTTTTTAAAAAGTGTATGTTTATGTTGTGTGTCTGGTTATACTGATACTGATCACTTTACTTGAATTGTCTTCTTCTAAACCCTTCACACAGGTAGGGTAGTCAGTTTCTCTGATGCTGCACACATCTGAAGTAAA
Organism: Lagodon rhomboides; assembly: GCA_039737535.1. NCBI lineage: Eukaryota > Metazoa > Chordata > Actinopteri > Spariformes > Sparidae > Lagodon > Lagodon rhomboides. Next base: position 4,145,845 of record CM077785.1, on the reverse strand, counting down.
ATCCAAAATGTGGTTTTCACAAGTCCTTAATCTTACTGCAGAATTGCAGCTGCAATAACAATCTATGGTTTAGGCATACCAAATACAAAAACACACATTTGTATGTTAATGTATGTAAGTCCACCCACACTGGCTGCTAATCACCTATTTTGTAATTCCTCACCTTCTGGCTGATCTAGGAGCAGTACGTCTTCATCCACGATGCCTTGATGGAAGCCATTTTAGGAAAGGAGACGGAAGTGGCCTCCAGCCAGCTTCACAGCTACTTCAACAGCATCACAACACCAGGACACAGAGACCGGACACATCTGGAGAAACAGTTCAAGGTGAAGGGGCCGATGATTAATATTCATTCCACATTCAGTAGATTTAACGTCTTTATCAATTTGAATAAAAATGGGTTTAGAATTGGGAACAAAAGATGCTTCATAATTTGAAGTTACAATGCCATGCTATCTATAGATATAGATCGAATTTATTTAAATACATTTTTTCACTGGATGATTATTGTGGCCAAAATAATTTACAATAGTGATTGTATTGCGATATATAGAGAGATTCTGAAAAGAAAGGCTCTCAGTCAAATTCATCTTAACTTTGTATCTTGTGTGTTTTGTCTGTTTTTTGCCAAATTAATCACATTCATTGTGCGAGTGTAGGAAAAGAGTCTGTGTAACCGTAAGTGTTTGTAGTTTCGACATGATTTGTACAGCAGTAGTAAATCAATGAGCAGCAGCCACACGGCAGATCCATGTCACACACTAGCTAGCTAGCAGCTAACTGTTATCGTTGGATGGCAGGAGGCAACCTTACAGGAAAAAATTTAAGAGGCGCTGGATACATTTCACAATATAATCATTTGTCTATTATGAACAAGATATTGATATTTAGTTTCTTGAATATCACGGTTGTCAGTACCAGTTTTCAGCGATACCCCTACTTCACCTCAAAGATTAAGACCGTTTGGAATCTCCTCCAGAAAAAACACATCTGTATGTTTCTCCTCAAATCAGGAAGTATTAAACACATCTGTTCAGTTAACAAAGCCTTATATGAATATAATAATTCTCACATTAAAACATATTTTGTGAGATTTCATCAGGACTGATGCTGTGTTGCTCCTCTCTGACACAAATAAAAATAAGGCTAGCAATTAAATCATGACAACAGAATATTATTTAGATATTATTTATTGATAATTTATCGGTTAAAAATGAATATTCTTCTCATCAATTTCTCAGATTTCCTTATCACCCAGCCCTGGTTTGTGTTGGTTGTGGGTTTGATTAGGGTTGGTTGGAAGTCTTGATACTGGGAAAGTACTAACTGTTACTTCATCACTCTTCCCCAATGAGTCCAAGGTCTAGACTGGATGGGGTGTGTGTGCAAAACAATAGCTTTCTTTGTCATGATGAGGCATTTATGCCCTCATGGCAGGATTAGGATTTAGCTCCTTTGTTTTTTTCTCTCGTCTTTCCCACTTCTTTCAGCCAGTTTGGTCTGCCGTGTTTTTCTGTTCTAAGCTGGGGATTTTCTATTGTGAGCTGCTTTCTGTGTTTCCTTCAGGTTTTATTACAGAGCACCTGTAGTTGTTGAAGTTTCTCTGAGAATCTGATAATGGTATGTTGAATGATACTGATACTGAAAGAGTTAATTACACACATTCTAAGTGCTGTATTGTAGGCAACTGGATGTGTTTAAGTTTCTTGAAGACATTTCACCTCTCATCCAAGAGGCTGCTTCAGCTCTAACTAACTGGAGGGGAGTTGCAGACTTTTAAACCCTGTGTAGGAGTGTCTTTACAGAGTTGTTAAGAAGGCGTATGAGCTCTGAGTGCTCTGAGCGGACTGCCACACCAAAGTCACTGATCTGCTTAGTGATACTGACACCTATGAGACACAGAGGCGAGATCCTACCAGTAGCTACAGAAAGAAGGTTAAAACAAGTGAATTTCCCCGTTGTAAGATAAATAAAGCCTATCTAGTCTAATCTACGGAATATCTGCAAAAAAATGGAAAAGGACAAAACCACTGACAGGCCATTATATCACCACTTAAACCTATCATTAGCATTAACTCAGCTACTTATAACATATCCAAGCACTTAGCCAGTATCCTAGCTCTTTTGGTCGGTAACACTCAACACCACATGAAAAACTCACAGGATTTCGCTAGCAAGGTGTGAGATATAACACAGGACTCAGACGAAACAATGTTCCTTATGATGTCACATCAGCTTTTACATGCATTCCCACTCAAGAGGCAGTAAATATGGTGAATAAAACACCTGCTACAGGACAGCACTCTGTCCAGCAGAACCAACTTCACCCCAGACCACATTTGTGTCAATAGTGGCCAACCTCTACATGGAAGAATTTGAGAGCAGAGCCTTGATTACCTTAACAGGAACTGCTCCTAGCCACCGGTTCAGGTATGCGGACAACACCTGGGTCAAAATCAGAACAAGGGAAGTGGAAGCCGTCACAGAACATATAAATGCTGTGGACAATAACATCAAGTTCACACAGGGAGATGTCAGAGGAGACCCACATGAAGGCCAGTTAGGTCAACAATCCACAAGTGGCCCTAACGACTCTGAAACTCAGAGCTCACACGTGTCCTTAACGACTCTATAAGGTCACTCCCACAGTCTGCAACTCCCCTCCAGTTAGTTAGAACTGAAGAAGCCTCTTGGATGAGAGGTGAAACGTCTTCAAGACACTGAAACACGTCCAGTTGTCTACAATACAACCTTCATCAACATGTTAATTACACACAGCACACTTTATTCTCAAACATAGCAGTGTGGGAGAAGTGCAGTTTTGTACTGAGAAGTACATTTTGTTGTACATTTTCACAAGACAAATGATTAGCGCTCATGAAAAAGATACATGATGATGATACATATGGTATCGCCTACAAATGAATCCTGACCTTCCTGAAGTTAAGGGTACAACATTTTAAGTACATTTGTTTCCTTACTGAGAGTTCACCCAGAAAAACCGGAATCAATTTCATCTAGGTGTGGACAGTACACAGGTTGTTCTGGAAATGTTAAGTCTGCTAGCATAGCTCTTTTTTGTATGTGTGTTGAACACATGAAGAAATGGGCATGACATACGGTCACTTGAGCAGTCAGCTTCAGTTAGCATCAAAGCTAATTTACTGAAGAAGGCTACACACTTCTGTATGACATTGCGAACAAACCTTGGTGGTTATTTATACATGTTAAATGGATAACTTCCTAGACAGAAAGATATAACATGAAAGCAAGAGATTTTAGAAATTGTTGGAAGATAGTATTTTCTTTTTTTTTGGTAGAGTCTTCCCCCTGCTTCCAGTCTGTCAGCTAACATAGGCTGAAAACGAACAGACAGATGAGAGAAAAAAGTGTCTTGCTCTCATCTGTCATCTCCTGTGCTGTGATTGTGTTCTGCAGTAGTATCCACACAATGGGCTAGTAGCAAGCTAGCTAATTAGTAACCCCTTTCACACAGGAGAAGACGCATTATCTCCGCAGCGGCGGTTCGGCAATTCTCCGCCCATAGCGATTCACACAGAGCGAAGCAGCTCCGCATTAAAGACGAACCGACGTGAATTCACACAGAAATCCGGCGCTGCGGCTCCTAAAGAGGCGTGACGGTATACGTCATGATGATGACGTAGTGTGTTTTCAAGGTGTTTCCCCGGTGTCCCCCCTGTCAATCTAAACCCGCGGATAGTTTATAATCATATGGATGCTGTTATAATGTGTAGTGATTGAGATCCTGACCCACCAAACATCCTGGAAAGTGACGAAGTTACGTTTTTCGCTCTAAATTACATAATTAGCCTACATCACCATCAGTAAACTGGACGCTGTCTGACTCGCGGGGACGGAGGCTGTCCTCCGGGGGAAAGTTCACCGAAGTCTCGGTCTGGAGGACTGACCGTCACGGTGATTTATTTTCATCACAAACACTGGTGAGCTTAAGTTTTTTGCCGCCGACAGACGCTGATTTTTGGGCAGAAATGTGTCGGTCAGACAGACGGGAGGACAGACAGGAGGACAGAGGCTTCTCCGCTCATATCTGCGGTATTTTTTTCCTCATATAAGTTGCCAGAGACAGTTACAGTTACTACGTTACTGTTGTTTGGTCCTGTAACGTTGCTTTGTGGGACATTTCTCTGTATTAAGTTGAGTGAAGGACCTGTGTAGTTAACCGACCGTCCGATCGACACGCCCTCGATACGCGCCGCCGGCTTATCCGTTCACACTGGTTCGGCTCGCCAATAATGCGGCCCTGACACTACCTCCAGAGGCGTATCAGCGCCGGAGCGAAATTTCACCCCCCGCCGCATCGGAGAGATTCACACTGGGACGGATGCGGAGAATTGGCGCACAGAAGCCGCACCCAAACGCCAGTGTGAAAGGGGTTACTGTGTCTTTCTGTAACCCCTTTCACACTGGCGTTTGGGTGCGGCTTCTGTGCGCCAATTCTCCGCATCCGTCCCAGTGTGAATCTCTCCGATGCGGCGAGGGGTGCAATTTCGCTCCGGCGCTGATACGCCTCTGGAGGTAGTGTCAGGGCCGCATTATTGGCGAGCCGAACCAGTGTGAACGGATAAGCCGGCGCGCGTATCGAGGGCGTGTCGATCGGACGGTCGGTTAACTACACAGGTCCTTTACTCAACTTAATACAGAGAAATGTCCCACAGAGCAACGTTACAGGACCAAACAACAGTAACGTTGTAACTGTCTTTGGCAATTTATATGAGGAAAAAAATACCGCAGATATACGCGGAGAAGCCTCTGTCCTCCTGTCTGTCCTCCCGCCTGTCTGACCGACACATTCATGTCAGAAAAACAGCATCTGTTACCGGCAAAAAACTTAAACTCACCGAGTGTGATGAAAATAAATCACCGCGACGGTCAGCCCTCCCGACCGAGACTCCGTGAACTTTCCCCTGGAAGACAGCCTCCGTCCCCGCGAGTCAGACAGCGTAAAGTTTACTGATGGTGATGTAGGCTAATTATGTAATTTAGCACGAAAAACGTAACTTCGTCACTTTCCAGGATGTTTGGTGGGTCAGGATCTCAATCACGACACATCATAACAGCATCCATATGATTATAAACTATCCGCGGGTTTAGATTGACAGGGGGGACACCGGGGAAACACCTTGAAAACGCATCGACGTCATCATCATGACGTGTACCGTCACGCCTCTTTAGGAGCCGCAGCGCCGGATTTCTGTGTGAATTCACATCGGTTCGTCTTTAATGCGGAGCTGCTTCGCTCTGTGTGAATCGCTATAGGCGGAGAATTGCCGAACCGCCGCTGCGGAGATAATGCGTCTTCTCCTGTGTGAAAGGGGTTTGTGTTTCATGGTGGTTGGCTACCATCTTTGAGGTGCATTACTAGAAGAAAGCAAGACTAATTTAATACAGTGTCAATGTTTTGTTTTTAAATATCACGGTTATCATCAGCATCACTGAATAGGTTGACTGGAACACTCACCATAACCTTAACTCAAAGCTTCACTCTAAAATGCATTGATGTGTATTACGGTGTCCAGCATTTTGGTCCCCACGAAGCTGTCGTATCCTCCAATGTGAGTGGGATCCCAGTTTTGACCACAGACAAAAATCAAACACACACAAAGACAAGATGGAAACAATACCAGCCCTGCTGTCATGGCTGGTAAATATTCACCCTCCTTCTCTTTTGCTTTTGTGTTTCAGCTGGTAACAAAGTGCAACTGCAGATTCATGGAATGCTTCAACGCTCAGAAGGAGTGCAACAAAGAGAAAAATCGAAATTCCTCTGTGGTGCCATGTAAGTGTTCCACTCATTCAAGAAATGTATTGTATTACATTTTAATTAAACTATCAAACTATCAAAAAGCAGAAAATAACTCCCAATAATTCCCATTGGTACACAGAGAATCATAGATTAATTCTGTACTCTACAACTCACATGATTTCTAAACTCATATTTTTAAGGTTCATGAGTTTGAGAGACTTGACACAGAACATATAATAGTTGCACTGAATTGGCTTGTACAATGGGACATTACAGTGAGAAATGTTGTGTCAGTTAAACATTTGACTTCATACATGTCAAGTTCTGCAAAGAAAACCAAACCTGTTTTTACTAACCCCCTCTGAGACTGGCAGATCGATAGGTCATCCTGCATACAGTAGCTCAGAACAACCAGGACTGAAGCTTACTGAAAGACTTTTGTTATTCCTAATTATTAAAATTTGCTACAATGTTAAACCTAAAAAATGTAATGTTGATAACCAAAATGAAAGCAATTTGTAGTTTTTCAGACTTCCAGAAAGTTTCTCGGCTTTCACTTTGAATGGTGTGAATGCAAAGTACCGGCCGCTGTTTGCAACTTTAGCATAAAAATATAATTTTCATACCAGCCTTAAAAAATGATATAGCTAAAACCTTAACATGGACTACTCTATTGTTTACGGGCTGTCTGATCCTGCTGTCACAATTAATTTACTCTGTGTATTCTGCAGCTATTACACAATCTGTTGACAGTCACTGGCTGTTCCACAGTTCTCTGAATCACCAACCAAGAAGTACCAAGAACTGCCTACTCTCAACCAATAACAGCAGTAGGATGAATGAAAGCACACAGAGTGGCTTGTCAGTGTGATCACTCTGTTTTGATAACCTGCTAAATGGCTTTTCTTTCTGTCCTCACGTCCCCCCACCCCCCCTCTGTCTCTCTGTATCTGCAAGCAGCGGAGCGAGCGAGGGTCGGCCTAGCACCTTTGCCCGGCATCAAAGGCACCGACTACATTAACGCCTCTTACATCATGGTCAGCACTTCCACTTCCTCTGTCAATCATTGATTTTGTTACCCTCTCCTGATATTTTGACTCAGAACAGGTTTCAACAAGTCACACTAGTCAATATCACTGTGTGTTGATACACACTCCCTGATGTGCTACAACAAAACCAGGGCCTGAGCATGGGTAACTCTTGTACGTCGTCACGTCATAGCTTGGTTGCATCACAGTGGAGAAGATCGCAGGGAACATGTCTGCAACGTTACTGACTTTATTGTGCCTTATTTTGTGTGGTTTTTGGTTGTAGACAGCTCTCTCACATTCCTGGATTTCTTGATAATTCAAGGCGGCGTAACACTTCAAGTCCACATTGTGTACCCGTGCTTGTGCTCGTGCACAAGCAACCGTACCATGCCGACGCACACCTCTTCCAACCGTGCCAATCTGTCCTTTGCAAGTCACACTTGGTCCTTTGCAAGTCACACTTGGTGACTTGCAAAGGACAGATTAAAAAAGCAACAAAGGGTGTGATATTCTGACTTTTAGTTGCTCGTATGGGTTAAGCACCTAAAAACACTTGATCTTACAGTTCCCATAGTGTGACTCAATATTATCTTCATATACCCTTCCTGCCAGATAATGCCTACATCTTTCAAACTCCACACCAGATGACCAGATATGGGTCCATGGGCCCAAATGTTTTTGTCCAGATGTGTAAATAACCAGTGAAAAACTAAATGCATTTTTTTTTAGTTTTAGTTTTAGTCCTGATCCCCATTGAGCCAAAAGGCAAGAGAACCATTTCAGGTAGATCTGAGGACACAAACACAACATGTGGTTGACCCAGAACTAAATTAAGAGACAACACACCTTCAATTTCACACAGTCATGATTATAACTCACCGTATCACCTGAGCTGACCACTCAGTCCACCAAGAACCGCTGAGGCATTAGACAGAAACAGACCTGACAACCACAGCTATAAAATAGGATCCTATGGAGACCCTCTGTCCTGTTGATTTCCAGAACACAAAAAGGACACAAAAGACAGTTTATAACAGGTAAAATCGTAGCAGTTCAGGACAGTCAAAAGCTCTGTTTACTCTCCTTTAAAACGAAACCAAATCCCAACTGTGCAGATGACTTTCTGATGATGAGCTTGGCATTAAGGCGATGTATGTTGAAACTGTTCTAAGTGTAACCTAAATCCAAATGAATGTGACTTAAGCGGTGTGGAGAGACTCTCACTGACTTGTCTTTGTTTCCTTTTTTATCTTTTCAGGGTTACTACCGGAGTAATGAGTTTATCATTACCCAGCATCCTCTGCCTCACACGACGAAAGACTTCTGGAGAATGATCTGGGACCATAATGCACAAATTATTGTTATGCTGCCTGCCAACCATGGACTGGTAGGAACCCGACAAACACACACACATGCACGCACGCACGCACACACACACACACACACACACACATAAATACTGTGGAAGGTGATTAGTGAGTGCCAACTACCACTTTCTCGAGTATTTTCTGCCTACTAAGCCTGCGTTTAAGGTATTATGAATCACACACACAGCTTCATGAACCAGAGTTACACATGCAATTCAGGTTAGCAACAACAGTTACCTCCACACAAACCTGTGTGTGAATCTCATGACTCATATGCATTCCCCAAATACACACACATGCACTGATCAGGCATAACATTATGACCACCTGCCTGTTCTGATTTTACACATCTGTCCGTAGCTGTCTCCAGATGTTGGGGATCTTCAGAATCAGAATCAGAATCAGAATTCCTTGATGGCCCCACAAACGGGGACATTTCTTTGCCACAGCAGCCAAAGGACAATAATATTACAAAAAACAATAATATAGTAAAAAAATAAACAATATAATAAAAAGGTGAGAAATAGAATAGACTCATTTATACATATAACATAATATTGTACAATATGAACCTGGAATTATAAACAGTGTGGCACATATAATATAATATGGGTATTAAATACTTCTAAAAAGTTCTGCATGTGGCAACAATTTTACCTGGTAATGCAGTGATGGCCGTGAAACCAGCTTTATATATTTATTCAGATGGTGTCGTACATGTAATATGCAGTACTGTCAAACAAACTGGGTCTGCAGAGTGCCTTTAAGTTTGATCACTAATTCTGACAGATGACTCAGATACAACTGTATTCCAAGTTCATCAGTGCAGCAAGTCATTTTTTATGTAAACCGTCGTAACGCCCCTACAATTTCCAGTGGTTCTGCTCTGTTTCGTCCACATCTGTCAGCTTCTAGAAAACATTTACAAATATGGATGAAATGAATGCAGACAAAGGGTTCCCTCAATGTCTGTAGACATATCTTACTTCAGCATAAATGAGCCTTTAGTGGCTCAGGAGTCCTTGAACATTACGCTCCTGGTATAACACATCCAAATCTCTGACTGAATTTTCAGCAGTCAAGTTGCATTTGGGTTTTAATGAGGTAGAAAAATGTGTAGAAACATTTCATGAAGAGTCTGACAATGTTGTAGGACAGCAGTATTAAATTGGTGGAGTACTGACTTGTTGGGCATTTAAAGTGTTACCTATCAAAATAAAACAGGATTGGGATTGAAAGTGACACGATTAGGACCAGACATAACTAGCAACCACAAAAGTAAAATAAATCAGGACTCGTGTCTCACATTGTAACATGTGAATACACATATCACCATGTAAGGCGATTCTACCATGAGGTCTCTCAAATCAGTAAATATCCTTTAAAAATAACTTGGACAACTGTGTTCAAAGCTAGAGTTCGGAAACTGTAATAACAAGATGTGCACCTTTACAAGAAGCTTTCATTCGTTTTAGAGCAGCAACACAGTTTGTGCAACGAGGCTTTGTAAATTGCCAGTCATATGGTGGGTCAATAGTGCACTTTAACTAAGTGGAACATTGCCTAATTGGGTCTTTTTTAATGAGCCTGTAATTGAAAGCTTGGCTGACGATGAATTAGACATTGTAACTTGCATTCTGTTTATCTTGAACATGTGGTGGCCTCAACAGCAACACAAAGAAGTTAACAGACATTCTGCAGAAAGGGCAAAACATCCAACTACGGTATAAACAGAGATTCATAGGTTTTACGCAGCAGAGGTGTGAAGCAGCAAGTGGTCATTTCACAGAACAAGGACTGCAGGACAACTTGATAATGTTAAAATGCCTTTCTCTTCTTGTTCGTGAATTTCATTTATCTTTAGCTACACAAAGTGGAGAATCAAAGAGTATCTTTTTGATAACAGAAAATACACTACAGTAATTCTTTGACACATTGTTAAATAAAGTGAATGTATAAACACAGGCAGGAAACAGTCTCTGTGCTCTTCTGCAGGCAGAGGATGAGTTTGTTTACTGGCCCAGTCGGGAGGAGGCTATGAACTGTGAGGCATTCACTGTCACCCTCATCAGTAAAGACAGACTCTGTCTGTCCAATGAGGAGCAGATCAGCATCCACGACTTCATCCTGGAAGCTACACAGGTTAGTCAGAGCACATGCGTGCTCCCACACATTAAGAATTATGGTTGCCATAGTAGCAAATTTAAACAATAATAAGTCTTCAATTTAGGATTTGATTGCAAGCATGCAAAATCCTGATTCATGAATGCAGTGAATGTATTGAGAGTGTTTGAGGGCAGAGTGCTGACTTTGATTGATGTTTTGTTTTTGTTTTTACTTATACTGATTTTTTTAAGTTTGGCCCTCAAAGCTAAATTTCATAATTTTAGTGATTCTTTGGATGTGTATTCTAAGCCTCAGGAAGGATCATTTACAGCATGTGTTTATTTGGGAAACAGCTTTTGCTGAATGGTTACAGTAATGAAATAAATAAAAAGTAAAACAAGACATATTTTTGTAACCAAATGAAGAATCTGAATTAGATGTTACCAATTCTGATTGTGTGTAGTTCTATCACATCTACAAGTTATTTTGGTCCTGTGTAAAGAACGGATCATAAAACACAGATCTTTGTAAATGTAGCTTTGGAACTGAAAAAACAACTTTTTAACATATTTTGGCTGTGGATGTTCTCAAAAATATTTTTTAGGAAGAAATTTAAATTTCCTTTTAAACTGTGTTAAAATCATCATCTTTGCATTATAAAAAAATGATGTTACACTACTGCTACCATTTTTAATTTATTGTACTCGTGACCACCTTTTCAAGCAGACCCGGGCACAGATCGCAAACTGTGCCTGAGAACGGTACATGAACTTGACTTTGGGGTCAAGTTTACTCAGATTTGGGCCCAAGCTTAGCAACCAGGCGCTGCGTCGAGTGGCAGCCAGCAACAGTAGCTCTCTCTTTTCTGCACTTTTAGCTATTTTACAATTTTTATAGCTTATTTATTGTTTATGATTACTGTTTTTTGCTTGTTTTTTGTTTTTGTTTTTTGTCTGTGTGGCTCATTCTTGGACAATGTTTCCTGACTGCGTCTCCGTCCTGACTCAACAATACAGCGGGGCTATTGTTTACACTCGAGATCAGCTGTAGTTGCTACGACCAACTGCGTTTATACCGGAGAGGCCTGAAATTCCCAGAGAGCTGAAGAGGAGGTGCAGGGGATGTACTGTAAGGCTGGACGTAAACACAGAGAGAAGAAGAGAAGATATAAACCATCTCTCACTTCCATCACCATGGGGAACGCGAGGTCGCTAGCTAACAAGATTGACGAGCTAGCAGGCTTGGTGAGGACTCAGTGGATGTATCGTGAGAGCAGTGCACTTTGTTTCTCAGAGACGTGGCTTCATGAGGACATCCCGGACTCTAACGTTACTGTGGACGGCTTTCAGACTGTTCGGGCGGACAGGACTCACCGTGAGAGTGGCAAGAGGAAAGGAGGGGGACTTGCTATTTTTAGTAACAACAAGTGGTGTCATCCTGGTCATATCACTGTGAAAGAGCGAGTATGCAGCCTGGACATTTAACTGCTTGCCGTCAGTCTGCGGCCGTATTATCTGCCGCGAGAGTTCTTACACGTGATCATCGTGGTTGTTTACATTCCTCCGTCTGCAAACGCGGCGCTAGCGACTGACGTCATCCACACCGTTGTCGCGAGACTTCAGACACGGCACCCAGATGCATTCATCGGGAGGACCCTGATGATCTCAGGGGCTGCGTAACAGGGTACATCAACTTCTGTGTGGACAGTGTTGTTCCTAAAGTGACTGTACGCTGTTTCCCCAACAACAAGCCGTGGGTCACCAGTGACATCAAGTTTCTGCTGAATGAGAAGAAGAGGGCCTTCAGAAATGGGGATAGGGAGCAGATGAGGCTGGTTCAGAGGAAGCTTAAGGAGAGGATCCAACAGGGTAAAGACAACTACAGGAGGAAGCTGGAGCACAAACTCCAGCAGAACAACTTGAAGGACGTGTGGAGTGGCATGAGGAGCATCACTAGCTACTAGGGTTGTCAAAAGTATCGATACTCAAAAAAGTATCGATACTAAAACGTTGTTGTCCTTCTCACGTTCTGCCTTCACACACACACAGCAGCAGGCCCCTCCCCTCACCGTGACGTGCACAACAATAACAACAGAGCATGATGGTCAGTGCTGCTGCAGGAGGTCCAAACCAACCAGTTTTGGTTGAAAATGAAAGAGGGAAAAGTGTTGTTTGGAGATATTTTGTCTTCGAGCCTGACGTGCACGGAAAGCCGAAGGACGCGGATAGGCCTGTGTGCAAACACTGCTACACGGCGGTGGCGACCAAGTCAAGCATTAGGCTACTTCAAACTTGGCGAAACATCTTAAGGAGCGACACCCTGGCCTTTACAGTGAATTTCAACAGGTTAGTGTCTTTCGTTTCAAACTTACCTACTACTGATGTTCTCGTGGCCGGTGGCCCGCATTAATGTTGGCCGTGTTATTATTAGCCATTAGCCGCAGCTAGCAATTAAAGGCTGACATCACGTTAATGATTATAAACAACGTAAATAAATAAATCAGGCACGTAGTATGCCCATATTACGTTAATTGACACAGTGTCAGTATACATAAGCATAGAGTTAATAAGTTTACATAAATGTTGGTGACTGAAAAGTGTTATTTTCTCTCTTGAAGACCCAGAATGAAGCAGAGAAAAGTTGACCTGCAACCAAACAGCAACACACACAGCCGACTCCACCATCTGTTTATTTTTTGCACTACCTCAGACCTGAAACTCGTTATCATAGTTGCAGTTTCTTTTTGCACAACTGTTTTTTATTATAAATATTTAACCTGTGGTTCTGTTCATTTTTACATGTTGCATTTTACTTGTTAATAAAAATATTTCTGTTAAATTTGGGGGTCTTTGTTTTTATCCTTGTGGTATCGAAAATGGTATCGAGTATCGAATATTTTCCTGAGGTATCGAGTTGAACATTTTAGTATCGTGACAACCCTACTAGCTACAATCAATCTGGCAGTCAGACATTAGGAGGTGATACTGAACGAGCCAATGAGCTGAATCTGTTTTTCAATAGATTTGATGATAGGGCTCCGGACTACACCTCCCCCAGCTCCTCCATAACTATCCACCTCCAAACCTCCAGCCCTGCTGTTCCCCCTCCCCCACCTTCATCACCTCCCCCCACCCCCGTCAACACGCACGGCACACAGACCTTCACTGCAGAGCAGGTGAGGAAGGAGCTGTGCAGACTCTGCCCAGGCAAGGCAGCAGGTCCCGATGGTCTCAGCCCGAGGGTCGTAAAAACATGTGCAACCCAGCTGTGTGGAGTCATGCAGCACATCTTCAACCTGAGCCTGAGTCTAGAGAGGGTCCCTGCGCTGTGGAAGACATCCTGCCTGGTTCCAGTACCGAAAAAGGCGCGTCCCAGCACCTCCAATGACTACAGACCGGTGGCGCTGACATCACACCTGATGAAGTCCCTGGAGAGGCTGGACCTGTCACTTCTTCGGCCCCTGGTTAGTTCATCGCTGGACCCTCTCCTGTTTGCCTATCAGCCGAAACTGGGAGTGGAGGACGCCATTATCTTCCTGCTCCACCGTGCCTACGCCTACCTAGACAGACCAGGAAGCACCGTTAGAATCATGTTCCTTGATTTCTCCAGTGCGTTCAATAACATCCGGCCTTCCCTGCTGGGGAGTAAACTGTCGGCGATGCAGGTGGACCCTCATCTGGTTTCCTGGATTACAAATTATTTGACAGATAGACCACAAAATGTCAGACTGCAGGGCTGTGTGTCAGATACTGTGATCAGCAGCACTGGGGCCCCACAGGGAACTGTTCTTTCTCCCTTTCTGTTCACTCTGTACACCTCAGATTTTCAGTTCCATTCTGAGTCCTGCCACCTGCAGAAATTTGCGGACGACTCTGCAATTGTTGGCTGTGTCAGTGAAGGGAAGGAGGAGGAGTACAGGGGCGTTGTGGATTCCTTCATTGAGTGGTGTAAAACTAACCATCTGCATCTCAACACCACCAAAACAAAGGAGCTGGTGGTGGATTTCCGCAGGAGGAAATCTGCCCCCACACCCGTTTCCATCAACGGTGTGACTGTGGATGTTGTCCAAGATTACAAATACCTTGGAGTACACCTGGATAACAAACTGGACTGGGCCAAGAATACTGAGGCTGTTTACAAGAAAGGCCAGAGTAGACTCTATTTCCTGAGGAGGCTCCGGTCATTCAATGTATGTAACATCATGCTGAGGATGTTCTACCTGTCAGTGGTAGCTAGTGCCATCTTCTTTGGTGTTGTGTGCTGGGGCAGCAGTCTGAGAGCTGCAGGCGCCAACAAGATCAAGAAGATCATCAGGAAGGCTGGCTCCGTTCTGGGGGTCCAACTGGACTCTTTGTTGGAGGTGTCTGAGGGGAGGATGCTGCGTAAACTGCATAGTATCCTGGACAACAATGCCCACCCTTTCCACCAGGTGCTAACCTCACACAGGAGCACCTACAGCAACAGACTCATCCCCCCCCCCCCCCAGTGTAAAACAGAACGCCAGAGGAAGTCCTTTCTTCCTGTGGCCATCAGACTGTATAATTCATCTGCCTCTGGTCGAGATAGGGACAGTTGAGACATTATGTCCTGATGCCGTATGTCATTTTACTGAGTATTGAATATCACTTCATCCAGTTTCACGTCATTACTTTATTAGTTTGTATTTACAGTGCGTAAAATTGTATATTGTATTTACCGTGTAATAACAGTCATTTGCTGCATTTAGTTAGTTACTTATTTTAAGTTAATTTAGCATATTTTATCTCTCTCTTAAATCACTTCACCACTTTGTGTTGCAACTGTTGCACAGCAATTTCCCTCGGGATAATTAAAGCTTCTTGAATCTTGAATCTTGAAGTCCCTGATGGGAAAGCACCCTTAAATTCAGCCCTACGAGATACAAAGAAGATCAAGACACTGTTTTGGGCAATGCTCCAGTCAGCTGGATGAGATGGATATAACTGTTATAAACTGAACATACTTCATCTAACTCTTGTCTCCCTTTCTCTTGCATTCTTTCTGGCTGTCTCGACCTCTATCTGTCTTATAGGATGACTACGTATTAGAAGTTCGTCACTTTCAGTGCCCCAAATGGCCGAACCCTGACACACCCATCAGCAGCACCTTCGAGCTCATTAACGTCATCAAGGAGGAGGCGGCTGCCCGCGATGGACCAACCATCGTCCATGATGAGTCAGTCTGACATTTTATTTACTTCTACATTATCTCACCACATCCTGAGATGGGAACATTTGAAATGCACATCCAGCAACATCATAATCAACAAAATACATAGTAAATAAGAGAAATTGCTATAAATGCAAAGCCATACATCAAATTCATCATCTCATGAGTCAATTTCTCAAAATACCTTACCTAAAGAAGAGAAAGCAATATTATAATATCATGTCCAGCACTGGGCCACTATTCCATGGAAGTTTTCTACTTTAAAGCACAAAATGAAATGAAAAAATCACAAAGAGGGAAAAAACAATGTTTCAATTGTATCTTGTTTTTACAAACATGTGCAGAGGTGGACCTATTGTCAATAGGGAGAATCACTGTAACATTCAGATTATGATTTTAGAGAACACCTTTGATCTTATACTCCTGATTAAGACCTCTAGGTGTGAGTGTCTGCAGAGTGAAATTGTAAAGACTTTCTCTTTGGAGTCGGATGTTATTTACATCACCTCCTAGTCTCAGGGATCTGATGTGCTCAATGCCATTGTGGCTCCTGAGTGATTTACCTCTCTGAAATGCACTGCCCCTGGGTTATACTGGTCCTGATTTTGGATACAACTTCTGTGTTGTGCTGCTGGTTTTTAATGCTCTTTGTGTTTTTCTATATGCTAAACCACATTTAATAAGAAAGATGACATGTTTTATTGGATCAGACCTCAAAATGTGCCAGTGAACCTATATTCCAGTGGCTTTAGTCTGTTTAGTTTGTTTTGTGCATAAATTATTATAAAGTTAGCCCTTTGTAAATTATACAAGGTACAAACTAAATGTATTGTTGGATGTAGGATTAAAAAAACTAGACTATGTTTGAGTCCTTCATGCTACATCTATTTAAGAAAATTGAGTCTTGATGATGAATTAAGGAGTCTCATGGAGGTTTCAGCCTGAGGAGTGAAGCTGCTCTGTAGTCTGCTGGCACAGCAGCAGATACTTGTGTATCTGTTGTCAGATGGCAGCAGGGTGAACAGACTGTGGCTGGGTGGGTGTTGTCTTTTAGTATCCTTTGGGCTCTGTGCAGACACAGATGTTGCTAATGCTCTGTAGATGGTACCATTCATATTTTAATCACCCGCTATAGAGCCTTCCTGTCCTGGGCTGTGATGAATCGTGTCAATTTGTGATGTTTCCAGTCAGGATGCTTTCTATTGCTCCTCTGTAAAAGTTGACCAGAATCTTGCTCCAGAATTTAGCTTTCTTAAGTTTCAGACAGAAGTAGAGCCTTTTTCTGTGTGTTTTTAACCAGTGCGTGATGTGTGATGACCAAGATAAGTTCACAGTGATGGTAATTCCAAGGAACCTAGAACTGTTCAGCTGCCCCACCTCAGCTCCATTGATGTAGACAGGGGTGTGTTTTTGCCTCTGTGTTTCTATTATCAACAATCGGCTCCTTGGTTTTCGCTGATGTCGAGCAGTAGATTGTTCTCTGTGCACCACTCTGCATGATTGTTGATTGTTGAAGACAATCAAACAATTGTTGTTCATACAGGAAGGCTGATAATGTTGGTGTCATCTTTATACTTCGCAACAGAGTTCTCCTGATATCTGGGAGTGCAGTCATGGATGTGTAGTGTAAACAGGCGGGGGCTGAGCACACAGCCCTGGGGGGCTCCGGTGTTGAACACTAACGTAGAGGTTATGTGACTGGCAATCTGAACTATCTGTGGTCTGCTTTTGAGGAAGTCCAATATGCAGCTGCAGAATGTTGTACCCAGGTCAATCTTGTGACTGTCAATCTTTCCAATCAGCTTCATGGGGAAAAAACAAAAAAAACAGCACCCTGACGTAGCTGTTCTGATTGTCCAGGTGTGTGAAGACTGAGAGAAGGCCAGTGGATACGGCATCCTTTGTGAATCTGTTGGCTCTGAAAGCATACTGGTGAGGGTCCAGACTGGCAGGAATGTTGTCTTTGACGTGCTGGAGAACCAGTTTCTCAAACAGTTTTATCAGGATGGGGTTGAGAGCCACAAGGCAGCAGTCATTTAGACTAGCACAGCAGAATTTTCCAGGTACGGAAATGATGATGGATTTCTTGAGGCAGGACAGGACGGTATGTATGAGATGTAAAAAAAAAAAAAAAGATATTGCTGCATTTCATTGGGCCCAGTGGCATATGAAATTATAGTTTGAAATGATAGAACAAAGGGAACTACAGTGCTTGCTGTCGCCCCCCATGCCTTGTCCTGTCTTATGATTTATTGATCATGCAATAAAATGTCAAATGAGCTGTTCCTGTACATTCCAATTTAAATTCAGCCAGAAAACACTTAATGTAAATGAGCCTTAAAGGGATATTCCGGTGTAAGTTTAATCCATGGTCTAACACACCTTGACACCGAGTAAGACTCCCCCTCGAGAGATCAAGTTTGCTGACCGCTAGCTTAGCTAGTTTTAGCAACCTCAGAAAAGAAAAGTGCAGTAGATTTCAGCAGCTCAAGGATGAAAATGTATGATTATTACTCCATTACTTCCCTTATCTTCCCTGTCAGCTCTCGATAATAAGAACTGAGCATTCCATGGAGTAATAATCATACATTTTCATCCTTGAGCTGCGGAAATCTACTGTACTCGGTAATCGACTCGTCGGGGCTTCCCGACACAGGCAGGCTGCTGGAGGAGCACGGTGAGTTGAGCTGTGCTTTTAATACAAATCCGGCTATGTATGATGTTTGATGCTTTGTACTGTGTGCTGGGACTGTACATGTACTGTTGCTGGTCAGCAAACTTGACCTCTCGAGGGGGAGTCTTACTCGGTGTCAAGGTGTGTAAGACCATGGATTAAACTTACACCGGAATATCCCTTTAAACATCCAGAGACAGACAACTTAGCCATTTGGTACACAATGTATGTATCTGCATGAAGTACAATACGGCAATACGTGACAAAATGTGAACTTTGTGCTAGAGTTACGTTGGTTGTGCTTTGTTACAGGTTTACTATGTTTTCCTGCAACAGAAGTTTGAACTTTTGAAATGGATGAGGCATACAGAGACACTGGCAGTGTGACTATTCTGCTGCAAGCATAGTGAGGAAAGACACCCAGCAAACGGCCCAATTAAACATAATGAAAGTGTCTTTAGTATTGACACACATTAGTGTTTTTGAATGACACTCTAATCCAGACGCTCCGCTCATGTTTATTCATTAGAATAATGAAGATTGCTTGTCGCATCCTCAAGAAGAAAAGTGACTAATTGAGTACTTCATCTGGTTGCTATGGCACAGCCGGCTTTCAGCACTGAAGAGATTGTCAGTTAGAGTCTCGTCCTAATTGTCTGCACACTCATTATTCAGCCAGGCATGGGTTGTTAGCAGTGGTTTCTGCTGAGCTCCTGACAGGACTGCTAATGGAAGAGGAGACCCTTAACATTGTGAAGGCAACCCACCGTTCTCTCAGGAGCCTCACACCAGGCTGAGCTGTCGTTCTCAGGTGGATTCACTTGCTAATAAATCTTTAATCTCAGAGGTTAAATCCCTCATCTGTGTGGGTCTTCACTCCCTGGTTGAGCAGCTGTCAAGGACATCTCAGACACTGAGTTGTAAAGGTCTTCACATTATTCCATATCAGAAATTTTGAGAGATAAGAAGAGACAGAATAAGTGAACTTAGTGACTTACTTTTGTAAGAGACTATTTATAAAAGGAACAATTTTACAAGTGGCTGCTTTTCCATAAATCTCACAATGTGGGGATGCGATAGGTTGTGGGTCAAACTGGCATACTTTGCAGACAGACAGAAAATCAACTTTCAGTCCTTTCTCCTTGATTGTTCGTCAAAACATTGTGGAGGTGAAATGATGTAAACCACGGCGCCCTGGTAGCTCATCTCCCAAAGCTGAACAAAGAACAAAAACTTCATCCATCCTTCCTCCTCCATCTCCTCCTCCACCCCCCTTGAGTCAGGTAAAGTCCTCTTTATCAGGTTTTATAAGCTCAGTAAGCATCCGTAATGCTGTGTGGTGCAGGGGTATCACTTTTCAGTCGCTCCCAAGCCCTGTGGAGGAGGCTGGCTGAAGAAGGCCACCTCGTGCTGTTCATTCACCCATCCAGAACTTGCCCAGACCTGATGAGAGAGGGCTTGTTCATGTGGATGGTTAATTCAATCATTTTTTGTCATTAAAATGTGTATTGATTTTATTTCAGGAAGGAAGGAAGTCTTTAATGACAATGGAAACATTTCACAGATGCACCCATCTACACTTTTTCACGAGCCCTTAATAAATAGAAAGAAGATATCCCAGACTTCAGAAGATGTCCCTTTTGTATTGTTCATTCGGGCCAATAAGTATTCAAAAGAGGCAGCTTCTGTCATTTGTCTAATCTATCCAGTGAATTATGTGGATTTCGTTTTTGTGCAGCTCCTTAAAACAACTCCTGCTGCAGCAATGAAACTATTTACCGATAAGCCAAACTGAGCTTTAGTGACACCCAGTGGCAAAAATGTTTTATCACCAAGAAGACATAACTGAGGGGAGTGTGGTAATGCAGGTTTTACCCATTCACCCAGTTTCGTCCCTCCCTTTTTGGAGGGCAGATCCCTCCAAAAAGGAATTACCACAGGGCATTCCCACATATCATGTAGCAAGAATGTGCCCACTGTATCCTTACATTTCCAACAATTTCTATCTCGTATCAGGCCCATTCTAAATAGCTTTGATGGGTGTAATAGTATCTATGTATAACTTTGTAGAGTGTAAAGTTACTTCTAATATCTCTTGTGGCCCAGCCAGTACTGCAATGTCCCCTCTCCAACATCATGTCCTCAGTCCCTTTTCCAAATTAAATTTAGATATTCACACTTGTCACTTTGTGTATTTGTAATGACTTTGTAGAACAGTGAAGCACTGTGAATTATGCTTGATAAGTCAAAAAGCATCTGTATGATTTTGGGTTCCTCAAAACCCTGGTAAAGTTTTCCGCATTTCGGAGTGCCAACCCGGCACTTTGCCTATGAGTGCATAGCTTCTTAAAGCTGATCTCTGCCTTTTCCCATACCATAAGTAGTCGCTGATGATTTGATTATATTGTTGAAATATCTCATTTGGTATTTGAGGAGCTATCACCATCTTAATGGTATTTATTTTGCCCCACAGGCTAAGATTAATTCTCTTCCACCATTCCAGATTGTTCCTTATGTCCCAAAGTAAAGGTTGTATGTGAATTTTAACAGTATTCCCTAAATCCACACACAATTGCAACCCCAAGTACTTCATGCCCTCTGAAATCCGCTTGAATTGGAAAGCAGAAACAACAGATGAAAACATGTCCAAGAGACAGCAGGCATAGCCTCTCCGACTTATGCCAACTAATTTTGTACCCATAGATTTCTGAAAATGACTCAATCAAGCTTAAAACTAGATGGATGGATGGATGGATGGATAGATAGATGGATGGATGGATGGATAGATGGATAGATAGATCGATCTATACTAGGTATAGATTAACCAGGGTCTGAGATTAGTAATAAAATATCATCTGCATTCAAAAATAGTTTGTGTTCACAACCCCCCACCCATACCCCATAATGTCTGTGCCTGCTCTTATTTTTGCAGTGGTTTAAGAAATAAAACAAACAGCAGAGGACTAAGAGGATCTCCATGCCTCGAGCCTCTTGTAAGGTTGAATAGAGGTGACATCAGACCATTAGTCAGGACAGATTCTTTTGATGATGAATAAATTATTTGAACCCATTTTAAAAATCCCTCCCCAAAGCCATATATTTCCAATGTATGCATGAGAAGAACCCATTCCACCCTATCAAACGCTTTTTTGGCTTCAAGTGAAAAGGCAGTTATGGGTGCATCTTCATTACACCTAGGCCAGATGTAATGAACACTGCCTTATGATGAGTGCCCTTTAACAAAGCCAACTTGGTCCACGTGTATGACCTGTGGTAATACACTCTCCATCCTTGTTGCAAGCACTTTAGAACTTTACTATCCATATCTATCAGGCTTACTGGTTTAAAGCTACACGGCTCAATGGGTTCTTTGTCTCTCTGCAAAATCAATGCTATTAAAGCCTCATTAAACGTGTCTGGCAGATGCCCTAATGTGAATGCTTCCATGTATACACCTGTCAGTACAGGCGCTAGTATATCAATATATTTTTATATAATATTCTACTGGTAACCCATCTAGTCCTGGTAATTAATCTACTTCGAGTGATGGAAAAGCATTTCTTACTTCCTGTTCTGTATAACTTCCTCAATTTGCTTATTCGGGATGATGGATCAGTTTCTCATTCATAAAGTCTGGTATAAAAATCCATAAATACCTCATTCATTTCCTTAACACCGGTCAATACATCCCCATTTTTATCTTTTATAGCTGGTATTGTAAAGCTTGCCTCTTTTTGTTTCAGCTGCCTCGCCAGCAGTTTGCCTGCCTTTTCTCCGCTTTATTAAAAGTTATCTTTCAACGTGAACATTGCATATTCTACTTTTTTGTTGTATATGTCATTTAATTGGAATTTTAGTTCACACACTTGCTCCAGATGACAATCAGGATGACTGTCTGCTAATGACTTTTCTGCTTCTTTAAGCTGAGATTGTAGCCTAGGCATTTTTTCTCGGGTTTCCTTTTTTCTTTTTACTCAAGTAAGCTATTATTTTGCCTCCCATACAGTGCCCACTTTTTCTGTTGAACCTATGTTTGTCTCAAAGAAATATTTGAGATCTTCCCCTAATGAATTGGTACATGTTTGATCCTGAAATAGAGACACATTTAGCCTCCACCTCCTTTTCTTTATCACATCTGTCACAATGTTTATGCCCAACTGCACAGTAGCATGGTCTGTGATCATGTGATCCATAAGGATGTTTTTCCATTGTGTGATGTTTGTGTCATTCTTTGATTAACAGTTCATTGGGATAGTTGTCTTGGTGATGTTTAGATCTGTGAGGAGTAAATTACTATTTGATTTGTTCAGGTTAGTTCAGGTTGATGTGCTTAGTACACAGAGCGAGGGGGATATGGCTGCCCAGGGACACAGGAGGTGACTCTGTTACTTTTTTACAAAATTGTTGATTGGGTGTGTGTGTATGAATGTAACCATGGAACATTAAAGCTATTTCTAGTAAAGACCCAAAATAAAAGTATAAATTTGAAGATGGGCATGATATGGGACCTTGAATACCTGCAATGAAATTCCTTCAAACATTATAGACATTATATAAGTCTGGACAAATATGGATATAAAATGAAACTTGCTGTAATGCTAGTTTGTGATTTTCTGTGATCTTTTCATATCATGGCAAAATGTCACACAGAAAATAGATTTAATTTTGATACCCCAGGGACCTCTTCCTCTTTTGCCATCTTCAAGTTTCAAGCCCCAGTACAGCTACACCTGGACAAATCCAGAAATGGTGTTAACAAACCAGCAGAGGAGAAACATACTGTAAGAGCTGTTCTCATATTATTGTGGATATGCATGCTAACTCCAGACCCTGACCGTGTGTGTGTGTATGTGTGCTTGTCTGTCTGTCAGGTTGGGAGCAGTGTCGGCCGGACTGCTGTGTGCGCTCACCACCCTGTCTCAGCAGCTTGAGAATGAGGGCGCCGTCGACGTCTATCAAGTGGCCAAGATGATCAACCTCATGAGGCCAGGGGTCTTCACAGACATTGTGAGTCCGACAGCTACAACTGAAATAATACCTCAAGATATACTCTGTTCCTTAATATTCCTCAGATATACAGTAGGATAATGCTTCATCTTGTTCAAAAGGAGTCCAAGTATATCGTAATTTCAGTAAACTCATTAAGTGATTTGTGGTTGGTTAGTGTGCCTTGGTCATTCAAGTATTTTTTCATTAATGAGTCATATAAAACAAAGTAATATTTTTTTTTTCTTAAAATACACAAATGACATCACATTCGACAAGACTTCATTGAATCATGATGTGTGATATAACGCAGTGATGTGCCGTTATGCAGGTCCAAGTGCAGGCTGGCTTTACCGGGTTATCGCAGTTGATGGCTCATTTGACTGCAGTGAGATCTCTGTTGATGACAGGCCTTGTTCTGCCATGCCTAAAATCATATAAAAGTAGGTTGTCAAAGATTTTTTAGCCTGGGCTAAAGAGACACAGTCTGCACATGAGCAGTCCTACACTTGGTGCTCTTCCCTCGTGAACGACCACATCTAGTCTCAGGATTTGAAAAAACACCCCTTTTCTTCTGTTTTAAAGTGATTTTACTTTATGTATTGTTGAAATAGAAAAGGAAAATCAAACAATTATATAACCACTCAATTCTTATTTTTTTTAAAACCTGTTTCTGAAAAGAAGATGTAATGACCAGAAGATACACTGACCATTGTCATACAGTCTATTATTCTCACCTCTTCTCCTCTCTGTCTGTCCACAGGACCAGTACCAGTACCTATACAAAGCTCTGCTCAGCCTCGTCAGCACCAAGGACAACGACTCGGGCCTTCTGACCAGGGACTTTAATGGGACCATGGCGTCCATGTCTGACCAGTCTGACCAAGCAGAGAGCATGGAGTCGCTGGTCTAAGAGAGGCCTCTTGGGCACCTGGAGCTGAACGGGGGGCGTCGTATGGGTCCAAACACCCTGCAGGGTCCCTGAGCCCGATGAAGGAGGCACTTAAACTTTGTAAAACGTCAAGGAACTATTGTGGACAAGACTTTTTGAGGCCTTTTTTTGCCAGACTCTTGGTTAAAATGAATAACCTGATTACTTTTTTACACTGATAAAAAGTTTTTGATATTTATTTTTTTCGCCATTTTATGTCTTAATGTTCTCCTACTGAAGAGTTTGCACCGCGTTTTTAAGTTTCATGATGGCGTCGGTAGGCAACGAGAAACACTTTTCTGTCTTTTCTTGTTTGCACTATATAATGTCAGTGTTACTGCCTATACTAAAGCTGACACACTTGGCTTTTCTCCACTCAAGCTCAGATTTTTTTGACATTCCACGGCTTTGGCCCTTATTAAACCAACCGCTTCTATGAAGGACATTGTTCTGCCTGCCACCTACCAGTTGATCTGAGACAAAGGGCAGAGAAGGCACAAACTCTCCGCCTCAGTGACAAAAAGCTGTTCAACTTCAGCTCAGCGTGACCTCCTCCGCCCTGCTCATCCATAGCACTCATATTACTTCTCATCTATCACCAGAACTGAGATCTTGGAGCATATTGCCACAGAAAAGTAGTGCTTGTTTTCTTAAATCCGTTTCTTGTCACTCTCCTTATTAGTAAGTCACACCCACTGGTGTAGTCCAGGGTATACACAGGTGTACAACATATACCCGCGTATACCACGCTTATTTTTCAGTCAGCATTGCATATACCCACTTCTAAATCTCCCCTGATGCGCACCATTCGGTAGTATCTGCGAGCCAAATTGCCCATTTTTGCCCTAGGATGGTGAAGCCATGACCCACGCTACTCTGCCTCTAATTGGCTAGTACTCACTGCCTTTACTGATTAGATTGGTTAACTTTAGGCATGACAACTGATGAGCCAATCGCAGGCAGAGAAGGGCGGGTCATGCCGAGGTAAATATTGCTAACTGACAAATTTACTTTTATAAGTTTACTTTAAATGATTTGCCTTTAGGATTTGTAATGAACCGGTACGATGAAGCGAGCTATTCCAACAAAAAGTTAATTTCACAATTACAAACGTCATCGCGAATCAACATCAGCCAGCAGCTCGGCTAATAGAATAGGTGTCATTCCTTATTCCTTAGTCCATGAGGAATAAGGAATAGTTCACTCAAAATGCATAGTTGTCTCTCAGTAGTCTGCGGGCCAGTATTGGTTTAGTAATTTCAATCCTTCCTCCCTGAGATCAAGCAGCAGAAAGTATTTGACAATGTGAAAACAGTACTGACGGATTTTTTGGTAAACTAAATAGAGTAGTCACTATTTCTAAAACAGGGCGTTTTTCTGGGCTGCATTAAAAAAGGGCAAAAATTGAGAGCATACCCACTTCTCCAGGGACCACTGCACCACTGGTCACCCCCATGTTAGAATACCTAAGGTGGTATAACAACTGCTACTGTGAAATTTTAGTATTTCTTTGTACAATTCATATTATGCTTTTTAATATATGGAAATACTGTATGTATACATATATGAATATATCCTTATCATAATAACTTTGTGATTTTTGTACATGTCTTTTTGTGGCCTCTTGCCTCGGGCCGATTGATCTCCACCACCACCTCCACCTCCCAGTACTTACAGCTGAGTCCCAGCCGTTAGGAAGCGGACTCCCTCAGTCCTCTACGTTCCTGTATGCTGCTATATCTTCTGAACTCACACACACACACAAACACATACAACGCCACCAATAGTGAGTGATTTTACATTTGCAAAGTTGACACAGCAGATGATGCAACATGACATTCCCCATCTTTCTGAAAACTGCATTTTTATTTTATTTTATTTATTTTTTTTCAGTCATAGATTCATTCTCACAGATAAACACGGATTAAGAACACAAAGGCCGGCATGTGGAGCCCTTGTGACAGGGTTGAATCGGTGTGATCTGCGGGGGAAAAGCAGAGTCAAAAACAAGCTCTATGCAACAAGTTGGCTAGGTTTTAGAAATCTGAAACAGGGTTCAAACAGTCTTAAAACTGTCTTGATTTAAACAATTCATTTTATTTGTGTTATGTCAGAGTAAAAACAGCTCAACAGCCTGCTTGTTCTGCTTCAGAGTCTTTAGGTGCTATACAGGTTTGATGTGGTGTAAAAGGCAAGAATCTGACAAGAAATATGTTGTATTTACATATAACGTAAAGTTTATCCCGTGTGGTAAGAAACATACTCTTTCATTCTACTTATCGTTTTTCCAAATTCCCATGTATACATGAGAGAGAGTGCTCAAAGGTGTGGCTAGATTTCACAAAAGATGCAGCAATTTGTCGAACATGACAAAGCTTTCCCCAGCTTGTTCTCACTCCTACTGTAACACGTCGAACACAGCAGCCTGGTCAGTGGCCCTATGTTCTAACGATGATGCTGTAGATGCCCCTCTACCATCAGTTCTGGAGGTGCTCCTCTAGTGTGGTTAATGGGTCATACACAGGAACTTCCCTGAAGGACACGAGTCCCAAGTGTCAAGGTTGACTGTTGACTTTCAAGTTATGTAAGTGTAAGTTTTATTTTTACTTAACGTAAGTTACATAAGTGAGGTGACGTAGTTTTTGTGCCTAAACCTTACCAAACTGTGACCATTTCACAACATTGACAACAGTCCAAAAGTCATAATATGAAATTATAAGTGAATGTTTGTCAGCAAGCTTTATTTTAAAAGTCTAACTGAATTGGATATTTATCTTTACTAACTTGACTGTGGAGCTCTGTCCGTGCAAAACTGATGCTAGAGAAGAAGGTAGAGGGTCTCAGTTTGAAGCTTAAGGACACTGACATGTTGCCATGTAGATGAAATAGCACTAAATATTGCTAGTCCTAGTCATAATGTCCCAGAATCAACTATTGCTAATGAAAGTGTATTTGTAACATTTAATATTCAAATAGTCAAGTGTTGCTTTGAGAGGATATTTACATGTTTCTTCATTTGTATGATATAAAACCACAAAAAGTCTCATCATTCAAGTTACATGATTATCTGTGGCAGCTTAAATGTGCTGAAAGTAAAAGCGCTTTTAGCTTTCGGCCTAACTTTGCTTTCTTTTCTGAGTCAAATAATATGACAACCATTTAAAAAATGAATATTGAGAAATGGAATCACAGATCGTTCCTGTTGTATTGCAGTGGTACCCACCCGACTCCTGTGTCAAACTTGAGAGATGTGCCTCGCTTTTCTCCATATTTTACTTTTGTTGAAAAGACCAAAACAAAGAAGGTGTTATTGCATCTCTCAATACTTTCAGATTTCACCACCAAGTCTTTGGCACTCAGCCCAAGCCCACTGGTTCCTACTCAAGACTTTAAAGATAGTTTTATATAAAAAAAATAAACAATTAAAATAAAAATCAAACACTCACCCAGTCATTTCTTACAACAGCTTGTTAGTAGCACCATCATCATTGTCATTTTCTTTGGATCTGCTGACAATGAATGTGTGTAGAATATCGTCAGCTTCATCCTCTGAATTAAAACAAATTGGCAGCTGCAGCCGAGTTACACACTGCTCACTGAGCACACGGTCTGACAGTCTGCTGCCCTTCTCATTAAACTCAGACACATAGCATCAACCATGTCGTTCAAATCCAGGGCTCTGACCAGGTATGATTTAACTGACGTAGCAGACGGACCTGAGAGGATCATTTTAGTATGACACACACTGGAAAACAATGTGTGTCCACTGTGTAGTGTTAAAGTGACTGATTAGCAAAAACTGCATTTGGAGGCCCATTCGAGATCCGTGCTTGTTGACAGAGGTGTGATTACTCGCTCCAACCTCCCAAGGCCTTGTGTATATAGTCTCCATTCCTCACCCCCTTTTCTCCAGAGATGTATTTTTAAGTGGTTTTGTGGCCTACAAGCAAAAAGCAGTCTGAAGTGTTTCCTGCTTTAGCTGCAGTAACCCTTCACACACACACACACACACACACATATACTCCCACACTTCCACATTTCATTGACATAAGGATGTTCTGATTTAGCCACTGATTTTGATGATATTCTGTACCTCTGTGATCAACAGTATCAACTGAACACTCGTAGTTTTGCATTTTGATTGAAAATGTGAAAGTTTTTTTTTTCACACAGCACAAAACAGATGATGTGTTGAATGCGAGGGCAAAATGTATTCTGATTTTTTAAAACTTTTACCAAAGACTTGAATCCTTCCCCCTGCAGAAAAAAACATGATAGGTAAGCTCTCTCTCTCTCTCTCTCTCTCTCTCTCTCTCTCTCTCTCTCTCTCTCTCTCTCTCTCTCTCTCTATCTATCTATCTATCTATCTCTTTGACTGGATGCCCCCCGTCCTCCTCCTCACACTATATCTGTATTTGTATCAGTGTCCTTACGAAGATTTACAAATACGAACATGAAGTTTCACTTCGGTATTTGTTTGCTTTAACTTCAGTATCAGAATCTTGCAGTAATTGTTCTACACCATCATTTGGAATACAGATAAACTGAGCAGAAAAAGGAGCATTAAAGATGCAAAACATTTCTATCTCTGTTTCTCTGGCAGTGTTATCTCCATGTGAAATGGGCTATATGAGCTAAACTCTCCAACGCTTAGGTAGACCTCTACAAAACTCACTCTGTTTCTGGGGCACTTCTTTCATTTTGAACCACATCCTTTTTTTTTCTGCCAGGTCACACCAGAACGTGGCATCCTCGAACACTTGGTTGAGCTACTGTTGCTGCTGAGCTAACTTTTAAAATGCTAGCTAGCAGATAACCCGCTACTGCTCAAAGTCATGGATGCATAATAAAAACTGGATACAGTGTCAGTGGTGAGGCCCTGTTCATTCCGAAGAAAGCTGGTCAGTGGCGCATGAAGCCAAAAAGTTCCCAGGTGTAACATTTCTGGATCTTTTGCATTGTATGGCTCATAGAGTATGTGCAAGAGACTTTCACCAGTTGACCCAGCTAACATCCGGTTTAGCTGCTGGCTAACTTTAATCATACAGCTCCTCTAAGCTTTCCAAATGTTATTGGATTGAATGGATCAAATTCTGAAAGTGAAACGAGTCATCTATCAGGAGTTGTGATGATCAAAAATATGTATCAACTGTTTTACAGCCACTTCTTTAACAGTGTAGGTGTATGAGAAAAAGTAATTATGTGCATCATGTGACATTGTAATTACACCATTTCACCACTATGTACAATTGGCTTTGAAGCCTTGCCCTCCTCCTGGGGTCTTGGTTAAAGTAGCCAAGTAGTAGTAGGAGTAGCCATACTCACTGGCTTACTTACAGTCACGTGTCAAGGAAATGCTTTCCACTACCTATGTGTGAATCTTGACTGACTGCAGACTGTGCAGCATCTCTTTCGTAGAACAGTTTGGCCATGACTGAGCAGGGTGATATTAAATTGAGTGCTGTGTCACAGCTAATATGTTAGCCGTCTCAATGTTGAACTCACTGGATCCCCAATTCCTCAAAGTTAAACACTGTCAGGACAGTATGCAGATCCTTAACAGCCTGAATCCACATGTCGAATGTACTGACCAAGTGAAATTAACTGATTTCTGATTTCTGCTCTTATGAAGGCTGGTGTGATCGGGCCCTTAATATGGTCACAGTACTATTTTTCTTACACCCATTTACAAGCCATTCAGATTATTGCGATCATTCAGAATGAAAAGTATTTTGTGTTGCCTTTGAAGCACACACAAACCTGTACTGTCAATAACAAATGTACATATATTTTGTTGCCTCTGTAACCCAGCCCTTCTCTTGAAACTGTGTGTGTATTGACTGTGTCAGAGGAAATGATTCATCTGATTTATGATTCAGATTTTTACTACTTCTCTTTTGTAAATCAAACTTATTTCTTTTACCATCTCTTGACTTTACATGTACCACAAATCTCTCACAGTGTTTCCAATCTGACACCTGTCTGGTTCTGTAGTCACAGATTTTTTCAGTCTTTTCTCTGTTATTTGAACTCACACATATAATTGCTATTTGTGGTGGATCATGTGGAAGCCAGGTGTCTGTGTGTCCAGCTTGTGGTCATCAACATATTCCAGTCTCCAGGTTCATGCCCTCCATCAACGTTCAGGCAGTGATTGTGATATTAAAATGTTATCCCCTCCTCTTTTGATTTTTTGGCTTTTGGTATTCATCCTTTCGAGGCTATGAGTCTGTTGTCAGACATGAACAACAGGATAGCTCTCTCGGCAGTCACAGGATGATTTTCTCTCCATAAGCCCGTTTTGGAAAGGTGGCTGTTCGTTCCTCTTTTGTAACATGAAATAAGACAGGAAGATGGATTTCTTTTTTTTGTTTGTTTTGTTTAAAGCTATATCAAAGCATTCTATTATAGTGTTATTTAATATGTAAATGGTATTGCTATACATAAAATAAAATATGGGTTTTGATGTAATTTTCTGAAATAATTTGTGTGATCGTACTTGCTTTGTTGTGTATTTTAGTTTTTTTCTCCAGGCCCTGTTACTAGTGTTGAACCTGTAGTGTGTGTTGAGGTTGCTGCTCTGGATTGGTCCCCAACTTCCCCCCAAAATACCCTACTCTCTTTAGCATTCCAGATGTTTCCCTTTTGCTACCAGCTACATGTTTCTAAATTTCAGTATATTTTTAATTAAACAGACATTTCCTTCCATACCTGCACAGAGACAGATGATAAATATGTGTTAGCTTCCAGAATTGCAAATCTCCCTGTTGTGGGACTAATAAAAGGATAATATTATCTTGACATTAATACTCCAGTAATGGCTTGCACAGTCCAAATCTGTTCCTGCGTATAAACACAAAAATGCCTCTTCACACAAACAAAAGAATAAAAGCTATTAGCTCAGTTGGTAGAGTGAGTGTCCCATGTAGAGGCTTTGTCCTCGCTGCAGTTGCCCGGAGTCCCACCCTCGGGCCCTTTGCTGCATGTCATTCCCCCTCTCTCTCATCCTGTTTCCTGTCGTCTCTGAAGCTGTCCTATTAATAAAGCTGAACAAAGGCCAAAAAATAATAATAGAAAAACAAAAGCTATTTATCTGACTTAAAAATTAAGACTGCTTTCCTAGGCTGCTATTGTACAGATCTTTCTAATGTTCATAGACCGCATGTACATAATACAGTATAGTATATTTATTTAATTATTTATTAAATAATTATTAATGTATTAATGCTCGCATTTATTTTCAATATTATTTTGTTGCATTTAATGGCATATTAATTTATTCCCTGAGCCATTTATTTATTTGTTTTGATTGTGGTAAATTCACTCCTCCACACTCAGTGGCACACATTGGGTTACACAAATGGAACTTAGACTCAGCTGCTTTTCATATTTAGACAACTTTCTTAACCATGACAAACTTTGACATTTTAAGGAACCTGGAGGAATAATGGTGCGTTTTATTATCGATCCGTCTCGGAGGTCCGAGGACGTTGCCTAGCGACACGCACGAACACGCCCCTTTTACTCGGATGGCGAACTTGCCTGCTCAGTTGAACTCACAGGAGACCGAGCAAGGATTCCGAGACAGAATTCAAGATGGTTGTGCCCAGTGTGAATTGTAAGTATGAACTGTTTCGTTGTGTTTGGTGGTTTAAATGACAATTTCAATCACTCAATTACTGCAATACCTTACTGCATCCGTATCTCTATGGGTATGGGAGTCGGTGTTGTGATGAGGCCAATATTGTAAACGGGCATTGCTAGGCAACAATACAACTGCGTTGAAAGTAGCACTATCTCCGGTTTTTATTCCACTCACATTCCCAGTCTTAACTCGGCTCATACAACAGTGAAAAAAACGCACAAAATATCAAAATAAAGAACAAGTCATACTGCACACATCTGTACCACCCTTGACTTGCTAGCAAGAGAGGAAGATATCTTAAAACCCTGCGAAACATACCAACCCTCACTCACCCACTCCAAGTGATCTGTTTGCTACTATCTCCTAATAGCTTCTATTTCTTATTGGACATTGTGGAGCCATGCCATAAGGTTAACACAACATTGGTCTTGGAATAGGCTACTAATAATGTGCCTTTTAAGATGTACTAATACTTTGATATAGATTTTTGGTCATACCGCCCACCACTTCTGGTAGCCTATTTGAATTTGCAGTGTGATACAATGATAACTGTGCATTTTAGCACAGTGCCCAAAAGACACAGAGTGTAATATACAGTGTTTCATTTTTAGTGTTTGTTGATTAGAGCAACATGTTGCTGTACTGGGACCAGGAGAGGACCTGTCCCTTTCCTGGGCCCTTGTTTCAGCAACAAGAAAACCCAGGAATGTACTACTTGGACGAGAGGCTTGGGCATACAGTTGGCTTGGTGTGCATTCAAAGAACAGGTGAGATAGTAATAAGCATACTTATTAAGAATGAAGTATGCACAGCATAATCCACAATGTGTATGCTCGAGCCAGGTAGAAAGCAAAGATCCAGAGGCAGACCTGGGAAGCAAAAGACCCACCACAAGTACATTACAACCAGAGTGTACTGTGTGTGTGTGTGTGTGTGTGTGTGTGTGTGTGGCCTGTGACCCTCCTTGTGGGTCAACCTCCTTCAGGGTCACAGGCCTGAGAGAGAGACAGAGAGAGAAACCTGCAAACATAGAATATATTACATATAGAACAATAGTCATTACTGAACAGTACTGTTATGAAACCCTGGGGACTGTGCTAACATCTGTCTTTTATTTCTGTCTATCTGATTCAGCAACCGCCCCACTGCTTTCAAACACCTCACTGCCTGCCACTGCCCGCCACTGCCCCACTGCCCGCCACTGCCCTCAAATGCTTCAGTTATGACCGAGACTTTCTCAAAGGACCATACCCTATTCCTAATAGACCTCATGTGGCTGCAGTTAGAAGCAGAGGGTAGGGGCCCTCCCAGGTCTCTCGAGGACCTGAACCAGCGCCTGAAGCTGGCCAGGAGTTCCAAGAAGCTGCTGTGGGAAGAGATAGCTGGCAAGCTAACCAACCATTTCGAGCAGACCTTTCCCCCAGACAAGGTAGCTCGCAAATGGAATACGTTGGTGGAGGCATACAAAAAGGTGAAGGACCAAAATTCTTCCACAGGGAGGGGGCCTGGCAGATTTCAGTTTTTTACAGAAATGGATGACCTCTTGGGAGGTCACCATGACATTGTCTTCCCTGTTGTGGGAACAGCCATGGGCCTGGATGTGCGCAGGCCAGATGCCCTGAAGGTCAGTGTTTCTGCACCAGATGCCTCACTGTCCTCGTCCACCAGCGCTCCCTCACCTACGATCAATGCCCACTCTCCAGCTCCAGCTCCATCTCGAACTCCATCACTTCCTCCGTCCTCACGCGGTACTCCTCTCTCAGCTCCCACCATGCCCCCTGACACCCCAAGGAGGCCACGCAAGCGCCAGAGGGAGGACGACCTGTTGGGGTTCCTTAGGGAGTCCGAGGCAGCCTCCCAAGCGGCCGCCCAAAAACGGCACGCTGAGACCCTGGCTCAAATGAGGGAAGCCCAGGAGGGGTTCCAGAGGTTGCTTGGCCAAATGGTGGAGAAGATGTGATCTTGTGTTTCTTTTTCATTTCAAATGTTAATGTTCAAATTTTTATAGATTTTAGTATATAATTTATTATATTATTTTATATTATTATAATATGTAATTTTATATATTTTATTTAATGCCTTTTTACTGTAAATAGTTGAACCAGCCCATGATCACTTTTCCCTGTTTTGTTGTTTGTCCGTGAAAAGAGGAAACAAAGCACACTTCTGTGCAATATCAATTATTTATAATAAAATCTAATTTGAATATCAACCAAGCCTTGTCATGGTTCAAGTTACCAGTTACCTCACAGAAAAACATCACTGGCCTGTGAAGCCTGAAGAAGCATTAAATTTAACACTTTGTATTACAACACCTACAAATACATGAACATGACATCACATGATGTAGCACCCCTCTACTCTACTAAGAAAGAATATACTTTACAGTAATGTTAGGAGAGTGCTATGTATCTAGCCTAACTCTGGGTTAACTGTTGGTTTTAGGTTTAAGCCAGTTTTAGGTACAACTTGAAGGGGGAGAAAATTGACACTGACAAAAGGTTTCAAAGGTGTAAAAAAAGGCTATCTATATTTATTAGATAACAATGGCCAAAACTACTCGTTCCCATCCTCATTCCCATCCTCCTGTCTTGGACAGCCCTCGGGGTGTTCATCACAGCCATCCACAGCTCCAAGGGCAAAGTTGTGCAAGAAGCATGCAGCCATGATAATCATCACCATTATATCCATCTTGGTGTTCTGCAGGTCTCTTAAGCGGCGCCACTTACACTTCATCCTGCCAAAAGCATTTTCAACAATCACCCTCCCCCGACTGATGTTAAAATTTTGCTGGCGGTCAGCATCGGTGAGGGCCCCGTTGTCACGCTTTGGTGTAATAATGAAGGGGAAGGCCTGACCAATGTAGGCACTGTCACCGAGCAGACGATAGTCCTCCATCTTCTCCTGCCAGTTTGTGTAAAAAGTGGAGCCCCGCAGCATCCTGGCATCGTGCA
Organism: Lagodon rhomboides; assembly: GCA_039737535.1. Taxonomy (NCBI): domain Eukaryota; kingdom Metazoa; phylum Chordata; class Actinopteri; order Spariformes; family Sparidae; genus Lagodon; species Lagodon rhomboides. The sequence continues at coordinate 4,111,179 of CM077785.1, read as the reverse complement.
CCCTGCCTGGTGGTCCAGCAAAGATGTCAATGAATCGGCCTTCATCATTGACAATACCCTGGACGAGGACAGAGTAGTAACATTTTCGGTTAATGTAATCCCCTCCTCTGATGGGTGGCCTCTGGACCCTGATGTGGCAACCATCTATTGCCCCAATGACTCCATCAAGGCCAGAGGTACGCTGGAAGGCAGCAGAAGACATCCTCTTCTCACAACGTCTGGGCCAAGACACAAAGTGTGGGCCGATCCCTGACATGACAGTCAGCACTTGAAGGATGGCTGTGTGCGCCGCTGACTGGCAAACGTTAAATTTATCAGAAATCTCTCTGTAGCTGTTCTGGTTGACAGTGTTGTGCTAGTTACTGAAAAACAGTAACTAGTTACAGTTACTAGTTACTTTGTAAAAAAGTAACTCAGTTAGTAACTCAGTTACTTAAACCAAAAAGTAATGCGTTACTGAGAAAGTAACTTTTTAGTTACTGTAAAACATTCTTCCAATTTTACCATTGGACTCTTGGAATAATAGCCTGATAAAGAGATCCAAATAAACAATCAAACATACCGTGCAATTGTTTTATCAAGTTGTGCCTGGCTATGGGTCCGTCTTTCGAACTCCAACCGCTGCTGCTTGGGTGGAGTGGGTGTGTGCTGCTCGCTGCTGTCGGTCTCGGATGCTGCGTTAGCTGACGTTACCTTAGCTGCTAACTTTGTGGAAGCATGCCGCTTCTCTAGGTGCTTCAGCAGATTGCTGTTTCTGTTGTTTGCGTAGAAAGGATTTTTGACCCGGGGCACAGTTTACATGTTACTGAAATGTTGTTTTTCCCTTTGCTCTCGAGTTGAAAATAGTTTGAGTATTTCCACGAGTAGAAATTAATCTTCCCCTTCTCGCTTGCCATCATGCCGTGACCTGTCCAGTCCTCTTCATGGCGCGTGTTTGATTGCGTGTGTGACGCTAGAGGGCGACAAGTGCTTTGTTTTTCAATTCAATTAAACTTTATTGATCGGGAACTGTGTGCCGTTGTAAAACCTCACCAAAAGGAACGGAGTAACGCAGCGTTTGGTAACGGGAACGGAGTTACTGAATTTTAAAAAACAACGTGTTACGTAACGCATTACTGAAAAAAGTAACGGCGTTACGTAACGGCGTTACTAATAACGCGTTACGTAACGGCGTTACTAATAACGCGTTACTACCCAACACTGCTGGTTGGCCATATACCAGAGAAACATGAGAGCCTTTTTGGGAACAGGCAAGGGGGGAAGTCCATGGCTGTGTACACTGTGCAGGCCGCCCTCCTGAAGCAGTTGAGGGAGCTGCTCAAACCTGTATCTTCTGATTTGGAAATGGCGGGCAAATGTATTGTCATCCATATCCAGCATGACCTCCCACTCCATTCCAGACTTTAGGATGGTCTGCTGTCTGGACTGCAGCACAGCTGTTACCACAGCCCTACATGAATGAGAAAAGAAATACAGAAAAAAAACTGCCATATATATATATATATATATATATATATATATATATATATATATATATATATATATATATATACATTAAGGAGTAGTGTGGATAAAAAGCAGACAGGTGCAAGGGAATCATAGTACAAAGGTGCAGTGGAAACAGAGGGTCCAGAAACATATTATCAATACTTTCACTTACACTTCGCTCAACTACTACATTATCTTTACCTTTTAAGCGCATATATTTATATCGACAAAAACGTTAAGTAGAAGAGCAACACTGCAAGGAGTTCCATCTCACCTAGCAACGTCACCCATGTTTCATTTCCTGATAGCTAGCATGCCAAAATGAACGCTTTCACTTCACTAGATATACTGAAATATGAACATACCTTCTGCGTCTTGTGTACTGTTCCTGGAATTCTTCCTCAAGGTTGTGTAGGTGAAGAACATACTTATTTTGGAGCGCCTGGTGCTTGGCCAATGCTACCGCGACAACAGCTTTCCGGGTGGCATCCATGTTTTTCTCCAACAAACTATGTGCGGAACATAATAAAACGCTTGAAGTGTAGAAGTGACGTCACATCCGAGGTCCGGGACGGTTCGCAGAGAATAATAAAACGCACCATAATTCTCCAGACAAGACCTTTCAGCTTGTTGCTTACGTATTCTCCATGCCAGTAACCTTTTGGCTTCCGATCCATTCTCATAATGCCCTTGTTTTATGAATTTTGCCTACATTTCCATTTAGCTGTCATAAATTGTATTTACTTCTTGTTTTATTGTGTTTATTTGATTTAACAAGTGGGGGAAATTATAAATATAAATGTAGCACCCCACTGCACACTCGGCTAATGGGGTGATTTAGGGTTCGTTTTGTGTATAAGGTAGATACCTGAAGGTTTACCAATTTAAAGTAAACTGATTACTCTTGATAATCCCAAAAAAATACTCCTACACTACACCTGATCTAACTTATTGATGACACCAGACAACTTCATAAAAGGAAACAAATAGTTTACTGAAAGTTTTGAGCAGTACAGCTATTTACCCTTTGTAGTAAAATAAAAATACATATATATATATATATATACATATCTCCAAAATCCCACAAAATAAACTCCTTTGTAAAACAAAAATAAACCCACCAAACCAAAATGACTGTTATGAGCAAGTTATTAAAATATACACCACTCACTTTATTACCACAAACGTATAGCAGAATACTTTAATTGCTCAGAACTCAATAACTGATACCTTATACCTGAAATACTCTATACCGTGGGCCCACACACACGCGCGCACACACATTCACAACGACAGTTTCTCCGTTGCAGGCCTGTTTGATGCTCGGGTGCATTGCGGCCGGGGAAAATCCTCTTCCTCCGTCAGAGAAACCACACCGTGGGCTCCGCGTCCAGATTAAAAAATCCTTTCTCCTCCAGGCGAAACAGCGCAGCTTGTCCGACTCACACTTCAGCTGACGAAATCCTCCCGCCGAAGAAATGCCAGGCCAAATCACTGCTCACCGACGAAGTCCTCTGCTCCATGTCGCCAAAGTACAGACGGGTAAACTCAGTTCAGTGGGGAAACTCCGCCCGCGGCGTCACCACGGAAACCAGACGACAACAGCGGCAAATCTTCGTACTCCCACTTGTCGTCCTTTACTCTCCTTCACGTCCATCAAACACACGCACTAATCCTACCCTCAATAAATTATCAATTAATGAGGAACAGTGCTTTTGTGTTTAAAATTTCGTCCCCTCGTACTCTTCTCCCCCCCCAACCTAGCTGCAGCACCTCCTTCCCTTGTTTTTCCCCCACTTCCGCATTTTCCCCCAATCATCACAGGCGAAAAACAACTGACAACATACCCAATCAATACAACAATAGAACAAACCCACATGACTTCTATGAATACCAATCTCGCATTTTTTAAACTATTAAACATCCAAATGAATTTAAAGTGCATATTGCAGGTTAGACACCCCCTTACACCAATGTTTAGAAAAATAATGTAGGAACAATTTTTTCTTAAAATTATATTTATACATACTGTACTGAGGCTTCTGGAGCCTTTTTTGTGATAAAATTTTACTTCCCCATTTGAAAACGCTTGACCGGACGTGACGTAGGCAGAGGGAGACCGGTCAGTTTAGACAATAGGAAAACAATGGATCCTGGTGCAGGTTCTGACCCAGAGGAAACTGTAAATGTATACAGTTACACATACGACGGACCGCAGCCCTACAATTATGAGCCCGTTATGTGTCCCAGAGAGCAGGGAGAGACCAGGGGGAGAATTAATGGCCAGAGGAGAGAGATTGAGCAGCGGTGCCAGGACAGCTTATACGCATTAGCTAACATATGAAATACTGTGCTCACATCACAATATTTTACAGATTGCTGTCGTGTATCTGGCAATAAAAAAAAAACTAGTATTGGTCATCTTATACAGGACTGAGTATTAATAGCCTACTTAACAATAACAGAAACTAAAGAGCTTGTTTACGTCCTGTCTCATACTCGTTAATATCCGCCCACACTACGTGTAGCGCTTTACTTTACCGTCCGAGAGAGAGAGGGAGAGACTGTCTTGACGCACATTGCGTTATATACTACGTTACAGCAAATAGTAGTAGTAATTACGCTACTCCCAACACAGAAAACAAGACTTACAGTGCACATGTAACACGCCTCAGGAGCAAGGCTCAGTATACAGATTATATTTTTGAACTGCTCTGCCAGGTGAGTCTGAATAAACAGGGAGAAACGGGAGACAGAGTCAGTTCGGTGTGTTTCGTTCTCTCTTCCTCGTTCATCTGATTTATTAAAAATCAACAGGTTAAATCATCTTTTACTTTTCTTTCTTTCTTTCTTTTAAAGAGTTATAATCACTGTATGAACAATCACATTTTCACACAATAATCCCATCTTTTCTCATTTTTCATCCGTATTCATCAGAAATCACAACAACCATGTTTTCATTTGTATTCATATTCCCATATGTTCTCATTTAACAGCATCAACAAACTGTAAACTGTAATATACTTTTGGCATGTACCAAGAAATTATTGTTTCATACTTATCATGAATTATTTTTAACTGTTACATCAATATGAACTTGTTTTTTTAACCATGGAGTCATTTATACCATCATGAACTGTTTTATCACAATGAACTCCTTTTTATCATCATGAAATCACATTAATCAACTTCATTCAAATCAAGAATCATGAAATTGCTTCTGTTTTTAAAACAGGTTAACACTGTACTGAATGGACATGCTACCAAGAGCATAGTAGGCTACAGATATTTGTTTCAAGGCACTGGAGAGAATTAGAAGTACAATCAATCATGTAAACATACACCAGGAGTCTAAAACAACAACGGGGCGACGGGCATACTATCAGTGAAACAAACCAAAATGTTACGTTCAGCAGCAGTAAGCTGTAATGGCTGCCTCCGTGGATCTAGCTGCTGAAACGTGGGTTCAACTACACAGTTCAAACTATGACAGAATCACGTCATTTCTGGCATAAAACCAAGGCAAAAGTTGTTGTAATGTACAAAATCATCATAGTGCACGTGTTTTGTGTGATAACACTGTATTTACCTGAATAAACAGGGAGAAACGGGAGACAGAGTCAGTTCGGTGTGTTTCGTTCTCTCTTCCTCGTTCATCTGAAGAGAGACGTGACGTAGGCACCCAACTACCCTGTCGCGCAAGTGCATTTGCCACCTGGTGGCGGAACGTGGTACAGGTCTATTTCGAATGACAGACTCCCTGCTCATTCCCAAGCACTATTAAGCTATTTATAAAACAAGAAAAACATATAATAACAAAACAAAAATGTGACTACACTTTTGGGTACGTCACACGCTCCCTGACAAAATAAGAAATGGCTCCTGGCATTTCAAACCTTACAAAACTTCAAGTATTCAATAAAGTGTTCGTGTAGTGCAAATGAAGGGTGTATGGGGGTAAGGGATGTAAGTTGGAAACAGGAAAGGTGGGGGAACATGGTAAGGTGAGTATTGTGGAATGTATGGTGTGGTGTATGCGTGTACTGCATTGACACTGGGATGTGGTTGTAGCGAAGGTTCACCAAACGTCTGGTATGTGAACATCTTCCTTGGCCTCCTTTCTCTTGTAGACCGCCTGATCTCATTGGGTGTGTCAAGTGCAGGGGGAGGTGAGGCAATCTCTTCTTCCACGGGTATATCATCCTCCTCGTTTTCACTCCCAGTTTCAGGTACCACCGGATCAGGTAGGTGTGATGTGCTTGGTTGTGCTTCCATTTGGCTATTCTCTTGACTTTGTTCTTCCCTTGTGAGTGTTTCATTATTCCTTTCTCTCCTCACAGGTACTGTAACTTGTCTCTCTTCCCTTACAGGTACTCGGCGTGAACTATTGATTTCTTCAGGAACCGGATCCCCCTGGATCAAGGTAGGTGCGGTATGGTAAGTATTCTCTGCTGTCTGTTCTCTTCCTCTTACAGGTAATCTCAACCAATATCCTCCATAATCTCCTTCAGAGTCGGAATCACTGGAGTCACTCTGGTGTTCTCTCACATTGACATGACTTGGTTGACAGTGTCTCTGTTTTCTTTGCCTCTTAGGTGTGAGTTCAACTTGATGCGGTGGGGCTTCGACAGGTAGGTCGTTGACGAGTAACAACAGGTTACGGTGGAGAACTCTGGTTCGCTGTTCATCACCGCCCTCAGGGTAGACTACATACACTGGGTTGTCTGTTAGTTGTTCCTTGACAATGTAGATCTTCTTTTCCCAGTATGACCTGAGTTTTCCTGGGCCACCACGCTCGTTGAGATTCCTCACTAGGACTCTATCTCCAGGACGTAGAACTACACCTCTCAGTTTCTGGTCATAGTAGGATTTTCCTCGGGCACTTGATTGTCTACTGTTCTCGCTGGCAATCTTGTACGCTTCAGACATCTTGCCCGCCCACTTCTCTGCGTAGCTCTTGTGTGGCACGGTGTCTTTCTCTTCCATCAGACCAAACAATAAGTCTACAGGGAGACGGGGGTGGCGCCCGTACAGAAGAAAGTAGGGTGAGTACCCGGTAGACTCATGGCGAGTACAGTTATAGGCGTGTACAGTATTTTGAAGGTGATCTTTCCACCGTTCCTTCTCCTTGGCACCGAGTGTCCTCAACATCTGCAAGAGTGTCCTGTTAAACCTCTCTGCCGGGTTGCCTTGAGGGTGGTATGGCGTCGTTCTTGAATGTCCAACTCCAGATTTCTGACGGAGTGTCTTAAAGAGCTCATTCTCAAACTCTCGGCCCTGGTCGTGGTGGAGACGGCCAGGGTATCCGAAGCGGTGAATGAAGTCATCAAAAATGCGCTCAGCTGCGGTCCGTCCGGACTTGTTCTTTGTTGGATAAGCTTGAGCGAATCTTGTGAAGTGATCCACAACGACCAGGATATATTCGTACCCGCCTCGGCTGGTCTCCAGGTGCAGATAGTCAATACATACAAGGTCCAACGTTGAGTTTGATGTGATTGTGCCCATAGGAGCACTGACATGATTGACTGGCTTTTTCTCCTTTATACAGGGACATTTCTTCGTGACATACTCGACCACTTCCTTCTTCATAAACGGCCAATAAAAGCGTTCTCTTGCCAGGGACAGTACTCGTTCTGTTCCTACGTGCCCCATATCGTCATGAAGGTGCTTCAGGACCACAGACTTGTATTTGGCAGGGAGAACCAGTTGTTTTCTTTCACAGGTCTGTCTGAACAGAAGTCCACTCTCCAGGTGCAGTTTGTTCCATTCACGGAGGAGCTTACTTGCTGCTCTACTCGCAGACTGTCTTGTGTCATTGTTCAGTACTGCATTTGTCTCTTTCAGCTTGATGACCTCTCCTATCGCGGTGTCTTCCCTTTGCGCTCGGACCAACTCATCCCGGCTGATCGTTGGGATGACTGAGGGTTCTGGAGTAGTATCGGTGGCGAGTGTGAGGGCTGCGATCCAGGCCACATCTTGTTTCTGGGCTGCCATGCTCCCATCCCAGGTTGCACGCACAACTTCCTGTGATAGCTCCTCACTGCACTCAGCTACATACTTGTCCATGTCAAGAGGTAGACGGGACAGGGTATCAGCGTCTATGTTCACCTTTCCAGGTCTGTACTTAATCTCGAACCGGAAGTCAGACAACTCCCCGACCCAACGGTGTCCAACGGCGTTGAGCTTTGCCGAGCTCATAACGTACGTTAGGGGATTGTTATCCGTGTAAATGGTGAAGCGTGGGGCGTAATATAGATAATCTCTAAATTTCTCGCACACTGCCCATTTAAGTGCCAAGAATTCGAGCTTTCCACTGTGCAGACGATAGTTCTTCTCGGCCTGAGTTAAGGTTCGGGAGCCATAACCCAGTACTCTCAACTTGCCCTGCTGTCGCTGATAGAGTACCGCGCCGAGACCCTGCTCTGAGGCGTCGGTGTGCAGTGAGAATGGCAGGCTAAAGTCTGGGTAGGCCAGCACTGGTGGGTTGGTCAGTAGGTCAATGAGTTGTTCCAATACCCTCTGGTGTTCAGTGGTCCAGTTCACAGGAGTTCTAGAGGCCAACTGAGGACCTTTGCCCTTTCCTCGCTGGGGCTGGACTGGTGACTGGTTTGGTTTGACTTGGAGGAGCTCATATGCTGGTTTAGCAATGCGGGAGAAGTCCTGGATGTAACTGCGGTAGTAACTCAGGAATCCCAGGAGTCTTCACACATCACCAACAGTCTGTGGAGTCTTACTTTTGAGGGACTGCACAGCCTCTAGATCTTTTGGATCAATCTGTACACCATCCGCAGAAACAAGACAACCCACGTACCGGACTTGTCTTCGAAACAGTTCACACTTTTCGGGTCTCAGCTTCACGCCATGTTCTTGGAGTGCTTTCAGGACCTTGCGGACCCCTTCTACATGCTCCTCAAACGTTTTTGCGTAACAGAGGATGTCATCAAGGTAGGGTATGCATGCTTCATCTCTGAGCGAGCATAACATCTCCTCCATGCTCCTCTGGAAGGCGGCGGGTGCGTTTGAGAGGCCAAATGGGATTCTCACCCACTCATATAACCCCCAGGGCGTTATAAAGGCGGTGAGATGTCTTGAACCCTCGTCAATGTAACCTTGATGGTAAGCCTTGCCTTGATCAAGGATACTGAACCACGAATGGCCACCCAGGGTGTCGGTCAGATCTTGGATCCGGGGTAAAGGGTGCCTGTCAGGAACCGTTTTCTGGTTCAGAAGTCGATAATCGATGCAAAGGCGCAGCGAGCCATCCTTTTTGCGGACGCACACGACAGGAGCTGAGTAAGGAGACTTTGATTTAACGATCCATCCCTTTGCTAGGAGGTCTTGAATGTACTCCTTTACTTCGGCAAACAAGGGCTTTGGTATCGAAGAGTATGCTCTTTGCACAGGGATGTTGTCTTTCAGGTTTATCGCCATCTGTAGACTTGGGATGCACCCGATATCATTGGCGTCCCTAGCAAATGCTGCTGACTCCTCATACAGCATCTCTCTTGCAACCTTTTGCTGTTCTTCATTGAGATGGCTTATGTCGACTGGCGGTTCCCACTGTGGCAGCGACGGACTTGCATCAGCTGGAGAGGTAGTGACACTGTGGACTCTTGTGTCCTTTCCAGGTGAGTCAGTTTCAATGATTTTCTTAATTGGTTGGACACTACCAATGGCTGATTTGCGGGGCAAGGTTATGTCATGTTTCATGTGGTTTCCGACTGGCACAGCAAGATATGGATTCTTCTCATTCTGGATCTCCAGCAAACCCTCACCGACATCAAGCTGTTGCAAGTGGACATTGCTCTCGTCAGGCTCAAATAACACCAGCGAAACAGATGGGTCAAGGTTAGGTGGGAGTCTGCACTTTACCCAGACTACACTTCCAGCAGGGATGACCTTGTCCTGTTGACCCGTTCTCAGACGTCCCTGAGGTGTATCAGGTTTCTTCGCTTGGACAAAGTGTACAATGGTCTCAGCAGTGTCATTGGGAATTGACATTGCTCCCAAGAGCAAACGGGTTAATATTGGAACTAGTCTCTCTGGCTTCCCCTTTATCAATTCTTCGACTACATTGAACCCAATCAGTGGCGTTTCTAAGGGCAAGTGGCCTACCAGGAACGGCACTTTGATTGCCAAGTTAGGGTCTTGGTTTTCGGGCAGATTTACGGTTATATTGACCCAACCATTGAACGGAACACGGTCTCCATTCACCGTATATACTTTGAGCTTTTCTTCGTCCTCCATAAGCTCGGCCAGTGGTCGGATGTCAAGATCAGGTAAGTATCTCTCTTTCCAGGAATGGTCAATGATGCTAACTTGAGCCCCGGTGTCTACTAGGGCACTGACTGCTAGACCATTGAAGAGACACTTGGTTTCGGCTTTTCTGCCTATCAGTTTGGCAATTGGTTCATCAGGGGGTGAGGTGTGTGCCGAGGGCAGAGCGGTCGCCTTTCTGCGGCGGCGTCCTTTGTTCGCAGTAACTGTATCCGCAGTCACTCTTTGTGGATTATCTTCACCACAGCCGTGGTGGTTGTGCTGTTGCACGTCTTCATGTTGGGACTCAGAGGGCACTCCGGTCACTGGTTGTCCCCCTTCAGTGGCCGGTTCTCGTTTCCCTGGCGCTTCGTTTTCTTTAAGCAGCCTACTGCTCTGTGACCCTCGTCGCCACAATAAAAGCAGTGTTTACAGTCCTGTGAACCCTTCTCACGGCACTTTGGACAGCCATACGGTCTTTCTTTTCTGACCATTTGGGGTTTAGGCGATGAACAGCGGCATGCGTGGTCTTTCTGCACCGTCTCGGCCAGTGAGTCAACCAACTTAGTCAGCACGTCTATCCTTTCTGTGAGCTGCTGTACATTGTCTGTCTTGCTTTTGCGATCTGCAGTCTCTTTCTTTGAGTTGGACTCTTTCACAGGTTCTGCCTCAACTTGTGCACTATGTGCAGCTGTCTGCTTCTGACGGGACGTTGAGCCCAATCTGCGTTGTCGCTCACTCTCATCGCTTGTTATTTTCATTACATGCCTCAAGATGATCTCATCCGTTACTGTATTGTCAGAGAGTAAGGGCTTTAGCTCTCTTCGAATGTCGTTGTGTTTGCGGCCTATTCCTTGGCACACGGTGTGCAGGAAGACACCTTGGACTGTCTCTGGGTTGCACTTAATCTCTGTTTCAGCTTGTCTCGAAGTGAACAGGATTCTCTGTTTCAAGCCTATTACTCGATACAGGAACTGTTGGGGAGTTTCATGCTCATCTTGCTTAGCACACATCAGCTCTTGGAAGAGTTCTGTGCTGCTCTTTTCTCCCAAGTGAGACTGAAGAAACCCCTTGAGCTCTGCTATGGTCACGTCTTCCTTATTCATGAGCATGTCCTTGAAATCTCCAGGCTTGATGATCCGTAGCACGCCTCTCACTATTTCCTGATCACTGAAGTTCTCCTTTAATCCTTCCTCCATCTGCCGGCACACACTGTTGTAGCTGATGTCAGACGAGTGATCACCGATTTGCCCCCCCTGCACTTTAAATTCACGGCGGTGAAGGTAGGACAGGTCTTTCAGGGTCATCATCTTCTCATATGCGTCTGACTGTTGAGCACGGGGTCGTGTGTCATGGTTTGGTGGAGGAGGGTGTACATGTGTGTGGTGTGGTGTAGGGTGTGGAGTGGGCATGTTGAAAACGTGTGTGTTGTTGTTTTGTGAAGTAGGGTGGACAGGTGTTGGGTGTGGAGTAGGATGTGAGGTGGAGATATGCATGGATGCTGGGTTATTGTTCTGTAGAGTAGGCTGTACAGATGTGGGTTGTGAGATAGGCTGTATTGTCATGAATGGGCGTAGTTTCTTACTCAAATCCTCATAACATTCAAGCATTTTCTGAACATCATCTGGCATAACATTCTCTGTGCTAGATGTAGCAGCAATACCTGAGATAGTGAGTGGCTGAGAAACCACTAAACTATCAGAGGTCACATTAACTGAATCAGTAGTAGGCACATTAACATTGTCTGAATGAACTAAACCACTAGGCTGAGAGGCAACATCTGTGGACTGTGTCTCGTTGTTTACACTCGAATCAACAGGTAAAGTAACATTACGGCGAGATTGTATGGCATCAACAATAGCGTCATTCAAAACAAGCAATTGAGCCATACCTGTGTCCTCAGACTCTAGCAAGTGCTTACTGTACATGAACTCGTGGATGTGGTTGAAACACCCTTCTGCGTCTTCACTGTCGAGCTCTGACGGATCCTTGTCCGGAACTGGGCCGACCTCCTTGGCAATATGGAACAGTTCATCTGGTGACAACGCAAGCAGGCGTTTCCTGATCTCCCAGACCAGGTTCTTCCTCTCTCTGTCGGCCATGATGAAAGCCTTTTCTCACCACTCGTCGCTCAGTCCAAGCCTCTCTCAGTCTCTGCTCTCAGTGAATGACAGTTCTCGTTGTGCTCTGACTACCACTTGTCACGTCAGCAGCTCTCTCTCTCTGGGCCACCCGTTCAGCACGTCGCGTCACCAGCTCTCTGTGTTGCAGGTTCATCAACACGTGGCATCACCAGCTCTTCGTGTTGCAGGTTCATCAGCACGTCACATTGGCAGGTCTCTCTGGGTCACAGGTGTGAATTTAGGATCAGCTCCAGGTCGGTGGGAGGAGCTAATCCCGGACGAGCCCCCAAGAATCTGTAACACGCCTCAGGAGCAAGGCTCAGTATACAGATTATATTTTTGAACTGCTCTGCCAGGTGAGTCTGAATAAACAGGGAGAAACGGGAGACAGAGTCAGTTCGGTGTGTTTCGTTCTCTCTTCCTCGTTCATCTGATTTATTAAAAATCAACAGGTTAAATCATCTTTTACTTTTCTTTCTTTCTTTCTTTTAAAGAGTTATAATCACTGTATGAACAATCACATTTTCACACAATAATCCCATCTTTTCTCATTTTTCATCCGTATTCATCAGAAATCACAACAACCATGTTTTCATTTGTATTCATATTCCCATATGTTCTCATTTAACAGCATCAACAAACTGTAAACTGTAATATACTTTTGGCATGTACCAAGAAATTATTGTTTCATACTTATCATGAATTATTTTTAACTGTTACATCAATATGAACTTGTTTTTTTAACCATGGAGTCATTTATACCATCATGAACTGTTTTATCACAATGAACTCCTTTTTATCATCATGAAATCACATTAATCAACTTCATTCAAATCAAGAATCATGAAATTGCTTCTGTTTTTAAAACAAGTTAACACTGTACTGAATGGACATGCTACCAAGAGCATAGTAGGCTACAGATATTTTTTTCAAGGCACTGGAGAGAATTAGAAGTACAATCAATCATGTAAACATACACCAGGAGTCTAAAACAACAACGGGGCGACGGGCATACTATCAGTGAAACAAACCAAAATGTTACGTTCAGCAGCAGTAAGCTGTAATGGCTGCCTCCGTGGATCTAGCTGCTGAAACGTGGGTTCAACTACACAGTTCAAACTATGACAGAATCACGTCATTTCTGGCATAAAACCAAGGCAAAAGTTGTTGTAATGTACAAAATCATCATAGTGCACATGTTTTGTGTGATAACACTGTATTTACCTGAATAAACAGGGAGAAACGGGAGACAGAGTCAGTTCGGTGTGTTTCGTTCTCTCTTCCTCGTTCATCTGAAGAGAGACGTGACGTAGGCACCCAACTACCCTGTCGCGCAAGTGCATTTGCCACCTGGTGGCGGAACGTGGTACAGGTCTATTTCGAATGACAGACTCCCTGCTCATTCCCAAGCACTATTAAGCTATTTATAAAACAAGAAAAACATATAATAACAAAACAAAAATGTGACTACACTTTTGGGTACGTCACACACAGTTCATGTTTACGCCGAGCTGAGTCTCCGTGACTGTGTCTCCCGCCTGCGGCAGGACCAGGCGCTGCTGCTGACAGCGGTCCTGATGAAGCGGTGGACACTGAAGGCACCGCACCGGGTGAGAGTCGCACCTGGTTCTTGCTTCGGCATCCCATGTTGAACTCCATCAGATCACTTGGATAATAATCCTCCAGTCTAAAGTGCGCGCCACACACGACCGCGTTTTTCGTTGCTAACGCAGCGGTCAAGTCCCGTCTCTTTAGCTGCACAAAACGCACCCAGGCACGGAAGAGAGCCCCGTTTTTTCTGTTAGGAAACCGGTGGACTCGGTGTCCTGACAGGCTGGAGTTTGTGCAACCTCCAAACGCCATAATTTACCATTTTGAAGGTAAATCAACGCAATCTAAAACTACTGAAAACACACTGACTCACGAAAACACAACCGCTCTGACCTACTCCCACACTGACGGCAGCGCCTAGCTAGCATACGACTCCCTCTCGTGACGTAATATGACGCGATGTTGAAAAAAAAACGTTTTTTAGCGCTTTGCTCAAAACTGTCACTTTTTTGGTTAAATTTGTGCCTTAATGTCTTGAAAAACATTTTAAATCCTCAGTCATGTTTTCAAAAGGTAATTTTTAGACCAGATTACGCATGCATTTTAAAAAAAAATATAACCTGCAATATGCTCTTTAAGATGCACGTTTCTTCTTTTTAACTGAAATCTCCATTTATCTATTAGCTACTATTTATTGTGCCTTAACTTATTAATATTTATTGTCCCTATTTAGTACTAGGCAAATGACCTTATTAAGTGTTATGAAAACAACCAACATTTCACCTAATTTCTCATATTATTAGGTCTTTCCTCCCTTATAAAGGTATAAACCTACCCCTATTTTAACCCCATCCTCTTCAACCACCTTTATATTCACCCCTCATCTTCTCACAGGGGCTACATAAATATTTGAATTTGTCCAGTAAATCCTTTAACTGTTTAACTGTTTCTGTTTTTCCTTTTTCCTTTGTGAAAACCACAATATTCCCCCAGTATTCCCCCAATATATACTCTACTTTATACTATTGTTCTTTATGTGGCCTGTCCTCTTCCATGTCTTTATGTGGCTCAGGTCGCAAATTTACAGTAAAACTATATTTGGTGTAATCAATACATATGTGGATTATCATGTCAGACCATTTGAAGATGGATCATAAAAAATACCCCAATACATGAATTGTCCATTAGTTGCTTGATACAATAATTCAGATCATGAAAAATGTTGACAGCTCTGTGCTTAGTGTCTTTTAATGTCATGAATAAATAATAAATAAATATAATAATAAATAAAAGCACGGCAGATATAGGAACCTGCACATTGACAGCGGGGAACTATTTCTGGTGTAGTCAATACATTTACACATTCTCATTTCAGACTATCTGAGACTCTAGGTCATGAGAAAACACCCCGATGTCTACACCAATCATCCAGTGAGCATTTTTCTGTTTTTAAGTAGTGAACCAAAAATCACTGGCAACCAATCATTCAAGTGGTTCAGAATTGCTAATGTTTTATTGAGTATATGAAGACAATGATGAAACATTCATATTTAGACCATATTTCACCAGGATTTGCAATACTGACTTTGTGTAGTTTCTTAGTCAAGCTCCAAAATGATGACATGCTCTTATTTGCACATTGTAGAGGATAAAGGATGTCTTCATAGCAAAAAAGAAAAAAAAATTGATAAATAAAGTTGACATGATCAGTTCAAACTCCTTCCACAGATCTCCTGACTGCAAGCCACTGCGCTACGTACTGAATCATGTGATGACCCCACCACTCCACTAGGTGCCTCTGTGTTCTCTGCTGCTTTGCTCTCCCTTTGCAGGTTCCAGGTCGTGGGAGGGTCATCTTCTTGATGAGACACCTGGGCCGGTGTGGAGTCTATTAGTGATGGGATACTTGATTCCTTTTACTGACTCGAGTTTGTATGAGTCATTCACTAAAGTGAATCGGGTTTTCGAGTCACTTGAGTCACTTGAGTCAGTCACCCACAGTGTGCGCCACGGAATGTACAAACAAGTTCCAAACCACTCCAGTCCCCAAATCATTGTGAAAAAGACTAAAAATCAAGAAGTCTCCAAGGCAAAACATTTATTTTTCTTTCTTTCTCTCTTAGTAAATGCAAATAACCCATAACCCAAACAGCGAATAAATTAACATTCAGTGCGAAACAGTGCAACAGCGCCTAACCCTAATAAAATGTATGAAGCTGTGCACAAATACAAAAAACTAAGTTTAAATAACCTAAACAATAGTGCAAAAATATTAATATTCTATCATTCAACAGCGCGTCATTATAATAAAATGTATGAAACTGTGCACAAATAGAGTTTCTCGGTTAAGGGAGGGGCTCTACGAGCCGGGAGGGAGAGCTTGCTGTGAGCTGCTGAGTCCTGAACGGTCCGGAGCGAGTTTCTTGGGTAAGGGAGGGGCTCTACGAGCTGAGAGGGAGAGCGAGTGAGCTGTGAGCTGCCAGTGAACCACGAGTCTGAGCTGCTGAGTCCTGAACGGTCCGGAGCGAGTTTCTCGGGTAAGGGAGGGGCTCTACGAGCTGAGAGGGAGAGCGAGTGAGCTGTGAGCTGCCAGTGAGCCACGAGTCTGAGCTGCTGAGTCCTGAACGGTCCGGAGCGAGTTTCTCGGGTAAGGGAGGGGCTCTACGAGCTGAGAGGGAGAGCGAGTGAGCTGTGAGCTGCCAGTGAGCCACGAGTCTGAGCTGCTGAGTCCTGAACGGTCCGGAGCGAGTTTCTCGGGTAAGGGAGGGGCTGTACGAGCTGGGAGGGAGAGCGAGTGAGCTGTGAGCTGCTGAGTCCTGAACGTCGCGGAGCGAGTTTCTCGGGTAAGGGAGGGGCTCTACGAGCTGAGAGGGAGAGCGAGCTAGCTGTGAGCTACTGGGTCAGTCAATCGTTCTTTTTCTGTATCAGCCTGTGATACAGCTCAGCTCGGGACAGAAAGGAGAGGAAACAGGGGAGTTGAGTTGAAATAATGACCAGAGCCGTTGCTTTAGCCACGGAGCTAATACAGCAATTAGCTTGATACATTTACGCAATTGCAGTTAGAATTAAAGCTGCAAGCAGCGATGAACGGGCCCTTGCAGGCCGCGCGTGTCGGCGAGTACTGCCGCCGCGGTGAGCAGAAATTGTGGCCTGCTGCGTGCTGTGTGCTGCTTGCTGTGAAGGCAGAAAAGCTGACAGGTAAGAGGGCTGAAAGAGCTTAAAAAGGTGAACAGTTTCTGTGGCTGCTGCAGCTGTGGCAGAACCGAAGTGAAAATTTCCCCATAAGAATGAATGGGAAAACGCCTCCCAAAATCCTGCGATTTTTGAAAAAAGTGCATGGGTTATCACCAGAATATTAATGCAGTTAGTAATAGCAGACATTGCTGAACTCTGTGATGTCTTTTTTATTTCTGTAGAGTGAAAAATGAGGTCGCCAGAGCGAGAGACAGAACAGGTACCGTCTGCTCTCCTCCAGAAATTTAGGCTCATAATTAACATGGCGGCTTATGGGGGAGTTGCTGGAGTGCTTGTCGCTCTAGGACTTCCACAGCCAAAAGTTTGAGTCCTACATCTGAAATAAGACAATCAGCTGAAAGCCAACAAGATTACCTACATTTCTATGTATATATTGTCTATGTGAAGTAAAAGATGTGGGATCCACATCAGGGTGAAGAGAATTCGTCCTCAGTTTTTCCAGCTGCTCTCCACTCTAGCACTCTCCATGTCACACACTGTAGCTCCCGCAATACACACTCATTATGAATTCAGACAGCCACCAGAGCGCCACCTAGTGGCGGATCAATAAAACTTTTAACAGATATCCTCAGGAGGTCATTGGCAATAAATGTACCAAGTTTTGTGTGAATCCAAACAACCGATGTGGAGATATAAATTACTTACATTTAAAGAGCGCCACCTAGTGGTCATGGCACAAAATTTTGCAGACAGCCTTAGGGGCTCATGTGGAAGTAGTAAACTGAGTTTCATGTCATTCGGACACACCAATGTGGAGATATGCAACACTTCCAGTTTGGAACGAAATCTGCAGGAAGTTGTTATTTAATAACTTGAGTATTGTTTGTGCTATCAAAATTCTTTTAATAACTTTTTGTCACAAGGGTCCACAGATGCTGTCTGCAAAGTTTGGTGCACATCGGTGAAATTTCCTGGGAGGAGTTCAAAAAAGTAGGTTTGCGACATTTCGCAAATTTGCGAAAAAAAACGGTAGGCGGAAGTGGGCGTGGCCTATACCACGAGATTCAGCACAATTCAGTGAACGCGTGGATGTAAGGTTTTTGTATGTGCGACAAAGTATATGGGAGTTATAAGCCAAAACGCACTTTTCTTGACTGTAGCGCCACCTAGTGGTGGAAGTTCAGGACGACAATAGATTATAAAATTTTTCGCCAGGTGTGACTTATATTCCAAGTTTGGTGAGTTTTGGGGTATGTTCAGGCAGTGAAAAATGCAATTTCCATTTGCAAAGAATAAGAAAAAGAAAAATTAAAGCTGCAAGCAGCGATGAACGGGCCCTCGCAGGCCGCGCGTGTCGGCGAGTACTGCTGCCGCGGTGTGCAGAAATTGTGGCCTGCTGCGTGCTGTGTGCTGCTTGCTGTCAAGGCAGAAAAGCTGACAGGTTAGCGGGCTGAAAGAGCTTAAAAAGGTGAACAGTTTCTGTGGCTGCTGCAGCAGTGGCAGAACCGAAGTTGAAAATGTCCCCATAAGAACGAATGGGAAAGCGCCTCCCAAACTCCTGTGATTTTTGAAAAAAGTCCATGGGTTATCACCAGAATATTCATACAGTGAGTAACAGCAGACATTGCTGAGCTTTGCGATATCTTTTTTATTTCTGTAGAGTGACAAATGAGGTCGCCAGAGCGAGAGACAGGATAGGTACCGTCTGCTCTCCTCCAGAAATGTAGGCTGAAAATTAACATGGCGGCTTATGGGGGAGTTGCTGGAGTGCTTGTCGCTGTAGGGCTTCTACAGCCAAAAGTTTGAGTCCTACATGTGAAATAAAAACATCAGCTGAAAGCCAACCAGATTTCCTACATTTGTATGTATATATTGCCTATGTGAAGTAAAAGATGCGGCATCCACATCAGGCTGAAGAGAATTTTCCCTTAGTTTTTAGCTCCCGCAATACACAGTCATTATAAATTCAGACAGCCACCATAGCGCCAACTAGTGGCGGATCAGTAAAACCTTTGACAGGTATCCTCAGGAGGGCATTGGTAATAAGTGTACCAAGTTTTGTGTTAATCTGACCAACCGATGTGGAGATATAAATTACTTCAATTTAAAGAGCGCCACCTAGTGGTCATCTGCCAGAATTTTGCGCAGCGCCTTAGGGGCTCATGGGAAAGTGGTATTCAGAGTTTCATGTCATTCGGCCACACCAATGTGGAGATATCCAACAGTTCCTGTTTAAACCAAAATCTGCAGGAAGTTGATATTTAAAAAGTTAATAAGTGTTTTGGACTATCAAAATTCTTTTGATAAGTTATTGTCAGGACATTCCACAGATGCTACATCCAAAGTTTGGTGCAAATCGGTGATATCGTGTAGGAGGAGTTCGAAAAAGTAGGTTTTGGATATACAGTGAGTTAGCCATGGAAATTTGCAGCAGAAGTGGGCGTGGCCTATGTCAGAAAACTCAGCCATATTCAGGGAATACAGGGATATAATGGTTTTGAATGTGTCATAAAAACTGTGGAACTTACAGGCAAAAACGCGTTTTCGTCAGTTATAGCGCCACCTAGTGGAGTACACACAAAATTTTCGATACGTAAGGTCGATGTCCTATTCTATACGTACTGTAAAAATTTCAAAGTCCTCAGCACAACAGTATGCTTAATTGGTAATAGGCCACGCCCACATTGAGCAGTCACAACCACCTTCCAGATTCGGGCTCAGGAATGCGCCTACATCATACTGACTGAATTTCGAAGAAATCCGTCCAGCCATTTCAGAGAAACAAACTTCCCATATTTGTAGCGCCCCCTAGTGGCCAACATTCGCCAAATTGAATTGGTAGCCCCACAGTCACATGCCAACCAAGGATCTGAAGTTTGGTGTTAATAGCATTTACTTTGACAAAGATATGCAACAGTTAGCATTTTCATAGCTAGCTACAGAAAGTAAGTTGTTGATAATTAGCGCATTTTTGAAACTAATTAGAATCTTTTAATAACTTTAGATGAGCTCTATCAGAAGAGTGTACCTGCCAAGTTTCACGCAGATCGGACAAAATCCCAAGGAGGAGTTCGAAAAAGTAGGTTTTACATTTTTCGCGATGTAGCACGAAAAAATTAAGGCGGAGGTGGGCATATCCAATTCCAAAATGATTCATCGGTATTCAGGGAATGTGTGGATGTCAAAAGTTTTAGAATTTGCGACGTGCCGTAATTCACCTATTGCGGAAAGAAAAATAAAATTTGTAGGGGGCGCTATTGCGCCATCTTGCGTCGACCATGTGCGAGCTGGGCAAAATATCGAATTTCGGATCCGGCCGAACAACTTGGGAAAGTTTGGTGAGTTTTAGAGCACGGGAAAGGGGCCAAATTGGGGTTTCAAAATAACTAAGAATAATAATAAAAAACAGCGCAATAACAATAGGGACCTCGCAGGTCTGTGACCTGCTCGGGCCCTAATAATAACCATATGAAAAACAATAGGGACCTCGCAGGTCTGTGACCTGCTCGGGCCCTAATAACAGTTGTGTGGCATGTCTCCTCTTTGCAGTTAGCTAGCGGTAGCAGTGGTGAGTCAGTGAACGAGTTAATGGAGACAATGACTCGTAACTCCCGAGTCAGTAAAAAGAATCTCGAGTTTTGAACGATTCGTTCATGACTCGCACATCACTAGAGTCTATATAAGATTCACCATTCTGCAGCTTGCTCTCTTGCTCTTGCCCCTGCAGCCATTGCTTTTGTTCTATTTGTTTGCCACACACTCACACACATGCTTACACTACTGATTACTGACATTTATATACATTTTCTTTTGTTTATACTTTGGAGTTGTGAATAAATGCTTAAGATAATTTTACTCTACAGTCTGGTCTCCCATCTTTGCCACAGTTAAGAGCCGGGCTGTGACAAATGGGGGCTCGCCGCTTTCTTGTTGACCTGGGTTGTAATTATTGTAGTTGGTAAGATCTGCTAGGTGTTAATGAAATGGGCTGTGTGACGCAGTGAGCGGTTGTAGCCTGTTAAGTTAAGTGATTTGTGAATGACTTCACATTCTGTTGACACGGGAGACTTAAACTAGAGTGATAAGTAACCAAGCCATTTTGTTTTGGTTAATTTGAGTGGCTGTAACAGGAGGAAATTGTGCTGCATGTACTGTTTTCTGTGCTCTGCCCTGTGTGTGATTATTAAAGTTGCCGTTGTTTTGTCCATGATAGGCTGAAGAGCAACTTCCCTCGGGAGATTGCTGGGGGGTTTTGAAGTGTGGTGTTAAATGTGGTTGGAGCAGTAGTCTCGGGGGCACGTCCGAACCTGCTGGTGGGGTCGCCATTTACTGGTTGCTCCACTGGGCTTGCGGGTTTCAGTGCGTAAATACCCACCGCAAAAATGCCTGAAGACTAGGGGGGAGTTAGTTAGCTAGTTTTGATTAGGCAGTTAGAAGGACAAGACCACGGTAAAATTTTGGTTGTGCTGAGGCTATGGTGAGTGCAGTGTGTTGAATTTACTTACTGTAAGTAAGTGGGAGGGAACACATTATCCTAGCCTGAGTAAACCAGGGCGTTCTGTGCAGGGTTGAGTGCCATTTGACTCATGGAAGATGTGCAACTTCTACAAAGGACAGGGGCATTGGAAGGCTGACTGTCCCAAAGCTAGATGTGGGAAGGGAGGAGTACAGGTTAAGCCAGCTGCGTGTGCGACCTCTGTTCCATATGTCGGGCCTATTTCTTGTCAGCAGGTGAAGGCTGAAGTGAAGGACAGTTCGAAGGAGTCGTCGGCTTTTCTGTCTGATGGGTGTGTGTCTTTGGTGGGCAGCAACAGTTCTGTACCTGTAAAAATCCTAAGGGATACTGCTGCTTTTAATTCATACATTTTGAGTTCATTGTTGCCATTTTCTCATCAATCTGATACAGGAGATTATGTCCTCATGCGAGGCATGAGTTTGACAGTGTCACCTGTTCCATTGCACAAATTTGTGTAATTGTGTAACTGTAATTGGTCCAGGGTGAGGTTGCTATGGGGGTGCGCCCCACATTGCCTACTGATGGTGTAGATATCATTCTAGAGAATGATCTAGCAGGCAGTTGTGTGTGTGTGTGTGTGTGCGTGTGTGTGTGTGTGTGTGTGTGTGTGGGCTGAGGGTTCACCACCGCCAATTGTGACTTCTTCACCCTTGGTTACAGGAGAGCTGGATGAAAGTGTTCAAAGGTTTCCTGAGGTGTTTACAGCTTGTGCAGTAACACGGGCCATGTGCCATGCTGAACAGGGCCTTGACCAGATTGAAACGGGTGACGAGGGGACATTCCCAGTGTCCTTTCCTGATCGTCTTTTGTCTGTTTCCCGCAGTGACCTCATGGCAGAACAGAGAGCAGATTCTTCTTTGACATCACTATATGACAGGGTTGTCACTGTTGCAGATGGAAGGAGCGCTGCTAATGGTTACTTGGTGCAGGATGGATTGTTGAGGAAGTGGATGCCACATGGTAACAGTTTTGTGGGTGATCCAGTGTTGCAGGTTGTTGTCCCTTCTAAATTTTGCATTGAGGTTCTGAAGGCTGGCCATGATCACTGTGGCTATTTGGGAGTACGTAAAACATATGCATATATCTTGCGTTACTTTTTCTGGCCTTGTGTGAAGAGGGATGTGTCCAGCTACATCAGAACTTGGATGAGAAGAGGCTTCATCAATGATGATGAAGCCTCTTGGATGAGAGGTGAAACGTCTTCAAAGACAAAAACCAAATCCAGTTGCGTTCGATTCAATTTCCTTGAGATCACTGTTTTCAAAGTCCCAGGGGACGTCCTCAAATGTCTTATGTCCAAAACACAAAGATATTCATATTTTCCTGTCATAAGAGGACTAAAGAAACTGAAACAGAAACTGACCTGATTAATCGATTATGAAAATAGTTGGCAATTAATTTAATAATCCTTGCAGCTCTAGTATAATTACTGTACTTTAACTGTTAACCATTGACATGCACAACAGTATTCTTTGTTTTCAGTTGACTTAAGGGTTAAAATAAACAGTTGTAGTTATGTTAAATTCATGTGAACTGGCTCATTGTCCATTTTCTGTGGAACTATTCATGCCTATTGATTACATGAACTATAAGGAATAAGCAGCCATTTTTATTTATGTATTTTTTGCCATTTTTTTTGCCATTTTTGTTAGAATCTGCTCTTTCAGTTACTTCAAACAATTTCAGGGTAATACTGACTTTGATTACACATTTCAAATTTTCCATTCCATGCAAGGAGTTTTCTAGTTTTGGTTTCTTGTTTTTTGTTATTAGAGGCAACTTTTCAGAGCATTTGGTCACTTGTTAATTTGAAGTAAAAGTCAAGCTGTCTTCCAAGTTAGAGATGGTTCGTCTTTTTACTTAGTACTGTACAGTAAAGCCATTCAAGATGCAGTCAGACAATTTGGCCTCACTGAGACCAACACAAAAGTCACAGTAGAAATGCTGTTGTGTCACAGGGAACATTGACTCCATGCAGTTTGTTTAACAGTGTTTATTTTGATAAAAAAATTACTGTGAGGAAAGACGATGAAAATTGGTGTGGTATCTGAACATCAGTGACTTGATTAAAGTTTGAGTTGTGTTTTGCAGTTTTGACTTTGACCAGAAGCAGCCTTTCGGAATACTCAGTAATTTGAAGTAATTGTGGTACTAGCAGTAGGTTTGCAAAGCTTCTTGGTTATTGATGCATTGGAGTAGGCCTGCACGATTAATCGTATTTTCATTGTCATTGCGATGTGAATGTGCGCGATAAACCCATGCAAAAGCTGGTCTGAAGTGCGATCAGTTTTGTTTACATCCGCCATGCTTTCACACTCAGCGTGCTGACATTTGGCCAATTAGATGCAGCCCTGGACACATGGGCCATGCATGCACACCGTTTAGCCAATCTGATGACGCCCAGCTGTGCTCATGTTTCTGCATGAGAATTAGTAGCCAGAGTAAACAGGATGGCGGAGGCAGGAGAGCAGAGCGGTGAAAATGCCGACAAAACGCTTGTGGCAAAAAGAAATAGCAGCTCCGCGATTTGGAAATACTTTGGATTCGAACCAGAAGACAATTTACAGACTCAGATACTGTGCAGGACCTGTAGAACAGTTGTAGCACCATCCAGAGGTAACACCACGAACCTCCATCACCACCTTTTGCACCACCATAAAGAGCTGCAGGAGCAATTTAAGGCCAGTCAGTCTAGAGCGCAAACGTCGACCAGCAATCTAGTAACGCGACCATCACTGCAGCAACAGTAACGCGTAAATTAATGTATAAGGGTTTTGTTCAATACAAGTTTGCTCAAAAATATTTGTTTTTTCAATTTTTTTTATTTAATTGTCATCAGCTATTAAGTGTTTAAGAGTACCTCAAAGCAGGGAAAAATCTGAAAGACACAGGAACTGTATGCAAACTTAAATATTTTCTTATTTATCGCAAGTCATATCGTCATCGCAATATTGAAGGGTGTCATCAAACATTGCACATTTTTCTCATATCATGCAGGCCTACATTGGAGTTGATTTGGAGGTTTACATTATATTAGGTTTACAGTATATCATAGGTTTTTCCATAGAGATTTACCACAAACAAGAAACATCTTCAACTGTAAAATTTACTGGCATACCGTAATGTTTTATATGTTATCACTGTATCTTTCACGGTGAAATTCTGGCAACCACAGCTGCCAGTATTTAACTGTAAATTATACAGATTTCTTTTAGTTTACCCTAAAAAGGTTGTTACCCAATATAGTTGTTATTTTTAAAGAAAATTACTGCAAACAGGTTTACGATAGATCTGTTTATTACAGAGTAATTTACCGTAAACAAAACAGTTTTCAACAATGAAATTTACAGTTCCTAAAAATGCATACCGTAATATTTTATACATGGTCACCATATTTATTACGGTAGTTTACTGTAAAATAGTTAACATTCTGCCTGTTATTTTTACAGCAAATTAATAATAATAATAATAATTAAAGCTGCAAGCAGCGATGAACGGGCCCTCGCAGGCCGCGCGTGTCGGCGAGTACTGCTGCCGCGGTGTGCAGAAATTGTGGCCTGCTGCGTGCTGTGTGCTGCTTGCTGTCAAGGCAGAAAAGCTGACAGGTTAGCGGGCTGAAAGAGCTTAAAAAGGTGAACAGTTTCTGTGGCTGCTGCAGCAGTGGCAGAACCGAAGTTGAAAATGTCCCCATAAGAACGAATGGGAAAGCGCCTCCCAAACTCCTGTGATTTTTGAAAAAAGTCCATGGGTTATCACCAGAATATTCATACAGTGAGTAACAGCAGACATTGCTGAGCTTTGCGATATCTTTTTTATTTCTGTAGAGTGACAAATGAGGTCGCCAGAGCGAGAGACAGGATAGGTACCGTCTGCTCTCCTCCAGAAATGTAGGCTGAAAATTAACATGGCGGCTTATGGGGGAGTTGCTGGAGTGCTTGTCGCTGTAGGGCTTCTACAGCCAAAAGTTTGAGTCCTACATGTGAAATAAAAACATCAGCTGAAAGCCAACCAGATTTCCTACATTTGTATGTATATATTGCCTATGTGAAGTAAAAGATGCGGCATCCACATCAGGCTGAAGAGAATTTTCCCTTAGTTTTTAGCTCCCGCAATACACAGTCATTATAAATTCAGACAGCCACCATAGCGCCAACTAGTGGCGGATCAGTAAAACCTTTGACAGGTATCCTCAGGAGGGCATTGGTAATAAGTGTACCAAGTTTTGTGTTAATCTGACCAACCGATGTGGAGATATAAATTACTTCAATTTAAAGAGCGCCACCTAGTGGTCATCTGCCAGAATTTTGCGCAGCGCCTTAGGGGCTCATGGGAAAGTGGTATTCAGAGTTTCATGTCATTCGGCCACACCAATGTGGAGATATCCAACAGTTCCTGTTTAAACCAAAATCTGCAGGAAGTTGATATTTAAAAAGTTAATAAGTGTTTTGGACTATCAAAATTCTTTTGATAAGTTATTGTCAGGACATTCCACAGATGCTACATCCAAAGTTTGGTGCAAATCGGTGATATCGTGTAGGAGGAGTTCGAAAAAGTAGGTTTTGGATATACAGTGAGTTAGCCATGGAAATTTGCAGCAGAAGTGGGCGTGGCCTATGTCAGAAAACTCAGCCATATTCAGGGAATACAGGGATATAATGGTTTTGAATGTGTCATAAAAACTGTGGAACTTACAGGCAAAAACGCGTTTTCGTCAGTTATAGCGCCACCTAGTGGAGTACACACAAAATTTTCGATACGTAAGGTCGATGTCCTATTCTATACGTACTGTAAAAATTTCAAAGTCCTCAGCACAACAGTATGCTTAATTGGTAATAGGCCACGCCCACATTGAGCAGTCACAACCACCTTCCAGATTCGGGCTCAGGAATGCGCCTACATCATACTGACTGAATTTCGAAGAAATCCGTCCAGCCATTTCAGAGAAACAAACTTCCCATATTTGTAGCGCCCCCTAGTGGCCAACATTCGCCAAATTGAATTGGTAGCCCCACAGTCACATGCCAACCAAGGATCTGAAGTTTGGTGTTAATAGCATTTACTTTGACAAAGATATGCAACAGTTAGCATTTTCATAGCTAGCTACAGAAAGTAAGTTGTTGATAATTAGCGCATTTTTGAAACTAATTAGAATCTTTTAATAACTTTAGATGAGCTCTATCAGAAGAGTGTACCTGCCAAGTTTCACGCAGATCGGACAAAATCCCAAGGAGGAGTTCGAAAAAGTAGGTTTTACATTTTTCGCGATGTAGCACGAAAAAATTAAGGCGGAGGTGGGCATATCCAATTCCAAAATGATTCATCGGTATTCAGGGAATGTGTGGATGTCAAAAGTTTTAGAATTTGCGACGTGCCGTAATTCACCTATTGCGGAAAGAAAAATAAAATTTGTAGGGGGCGCTATTGCGCCATCTTGCGTCGACCATGTGCGAGCTGGGCAAAATATCGAATTTCGGATCCGGCCGAACAACTTGGGAAAGTTTGGTGAGTTTTAGAGCACGGGAAAGGGGCCAAATTGGGGTTTCAAAATAACTAAGAATAATAATAAATTAAAGCTGCAAGCAGCGATGAACGGGCCCTCGCAGCCCGCGCGTGTCGGCGAGTACTGCTGCCGCGGTGTGCAGAAATTGTGGCCTGCTGCGTACAGTGTGCGGAACTACATGAGAGGCCTATATTGTGTCACCCTGAACACTGTTAAACAGAGATTTGTGTCCATTAGCAATGTAGCATTTTTGGGCATTTAGCAATAAAAGCGCCACCTATTGGCCGATCTGCACCAAATTTTGCACACTCCTCCAAAGAGCCATGGAACACAATTAGCTAAAGTTTCATTGTAATCGAACTGTATTTGGTGAAGATATGCGAGATTGTCCGTTTTCACCACAATGTGCAGGAAATTGTTGTGTTATATTTTGGGATTTTTTTGGACAATCAAAATTCTTTTGATAACTTTTTGTCAGGACATTCCACAGATGCTAGATCCAAAGTTTGGTGCAAATCGGTGAAATCGTGTAGGAGGAGTTCGAAAAAGTAGGTTTTGGATATAGAGTGACTTAGCCATGCAAATGTGCAGCAGAATTGGGCGTGGCCTGTGTCAGAAAACTCAGCTGTATTCAGGGAATACAGGGATATAATAGTTTTGAATGTGTCATAAAAACTGTGAAACTTACAGGCAAAAACGCGTTTTCGTCAGTTATAGCGCCACCTAGTGGAGTACACACGCAATTTTCGAAATGGAAGGTCGATGTCCTATTCTATACTTACTGTAAAAATTTCAAAGTCCTCAGCACAACAGTATGTAAAATTGGTAATAAGCCACGCCCACATTGAGCAGTCACAACCACCTTCCAGATATTGGCTCAGGAATGGGCCTACATCATACTGACTGAATTTCGAAGAAATCCGTCCAGCCATTTAAGAGAAACAAACTTCCCATATTTGTAGCGCCCCCTAGTGGCCAACATTCACCAAATTGAATTTGTAGGCCCACAGTCACATGCCAACCAAGTATCTGAAGTTTGGTGTTAATAGCATTTACTTTGACAAAGATATGCAAGAGTTCGCATTTGTATAGCTAGCTACAGAAATTATTTCGTTAATAATTAGCGCATTTTTTAAACTAATCAGAATCTTTTGATAACTTTAGATGAGCTCTATCAGAAGAGTGTACCTGCCAAGTTTCACGCAGATCGGACAAAATCCCAAGGAGGAGTTCGAAAAAGTAGGTTTTACAGTTTTCGCGATGTAGCACGAAAAAATTATAGGCGGACGTGGGCATATCCAATTCCAAAATGATTCATCGGTATTCAGGGAATCTGTGTATGTACAAATTTTTAGAAATTGCGACGTGCCGTAATTCACCTATTGCGGAAAGACCAAAAAAACAGTGTAGGGGGCGCTATTGCGCCATCTTGCATTCGACCATGTGCGAGCTGGTCAAAATATCGAATTTCGAATCCGGCCGAAGAACTTTGCAAAGTTTGGTGAGTTTTTGAGCACGGGAAAGGGGCCAAATTGGGGTTTGAAAATAATCAAGAATAATAACAAAAAAAAACACTACAGGAACAATAGGGTCCTCGCAGGTGTACCTGCTCGGGCCCTAATTAAAGCTGCAAGCAGCGATGAACGGGCCCTCGCAGGCCGCGCGTGTCGGCGAGTCCTGCTGCCGCGGTGTGCAGAAATTGTGGCCTGCTGCGTGCAGTGTGCTGAACTACATGAGAGGCCTATATTGTGTCACCCTGAACACTGTTAAACAGAGATTTGTGTCCATTAGCAATGTAGCATTTTTGGGCATTTAGCAATAAAAGCGCCACCTATTGGCCGATCTGCACCAAATTTTGCACACTCCTCCAAGGAGCCATGGAACACAATTAGCTAAAGTTTCATTGTAATCGAACTGTATTTGGTGAAGATATGCGAGATTGTCCGTTTTCACCACAATGTGCAGGAAATTGTTGTTTTATATTTTGGGATTTTTTTGGACAATCAAAATTCTTTTGATAACTTTTTGTCAGGACATTCCACAGATGCTAGATCCAAAGTTTGGTGCAAATCGGTGAAATCGTGTAGGAGGAGTTCGAAAAAGTAGGTTTTGGATATAGAGTGACTTAGCCATGCAAATGTGCAGCAGAAGTGGGCGTGGCCTGTGTCAGAAAACTCAGCTGTATTCAGGGAATACAGGGATATAATAGTTTTGAATGTGTCATAAAAACTGTGGAACTTACAGTCAAAAACGCGTTTTCGTCAGTTATAGCGCCACCTAGTGGAGTACACACGCAATTTTCGATATGGAAGGTCGATGTCCTATTCTATACTTACTGTAAAAATTTCAAAGTCCTCAGCACAACAGTATGCTTAATTGGTAATAGGCCACGCCCACATTGAGCAGTCACAACCACCTTCCAGATATCGGGCTCAGGAATGGGCCTACATCATACTGACTGAATTTCGAAGAAATCTGTCCAGCCATTTAAGAGAAACAAACTTCCCATATTTGTAGCGCCCCCTAGTGGCCAACATTCACCAAATTGAATTGGTAGCCCCACAGTCACATGCCAACCAAGTATCTGAAGTTTGGTGTTAATAGCATTTACTTTGACAAAGATATGCAAGAGTTCGCATTTGTATAGCTAGCTACAGAAATTATTTCGTTAATAATTAGCGCATTTTTGAAACTAATCAGAATCTTTTGATAACTTTAGATGAGCTCTATCAGAAGAGTGTACCTGCCAAGTTTCACGCAGATCGGACAAAATCCCAAGGAGGAGTTCGAAAAAGTAGGTTTTACAGTTTTCGCGATGTAGCACGAAAAAATTATAGGCGGACGTGGGCATATCCAATTCCAAAGTGATTCATCGGTATTCAGGGAATCAGTGGATGTACAAAGTTTTTGAATTTGCGACGTGCCGTAATTCACCTTTTGCGGAAAGACCAAAAAAACAGTCTAGGGGGCGCTATTGCGCCATCTTGCGTCGACCATGTGCGAGCTGGTCAAAATATCGAATTTCGGATCCGGCCGAAGAACTTTGCAAAGTTTGGTGAGTTTTTGAGCACGGGAAAGGGGCCAAATTGGGGTTTGAAAAAGGTCAAGAATAATTAAAGCTGCAAGCAGCGATGAACGGGCCCTCGCAGTCCACGCGTGTCGGCGTGCAGCATTTGTGGCCTGATGGTGCTGCGTACTGTCTGTGGTGTGCTGAATGCATGGGCTGTTGCAAGCGGGGGCTGCTACAGGCGAGATTGACATTTCTATGTATATATTGTGTATGTGAAGTAAAAGATGTGGGATCCCCATCAGGCTGAAGATAATTGTTTCTCAAGTTGTTCCAGCTGCTCTCCACTCTAGCGATGATGTCACACACTGCAGCTCCCGCAATACACATTCATTGTAAATTCAGACAGCCACCAGAACGCCATCTAGTGGCGGATTGGTAAGACCTTCAAGGGATATCCTCAGGAGGGCATTGGTAATAAGTGTACCAAGTTTTGTGTTAATCTTAGCAACCGATGTGGAGATATAAAATACTTCAATTTAAAGAGCGCCAACTAGTGGTCATCGGCCAAAATTTTGCACAGCGCCTTAGGGGGTCATGGGGAAGTCGTATTCAGAGTTTCATGTCATTTGGCCACACCAATGTGGAGCTATCCAACACCAATGAATGTTTGAATGTTTAAGTGGTAATAGGCCACGCCCACATTGAGCAGTCACAACCATCTTCAAGATACCGCCTCAGGAATGGGCCTACATCATACTGAGTGAATTTAGAAGAAATTGGTCCAGCCATTCAAGAGAAATAAACTTCCCATATTTGTAGCGCCCCCTAGTGGCCAACATTCGCCAAATTGAATTGGTAGCCCCACAGTCACATGGGAACCAAGGATATGAAGTTTGGTGTTAATAGCATGTATTTTGACTAAAATGCGTAATAGGCCACGCCCACATTGAGCGGTCACAACCACCTTCCAGATACGGGCTCAGGAATGCGCCTACATCATACTGAGTGAATTTGGAAGAAATCCGTCCAGCCATTTCAGAGAAACAGAATTCCCATATTTGTAGCGCCCCCTAGTGGGCAACATTCGCCAAATGTAATTGGTAGCCCTACAGTCACATGCCAACCAAGGATCTGAAGTTTGGTGTTAATAGCATTAAGTTTGACAAAGATATGCAACAGTTAGCATTTTCATAGCTAGCTACAGAAAGAATGTCGTTAATAATTAGCGCATTTTTGAAACTAATTAGAATCTTTTGATAACTTTTGATGAGCTCTATCAGAAGAGTGTACATGCCAAGTTTCACGCAGATCGGACAAAATCCCAAGGAGGAGTTCGAAAAAGTAGGTTTTACAGTTTTCGCGATGTAGCACAAAAAACAGTTAGGTAAACATCGGCATTACCAATTCCAAAATGATTCATCGGTATTCAGGGAATCTGTGGATGTACAAAGTTTTAGAATTTGAGACGTGCCATAATTCACCTACTGCGGAAAGAAAAAAAAAATTTGTAGGGGGCGCTATTGCGCCATCTTGCGTCGACCATGTGCGAGCCGCCCGAAATATCGAATTTCGGATGAGGCCGAACAACTTGGCAAAGATCGGTGACTTTTAGAGCACGGGAAAGGGGCGAAATTGGGGCTTGAAAAAAGTAAAGAATAATAATAATAATAATTAAAGCTGCAAGCAGCGATGAACGGGCCCTCGCAGGCCGCGCGTGTCGGCGAGTACTGCCGCCGCGGTGTGCAGAAATTGTGGCCTGCTGCGTGCTGTGTGCTGCTTGCTGTCAAGGCACAAAAGCTGACAGGCAAGAGTGCTGAAAGAGCTTAAAAAGGTGAACAGTTTCTCTGGCTGCTGCAGCAGTGGCAGAACCGAAGTTGAATATGTCCCCATAAGAATGAATGGGAAAACGCCTCCTAGGCTACTGTGATTTTTGAAAAAAGTCCATGGGTTATCACCAGAATATTCTTACAGTGAGTAACAGCAGACATTGCTGAGCTTGGCGATATCTTTTTTATTTCTGTAGAGTGAAAAATGAGGTCGCCAGAGCGAGAGACATGAGAGGTACCGTCTGCTCTCCTCCATAAATTTTGCCTCAAAATTAACATGGCGGCTTATGGGGGAGTTGCTGGAGTGCTTGTCGCTCTAGGGCTTCTACAGCCAAAAGTTTGAGTCCTACATCTGAAATAAAAACATCAGCTGAAAGCCAACAAGATTTCCTACATTTGTATGTATATATTGTCTATGTGAAGTAAAAGAAGTGGCATCCACATCAGGCTGAAGAGAATTTTCTATCAGTTTTTAGCTCCTGCAATACACAGTCATTATAAATTCAGACAGCCACCAGAGCGCCAACTAGTGGCGGATCAGTAAAACGTTTGACAGGTATCCTCAGGAGGGCATTGGTAATAAGTCTACCAACTTTTGTGTTAATCTGACCAACCGATGTGGAGATATAAAATACTTCAATTTAAAGAGCGCCAACTAGTGGTCATCGGCCAAAATTTTGCACAGCGCCTTAGGGGGTCATGGGGAAGTCGTATTCAGAGTTTCATGTCATTTGGCCACACCAATGTGGAGCTATCCAACACCAATGAATGTTTGAATGTTTAAGTGGTAATAGGCCACGCCCACATTGAGCAATCACAACCATCTTCAAGATACCGCCTCAGGAATGGGCCTACATCATACTGAGTGAATTTAGAAGAAATTGGTCCAGCCATTCAAGAGAAATAAACTTCCCATATTTGTAGCGCCCCCTAGTGGCCAACATTCGCCAAATTGAATTGGTAGCCCCACAGTCACATGGGAACCAAGGATATGAAGTTTGGTGTTAATAGCATGTATTTTGACTAAAATGCGTAATAGGCCACGCCCACATTGAGCGGTCACAACCACCTTCCAGATACGGGCTCAGGAATGCGCCTACATCATACTGAGTGAATTTGGAAGAAATCCGTCCAGCCATTTCAGAGAAACAGAATTCCCATATTTGTAGCGCCCCCTAGTGGGCAACATTCGCCAAATGTAATTGGTAGCCCTACAGTCACATGCCAACCAAGGATCTGAAGTTTGGTGTTAATAGCATTAAGTTTGACAAAGATATGCAACAGTTAGCATTTTCATAGCTAGCTACAGAAAGAATGTCGTTAATAATTAGCGCATTTTTGAAACTAATTAGAATCTTTTGATAACTTTTGATGAGCTCTATCAGAAGAGTGTACCTGCCAAGTTTCACGCAGATGGGACAAAATCCCAAGGAGGAGTTCGAAAAAGTAGGTTTTACAGATGTCGCGGTGTAGCACAAAAATGTTAAGGCGGAAGTGGGCATTACATATACCAAAGTGATCCATCGGTATTCAAGGAATCTGTGTATGTCAAAAGTTTGTGAAATCGGGACGTGCCGTAATTCACCTATTGCGGAAAGAAAAAAAAAATTTGTAGGGGGCGCTATTGCGCCATCTTGCGTCGACCATGTGCGAGCTGGCCGAAATATCGAATTTCGGATCCGGCCGAACAACTTGGCAAAGATCGGTGAGTTTTCGAGCACGGGAAAGGGGCCAATTTGGGGTTTGAAAATAATTTGGAATAATAATAATAATTAAAGCTGCAAGCAGCGATGAACGGGCCCTCGCAGTCCACGCGTGTCGGCGTGCAGCATTTGTGGCCTGATGGTGCTGCGTACTGTCTGTGGTGTGCTGAATGCATGGGCTGTTGCAAGCGGGGGCTGCTACAGGCGAGATTGACATTTCTATGTATATATTGTGTATGTGAAGTAAAAGATGTGGGATCCCCATCAGGCTGAAGATAATTGTTTCTCAAGTTGTTCCAGCTGCTCTCCACTCTAGCGATGATGTCACACACTGCAGCTCCCGCAATACACATTCATTGTAAATTCAGACAGCCACCAGAACGCCATCTAGTGGCGGATTGGTAAGACCTTCAAGGGATATCCTCAGGAGGGCATTGGTAATAAGTGTACCAAGTTTTGTGTTAATCTTAGCAACCGATGTGGAGATATAAAATACTTCAATTTAAAGAGCGCCAACTAGTGGTCATCGGCCAAAATTTTGCACAGCGCCTTAGGGGGTCATGGGGAAGTCGTATTCAGAGTTTCATGTCATTTGGCCACACCAATGTGGAGCTATCCAACACCAATGAATGTTTGAATGTTTAAGTGGTAATAGGCCACGCCCACATTGAGCAGTCACAACCATCTTCAAGATACCGCCTCAGGAATGGGCCTACATCATACTGAGTGAATTTAGAAGAAATTGGTCCAGCCATTCAAGAGAAATAAACTTCCCATATTTGTAGCGCCCCCTAGTGGCCAACATTCGCCAAATTGAATTGGTAGCCCCACAGTCACATGGGAACCAAGGATATGAAGTTTGGTGTTAATAGCATGTATTTTGACTAAAATGCGTAATAGGCCACGCCCACATTGAGCGGTCACAACCACCTTCCAGATACGGGCTCAGGAATGCGCCTACATCATACTGAGTGAATTTGGAAGAAATCCGTCCAGCCATTTCAGAGAAACAGAATTCCCATATTTGTAGCGCCCCCTAGTGGCCAACATTCGCCAAATGTAATTGGTAGCCCTACAGTCACATGCCAACCAAGGATCTGAAGTTTGGTGTTAATAGCATTAAGTTTGACAAAGATATGCAACAGTTAGCATTTTCATAGCTAGCTACAGAAAGAATGTCGTTAATAATTAGCGCATTTTTGAAACTAATTAGAATCTTTTGATAACTTTTGATGAGCTCTATCAGAAGAGTGTACATGCCAAGTTTCACGCAGATCGGACAAAATCCCAAGGAGGAGTTCGAAAAAGTAGGTTTTACTGTTTTCGCGATGTAGCACAAAAAATAGTTAGGTAAACATCGGCATTACCAATTCCAAAATGATTCATCGGTATTCAGGGAATCTGTGGATGTACAAAGTTTTAGAATTTGAGACGTGCCATAATTCACCTACTGCGGAAAGAAAAAAAAAATTGTAGGGGGCGCTATTGCGCCATCTTGCGTCGACCATGTGCGAGCCGCCCGAAATATCGAATTTCGGATCCGGCCGAACAACTTGGCAAAGATCGGTGAGTTTTCGAGCAGGGGAAAGGGGCCAATTTGGGGTTTGAAAATAATTTGGAATAATAATAATAATAATTAAAGCTGCAAGCAGCGATGAACGGGCCCTCGCAGGCCGCGCGTGTCGGCGAGTGGTGCCGCCGCGGCGTGCAGAAATTGCGGCCTGCTGCGTGCAGTGTGCTGAATGAGCGGGCTGTTGCAAGCGTGGGCTGCTACAGGTGAGAAAATAAAGGCTACCCGGAAGACTACATGAGAGGACAACACTGTGTTACCCTAAACAGTCTTAAACAGAGGTTTGTGTCCATTAGCAAAGCAGCATTTTTGGTCATCGAGCAATAAAAGCGCCTCCTATTGGCCGATCTGCACCAAATTTTGCACACACTACATCGAGGCATGGAAAACAATTAGGCAAAGTTTCGTTGTAATTGGACTGTATTTCGTCAAGATATGCAAGACTGTCTGTGTTCACTAGAATGTGCAGGAAATTGTTGTTCTATATTTAGGACGTCTTTTGCACAATCACAAATCTTTTGATATCGTTTTGTCAGGAGGTTGTACAGATGCTTCATGCAAAGTTTGGTGCAAATTGGTGAAACTGCCTAGGAGGAGTTTGAAAAAGTACTTTTTTCATGTTTGCCGATTGCGCGAATGGAAACTTAGGGCAAAAGTGGGCGTGGCCCATGTCTCCTCAGCTCTATTCAGGGAATATAGGGATATAATGGTTTTGAATGTGTCATAAAATCTGTGGAACTGACAGGCAAAAAGGTGTTTAGTCAGTTATAGCGCCACCTAGTGGCCGATTTTCACCAAATTTTGCACAAACCCTCATGTGGCCATGGAAGACCATCAGCAAAAGTTTCGTAGTAATCGGACTGTATTTGGTCAAGATATGCGAGATTGTGTGGTTTCAGCACAATGTGCAGGATATAGTTGTTTTATATTTTGGGATTTTTTTGGACTATCAATATTCTTTTGATAACTTTGTGTCAGGACATTCCACAGATGCTACATACAAAGTTTGGTGCAAATCGGACAAAATTCCCTATGAGGTTTTTGGAAAAAGTAGGTTTTGGATATAAGGTGACTTAGCCGTGGAAATGTGCAGCAGAAGTGGGCGTGGCCTATGTCAGAAAACTCAGCTTTATTCAGGGAAGTCAGGGATATAGTGGTTTTGAAAGTGTCATAAAAACTGTGGAAGTTACAGGCAAAAACGCGTTTTCGTCTGTTCTAGCGCCACCTAGTGGAGTACACACACAATTTTGGTTATGGAAGGTGGAAGTCCTATTCTGTACTTACTGTAAAAATTTCAAAGTCCTCAGCACAACAGTATGTAAAATTGGTAATAGGCCACGCCCACATTGCGCAGTCACAACCACCTTCCAGATACGAGCTCAGGAATGTGTCTTTATCATACTGACGGACTGTCAAAGAAATCGGTTCAGCCATTTCAGAGAAACAAACTTCCCATATTTGTAGCGCCCCCTAGTGGGCAATATTCGCCAAATGTAATTGGTAGCCCTACAGTGACATGCCAACCAAGGATCTGAAGTTTGGTGTTAATAGCATTTACTTTGCCAAAGATACGCATCAGTTAGCGTTTTCATAGCTAGCTACAGAAAGTATTTCGTTAATAATTAGCGCATTTTTCAAACTAATTAGAATCTTTTGATAACTTTAGATGAGCTCTATCAGAAGAGTGTACATGCCAAGTTTCACGCAGATCGGACAAAATCCCAAGGAGGAGTTCGAAAAAGTAGGTTTTACAGTTTTCGCGATGTAGCACAAAAAAGTAGACGCGGAAGTGGGCATATCCAATTCCAAAATGATTCATCGGTATTCAGGGAATGTGTGGATGTCCAAAGTTTTTCAAATTGCGACGTGCCGTAATTCACTTATTGTGGAAAGAAAAATAAAAGTTGTAGGGGGCGCTATTGCGTCATTTTGCGTCGGCCATGTGCGAGCTGGCCGAAATATCGAATTTCGGATCCGGCCGAACAACTTGGCAAAGTTTGGTGAGTTTTTGAGCACGGGAAAGGGGCCAAATTGGGGTCTAGATTGTTGTTGGAATAATAATAATAAAAAACATTACAGTTTCAATAGGGTCCTCGCAGGTGTACCTGCTCGGGCCCTAATTAAAGCTGCAAGCAGCGATGAACGGGCCCTCGCAGGCCGCGCGTGTCGGCGAGTACTGCCGCCGCGGTGTGCAGAAATTGTGGTCTGCTGCGTGCAGTTTGCTGAACTACATGAGAGGACTATATTGTGTCACCCTGAACACTCTGAAACAGAGATTTGTGTCCATTACCAACGCAGCATTTGTGGGCATTTAGCAATAAAAGCGCCACCTATTGGCTGATCTGCACCAAATTTTGCACACACCCCCAACGAGCCATGGAACACAATTAGCCAAAGTTTCGTTGTAATCGGACTGTATTTGGTGAAGATATGCGTGATTGTCCGGTTTCACCACAATGTGCAGGAAATGGTTGTTTTATATTTTGGGATTTTTTTGGACAATCAAAATTCTTTTGATAACTTGTTATCAGGACATTCCACAGATGCTACATCCAAAGTTTGGTGCAAATCGGACAAAATTCCGTATGAGGTTTTTGGCCAAAGTAGGTTTTGGATATACAGTGACTTAGCCATGGAAATGTGCAGCAGAAGTGGGCGTGGCCTATGTCAGAATACTCAGCTGTATTCAGGGAACACAGTGATATAATTGTTTTGAATGTGTCATAAAAACTGTGGAAGTTACGGGCAAAAACGCGTTTTCGTCTGTTATAGCGCCACCTAGTGGCCAACATTCGCGAAATTGAATTCTTCGCCCCACAGTCACATGGGAACCAAGGATATGAAGTTTGGTGTTAATAGCATGTATTTTGACTAAAATGCGTAATAGGCCACGCCCACATTGAGCGGTCACAACCACCTTCCAGATTCGGGCTCAGGAATGCGCCTACATCATACTGAGTGAATTTGGAAGAAATCCGTCCAGCCATTTCAGAGAAACAGAATTCCCATATTTGTAGCGCCCCCTAGTGGGCAACATTCGCCAAAGTTAATTGGTAGCCCTACAGTCACATGGCAACCAAGGATCTGAAGTTTGGTGTTAATAGCATTTACTTTGCCAAAGATACGCATCAGTTAGCGTTTTCATAGCTAGCTACAGAAAGTATTTCGTTAATAATTAGCACATTTTTCAAACTAATTAGAATCTTTTAATAACTTTTGATGAGCTCTATCAGAAGAGTGTACATGCCAAGTTTCACGCAGATCGGACAAAATCCCAAGGAGGAGTTCGAAAAAGTAGGTTTTACAGTTTTCGCGATGTAGCACAAAAAAGTAGACGCGGAAGTGGGCATATCCAATTCCAAAATGATTCATCGGTATTCAGGGAATGTGTGGATGTCCAAAGTTTTTCAAATTGCGACGTGCCGTAATTCACTTATTGTGGAAAGAAAAATAAAAGTTGTAGGGGGCGCTATTGCGTCATTGTGCGTCGGGCATGTGCGAGCTGGCCGAAATATCGAATTTCGGATCCGGCCGAACAACTTGGCAAAGTTTGGTGAGTTTTTGAGCACGGGAAAGGGGCCAAATTGGGGTCTAGATTGTTGTTGGAATAATAATAATAAAAAACATTACAGTTTCAATAGGGTCCTCGCAGGTGTACCTGCTCGGGCCCTAATAACAATAAACAGCACAATTACAATAGGGTCCTCGCAGGTGTACCTGCTCGGGCCCTAATAAGAAACAGACAGAAACAAAAGAAAATGTAGAAAGTTAAGTGGGGTATGCAGTTCTGAATAGGTGAGTTTTTAGTCTAGACTTGAAGAGGGGGAGAGAGTCCAGGTTCCTGATGTCCAGTGGAAGTGAGTTCCAGAGTCGTGGGGCAGAGCGGCTGAAAGCCCTGTTCCCCATGGTGACGAGGTGGGCGGGTGGGACAGAGAGATGGACAGAAGAGGCATATCTGAGGGAACGTGAAGGGGTGGCGATGTGGAGGAGTTCGAACAGATAAGGAGGGGAGAGGTTGTGGATGGCCTTGAACGTAAACAGGAGGATTTTGAAGTCTATGCAGAGTTTGACCGGGAGCCAGTGGAGGTGCTGCAGAACAGGGGTGATGTGGTGGATGGAGGGGGTTCTGGTGATGATCCGAGCTGCAGAGTTCAGAACCAGTGGAAGTTTATGGAGGTATTTGTGAGGCAGACCAAAGAGAAGGGAGTTGCAGTAATCAATCAATGCGGGAGGTGACAAGGCTGTCTACAAGAATGGCAGTGGAGTGGAGAGAAAGGAAGGGCTAGAGGCAATTAATATTGCGTAGATGAAAATATGCAGACCGGGTGATGTTATTGATATGTGATTGGAAAGATAATGTGCTGGATGATGACACCCAGACTCTTAACCTGAGGGGAGGGGGAGACAGAGGAGTGGTCAATGGTGAGGGAAAAACTGTCAGCTTTTGAAAGGGTTGATTTAGTGCCAATGAGAAGAAATTCAGTTTTATCACTGTTTAGTTTGAGGAAGTTGGAGGAGAACCAGGATTTGAGTTCAGTGAAGCAGTCAGTGAGGAAGGAAGGTGGGAGAGTGGAATTTGGTTTGCTGGAGAGGTAGAGCTGGGTGTCATCCGCGTACCAGTGAAAATGGATGTTGTATTTGCGGAAGATATTGCCAAGGGGAAGGAGGTACATGATGAAGAGAAGGGGTGGTGACGGGGGTACGGTGGGAACTGAAGGATTGTTGGATGAACTGAATGCGGCCTGAAAGGTAGGATTTAAACCAGTCAAGGGGCGTGTGCGAAATACCAATTGAGATTAATCTGTTGAGGAGTAAAATTCTGGCAACCACAGCTGCCAGTATTTTGCCGTAAAATATACAGATTTTTTTTTTACAGTGTACTGGGTCATGATCACTCATATGAATAGATTTTGGAACATCCCTTGCAGTCCCAGCTGAGCTCTAACATTCAGCTTGAGCCTGAAGACCAATGTTTGTTGCAACCTTTTGTAATGACAATGTTGAAATAAATGAGCAACAGGTCTTGCCACAGATCACCCAAGGCCCAAAAAAGGAAGGGGCCTGGGTAAGGCATTTGTAGGCTTTTAAGAACACATCCAAGAATGAGAATAATAAGTGGCAAGCCCAGGATGATCATAATGATAAAAGGATGGTCCACGGGGGTGGGGGCCACCTGGACCACAAGAACATATACTGTATGATCACCTAGAGTTCTCAGTTCACCCCGGGATGGCTCATGTATACATGTTCCGTATTTGTGAATAAATATGGACTGAAGACCTGCTGTTTCACCTCTGATTTAAGACTCCAACTGTGAGTGAATTTTGTAGTTAGTAAGTAAAGTTGATCCCTCTAAAGATAAGAAAAGTAGTTTTCCACTACGATACCTCTGTTTCAGTTGTGGTATGTCAATATCCGAAGGCTTATACCTCTGGATCAGTAGTCGTATGTCGATGCCCAAAGGCTTATACCTCTGGATCAGTAGTGGTATGTCGATACCCGAAGGCTTATACCTCTGGATCCGTAGTGGTATGCTGATACTTGAAGGCTTATACCTCTGGATCAGTAGTGGTATGTTGGTACCCGAAGGCTTATACCTCTGGATCAGTAGTAGTACGTCATGCAGGAAGGCTTATACCTCTGGATCACTAGTGGTATGTCAATACCTGAAGGCTTATACCTCTTGATCAGTAGTGGTATGTCAAAACCGAAAGGCTTATACTGCTGGATCAGTGGGTCAATTCAGGACATCATTTGGTGCTGATGCAGGACTGCTGGTATTAGGGGTGCAGTGTTGGCTGGATCAAGATGTGATATTCAAGGACATACGCCGCTGCATAGAGATTTGTAGAATAGCATGATCCGAGACCTAGATGAGCTATAGGTGTAAGAATTAAATTGAGACAACTTAGTTTAACTACACAACTATGGCTTATTCCTGTCATTCAAAGTACAGTGAACATGATACATAATATGTATGTAGTTTTTTCTTCATGACGTATTTGGTTATTGACACATTTTAACTGGGTGATACTTGTGCTTCTAAAAGAATATTATCAGATATCAGCAGAGTACTTGGCTCCCACTTACAAAATACTAATACAGCCTGTAGCGGACCCTCAGCATCAACACATTCAGGCGGAGAGATTCAACGGGTGCTTAATTTTTATTGTCAGCCGTGCACCGTGAAAACTACAAAAAAGGAAATACAAAAGGAAAAAGGGATTACATCAAATAAACTAAAGATTTCACAGTTTCCAAACCCTCATTTCAGAGAAAAAATAAAAGATACATTTACCAGAAAATGTTTACAATCAGTTAAAATTTTAATCAACATATCGAAATAGAGTTAGTGGCAAAAACGAGCTCCACGTACCTCGTTCCACTTCTACCAAGGGAGCTAGTCATTATTATGTTGAAGGTGCCGTCGGAGATTAATCTGCCTCCTAATAACAATAAAACAAATTAAAAAACAGATCGCAGCAACTTCATTCAACATAGAGATGGTTCCGAAACAACTTACTAGGAGAGCTACAAATAAATCAACAAAGGTGAGATTCCGCAGCAGAGACACCACGCCAACCCAGCAGAGACAAAGGAGACGGAGAAGGAGATGCGCGCAGGTGAGACTGCGCACAGGTAGAGTTTACAGAGCTCATAGTCTCCTCCCTTTCATGCCCTGCTACCCTTGCCAAGACTGGCCACTAAATGGCAGTCCAAGATCCTTTACTGGCTCAGAACACAGAAACACCCCTAAACCAAATTACTGTTATTCAGACTCCCACCAATCATGTTATGATGATTTTTTTACCACAAGAATCATACATGACTTTTAGATAATACATGACAAAATTTACAAGCTCAGGTTCACAACTTCTGACATCCTTGTATTGAAACACAAATGTTAACAGGTTGGCATAATAATAGCAAACACCAAGTCACTCATTCTCTAAAAGGACCACAAGCTTCTGGATAGGTCTTTCAACAATTGAACGTTTCCCTGATGATTTTCGATCTCCCACTTGCACTCTGACCTTACAAACTAGGTCATCACGTCCTTGAATGGGTTCAACCACCCGTCCCAGCTGCCACTGGTTTCTGGGGAGAAACTCATCCTTAATGATGACGACATCATTAACTTTGAGGTTGCGCCGAGGCACATGCCACTTCTGCCGTGTAGAAATATTCATGAGGTATTCCTTCTTCCAGCGACTCCAAAACTGTTCAATCAAATATTGCACTCGTCGCCACTGTTTTGTCGCATGCATGTCTTCCTTTACAAATTTCCCAGCAGGTGGGAGAGCAACTTTGGACCTCATCAAAATGAGATGGTTGGGCGTCAAGGGCTCTAGTGATGTTGGATCATTGATTCCATCTGTATTTAGCGGGCGGCTGTTAACAATGGCCATAGCTTCATAGAACAAAGTCCGAAGTGAAGCATCATCAAGTCTACCAGGACAGAAAGAAAGAGTAGCCCTCAACACATTTCTCACAGTCTAGATTTGGCGTTCCCAAACACCACCGGCATGACTCGCTGTGGGAGCGTTGAAGATAAACTTGCATTGTTTATCAGCCAGGTAAACCTCGAGTTGAGTGATGTCACACTGCTTGAATGCCTCTCTGAGCTCATTCCTGGCTCCCACAAAATTTTTTCCATGGTCACAATGGAGTTGACGTACTGCTCCTCTGAGGCTAATGAAACACCTTAAAGCGTTGATAAATGTGTCTGTTGACAGATCCTCCAACATCTTGATGTCAACAGCTCCGGAAGAGAGGCCAGTTAGGATTAATCCATAACTCTTATGTTCCTTGCGCACTCTCTTGATGATGAATGGGCCAAACACGTCCATGCCACAGTATGTGAATGGTGCCGACATCTCGACTCGTTCACTTGGAAGCTCCACCATACGTTGCTCCTCTACTGGGCGCCGGAGTTTCCTACACCTCACACAGTTGTATATCAGCTTGGCGACGGATTTACTTCCATCAATAAGCCAAAACCCCTTGGCTCTGAGCTCCATTTGAGTTTGACTTCGACCTTGGTGACAAATTCTGTCATGGTAATGGGACAGAATGAGCTTTGTGATGTGAGAGTTTTTTGGAAGGATGACTGGGTGTTTTAGTTCTCGACTGAGAGATGATTGCCATAGCCTCCCACCAATCCGAAGTAGGCCCTTATCCACAATAGGGCCAAGGCGGAAAAGAGGACTGGAACTAGAGAGACTACCTCCTCTTTCAAGTGTTTTCATCTCTTGGGGAAATGCTTGCTGCTGAGCGAGCTTAATGACCACCTCAGCTGCTCTCTCTCGTTCTTCAACAGTCACATGATTACCTTGATGTGCTCGCTTGAATGCTAGCCTCTTAATTCTTGATACAACTTTAAGGAGCCTTATCCAAGATGAAAATCGGCTCAAACTGCTGAGCGTGTTGTTGGAGTCACTGGTGGTGGTAGTGGCTGCATTCACTTGAACTGCTCTAACTTCAGGGTCACCAACCAGCAGTTCAGTAGAGAACTTAGGTCTAAGTTTCACTTC
This sequence comes from Lagodon rhomboides, assembly GCA_039737535.1. NCBI lineage: Eukaryota > Metazoa > Chordata > Actinopteri > Spariformes > Sparidae > Lagodon > Lagodon rhomboides. Next base: position 4,067,907 of record CM077785.1, on the reverse strand, counting down.
TTGCTCCCACAGGAATTTGGGTCCTGACTAGGGTTGTCACGATACTAAAATTTTCAACTCGATACCGATACTCAGGAAAATATTCGATACTCGATACCATTTTCGATACCACAAGGATAAAAACAAAGACCCCCAAATTTAACAGAAATATTTTTATTAACAAGAAAAATGCAACATGTAAAAATTAACAGAACCACAGGTTAAATATTTATAATAAAAAACAGTTGTGCAAAAATAAACTGCAACTATGATAACAAGTTTCAGGTCTGAGGTAGTGCAAAAAATCAACAGATGGTAGAGTCGGCTGTGTGTGTTGCTGTTTGGTTGCAGGTCGACTTTTCTCTGCTTCATTCTGGGTCTTCAAGAGAGAAAATAACATTTTTCAGTCACCAACATTTATGTAAACTTATTAACTCTATGCTTATGTATACTGACACTGTGTCAATTAACGTAATATGGGCATACTACGGGCCTGATTTACGCGATAACATCAGTAATAGGTAAGTTTGAAACAAGAGACACTCACCTGTCGAAATTCACTGTAAAGGCCAGGGTGTCGGTCCTTAAGATGTTTTGCCAAGTTTGAAGTAGCCTACTGCTTGACTTGGTCGCCGCCGCCTTGTAGCAGTGTTTGCACACAGGCCTATCCGCGTCCTTCGGGTTTCCGTGCACGTCAGACTCGAAGGCAAAATACCTCCAAACAACACTTTTCCCTCTTTCATTTTCAACCAAAACTGGTTAGTTTGGACCTCCTGCAGCAGCACTGGCCATCATGCTCTGTTGTTATTGTGCACGTCACGGTGAGGGGGGTGCCTGCTGCTGTGTGTGTGTGAAGGCAGAGAGAGAGAAGGACGCAGCGTCGGCAGCTAGGCGTCGGGGGGGGGGGTATCAATACTTTTGAAAATGAGTATCATATCCGGATACAACGTTTTAGTATCGATACTTTTTTGAGTATCGATACTTTTGACAACCCTAGTCCTGACATCCAGCTTGTTGAGGAGATCTCGGGGACACGAAGGCCTCTGGAGGCATGGTCGGCTGGGTTTTCCAATGTATCAACATAATGCCACTGAACAGGATCTGTTTTTTCCTTAATCACTTGAAGACGATTTGCGACGAACACGTGAAACCTTCTTGAGTCATTATGGATATATGCCAGCACAACTTGAGAGTCTGTCCAAAAGAACTCCTCATCAATTTTCATTTCCAGCTCAGCTTTCAACATGGCACTTGTTCTGGCAGAGACTACAGCAGCAGAAAGTTCCAGTCTAGGAATGCTCATGATTTTTGTGGGTGCTACTCTTGCCTTGGCCATCACAAGGCTGCAGTGGATTTCATTTATTTTATTATTTTATTTCACTGATGTACCTTACATAGGAACATGCACCATAACCAACATTACTGGCATCCGAGAAGTGGTGTAGTTCCGTCCTTATGATGTTACCAAAGTTGTGTGGGTAATAGCATCTTGGTATCTTGACTTCTCTCGATTTCTGGAGACCACCTTTCCACTCCTCCCACCGTGAGTATACATCCTTAGGAAGGGGCTCATCCCATCCCTTACCCATGCGACACAATTCCTATAAAATGCACTTTCCAAGTAAGGCGAAAGGAGAGACAAAGCCCAGTGGGTCATACAAGGAGGCGACAACTGAAAGAATACCATGGCGAGTAGCAGGTTGGTCCTTGAAGTTAACATTGAAACTGAAGGTGTCATCTTCTATTGACCACTGAATGCCAAGCACACACCCCACTGATGTCACATCTAGACTGAGATCACCGCATTTAGCAGTTGTTGCCCTCTCTGAGGGATTGACAGAGCTGAGAACTTCTTGCCTGTTTGAGTTGAACTTAAAAGCAAAAGCAAAGCTCCCCTTTTGCATAACCTTTGAGCTTCAACGATCAAGTCCTTGGCTTCTTTGATTGAAGGAACACTGGTCAGGCCATCATCTACATAAAAGTTCTTCTCAACAAAGGCTGAGGCTGAAGAATAAGCAGATTTGTGTTGCTGTGCTAAATACTTGAGGCCGAAATTGGCACAACCAGGGGATGAGGCAGCACCAAAAAGGTGAACTGCCATCTGATATTCTTGGGGTTCTGTTTCCAAATCTCCACGTTCCCACCAAAGAAACCTCAGATAGTTCCGTACTCTGGGTGGAACAAATAACTGATGAAACATCCTTTCAATATCACATACCACAGCCACAGCTTCTTTTTGGAAGCGACAAAGGACTCCCACCAGTGAGTTGACTTGGTCCGGACCAGTCAGGAGAGTGTCATTGAGGGAGACTCCATAGAACTTTGCTGAGCAATCAAAAACCACCCTCAACTTGTCTGGTTTTTGCGGGTGGTATACACCGTGATAAGGTATGTACCACACTGTCTCTCCCTCAGCCATGGGAGGGGCTGGCTCCGCATCACCTCTGCTGATAATTTCCTCCATAAAGGTCTTATAATGATCGTTATACTGTTTATTGGTCTTCAGTTTCCTCCTTAGATGTTGCAGGCAGGCAATGGCAAGCCTTTTGTTATTTTTATTTTTTTTACACTGTTTCTCTATAAAGGCCAAATAAAGCAAAATGTCTTGTATCTGACAAGGTTATTTGGTAGTGAGGGCAAAGTGCTACTCTTAAAGGGGAGGGGGAGCTCATAATGTCTGTCTTCTCTCTGCTTTATGTTGTCGCTAAGATGTTGGATAAAGCGAACATCGTCTTGTGACACATACTTGTCTTCGTATCCCCTCTCATTAAAATCTGACTCCAGAATTTTAAGAACGTCAGCGGCTGATGGCATCGGCATTTCCTTCACTGCCACTCTATGTACAAAGCTCTGGCTTCCTGGTCTGTCAAGATGATCCTGTTATACTCCACCCAAGCTCGGTTCTCTGTGCGAATGGCTCATGTCCATCACCTCTGATGACCTCCAGAGGTGCTAATGCTAATGGACAATCATATCCGATCAACAGTCCCACTTCGCAGTCTTGCAGTGGTGAAAATTTGTCAGCCAGGTGTCTCAGATGTGGCCACTGCAGCGCTGTCTTGTCAGTTAGGACATGAGATCTGTCCACTGGGATAAAATCCCTAGAGTAAGCCTTATATAGCTGAACATGGGTTTTAGAGTGGATTCCTCTGATTTGCAAACCGTGTGCAATCTTGCCTTCTATGATAGCGTTGACAGCTGTCATTGTGCTTAGCTTCAATTGAACGGATGACGCATTCACATCAAGTTCCTTGAGCAAATCTTCCAAAATAAAGGTTAAGTCACTCTGTGTATCAAGTAAAGCATAGGCGAGCAGCTCTCTGTGTGGCTCCTTCACTGATGACAAAAATACAGGTACAATATTAGAGGTGGAGGAAGAACTTTGAGTCACGGCGTGGGACAATACATTGTGGATTTCCTGACTTTTGCCATCTTCTGTGGGTGTAAGATTTTGCTCCAAGGCTGCCATGGATGCATTCCCCTTCTCTTCATGCAGGCAGGTTGGATGACGCCGGCCACATGTACTGCATATGTGTCGCCTTTTGCAATCCTTTGTGACATGTCCCTTCCACAGGCTGCCAAAGCAAAGTTGGTTTTCTCAAATGAAAGCCCTTTTGTCTTCAATGAGCCTTTCTGCAAAGGTAGGGCACTTAGCTATGCTGTGCGTTTCATCCTTGCAGACTGGGCAAGGTGGTTTTGGTTTGAAATAGGCTGTTCTATGCATCACGGCAGAAGAGTTATTAGACTGGGTGCCAGTATTCAGAGTACTTGCTCTTTTAGTTAATCTGTCATCCATGGCTTTGGAGTTCATCAGAAAAGGGGAGGCGATGGGATTACATGCTATCCGAGCTTCCTTTTGCATGAACTCTGTAAAATATGAAAAGCTTGGGTAGTCACCAGATGTATTCAACTCATCAACAACAATCCTACTCCATCGGCGTACGATCTAGTCTGGTAATTTCTTAAGTAATTTATGATTTTCCTCACAATCATTTAAGATGGCTAACCCTTTAACATGGGGGATAGCCTCAGCACAGCCTTTTAAGAAGTCTGTAAATTCCCTGAAGGCTGAAGGGTCACTTCCACTGATTTTGGGCCATTTCATAAGTTTGTCATTGAAGGTCTTTTGAACGATGAAGGGATTTCCATATCTTTCCTTCAACAATGCCAAAGCGCTGTAATAGGCATCTTCAGAATTCCTGTAAAAGAATCCCTCCACAGCCTTGCGTGCTTCTCCTGCAAGATAGTGTTTAAGATAAAGCATCTTTTCACAAACTGGGAGGGGCCTCTGGTCAATAAGGGCCATGAAGGAGACCTTCCAATCAATAAATTTTAAAGGGTCACCAGAGAATGTTATTGGTTCGGTGGGAGACAGCCTGCTTACACTGAAAGAGCTTGCAATAGCTTGGGCTAGATTGGCTCTGTCTTGACTTGTTATTTCAGGAGGTGTCTGAGGCTGGAATGGCACAGCCTGTGGGTTTAGTGAACACCCTTTGGTGCACAGAAAGGATCTCAGCAGGCTCACTCTCTTCTCCATGATTCTACACACTGCCTTCAAGATTTTTATAGGGTCTCACCTGGGCTGCTGCCACTTCCACCTCGTTTTCAGCTTCGAGCTGTCTTAACCTCAACTTCTCCTTTTCTTGGTTTAAGTGCATTTCAGCCTCCTCCTGTTTTATTTCTACCAACATTTTTGCTTCACTCTGTTTCCATTCATTTTCCATTTTACACAATTTTACTTATTGAGCTTGAATCTTTTGCATTGCCTTTGCCTTTTTCAGGTTTACTGCAAGCTCTGCTTCAGCCTCGGCTCGTTTGCTGGAAACTGTGGAGTGAGCGGAGTGGATTGAGGATGTCTCTGTTTTCTGCCTTGCCTTGCCCAATTTTAGTGAAGGCTCTGCTTTGGCCTCAGCTCGTTCGGACTGAAGAGAGGAATGGACTGAGGATGCCTCTGAGATTACTGTCTCCGTGTTAGTGTATCCAAAAACGGAGCCATGATCATGTCACAATTCTGCTCTGCTGCTCAACCACACCCCTCATCAGCCAACTGCTTCCACCTGCTGCCATCACCTGCTCACCATCTCCAATCAAGCCAGTATATATGCAGCTTCACTCCACTCACTGTTTGCCAGATTGTCATCGTTCTCGTGCCTGACTCTCCCGCATTGATTCCCGGACTGCTTACCTGTTATCGACCCGACCTGCATCCGACCTCCGCTTCCCGTCTCTGCCCCGGTAAACCCACCGGCCCTCTGCCCCTGACTATGAGTATTGCCTGCCTGTTTTCTGCTGCTCGTCTGCCTGTGGCTGGCTGGCACTCGGCCAGTTCCTGCTCTGCCGTGAGACCGACTTTGTCTGCTTCACATCGCCAGCTCACCACCTCTGGTGCTGTCAGCCCTGCCGGCTCTGTTTCAAGGTCTGGATCCACATCCCGCCCTCGTCTGAGCAATCCCCACAAGAGACTTCCATCATCAGTGAGTGTGTGCCTTTTCCCTTCCCCCTCTCTTGTTGAGCCTGTTAAGAACTGTTGGACTATCACTCGCTCACGAGTCTCCACTGATCCCTGCCTGCCTCACTGGTCTAGCGGCAACTTGAGGGAGACCGGGGATCGAATCCCGCCATACTCACCTGCTCTGTTGTGTTGCTGTGCTTGCCTGCCTGGCACACGGGAGACCCGGGATGGAATCCTGCCATACTCACCTGCTCTGTTGCTGTGTTGAACTTATTGAATAAAGACTGTTATTGCAAGAAACCTGGTTCATTTGTGCTGCAATTGGGTTCACTCTACACCCGTTACAGATCATTCTTGTTTAGGATCTCCCTCACCCTCTCTTTCTCCAATTCATCATTAAAAACCTTCAATATTTTCTTTTCTTTTACATGCAAGGCCACAGATCTCAGCTGTGAGAGAAATGCAGGCATCCATTTTCTTAGTAATTTCTGAGGTGGAAATGCAGTTGCGTCTAATAGGAATAGGGAATTGCTTTGTGATCTAAAAGGACCATAGCCTAGAATTCTGGATACAACTTCTTAATAAAACAAGCATTCAAAATGTCACTCAAATCACAAGGGATCGAGAGAACCGTTGAGAAAAACTTTAATAAGGCAAACAATTCTTGGAAACAAATGGCAAGGGTCTCTAGAACGAAACTGAAAGTATTTTGTGCACTGGATGATAGAGTTCACACACTGTGTCATATTTGGTTTTTATGTTTTGTTGGATATTATCAAGGTCATCCAGTGCACAAAATACCTTCAGTTTCGTTTGCCATTTGTTTCCAAGAATTGTATGCCTTATTAAAGTTTTTCTCGACAGTTGTCGAGCCTTTTCTTCCCACAGCTCCCGGCCCTTGCCTGTAAAAGTTCTTTCACGGGAGCTGGACCTGGGTTGTTGACCCTTGTTGTTATCCATCCCTTGTGATTTGAGTGACATTTTGAATGCTTGTTTTATTAAGAAGTTGTATCCAGAATTCTAGGCTATGGTCCTTTTAGATCACAAAGCAATCCCTTCACACATTCACAATATTCTTGACAAAAATGTATCATAAACTGTCACCAAAATGAACACACAGTTGCTATAAACATAAAGAATTATATTGCACTTTACCCTTTCAACCTTTTCATTTAAAAAGACATTGTAAATGTATCATTTAGGGATGGAAAATACATGAGCTACTAAAACCTTTGCAGGGCATTTAACTCAGAGACGACATACAGTGCGTTGCTCCAATTTCTTTCTCCTGTTTCTTTATTGTTTCAGTCCAGTGTCTCTCACTGTATTTTTCGCTGTACCTTTAAAGGTTGAGCACTGTTCCTTTACCTACTGGTCTTGTCCATATGCCAAGGCTGCGTCGACTGCTGACCTCAGGTGACAGAGGAGAATGGCTCGGACGAATTGGGTCGAGTTTTCACTGTAGCGGACCCTCGACATCAACACATTCAGGCAGAGAGATTCAATGGGTGCTTAATTTTTATTGTCAGCCGTGCACCGTGAAAACTACAAAAAAGGAAATACAAAAGGAAAAAGGGATTACATCAAATAAACTAAACATTTCACAGTTTCCAAAACCTCATTTTTGGAGAAAAAAATAAAGGAAACATTTACCAGAAAATGTTTACAATCAGTTAAAACTTTAATCAACATATCGAAATAGAGTTAGTGGCAAAAACGAGCTCCACGTACCTCGTTCCACTTCTACCAAGGGAGCTAGTCATTATTACGTTGAAGGTGCCGTCAGAGATTAATCTGCCTCCTAATAACAATAAAACAAATTAAAAAACAGACCGCAGCAACTTAATTCAACATAGAGATGGTTCCGAAACAACTTACTAGGAGAGCCACAAATAAATCAACAAAGGTGAGATTCCGCAGCAGAGACGCCACGCCAACCCAGCAGAGACAAAGGAGACTGAGAAGGAGATGCGCGCAAGTGAGACTGCGCACAGGTAGAGTTTACAGAGCTCAGGGGTTGTGCTAGGGAAGATTTTCCCTCAGCAAGTTTCAGCACATTTGGCAAAACACTGGCAAAACTCTCCAAAAACTGCTTGTTGAAGGATGGATTTAGTCAACCTCCTCAAAAACTGTGGAATATAGATGAAGACATAATTATTGACATTCGTATGTCACTTAAAAGTTAGCTTATGAAATACTTTTTAGCCTCAATCCTGTGGCCTTTACAGATTACCGTAATTTCTGGACTATTGAGCGCACCTGAATATAAGCTGCACCCACTAACTTTAAAAAGAAAAAGAAAGTTGTACATATATAGGCCGCACTTGTCTATAAGCCGCAGGTGTCCACGTTGTAACATGAGATATTTACACAGAAAGATGTTACACAGAAAGATTTTTTTAACTTTTAATTAAATAGTGCCGGTAACATGCACAAATACGTAGTGTAAATGCTTTATTCCGAACAGTAGCCAACCAGGAACAGTCCATCCATCTTCTATCCCCACTTTGTCCTAATCATTATTTTTTCACCCAGTCTTCGAGAACTGCTTTTTTTAACACTGAAAGTTTTTTTCGTCTTTTTGCATTGAGTCAGTTCTTCACGCTGCTGTCTCCAACATCTCACCATTGATTCATTGATGCCAAGCTTACGTGCAGCAGCTCTATTTCCTTCTTTGACAACCAGATCGATCGCCTTTAACTTGAAAGCTGCATCATATGCATTTCTTCACGTGTTTTCCATGGTGTGTGCATGAAGCGCAAAATTACTGATCTGAAGAATTTAGTGTGAGTGCATTTGATTGGTCCACTATGGTCTGTTTGGTAATTTCATTGGTCTGATATGATGGTAAATGGTTTGGCAGCATGAAGCGCATGTAAAAAAAAAACATAAGTTAGCCGCATCATTGTTTAAGCTTATAGTCCGGAAATTACGGTATATTACATCAACTTTTAGAAACCTGTTTTCAGTGACAGCACTTGACATGCCTTCAATTTCCTAAAAAAAAATATTTCATTACACTCCCCTGTAACCCTCAGGTGTTTTCACTATACTTATTCCAGCAATAGTCCTTAAGAATGAGTATTTGTTGAGTATATCCTCCACTGGCATCCCTTCCATGATCTTGAAGTCTCCAGGGGAACATTCGAGACATGAAGTCTTTGACAGGCAAGATGTTGGGATGTGTCTTCAGATACTCACTTTTTTAGCACTTTCACATGGGTCTCAATACCCCCCAACACAAAGTTCCATTCACAAAAGAACAGAGACCAATATAAGTGAAATGTTTGCACATTCAATGTGAAAAAAAATGAGTGCCCATGGAAGAAAGCAGAGAGTGTGAAGAGATTGACAATGGATCAGTGAAATTCTTTGTAAAGGATCAATATAGTGAGGACTGATGGAGATAAGTGGAAGCATTTCACTCTGCTATACTGACAGTTGCTTAATTAAATAGAAAAAAGTATCCTGTCAAAACTTAAACATTTACTTTATTAAAAGAACAAAATCAATCTCTGTCATGAGCTAATGTTAACTTACATTAGACTGAGTTAGCCTTGTTAAAGTCAGATTAAAGTCATTAATTTGTATTCCAATTTCAATTTTTTTAATCAGTTCATCCATGGATAAGCTCAACAGAGGAGGAAAACTAACTACCATTTTCTCTTGTATTGGTGTATTATTTGAGAGGGTGTGAACCAATGACCCCTGCTGGTCTTTCAAAGTAATGACATGAGAGCGACGTCCTCTTGGAATTTGTTGAATAATCATAACAACAAATCATGACCCCGCAACTTACATTTTTTAAAAAACAATTCCATTTTAATTTGCATTTTAACAAAACAATTTCAAGTGTAGCTGAAATTACTAAAACACACACCCAGCTAGGTCATTAATGAGGCACAGACTAATTGAATGCATTGTTAATCACTCCTAATTTGCTACTCAGCCAATCAAATCTGTGTATTACGTTGAGTGGTTTGAAATGAGTCAGACAGATATACACACACAAAGACACACAAACACACACACCAGGCATAAGACCAGCAACAGGATCCGGAAAAGAAGAAAGAAACAGAGCTCTAATCAGTAATGGACTAAAATAGAAGTATCAGATTGGAGATCCTAGGATGGTGACTACATAATCGAAAAATTATGTAGAAACTAGATTCTGAAGAAAATATACATATATACATTAAAGGTGTCACGATCTCGATTTTAATTCGAAATCGACCGAAATTAAGTCACAATTTCGAACTTCGAATTAAAAAATGGAATCGTCGATGCTGCCTCGCCCCCATGTCACGTCCGGTCAGCTTGCCAAATGGAAAAACACACACACGTGTTGAAGTGCTGCGAGTCAGCCTCCTCTAACTTAGCTACTAGCTAAGCCAGTAGCTGTTAGCAGTAGCTACAGCCATTCAAACGATAGCATGGTGTTACACCATTCCCGTTCGGCTCCCGGACCGTGGTCGGGAAGCACAGGGGAGATGATTTCCTCCAGGGCTGAAGTTTCTGTTTCCCTTCGGGGTGAACCCCCTTTCACGTGTTAAGCTGGTCGGGAAATAAGACCAGGGAGCTTTGCTGTATCTTGAGGAGCCGTCGCCTTTATTCACAGCCAAACTGCAGCCTATATTGTACACTTTATTGCTGTCGCTACTACTGCGACTCCTTTCTCTCTCATTCATTCACTGTCCGCGTACAGACGCTCCCTCACTCTCGCTCACCCACTCACACCTTACGCATTTTACGCACACACCTTACGCACCGCCCTTTTCCTGAAAGGGGCTACGCCACTCTTACAACAATTATCTGTGTGGTATATGTACAACTAAATTGTTCAGAGAAGACTGGACTATGGTTTTGTTTTTTGTTTTGTTTTGTTGTGAACTTGTCATCTTCTGTGAAGAAGACTGCAGTTACAAAAGAGAAACTAGATGGCAGGTTAATTTGTTTAAATTTCAGATTGACTTAAGATATAATTTAGTGTTACATTATGTTATTAATAAATGTTTTAAATTTGACAATGTAGTGTGGTTCATTGCAAACAAAGGTCATATATTATATTGCATAAAAGTCCAGTTTAAAATGGCATAGCAACCTGTGCTTTAAAAAAAATACATGTAAAAATCGAGAATCGAATCGAACCGTGACCTTAGAATCGAAAATGCAATCGAATCGAGGATTTGGAGAATCGTGACACCCCTAATATACATATACCACACTAACTTCTGGCATCTTTTTTTGTGAGAGAATTTTCCTTAAGAGTTTGTTAAAATACGAACTTGGAGTGATGTATGGTAAGGGAGTTCAGCCAAGCTGAAAGGGATAGTTCGGGACGACCCAATCCCCGGACTGTGACTCTGGCCATGGGAACATGGAATGTCACCTTGCTGGGGGGGAAAGAGCCTGAGCTGGTGGGGTAGGTTGAGCGGTACAGACTAGAGATAGTCGAGCTCACCTCCATGCATAGTCTGGGCTCTGGAACCCAACTCCTTGAGAGAGGCTGGACTCTCTTCTACTCTGGAGTTGCCTGCAGTGAGAGGTGGCGAGCTGGTGTGGGCTTGCTCATAGCTCCCCAGCTCAGCCACCATGTGTTAGAGTTTTCCCTGGTGAATGAGAGGGTCGCCTGGTGAATGAGAGGGTCTCTCTCTGTTGTTTTGGCTTACGGGCTGAACAGCAGTGTAGAGTACCGGCCTTCTTGGAGGCCCTGGGAGGGGCAATGGAAAGTGCTCCAACTGGGGACTCCGTCGTTCTACTGGGGGACTTCAATGCTCACGTGGGCAGCGACAGTGTTACCTGGAGGGGTGTGATTGGGAGGAACGGCCTCCCCGATCTGAACCTGAGTGGTGTTCTGTTGCTGGACTTCTGTGCTAGTCACAGTTTATCCATAACGAAGACAGTGTTCAAGCATAAGGGTGTCCATCAGTGCACGTGGCACCAGGACACCCTAGGTCGGAGGTCAATAATCGACTTTGTAGTCGTGTCATCTGACCTCCGGCCATATGTCTTGGACACCCGGGTGAAGAGAGGGTCTGAGCTGTCAACTGATCACCACCTGGTGGTGAGTCAGATCCGCTGGCAGGGGAGGAAGCTGGACAGACTTGGCAGACCCAAACGCACTGTGAGTGTCTGCTGGGAACGTTTGGCGAAACCCTCTGTCAGGGAGGCCTTCAACCCACCTCCGAGAGAGCTTTGACCAGATGACGGGTACCAGCAGGCCAAGCGTGAGGCAGCACAGGCGGTCAGGGAAGCAAAAACTTGGGTCTGGGAAAAGTTTGGGGAAGCCATGGAAGAGGACTACAGGTTGGCCTCGAGGAAATTCTGGCAAACCATCTGGCGCCTCAGAAAGGGGAAGGAGTGCTCCACCAACACTGTTTACAGTGGAGGTGGGGAGATGTTGACCTCGTCTGGTGACATTGTCGGTCGGTGGAAGGAAAACTTCGAAGATCTCCTCGATCCCACTGCCACGCCTTCCATAGAGGAAGCAGAGGCTGGGGACTCAGAGGTTGATTCATTCATCACTCAGGTGGAAGTCACTGAGGTAGTCAGGAAGCTCCTCAGTGGCAAGGCACCAGGGGTGGATGAGATCCATCCTGAGTAACTCAAGTCTCTGGATGTTGTGGGGCTGTCTTGGCTGACACATCTCTGCAGCATCACGTGGCAGTCAGGGACAGTGCCTCTGGACTGGCAGACCGGGGTGGTGGTCACTCTTTTAAAAAAGGGGTACTGGCGGGTGTGTTCCAACTATCGGGGGATCACACTCCTCAGCCTCCCTGGGAAAGTCTATTCCAGGGTACTGGAGAGGAGAATTTGGCCGATAGTCGAACCTCGGATTCAGGAGAAACAATGTGGTTTTGTCCTCAGCCTCTCAGCTCATGTTGATGTAAAACACACTTAACCATGGACACTGACACCTGTCTTCCAGCAGCTTCTCATTCATTGCAGACTTGCTTTTTGGTGGTCTTTGGTTGACTCTTGACCATCCTGACCAGTTTTCCCTCAGCAGCAGGTGATAATTAGTGTTTTCTTCCTGATGGTGGCAGTCACACAACTGTGCCATGCACTTTATACTTACAAACAGTTGTTTGTACAGTTGATCTTGGGACCTGTAACTGCTTTGAAATGGCTCCAAGTGACTTTCCTGACTTGTTCAAATCCATAATGTGCTCTTTCAGATCAATGCTGAGCTCCTAAGACTTCCCCATTGTAGTATTTGTGGCTGAGTCCAATGGCTGTATCAAACAACATAACGTTTTTTCCCCAATGGCCCACTTGGTCAGTAGGTCAGAGTTTTACTAACCCCTTGTATATTTTCACTGGCCTGGCAGCCAAAAACTTAAACTTAAACTTAACTCAATTTTGGTGATTTATACATAACATATACAACAGTGAAGTTACACAAATATACAAAATATAAATGATATATTATATATTGGATCAGTAAATTAATGTGGTGTATAAAAGTAGGTTTCTCTATATTCTGTGAAAAGTCAAATAGTATGGAATACACAGGGAAAGGGGACCTAATTGATTTAGTTTATTTGTTAAAACACACTATTTACATTATTTACAGTAAAGAACGTTTTAACTTGCTAATGGTAATAATTCAATATTACTATGGATAGTGTTGAGGAAGTGCTTCTATTTTGAAGTGACCTGTTTAGTGTTTTTGTCGCTAGCTTTAATGATGTTATAAATAGGTGCAAAAGTCCCTTGATTTACCTTGTTGTTTATGAAACTGCAGCATGCTTGCAAGTAAAATGTTCAGTCTGAATGACACCCGTTTGTTTATTATTTGAAGCTTCCACTACACAACACTCATTAAACAATTTTACTTTAATTTCACGTGGTTCACTGTTGCTGTGTGTGTGTCTGTCAAGTTATCAGGTTTGTTCAACTTGAAAATGACTTGGTACTGTAAGGGCGCGCAGGACAACTCATTACAAATGTTTATTTTTATTCATTAATTAACTTTTTTCAGCAGTTGGTTGGTTGGTCATCAGGTTGAAAACCTTCAAAGAGCAAAGGACAAATTATACAATTTAAAAAAAAAAAAAACAAACCAACAAACATTTCCACTGTTATATGTTTTTTTTACAGTGCACTCTCAAAAATGAACCAAAATTCTGTCTCTTATTCAAAAGTGAAATAAAAAAGTGTAAACTTCTATCAGCAGTATTTGTGCTCAATCAACACACATCCTCAAACCATATTCCAATGTAATATAGCTGCAAATTACACACATAAAAAAAACAACTGATATGCTGCTTAAAGGATAGTTCGGAATTTTGGACATAAGACCTATTTTCCAACTCAACCGGTGTGTTGGAGATGTCTGGAGACGTTTTCAAGACATTTCATTCAGTTCTTCTAGTTGCCGAGTTTGCTGTGCTATGGCTAGCGCAAGTCAGTGGTTCTAGTTAGCATGGCATTAAAAACAGTCTTGCACACTCCACAGTGCACCCGAGGCAAATCAATTAAAACACTAGACTATGTACATATCTGTGTTGATAGAATAATATTTGAAACAAAACTAACCTTGCATCTCATGAATCATCCATTTTTTTGAGGGACTAGTTTCTCAGCAGCAGCGAAATTTTACTTTGCTCCCGGCTCTCAGCTCCAGCAGGGGCTATCTCTGTCTCCACAGACGCTTGTTCACGTTCTGCCCTTTGAGCATCCCTCTCGCGCAATTCTTCCTCTGTATATTCAGGCTCGTACAGGTACGGTTGGGTTTGGGTGGAGAAAAACTCCTCATCAGAGTCTTCAAAAGTATCAGTATATTGAAATTCTCCAAAAGTGGCCATTTCTGTGAGATTGAAGAAGCTAAGTCTCAGCGCACTGCAGGCTACTCTGCGTCTGTAGCAATGACAGCAGGTAAACAAACTATTATAGAACCGGTAACTTATAAGTGCTAGGTGATATCAGTCCGTCGTTGCCTACTAGGAAGTATGACACGCTGCTGCTGCTGAGACATAAATCCTTAAAAATGCAAGGTTGGTTTTAATTCAAACATTCTATCAACACAGATATGTACATCGATAGTCTGCCGTTACAATTGATTTGCCTCGGGTGCACTGTGGAGTCGGTATGAGTGTTTTTAATGCCATGCTAACTAGAACCATTGACTTGCGCTAGCCATAGCACAGCGAACTCAGCAACTAGAAGAACTGAATGAAATGTCTTGAAAACGTCTCCAGACATCTCCAACACACCGGTTGAGTTGGAAAATAGGTCTTATGTCCAAAATTCCGAACTATCCCTTTAAGCTCATCAATTATACTTTGCTATAAGTGAATGTAAGCAGCACAATCCAGTATAAATATCAAAATTAAAGTCTTTGTTACCAGTGGCGTCTTTAAGCAGAACCAAGGACTGAACCATGCTCTCCTGTCTCCCTGTTGAGATGTATGCAGTGGCTCAAGGTGCTTCCACTTAAGTGGCAATGAGCAGCCTGCTCTCTGAGTTAGTGTCCCAGCATAGTTTTTTTCTGTTCATTTGCCTATAGGTGCTGTGAAAAAATGCTTAGGCCATGCGGCCAAGTTATAGGCTGATGGACCTATGTGTGTACTGTGGTACACTATAAGGTCTCAGATGAAAATTGGTTTTGGCTCACGGGGGGTTTATTTATTTTATTGCAAAAATATATTATCATGTTTTTCATGCTAGTAGTCCTCACAATTTGGGACATAAACTACATTCAGGCTGTATCTGACCACAGCATGGTTGAAGCATGTTCATTGTCTATATTTATTCTCTTGACTAAACAGCTGTCCAGTAAACCAATCCCTCACAAGTAGAGGGGACAGCTGCCATTCCAGAGACAAGAACAGAACAGAGCAGAACAGAGAAAGAGAGGGAGCTCAGTTATCAGCAAGGGACAGTGTTAGAGAGGAATGAAACAAGTTGAGAAGGGTTATGAATTAAGGACAACAAGATTTTGTTATTATTTTTGACAGACCATTTGGAATACCACCTCTAATTCAAAGTAAACTTGGTACAAGAACCGTCTCAAAGGCACAATGGCAGACAGCAGCAGTCCCCCATTGTCATCTTTCATCATGGATGAGGAAACTCTGAAGAGAAAACAGAAGGAGAAGCTGAAGAAGCTGATGGCTACAGGAGGCAACCCAAGGCCTGCACGCTCGCTCCTCTTCTTGACACTGAAAAATCCCTTCCGCAAGGCATGCATCAGTATTGTGGAATGGAAGTATCCTCCTAATAATGGGTCACTAGATACAGGGACAGCTCAATATAACATAACAGATGGAGACATTATAACATAAGAGTTGATGTCATTGTTGCTACCGCAGACCATGTTAACTTTTAGTAAACGTTGAATGTTATATTTTATGCGTTTTATATGTAGCATAGCTGTAGGTATGTGTGTGTGCAAGTGTGGGCCGTTTAATTTGTCTATTATGGGAACATCTGTTTGTAAAATTCATGGTTGGTTTGTCAGCTTCCTATGAATCACTTTCAGACCTTTTGAAGTCATAATCCTACTGGCCATCTTTGCCAACTGTGTGGCCCTGGCTGTGTACTTGCCGATGCCAGAGGAAGACAGCAACAACACCAACAGCAACTTGGTGCGTCAACATTCTTGTGTTTGTGCTTACATTTTTATTATACTGTATAACTGTGGATATTGACAGTTAATTAACTGCCTTAAGATAGGCTGTAACTTTGACTTTCAAGAAGTTGGTTACAGCTTATATATACAACAGTGTATATATATATATACACAACATAATATATATATATATATATATATATATATATATATATATATATATATATATATATATATATATATATGTATAATGTTGTGTGTATATATTTACTGTAATAATTTCATTACTTAGTTTACATCAAGGGACAAGGACAGAAGGACAATATTAGGCTTACATATCAGTTTAACACAACTGAAGGGCATTGTCCATGTGGTGTGTTTTTGAAATAGAAATTCACTGCATGTGTATGCTGAAATAGGAGCGGTCACAAAACATTCCATTGGTGTGTGAGATTTTAAGTGACATGAATAGACATAAGTAGATCAGTGTGAAGTTGTAAGAAACATAAGCAAAGGATATCAATTGAATACTCAACCAACAGTATAAGTGTGTAAAAACAAAAATACTTTCTGAAACCCTCATTTTTTGATTGTAATTTTTTTTTATGCACAAAAATTGCTTTACATTTGAGTAAACGTCAGTTACAGTGATGGAAAAAAATGTAAGGTCCTAATCACTCTATCCCTGAATATATCAGAATGTTAAATTAAAACTATACATTACTCTACTCAAAGTTTGGATAATTTATGTGTAACGCAGATTGTTTTGTTATTTTACAGGAAAGCTTGGAGTACATCTTCCTCATCATCTTCTCTGTTGAGTGTTTCCTGAAGATTGTTGCCTATGGATTCCTTTTCCATGCAGATGCATACTTAAGAAACTGCTGGAACATTTTGGACTTTGTTTGTGTTTCTGTTGGGTAAGTTGATAAGATTATATTTATCAAACTTACTTTTCAATTTAATTTTCTGAATGGCCATGATAAAATACTTGTTTTTTTTCTCATTGCTTTGCAAAATAAGGAATAGTGTTAGGAGCATCAAGTCTCAGGGTTTCTTTTGGCTTATGTTGGTCCTGGGTGTGATACTTAGACCTGGTCAGTTTTGTTTGGATTTTCCTTTGTTTTAACTATTTGTGCTCCTGTTTTGCCTGTCTTATGATGAGGCCCAGGCAATCAAGATAGACAGACTTGACATAATAAAATGATGAATAGCAGTTAAACTATTTAACCTTCTCCCTCTCCTGTTGTTTATGTCATTATCATGGAATAACAAATGTTGTTTTCCCGAAGAAATTGATAATTTTCGTGAGAATGATCTTGAGAAAACAAACTTTGAGATGATGAGAATTGAATCAGTTATCCTGAGAAAATGCTGTTTTTTTCAATACAAGTTTCCACAGACAGTAACTACAGCAACACAGTAGTGTTCAGATCGACACACCCCTGGTTTTTCCATTTACACAGACGCCCTCTCACCTCTGCTGTGGCTCTGATACTACCTCCAGAGGGGGATCAGAGCCGGAGCAAAACATTCCCTCCTCTCCACCTCTGTAACATTTACACAGACACCAAGGCAGAGTTTCGTTGCATGATTCCCGCATTGAAAAGGCAGTGTGAATGGGGCTATCCTCTGCTTACCTTGGGAGGGGAGAACACATCATTATAATTACTGCTCTACGTTTTTTTGTTACCCTTAGTAAAGACCCTTCCGTATATGTAATATATATACACAAGGCTTCTATTTTGACGGATGCTGGAGCACAGGTCATGGTCTTGCCACTCCAGCTGTCCAGCCATACTGACCTCAAAATTGAGCCGGTGGCTGTTGACAGATGACGGAGCATGGAGCTAAACCGCAGCAGAGCTGTTCTGCAATGCACATGCAACCGGCGGAATTCCAGGGTAAGAACAGCAGACTTCATGGCCCATGCCGTCTTTTGACGATCCAACCTGACCGGCTGGACCACCCCAGGATGGGAGAGAGTCCGTATAAGAGCCATGTTAATCCAGCTTGGATGTTAATGTTCAGTCGCAGGAAAAGGAAATGGATAAAATGGGATACAGGCTGGCCAAATAATGTGAAAACAGAGACTGTTGTGCCCACAGAGGCCTGTCTCCACCACAATATCTTGGATCAAGTGGTTGCACTCGACGGGTGGACCGTGCTCTGAGCCGACAGAGTGCAGGACTACAGCAGGACTAGGAGAGATAGACCAACATTGATGCTTGTTGCTCACAGTCAAAGTTATAGATTCAAGATTCAAGATTCAAGAAGCTTTAATTATCCCAAGGGAAACTGCTGTGCAACAGTTGCAATACAAAGTGGTGAAGTGATTTAAGAGAGAGATAAAATATGCTAAATTAACTTAAAATAAATAAGTAACTAACTAAATGCAACAAATGACAGTTAATACACGGTATATACAATATACAATTTTACGCATTGTAAATACAAACTAATAAAGTAATGACGTGAAACTGGATAAAGTGATATTCAATACTCAATAAAGTGACATACGGCATCAGGACATAATGTCTCAACTGTCCCTATCTCGACCTGAGGCAGATGAATTATACAGTCTGATGGCCACGGGAAGAAAGGACTTCCTCTGGCGTTCTGTTTTACACCGGGGGGGATGAGTCTGTTGCTGTAGGTGCTCCTGTGTGAGGTTAGCACCTGGTGGAAAGGGTGGGCATTGTTGTCCAGGATACTATGCAGTATACGCAGCATCCTCCCCTCAGACACCTCCAACAAAGAGTCCAGTTGGACCCCCAGAACGGAGCCAGCCTTCTTGATGATCTTATTGATCTTGTTGGCGTCTGCCGCCCTCAGACAGCTGCCCCAGCACACAACACCAAAGAAGATGGCACTAGCTACCACTGACAGGTAGAACATCCTCAGCATGATGTTACATACATTGAATGACCGGAGCCTCCTCAGGAAATAGAGTCTACTCTGGCCTTTCTTGTAAACAGCCTCAGTATTCTTGGCCCAGTCCAGTTTGTTATCCAGGTGTACTCCAAGGTATTTGTAATCCTGGACAACATCCACAGTCACACCGTTGATGGAAACGGGTGTGGGGGTGGATTTCCTCCTGCGGAAGTCCACCACCAGCTCCTTTGTTTTGGTGGTGTTGAGATGCAGATGGTTAGTTTTACACCACTCAACGAAGGAATCCACAACGCCCCTGTACTCCTCCTCCTTCCCTTCACTGACACAGCCAACAATTGCAGAGTCGTCCGCAAATTTCTGCAGGTGGCAGGACTCAGAATGGAACTGAAAGTCTGAGGTGTACAGAGTGAACAGAAAGGGAGAAAGAACAGTTCCCTGTGGGGCCCCAGTGCTGCTGATCACAGTATCTGACACACAGTCCTGCAGTCTGATATATTGTGGTCGATCTGTCAAATAATTTGTAATCCAGGAAACCAGATGAGGGTCCACCTGCATCGCCGACAGTTTACTCCCCAGCAGGGAAGGCCGGATGGTATTGAACGCACTGGAGAAATCAAGGAACATGGTCCTAACGGTGCTTCCCGGTCTGTCTAGGTGAGCGTAGGCACGGTGGAGCAGGAAGATAATGGCGTCCTCCACTCCCAGTTTCAGCTGATAGGCAAACTGGAGAGGGTCCAGTGATGAACTAACCATGGGCCGAAGAAGTGACAGGACCAGCCTCTCCAGGGACTTCATCAGGTGTGGTGTCAGCGCCACCGGTCTATAGTCATTGGAGGTGCTGGGACGTGCCTTCTTCGGTACTGGAACCAGGCAGGATGTCTTCCACAGCACAGGGACCCTCTCTAGACTCAGGCTCAGGTTGAAGATGTGCTGCATTACTCCACAAAGCTGGGTTGCACATGTTTTTAGGACCCTCGGGCTGAGACCATCGGGACCTGCTGCCTTGCCTGGGCAGAGTCTGCACAGCTCCTTCCTCACCTGCTCTGCAGTGAAGGTCTGTGCCGTGCATGTTGACGGGGGTGGGGGGAAGTGATGAAGGTGGGGGAGAGAGAACAGGTAGGGCATAGTTAGGAAGGAACGATGGGGGAGGGGGGACGGCATGGCTGGAGGTTTGGAGGTGGATGGTTATGGAGGAGCTGGGGGAGGTGTAGTCCGGAGCCCTATCATCAAATCTATTGAAAAACAGATTCAGCTCATTGGCTCGTTCAGTATCACCTCCTAATGTCTGACTGCCAGATTGATTGTAGCTAGTGATGCTCCTCATGCCACTCCACACGCCCTTCAAGTTGTTCTGCTGGAGTTTGTGCTCCAGCTTCCTCCTGTAGTTGTCTTTACCCTGTTGGATCCTCTCCTTAAGCTTTCTCTGAACCAACCTCATCTGCTCCCTATCCCCATTTCTGAAGGCCCTCTTCTTCTCATTCAGCAGAAACTTGATGTCACTGGTGACCCACAGCTTGTTGTTGGGGAAACAGTTTACAGTCACTTTAGGAACAATACTGTCCACACAGAAGTTGATGTACCCTGTTATGCAGCCCGTGAGATCATCAAGGTCCTCTCCATGCGAATCACAGAGCAACTCCCAGTCTGTTAGTTCGAAGCAGCCCTGCAAAGCTTCGTCAGTCTCCTGTGACCATCTCCTCACAGTCCTAGTGATCACAGGAAGCCGCTGGACTTGGGGCTTATACAGGGGTTTCAGGTGGATTAGATTATGGTCAGATCTTCCAAGTGGAGGAAGGGCAGTAGAGCTGTAAGCCTCCTTAACATTGGCATACAGCAGGTCCAGAGTTTTGTTTTCCCTAGTGGGACAATCCACAAACTGCTTGAAGGTGGGCAGTGTTGCAGCCAGAGTGACGTGATTAAAGTCCCCAGATATCGCGATGAATGCGTCTGGGTGCCGTGTCTGAAGTCTCGCGACAATGGTGTGGATGACGTCAGTCGCTAGCGCCACGTTTGCAGACGGAGGAATATAAACAACCAGGATGATCACGTGTGAGAACTCTCGCGGCAGATAATACAGCCTCAGGTCAGGTTATTGGTAGTTTGCTTTGCTACACAGCTAATTTGACGTTAGTCTAATGCTGCTTCATACAGACTCAGGATCTCTGCATGCAACTAACCATCTTTTCTAAACTGGCATCACGTCACACACACACATTCCTTGAGCCTGGAGTCTATCACACCTACATGTGATTTCAGTGACCACCATTGTTTCTTTGTTCTGCCAGCCACACACACACACACACACACACACACACACACACGCACACACACAAACACACACATACCTGTATATAGTACATGTTATCTTTGTGTTAAATAAAGACTTTTGAACCTTCTTGCTGTTTATTTAATGTTGTACAAGAGTGAATGTTGCCAACCTCTACACTGTCAAGAACTCCAAAATCCTTCAACCATTACTAGCTGTTATGTTAAATTTGATTGTAGTTATTAAGTTAACTATTAATCAAAGTTCTAAACAGTTAAGTACCTTTTTATGAGACTGGTTTGGTAAATTTGCTGTTTTTCTTTCTTCAAGGGTGGTGCCCCGAGGTGATCTAATGTAAATTGGATCATATTATTTATCATAATTAATAATTATCCCTGATAATCATTAATTATTATTGATAGCTAAATTTTACCTAAATTCCCCTTTTGATGTTGTATAAACACTATTTAATTGTGCCTTATTTAATGCAAGACCCAACACACCATACATCCATTGAGTCCTCACCAAGCCTGCTAGTTCGTCAATCTTGTTAGCTAGCGACCTCACATTCCCCATGGTGATGGAAGGGAGAGGTGGTTTATATCTTCTCTTCTTCTCTCTGTGTTTTTACATCCAGCCTTACATCCCCTGTACCTCCTCTTCAGCTCTCTGGGAATTTCAGGCCTCTCTGGTATCAGCGCAGTTGGTCGTAGCGACAACAGCTGAACTCGAGTGTAAACAATAGCCCCGCTGTATTGTTGAGCCAGGACGGAGACGCGGTCAGGAAACATTGTCCCAAGAATGAGCCACACAGACAAAAAACCCCCCAAAAACAAGCAAAAAACGGTAATCATAAACAATAAATAAGCTATAAAAATTGTTAACAAGCTAAAAAAAATGGCTTAAAAATAGCTAAAAGTGCAGAAAAGAGAGAGCTACTGTGGCTGGCTGCCGCTCGACACAGCGCCTGGTTGCTAAGCGAATGGACCAGATTTCCCAGATATCGAATTTTTAATTTGAAGATGCTGACTACACTTTTATCACCATCTTGTTGCTGCTGTTTACATTCATCCTGACACAGATTCAAAACATGCACTACGTGTTAATGCATATTTAAATACTAATCACCATATATATGTTCTGCAATTTGGGTAGCATGAAGTTGTTAACAAACTTAAATTTTGTTATACAGCCCTGCCCCATCAGTTGCATAGTGATGAATATATTTCATAGTACATTATATCTTATAAGACTCCTTTATGATAATCCAAAAGGTTGAGTGAGTACAAGTGGTGTAGTATCGGATTCCTTTCCAATTACTCAGTTGTTGTGCGCTGCATCACACGAGGCACAATTATTTAGTACTCACGGAGCATAAATAGGGAGTTTTGGGTTAAATTTGGCTGTCAATATTAATTAATGATTATCAGGGATAATTATTAATTATGATAAATAATAAGATCCAATTTACATTAGATCACCTCGGGGAACCACCCTTGAAGAAGGGAACCAGGGTTGGGAGGGTTACTTTAAAAATGTATTCCGATACTAATTACCTGTTAAAAAATGTAGTCACTAACATAATCCAAGTACCACAATATTAAAGTAATGTAACTTGATTACTTTACATTACTTTTGGATTACCTCAATACAAATGCAAATAAAGACAAGAAAAAAGAATTATCAATAAGATAGCTTTTCATTCTGTTATTCAACAGAATAGTGTGACAAAATGTGAAGAGTGTGTTTGTGTGTTGAGTGTTATTGTTGCTGTTATATCTAGTAATATCAGTTACCTATAGGATGTGAGTCAGTTATATGTCACCCAAATTTACCCATACAATTTCCTAATATAATCATGCTATTTTAATACCTTGTTGTCATCTTAAGTGTTCGTGACCCACTTCAGTCGCTGCAGGCGTTTCAGGCAATTTATTTTATTCATTAACGTACAAGACCCAAAGGTGGCAGTAACTACATTTCAAGTGTCTATGGGGACCTCACAAGTTAACGAGTTTTCCACGACAAGTCCGTGCAAATGTTTCACAATAAAAGCCTTATTTAGCTATTTATGCTAGATGGATTTTAATTTGAAACGGACACAGGAAGTGTTGAGTTTGGATTAATGTCTTAATTTTAACAGGGCAAACGGAACCAAAACAAGGCTTTGTACTACAACATGTCCGATTATATCAGAAATAAAAGCTCCTGTGATTATTTAGCTAAATAATGTTACGGTATTCACACTCAAGCTCAAACTTTAAAACTACCATAGATACTAAACACATACCATCCCGGTCACCAGCAGCAGCACCTACAGTCCCGAAATATTTTCCAGTAACAGTAACGTAGTAAGTTAGTAATGCTAGTAGTAGTAGTGACAGTAGTAGCAACATTGACAGCCCGTTATATTTTCTAAAAAACTTTTTTAGAAAATATAACTCAATAGTACTACAGCTCTACGGAATATATATATTATAATATTCTTTAGGGTTGCCCAGATTTGATCCTCCCGTTATCGGTTTGATGGGGAACACTTCATGGACACTAAATGAAGAGCATGTTCTCAAGATACAATATTTGTTCAATCACTTGTATTGCTTCATGGTGCTGGCTTGCTTGGTGTTCCTTAGATTTTGTAGTTAGCTGGCAAGCTTTGAATTGCCGCTGCTGGTGCGAACTAAGCTGGACCTAGAAGGACATTGCGTCACTGAAGTGAGGAGAAGTTCTTTGGGCCTGCTGCAAATGCAGTGCAGCCAACTAAATCCTTACCGGTTGTTGTACCTTCCACTGATTGCTTGGAAGACAGTTTTCTCTCAGTGATTTCAACATCTTTGGTTATTCCTTTAATGAAGATCAGTAGTTGGGGTGTGTTGCTCACATCACCCCTTCTCATCTTTCAACAGATTTCTTCTCTTTGTGCCTTGTCCTCAAGTGATGGCTCAAGTTGTGGTCTTTTAGTTCAGCCTCATCTTCGTTACAAACAAAGCAAAGAGCTTTACCACCAACCTCAGTGAAAGTCCATGACTTATTGAACCTTCATTCGGCATCAAGCTTTTACTTTTTACCACTATTTTTTAGTAGGTGACTCAAGTTTGTACCTCCATCAACAAGACTGCACAAACAAATTTAAAAAACACTACCAACACAACCCACTGTGCCTCAGTTACCTCAGCAGATGACAGTCTGACTTCAAACATCACTCATGTCAATCAACTGTGACAAGAGGAAGCACACTCACGATGCACAAGTATTTCAAAATTGAAGCCAATTATGTAATTTGATTTGATTTTTTGTGTGTTTGTTTCATGAGTGAAATGTCGCAGGCCAGATAGAACCATAATGGGAGGGGTGACAGTTGTTATCAGGAACAAAGATTACAGACTAGGAATGATTCAGGTTCTTGTTTGCATTTAAAGAGGCAACTTTGAAAAAAATAAATAAAAGAATGCACAAGCAATTTAGTGATATCTATGCAGTTGTGGTCTTGGAATAAAACTCTGAATCCTGCCTCTGAGTCTGAGACATGATTGGCTAAAATGAATGGCATGTCATCAATTTCACTGCCCCCCACCCTGTTACAGCCCTTATTCTTACAATAATGGAGAAAAACATCATATTTTCTGTTTGTATTTCTCCAGCCTGTTCACTGTGGCTGTGGATGCCATTAACCACATCAGTGGTGTTGAGGCTCCAGTTGGAGAAAAAGGTGGTGGCTTTGACATGAAAGCTCTGCGAGCATTTAGAGTCCTTCGACCACTCAGACTGGTCTCTGGAGTCCCCAGTAAGTTACTGTTGAATCAGACACTTAACTGTACAGCTAAACTGTGTTTAATTTATAGAATGTATTTAGTTTAATTTCCTCATACTGTTATCAATAGTACCATGTGCATTTTACTATTATTTTTACTTTATTTGCAGCAGTTATATCATTCTGATATTTGCAGTGGCTTGCAAAAGTATTCATACCCCTTCAACTTTTCCACATTTTGTCACGTTCCAACCACAAACATAAATGTATTTTATTAGGATTTTATGTGATAGACCAACACAAAGTGGTTCATAATTGCGGAATGGAAAAAAAAATATTGGAAGGAAACATCTTTA
Source organism: Lagodon rhomboides (assembly GCA_039737535.1). Classification (NCBI taxonomy): domain Eukaryota; kingdom Metazoa; phylum Chordata; class Actinopteri; order Spariformes; family Sparidae; genus Lagodon; species Lagodon rhomboides. The sequence goes on along the minus strand of CM077785.1, from coordinate 4,042,632 downwards.
CAAATAAAAAAAATAAAAGTGTGGAATGCAAAAGTATTCAGCCCCCTTTACTCTGATACCACTAAATAAAATCCAGTGCAACCAATTGCCTTCAGAAGTCACCTAATTAGTAAATGGAGTCCACCTGTGTGTAATCTAATCTCAGTATAAATACAGCTATTTTGCAAAGGCCTCGGAGTTTGTTTAGAGAACATTAGTGAACAAACAGCATCATGAATCCCAAGGAACACACCAGACAGGTCAGGGATAAAGTTGTGGAGAAGTTTAAAGCAGGGTAAGGTTATGAAAAAATATCCCAAACTTTGAACATCTCGCGGAGTACTGTTCAATCCATCATCCGAAAATGGAAAGAGTATGGCACAACTGCAAACCTACCAAGACATGGCCGTCTACCTGAACTGACAGGCCGGGCAAGGAGAGCATTAATCAGAGAAGCAGCCAGGAGGCCCATGGTAACTCTGGAGGAGCTGCAGAGATCCACAGCTCAGGTGGGAGAATCTGTCCACAGGACAGCTATTAGTCGTGCACTCCACAAGTCGGCCTTTATGGAAGAGTGGCAAGAAGAAAGCCATTGTTGAAACAAAGCCATAAGAAGTCCTGTTTGTAGTTTGCTACAAGCCATGCAAGGGACACAGCAAATGTGTGGAGGAAGGTGCTCTGGTCAGATGAGACCAAAATTGAAGTTTTGGGCCTAAATGCAAAATGCTATGTGTGGCTGAAAACTAAAACTGCACGTCACCCTAAGCACACCATCCCCACCATGACACATGCTGGCAGCATCATGCGGTGGGGATGCTTTTCCTCAGCAGGGACAGGGAAGCTGGTCAGAGTTGATGGTAAGATGGATAGAGCCAAATACAGAGCAATCTTGGAAGAAAACCTGTTTGAGTCTGCAAAAGACTTGAGACTAGGGCGGAGGTTCACCTTCCAGCAGGACGACCCTTAACATACAGCCAGAGCTACAATGAAATGGTTTAGATTAAAGCATATTCAGTAGAATGGCCCAGACAAAGTCCAGAAGTCAGGGGCCGTCGACACAGAAACGCTTTTTTGTGTAAACGCACATGTTTTGCATCATTTTGGCCGATCGTCCACATGGATCCTGTAAACGCAGTGCCTGTAAATGCACTTTTTGGAAACCTGGTCTCAGGGTGAAAAAATTTGAAAACGCAGCCCTTGCGTTTTCGTGTGGACGGCGAATCCGCATACTATGTGTATCGATGATCAATGATTAGGGTTACTAGGGCAAAATATTATGCTCATCTGCAACTACACCGAGCAAAAAAGGATTATGTACAACCGACTAGCCATTTTCGTCTTCTTCTTCTTGTGTTCGGTTTCTTCTTCTACTGTCTGTTTGTATACAATGCGCAAGCTTTATGTGCATGCTCCATCTCTTCTTCTCCGTTTTTGATTAATTTTAAACACCACCTATAGGCCTGGAATATGAAATACAGTGTATTGAGTCATTTACAATGGATCTGTGTGGACGCAAATATTCTTGAAATGATGCCAAGGAAGACGGGTTGTTTTGGTACGTGTGGACGAGGCCTAAATCCAATTTAGAGTCTCTGGCAAGACTTGAAAAATGCTGTTCACAGATGCTCTCCATCCAATCTGATTGAGCTTGAGCTATTTTGCACCGAAGAATGGGCAAAACTTTCAGTCTCTAGATGTGCAAAGCTGGTAGAGACATACCCCAAAAGACTTGCAGCCCTCATTGCAGCGAAAGGTGGTTCTACAAAGTACTGACTCAGGGGGGCTGAATACTTTTGCACGCCACACTTTTCATTTGTGAAAAAATTGAAAAGCATGCATCATTTTCCTTCCACTTCACAATTATGTGCCACTTTGTGTTGGTCTATCACATAAAATCCCAATAAAATACATTTACGTTTGTGGTTGGAACATGACAAAATGTGGAAAAGTTCAAGGGGTATGAATACTTTTGCAAGCCACTGTAAATCAATGTTGACAGAGGCACTAGCTTATTTCACTAACAGTCATAACCATAGGTTACATGGGTACATAGGTCTTGTAAGGTGTCCTTGAGTGCTTTGAAAGGTCCCTTTAAATAAAATGCATTATTATTATTATTATTATTATTAGTAGTAGTAGTAGTAGTATTAGTATTAGTATTATTATTATTATTATTATCATTATTATCATTGTTATTATTATCAAAGAGGGAAGATTGCTTGCTTAAACAGAAAATTAATTGCGGTACATGACATTTTAAAAAAGATAATTAAATACTTGAATATTTATTTTAACATACATCCTGTTTTTCCCCTCAGGCCTGCAAGTGGTGATGAACTCCATATTGAAGTCCATGCTGCCTCTTTTTCACATCACCCTTCTGGTCCTTTTTATGGTCACCATTTACTCCATTATGGGACTGGAGCTCTTCAAGTGCAAAATGCATAAGACCTGCTACTACACAGGCACAAGTAAACATAGTTATATATTACAGTAATACCGAGGATGCATGTGATTAGTGAAATGATATTGGGGCCATATATTATGGAAGCATATGTGCACCTTTATAGGCAATTTGCAATTCAATTGGCAAAATGGCAATTCAATTGGCAAAATGGCAATTCAATATTCAATTTTGTCATGCAATTTGAAAATGTATTTGGCAATTGACAATTTAATGTTCAAAGTGGCAATGCGATCTTCAATACAGTTTTGACAATCTCACTGACAATGATGAATTGAAATTGAATTAATCAAATGTCATATTACCATGGCATTCTTGCACCTTTATTCAAATGGCAATTCATTTTTCAAAATGGAAACTCAATTTGCAAAATGGCAATTCGATATTCAATTTAATCATGCAATTTGAAAATGTATTTGGCAATTGACAATTTAATGTTCAAAGTGGCAATGCGATCTTCAATACAGTTTTGACAATCTCACTGACAATGATGAATTAAAATTGAATTAATCAAATGTCATATTGCCATGGCATTCTTGCACCTTTATTCAAATGGCAATTCATTTTTCAAAATGGCAATTCAATTGGCAAAATGGCAATTCAATTGGCAAAATGGCAATTCGATATTCAATTTAATCATGCAATTTGAAAATGTATTTGGCAATTGGCAATTAAATGTGTGCGTTTTAGGTTTTAAAGTACAACAGCGCCCCCTTGTATTGCATGACATTTGCCACACGCGTCATCTGCACCAAAATTCAATTTAGAATTCAAACTGTCACTTCTCTCATCAAGGCGGTTCTTCATTGACAACATCACTCTGTGGCTGCCTGGTATTGGCTATTCCCCTCGTGAACAGCCAGCAGCGTTTGCGGCAAAGCAGCGAAAAGCTGACTTAATTCAGTGGTTAATACGTCACTTTTTAAAGTTTTAACATTTTTTTATGCGAGAAAGTAACTGTTTAGATCCGTAATATGCGGTTAGTTTATCCAAATGACGCCTGTTTGGAAATTTGCTCCGACGTTTTCGGAGAAGTGTCGAGCCACTTGTAGGACCAGCGCTCCGGGAGGTCTCAGAGACAGCAGCCAGTTTCCCGATGTGATGGGCCGGTCAACCTGCGTCGTCATTCCGGGGGAGACGGAGAGCCAGCTATCTTAACCGCAGCTTTTTGAAGATTAACCGCTAGCTGGTTAAATGATTTATGTAAGAAAAATATTGATGTCATAGATGAAATCTAACGATGTGGCACTACGTTAGTTCGTTTGAATTAAAAGTGAAGCTTCATGTTTGTAACGTGAGTGGACAGAAGAGCAGCGCTGTCCCGGGAGCTCTGTATGTGCAGAAATCACCACATTTTAATAAAAAATGAGCAGATTATATATTTTTTCATTTCGTTACTTTTGGACAGCGGAGATCAGAGACTGTGCATCTCAGGTCTCGGCCGGTCTCGGCACTCAGTACCCTGCACCCAGGTGTTTCTGCCAGAGATGAAGGCAGTTTTTCTCCAACATGGAGCACTTGTCAAAGACATAAGGGTAGTGTGCATGGAGGATCTGTCACCCAGACGTGCAGGGCACAAAGTATAGAGTGTGGACAATTTCTGACCATTACCGACGACAGCTCGACGCGGGGCTGCTGTCTCCGCCTCACCTTTCCCTCTGCACAGTCTCTGATCTCCGCTGTCCAAAAACGAACTAACGTAGTGCCACATCGTTAGATTTCATCTATGACACCAATATTTTTCTTACATAAATCATTTAACCAGCTAGCGGTTAATCTTCAAAAAGCTGCGGTTAAGATAGCTGGCTCTCCGTCTCCCCCGGAATGACGACGTAGGTTGACCGGCCCATCACATCGGGAAACTGGCTGCTGTCTCTGAGACCTCCCGGAGTGCTGGTCCCACAGGTGGCTCGACACTTCTCCGAAAACGTCGGAGCAAATTTCCAAACAGGCGTCAGTTGGATAAACTAACCGCATATTACGGATCTAAACAGTTACTTTCTCGCATAAAAAAATGTTAAAACTTTAAAAAGTGACGTATTAACCACCGAATTAAATCAGCTTTTCGCTGCTTTGCAGCGGCTGTTCACGAGGGGAATAGCCAATACCAGGCAGCCACAGAGTGACGTTGTCAATGAAGAACCGCCTTGATGAGAGAAGTGACAGTTTGAATTCTAAATTGAATTTTGGTGCAGATGACGCGTGTGGCAAATGTCATGCAATCCAAGGGGGCGCTGTTGTACTTTAAAACCTAAAACACACACATTTAATTGCCAATTGCCAAATACATTTTCAAATTGCATGATTAAATTGAATATCGAATTGCCATTTTGCCAATTGAATTGCCATTTTGAAAAATGAATTGCCATTTGAATAAAGGTGCAAGAATGTCATGGCAATATGACATTTGATTAATTCAGTTTTAATTCATCATTGTCAGTAAGATTGTCAAAACTGTATTGAAGATCGCATTGCCACTTTGAACATTAAATTGTCAATTGCCAAAGACATTTTCAAATTGCATGATTAAATTGAATATCGAATTGCCATTTTGCCAATTGAATTTCCATTTTGAAAAATGAATTGCCATTTGAATAAAGGTGCAAGAATGCCATGGTAATATGACATTTGATTAATTCAGTTTCAATTCATCATTGTCAGTGAGATTGTCAAAACTGTATTGAAGATCGCATTGCCACTTTGAACATTAAATTGTCAATTGCCAAATACATTTTCAAATTACATGACAAAATTGAATATTGAATTGCCATTTTGCCAATTGAATTGCCATTTTGCCAATTGAATTGCCATTTTGCCAATTGAATTGCAAATTGCCTATAAAGGTGCACATATGCTTCCATAATATATCACCCGTTATCATGTATTCAGATAGTCAATACAAGACATGTAGCTGCTTTGCATGTGTGCACATCTGGAACTCTCCTCATCACAGAAAACGTTGTCTCTCATTATTAATGCATTTGACAGTTAACTTGTCATGGCCAGAGCAGCCGGAGCATGAGATTTGCTACATCAGAAGGCACTTTAGTACCACAAAACACATGGAATACACATGTTCGTGTCTACTTTCACAACACACCTCAAGAACTGTGAAGATGGGGCAAATTAGGGTGAGGTGACAGGAACAGTGTGAAAAGTCTGTAAGGCTCTATAGTAGCGTTGGGCCATCAGTATTCTTAATTGCAACACACTCCAAATAGGCTTATGCCTAAACCTGAAGTCTGCTGGAAAAAAGAAGTGAGAGTCGGCTGCTCTGAACACACATCAGCCTAGTCACTGTTCCATGATTGAGTTCTTTTCTGCATCTGCAATTTTACACTTGCGAGTCTTCGAAAGGAAATCATATTGCAGTTGTATTGAAAAACTGTAGATGTGCTGCTGTTTAGTTTGCAGCACTGAAAGAATAACATTGAGAGTTGATGCTGAAGTAGTTGGAGAGTTTTAAGTGAAGTATGAAATTCTGAAAGCTGCTGAAATCAATTGAAGTGCTGAAAGCATCTGAAAGGATATTTTCGAGTTTAAGCCATGCAGGTATTGAATCATCAGATTGTATGTGGACTGTTAAAGGTCCAGTGCTCAGGATCGTCAGATTGTTCTCATTTTTTAGCAGGAGAGGGTGAGGGGAGAGGTATCAAGTTGGAGGCAACCTCCCCGGTTGATGCCACTAAATCCCTGGTCAGCAAATATAGCTCAAATGTCTGTCAGTGCCTAGGCTATAAAAGCAATTTAAAATGTCAGCTGAATGTAATACCTGTGTTCAACAGGACAAAAAAGTCACTGACATGACACTGCAGTATCCACAGGTGTTTATCGACTGACAAGCCTGTGAATATTCTCATTCATCCAGGTCATAGTTATCTCAATGAAATTGAATTGAACGCAACTGGATTTGTTTTTTGTCTTTGAAGACGTTTCACCTCTCATCCAAGAGGCTTCATCAGTTCCTGCTCGATTGACTAGGCTGGGACTAGTCCAACTAGCCGGTGTGGCGGTCCAGCTATTTAACCTCTTAGGAGGCGGTCACAAGGCCACTGACGTCTATGGGTCGTATGTGCTCCATTATTGCCAACGACAGTCGTTAGTACGGTCATTGGGGATGGTGGAAAGTTGGTTTCAACTTCATTAGTGCTCTATTGTGTTGTAACGACAGTCGTTGGAGTCACATGAGGCCCTTTGTGCACAGCCGTTGTTCTTAGAGGCAAAGTTGTTGAATCTCCTGGGAAGACATAAAAGGGCAGCATTGTAAATTGGAGATAGGTGGTGTCGCAGACCCCCTCCTCTGTTTAGAAACCATCTCTCAGTGGCCTTGTGACTGCCTCCTAAGAGGTTAAATAGCTGGACCTCCACACCGGCTAGTTGGACTAGTCCCAGCCTAATCAAGCGAGCAGGAACTGATGAAGCCTCTTAGATGAGAGGTGAAACGTCTTCAAAGACAAAAACCAAATCCAGTTGCGTTTGATTCAATTTCCTTGAGATAAAAGGGTAGCACCAAATATACCTTACATGTAATTTGACAAATCTGTGTATTACCTTACATCATGGGCAAACTTCAACCAATCAGATCAACAGTAGGAGAGTGCTACCACCAGCGGCAGGGTTGGAATTTCGTCATTTTAGGGGAAAGGCCATTTGGCCTTCACTTTTTTTTTTTTTTAGGGGCACCAAGGCCACATGACAGGGCACAAAGGTCATTAAGTAAAATTCAATGGTTTTACCTTTCAGATTGATACCATAACATCCTAATTTATAATAAGACATGAATTATGTATTAAAACATTTCTTAATACCAATATCAAGTTAATGTTACATTAGAAAACTGTTTTTTTTAAGTAGGGTTAGGTGATTTTGGTGACACTAGACTGAATATTAGTGAAGTTATTGAATATTTCTCCCAGATAGAAATTCCCCCAAATTATGCCAAAGCACATTTTTTCCAAACAAACAAACAGTTGTAGAATAACCAGCAAGAGACCATTGATGTGTGGAGTAATTTTGGTGACACTACACTGAATAATAGTGAAGTTATTGAATATTTTTATAGTATCTCTTTTCGGTGTTGCACTTTGTAGACGTCCCTGTGCCCTTGTCTCACAGACGTCATTTACCTAGATACCAACAGAAGAAAAATTGTTATATTAACCCACTGTGTGCCAAGACAAGTGAGTCCAAGTTTGTAATTGCCTAATCTACAAATTATTAATATTATTTCAGTGAATAAAAACAAATAAATAAGTAAATAATATACAATACATTTATTTGGAGTACACAAAAATTATACTAAAGGCCCAGACGGTTCCCCTCTGGTATTTATTCATCTTTACTTAATCCAAAACTACTTGATGTGTCTGCCCCAGGTAAGGTTATGGTAAAAAAAAAAAAAAAAAATTGGGTTGACGCATTATGATTGATGCATTACCATAGTAGAACATTTGCTCAAGCTTGAATTGATGTATCAATCATGTGCCGATATCGGCCTATCACAGACATAAAGGTACAGTATCAACTTAAATGGTGTTGATTTCGGTGGTCATGAAAACTTTTTGATTTTAAAGAACACAGTGCATAAAGCGATGCTTGGAATGATATATATTTAGTAATAGTATTTAGTAATAGTATTTAGTGTTGTGAGTTAAGTTTACTCACAATGTACTTGTATACATTTTCAATTGAGAAATTAAAATCACCTGTATGGGATCAGTACTATGTATTGACCAATACTTTATTAGTTAGTTTAGGCTGAACAGGCATTGGGGAAGAAAAAGTCAGATAGTTACATTTCTAAGTAATGTGTAAAAGGTTTGCTGGATATTTTGACTATACAAAGCTTTTTATTGTCATTACATAAATGCATACAGAGATCAACCAAAACATGACCATTAACCTCTTCTGACCTTCAGACATTATTGCGACAGTGGAGAATGAGAAGCCAGCTCCATGTGCTCAAGCAGGGAATGGTCGACGTTGTACCATCAATGGCACAGAGTGTCGAGCTGGCTGGCCAGGTCCAAATCATGGAATCACCCACTTTGACAACCTGGGCTTTTCCATGCTGACTGTCTACCAGTGTATCACCACACAGGGGTGGACGGATGTCCTCTACTGGGTAAGGTTTTCATCTAGTGTAAAAGTAAACTGGTTTACTCTAATCTTAAAAGTTGTTTTTGTAGGCTTTATTTATTCAAGTTTAGTTTTGATTTAATTTAAATAAATACATAGCCTTTATTATATTTCTCTTTCATTTTGGTGCCTCTGTGGTGACATAGTCTGCATACCCAGAGAGCCTTATTGGAGTGCTATCTTCTCCAAGTTGCGCCCCTAGCTGTGTAAGGGTTATTATGACGTCCTCCATCCTGATGCACCGAGTATCTTTAGTAGAATGGTTACATTCTTGCAATATGAATTTCAATAAGCCACAGTGAAGTCACTACATCTTAGTCATTCATGTTATTCTGACCTCTTTTCTTTTTCCATACAATTAGGTTACTTCTGCATACCTTCAGCACAATTTAAATATTTAAAAGTTTAGCTCTCTGAGAACATTTACGCCTATATATTCTTTTTTTCTTTCTACTTTGTAAAACATTTCATAAAATGTTTACTGATGAGTTAATTAAGCTTGTTTTAGTTAGGGTTAGGGATATAAAAGAGAGGAACTTGAGTTCATAAGGTGTATGGTTGTATTTCTCGGTTTGGCAAGTATCTGCCAGCTAAACTATGGGGGCTAACTAACTATCACCACTTCAACTCAAAACCAGATACATTTATTTCTATAGCCCAAAATAATAATCACATTGCCTCAGTAGGCTTTACAATCTGTACAGTGAACAACATCCTCCTTAGCCTTAGACCCTCGATTCAAGTGAGGAAACTGGAACTGTGAGAAATTACGTAGTTTTCCATGTAGTAATCAATGTGCTGTAAAGAACAGGATCAGGATGTGAGTGGAGGAGGGGAGAATCTCCTTTTGTTGGAAGTGCCAGAAAGTCATATATATATAGTAAGTGTGCAAGTTCTCTCACTTAAAAAGATGAGAGGCCTGTAATTTTCATCATAGGTATACCTCAACTATGAGAGACAAAATGAGAAAAAAAAAATAACAAAAGTTCATCTCAATACTTTGTTAGATACCCTTTGTTGGCAATGACAGAGGTCAAACGTTTTCTGTAAGTCTTCACAAGGTTTTCACACACTGTTGCTGGTATTTTGGCCCATTCCTCCATGCAGATCTCCTCTAGAGCAATGATGTTTTGGGGCTGTCGCTGGGCAACACGGACTTTCAACTCCCTCCAAAGATTTTCTATGGGGTTGAGATCTGGAGACTGGCTAGGCCACTCCAGGACCTTGAAATGCTTCTTACGAAGCCACTCCTTCGTTGCCTGGGCGGTGTGTTTGGGATCATTGTCATGCTGAAAGACCCAGCCAAGTTTCATCTTCAGTACCTTTGCTGATGGAAGGAGGTTTTCATTCAAAATCTCACGATACATGGCCCCATTCATTCTTTCTTTTACACGGATCAGTCATCCTGGTCCCTTTGCAGAAAAATAGCCCCAAAGCATGATGTTTCCACCCCCATGCTTCACAGTAGGTATAGTGTTCTTTGGATGCAACTCAGCTTTCTATCGCCTCCAAACACGACAAGTTGAGTTTTTACCAAAAAGTTCTATTTTGGTTTCATCTGACCATATGACATTCTCCCAGTCCTCTTCTGGATCATCCAAATGCTCTCTAGCAAACTTCAGATGGGCCTGGACATGTACTGGCTTAAGCAGGGGGACACGTCTGGCACTGCAGGATTTGAGTCCCTGGCGGCATAGTGTGTTACTGATGGTAGCCTTTGTTACTTTGGTCCCAGATCTCTGCAGGTCATTCACTAAGTCCCCCCGTGTGGTTCTGGTATTTTTGCTCACCGTTCTTGTGATAATTTTGACCCCACGGCATGAGATCTTGCATGGAGCCCCAGATCGAGGGAGATTATCAGTGGTCTTGTATGTCTTCCATTTTCTAATAATTGCTCCCACAGTTGATTTCTTCACACCAAGCTGCTTACCTATTGCAGATTCAGTCTTCCCAGCCTGATGCAGGTCTACAATTTTGTTTCTGGTGTCCTTTGACAGCTCTTTGGTCTTGGCCATAGTGGAGTTTGGAGTGTGACTGTTTGAGGTTGTGGACAGGTGTCTTTTATACTGATAACAAGTTCATACAGGTGCCATTAATACGGGTAACAAGTGGAGGACAGAGGAGCCTCTTAAAGAAGAAGTTACAGGTCTGTGAAAGCCAGAAATCTTGCTTGTTTGTAGGTGACCAACCAAGGAATTTACCAATTAATTCATTAAAAATCCTACAATGTGATTTCCTGGATTCTTTCCCCCCATTCTGTCTCTCATAGTTGAAGTGTACCTATGATGAAAATTAAAGGCCTCTCTCATCTTTTTAAGTGGTAGAACTTGGTGGCTGACTAAATACTTTCTTGCCCCACTGTATATATATATGTGTGTATACTAATGGGAAATTTCAAGAGGCTGAAGGAGTTCGAGATAATCCTTATAGATGAGTAAGAAATTGAATAGAAGTGTTTTGTGCAAACCTGACAACAGGTAATATCATAATATAATAATAAGAAGAATATAATAGAAGATGATAATAATATGATCCAATATGAGGTACTGTAATAATGATATGATACAGTATAATATTATATGAGAGGCCCCACTACAATAAATTGGGCGTATGAGTGAAAATATATATGAAATAAGTATAAGGAATAAACTTTGTGGTGACATTAGTATACAGCTTGTATGCTACATGGATGCGTTGCTCCAAACGAATGTGTCAAACAAATCACTTGGCTGAATAAGTTGCCCAAAGTTAGTGTGTGCTTGATGAGATGCAGCCATACGCTTGTATGGGAAGATCAGTGTGATTATGACATTTTTGTAAATGATAAGCCCATTGGAAATTGAAGCACATCTGTCCCAGTGAGTCAGTTGAAGACAGGAGGTGTTGTGGAGGATGTTGTAGCCAAGGTTCAAAGAAGAATTGATGCAGAGACTGGGTTGCAAAAAGTGGGATCCGTTTATTCCTGGGCTGACAAGCACTTATATAGCTCAGGATCTGTTCATTGCTTACATTGTTGTGTGGTGATGATCTGGATCATTATCAAAATGTCACGGTGACCTTGTCCTTGTTCTTCTCGGTGTTCTGTGTTTTTCAGTAAGTTTGTGTGTGTATGTGCATGTTTTTGCTTGTGCATGTGTGTGTGTGTTTATCTTGTTTTTCATATTTTGGAAGGTCCTGGCGCCTCTTGCTCGTGCCTATGTGTGTGTTTGGTATTTCCCAAGGTATCAGGATTTGTCTATACAATCCCCCCTCTGTGGGTTTACAAATCCCACACAAAATTTTAACAACGTGCGTGAGGGCGAAAAAAACCTTAACACTTATAAGGACTAAAAGTTCCCTCACGGCCCCCAGATCTACTTTTTGCTTTTAAATGATCTGGACGACCACCTATGGCTCACATTGTTTACATGGATTGATCACACATTGGTTATACATATTTCATATACACATTTTCTGTGTTATAAATGATATGTAAGCATGGCCAACATTACCTCTAGCTTCTTGCCTGCGATGTGCAGTTATGTAAAATGTAGATAGTTATAAAATGGAATAATACAATTCAGATTGTTATAGAAAACTTAAATGACAATTATGATAAAAAACAAAACTTGTAAAATCACACAAAAATAACACAAATTTCAGTTATAATTTGTTGATTAAACCTTCGAATACACATAATACATTTTTGATTATACTGCTTCCATCCCTTTTATACTTTCTGATCAGTCCATTCGATGGTGTCAGACTTTGGCAAAAAGAGGACTCAGATGCAGATAGGCAGCTATATTGACAGGCTTTATTTCTCTGAATGAATTTCTCTTAGACAGAAATGATAAAACAATCAAGCTATGAAAAATCTAGAAGGTCCGAAGACACACTAAGAATACAAACAAACACAGAACCAAAAGCGCTCCCGAAGGAGGAAAATTTAACTACACTGATCTTAAAATATGATCTGAAATACTCTATGAAAATTTAGATACAAAACAAAAATCACTCCGAAGAGGAAAAAGCACACAGGCTATGAAATTATCTACTCTGATCTATGTTACAAAATTATCAACAGAAAACGCTCCAACAAGGAGGAAAACAACGCTACATAAATTATTCTAACTTTGAAAACAAAAGAAGCTAACCAGAAAACTATGAACAAAAAATCACTCTGTTTCAGAGGAAAAAACAATTCAGACAAACAAAACTTGACAACTTAACCTTGGACTGCGACAGGACTGTGATCAAGGCTGGATGTATACGACAGGATGACGAAATACTCTGGCAACGAGGACAGGGGAAGACAAAGACTATATACACACGGGGGAGGGGAACACAGGTGGAAACAATCAGGAATCAGGGAAGACGCCAGACCGTGACACAGGAGGAAGGGCAAGTGACCTGAAACGAGAGGGAAGTTACTTTTCAAAATAAAACCGGAAATTCACAAGACAAAAAACCCAAGACAAGACATCCCTCACCGCGGTGTGAGAGATGGCAACTACTCCTACTCCAATGTCTTCATCATGGGTGTCCAGATGTCACAGCACAGGCACATGTTGAAATCCTTTAATTTCTTATTTCAAAGTTCAGTCCTTGCTCTTTTGGTTTCCTTGCTGTGCGGCCTTCCTGGCGGCTGCCCCTCTCATGGTTGGCCCTCTCTTGAGTGTTTCTCGGGCGGCTTGCCCTCCATTGACTGTTGCTCCTGCGGTTGAATCCTGGGTGGCTTGCCCTCCATTGGTTGCCGCTCCTGCGGTCGAAACCCTCCACCTGCACAGCTGTTGGTGTTGCCCGTACCACGGTGTAAGGATCCTCTCGTCTAGGTTGATGCCACTTCCTCCGAAACCACTTGACGTAGACCTTGTCTCCAGGTACCACTGTGCCTTCCGTCACCGGACTGGATTCGGGAGCTCTGGTTTTTTCCTGTAGGTAGATAGCTTTGTGTATGGTAGTTAATTGCTTTATGTTCTTCATCACTTCCCCCCTCGTACAGTGTTCTCGTAGTGTGTTTGCTAAACGGTACTTGGACTTGTCTACCTTTAGCACTGGGAATATTGGGGTGTTACATGGACTCTGAGTTTCGACCAACACTCCTGCATTTATTAACCCTTCAATGATTTTATTTATTAGTTCAACTTTTAAATCTGCTGTCACTTTTTCCCACTCATCCTCTAAAATTGTGCTACATGACGAATTGTAATGGTATAATGGTACTCGGAGCGTGGTTTCTTAGCTTTTGGAATTTGGGTGCAGATGAACTTTTCCCACTTGTTGAGAACCTGGAACACTGGATCTGATATGTCCCCTAGCCAATACACATTTGCTGTATCTGCTTGTAAGTTCATTTGAAAATTTATTCCCGAATCATCAATGTATACCCCTTATGGAGAGCACCAAATTTTTAACTTCAATTTACACAGCGCGTCCCTCCCGAGCAAATTTATCGGGGTTTGGTCAGACACTAACACTGGCAGTGTAGTCATGCCATTCTTGATTGATAGCTGAACTGGAACCGTGATTGGAATCATTTGCATTTGTCCCGAGAATCCTACTGTTTTGACAAATCTGCCAGACATGGGGAGGCGTGAGGCATATTTTGGACTTACACAAGTGTAAGTGGCTCCAGTGTTGACCATCATTGGCGTTGGTCTGCCCTCAATTTGAACCTCCAATATGGGTTCTTTATCAGCTTTGAATGACATTATTGGCAGCTGACCCTCCCCTTTAGGATTCTCTGGGCACCCCTAGTAACCCTGTTTTGGCCCTCCCCATGGATTGGCCGGGCCTACGTGTCTACGCTGAACAGGCTCCCTGACTTTGTTCCCCCCAGTTATTGTTTGTCCATGGATTTGATGACCAGTATCTGCATGTATGTCCAGGTTGTTCACATCCCCAACAGACCCCTGGTGGACCTCTTGGCATTTGTTTTCCCCCTTGTCCTCGCCCCCATGTCATTTGTGCTCCTCTCATCTGAGAGTACTGTGGCTTTTGATAGGTATTGACATTGGTCGGGGGTTATTGGGTAGCATAGATGGGCTGGGCTGGAGGCACAGCAACAGGTGTTTCAACAGGTGCTTTATTGTCCATGACAGGAGCTTGGATTCTTTTCTTGTTTGTCAGTTCAGTTAGTTGCAGTTGGGTAACTTTTCTTTGAATGTCTCTTTCTTGCTCTGCCAGTCTCTGCTCCTCCTTTCTATATTTTGCCACTGCATGTGCCGCATGGTCCTCAAACTCTCTGTGTGGCTTTGACTCCAGCCTCACTACATCATCCAGCCTGCTCTTCACTGTGCTGGGCATAGCTTCTACTATGTCCCGAAAATTGCAGTTAACAATGAACTTGTCTCAGGATCTTCCTCAATCTCTTGTTTTATCCATTTATTTGCCCCCTCGTGTATGTCAGGTAGCCTGGAGATCAACCCTTCAAGGTCGAGCGTCTGCCACGGTATGTAGTGTCCTTCTAACCCCCTTGTTAGGATTGGGCATTAGCTATCAGTGCCAGTGTTAGGGTATCTGGTTGGGGCTCGCAATACATCTCGGTTTCTTAGGCTTCTACTCTTTCCTTCCCCTCCTATGGCAAACGTAAGGCTGCCTCCCAACACTTCTCTAATTTCTACCTGCTCTTCTCTTGCTTGCTGACCTGTCTTACCCTGCTTCTTGTTGCTTAAGCCAACTTCTATTCTGCATTTCCCTGTCTCTTTGCCTCTTTCTCAACACATGCATTAACGTCCTGACTTATTTCTTCCCCTAACTCTTGAAATCCTGTGCTCCATATCCTCACACACTCCCACATCAAATGTACCTCCCTCTGGCCAGCTTGGGTCCAACCCTTCTGTACATTTCTCCCATTTGTTAGATATCTCCTCTATGTCCTCTTTTTGGCTGGGTATTTCATACTCAAAATCATCACTGCAGTAGGAGGCATGTTGACGATTTGTTTATATTGGCACAGCTGTGACTAATTGTAAGTGTTTATAGACAAATAATTGCACTTATTATGATTATACTGTATTGGCATCTTGGTAACTTTTTTGCAATAGATTATAGGTACAACGCTGAATGGGTTATTGTCAATTAGTGCTCAACCTGTTTTAATTCTAATGTCAGCTTTAAATTTCTCATTTATGAACACACCATTTGGGCAACAGAGTAGGTTGGTCAACTACTATTTGATTCACAATGGCCTTCTTCAACTCACACCTCTTATTTAAAAAACAGATCACAGCGTTTTACTTGAATATAAACCAGCTTAAAAAATGCATTTGCAACACAATTGGTTAATATACTTGAAATAGCAGTTTATATGTAATCATCAAACAATTTATATTTTGGCATATAGGTATTCGCTCCAGACAACGACTTTTATTTAACCGCTAATAAAACAGCATAATGAAAGGAGCTTGAAAAACCACAACAGAACCTCGCTGTACTCAAAAGTAAAAGAAAAAAAAGGAAAGGTTCACTTCACTATGCACACCAACAGTGAGGAAAGAAAGGGAGGGCTACTACGTCACCCCGGACGTGCAGCGGGGGGGGTTAAAAACTCGCTATTCAACTAATACAACTACCGCCCAGTGATATGTCTCCTCTGCTGTCACCTCAACTGACCGTCACTTGGATTCCTTATTTCAACAACACTTTACACATGCATTTAGAACCTCTTAGCCTGCGCGAATAATATTCATAAGCCAAAAACAACACGCACACAAGCTACCATCTCATAAATCACATTCACAAGTAATATATCTATTAACACACCTGTTTTAGACCAGAACTATCAAGTTTGTCTACTAACCTTCACACCGTTTCTAACTGCTTCAACTTGTTTAATCACTTATTAACAGCAACACAAAGCTCTTTAGAACAGCACAAATCTCTCCAGCATCCGACAGTTATATCAGCACAAAACCACACAACATTGCAAATAACACAATTCATTTGAAGAGACACAAGTCTTTCCAGCAGATTTTTCAACACACAATTAAGACTACTAAACCCCCCTAAGAATGTTCGAACATTTATTGTTGATTTTAGTGAGAATTTTGGTTCGTCTTCATTTTTTGTTAACAACTAGCTTTTATCGTTCTTTATTTTGGTTCAGATTGTTCTTTTCTGCAGTTTGATTATCGCATGCGTTACTCTTACTTCTCCTTTAATTTAGACGTTAATTTACTTTGATTTTAGCTTAGTTATCCAATGTTTGCCATCCATGGACTTAGGGCTGTATTTTAATCTGCATCTCCCTGTCTTAAAATACCCCCTTTTTCTCTTTAACCTATTGTCTTTTTGCTCTGCCTTAGAAACTTAAGACTTAAGTAATAGTTCTCTCTTAAAACGTTCTCAACACTGACTGGAGGGTGTCTTTTAACTTTGTAAAATACCCCTTTTCAGCCTGAATTCTCTTTTTTCCTCTAATCTGCATCTCCCTGTCTTAGAGGTTTTGTTTAGATTTAATTATCTTCCAATTTGCTCTCTCTTAGAGACTTTTAAGACTCAACAATTAGTTCTCTCTTAGAACTTTAAGTCTTTTCTTCTTCACAACACTTTACTTTTACAGCCCGTCGGCTCAAAGTTTTCTGCTTCCTCTTGAAGCTTCTCAATACACTCCGCTCTTCTGCTCCCTCTTGGAGCCAGTTCTCTCTTAGAACTGTAGGAGATTCTTTGTAAGAGTAATATCTATAAGTACTTTTCTCTGTTTACTTCACAATATTCTAATTATTAGCTTTTATGACTCTGATTGACTCTGAGTCAAATTTGCTAAAACACACAAAGAGAACTCCCCCCTCTCGTCCTCTCTAGGTCAGGAGCTCACTTCTCCCCTTGAGGGGGAGAGAGCCATTTGTGTGAGTGGGCCCAACTCAGCAAACCTCTCTCTGCTTATTTTTAGATAACAAAAATACACAGCTCCGTTTTTAGAGAAATTTGTGGAAGCTCACTCACTGTTCTTAGGCGTGGGTGAGATTGCAATTTTTGAAAATATACGAGAAATATCTCACCTTTTTGCGATTGCTTTGCAATGTCGCCCAGCCCAAGATGCAGGTTCGTAGAGCTGTCCTTTTCTACCAAATCCTGTTTGTGACGCCAATTATGTTGTGGAGGATGTTGTAGCCAAGGTTCAAAGAAGAATTGACGCAGAGGCTGGGTTGCAAAAAGTGGGATCCATTTATTCCTGGGCTGACAAGCACTTATATAGCTCAGGATCTGTTCATTGCTTACATTGTTGTGTGGTGATGATCTGGATCATTATCAAAATGTCATGGTGACCTTGTCCTTGTTCTTCTCGGTGTTCTGTGTTTCTCAGTAAGTTTGTGTGCGTATGTGCATGTTTTTGCTTGTGCGTGTGTGTGTGTTTATCTTGTTTTTCATATTTTGGAAGGTCCTGGCGCCTCTTGCTCATGCCTATGTGTGTGTTTGGTATTTCCCAAGGTATCAGGATTTGTCTATAGAGGAACAAAACTGGGAAATTAGAAGCTTTATCTGACTCTTTCACAGGCATTGCTGAAATAATGGCAGACAAATGGGGAAATAATGCGGTTGAGGAAATTCAACTTTGGCACCCATGGGTTGTTTCCATTGAAAGGCAAAGGAAATGGTAAAAGTAAAGTCGGGAAGAAAAAGATAGACTGACAAGTTTTTTCAAAATTAGTAGCGGGATTGAAACAATAATGGGAAGAGAGAGTTTGAGTAAGAAAAAGAAGGAGAAACAAGAATGTAGGGCATGAATTAGGAATGGACCTCCTCCGTGCTCTCTCCCCACCTACAACCCTTCCTTCAGCAACACTGTCTCCTCATGAGGTCAAGCACCCCAGAACAAAGTGATATGACTTGACAGGACAGGCTGGGGGTTCCAGGACAACACAAGATTCAGACAAGATTCTTTTTCTCTCATTTTCTATGTGTTTTCCATGACTGGAAAGCTGGTCAACTGTTTTCCAGATTATCCTGGTTTTCCAGGACCCGTGGGAACCCTGAATATTGGACAAGTTGCCCCCGAAATATTCTTTCTGCAAAGGAAGCATTGTGCAGATTTTGTTTATTCTTTCTAGTAGTGAAATATTTTTTTCATTTTCATTTGCAATTTGTGTTGAACTTTCATAAAGTTGTCATCATATTTGTGTGTTTATAATGAATGGTCAAAACCAATGCAGCAGTAGTAGAGGTATCCTGTCCCTGGTATGGGTTAAGTTCTGCAAACACTGCATTTCATTTCAGACAACAGTATCTTTTGTTCATCTTAAACTGCTTGGTAAATGCCTGCCTCTTACCTCCATGGGCCCAGACATTCTTAATACTCAATCCAAGACCAAGAGAACCCTGATGACATTTTATGCATGCAGAGCTTAACATGTCATAAGCTTTTGCAGTTTCGGACTTGTTTCGATAGTAACTGGCTAGCAGCGTGTTACACTCGGCAAAATATGTCCTAGACCTACTCTGTACTCACAAAGATGAAACTAATATTGATGTTTATTAGAGATAGACCAATATGTTTTTTTCAGGGCCGATATCGATATCAATTATTAGTAGTCGGGGGGGGGGGATAACCGATATTTGGAGCCGATATTCATTTGCAGTAAAAGGGAAAATATTGGTGTCAAAAATTTGAATAAACCAAAAATTCCATGACTTAACTTCTTTAAATGCCTTTAAGCATATGTTTATTAAACAGCTTATCCGATTTGCAACATGTTAAAGGTTTTTTTTTATCTTAGACAATAGACATTTTTGTTGTAAAATTCTAACAAAAAGTGCAGGGAGCTCCCAGGGTCAGCAGCATGTCTTATAAAAGTAAATTAAAAATTAAACAAATAAATAAATAGTTCATGTAGGCTTTATGATACAGTTACATTGTGTCTTAAGTCTTGAACAGCAATATCCTGCTCCTCTCTACAAGAAACTGGCAAAGCTGTCTTTGCCAGTTTCTTGTAGAGAGGAGCAGGACACACTTCATCTAACAATATGTCATTTTTTGCTGCTTGGGATCTTGCAATCATCAGAGAAAAAGGTAAAGTAAAATAACTTGGTAGTTAAACAGCCATTATTACCCTACAGTTTTGTCTCAGACAGACGGTGCTTTGCTGTCAGTTTCTGCTGCTTCTCATGTGGCTTACACACACACAAACACACACACACACACACACACACACCCTATTATCTATTCATCCCCTCAATGTGTTTTCCTGCAATAAAACAGAATTTTACTCTCTCTCACACACACACACACGCACACTTCTTACTTTTATCACTATTTCCCTATCAATATTATCAGCAACCTTAAGGTTGCTGTCAATATTATCAGCAACCTTAAGGTTGCTGATAATATTGATTCAAGTTATAATATTGTTTCAAGTTATAATATTGTTTCAAGTTTTCAATAATATTGAGAATTGTTTCAAGTGATTAAACCGTTAAAAACACTAAATAGCCTACAGCATCTTCACTTTAATAATCAGTGTTTATCATAGGAACAGACAGCTGCCGCTAACATATTAGGCCTCACAGTAACGTTAGTAGTCGTGAGTTGTAGAGTTTCGCTACGGTCTGCTGAGCGTCTAGAGCCAGAGAAGGAGAAAGCGGACAGCTGGGCTAACGTTGCGCTAAAAGATAATCAGCCTTCACCTTAACGTGCTTCCCTGCAATAAAACTGGACTGAATTGAGTTTATAAGGTTTTTACTCTCTCACTCACACACAGACTTCTACTATCATGGACTATTTCCATATCGATATTATCAGCAACCTTGTTTCAAGTGATTAACAGGCACGTCTGGATGGACCGCGAGTGAGCAGAGCTGCTGCTTATGTGCATATAATGTTAATGGGCTCACAGTACTGTTACTAGTTGTTGTGAGCTGTAGAGGACTGGGATGTTTATTACAACTTCGGGAGAGTCTGCTGCCTTAAAGGGATATTCCGGTGTAAGTTTAATCCATGGTCTAACACATCTTGACACCGAGTAAGTCTCCCCCTCGAGAGGTCAAGTTTGCTGACCGCTAGCTTAGCTAGTTTTAGCAACCTCAGAAAAGGATGAAAATGTATGATTATTACTCCATTACTTCCCTTATTTTCCCTGCCAATAATAAGAACTGAGCATGCCATGGAGTAATAATCATACATTTTCACCCTTGAGCTGCGGAAATCTACTGCACTCGGTAATCGACTCGTTGGGGCTTCCAAAGACAGGCAGGCTGCTGGAGGAGCACGGAGAGTTGAGCTGTGTTTTTAATACAAATCCGGCTAAGCTAGCAGATGTTTGATGCTTCGTACTGTGTGCTGGGACTGTACATGTACTGTTGCTGAAGTTTGGTGCTGTTCTGACCATTATTTGTGGCTTTTTGATGGCGGTTTCTAAATGGAGGCATAAGTGGCAGTGTATTGTTTTCGTGCGGTCTTTTCTGAGGTTGCTAAAACTAGCTAAGCTAGTGGTCAGCAAACTTGACCTCTTGAGGGGGAGTCTTACTCAGTGTCAAGATGTGTTAGACCATGGATTAAACTTACACCGGAATATCCCTTTAACTTACCTTCGAAACCAAGCCCCCAGGAACAGCGCCGGGCTTTGAACTTAGTTTTATATGGTGGCAAAACTTTTTCTCCTCTCCGCCGTGTGTGTGTGTGAGCGCTGTGCATGCACAGCTTTCACTGCTGATTGGCTGTTACCCGTGCCTTGGCTCTGCGTGTAACCAATCAGATGGTGCTGTGGGTGGGACAATGCTGGAGACAGCGTAGTGACAGCAGACAGAGACGCGCAGCCAAATCAGAGCCAAAATAAGCCAGTTTTAAATTGATCTCTTATCGGCTGTCGGATTAAAAACAAAGGCCGATGCTGATATGCGTCAAAATGCCGAATATCAGTGCCGATAATTGGCCTGGCCAATAATCAGTCGATCCCTAATGTTTATGCAGACTTCGTGATAGATGGCACCAGAAATGTTTTCCCCACATAAGTACCCTTTTAGTGTCATTTCTCATTTGGGAAATGGGCATTGTTTTTTTAATTGTTAATTAATCAATATTAATTAATATTATTACAAAATTTAAGTTACACTCTCTTACTGTATGATAAATAGAATATATATGATTAAGACAAAAAAGGTGTGCTTTTTCTGACAGGTAAATGATGCAATAGGAATGGAGTGGCCATGGATCTTTTTCACCACACTCATCCTGGTTGGCTCCTTCTTTGTGCTCAACCTGGTTCTGGGCGTACTCAGTGGGTAAGGACCCCTTAAACCTACATACTACCCTTTCATTAATTGTTTCTGCCTAGTCATGATTTACACATTGCTCTGTTCATTTCTCCCTGCCATTGTGCCTGCTCTTCACATTACTTCACAGATTGTTCTGTGTTTTAAGTTCAGATTAGTTGTCTTGTCTCCCAATAGTGAGTTCACAAAAGAGCGAGAGAAGGCCAAGTCCCGTGGAGAGTTTCAAAAGCTTAGGGAAACCCAGCAGCTGGATGAGGATCTTAAGGGCTATATGGAGTGGATCATTCAGGCTGAGGTCATGGATAATGAACAGGAGGGACATGGTAAGACACAAGACACAAAATGTAATAGAATACAATAGCTCTAAAATAGAACAGAATTCCCAGGAAATGCCTGGATTGTTTTTTGAAGGTGTCAGACACGTGTTATTACTAATTAATTGACACAGAAGTTTAAATGTCAATTTATTGTTGTTGTTTTTTTTGTTAGATTCACATCCAGGTTTTCTTTTTTTTTTTCGTTCATCTGCAGTTATATTGTTCAGTGCAGTTCTGATCTCTGAATATATTTTAGTGCTAGAAAAGTAATCAATGCAGAAATCTATTCAGTTGACTGGTATATTTGCAAATTATGCTTGGAATCAACAAAAAAGAAAAAAAAAGTATATGCAGTCTTTAATCCCCTAATGTAGTGACACGACTGCTGTTAGGGTAACTGCAGCCATCAGCCACGCCGGCGCGCAAGTGCGCATGAGCTCCTCACAGCAGTGAAGCTGATGCTGTGACATTGTTATTTCTTTACTCGCTGTTCACGTGACTGTTTACTGCAAGACCTCTGCGCATGCCTCCGCGGAATGACGTTGGTAACCTACAACTGCGAACTGTGCTGTGTGTAAGGGATAGCCTTCTCTCCTACACACATGAAGTAGCCAGCTCGCTGTGTGTAGGGACACATAAGCGTGGCAAGTCTGAAAGGCACAGGCAAAAGCAATGACACATATTGCGGAACAAAAATATCGTCTCTGATATGGGTTTGCTGTGTGTTAGCGGCTAATGTTACTACACAGACACAAACAAACCGCTACAGCCAGCTGCTAACGTCACCTCCCGAATAACAGGTTGGACTTTCGGTCTCATATATAAAAGGGATATATTTCTAACTATTCGGTTTCAGACTAAAGGACCGTGGAAAAGGAGCAGGCTGTAACTATTCAGTGTTACACATTGATGGACTAAGTTACATGATGGCAGCTAACGCTATGTTGCACGTTCCGAGTGCTCCGAGTCCTCAGTGATCTCATATGATTTTCAAATCAAGCTCTAAACATGACCTGTAATGTTTTCTTCTAACATGAGCCATTCCCGAACGCGTATCCGATGTTTATTCGGGTCCCGGCCCGGCTTTGGTCATAATTTCACTAGTTTGGGTCCACCGCGCTTGTCTTCTTCCTGTATCCAAGCCGCCGAGGGCGCGCATTCAGCTTCATTTCACGGAGGACTGCGCAGGAAATTCGGGCCCCGAATTGCAGTACATTTTGCAGCACACAGCCTGTTCAAGGCAATGGAGAGATACGTGGGTGGGTTCATTCTTTTTGGTTTCAACGCTTCATCACCCATTAGCATTAAAAAACTTAAAATGCATGTTTATATTTTCACAAATCCTGCCTCAAGTCCCTTTAACTCTGTACCTGAACACATTTTGTGGAGACAGAATAGTGAAACTGCTGTTCCATTTTTAACATGCTTCTTATGCTTGACCAGCCACCTCACATGTTGAGTGTAACCTAGCTCAAAAATATGATGCATAGTTATAAGTTTGTTTGTTTGCACCACAAAATGCACTTCTACACAAATCTTTTGACACATCTTGTGACAGAGAATACCACAGAATATGCACACTGATTTCTAATATTAACTTTAGAATTATGTAACTGTACCTATAATGTGTGTTGTGTGTCTATATTTTCTCATTAGGTCTGCTCATGACAGTACATGGAGGATCAGAGTCCGGAAGTGTCAGCAAAATGGACACATTGCAGTTGATCATCTATTACTAGTCAGTACTTGTTATCTTTATACTATATTTCCTTAAAGAGTAAAGCTTCATGGAAATTTGCTGGGGGGATGAATAAAAGTCAGAGGTTAAAATGACAGAGGGCATTATGTACATTTCAGTTACTTTAATAAATTCAACATTGTTTTCTTGCAATTCCCAACACTTGGATTACTCATCCATCCATCCATCCATCCATCCATCCATTTTCTTCCGCTTATCCGGGGCTGGGTCGTGGCTGCAGCAGTTTAAGCAGGGACACCCAGACTTCCCTCTCCCCAGACACTTCCCCCACCTCTTCCGGGAGGATCCCTAGGCGTTCCCAGGCCAGCTGGGCAACATAGTCACTCCAGCATGTCCTGGGTCTTCCTCGGGGTCTCATGCCAGGAACACCTCCCGAGGAAGGCGTCCCCGGGGCATCCGATAGAGATGCCCGAGCCATCCCAGTTGGTTCCTCTCGATGAGGGGGAGCAGCGACTCTACTCCGAGCTCCTCCCGCGTGACAGAGCTCCTCACCCTATCTCTAAGGGAGCACCCCACCACCCTGCGGAGGACACTCATTTCAGCCACTTGTATCGGGGTTTTATTACTTCGGCCATGACCCAAAGTTCATGACCATAGGTGAGGGTAGGAACGTAGATTGACCGGTAAATCTCTTCACCACGACAGACCGATACAACGACTGCATTACTGCGGCTGCTGCACCTATCCGCCTGTCAATCTCATGCTCCATCCTTCCCTCACTCATGAACAAGACCCCGAGATACTTAAACTCCTCCACTTTAGGCAGGAGCTCGCCCCCAACCCAGAGGGAGCAAGCCACCTTTTCCCAGTCGAGAACCATGGCCTCGGTCTTGGAGGGGTTGATTCCCATACCAGCTGCTTCACACTCAGCTACAAACCACCCCAGGACATGCTGGAGGTCCTGGCTCGAAGAAGCCAACAAGACAACATCATCTGCAAAAAGCGGAGATGAAATCCTGTGGCTCCCAAACCAGACCCCCTCCTAGCCCCTGGCTGTGCCTAGAAATTCTGTCCATAAAAATAATGAACAGAACCGGTGACAAAGGGCAGCCCTGCCGGAGTCCAACATGTGCTGGGAACAGGTCTGACTTACTGCCAGCAATGGGAATCACGCTCCTGCTCCGGTCATACAGGGACCGTACAGCCCTTAGCAGAGGGCCCCCGACCACATACTCCCGAAGCACCTCCCACAGGATGCCACGAGGGACATGATCGAATGCCTCCAAGTCCACAAAACACATGTGGACTGGTTGGGCAAACTCCCATGAACCCTCGAGCACCCTGTGAAGGGTATAGAGCTGGTCCAGTGTTCCACAACCAGGACGAAAACCGCATTGTTCCTCCTGAATTATCCTCTCCAATACCCTGGAATAGACTTTCCCAGGGAGGCTGAGGTGATCCCCCGAAAGTTGGAACACACCCTCCGGTCCCCCTTTTTAAATAGAGGGACCACCACCCCGGTCTGCCAGTCCAGAGGTACTGTCCCCAACTGCCACGCAATGCTGCAGAGACGTCTCAGCCAAGACAGTCCCGCAACATCCAAAGACTCGAGGTACTCAGGGTGGATCTCATCCACCCCCGGTGCCCTGCCACTGAGGATCTTCCTGACTACCTCAGTGACTTTGACTTAAGTGATGCATGAATCAGCCTCTGAGTCCCCAGCTTCTGCTTCCTCTACGGAATGCGTGTCAGTGGGATTGAGGTGATCCTCGAAGTACACGTTGTACAAGTACAAGTTCACATTGCCCTTCTGAGCCCTCCTGTGGTTGGTGGGTCCACTGGAGGGTGGGCCCACGTCGCTCCTTCGGGCTGCACCTGGCCGGGTCCCGTGGGCACAGACTCGGCCACCAGGCGTTCGCCTGTGAGCCCCAACCCCAGGCCTGGCTCCAGGGTGGGGCCCCGGTGACGCCAATCCGGGCGACTTAAGCTTCCTTGATGTTTTCCTGTTCATCATGGGCTTTGGAACCGCTCTTAGTCTGAACCGTCACTTAGGACCTGTTTGCCTTGGGAGACCCTACCAGGGGCATTAAGTCCCGGACAACATAGGTCCTAGGATTATTCAGGTACTGAACGGTTCAAGGAGGAGGATTACTCATGTTAATAGTAATAGTCTAATGTAATTTCAGTCACTGCAGATGTATGTGAATATTAACGTGTTAGCCAAACTGTATTTTGCTACAACATACAAGTGCCACAAATCGCCATAACTACATATTTAGTACTAGACTTTCCGCCGATCGGATCGGCTTGATCGGATCAGCCGATATTTCACATTTTTTTCAATTTTTGTGATCGGCCCTAAAGTCTTCATTCACCGATCCAATCAATGACGTCATGATGACATTTAAAAAAAAAAACAAACAGACAAACTTTATTACAATATTTAAAACATTATAGAGACATGACATTTGTAAAGATTACAGCTGGCTTGTAATATGTCTTGTTATCATCATCATTACTGCACTGTGACTGCAGCACCGACGTGTGTGTTTTGAGCTCTGTGAGGGACAATAAAGTTTTATAAACCTGAATACGCCGCACCGCGCACGTAAATACATACAAAAAAAGCTGTCTGCTCACTGTGTAACGTTTCAGTAAATCTGCAAAAGCTTATAACACAACGAATTTAATTAGGCACTTAGAGAAAGAACATAACGAGGAGCATGCTGATTTCAAAAAGCGGAGTGCAGAAAAGGAAAAAGAGACACCCAAACGGCTACAGCAAACGACTTTGGACCGTGCCCAGCCGTACAGCCGTACAGCCGTACAGCCGTGACAGCGAGAAGCAAGGGTAGGTACAAGAAAGCTGATGGAGTTTATTGTGCTGGCTGACTTGCCATTTAATATTGTCGAGAACCCCGCATTCCAACGCTTGCTGGCGCATTTTGATCCGCGTTATCGCCTCCCAGGACACACATACTGTGGTGATACCGGACTTAACGAGCTGCACCGGGTTGTTTATTCTCATGTCGAGGGCCTTCTGAGAGAAGACAGTCCCTTGACTAGTTTGACCACAGACATTTACGTGGAAATAATTTGTTTTTGGTCAAAGCATAGTGAAATTAATTTTACTGATTGGATATTATCTGTGATAAAGACCAATAGACTTTTATTGTCTAGTTCGGATCGGTGATCAGTTTTTTAAAACTGATCAACCCCCACCTTCGTGGTTTGGGGGTTGATGTCACTAGCATGTGAAAAATACCTTGGGGCACCTATTGACTGGGAGGGCCTGAGACACGCAGACACAGCTTATCTCATTCAGAATGTTGAATAGGAACTAAGTAATTAATTACTGTGATCCTCACTGTATCTGGATACAGCATTACATATGACACATCCTTCATCCTCCGGAGTTGGCGTTTGACTTCATCATATTGTTTGCGCTTCTGTATTGTGTCCCTGAATAAGTCCTGGCTGAAGTAGATGTGCTGGCCCTTCCACTTGGTATTTCCCTTCTCCAATGCGGAGCACCGCCTCTCTAGCGCTGAACCGGAGAAATTTAACCAGGATGAGCCAGCTGAATCTTGCGTCTGTGTTCGCCTTGGGTTCGCATCTGTGCGCTCTTTCAATTTCAGAGCCATTGTCCTTATGCTTACCCATTTTTCCTGCTTCTAACACATCAACTTTGAGGATAACATGTGCCTAATACATCCCACCCACTAACAGGTGCCATGATGAAGAGATAATCAGTGTTATTTACTTCAACTGTCAGTGGTCATAATGTTATCGGTGTATTTATTGTAGCTTACGCAGTATAAAAATAATATAGCCTGCTTCAAATAAAGGCCTGGTTCAAATCTGCAGTTGAGGTGAATAGAGATCCCTGCCATTATTTGAGGAAATACGGTGAGAGAGTTTGTATTCAAGTGCCCCTGGAAATCATTAGAAGTCTGTGGGGGAAAGGGTAGAAAAGAGGTGGAAGAGTAATGGAGTTCCTCACAGTCAATGAAAAGTCATAATGTCTCGACTCACCATTTTTCCTAACTCATCTGGTCTTTCTTTCCCATTTGTGCAGTAAGCTGGCTCGTAAGTGGAATCGTTGGTTACGACGTAAATGCAGAGTTTATGTGAAGTCCAGACTGTTCTACTGGTGGGTCATTGTGCTCGTCCTCCTCAATACGCTGGCCATCGCAACGGAACACCACAAGCAGTCTCAGAGACTCACAAACTGGCAAGGTCAGAATTAAACACCTGACATTCCTAAATGCATTTGATCCTGTGTTTGGGATGTGGTGGTTAACATGTATCAACTTCCTTTTAATGAGACAATCTTGCCAGGAGCAGGTTTAGATGGAATGATACAAATACTGTTCGGAGTAAGTGGGAAAAGAGGAAAAGGTAAGTCGGTTGATGCAGTCAGATGACTGTAAACGGTGGATAGGTCTGAAGCAATGGCTAATAGGAGGGACAGAGACAGAACAAACAACAAACATGGCATCAGAAAAGATTTAGCTGTATCAGAAGACCAATACAGTGTTGCTTTGACATAGTATAATGCATGAGTCACTGGAATAATTGAACAATTTCATTAGTGTCACTTTCAGTGATAATAATGATCAGTTAATTTATTCAAAGGGAACAATTAAGTCCTATTTACACATTTCTTTCCAAAAAGAAGTGTTTAACTGTGGAAAAACAGAAATGAATCGGTGTCATTACAAGTCTGAAAGCAAGTGTCATGACTCTGATTGCAAGATCCAGGATGGCTGTTGGACTGTCAAACGAGAACAGCTTGACATAGTGGAGAGAAAAAAAAAAAACAATAATTGTGTTGTTAAGGACAGTGTGTAAGATTTAGGGGGGATTTTGACCAGAATAGAATAGAATTCTTTATTGTGTATTAGTGTGTACAACATAATTTAAACTCACTTCCTGAGTGGAGCTTAAATGTACATAATATATAAATATAATTAGAATGAAGAATACAAAACAAGACACTGTACATATAAAATTTCACATGCATCCACACATACGCACACACCCATACATACAGTACAAGCATACAAATTTCTGCAACATATGGCAATAGAATCACAGAACATATAAAAGACATATAGAGACTGTACATATAAAAACACTCAGCCACACACTGCTACACACACACCAGCATTTTGCCTAGGATTGAGTTGTAGCAATCCTGACAACCCCAAAAGTAAGACTTTAAATTAAATCTAATCAATTTTATTTAATAGCCCACATTTCCTCAGTGAGCTTTACAATCTGAACAGTGACCGACATCCTCTGTCCTTAAATTGCCATATTGAAAAAACTTTAACAGGGAGAAAAAAAAGAGAGATGAAACTCCAGGATGGACTAACATGGAATAGATGTCGCATTTACAGAATAGAACAACAAAATCAAAGTTTACAAGTCACATTTACAGAATAACTTAATAAAATCTATGTTAAGAGTGTGGATCCAGGAGGACGACTGAGAAGGCCAAGACATCGCCAAGTGGCGCCCGAGTCACACAGCCTCCTCTCCACCGTGGTGACCTGGAAGAGGGCAGGCCACACAAGATAATTAACAACAAAAGAAAACATCAGAATGTAAAAAGATCTAAAGGTCCTATATCTTAACACTGAGAGCTTTTTCCTACGCTTGGCACAAAGCAGCGCACATTGCAGCACATTGTCGTTGCTAGTTTCAGATTGATGCAGTTGTCACTTTCGTGCCCATGTCGTGTAAATAGCAAATGTACTTGCGCCCACGTGTGCGCCCCTGGATATTATTCAGATAGTAAGATGCATCTACACAGGCGGGTTCACATCATGCATACACACTGATTTTATGATTTGAGAGGCTGCTTTCAGTTATTTTAAACATTCCCATGCAAGCAGTAACGTCTCTGTAACAAATATCATGGCACAGTTAATCAACAACACTAAAAGCTGTAGTTATAAACTCTCCAAAAAAAAAAATCAAAGGCTAAATACAACCTTTTTGCAGATTAATGTAATCATAATGGATATTAGACGTTTCTTGAAATAAACTGCTGGGCCTGGGTCATCAGAGGAGAGTTGCAGTGAGGAAAGGACAGTGCTTAAGGCTCATGTATCAGGTCAGGCCAGACTAATGAGAACAACAATGCCACTGAGGCTAGCATTCATGCTGGTACCATCCCTTCGTCACCAGTGCAGGTTATCACAAGCAGTAGTGCCAATTGATTTAGGTACCCGATTCAGGCAGATGCTGCATTATGCTATCCCTGCAGAACATTTAGAGGATCTGCTGCTGATACACAACTTTGCATCGTTACCAGATTTCGCGACTGGAAGCATGCAATTATTATTGGTTCAGACCCAGACTTTGGACCCTTACTGCCTTATCCAACCACCAGGGCTGATTGCAGTCCAGCGCCGTGCCAGATCTCCGGTGTACCGGCGTGACAGCGAATAAAAAAAAAAAGAAATCGGGTTTGTCCAGAGATCTAACATACAGTTCTCTGGATCTCACAGAGGCACAAATTTCAGTCAATTACGCTAAGGACAGGTCTACTAGCCAATCAGAAATACGGTGGGGGCGGGCCTTGGCCAAACAGATTGATCCAGAGAGCAGTCGCTCCACGTGCTGTTGACGCACACCGTAGTGTCAGGATGGACCGCAAATTCATGAAGCCAGGGGAAGACACTAAAGATGTCGACAAAGGCATTAAGAACAAATGGCGCTGGGCTTGGCTAGAAGAGGTGGGTAGCGATGGAAAGCTCTTTGGGAGGCGGTGCCAAAAGCTCCGACAACCAGGTGCATGCTTCTGCACGTTGTGCGCAAGGAGGCTAATGTGTGGAACTAGCGGGAAAAAAGCGCTATCACGGCACGAATCACGAACACTTTCATAAAGCAGCTGTGGTAGCTTTGCCCATAGATGTGCTCTGAGATTGACTGTAGGTGGTACGTCTTGTAGGTACGGCCGGGGAATGACGTCATAGGATAAAGTTCTGGCTCAGGATTTTTTTTTGCAATCACCCCTGAACCACAGAAATAAATGTGAGTTTGCTGCTTTTCATACTTTAAACACTGCAAAGCCTAATGTAAACTGTCACAATTCACAAATGCACTCTTAATTGAATTTGAATTGAATTACTTTATTTATCCTAGACTGAGAAATTATTTTGTTACAGCAGCAGTGGGTCCCCAAAAAAACACTCTACATAACATAAATAGAATGCAAGATATATACAATGTATATATAGAGTGCAGATTATACTATAAACAAAAATAATCTATACAACTGTACAAGAAATAAACAATTCCTTTGAAAGTGCAATAACAGAACCACAGGTAATATAAATAGATAAATAGACTTAAAAGAATGTGCAGATGTAAACATGTTGTAAATGTAAACATTAAAGGGACATGAGGCAGGATCAAGAAGTAAGACTCAATAGTGACACGACTGCTGTTAGGGTAACTGCAGCCATCAGCCAAGCCGGTGCTGGAGCACACTTGAACTCTTCACAGCAGTGCAGCTGATGCTGTGACGCTGTTATTTCTTTACTCGCTGTTCATGTGACTGTTTACTGCAAGACCTCCGTGCATGCCTCCGCGGAATGACGTTGACGCCTACAGCTACAACTGTGCTGTGTTTAAGGGATAGCCTCATCCCCTACACACATGAAGCAGCCGGGAAGCCGGCTCGCTGTGTGTAGCGACACATGAGCGCTGCGAGCCTGACAGCGAAAGCAAAGATGGCATATTGGGGGACAAAAATATTGTCTCTAATAGGGGACTGCTGTGTGTTAGCAGCTAATATTACTACACAGACACAAACAAGGCTGTGACGGCATTTTAACCGGCAACCGGCTTCTAGACGCTGTCCTTTGTTCAGGGGGATCGCTGTGGTTGTGACACGCTCCAAATTGTATTAAAACAATCACTGCCTTTCTCTCTTGAGTTCCAAACATCCTTTTATTTGCGTCAAGGTTTGCAGTGTCCACAACATAAGATTAATTATCGATAGAAAGGTAAAACATAAAAAGAGAGCGGTTTGAAAACAGTATGGCTCTCCCCTGTCTCATCCGAGACACCTGTGCCACTCTCCCCTTTTGTGTCCTAATTCGCTGGGAGGTGGCTCATCACAATTATAAAGAATCAAAACAGCCAAATGAAATCATAGACTCTTGTTCAATAACGTTAATGATAATAATAATCAAATAAAATATACGGAAATGGCTCTAATAAGGCATTAGCCTGTGGCTACAGCCAGCTGCTAACGTCACCTCCCATTTAACAATTTGGGCTTTCGGTCCTATATATAAAGGGAAATATTTCTAACTATTCGGTTTCAGACTAAAGGACCGTGGAAAATGCGCAGTCTGTAACTATTCAATGTTACACAGCGGTGGACTAAGTTTCATGTTAGCAGCTAACGCTACTTTACACGTTAGGTCACTCTGAGTCCTCGGTGATCTCATATGATTTCAAATCAAGCTCTAAACATGACCTGTAATGTTTTTTTACCTGGTCACTAGGAAATGAGCCATGTCAGCATCTGTTTTCAGTTCCAATTCGAGTTGAAGCTGCCTCCATGACTCGAACGCGGATCCGATGTTTATTTTGGTCCCGGCCTGGCTTTGGTTGTAATTTCGTTTCGCCTCACAACTTGCCGCTGACAAAACCTTTGTTTTCTTCTTCGTTTGAGTTTTTAGTGGACTTTGTGTGGTGGTGGATCCTTTTCTGGCTGTAGCAGAATCCATTACTACCCAAACACTAGTTTGGGTCCACCGTGCTTGTCTTCTTTCTGTATCTTCCTTCTCACCTGATGTCACGTCCGCAGGACTGTGCGGGAAATTCAGGGCTGAATTGCAGTACATTATACAGCACACAGCCTGTTCAAGGCAATGGTGACATTCGTGGATGGGCTCATTCTTTTTGGTCTGTGTGCTGGGACTGTACATGTACTGTTGCTGAAGTTTAGTGATGTTCTGACCATTAATTGTGGCTATGAGTGGCTTTTTGATGGCGGGTTCTAATTGGAGGCATAAGCTGCAGTGTATTGTTATCGTGCGGTCTTTTCTGAGGTTGCTAAAACTAGCTAAGCTAGCGGTCTGCAAACTTGATCTCTCGAGAAGGAGTCTTACTCGGTGTCAAGGTGTGTTAGACCATGGATTAAATTTACACCGGAATGTCCCTTTAAGTAATTTACTGAAGCACTTGCAAACAGGAATAAAAACACGGAAAATGTTTAACTGCTCAAGAACCAGCAACCACAAACAAGACTTTGATTATTCAATTTGTTTGACATGGAGCATGAGGATCAAATGCTGCATTGTGCCCCCCAATGAAAATGTAATGTTCAACCACAAATATAAGTTTCTGCCACCAGGTCTGTATCTGTACCATTCTTGTGTGTGTATTAACCCTTTCTGTCATGGTGTTGACCCCCCCGCCCTCTGAGGACCTCTTTCTGTCCCTCCCACACACGGTCCATATGCCTGCTAGTCGGAAGTAACCACTTGATATTCATCAGTAAATTAGCTAGGCACAGATCAGGGCGGCTGGATCAGATTTTAACGGAATACTTAGGTAAACATGACTAACAGCTCACTAAGAACTTACAAGTTTGAGCCTGAAGCAGTTTTCACTTTCTTAACAGTTTTTCAAATGAAATATATTTTTATTAACGACTTAAAATGTATAAATTATTTGTGTGTGTGTGTGTATGCTCCAAACTAAGAACAATGAAAAAACTGTCTCCGATGTTTTTTTTCTCTTCCCTTTCCACCATCAACAGACAATGCCAATAAGCTACTGTTGTCCATGTTTGCCCTTGAGATGTTCATGAAGATGTATGCCCTAGGATTGCCCTCTTATTTCATGTCTCTCTTCAATCGCTTTGACTGCTTTGTGGTGTCCACTGGCATCATCGAGCTCATCCTTGTCCACATGGGCGTCATGTCAGTCATGGGCATCTCTGTGCTGCGCTGCATACGCCTGCTCCGCCTCCTCAAAGTCACCAGGTGAGTTAGCATTTTTATAGCTTAGCTATTATGTTAAGAAATTGGTCATTATCCTTCACTGATCTGATCACTGACTCCCCAGAAAGCCTTCACTGAGAGTATAAAAACACAACACTTGTTTACCAAACCAAATATTCGGTCATACCTTTTGCCAAAGAAAGACTTAAGCAAGTAGACTCCTTGATGTGAATCATCTTCATTTCAATCAAAGGACTTTACTGAACTTAAATGAAATACTGATTTTGTTATACAAAGTGCACCATAATGTTTAGAAATGTGAAGGGTCCTTGTAAATCAGACCCCATCATTTCACAACATTTTAAGGGTTAATTTATTATTAAATTACTTCCTGTGCTATTCTGTGTGTCAAGCCCCTTAAGTATAAACCCAGACTGAGCTTAAAGCAACATAAAGTAAAAATTGGAATGCCATTTGGTGCTCCCCACAGTTTTTGAGTGCAACATCACTGTTGTGAATACAAAACTCAGGTCTGTAACAATTTTGGGCAGAGTAGCTTAGACAGAGACACCATTTACTCTGTTATAAGACGCTGTACAATCACAATAATTTTGAAGCTGTAATTTAAAGTTAAAAAAGTTACATAATGTTGCTTTAAGATAGAGGGGGATAGTGATGTACTGTGTAGGCTCCACCCAGAATAACTGTCCTTGCTGTAACATGAAATAGACTTGTTTTTTGTCATGTCAATCTAAGAAAAACCCAAGGGACATTTCAGAGTCAATGATATTTTCACAAAATCCCAAAGCAAATTTTTTTGATTATAAAAAAAAATGGCGGAATAACTTATGATTTATTGAATCTGTCTTGTCCCTAGATACTGGACATCTCTCAGTAATTTGGTGGCTTCCCTCTTGAACTCGGTCCGTTCCATTGCCTGCTTGCTGCTTCTCCTGTTCCTCTTCATTGTCATCTTCTCCCTGCTTGGTATGCAGGTGTTTGGAGGGAAGTTCAATTTTCCCAACCAGCCCAAACCCCGCAGCACCTTTGACAGCTTCCCTCAGGCCCTCATCACTGTGTTCCAGGTACAAGAGTTTGGGTGGGGGGTGTGGGTGGGGGTGGGGGGTGTTATATTTTGGGGGATTAGGGTAATCGACCTGTCAGGGCTTCCCCACAACGAGCAGGCTGCTAGAGGAGAGTGGAGAGTTGTGCTGTCTTTTTTTAATACAAATCCAGCAAAGCTAGCAGATGTTTGAGGCTTCGTATTGTGTGCTGGGACTGTACATGTACTGTTGCTGAAGTTTGATGCTGTTCTGACCATTAATGAGTGGCTTTTTGATGGCGGGTTCTAATTGGAGGCATAAGCGGCAGTGTACTGTTATCATGCGGTCTTTTCTGAGGTTGTTAAAACTAGCTAAGCTAGTGGTCTGCAAACTTGAGCTCTCGAGGGGGAGTCTTACTCAGTGTCAAGGTGTGTTAGACCATGGATTAAACTTACACCGGAATATCCCTTTAACTGGTTAAACAGTTCACGCTGGATGCTGAGACGTGCTTCTCACATACGTGTCAGGCGTGGCTGCTGCATTGCTTTATCTAGCGATTCATAGTCTCACCTATTTCTACACAGTGGTAGGGTGTTAGAGAGGCTAAGACACCAAGATCAGCCACTGTAGGCATGCTCATAGGATGCCACAGTGGCAACGGCATTCATCCACGTTGAGGAAACATGCTGGATTTATGAGACAGGACGGGAGGACCCATGCATATTGCCAGTGTGATCCCAAGTGAGCCTTTTATGTGTCTTGGCAGGTACTGCGTATTGATAGTGTGTTTAAAGCGCTTAAAGCTGCATTACTGTGGGCTATGTGGACTGCTGTGTCCTATTTATGTGCAGTTTAGTGACTACTGGTAGTGATTGATGTGTGCCTTTGTGTTCATCATGAGCTGATTTGAGCCTTTTCACTGTATGGATCAGTGTTAGTTTGTAAGCCACCATGTGAGCACAAAATAAGCCACAAGAAACGGAGGGAGGTGATTGAGCTGAGTTTGTTTATCTGCCACTGAGTGACAGAACCGCGACTAGTGTGTCGTGAAAAGATCACTTGGACTTAACTTTGCCTCCAAACACAGTAGGATGTACACCTGAATTGGGACAATAATATTCTGCTCTGTCCAATGCCACACTGTGATTTTGAAGGCACATGGTAGGTCAGCAGGCACAGTTTGACCAAACTCTTGTTCAAGTCTCTTGTTATCCTACTGACCAGCCCCTGGTGTGACATACACACTGATGTGCCCATGTCCGCCATCTTGCCTCTCTCTGTCGCTCTCTGTTTTTCTCTCTTACACACACACACACACACACACACACACACACACACTGCATGTTTTTTGAGTAAGTAAGTTACTTGAGTTACTGTAATGTTTAGTTTTATAGTATAGTCGTTGTTGTTGTTGTAGTAGATGTTTATTCATTTAAGTATTATTGATTATCAATTCTGCCAATGTTAACACTATTATACCGAACAGAGCAGTCATCTGTGATTATTTGTGCATGTGTGTTGTAGTAACAGCTGTTTGTGTCAGTCAGTGCCCAAGTTAAATTCCTTCACCTTAACTTTAAATGTAAATATAGGACAAATATTTACATTTTGTAAGTGAACATCGTTTTTGAGACTGTTTTTCCTGGTTCCAGGGTATTATTAATTTATTTATATTATTTATTTTACTGTTTAAATAATCACCATTAGTAATTATTAATTCCTATTACACAACAAGTAGTTCCGACCGAGCAATCTGATTGGTCACCAACAAATTTTGACCATGCTCAAATCAGCATTACAGCACGCCTGACTCATTACTCAAAGTATTACTCCGCCAAGTCTGTGACAACATTGTATCTCCATGGCAACATCGTAACTGTCAGAGCTGGAGTAGGACACTGCGGAAAAATAGGCTACAAAATGGATCGGTTTGTTGTTAATTTTGATTTATTTGGCGATCTCAATTTGGATGAATGGATGGAGGAAGATGAGAAGAACCAAATGACTGACAAATGTCTGAGCTGAGTATTTTATTATTATTATTATTATTATTATTATTTAGAAACGTTATTTATTTATCATGAAAATAAATCACAAACCACCTGTCAGCTGCCGAAGTCACATTTATAGACTAAAGTGTCCCGTTTTACTGAGAGGGCCGAGCCTATTCCCTTCGGTGTGAGAGACACTATTGGGTTGGGACCCACAGAAGAAGTCATTCATTGTGGATTTCAAAATGGACTCTGAGCTGAACTCAGTGTCCCAGAATTCCCCATTCTTCACACCTAGGTGCAAAATTCAGCTTTGAGCTACAATTGGTCAGGGTGACAGACCCCCCGCTGATCAGATAGTCAAAACTCCAGCGCCTTCCTTGTTCTCTCTCTCTCACTCGACGCCCTCGGCCTCTTCAACTTCAGATCTTCAAGAGCTCCTCTCCACTTCCCCCCCCACGGGGCTGCCTGCCCTCAAGATCTCTTCTTCTGGGCCGAACAGCTGTGGAGAGCTACAAGCTGCATTTGCAGCAGGCCCAGAGAACTTCTCCTCACTGCAGCGACACAAGGTCCTGCCAGTATTCCAGATCAGTTAGCACTAGCAGCTACGATGCAAACCTTGCCAGCTAACTCCACAATCTGAGGAACACCAAGCAAGTTAGCACCAAGCTGCTATCCTTGCAAAGGAAAGGAGTGACCTGTTTCCTCCTCTGACTTTCATCAGACCTTGCACAGCAAGAAGAGCATTCAACATCGGAATCCCAACCTTCTCCTGCAACCACCAGCACCTTTTCTTCAAAGACTGGTAACGTTGAACTGGGCTTAGATAGCATAGCATAGCACGGCTAAGCACAGGACTTTAAACTCTGGTTGATGTAATGCATATGTGTTCAATGTATGTGTTTGTTCACTGTTGGTGTTATTGTGACCTCAGGTCAGGTTATTGGTAGTTTGCTTTGCTACATGGCTAATTCGACATTAGTCTAATGCTGCTTCACATAGACTCAGGGTCTCTGCATGCAACTAACCATCTTCTCTAACCTGGCATCACGTCACACACACACATTCCTTGAGCCTGGAGCCTATCACACCCACATATGATATCAGTGACCACCATTGTTTCTTTGTTCTGCCAGACATACACACACACACACACACACACACACACACACACACACACACACACGTACCTGTATATACAGTAGTACATGTTAGTTAGATTGTGTGCTTTCATCTTTGTGTTGAATAAAGACTTTTGAACCTTCTTGCTTTTTATTTAATGTTGTACAAGAGTGAATGTTGCCAACCTCTACACTGTCAAGAACTCCAAAATCCTTCAACCATTATTAGCTGTTATGTTAAATTTGGTTGTAGTTATTAAGTTAAGTATTAATCAAAGTTATAAACAGTTTAGTACCTTTTTATGAGACTGATTTGGTAAAGTTGCTATGTTTTCCCTTCTTCAAGGGTGGTGCCCCGAGGTGATCTAATGTAAATTGGATCATATTATTTATCATAATTAATAATTATCCCTGATAACCATTAATTATTACTGATAGCTAAATTTTACCTAAATCCCCCTTTTGATGTTACATAAACACTATTTAATTGTGCCTCATGTAATGCAAGGCCCAACAATTGTGACCGCGGTGAAAATGTTTTATAAAAAATATAAAAGAAAAAAATCACCATCTTTGTGATAACTTGTTCGATAAAAAATAAGCATTTTCTGTTTATCTTTGCAGTATTGATTTAGTTCGGGAAATTCTGAGACTGTGATAAAACATTAACGTCAGCTCAGAGTTCACTCATCTGGGACTAGAAAATCCTTTCCGTTGCTAGGTTGTTACTATGGATTGGATTACATGCTGTAGTGGTAAACTACGTTCCATTACACATATGAGTCTACTGGCGTGACTGATTTTGTTTCAGTTATTAGTCAGACCCCATGTGTTACTATGGAAACGGGACAGACACTCGCAAAAACTTTTATATTTTGAGTATACATTTTATTTTTGTTGGTATTAGTTGTATAATCGCAATATTACCTAATTATATTACATAATATTGCTTAAATAAACCAAACCTGCCCTACCAGTGTACCCAACATTGCAGGTGACTAGGAGAGAGCCCTGCTACTCTTAATGGTGCGTAATGGCGTTACATTGTATTTTTGTCTTTACTTTCCACTTTAATGGAAGGACTGCATTAAATATATACAGTTCTGCCAGGGTTATTTTAAATACGATGATCATATATGTATATTTTTTGTTAAAGTTAAAGACAAATCAGAAAGGCAAGTGAGGTTTTTTGAGTTGAATGGAAATTGATGTTGAGCCAACAAGACTTCTGGATTCCTAAATTAAAAATTCAGCAGCCAAGGACTGCTGATCTCACCCCCATTACCATACAGTAGCAGGATAAACATCATAAACTGGCCAACAAGGCCAGCACCCTACAGGCCAAAAAGTGTCATTCATGAACCTTTGTTTGTTATTGAATATGTCCCGTCACGCGCTGTACCATCACAT
Source organism: Lagodon rhomboides (assembly GCA_039737535.1). NCBI lineage: Eukaryota > Metazoa > Chordata > Actinopteri > Spariformes > Sparidae > Lagodon > Lagodon rhomboides. The sequence goes on along the minus strand of CM077785.1, from coordinate 4,003,302 downwards.
GCCACATTGTCACACGCTGTGCCGCCACATAACATGTCATTACACTCTGCACCACCAGCCATTGCCACCACAAGTAAATTCTCAGCTAGTGGGAAACATCAAACGTGACATTGATCCACATTGATGCCCTGCTGCCTTAAATGTTTCGTCAAATTTGATGTGCAACCTGACTTGTCATTTTTTTCTTTAATAAAAGGTTTTTGCAGTCCCTCTTCCACAATGTGACTGCTGCTGTGACACCCCAGTCATGCACACTAGCTCTCCAGCTCGCTGTTATTTTGTGTGACGTAACAGGTCCTGACTCCTGGCAGATAAAAAAAGATCCTGGAATGCAGCCAGATGAGGCACGGCCTTGCAAATACATGTAGCCCTTGTTTGATTAATACATTTTTATGTCACTTTTAGGAACCGATAAGCAGAACCAATTTTTATTTCTTTTTCACATTGGTGCCCATTACTTGGTATTATGTACTCAGTTCTAACTTGGAGCCGAGATTCAGTTCCCACCCCTAATGAACAATATGCAAAGTGATGTTGAAGGGCATGTCCACATTCATTAATAGAAAATTGTGGGGTTGTTTCTGTTTCCAAGATGATAATCAATCAGTGTATAACGCCAATTCACACCAAAATTTTATCTCATGGCACTTTCCAATTCGGTCAACTCCAGACCATACTCTTTAATGAGTTTATTTACAGAGACCCAACATTTCCCCTGTGAGCAAGCACTTGCCGACAGTGACCAGAAAAATCTATGGTGGGTGGCCTTCTGCACAGACAGGTTGGGTTGAGAGAAAGATAGAGTTGTAAGCAATTATATTCTAGTCTGAATATGATCCGTACTACTACTACTACTACTACTACTACTACTACTACTACTAATAATAATAATAATAATAATAATAATAATAATAATAATAATAATACTACTACTAATAATAATAATAATAATAATAATAATAATTATTATTATTATTATTATTATTATTATAAGTGATACAAATAACAATGATGATGGAGATTATAATAGGATTCAAGCAGGACCACATCAGCATGGCCACCTGTGAGACAAGAAAGCACAGAGACTCCAGTAGAGGCCAAGTTAGTAACATGCCTTAATTGACCTATGGCTAAACCACGCCCCCAGACGCGATGAGCCAATCACGGTGCGCATAGCTGACCCAGTACACTCGGACATTCTCTGTCTCCACGTCCATTGAAATGCATTGGAGTTAGTCAGTTTTCATTCGTTTTTATGTTGTTTTTTTTTAGATTTTAAGTTTAAAATGGTCAAACGGTGTGCATGGGGTACATGCAACTCCGACACTAGGTATCCCGAGAGGCTGGGCGACGAGGTGTATTTTCTACCCTTTCCCAAGCAACATCTCAACCAAGTGTCTGCTCTGTGATCCAGCTAACGTTAGCATCAGTGTTAGCAGCTGATTACACAAACTCGTAGTCTTGTGGCTGCCTGATATACCCAAGCCTCTTTGGCGATAAGCATTACCTTATCGTAGACATCCAACTGTATATTTTCTGGAAAAAAAACTCCCAGCACTTTACCAGGAATTAAGTAAACACAGAGCTGACCAGATTTCAAGCTCTGTGAATCACTCTCAGCGGCTTCACTGCTCGATCTGTCTGTCTCTCTGGCAGTTAGAGCGGAGGACTCACCGCCGTGTGGAGAGGAGAGAGACAGGCGAGACGTGAACTCCATACCTTGTGTGTAGCCTAATAAAAGTTACAAATGCGGTTAAATGTACTGCTATCACACTGCTGCTACGGCAGCTATGGAGTAGAGATCTGGGGCTGGACCGGGGGAGAACTGAGCTGCCGCTCGCCAAGAGGGAGCTGCTGAAAGCGGGCAAGCACTGAGAGCTGCCATAGCGCCTGTCACCGAATGTTGACTGTTTGTCCGAGTGAGTGGAGGGGGCGGGGCTTAGCCATAGGTCAATTGGACATGAATGTGTAGAGATAGAGAAGAAGAGAGAGGAGCTCAGCAGACTCATGTGGAGTCCCCTGGCTGTCTGAGCCTTTACCAACATAGCTAAGGGGCTGTGGAGGCACTAACTTTAAGCTTTATCCAAAGTGGAATGTTTTAAGCATTCTCTTAATCTGGGATGTATGCCTCCCGAACCGAGACTCGACGCTGGTTCCACAGGAGAGGAGCTTGATAGCTAAAGGATCTTCCCCCTATTCTACCGTTTGAATCACAAGTAACCCTGCATCATGTGAGTGCAGTGCTTTAGTTTGGTAATAGGTACTTTTTGGTCTTTAAGATCTGCCGGTGTCTGGCCATTAAGGGCTTTATATGGGAGGAGGAGGATTTTAAAATCTAGCTAACCAATTAATGTCATCTGGCTTAATTGATAAATACAGCTCTGTATCATCTGCATAAATGTGTTTTCTAATCATATTACCTAAAGGCAGCATAAGTTAATAGTATTGATCAGAGCATAAAACGTTGCGGAACACTGTGACTAACTTTGGTATGCAATGAGGATTCATTGTTAGCCTGTACAAACAGGGATCTGATAAATAAGAATTAAACCAGCTCTTGATGTCAATTAAATGTACATAATGTAAATGTAGTCAATGTTGTCAAATGCAGCACTGAGATCTAACAAGACTAGTGCAGAGTGATGGAAAGAATCAGGTGTACATTGGCCACCAAATTGGCAAGTAGAGGGAATGAGTACCTCGCCCAGTATGGGGAAACCAAGGCGCCTTCCTGCAGTCAGACCTGGGAGGGTAGCTCACTGGCAAGTCTCTGGTGGCCAGGACATAGCCCATGGGGTTCAGCATGACTCTGTGCAAAATAACTTCATGGAGCTTTCCCCCTGTTGGTCACCCACAAGTCAGAGAAATGGTCAAAAATGTGCCAGGCCATAGGTGAGGGCAGGGACCTGGGCATCCTAACCCCTGGTTTTACAGACGGACTCTAGGTATGTGGAACGTCACCTCGCTGGTACGGGAGCCAGAGCTTCTGTAATGGGTGGAGAGGTACAACTATAGTTGTGCTCAACGCCAGAACCCTAGAACCAAACTCCTGGAGGAGGGCTGGACTGTTTCCTTTTCCGGTTTGTCCAGGGTCAGAGATGCTGGGCAGGTGCAGGGTTTCTCAAAAGCCTAAAGCTGAGTTCAGCAGTTTTGGAGCTCTCCATAAAGAACAAGACGGTCACCTCTGTGCAACTGCAAATCACTGAGGGGAAGGCTCAAACTGTTTGTGCTTACGCAATGAACAGCAGCTTGGAGCAGCTTGCCTTCTAGGGGTCTTTGGATGGCATCCTGGAAGGGGTTCCATCTTGGGACTCAAATATTCCTCTGGTGGACTTTAATACTCATGTAAGCAATGATAGAGACACCTGGAGGGGAGTGATTGAGTCATCACTGGTAAACCCACAAAAGCAGCAAGGGTTAACTGTAACTTCTGGAGGAGGCCTCAGTCCATCAGGACTTCACCTCCCACCTCCGAAAGTGTCTCTTTAGCCATTTTCAAAGTCCAAGAGTTATCCAATCCCTATACAACCAAAGTGAAAGCTGTGTCTGTATACTCAGTAAAGTCAAACATGTTTCCAGTGGGTGTTGGACTATGCCAGGGTTCCTTATTCTGGATCCTGTTTGTGGTATTAATATACAGGATCTCTAGGCGCAGTCATGATGAGAAGAGTGTCTGGTTTAGGAACCTCAGAATTGCATCTCTACTTTTGGCAGATAACATGTTTTTGTTGGTTTCTTCAGTCGATGATCTCCAGCAGGCCCTGGGGTGGTTGGCATCCAAGTATAAAATAGTTTGGATGAAGGTCAGCACCTCCAAGCCAGAAGCCATGGTTCTCTACTGGAAAACAGTGGATTGCTCCCTCTGGCTGGGGGTTGAGCTCCTGCCCCAAGCTTGGGTTTAAGTATCTCAGAGTCTTGTTAATGAGTGAAGGTAAAGTGTGAAATGGACAGCCGGTTTGGTGCAGCATCAGCAGTACTGCAGGCATTGTGCCTGACCATTGTGGTTAAGAAAAAGCAGAGCTGGAAGCTTTCAATTTATCAGTCGATCTACATTTCAACTCTATGTCACCATCAGATACATTTTGTATTTTTTTAATGCTATCTATCCTGTCCCTGAAGGCAGACAGGCAAACAGAGTTGACTGGAGCTGGTGTGGAGGAACTCAAGAAAGCAGGCAAGCAAGAAAAAAAGCAGAATGGCACTGGAGATTTCTGTATGAGCCAACAAAGACAAGGGCATAAGCATAAAGGCAGGAAACACTAAATAGTGGCACTCAGAAGTCACTGTATGGGACGTAATGATCTAGTGCCGAAGTGGTGGAGAGACCAGGTAGATAAAGTCGGTGGGTGACGAGTTGATCTGACTCAGGTGTGCCACTCTGCTGCTGCTGTTGCCATACCCACAGACACACACACAGGGAAGGAGCAGGTGAGGGAGAAAGGAGGGGAGAAAGGCAGAACACAGACAGAGAAAAACAACCAGGCTGCCACAGTAGCAATGTGACAACATAACTATGGTGTATTTAAGGTGTGTGTGTAGGTGCAACGTTATATAATACTTACTGCTCCATTGCAGCTGTAAGGACAGACAGAACATGTCACTTAGTTTGATTTCTTAGCCTGGTGCTTTTTGTTGTTGTTAGTGGATCTTTCAGCCATAATTCCATTTCCCCCCATTGTAGTAGTCCACAAACAGAGGGGAGATGTGTTGGCAGGGAAGAGAAGGGACAGACAAGGGGAAAGAGAGAGAAATTGAGGGCGAGAGTGTACTCTGATTAATAAATGTAGATATATATTGCTCATTTTGTAATGACAGTTTTAGTTATGTCAGCTTACCCCCGATGCATGGTCCATTGTGTTCCAGGCACTGTGTATTTTTTTATGTCCTCCTTTTTTGCTCCCCCTGACCTGCCTGAGCAGCACCCTGTCTTTGTTCTGGGAGCTTTTGATTTACAAATGAATCACTGGTTCCACTTGAAATTACACCATAATTACATGCCTGGCATCGTGGTTATTTGTCTTTGTCTGTGTAAACAGTTTAGTTTTAAATGTAGACAGGGTTTTATGCATCTTGCTCCTGGTTCTTAGATAAAAAAGTTTTGTATTCTGTTGTCTTTACTGTTAATTGTGGTCTAAAGTTAGAAATATGGTGGTAGAACCATCAATCAATCGATCAACTACTGCATTCTGTGTCAGTCTTTATGTTAAGTGTAAAAGTTACTACATAAGCCCCTCTTCTCCATAGAAAATAATGCTAATAAGTCCACAGACATTCAGAACCACTTATCAAAAATTGTTGAAAAAAATGTAATTTCATCTGTAACAGGGCATCCAGCTCATAACAGCTGGCCTGGTTGAGCATGTGCCCCATGTATGGAGACAGAGTCCTCAGCAGCTGTCAGGGTTCGATTCCTATTTCCATAATTCTTTAGTACTGATGCAAGCAAATATGGTGTATAGGTTAAATTGAGGTTGTCATGAAAATGCTTAGTGTTTTAAATAATGTAATTGAAACTTTTAAGTACAATAAATATGCCGATAGCACTGATGTGTGCATTTTATTTGTTCCAGATCCTGACAGGTGAGGACTGGAATGCTGTCATGTATGATGGCATCATGGCTCATGGAGGACCAAGCATGCCTGGTATCCTAGTCAGCATCTACTTCATCATTCTCTTTGTCTGTGGAAATTGTATCCTTCTTTGTTCTTCTTGTTTGTGTAAGTGTATGTATATGCCTATGTTTTATCAGCACTGAACTCCAACCATGACAATTTCAACTCGATTCAAATCACTGTCATAATCTTTGACTCCCCAGTCATTAAGTCATCCTTCTAAATGTCTTCCTGGCCATTGCTGTGGATAATTTGGCAGAGGCTGAGTCTCTGACTTTGGCTCAGAAAGAGAAAGCAGAGGAGAAAAAACGCAAGAAAGCACTCAGGTAAGATGTACAGACACACAATCTTGAGCCTATGAATGGACTTAAAGATGATGTTGCTAAGTTGGAAATAACAGTCAAGCCCAGGCTAGATTTTGAAAGTATGCAGCCACTAAACCCCGCCCCCTGCACTCCGGCCTCTCTCCAAAGCCGCTCCCCCCAAACCATGAACGCCACTGTCCAACAACTGCTGAATACCACTGACAGAGCCCGCGTCCTCACAAACAGTGGGAAGTGTCTAATAGTGCATCGTTTACATCAGAACATCTGACTACAAGTTACTACCTCATGTCTCATTCAGCTGTAAGTAAACACCTCATATTATCATATTGAATGTAAACAACCAACATAGCAATTGCTAGCACTGGTAGCTGTCAAGCTAGCTTTGTTAGCATTCAGAAATTGTTTTAAAAGTGTATTTTGATGTTGTAACTCATTGCTGTTTAGCTAGCAATAGCTGGCTGTTGTAACATTAGATATGCCAATGCTAAAACATCAAGATTTGTGGTGGGCCTACTAGATGTTTTTTTTCTGTTACCCTCAGTGATTCACAGACAAACGTGAATACTGTATTGGACTTATGATAATACGATGTTTTGCATTTAGAGCTTCCATGATGAGAGCATCGTTGACTCTGATGACGAGGACATGCCAGAGCGAAGCACATCATCACGTCAGAGAGAACGACAGGAGGACAACCAGCAGTGTCCGAGGAAGTGGAGGCAGAGACTGTGGACATGGGTGGGGGACAGGTCAGGGAGCAGATGTTCATACGTCGAGTAGAAGATCTTTAAAGGGAGAGTTCGTTTTTTTTGAAGTGGGGTCATATAAAGTACATATCCATAGTCGGTCTGTTCCCTACCGTAATTGCCGATCAGCACAGACTCAGTTTGGAGAAGCAGAGAGCCGCTCCAGCCCAGACGCTCAGCTTTGTACTGCAGTGAATGGAGTCCAGATGCAAAGCTAATTTTAACCACCTAAAACAAGGCCCAACTAAAAAAATCTATATCAGTTCAAGTGTACGTTGTATAGAGAAAATTCACACTGCTTTACATCGCCGTCAGACCGCCCTTTCTTTTGGCACTACATTTTCTCAACCGTAGAACCTCCGTATCCCGACGCATTAGCACAACTGGGCCTCGCACTGTATTTCGCCGCTCGCAGATCACCTGTTTCAGCGGTAGTAGTAGTGATTCTATGGTAGTAGTGATTATGACAGTGACGAAGAAATGCCTTTCACTGTGGGGACAAGAGGATACCTTTATGTACCAGAGTACAGAGAGAGAAGAAGAACTTTTGCAGATGGAGACTGAAAGAGACAGAGGGGAAACTTCTGAGAAAACCGGAGGCCAAGCTTAGGTCCAAGAAAGAGCCCAAGCTACTTGGTGGTGCAGATGTGTAAACTGTGAGCCCATGCCCACGGACCCGGAGAGCTACTACTGCCATGAGTGGGACTTGGTTGCAACACAACTTGAGGATCTTTCTGAATCAGAGGATTCCAGCACCAAACCAAAACTGATAAGTTAGCCTCACTATACCCTATGCAATAGATGTACAGTATAGCCTATATGTGGGTATCAATTAAAGCCTCTGAACAGTCTGAGCTTCGAGGGATATCTGGCAGAAAACTGGCGAACGTGGATTCAAAAGTTTGAACTCTATCTCGTAGCGACGGGCATCGCAGAGAAGAGTGAGAAGGTGAAATGTGCGGCATTCCTTCATGTTGTTGGAGATGAAGCAATAAAGGTATTTAATACCTTGGACTTTGATGAAGATGTGGACGGTTTTAATGGACTGAAAGAAATGTTCAGAGACTACTGTGAGCCACAGAAGAACATCACCTACCTGAGACACGTGCTCTTTACCCGAGTCCAAGGACCGAATGAGACAATTGATGCTTATGTGACGGACCTAAAGAACAAAGCAAAGGATTGTGAATTTGCACAGCTAACAGATGAACTGATAAAAGATTGTGTAGTCTGTGGCATAAACAATGACCAGCAGGAGTTGAAATTAAGAGGCTCACTGACACTGTGAGAGCTAGGTTGCTCAGGGAAACGTATTTAAACCTGACAAAGGCTGTGGGAATCTGTTGAGCAAGTGAGGTAACGCAAAGTCACGTGAAAGCACTACACGAGGAAGCGGATGTAGCCATGAATAAAATAAAAGTTACCAAAATGAAGAAAGCGAGTAATAAGCAGTTTGACACTGACAAAGAGAAAGGAGAATGTAAGAGGTGTGGCTACATCCACGAGCCAAAGAAGTGTCCAGCATATGGGAAAATATGCAACCAGTGCAAATTAAAGAACCACTTCAGTCGCATGTGCAGGTCACAGAAACAACAGTTAAAACACAGGAAAACTGAGAAAAAAGTACATGAGATAGAACAACAATAAGAAGATGATGTCATGTTTATGGGATGTATAGAGATCAGACCAAGTTAGCAAACAGGTGCACAGTTTAAACTGGATGAAGTCTCAGCAATGAACAATGACAGTGAGAAATGGACTCAAAAGCTCAAAATAAACAACAGTGTGCTAACTGTAAAGCTTGGTACAGGAGCAGAGTGCAACGTACTGTCAATGAGAGACTTTGAGAAAATCACAAACAAGGACGCAGTACTACAGAAGTCAGGATGTAAGCTAGTTACTTACTCTGGCCACATGATCGCTATAAAAGGCAAAGCAAAGCTCAAGTGTGATTTCAAAGACAATTAATATGAATTAGAATTCAAGATCATAGAGAGAGACTCACCTGCTATCCTTGGAAGAGAATCCTGCACAAAACTAGGATTAATAAGAAGAGTATACAGTGTAGATAACAAAGACAACACTGACATTCTGAGCCAATATGAAGATGTGTTCACTGGGCTAGGGTGCATGCTAGGACTGCACCACATCCAGCTTAACCCAGACATCACCCCAGTCATTCACCCACCACGGAAAGTGCCAATAGCACTAAAGGACAGAATAAAGGCGGAACTGGATAGGATGGAGGATCTTGGAGGTATAGTAAAGCAGACTGAGCCCACAGACTGGGTGAACAGCATGGTCACTGTGGTGAAGCCCAACAAACTGAGAATATGCATCAATCCCCAAGATCTCAATAAAGCTATAAAAAGGGAACACTATCCGCTAAGCATGGTTGAAGAGATCGCCGCAGAGATGCCAGGTGTAAAGGTTTTGTCTGTAGTGGTCTAATCACGGGTTCTGGCAAGTACAGTTGGACGAGGAGAGTTCCAAAATATGTACATTAACACCCCGTATGGACGTTACCGCTTCCTGTGACTTCCTTTTGGAGTGTCTTCAGCTCCAGAAGTGTTTCAAAAGACTGGAGTTGTGAATATAGTGGATGATATCTTGGTGTGGGGTGAAAATGAGGAACAGCATGACAAGAGGCTGAGAGCGCTGATGGACAGGATCAGGAACATCAACCTAAAGTTAAACAAAGACAAATGTAAGATCAGAAGGAAAGAGATCACATACGTCGGTCACTTTCTGTCTGCAGAGGGAGTGAAACCAGACCAGGAGAAGGTCAGAGCTATACAGGACATGCCCAAACCAGAAGATAAGGCAGGTCTACAGAGGTTTCTAGGGATGCTTCAGTATCTGGCTAAGTTTGTCCCAAATCTCTCTGACATGAGCACGCCGCTCCGGAAACTCCTGGAGAATGATGTAGCTTGGCATTGGGAGGCTGAGCAGCAACAAAGTTTTGAAAAGCTAAAGATGCTTGTGAGCACAGCCCCGGTGCTCAGATATTTTGATGTGAAAAAGGACATAACATTGTCAGTCGACGCAAGCTCTGAAGGTCTGGGAGCAGTGCTAATCCAGGATGGACAGCCAGTGGCCTACAGCTCAAGAGCGCTGACTGATTGCCAGAAAAGGTATGCGCAAATTGAGAAAGAACTTTTAGTAATTGTTATGGATGTGAAAAGTTCAAGCAATATGTTTATGGCAAGACAGTGCATGTTGAATCAGACCTAAAGCCCTTAGAAACTGTGTTCAAGAAATCACTCCAGAAGGCTCCACCAAGACTCCAGAGGATGCTGATGGGCATCCAACCCTACGATCTGCGGGTCAGCTACAGGCCTGGAAAGGAGCTCTACATTGCAGACACACTGAGTTGAGCTTACCTGAAAGAGAAAGCAGAGCAACTCCTGGAGGATGAACTACAGGTCCATCTGCTAAAAGCTCAAATACCAATCACAGAAGAGAAACTGAACTCATTCAGAACACAAACAGCAGCTGATGAGGAACTGCAGAGGGTCATGGATATGGTCCAAGCAAGATGGCCAGCTGAAATACAACAGGTACCAAGAGACATCAGAAAATATTGGACATTCAGAGAGGAACTTACATGTTTTGATGGTTTACTCTTCTAGAAAACACGACTTGTTCCACGTAGACTGAGAGCAGACATGCTTACGAGAGTCCATGAAGCTCATCTTGGAGTTGTCAAGTGCAAAGAAAGGGCGAGAGACGTCATGTTCTGGCCCAACATGGCTGAGATTGAAGATATTGTTTTAAAGTGTGCTGTTTGTAACACATTCAGGTGGAGCAACATTAAAGTGCCACTCATCTGCCATGACATTCCAGAGAGAGCCTGGGCAAAGGTTAGAGTAGATCTGTTCCACTACGAACAAGGTGATTATCTGCTGTGTGTGGGCTACTACTCAAAGTATCCTGAAATTGCCAAACTCACTGGGATGACCAGCCGACATGTGGTAACAGCTCTCAAATCAATGTTTTCAAGACATGGGATTCCAGACGAGGTCATGTCTGACAATTTTCAAGTGCTGAGTTCAGGACATTCATAGAGAGCTGGGAGTTTGTACACACCACATCCAGCCCGGGATATCCCCAGTCTAATGAAAAAAGTGAGAGAGCAATCCAGACAGTAAAGAACTTATTGAAGAAAGCACAAGAGAGTCAGAGTGATCCTTACATCGCTTTGTTGGAATACAGGAACTCACCTTTGGATGGAGTGAAACTGTCCCCTGCACAACTACTCATGGGTAGGAGACTGAGAACCAAACTGCCAACATCAGCACAGCTGCTGAAGCCTCAGCTGTATGATAATGTGCACCACAGCATCAAGGAGAGGCAGCTAAAACAAAAGCAGTGCTTCGACCGAGGAGCAAAACAGTTACTACTACTGATGGAAGGAGAGAAGGTGAGAGTAAGAGTCAAAGATAACTGGCAGCCAGCAGTCATCGTGAGAAGACATGACAATTTTGAGATTTTGATTGTTTCTACTTAATAGCAGTTGTTTAGACTATGTAAACTGTGAACCATAAAGTCAATAAGTAGAAAATGTTGAGTAAATTGGTTATGGAGAATATCTTAAAGGGATAGTTCAGAATTTTGGACATAAGGCCTATTTTCCAAGTCAACCGGTGTGTTTGAGATGTCTGGAGACGTTTTCAAGACATTTCATTCAGGTACTCCTAGTCGCCGAGTTCGCTGTGCTATGGCTAGTGCAAGTCAACGGATCTTATTAGCATGGCATTAAAAACACTCATACCGACTCCACAGTGCACCCGAGGCAAATCAATTGTAACGGCAGACTATCGATGTACATATGTGTTGATAGAATAATATTTGAAACAAAACTAACCTCGCATCGCATGAATCATCCATTTTTTTGAGGGACTAGTTTCTCAGCAGCAGCGGAATTTTACTTTACTTCCGGTTCTCAGCTCCGCCAGCAACGGCGGAGCAGCGACCATCCAGCATCACCGCGAGCTGGGGGAGACCACAGCAGCAGAGGAGAGCGACAGAGGAGCCAGGCGGTGAATAACTCTGAGGTTGTGGTGGAGGGAGGACCAACAGAGCAATGATGGACAGCCCACAGAGTATTGAGTATGTAGGTTTGAAAGTTAGCGTTGCTAGGCTAACAGCTGATCGGCGAGGCTAACAGCTGATCAGCGGAGAAAGGTGAGTCCACGGAGCCAGTTGTTCAGGTGTGCAGCCTTCAAAGTTAGTAGCACAGCCCCAGAGTTTGTACGGACAACTTGGCTTTCTTTTTTTCAACAGAAAAAAGCAGCTATGCTACGGATTGAGAAGCGGCAATATTGACACCAGCGTCCTCTCGCATCCGGTAACTTATAAGTGCTAGGTGATATCAGTCCGCCGCTGCCTACTAGGAAGTATGACACGCTGCTCCTGCTGAGACATAAATCCTTAAAAATGCAAGATTGGTTTTATTTCAAACATTCTATCAACACATATATGTACATCGATAGTCTGCCGTTACAATTGATTTGCCTCGGGTGCACTGTGGAGTCGGTATGAGTGTTTTTAATGCCATGCTAATAAGATCCGTTGACTTGCGCTAGCCATAGCACAGCGAACTCGGCGACTAGGAGTACCTGAATGAAATGTCTTGAAAACGTCTCCAGACCTCTTAAACACACCGGTTGACTTGGAAAATAGGCCTTATGTCCAAAACTTATGTCCTGAACTATCACTATAAGGGGAAAGATGTGATGTATGTTGCGTATATGACTCCAACCAGTAGGTGGAGTCTGCCACTAGTGTTGGTTTGTTGTATTGAACCTGCTGGGAGTGTTCGTAGAAGAAGAACAGGAAGTAACAAAAAACAAGTTTATTCACACAGTCTTGTCTCCGTGAGTGTTTCATTGATATACATTATCACAAGGCCCAGTTGCGCTAATGCGTAGGGATACAGAGGCTCTATGGTTGAGAAAATGTGGAGTGGCTCTCTGCTTCTACAAACCGAGGCTGCCCTGATCAGCAGTTACGGTAGGGAAAAGACCGACTATAGATTATGACTATGACCGACTATGGATATGTACTTTGTATGACCCCACTTCAAAAAACCCAAACTATCCCTTTAAGCTCAAAAGATTGCACATGAACAGGTATCTAAAGTAGAACATTACTGGTGCTTTTTTTCTGATAACCACCACCTACAACTAATTTACTTGTGTTTGTACAGTAAATTGAACAGGCATGTAACTTGGACACACAAGTGCCCTAATCAGAATCACATCTTTCCATGTAGTTTTTCACCATTTGAATTTGCGTTTTGGTGAATAACAATAAACACAGTAAGTAGAAACATGTAAAGAAAGATAAAGGGCTGGTATTTCAAGTCAAAAGTATGAATAGATAGAATGAAAAAAAAAAGTCCTATAAACTGGGACATCTCTTCAGTTTTGTCCAGGAATGTCTCAAGTATTGACCATTGAAAGTGTATATGTTCACAGTATGCTGAGGACAGTCGAGCTCTGTTCCATAAAAATATCTAATCATGTTGCTTATCTATTGCTTTACAGGCCAGAATTCAAGGTCTATGTTTGGAGCATTCACATGCAGTGCTGAACTCTGGCTCACACCTATTTATTTGTTGTTCTGTATTTACTCCTTGTTTTGCATTATCTCTAACTTGTTTGAATAAAGTCTTGAAAATGATAAATGCCTTTTCTTTACACTTCCAGCATAAACAACCGACCCATTACAGTTCTTACACTTTACATGATGCACTAATAACAACAGCTGAATTAGGTAAGACTCTTGTTCATTGATTTTTTTGGAACACATGTAAATAAGTACACTACAAAAATAGTATACCTTTTATTGTTTAGACAATATACAGACCAATTAGCATAAACAACAATATACAGGAAAGACATCCAGAAGTTTCTTGAGTGATTATAAACACAGACCAGTGTTGGCTAACAGGTTAGGCTGCTGATGTCAGTGCTGTCTCAATCCTCTACTGTTTTGGCAGTGATTGTCCTGTTGAAAGAATAGCACAATTTTTCAAGGACCTTGAAATTACTTTCAATTTATTATAACACCATAACTTTGGATGCATTTTATGCAGTGACAAATATTCCTGACAACAACCAGAAATAGCCTCTGTTACATCAGAATTGTGGCATTTACAGTCATTTCATCAATTTTGGGGGGGGTTTGCAAAATTTCACTTTCGGAGTAATTTACATACTTTCACGTTCTCATTGTTTTGACAAAGCAGTTTGACAGTAGTATAAACAATCTCTACCTGTTGACTTTTTGCTGTACACCTTGGAGTACTTGGCCTGAGAGAAAGGAGTTCCATCATCTCTGCAAAAATTATAATAATTACAGAAAACTGGATAAGGATGTAACTAAATGTGTTTACAGGACATAAAGTTAAGTCTGAATGTCTTTATGGGGCATAACATTGTTTAGTGATTCTCTCAAAGACAACACAGGACTGTTGCTAGGTGCATTCTGTGTTTCCCACATTCTACTGTGGTCAGCTAACAGTCAGGTCATGAATTGAAATATAAAGTCTATTTTCTTAAAAAATGTCTCACTAATATGTAATAGTCCCAAGCAGTATGCTAACATGTGACTGTTACGACCAGTATTTCCTGGTGCAGCTAATGAAATGATGCCATTCCTTTTTGTATTGTATCCCTGCTAAGCACATTCATGCACATAAAGCAAACCAACTTGATATGAAAGAAGGAGACATGTATATATGAAATGTATCCATCAAAGATACATACTACATGAATAACAGTGGTTTGATCCATGTTGCTATCAGCATCAAGTTACACTCACCTGTCAGAGAGAGACTCTGCAGAAACAGTGGAAACATCAGGGCATGGTTCCGTTGTGAACTGACTCTTCGAAGGCTGGAAGTTGATTTGTCCCTCTTATAACTATAGATCACAGAAATAGGCAACATCAGCACATTTGTAAAACATCCAGTTCAAAGTCTATATGAATGAACATTTACATTTACAGCATTTATCAGACGTTTTTGTCCAAAGCGACTTACAATAAGTACATTTGTCACAAGAGAGAAACCACAACATATCACCGTTGATAGAGTAAAAAGTAGGGCCGGGACTTTAACGCGTTAATTAGGATTAATTCATTACAACGCGTTAACGCGTTAAAACGTGTTAAAACGCGTTAACGCATTTTAATCGCACTTATTTTTTCACCGCGGAATCTTTCTCATTGGACAAGTTTCAGGCGGACCGATTATACTGGAGCACCAAGTAGCGTTCATGACTTCAAACAACAACAAACCACAGTGAACATGAACGAAGAAGCTGATGAGACCGCTTTGGTTGGCCCCGTGGAAATTTTGTTTTAAAAAACGAACGGATGAAGCTTCGATAAGAGCATGGTTGTGTGCAAGCTATGCAACAAGGAATTCGCATATCACCACAGCACATCGAGCCTCAAGTATCACCTCAATGCAAACATATAGCAGCTAGCGTGGACGTTAGCCCGACTCCGAATACAAGGAGCCACACCCACTTCCGCTACACTTAATGGCAAAAATTGCACTGGTCTGTTGGACTTGGTTGAGCAAAAATAAACAATATTTTGTTGCTTAAGCTTATGTATTCAGTCATTATTCAATGGTATACTAAAAATCCATGTGAAAAAAAACTTCTCACTGTTCTCAGGTCAAATATTTATATGCGATTAATCGCGATTAATTAATAGCAAAGCCTCTGATTAATTAGATTAAAAAAATTAATCGAGTCCCGGAAATATAGAAAGAAATATAGAAACAATTATCGAGCCCTCATCTGAGGATCGCAACTGCTATTTATCAAAGACACTTCAAGTGCATAAGTGCAATGATTGAAGTGCTAATGATAAGAACATACAGACCTCAGACAGTAAGAGCTGGAAAAAACTCCTCAAAGACGGCCATCATGAACACCGGGATCCCCCAAGGATGTGTATTGAGCCCTCTGCTGTTCACACTGATGACACATGACTGTTGTGCCAGACACAATTCAAACCACATCATCAAGTTCGCAGATGACACAACAGTGGTGGTCCTCATCAACAACAATGACGACTCAGCCTACAGAGAGGAGGTACATCTGGTGTGACATCAATAATCTTCAACTCAATGTCAAAAAAACCAAAGAAATAACTGTGGACTTCAGCAAGAAACACATGTCACACGCCCCACTCACCCTCAATAGCAGTGCTGTGGAGTCTGTGAAAAGCACCAAGTTCCTGGGAATCCGTATCACAGATGACCTGACATGGTCCACCAACACCACCTCCCTAGTCAAGAAGGCACAGCAACGCCTCCACTTCCTTTGCAGGATGAGGAGAGCTGACCTCCCCGCTTCTGCCCTCACCCCCTTTTACAGGGGTGCTATTGAGAGTATCCTCACCAGTAGCCTTTCAGTCTGGTATGGCAGCTGCCCTGTCACTGACCAGAAGGCCCTACAAAGGGTGGTGAGGACAGCAGAGAAGATCACCAGATCAGCCCAATCATCCATCCAGGACCTATTCCCGTCCCGCTGCCTCAAGAGAGCCACCAATATTACCAAAGACACCACCCACCCAGCACACAAACTGTTCACCCTCCTACCATCTGGCAAGCACTACCGCAGCATGTGGCGCAAGACTACAAGACTCAGCAAAAGCTTTTTCCCTCAGGCCATCAGACTACCCTAACCCTAACCCTAACCCAACTCACTTAAGACAATTCCATGAACATGACAACCCAGGCACCCACAAAGACTAACTGAATGTTAAACTCAATCTTTGTACTATGCACTTATATGCGCAATATCATACATGTTTACATACCTCCATGCTGCTATTCTGCAATTTGCGCTATGCTATATTGCACCTTTTTATTATTGCACATTAGTAATATTCTATTCTGTGTAATGTATACGCCCAGTCTCAAGTCTTTTGAGGAAGATGGAGAGTGATTCTGCTGTCCTGACATTGTTTGGGAGTTCGTTCCACCACTGAGGGGCCAAAACAGAGTCGCGACTTCACCGAGTGGACTTTGTTTGCTCTCAGCGATGGGGATACCAGCCGGCCAGCTGATGTAGATGAGTGAAGTGCTCTCGCTGGGGCGTGTGGTCAGACCAGTGTTTTGAGGTAGACGGGTGCAGTTCCATTGATGGCCTTGAAGGCCACACCATCATCTTGAATCGGATGCGGGCTGCAACAGGAAGCCATTGGAGGCCACAGAGGAGGGGGGGTCACATGGGAGAATTTGGGTAGATTGTAAACAAGGCACGTCGCAGCGTTCTGGATACGCTGCAACTGTTTAGTCGCGGAGGCTGGGAGTCCAGCCAAGAGGGAGTTGCAGTAGTCCGGGCAGGAGATGACCAGCGCTTGGACCAGGAGTTGCGTTGCATCTTTTGTGAGGAAAGACCAGATCCTGCGGATGTTGTAGAGTCTTAAATCTTTAGGATCGGGCCACAGCAGTGATGTTGGGGGGGCAGGACAGTCCATCGTCGTGGATTGCGCCCAGGTTCCTCGGCGTCATGTAAATACCATCTAACGACATCCAAAGTTTTCACCATCTCACAGGAAGCCTCTCTCTAAATGGTGTGGAAGGATACCATTTCTTTAGCAATGTCTCTTGCAACTGCCTCTTCGTATGTTTTACATTTTTGACTGTCCTTTATATACTTTGTTGTTTTAGCAAGACCACCTGCCATATGGGTGGTTGATAAAGGTCCATTGTGGGTTTCATAATGGTGACTGAGGAACCTGCGACTGGAGTGCTTTTTGGCTATATCCTAACTTGTGCAGCAGCTGATAGATAAGGAACTTTGATGTGTGGGTGGAGATTTGACGTATTGCCTTCTTTACTCACAATCTTTATGAGGCAAATAGTGCACACAGCTTCCTACATGTTGGCTTGTTATTTGAAGTGAAGCCAAAATAATCAAAAAACAGGGGCAGACACGTTTTTCTTTTTTACAAGTCCTGTTGCTATATACCCAGAGCCACTAGCACTGCCACTTGCCATCTTTCTCTGCTGAGCTGCCTGCCTGTAAACCAGTAGATTGTGCACCTGCCTGTCCTCTAGTAGTGTGTGCTGCGCATTAAATACATCACCTCACTACAGCATCTCCCTACCAGTTTAATAGAAAAGGGAGCATCTGTATAATATAATCCAACGACTGTCGTTACAACACAATAGAGCACTAACGAAGTCGAAACCAACTTTCCACCATCCCCAACGACCATACTAACGACTGTTGTTGGCAATAATGGAGCACATACGACCCATAGGCATCAGTGGCCTTGTGACCGCCTCCTGAGAGGTTAAATAGCTGGACCTCCACACTGGCTAGTTGGACTAGTCTCAGCCTAGTCAAGGGAGCAGGAACTGATGAAGCCTCTCGGATGAGAGGTGAAACGTCTTCAAGACAAAAACCAAATCCAGTTGCTTTCGATTCAATTTCCTTGAGATATCTGTATAATTGACGGTCTTGAAAATAAGACTGTAATACAACAATACCGCCCAAGCTTAGTGCCCAGCTCATGGCAATGGCCATATAACCAGCCACCTATTGACATTGGAGCAGGTGATCATGAAGCAGCTATGTGTACTGGAGTATCCGCAACTTCTGTTGGTCTCACCTGGTCACAGCTTCATTATCCAGTCCTGAATTCTGTAATATCACTGCAACATAATCCTCTGTTAAAGACAAGCACTGGACACAGCTACAAGTATTGTTGCAGGTGCAGCAATGTCTGAAAAACAAAACACACCTGGCACCAAAGCTAGCTAGCTAGCTAACAATAAGCTGTCTTTTTCTGTTAGGAAACGGTGGACTCTGTCCTAATATGTGTTTGTGCAGTCTTCACAAACTCAGTAATTCACCAGGATTTAAAATGGTGATATGTAATGTAAAATAACAGAAAAAGACTCAATTACAAGGCTCAGAGTCACTACCACCTACTTAAGCACACTGAGCTGAGGAAGAGTGAAGGACACTGACTCCCTTACATAATAATATGATGTGTTGTTTGAAAAAAAGAGGGATTTTAGGAGAGATGCTTGAAACAGCCGCTTTTACCTCTAAATGTGTGCCCTTCTGTCTTGTTGAGCATCCTGCTCTTACTTTTGAAATGGCCATTTTCAAATAAGATTAAGTATAAATTTCATAAGAAATTCAACCTGCAATATACACCCTTAACAAACCACTGTGTCACTGACTCTCACTGACTCACTGTGTCACTGACTCTCTCTGGAGTGCCTGTATTGCCTGCTCTTGCAACCTGCTGGTTGCAAGAGCAGGCAATACACACTATGTTATACTTTCTATTCTTTTTTAAATAAAGGTGATTCTAGGGGTGCTACCATCCTATGTATGTCGCACAGTACTCTTGGCAATCACAGAACTTTGATATATTGTTAGTAATACTTTAAAAATTTGAGCAGAGTGTTTCACACCCTCAGACTGGAATACACTGCAGCATGTCTTAAAACTCCATTATCTTTTCTTTTGATGCTTTTTAATCTGTTTTGAAAGACCTCAGGACAAAATTGTAAGGTTATCATTGCTTAAAGGGATAGTTCAGGTTTTTTGAAGTGGGATCATATAAAGTACATATCTATAGTCGGTCTGTTCCCTACTGTAATTGCCGATCAGTGCAGCCTCAGTTTGGAGAAGTAGAGAGCCGGTCCAGCCCAGACGCTCAGCTTTGTACTGCAGTGAATGGGGTCCAGATGAAAAGCGAATTTTAACCACGTATAACAAGGCCCACCTAAAAAATCTATATCAGTCAGGTGTACGTTCTATAGAGAAAATTCACACCGCTTTACAACACCATCAGACCGCCGTTCTTTTGGCACTACATTTTCTCAACCGTAGAACCTCCGTATCCCTACGCATTAGCACAGCTGGGCCTTGCACTGTATTTCGTCGCTCGCCGAGGTGATCCGAAGTTTCTATGGTCTGTACTACTCCAAGCTGAGGCTGTGCTGATCGGCAACTATGGTAGGGAACAGACTGACTATAGATATGGTATGTACTTTATATGACCCCACTTCAAAAACCCTGAACTATCCCTTTAAACAGATATTTTAGGATGCATGGCGTATACTTCACATTGTTACTTTGATGTTATATATGGTAATACCCTGTGTTTTATTTTGTTTTTAACTTAAAGCAATTACTTTGTTTTTTTATTTTGTGCTACTGCCTGCTTTGGCCAGGAGTCAATGAGTTTCTTAAACTTTGTGGGACCCATCCTACAAAATAATTCTTAAAATAAAGATATAATCAGAACATGATTATTCATGAACCGTGACCTAATCATGGTGGAGGGGTTTGAGTACCTGAATGATCCTAGGAGCTATGTTGTCCGGGCCTTAATGCCCCTGGTAGGGTCTCCCAAGGCAAAAAGGTCCTAGGTGACGGGTCAGACCAAGAACGGTTCCGAAGCCCATGATGAACTTTATTCCAATGAGGCAGCGTACGTCACCCGTATTGGCGTTACCGGGGCCCCACCCTGGAGCCAGGCCTGGGGTTGGGGCTCGTAGGCGAGTGCCTGGTGGCCGAGTCTGTGCCCACGGGACCCGGCCGGGTACAGCCCGAAGGAGCGACGTGGGCCTGCTCTCCAGTGGACCCACCACCCACAGGAGGGTTCAGAAGGGGCTGGTGCATTGTGGATTTGGTGGCAGTCGTGGGCGGGGGCTCCGGCGATCCAATCCCCGGACGGTGACTCTGGCCATGGGGACATGGAATGTCACCTCACTGGGGGGGGAAAGAGCCTGAACTAGTGCGGGAGGTTGAGCGGTACCGACTAGAGATAGTCGGGCTCACCTCCACGCACAGTCTGGGCTCTGGACCCAACTCCTTGAGAGAGGCTGGACTCTCTTCTACTCTGGAGTTGCCCACGGTGAGAGGCGGCGAGCTGGTGTGGGCTTGCTTATAGCTCCCCATCTCAGCCGCCCTGCGCCTTTGGGTCGGGGATAGGTCTCTCACTGTCATTTCGGCTTACGGGCCGAGCGGCAGTGTAGAGTACCCAGCCTTCTTGGAGTCTCTGGGAGGGGCACTGGAAAGTGCTCCAACTGGAGACTCTGTTGTTCTTCTGGGGGACTTCAACGCCCACGTGGGCAGCGACAGTGTTACCTGGAGGGGTGTGATTGGGAGGAACGGCCTCCCCGATCTGAACCCGAGCGGAGTTCTGTTATTGGACTTCTGTGCTAGCCACAGTTTGTCCATAACGAACACCATGTTCGAGCATAAGGGTGTCCACAAGTGCATGTGGCTCCAGGACACCCTAGGCCGGAGGTCAATGATCGACTTTGTAGTCGTGTCATCTGACCTCCGGCCGTATGTCTTGGACACTCAGGTGAAGAGAGGGGCTGAGCTGTCAACTGATCACCACCTGGTGGTGAGTTGGATTCGCTGGCAGGGGAGGAAGCTGGACAGACTTGGTAGACCCAAACGTGGAGTGAGGGTCTGCTGGGAACGTCTGGCGGAACCCTCTGTCAGGGGGGTCTTCAAATCCCACCTCCGGGAGAGCTTTGACCAGATCCCGAGGGAGGCTGGGGACATAGAGTCCGAGTGGACCATGTTCTCCGCCTCCATTGTTGACGCGGCTGTACGAAGCTGTGGCCGAAAGGTCTCCGGTGCCTGTCGAGGCGGCAATCCCCAAACCCGGTGGTGGACACTGGAAGTAAGGGATGCTGTCAAGCTGAAGAAGGAGTCCTACCGAGCCTGGTTGGCTCGGGGGACTCCTGAGGCAGCTGACGGGTACCGGCAGGCCAAACGTGCGGCAGCGCGGGCAGTTGCTGAAGCAAAAACTCGGGCCTGGGAAAAGTTCGGGGAGGCCATGGAGGAGGACTACCGGTCGGCCTCGAGGAAATTCTGGCAAACCATCCGGCACCTCAGGAGGGGGAAGCAGTGCTCCACCAACACTGTTTACAGTGGGGGTGGGAAGTTGTTGACCTCAACTGGGGACATTGTCGGGCGGTGGAAGGAATACTTCGAGGATCTCCTCAATCCCACTGACACGCCTTCCGTAGAGGAAGCAGAGGCTGGGGGCTCAGAGGCTGACTCATGCATTACCCAAGCCGAAGTCACTGAGGTAGTCAGGAAGCTCCTCAGTGGCAAGGCACCGGGGGTGGATGAGATCCGCCCTGAGTACCTCAAGTCTTTGGATGCTGTGGGGCTGTCTTGGCTGACACGTCTCTGCAGCATCGCGTGGCAGTTGGGGACAGTACCTCTAGACTGGCAGACCGGGGTGGTGGTCCCTCTATTTAAAAAGGGGGACCGGAGGGTGTGTTCTAAGGAGAATTCAGCCGATAGTCAAACCTCGGATCCAGGGGGAACAATGTGGTTTTCGTCCTGGTCGTGGAACACTGGACCAGCTCTATACCCTCCGCAGGGTGCTCGAGGGTTCATGGGAGTTTGCCCAACCAGTCCACATGTGTTTTGTGGACTTGGAGAAGGCATTCGACCGTGTCCCTCGTGGCATCCTGTGGGAGGTGCTTCGGGAGTATGGGGTCCGGGGCCCTCTGCTAAGGGCTGTACGGTCCCTGTATGACCGGAGCAGGAGCTTGGTTCGCATTGCCGGCAGTAAGTCAGACCTGTTCCCGGTGCATGTTGGACACCGGCAGGGCTGCCCTTTGTCACCGGTTCTGTTCATTATTTTTATGGACAGAATTTCTAGGCACAGCCGGGGGGCGGGAGGGGGTCTGGTTCGGGAGCCACAGGATTTCATCTCTGCTTTTTGCGGATGATGTTGTCTTGTTGGCTTCTTCGAGCCAGGACCTCCAGCATGTCCTGGGGCGGTTTGCGGCCGAGTGTGAAGCAACTGGTATGAGAATCAGCACCTCCAAGTCTGAGTCCATGGTTCTCCACCGGAAAAAGGTGGCTTGCTCCCTCTGGGTTGGGGGAGAGTTCCTGCCTCAAGTGGAGGAGTTTAAGTATCTTGGGGTCTTGTTCACGAGTGAGGGAAGGATGGAGCGTGAGATTGACAGGCGGATCGGTGCAGCGGCTGCAGTAATGCGGTCGTTGTATCAGTCCGTCGTGGTGAAGAGAGAGCTGAGCTGAAAGGCGAAGCTTTCGATTTACCGGTCAATCTACGTTCCTACCCTCACTTATGGTCATGAACTTTGGGTCATGACCGAAAGAATAAGATCCCGGATACAAGCGGCCGAAATGAGTTTCCACCGCAGGGTGGCAGGGCACTCCCTTAGAGGAGGAGCTCGGAGTAGAGGGCATCTTTTCCGGATGCCCCCGGGACGCCTTCTTCGGGAGGTTTTTTCTGGCATGCCCCACCGGGAGGAGGCCCCGAGGAAGACCCAGGACACGCTGGAGTGACTATGTCGCCCAGCTGGCCTGGGAACGCCTCGGGGTCCTCCCGGAAGAGCTGGGGGAAGTGTCCGGGGAGAGGGAAGTCTGGGCGTCCCTGCTCAGGCTGCTACCCCCGCGACCCGGCCCCGGATGAAGCAGAAGAAAATGGGATGGGATGGGATGATTATTCAAATTATAAAATACTATGGTTTTCTTTAATGCCACAAACCAAGAAATCATCCATTCTGTGTATTTATAGGGCCAACATGCCTGACAAGTCGTCAGAGGAGAAAGCAAACCTGGCAAAGAAGTTGGCTGAACAAAGAGCCAAAGGCGTAGAGGGCATCCCTACTACTGCCAAGGTGAGACACCCAAGAGAATTCATCGACCATGTAAATAAAGTAAATGTTTAACCCTTTCTAACCTTTAAACTATTTCAATTTAATATCTGCAGCTCAAAATCGATGAGTTTGAGTCTAATGTCAATGAAGTCAAAGACCCTTTCCCTCCAGCAGATTTTCCTGGTACTGTAAATCCCAATTCCTCCACACTGAATTGTTAATCATACTCTTCCAAACTCAGAGTTGAATGTTGCCTTTGTTAACCCCTCCCTCTTTAGGTGATGATGAGGAAGAGGACCCTGAGATCCCAGAAAGCCCCAGGCCTCGTCCAATGGCAGATCTGCAGTTGAAGGAGGAAGCAGTGCCGATGCCGGAGGCCAGCTCATTTTTCATCTTTGGACCTCAGAACAAGTATGATACTGGCAATTGTTGGTGTTGATAGGAATGAACATGAATTCATGAAAAGTGACAAGAAATATAATGAAAGTGGGGTGGTGCTATGTTTACTAGTAATATAACTTGAACCACAGTCACAGGGCTGGCCAGTGGCCAAGCAGAATGGAAAGGATGAAGTGTAGGCCTACACTTTAGCTGAATTCACACAATAACCAGCATTGCGGCAGCTTTCCATATTTTTTCCCTTTAAAATTTTGCCACTGTGACACAATCAGAAAATACAATTTTATTTCTCTAATTAACTGCTTTCTCGTGATACCGCTGCTCGCTCTCTTTTCTCCTCGAATGCCAAGTCAAAAATACATAGGGCTCATCCCTAGTTTAAATATAGGCATATAACAATATACCAGATTTCATTATATCATGATAAAAAGAAATTCTTGATACTGCCATGGGACTGTGACAATATCTACAAACATGGTTATTTTGCATGTAAAGCTCATGGATCTATCAAGTGAAATCAGGATGCATCCCACTATGTCTGCTTGTCATTGTATTGTCAATCATATAGCTTCCCGTTATTATCCCATTTGAGTTCTCTCTGATTGGATGGTTTCATTGCTTGGGCTCTCTATCTGCTATTAGGGAACCATGATTTTTTGGTATCATTACATCCCTAAAATATATCCTTTCAAAATGTAAAACACGTGTTAGAAAGGATAACTTCTCCCATGTGCCTATTTCTTCCAGTCCTTTCCCCCAAGTTGGGGTGATTGGTCAGTTGCTATGAAGGTCCTGGGGCAACATTGATAATGATTTTTGAGGAACACCAAATCCATCACACCAAATTCAGATCAGCTGCTGACTGGACTGCTCTAAAACATAACAGCAGTTCTATAATGGAGTGGACATACAAATAACAGATCAAAAGTTGATAAAGAGTAAAAACAACCAAAAGCAGATCATGTTGTGTCATGCTGCATCCCTTTCCTCTGAAAATGTGTTTCCTCTCGTCCTATGTTTGGGTGTTTTTCTCTTTTTCCATCTTTTCCTTGCATCTCTCCTCTGGTCTTAAAAGGGAGGGACACATATGTAAGAAAATATTAGGGGTGAAAACATTTGCCAATATGAATCGAAAATCGTTTTTTATAATTAGAGATGTGTGTACATCAATGTGCTGGCCCTGCATCCAAATAAATTTACTATGCATTGGATGATGACTCAATTTAAACGTTAATAATTGGCTGACTGGGACCTTACTTTGCTGCTAATTCTGCACAGTGTCAGAGCGAAACTCTGGCGTGACTTTTACAAGTTAGAAGAAGATAGAAGACAAAAATCTGGTCATTTATTAGGTATGTAGAACAGCGATTAAGTTCACCGTTAGCACGATGGTAATATTCACCTAAGATGAAATGTATGCGACGGGTTAATTTTGTGGAAGCTAGTCTGGCTCGATTAGCAAGAAAACAAGACAGTGACACAGATCAGACAGCTTCTCCTGCTATATCTCTGCAACGTCCAATGTAATTAAAATGTGATCGTTTAATATTTCTCTATAACTGCTAAAGTAAGGCACCAGGGCCTGGCTTCATGACATGGTTAATATTCAGAATGTCAAATGTTTGTTTATGCAGCAAGTCTTTTTTTGTCTGTTTCTATTGCAAAAGTCATAATAACAATCATGACTGGCAATAGTCACTGAGTAGAGGACAATACACGTGGACATTAGTGACAGTGCAACAAATCATTATTGTCATTACTGCCTTCAGTCTGGTTTCAAAATGACAAGTGTCTTCTATTTTTTCCCTATGCCATAAAGTAACAAAAATACTTTGGGTGGCTGGGTCTTTCATGAGGTATATTATATATATCTCAAGGAAATTGAATCGAACGCAACTGGATTTGGTTTTTGTCTTGAAGACGTTTCACCTCTCATCCAAGAGGCTTCATCAGTTCCTGCTCGCTTGACTAGGCTGGGACTAATCCAACTAGCCGGTGTGGAGGTCCAGCTATTTAACCTCTCAGGAGGCGGTCACAGGGCCACTGATGCCTATGGGTTGTATGTGCTCCATTAATGCCAACAGTCGTTGGAGTCACATGAGGCCCTTTGTGCACAGCCGTTGTTCTTAGAGGCTAAGTTGTTGAATCTCCTGGGAAGACATGAAAGGGCAGCATGCTGCCACCAACGACCGTACTAACGACTGTCGTTGGCAATTCTATTACATATGTATCATACCTGAATCATATAGATGCACACCCCTAAAAAAGATTAAACATAAATGAAAGTAAGGCAATTAATTGGGATTTTGGATGTACTGCAAACTCTGCTCTGTTAACTACTAGGCCATTAGAAAGAACTTCTGCTGGAGCAAGAAACTATGGCTCAAAAATTTATTTCAGTTGGTGGAGCATGCGCCTTATGTACAGAGGCTCTGCTTGTCATCTCCTGTCTCTCTCTCTCTCATCTCAATTGCTGTCTTCGAGTGTACTGTCAAAATAAAGCCATGATAAACGCTAAGAAAATAATAATTAAAAAAATGTGTTAATTAAATTTAGATCCTTGTTTCTCTGGTCAACATGGGAGCATGATTGCTGCGGTAACTCAAAATAAAAAAAAAAATACTTGCATTAGAAATGATCTAATAGAGGGTAAAAGGGTGCCCACTGGATTGCCTTGAAACAGCTTAACATTTAAATATTTTGTGTCAGTTAATTATCAAGTGAAATTTACATACATAATGGCACAGAAGAGGCAGTTTGGTAAAAATGTTCAACTACCATTGAGGACACCGAGGTTGTGTCCTCGGTATTGTTTTTAGCTTGAATTGTGGTATATAAACTCAAAATAAATTACACCTGAATCTGACTGTATATTTAACTTGAAGAGCCAAGAGTAGCGCGACTGTTTAATAAAACAGTAGCTCGACCCACTGTGTTGTTGATACATGCTGTGCGTCATCAACAACATGCACTGTCACTATGGTAACGATCACACACAAGTCGGACGTTGATGACGTTACCGCTACTGTGAGTCAGTTTTCACCACATAACACATTTAAGTGGTAGACAACTGTCAGAAAAAAATGTACTTTCATGAGGGGATGGTTGTAACACTTTTTGTCTCAGCTCCTATTACTTGCAGAGTGTTCATGGTTGGGCTCTCAAACTTTGACACAAAGTACCCTCATTTGTCCTCTACAAATAGAAATGCCTCCAACTCCTCCAACTATATCACAGAAATAATTATTTAATGTCAAATGCAAGAAGTGCCGCTGTTACAACCTAGCCCACTACCGGGGTAGGTTGTAACAGAACCTGGGGTAAATTGTAACAATAAGATTAAAGAACTAAAAACTGAGACCACACCACAAAATATGCCTCCATATGAATTTATTGTGCATGTGCTAACACTCAAACATCTTCCAGTGATTTACTAAGACCAAAAAGAACTTATCACTGATGGGTAAATGAAAAACATCCTCAGTGGCATTGATCCTAAGATTCAAAGAACATTATTTGAAAAAATATTCAATAATACATATGAATGGACTCACTAGCGGAACATATCAGAGCCGGGCCGGGGGCGGGGCACATGACCGGGCCCTTTAAAAATAATAATCATTTTTACACACATTTTAACACACACATGCCCGCAGCAGCGGGACTTACGAGCTTTAGCACCGCGGAGAGCAACTATGTCCATCAAACGGACATGAACAACAAACCAATGTAACAACAAAAACATTAAGCTACATGGCCCCTAATAATAAAACAACACAAAATCAAAGCAGTTCAGCATCACGGATAGTGACCACATCATTTTGACACCCACTTTAACTATTTCAACTAATGACAGAACAGCAAAGTAGCATATATCAATAGTAAAACTGGCACAGCGGCCCACATGTTCACATAAAACACAATTTCTAAATATAGTACTACTCACCACTGCTTGAAGGGCACACTGCGAGCCTTGCGCTCCGCAAACTCGTCCATGAATCTCTGTATGTCCATTTTCTTTGCTCTTTCATTCTCTATGGACAAGATGCCAAGTCCACTCACACATTGTTTAGTGTAGTGATTTTTTTTTTAAATTGCTACCTGTAAATCTGGCTCTCTGACTGTGCTGGTAAGCCAGAATTGGCAGGCCAGAATCGCTGCCAACACCGGCGGGTCCATCTCCAGGAGGACGAACAAAATATGTGTCAAGTTTTTGGAGTTTTGCTCTCTTTTTTCTTTTTCTCTGCGCTTCACCGCTCCACTTTTATGTTTATATGAGCTGCTGCCACTCATGTTAACTCAGTAAAAAGTCCACCTGCACCTAGCTTGCACTCTGTCGCCAAGTAACTGCTGATGTAACGACGTTTTTACGACGATTTTACCCAAAATCCACTTGGAGACAATTGGTAATCCACTTGTAAATTTTAGCGTCGTATAGTGAAATATCAGAGTGAAAATAAAGCCAGTCATAGAGCACAACATTTTATTCAATATTTTACACCTACTATGTTACATCACTAAAGTCAGTCTTGTAAAGTTTTGAGCAACCAT
Organism: Lagodon rhomboides; assembly: GCA_039737535.1. Taxonomy (NCBI): domain Eukaryota; kingdom Metazoa; phylum Chordata; class Actinopteri; order Spariformes; family Sparidae; genus Lagodon; species Lagodon rhomboides. The sequence goes on along the minus strand of CM077785.1, from coordinate 3,975,004 downwards.
GACTCATTCTGACTGGGGAAACCTATATAATTGCACATAGACCTACAATCAGAGTTTTAATGATAACAAAGCTGATCAGAGCTCCCTCGGTACAGCAACGAGAGGGGCCCTGCCTCGCCTGTAGGGTGAGGCCCGCTCTCCCACCAGCCCCTGGCCCGGGCCCCCCAGCCCCCCCTGAAGCTCCGCCCCTGAATGGACTACTCATGAGAACAGAAAACTGCAGTGGGAGGTCAGAAACAGCTCCCAATTCACAAAAATAATTCAAGGAAGATGTTTGCCACTTCAAGAAACAACAACCATGCACACAAATGATAAAACGTGGATGGGAGTGTGTTTATCTGTATGTGTTATCTGTCTAATCAGAATCAGATTCACAGTGGTGATAGCCAACACTGGGTTGCTTTCTTGTCCCTTGTTCTTTGAGGTTTTGCAATTTCTTGCAGTATCTGCTCAGTGTCACATAGCAGATGGAGTAGTCTTTAGCAACTGACCGCACTGTCTTTCCCTGCCTCACTTCATCTGATGCAGCTTTGAGTACATGTGCAGACACACCACTATTCGTTTTCCGCACCCAGCATCTTGGCATACTTAAAAGAGGGAGTAGGATAGAGAAAATATATGACATGCCCTTACGGGGATGGTTGTAACATTTTTTTGGAAGGTGTTACAACCCTCCCCATCCCTGTCAGCCATTGTTTAGCTAGCTGTACTAGCACGATATCTTAAAATTAGTGTTGATGAAATGACTCATATTTTAGCTTAGAACCTACTCTTCAATCCAATATAAGTTTCATAATTCAAACTTCAACAGTGTCAGTACTAACCAAAATATAAACTTGGTCCAAAAGATTAGTTTCTTACCTGATTTTTTTCTTTTTTGGCTTTAAAGCCCACTCACTTCTTTCCACAGACATGCAAATCCACATGCAAGGTCAGGGAGGGAGTGGTAACACATGAAATTGATCACATGACTCTAATGACATCCCTTATTGGTGAAAGTGATGCCGTTACAACCATCCCCTTGTTACAACCATCCCCTGTCTCCCCTACTTGCCCTTACTTCATGAGTGACCATAATGGTCCTTCAAAAAGCTTCAGAATGCCCTATTTTTACCTCAAGTTTCCAAAAGCTCCACGCCACCCTCAAGGTGTTAAACTTATTCAAAAGTCATAATGTAGTTGTTTTTGCTCCTTAAGACTCCGAAAATGGCCAGATTTAAATAATGGAATTTAAAACATTTCTGGGGGAGCATACCCCCAAACCCGCCTAGAAGTTCTGACTCATGACCTCGGTATTTTTTGGGCCCTGCGTACGGCCCTGTGTGGCTAATGTAGTGGTAGAGCTGGTCATAGACTAACCAGAGTTGGTGGTTTGATCCAAGCCCGAGGCTGCTTGTTTAAGAGTCATTGGGCAATATATGGACCCCGGTCTTTTGCGGTCTTTTCTGAGGTTGCTAAAACTAGCTAAGCTAGCGGTCAGCAAACTTGACCTCTCGAGGGGGAGTCTTACTCGTGTCAACGTGTGTTAGACCATGGATTAAACCTACACCGGAATATCCCTTTAAGTGCTTGTTCTTGAGAAGTTGGTCTTGCTCAGATTGCCATTCCCATAATAGAGCAGACATAATACAGTGTGATACAAGACTCATTGAAAAAAACGATTCAAACTACTGCTTGTTAGCGCCATGGCTAAGCTAACCGCAACAACATTGCTAACCATGCCTGGTGTGGACTGTGCACTCCTACAGCAAGCATACAAAAAGATCTTTGACTTCAAGGACAACATCCGACGGCTCTCTGATGAACTCTTGAAGAAAGAGTCACTGCTATCCAACTTCATGGATGGGTCTGCTTCTCCACCATGCCTGAACCTCTCAAACCGCTTTGTAGCCCTGTTGGCTGAACACCCGGTTCAACCAGATGACCCCCCTGTCGCCCCTCTTCGCCCAACGATGACGTCTGCTGCTCCTCCTCACCCGATGACGACGCCTGCTGCTCCCCTTCAGCCGATGTCGACCCCTGCTGCTCCTCTTCACCCGACAACGACGCCTGCTGCTCCTCTTCGCCCGATGGTGATGCCGGCTGACCCAGATGAGCTTCCTCACCCGGGCCTGAACCAGTGGCACCCATCCTGGTCCAAAACCTCGTCATAGGAAACTCAATTACTAGGAAGATTAGCTTTTTCAACGGAGCTACACACTGCTTTCCTGGAGCCACGGTGCCAATTATCCTCGATAAGCTTCCTGATCTACTGTGCTCTCTCCCACCATCTATTAACTGGGTTCTAGTTCATGTCGGAACCAATAGCCGTTTTTAAACTGGGCAGTAAGCCGCCAATTGGCCGTCCTTTTTGCGGCTAGGTGTCTGATTTGGTCCGCCAATTTGACACCTCAGATGGTACACTTATTTCCACCTCCATTGGTATGTAAATCCAAGATGTCGATGTGCTGGCAATAGCGTGAGATGGGTGGAAGTGTTGATGACATGCACTGTTGTGCGCCCACAACCGGGGGGTTTTAAAACCAGTAAAACACCTGATCACAGCAGTCAGTCCATCACTTCATCTGCGGATGTCATGATGAGCAACTGGAAAGCCGCTGAGACCCGGGAGATGCTAGTGTCTCCTCAGTCTCTGTAGCTGTCTTGGCTGTCCGCTTGTTGTTGTAGCGGCAAGCTACAAACAGTTGCTACTTTTAAATTAAAAGCCCCCCGCTAAGAACCCAGTTCTAAACTCCGACGGGGTGCAATGTAAAGCTCTTATTTTGAAGACAAATTGGACTTGCTTCTCTTCATGCCCAACTTCGTGCTTCACGTTACGTCACATGTTTACGCATACCCCAGTGGCGGCCAAGTGGCGGCTTCTTGGAAAAGAAGGAATATTACACCTCCCTTTTAGATAGACAAGGTGGCACATTGCAGCCTTTACCTTTCTGAAAATGTGCCACCTTTTCTATCAAAAAGGGGCTTATGACACGGCTCGTCGGCTGTCAGAGCTGACTAAAAAGGACAACTTCCTAAACAGCTGTGGAAAGGATGTCTGGCTCAGCGAACCTCTACCAACTCTGCCTTGTAGCTGGGCGTTTCTCCAGAATCCTCAGTCTGAACACCTGGCTTCAGTCCGCCTGTAGAATCCACAACATTGGTTTCATCGACAACCGTCCTTCCCTTTTCCTCACCGATGGACTTTACCCGAACAGTCCCGGTCGCACAGTATTAGTAGCTAACATCCACTGTGCTTTCCAGACCGCTGCTCTGCATGATTGACTACTGACCTGCCACGCCCCCCACCTGGAGCCTTCTTCCTCTCCACCTATTCTTGCAGCACACAATAGTGTGTCTCTCACAAGCTCCCCCTTGGAGCCAACTCAAGTACTGACACTCTCCATGGCCCAACCCCCTTCCATGGTCCACTGTCTCCTACTGGCTGTCTCAAAGCTACTTCCACTGCTCTGATAACTGGATTCCAATTCCCATTGTTATTTGACATTGCAAATCAATACACATGCACAGGTGTAGACGAACTAGTGATCAGAGTGGCCCTCATTTATCAAATGAACGTACAACAGAAAACTGGGCGTATGGTCATTTCCATGCAAAGCTTGGCATTTATCAATTTGAACGTGAGTGGAGGCTACGATCAAATCTCATGTCAAGTCTCAACTTGTGTACGCAAGTTTTCAAGTCAGTGTTGATTTGCAGTGCAGCATAGTAATTCTGGCGGAGTCCGAGAAATGTTATTAGACCATATATCCCTGACATTAGAAGTAGCCTACTAGTTTCAAATACTTTGCAATTAACGGGGTTAACAGTTTATTGCTGTGATATTAATTTCTCTTTCATTTTGAGAAAGATTTTGAGGCAAGTGACATAATTACAAGCAATACATGCAATGATTCATGTGCTAGGTGACAAAGGTTATCCACTCAAGGATTACCTGGTAACTCCTCTGGCAAACCCTGCAACAGAGCAGGGGTGCAGATTCAACGATGCGTATTTATGCACTCAGGCCACAGTGGAGCGCTGCATTGGGTTGCTTAAGGGCAGATGGCTCTGTCTATACAAGGGAAACAGACAATGCACAACGTTTAGTAAAACATTTTATTCATATGATTCACGTGTCAGGTTTTCATTTATTTCTTTTGTGTCGTTTGCTGCTATAAGTGAGCGATTTATCTCCACCATTTCGATTTGTTTTTCCAAGACCTCTGCCATCAGAATCCAGGGTCGTGGTGGTGTGCCTACACGGGTGGCGGAGGACATGCACCCGCACGCACAGCTCGCATTTGACTGGCTCTGTGGGACTGGCTCCAGACCGGTTTCTTCAGCTGCAGCCTGAACAACGCCACTCGTGCCAGGCTCTGAATGATCTGAAACATCATTCAAATAAAGAAATAAACTCTGACTGAAACCGTAATAATAACCGTTATTTGTTTAAATATAGGCTAAACAGCCAAAATGCTTCAAGCATTCAGGGATTTCCAGCACCTGAACCCTGTACAAAAAATACTAGTAGGCTATTTTTACCATTGTAAAAATGTTTACCATTATCCGGCTCAGACTCAGGTGGTGCGTCTGTGTCTCCTCCGCCACTTATGCCCTAAATTGAAGCAGACCTGATCAGCGCAGCCACCCGCTTCTCCGTCTGGGTCAATGGAAGGCTGGGGTCCAGCTGGCCTCCTCCAGTCAGTGTGGTACTGTGCCTGAGGGCCGCAACACGCTTTTTGGTGGCGAGTTTGAGGTCTGACCATTTTTTCTTGACCTAAATATAAATTGCGATATATTCGATTATATGTATATATATATATATATATATATATATATATATATATATATATATATATATATATATATATATATTGTGGATATATAAATTAAATGTTCAAGCAGCAGTGATTTCTTTCCATACATCTTTCGGAGTGCTCTCATTATAATCTCAGGTGACTTCAACCATGTCTCCATTAAAAAAAACACGACCGAAATTCACCCAGTATGTGACCTGTAAAACCAGAGAGGAGAGGACCCTGGACCTGCTGTATGCTAATGTAAAGGATGCATACACCTCCACGACCCTCCCCCCGCTGGGAAGATCAGATCACAACTTGGTGCTTCTCACCCCCTGCAATGTGCCTCTAGTGAAGAGGCTGCCTGTGACCACAAAGACAGTGAGGACATGGTCAGAGGACTGCTATGAGGCACTGCAGGGCTGTTTTGAGGCAACTGACTGGAATGTACTCTGTGAGCCACATGGAGAGGACATTGATGGGCTTACTGAGTGCATCACAGACTACATCAATTTCTGTGTGGATGGCATTGTCCCAGCAAGGACTGTGCGTTGTTACCCAAATAACAAGCCCTGTGTAACCAAAGACATCAAAGCCGCACTCAACCAGAAGAAGAGGGCCTTCAGATGTGGCAACAGGGAGGAGCTTAGGGACATTCAGAGGGACCTGAATGCTAAAATCAAAGAGGCTAAGGATGGCTACAGAAGGAAGCTGGAGAGGAAACTCCAGCAGAATAACATGAAGGAGGTCTGGAGTGGTATGAAGACCATCACTGGTTTCAGAACAACTAGCAGTGGAGCTGATGGTAGTGTGGCTAGGGCCAATGAGTTAAATCTGTTCTTCAATAGGTTTGACACTGCAGCCCTGGCCCCTGCCAGCTCTCCTGTTGACTGTCTCCAACCACAGCTGCTTCTGACCACCCCTCCTCCTCCTGACAGCACCTCATTCTACTTTATGAGCCCCTCACACCCATCCCCCACTCCTCACACCTCACCTGGCTCCCATGCTACCAGCCCTCCTCTCACTATGGACACCAACTCTCCCCCTCCCTGACCTGCTCTGTTTACACCGCTTCATGTTAGGAGACAGCTGAGCAAAATCCCTGCCGTTAAGGCTGCAGGCCCTGACGGTGTCAGCCCACGGGTTCTCAGAACCTGCGCCGAACAGCTCTGTGGAGTGCTTCATCGTGTGTTCAACATGAACCTGAGCCTCCAGAGGGTCCCTGTGATTTGGAAGACGTCCTGCCTTGTTCCAGTGCCAAAGACGTCGCAGCCCAGCGGTCTCTCTGACTACTGACCGGTGGCACTAACGTTGCATATCATGAAGACCCTGGAGAGACTCGTCCTGGAGCAGCTGAGGCCTATGGTCAGGCCACACCTGGATCCCCTACAGTTCGCCTACCAGTCCCGGATTGGAGTTGAGGATGCCATTATCTACCTGCTGAACCGTGCCTTTGCCCACTTGGACAAGCCGGGGAGCACTGTGAGGGTCACATTCTTTGACTTCTCCAGTGCTTTCAATACCATCAGGCCTGCTCTACTGGGTGACAAGCTAACGGCGATGCTGGTGCATCCCTTCCTTGTGTCCTGGATTGTGGATTACCTCACTGGCCAACCACAGTACGTGCGCTTGCGGCACTGTGTGTCAGATGTAGTGGTCAGCAACACCGGGGCTCCACAAGGGACTGTCCTCTCTCCTTTCCTCCTCACCCTTTACACCACGGACTTCAGCTACCAGACAGAGTCTTGCCATCTTCAGAAGTTTTCTGATGACTCTGCTGTCGTTGGATGTATCAGCAAGGGTGAGGAGCCTGAATACAGGGCTGTGGTGGACAACTTTGTCACATGGTGTGAGCTGAACCACCTGCAGCTCAACACATCTAAAACCAAAGAGCTGGTGGTGGATCTGAGGAGAAACAGGACACCAGTGACCCCTGTTTACATCCTGGGGCATAACGTGGACATTGTTGAACACTATAAATATTTGGGGGTGTTCATTGACAATAAACTGGACTGGACGAAGAACACTGAAGTCCTTCACAAGAAGGGACAGAGCCGCCTCTATTTTCTGAGGAGGCTCCGCTCCTTTAACATCTGTCGGACTATGCTAAGGATTTTCTATGACTCTGTGGTGGCCAGTGCTATTCTGTTTGCTGTTGTGTGCTGGGGCAGCAGACTGAGAGCAGCAGATGCCAACAGACTCAACAAACTAATCAGGAAGGCCAGTGACGTTGTGGGGGTGGAGCTGGACACTTTGTCAGCAGTGTCTGATAAGAGGATGCTGTCAAAATTGCGGGCGATACTGCAGTACGGCTCTCACCCTCTCCACAACATGCTGGTCAAACAGAGGAGCACTGCAGAGACTTATTGCTCCCAAATGCAGCATGGAGCGCCACAGGAAGTCATTCCTGCCTGTGGCCATTAATCTCTACAACTCCTCCCTCTGTTGACCAGACTCCAATGGTCACTCATTCACATTCATTAATAACATATAGCTACATCACTTTACATATATTTATATACGTATATTTCCATAACTTATATATATTGCACTGTACATTTGTAAATACTTTAATTGGTCACTGAACACTTTACATTGTCTTATTTATTATTTATTCTATTGTCTACCATACAATTTTATTTGTATTTTATTTTATTTTATTTTCATATTTTATATTTTATATTTTCTTCTTATTTATATCTTGATCTCTTGTTTACATTCTTGCACGGAGCATCTGGCACAAAAACAATTTCCCCCCCGAGGATTAATAAAGTATTCTGAATCTGAATCTGAATTCTTCCGACTTCCTTTGAAGCCACTTTTTAGGCTGCCAAATAAAACTAATTTGTTTAATTGAACATGCAATGTTATGGTTTCAATTTCAAGGTCGGAGAAGTTCGACTTCTTGGATGTATTACGCATCTCCATGTCGTAAACTCGAGGGGTAAGGCCTCTAAACTGAGAATATTTAAGGGCATGATATTTAAATGACGATTGTTTTCAGCCGCCACATTTATCAACACCCGATCATTCTTAGGCTGCGATCAGTGAGACACAAACGTTTCATGAATCACATGTGAACCCTGTCGTAAGATGATTTCTGCGCTCGGATCTGCACTGGTTTCTCTCTGGAAATTGAAGACTTTCGCAGCAGAGACAACTTATCCACCACAGATGAACTGGTATCCCACAACAATCTCGGACTTCATCGACGGCTAAATACTCTTGCCCCTCTGAAAACAAGGTCTGTTTCCTTTGCCCACTCTGCTCCTTGGTTTACATCAGCACTACGCCAACACAAAACTAAGGGCTGTCGCCTGGAACCCCTTTATTTTGTTTTCGGGACCGCTGGCAAGCTGCTGCCGCACCTCCTCTGCTGTCATTGCGATATTTTTTCGATATTTTTTTGATTTCGTTGCTCATGTGGTGTATGAACTCTGAAATTTAAAGCCACCTGTTAGATTCGGCTTGTTTAATCTAACACCCTGCAACACTGAAATATCAGTTAAACAGTATTTACCTGTCTGCTGCTACTGCCTCGGCACTGGTTAACCACTAGGCTAGCTTTGCTGCTACACCTAGACTCCTGGGATTTCTCTCCGCACTCTGTGGCTGGATAGCCTGCTCTGGTGTGCCCTACAAAGCACGCCCGATCCAACTGGTCCACTGCTACCCTACCAGCTCTCCTGGGTGCTTACCTGCGCCCACGGATTGCTGTCAATGCGGAGGACGCTGCATCCCCGACATACCAATGCCCCGAGAGTTCTAATCCCGGCGTCGCTCAAGCTGTTTCCCCATCTCCAGTGAAGCTACAACCTACACGCTTCATTACTCTACCTCAACCACCCTGGTTCTGTGGCTTCATCATCTGGACCATCTACCCCTGGACTACGTCACTGACTATTGTAAATTATGTGGACTTTTAACCTGTTCCTCTGGATTGCGCTGTGTTTGACTCTGACGAGTGCAACTCTGCCGCTCCGTTACTCTGTAACAGAGATGTTACGTCTCCGGACCTTCTCCAGGACCCCTCCACCACAGCTTGCACACCACCAATACATTCTCAAACGACCAAGATACATCCACAGAGGCTCTGGATGGAACTTTCAGTACAGTCAACACAACAGCAACACAAACATCCGCTCCTTTTGGTCAACTGAGCCCCGCCCCCCTCCCTGCACTGCCTGTCCTGTCAATCACTATGTACTGTCACCCTTGCTCAAAGCACATTGACAATCCATCCAGTATCTAAGCCAAGGACTTCACATCACTCCTGGACTGTCTCTGTATCACACAATATGTCAACCTCCCAACCATAACAAAGGCCACATACTGGACTTAATTTGCTGCACTGACATCACCCCCACCAACCTTAACATCATGGATTTCCCCATTTCTGACCACAAAGCTGTACTTTTTGACATCCACAACCAACTACACAAAGTCAAGGAACAATGGACCATCTCCTTCAGAAACATCAATCGTATCAACACCACAGATCTTTCCACCTTGATCAGTTCCTACCCCAGCCCTGCTGACCTGGTGACTCATTACAATAAGTGTCTCTCCTCTGCTCTCAAGTCCCTGGCTCTCTGAAAACCCACTCAGTCTCATTTACTCACACTGCTCCCTACTTTACCCTTTGCCAACTCAAAGCCACAGGCCGTCGACTGGAGCAACTGTACAAAAAAATATGGGTTCACCGTACAAAGCCAAATGTACTCGGACCACCTTCACCACTACAAGAACGCCTTTATTACTGCTAAATCTGCTTACTACTCTAACTTCATTAACACTGGTACAGGTAACAACAGCGTCCTCTTCTCGACAGTCAGTCACCTAATTCAGACTCCTAAAACCCTCCCACCAGACATTTCCAGTGATCAGTGCACTGCTTTTCTGGACTTCTTCAAAAATCTTACAATCTATACCATTCACCAACAACTGGCCTCATCCTGCACCTCCTCAAACGATCCAACCTGGATGATCCCCACCGGTCAACCTCTCTTCAGCTCCCTGTCCGATTTCACCCCATTATCAGAACACACCATCTCTGAACTCATCAGCAAAGCCAAAGCCACCACCTGTCAGCTTGATCCCCTTCCCACCTCCCTTGTCAAAGCCTGTTTGCCATCCATTTCTCCCACGATCACCAACATAATTAACTCCTCCCTCACCACTGGCACTGTACCCCCCTCTCTCAATCTGGCTGCTATCACCCATCCTGAAAAAACTCTGCGTTAACCCAACTGACCTTAACCTTTACCGCCCCATCTCCAACCTTCCCTTCATTTTCAAAACACTTGAAAGGATTGTTGCCGCACATTTACAGTCCCACCTTGACACGAACATCCTCCATGAACCTTTCCCAGGGGTGATTGCAAAAAAAAATCCTGAGCCGGAACTTTTTCCTATGACGTCATCGGCTACTAGACCTGTCCTTAGTGTAATTGACTGAAATTTGAGCCTCTGTGAGATCCAGAGAACTGTATGTTAGATCTCTGGGCAAACCTGATTTATTTTATTTTATTCGCTGTCACGCCGGTACGCCGGAGATCCGGCACGGCGCCGGACTGCAATCAGCCCTGCTTTCCAGTCCGATTTCCGTCCAAAACATAGCACTGAAACAGCCCTGGTCAAAACCACTAACAACCTCCTCTGTGCAGCTGACTCCAGACTACTTACTATTCTCATCCTCCTCGACCTCAGTGCAGCATTCAACACTATCTCCCACACAATACTCCTGGACCACCTGGCTGGCATTGGGATCACTGGAGCTGCACTTAACTGGTTTACATCATACTTCACTGACCGCCAACAATTCGTGCAATTAAGGGACGACAAGTCTGGTTGTTCGGGTATGTCACTGGCTGTCCTTAAGGGGTCAGTCTTGGGTCCACTCCTCTTCATCATCCACCTCCTCCCCCTGGGCACAATCCTTCGTCATCATGGGATCCACTTTCACTGCTACGCTGATGACCCACAGGTCTACATCTCCTCCAAACCCACTGCCACCATCCCTCCCACCTCCCTCACCACCTGCCTGGAAGACATCCGGAGCTGGATGAGCAGGAACTTCCTGAAGCTTAATGGCAATTAAACTGAGGCCCTGCTCATTGGCTCCAAAACCACCCTCACTAAACCACAGTACACTCCAACCCCACATATCATCATTGATGGATTTCCTGTACCCTTCTCCCCCCAAGTCAAGAGCCTCTGCGTCATTCTGGACAACATCCACTCATTAATACCCCACATTCAAAACCTCACCCAGACTGCCTTCTTCCACCTCCAAAACATCTCCACACTCTGCCCATCACTTTCCCAATCCAGCACTGAAATCCTGGTTCACTCATTTGTCACTTCCTGCTTCGACTACTGCAATGCCCTTCTCACCGGACTCCCCGCCAAACTCATCAACTGCGTATTATTAAGAACCTGGCCCGATCACCCGCACCAAATCGTCTGACCACATCACCCCTATTCTCATCCAACTTCACTGGCTCCCGGTACAATACCGCATCCACTACAAGATCCTCCTCCTCACATACAAAGCCCTCCACCATCTAGCCCCCAGTTACCTCTGTGACATCCTCCAAGAATACGGCTCCTCTCACACCCTCCACTTAACCTCTTCTGGACTACTCACCATCCCCACACCACATCTCAGTACCATGGACTATGGACTATGGAACTCCCTCCCCCCACACATAAGATAGTCAGACTCCATTAAAACATTCAAACCCAAAGTCAAAACCTACCTGTTCAAAATGGCATACTCGGTCTGACTGGTCACTGTGCACTACACTTGTCTTTTCTTTTTTAGGTCAATGTTTGGTTTTAATAATCTGTGATGTTGTTACTTTTGCTTTTATTTTATGGAGGGTGACCTTGGGTGCCTTGAAAGGTTCCATCAAATAAAATGTATTATTATTATTATTATTATTATTTATGTCAAAACCGGCATAACAGTGCACAAAGAAATGTATCATAATCACATACTCCAATACAAGGCTGCTACGTCATTAGCCAAAACCACATTCTACTCAACCTCAATCAGGACAGTGGATGGGAACACTAGAGCCCTATTCTCAACTATCAACAATATCCTGAAACCACCTGATGCTCTACCACCTCACTTACTCACAGTTACACAGTGCAATAACTTCATGACCTTCTTCAATGCCAAAACTGAAAACGTCCACCAGACATTGACTGCCTCAAATAACTTTACACCCTCTCTGCACTCTCTCCCCACATTTTCCATCAGCTCTCCACTTGCCAGCTTCAAACTGCCAACTGTCTCTGAAATAACCAGACTCATTCTTAAATCCAAATCATCCACCAGCCAGTTAGAACCTCTACCTACCAACCTGGTAAAAAGCTGTCCGCCTGCCCCTGTCCTTTCTTATAACTGACATCGTTCATTCCTCACTGACTTCTGGTGTTGTTCTATCATCACTAAAGACTGCAGCAATTACTCCAAGTATCAAGAACCCCGGTGGAGATCTGAATGATTTGAACAACTTTCGTTCCATCTCAAACATGCCATTTCTCTCCAAAATACCTGAACGAACTGTTGCATTTCAACTAAACACCCATCTGTCTCACTACAACCTCTTTGAACAATTTCAGTCTGGCTTTCTTCCCCTTCATAGTACTGAGACAACCCTCGTGAAAATCAGAATCTGACTCTGGTTTGCTCTCCATCCTGGTTCTCCTCGACCTCAGCGCAGCCTTGACACTGTCTCTCATAACATCTTCCTGGACAGGCTGGCCTCTAATGGAATAACTGACACCCCTCTGGCTTGGCCGAAATCCTATCTCACTGGTCGCACACAAATTGTTCAACTCAAGAACCTAAGATCCAGCTCCTCTCCAGTCTCCAGCGGTGTTCCCCAGGGGTATGTCCTCGGCCCCCTCCTGTTAACTATTTACCTGTCTTACCTACCTACTATCTGCCCCTTGGACACATTCTCAGGAAATTTAATATTCAATGCCAATGCTATGCTGACGATACCAAGCTTTACATCTCCACCAAGCCAATTTCCACTCTGCCATCCACAGCTCTATCCAACTGCCTACTGGAAATCAAATCATGGTTCTCACTCAACTTCCTTAAACTGAACAGTGACAAAACCGAGGTCCTCCTCGTTGGTACCAGATCAACTCTAGCAAAGCACAACCCCTTCTCCATGTCCATCGACACTTTCCACTGTCCCACCATTGGTGTCATCCTGGATGGCACCTTAACCTTCAAAGCCCACATCAATAATGTTACCCCGTCTGCATACATCCATCTACGCAATATCAACCATCTCTGTCCCTCACTTAGACCAACCTGCACTGCTATTCTCGTAAACACCCTGATTTACATCCCGTCTGGACTGCTATAATTCTCTCCTCCATGGTCTTCGGAAATCACTCCATAAACTCCAACTGGTCCAGAATGCAGCTGCTCGTATCATCACCAGAACACCCTCTGCTGAACACATCACTCTGGCCCTGCAGCAACTCCATTGGCTCTCTATCAAATCTTGCAGTGATTTTAAGATTCTACTCCTCACTTTCAAGATCCTTCTAGTGTTGGGAAGTTCGACTCTTTTTACTGACTCGGATCTTTTACTCTCGGACAGTAAATTGAACTAATCTTTTTTGAGTCATTTCGTTCATTTTTACAGCAGGTGGCACTGTAGCCCTCTTGTGGGCATTGCAAAAAAGGCCACAGTTCTCAACATCTAACAATAAAGGCAACATGGTTTGCTTCAGCTGACAAAGTATAGTACACAAAATGCCACACGCAATTCAAACCATGTGAAAATCTAGGAAAGCAAATACACACCACAATAAAGTGACTTGTGTCCTGAATCCTCCCTGCCATTGTTGTTTAACAGCATGACACTGACTAGGTAGCTGTCACGTGACAAATGAACGAAAGAACGATCCGTATGAACGATCCGTATGAACGTACTGTTGTGCTTACTGCTTGTCACACAGCCTGAGCAGCCTGGTTGTCACGTGACAAATGAACGTTCTGAATGACGAACGAACGAACGGACTGTTCAGCCTGAGCTGCTTGTCACGTGACAAATGAACGATCCGAATGATGAACAAACGAACAAACTTACTGTTCAGCCTGAGTGGCTGGGCTGTCACATGACAAATGAACAACAGAACGATCCAGTATGAACGATCCAGTATGAACGATCCAGTATGAACGATCCAGTATGAACGATCCAGTATGAACGTACTGTTGTGCTTACTGCACTTCAGCTTGAGCTGCTTGTCCCGTGACAAATGAACGAGGACCTGAGGACGGAAACACAGTTGACTGAGTCGTGAACTAATCATTTCTGTTTCCTGTCCTGCTGACTGAGCTTATGCAGCTGCCTGCCATGTGAACGAATCACTCACTGAGACGACTCATTACTCCTGAGTCATATAAAAGATTAGTTCATATTGAACGAAACATTTGAACTTAACAACACTAGATCCTTCATAACCTGGAACCATCATATCTTGCTGAACTTACCCATATCCACACACCCTCCCGCACTCTCCAATCCTCTTCTACCATCCAGCTCTTTGCTCCATCTGCCAACTTTACCACCATGGTGTCAAGAGCCTTCAGCCGATCTGCCCCCAGCCTCTGGAACTCTCTCCTATCAGATATTCACACTTCTGACACTGTCTCCACTTCCCACCTGAAAACACACTTATTCCGAGTGGCTTACTCTGTATCAGACTAATCATACAACCACACTCTTGCCTATTCCCTATTGCTCTATATTGCACTATACTCACCCTGGAAGCTCAACCCTGCCTGAATTTGTCCGATTGACTTACTGTATGAGTCCTGTATGAGTATAAGCTCCTGGCACTATGTAACTGCATCTTCCTATTTATTTATTTATCTTCATTTGCACTAAAATATTTCCTGATTTTGTTGTACTGTTGTTGTTATGTGCGGTGTCCTTGAGTGCTTTGAAAGGTGCCTTTAAATAAAATGCATTATTATTACTATAATAATAATAATAATAATAATAATAATAATAATAATTATTATTATTATTATTATTATTATTATTATTATTATTATTATTGTTATTAAAGTGGTTGGCCAGAAGAGTGCTTTATAAAATAATGCATCTCTGCCTGCTGGAGACATTTTACATGTGCTTTAAAATTGTCAATTGAGATAACAAACGTGTCTTTTAATCATTTCAGGTTCCGGAAGCTCTGCCATCGTATTATCAATGCAACTACTTTCACCAACATCATCCTCCTCTTCATCCTACTGTCATCTATTTCTTTAGCTGCTGAGGATCCAATCGACCCCATGTCCTTCAGAAACCAGGTAACACAGTACATGCCGTCCGCATTGTAATTTCTACCTTCTCTAACAATGAGATTGAAAAATTACAGTTACAGCATTTGACATATATATTATCCTATTATTAATACGAAAAATAATGTGATATTTTCCAGGTGCTGGCCTATGCTGATATAGTCTTTACTTCGGTGTTCACAGCGGAAATTGTACTCAAGGTAATAACAGGCACCGCAGTTGGTGATACAGATGGGTGACAAATTAAAGAAAAATCCTTTAGTGATGTGATTTTTATTTTGAGAATGACATGCTATGACATTGACTGTCAGCAGATCTTTAACCAACTGAACTGAACCTACTATTTTGAAGGGTTTTTGAAAAATATTTCTCAACCTTCGAGTAAAGTTCCACAGCCTTTGAGAATATGTTCCAAGGGTGGTGAAGCTCTTCTGGAAATTTGTGAAAATATATAAACTCCATTTTTGATTTTCCTTTCATTTGTCACTCACATGTATATTGTAATGAAATGTAATATACTCTTATTCACAAACCAAAGAAATCACTGGACCACTCAAAACACTGTAAAATATGACAGCACAAAGACTTTTTTTTTGTCTAAAATCATTTCGCTCAGGCAACACTACTGTTTTCAATCCATAACCATAGCCTCAACTCTGACAGCTTGTTGGAAAGGACTTCACATCACTAACTCCATGGGTTACATCACCCGCCCACTGATTTAGAACAACCCTGACTTTTGCATCAAAAAAAAAAAACGGACAAATAGAGAATATACACATTTACACCATGTTATTAGGAGGCAATAGTTTTGCAAGTTTTAAACAGATTATGCAACAGTTCAGTATTTGAACCAGACAGTTTCTGAAATACATGCAATTAAAACTCAATAGAAATGTTGATACTCTAACACAACCTTCAATTATAATCAAAGAAAATCCTAATTCTAATCCTCTAAATTTATCAGCATATCACACCTCAATATGCTTCCCAATTCATAAATGGGACCAAAACTCTCAGTCACTACCAATCCCAACTTTAGGATCCAAATCTGCAATAATAATTTCAACAAATGCTAAAACACAAACCTACAGTATAACTTATTTAATAGAATACACTACACGGGTGAGAAATAACACAAAAAGGGGGTTTAATGACACAGACAGATGGACGCACTGTTTACAGAACAAATCCTACACTTACGTACACCTGGCACTGCTCACCAGGTGTACGTAAGCGATGAATGGGCCCTCGCAGTCCACGTGTGTTGGCAAGTACTGCCGTCGCGGCGTACAGCAATTGTGGCGTGCTGCATGCTGCATGCTGCATGCTGCATGCTGCGTGCTGCGTGCTCAATGCATGGGCTGTTGCAAGCGTGGGCTGCTACAGGCAATATGACAGAATATACCCAGAAGTTAGAAGAAGTTCCTGCAGTCTTCATGAAAACCAAATACATGACATGACCACACTGTGTGACCCTACAGACTCTTAAACAGAGGTTTGTATCCATTTAAAGGCAGCACTGCCCTGTGGTGAACAAAGCCTGAATGTACAATCAAAAGTGAAGGCAAGTCAAGCTGTTCTTTCATCATTTAGCAATAAAAGCACCACCTATTGGCTGATTTGCACCAAATTTTGCACAAACACTCATCCGGCCATGGACCACAATTAGCAAAAGTTCTGTGGTAATTGGAATGGATTTGGTCAAGATATGCAAGAATGCCTGTTTGAGTACAATGTGCAGGAAATTGTTGTTTTATATTTTGGGCGTTTTTTAAGAACTATAAAATTCTTTTGATAACCTTTTGTTAGGAGGGTCTACAGATGTTACATGCAAAGTTTGGTGCTAATCGGTCAAATCGCCTAGGAGGAGTTCGAAAAAGCATGTTTTTCACTTTACGCAATTTTGCGAATGGAAATTGACCGCAAAAGTGGGCGTTCCCTACATCAAACAATTCAGCTCAATTGAGGGAATACGTAGATACAAGGTTTCAAAATATGTAACATATTATGTGGGAGTTATTGTCCAAAAACGCTTTTGTCTTGATAATAGCGCCACCTGCTGCTCATTTTAGGTGTGTGAGTTACAAGGGCCAGTCTGTACGCCCCCTATGAATTTCATTGACATAAGTGTTATGGTGTGGGCACAGTGGAAAATATTTAATAAGATTGCCACCAGAGCGCCACCTAGTGGTAGATTGGCAACACATTTGTCATCTATCCTCGGAAGGGCATTGGCAATAATTGTGCCAAGTTTTGTGTTAATCCAACCAACTGATGTGGAGATATAAAATACTTAATTTTAAAGAGCGCCGCCTAGTGGTCATTGGCCAAAATGGACAATTGCACAAAGCCTTAGAGGCTCATGAGGAAGTAGTAACCTGTGTTTCGTGTCATTCGGACACACCAGTGTGGAGATATGCAACACTTCCTGTTTTGATCAAAATCTGCAGGAAGTTGTCATTTAATAACTTGCGTATTCTTTGACACAATTCAGGGAACATGTGGATATAAGGTTTTTGAATGTGCGCAGGTCTGTGACCTGCTTGGGCCCTAATAATCATCAGAAAAACAATAGGGACCTCACAGGTCTGTGAGCTGCTCAGCCCTAATAATCATTAGAACAATAGGGACCTTGCAGGCCTGTGACCTGCTCAGGCACAAAACACAGTCACAAAACAGGATAACAAGTCACAAAAGACAATAACAAGTCACTAAACAGGATAACAAGTCACGATCACAAAACACGATAAAAAGTCAGAATCACAATAACAAAACACAATAATACATAACAAAACACAAAAACATTTTACAGGGCACAGTAACAAAACATTTCACAAATCACTATACCATTTCGCAAAACACCATAAAATATCACAAAACAAAGCAACATTTCAGAGAAATGCAACAACATTTCAAAACACGATAACATTGCATAAAACACAATAACATTTTACATAACCCTGTAACAAAACACAACGACATTTCACAAAACACAATAACATTTCACAAAGGTTTACAGTACACAGTAACAAAACACAATAACATTTCAGAAAACACAAGGAAATAACACAATGATATTTCACAAAACACAGTAACATTTGACAAAAAAAAATAAAAAATTAAACACAGAAACGAAACACTAACATTTCACAGCATAGAAACAAAATACAATAACATTTCAAAAAACATGATAATATGTCAGAATCACATTAACAAAACACAATAATACTTCACAAAACACAAAAACATTTTACAGAGCACAGTAACAAAACACAACATTTAACAAAACACAACATTTCAGGAAACACGAACATTTTATAGAACACTGTAACGAAACACGACATTTCACAAAACACGACAACAGTTCACAACAGTTTACACAATACAGTAACAAAACACAACATTTAACAAAACACAGTAACATTGCACAAAACACGATAACATTTTACAACACAACATTTTAAAAAACACAGTAACAAAACACAATAATACTTCCAGAAACACAATAACATTTATTAGAACAAAAATTAGAAAAAAAAATTCACAAAAGACAATGACACTTAAAGAACACAGTAACAAAACATGATGACATTTTACAAAACAAAATTACATTTCAAAAAACACAATGGCCCTCATTTATCGATCTAACGTAGAAACCAGCATAGATCCGAGCGCAGAAATCATCTTACGGCAGGGTTCACCTGTGATTCATGAAACGTTCGTGTCGTGCCGATCACAGCGTAAGAATGATCGGGTGTTGATAAATATGGCGGCTGAAAGCAATCGTCATTTAAATATCATGCCCTTCAATATTCTCAGTTTAGAGGCCTCGACCCTAGAGTTTCCGACATGGAGATGCGTAATACGTCCAAGAAGAGGAACTTCTCCGACCTTGAAATTGAGACCATAACATCGCACATACAATTAAACAAATTAATTTTATTTGGCAGCCTAAATAGTGGCTTCAAAGGAAGTCGGAAGAATGCTGAATGGAAAGAAATCACTGCTGCGGTCAACAGCTTTGCTGTCGTCAATCGAACTCCAGTTGAGGTTTGAACATTTAATTTATACATCCACAGAGATAAATCGCTCACTTACAGCAATAAATGACACTTTAAAAGAGAAAGGAAAATGTGCATCACATGAATGAAATATTTCTACTAAACGTTGTGCATTGTCTGTTTCCCTGTATTGAATAGTTGCCAAATTTAAGTATTTAACACTTAACATTTTAGAAGCGATGAATGAGTTCCTGTCTCCTACGTGTTGCCTCCAGTTGGGGCTCTACTGGCCAGGCTCTCTGGGCATAGGTTCATCTGGCTGCACCAGGACATGAAATGACACCCTGTTTTGTGCAATATTGTGCAGAACTCCACAGGCTAAAATTATGTTGCAAACTTTCTCTGGCGTGTACAATAGGGTTCCCCCTGCGGATCCTAGACAGAGCCATCTGCCCTTAAGCAACCCGATGGAGCGCCCCAACGTGGCCTGTGTGCGTAAATGCACATGGTTCTGTGCTCCTGCTCTGTTGCAGGGTTGGCCAGTGGAGATGGTATTCCTTGAGAGGATAACCTTTGTCACCGAGCACATGAATCACTGCATGTATTGCTTGTAATTATGTCACCTGCCTCAAAATCTTTCTCAAAATGAAAGACAAATTAATGTTACGGCAATAAATTGTTAACCCAGTAATTGCAAATTATTTGAAAGTAGTAGGCTACCTTTAATGTCAGGGATTTGGTCAAATAACAATTCTCGGACTCCGCCAGATTTACTATGCTGCACCGTAAATCAACACTGACTTGAAAACTTGCGTACACGAGTTGAGACTTGATGTGAGATTTGACCGCAGCCTCCGCTCATGTCCAAATTGATAAATGCCAAGCTTTACGTGGAAATGACCGTACGCCCAGTTTTCTGTTGTACGTTTGTTTGATAAATGAGGGCCAAGAACATTTTAAAGAACACAGTAAAAAACACAATATTTCACAAAACACAATAACATGTCAGAATTGCATTAAAGGGACTTGAGGCAGGATTTGTGAAAAGTTTTTTAATGCTACTGGGTGATGAAGCGTTCATAAACAAAAATCTCTCCGTTACCTTGAACAGGCTGTGTGCTGCATAATGTACTGCAATTCGGGCCCGAATTTCCCATGCAGTCCTGCGGACGTGACGTCAGATGATGCTGAATGCACATCCTCGACGGCTTGGATACAGGAAGAAGACAAGCGCAGTAGACCCTGGGCCCGTTTCACAAAGCAAGTTCAACAAACTCTGAGTCTAATCCTAAACTCTGAGTTGATCTACTCTGAGATAGAAAACTCTGAGTTTTCGGTTCCAGAAAAGCGGATTTGAGTTAGTTTGATCAACTCGGAGTAGTTTCACCTTGAGTTAAGTGCGTGCGACACAACTAAAAAAAGCCCGCATCAATGGAGCCCCGATTCGACGAGTCACCATGGCAACGAGGAAGCGGAGGGCTACGTGTTTCAGCAACCTCGAATTGAACATCCTAATGCGCTCGTACGGCGAGTTTCAACACGTTTTTAGAAAGAAGCGCAACACCGCTGCAGCTGCAAAAGAGAGGGAGACGGCGTGGGAGAACATCGCTGCTCGGGTCAATGCGTAAGTTTAAATGTAGTCCTTTGCAATCACAATAATATTACAGGGGAAAACTGCTTGAATGGTTGCCTATTTATTAATTTCATTTAGGTGCAATCCCGCGGGGAGACGCGCACTTGGCCTCCGCATTCGAAATGATGTATGCAGCATCACATATATAATATATATATATATATATATATATATATATATATAATATATATATATATATATATATATATATATATATATATATAATTTAACAGATCCCTACATCATTCACCTGCAATCCTGTGGAAATCCTAATTGATGGCTCTGACAGGTTTTTAAAACTACAAACATGGGTAAAGCCGTTTCAGGGCGGAGCACACTTTTCTCCGACATTGTACAAAAAACTTCCATTTGCAAAGAAACGCAGTGCAACACACACTATCTGCTGGGATGTGAGAGCATGACTACGGTTGGTAATGTTGCAAATGTAAGGACGGATTAGGTTGTGTATGTAAATGATGGACTGTGACGTGAAACGGAATCGCTCAAAAAGATAATTGTCTGGAAATGCTAAAACATCTATGCGCGGTCTGATAACCATCTCCCGACGAATATTTAATTCTCTGGGCAGTAATGCTGCACCTTCATCCATGGGATCGTTGTCAAAAGGACATGCCATGTTCGTGAAAAAAGTCGCCTCTTAATGTGCCCGGTGGACTCTGATATAGCCCACTGACTTTGATTTTTAAAATGATTTTTGACAGACGGCAGAACGAGGCTACGCCAAAACTCGCCTGCTGACTGAATGAATGAAAGAGGAAATCAAATGGCGTGTGTGGCTGAAAGTGGGCGGAGACAGAGAGAAACTCGAGGTTCATTGAGAAAAACCTGGTCCCGACCAGGTTAGGTTCATAGAGTCTGTTACTACGGTAACTGACCGAGAGTTTAAGTTACCTCTCTCTCTGAAACAGGCTAGAGTTACCCCTCTTTCTCTGGTTTGAGTTACCTCCCTTTGTGAAACGGAAAACTCAGAGTTTCCCTCATTTCAGGGTTAATAAATTCAGAGTTTTCACTAAACCTGCTTTGTGAAACGGGCCCCCTAACTAGTGTTTGTGTAGTAATGGATTCTGCTATAGTCAGAAAACGACCCACCACCACACTAAGTCCACTAAAAGTCATACTAAGAAGAAAACAAAAGGTTTTATCAGCATAAGTCGAGAGTTGAAACGAAATTACAACCAAAGCCGGGCCGGCACCCAAATAAACATCGGATACGCGTTCGACTCATGGAGGCAACTTCAACTTGAATTGGGACTGAAAACAGATGCTGACATGCCTCATTTCTTTGTAACCAGGTAAGAAAACATAACAGGTCATGTTTAAAGCTTGATTTGAAAATCTTATGAGATCACCAAGGACCTAACGTGCAAAGTAGCATTATCTACTATGATGTAACTTAGTCCACCGCTGTGTAACACTGAATAGTTACAGACTGCGCAGTTTCCATGGCCCTTTAGTCTGAAACCGAATAGTAAGAAATATGTCCCTTTATATATGGGGCCGAAAGTCCAACCTGTTATTCGGGAGGTGACGTTAGCAGCTGGCTGTAGCCTCAGGCTAACGGTTTGTTTGTGTCTGTGTAGTAGCATTAGCTGCTAACACACAGTAGTCCTGTTTGTCCCCCAATATGCCATCTTTGCTTTCGCCTGTGACTTTCAGACTCGCCGCTTGTGTGTCTCTACACACAGCGAGCCGGCTTCCCGGCTGCTTCATGTTTGTAGGGGTTAAGGCTATCCCTTACACACAGCACAGTTAGCAGTTGTAGGCTACCAATGTCATTCCGCGGAGGCATGAGGTCTTGCAGTAAACAGTCACATGAACAGCAAGTAAAGAAATAAAATGTCACAGCATCAGCTGCACTGCTGTGAAGAGTTCATGCGCGCTCCCGCGCCGGCTTGGCTGATGGCTGCAGTTACCCTAACGGCCGCTGTGTCACTGTTGAGTCTTATTTCTTGATCCTGCCTCATGTCCCTTTAACGAAACATAGTAATACTTCACAAAACACAGAAACATTTTACAGAACACGGTAACAAAACACAATAACATTTCACAAATCATGATAACATGTCTGTAACACACGTGGACAAACGGGACTGCATTGGAAGGATAATCATAACAAAGATACAGACATAGCCTAAAAAAAAATCTAAATTACCACCACCCCATCCTTACTCCTATTTACTAACTTTCCCCTTCCCCAACTCCTCCTCCTCACCATTCTTCTTTCCCTTTTTTCCCCACCAGAAAACAGTTTACACATCCCCATCATACTCGCTGTCATCATCACTGTCACTGAAAAGCGTTATATTCTGAGAATCATCGTCATTCTGGCAGTCTGTTCAACACTGACATAGCTCAGTGCACGGTAGTCCATGTGATATACATGAACACTCTCTCAAAGCACAATCTTTTTTGCAATGACATCTTACCATCTCAATGATGGCTTCAGGTGCAGGCAGAAACTTTGTTTTGATTGGTCTCAGCTGGCCATCTACATCTTTGAAATATCCATTCAGTAATGGGTCAAGGAACTCCTGTTGCGCAATATCTGCCTGTCCACTTTGGCATGCACAGGAGCCACCTGCCCCTGTCCCACCACCCAGCCCAGGTAAGTCACAGTAGCATGAGCCAACTCACACTTAGCTAGATTTACCATGAGCTTTGCCTTGGCCAGCCGATCAAACAGCGCCCTAACCCTCTGCATGTGAGAACACCAAGAGTCACTGTAGACCACCAAATCGTCTAAATAGACCGCACACCCAGCCAGCCCGGCCACCACACGATTCATCAGGCGTTGGAACGTGGCTGGTGCGTTCCTCAACCCAAACGGCATCACCTGATAAGAATACAGCCCAGAAAGAGTGATAAAAGCTGCCACTTCCTGTGCTCGTTTGGACAAGGGCACCTGCCAGTAGCCCTTCAGCAGATCAAATTTGCTGACATATCTGGCTGCACCCACCTGGTCTACACAATCCTCCATGCAAGGCAGTGGAAAGGAGTCTGGCTTTGTCACCTTGTTAACCTTCCTGAAATCTGAGCAAAACCTAGGTGTTCCATCACTCTTAGGCACCAACAGGCAAGGAGAAGCCCAGCTTGAAAAGGAAGGCACTGCAATATAATTTTCAAGCATATATTCAACCTCAGCATCCAAATATTTACTCTTCTCAGGAGAAACTCTATAAAAATGCTGGCGAATAGGCGGTGTCTCACCCACATCAATGTCATGTTCGACCCAATCGGTGCGGGATGGCACATCACCAAACAAACCAGGGTATTTCAAAATTAGCTCCTCAAATTCCAGAGCTTGTGCTTCTGGCAAATGGCCAACCAACCCTTTAAGGTCCTTCAAGGTCTCTGAATTTTTCAATCGGCCTGACAACACCCCCTCATCAGGCTCAAGAACATCATCCAGACACTCACCTGAAACCACTCCCACTGTACCAACTACTAAGGCAGGACTCACTGCCACTGACCCCTGCTGGTCAGCACTGGAAGAGTGAGCATAGTAGGGTTTAAGCAGATTCACATGAAACAGTTTAACTGACTTCCTCCGACCCGGAGTTGAAATTAAATAGTTTTGGTCTGAAACCTGTTTAACCACTGTATAAGGACCCATAAACTTGGCCTGGAAGGGTGAACTCACCAATGGACACAGAGCCAAAACTCGATCGCCCTCACTAAACTCACGCAGCTCAGCTCTGCGATCATACCTCTTCTTCATTTTAGCCTGTGATGTAGCCAAGATTTGCTTTGCCAGCTCTCCAGCAGTGTATAGCCTATGCCTAAACCCATTGACATAGTCAATTAAGTTAGTGGGTGGATCTGACCCCTTCCATCCATCCTTAACCCTTTAGGCGCCAGAGGTTTTTTCCAAAAACGTTCGATTTTGACATCTTAATTTCAAAAGGCTATATCTTAAAAGTGATAAGGGATAGAGACTTTCTGTAAATTAGAGAAATATTAAGGATGACCCAAAGTTTATGTAGGGATTAAATTTTCCCATCTAATTTGCATATTATGACGTCATATGGTCGGGCGACCATCTTGGATTATAGAATTTTCATGAAAAGTCACAAGTTTGAATGATAAAATGCAGCACTTCTTTCCCCCCAAAATGTCCCTCACCTTCTGTATGCTATATTGCACAATACTGAATGCTCAGGTAAATAGTTAGTAGTAAACAAACTGTGTCAATCATTACTAATAAATGGCAGAAACAAACCGAATGCATGTAGCGGTAGGCTGGCCTTTTGCTGTAGAGATTTTCCATTTACTACATACAGTAGGCACTCTGATTCCATGTATGGGGCACATACATATTATTCATATGATTCATATGACACAAAACACAAGTAGACAAGACCTGTTTAGTTCAAAAGCTCACTCTTTCCCCCAGATATCCAATTGGCTGATCAAAGGGCGTGATCCAACTTTGGTACTCCTCCTCATTGGCCAAGTAGTATTCAAAGCCGGCATTCCCATCAATTAGCGATAGACTATGCATCATAGCTTCCCTGCCCTGAGTCACACCACCACTGCTCCTGCTGCGAGCAGCACGGCCAGATCTGCCTCGCTCTCCCCTGCCCCGTGTCACACCGCCACTGCTCCGGCCAGATCTGCCTCGCTCTCCCCTGCTCCGTGTCACACCGCCACTGCTCCGGCCAGATCTGCCTTGCTCTCCCTGCCCCATCGCCACTGCTCCGGTCATGGGCAGCGTGGCCAGATCTGGCGCGCGCACGCGCCGAGTGGAGCGAATTTACGCAGCTCGGACCAGGCTCACTCTCACTCTCATTCCCCACCCTGCCTCTACGTTGCCCCCTAACTCTCTTATGAACACTTCGGCCTCGTCTAACATACCCAGTGGCATTAGACAAAGGCTCCACCACGTTACTGTCGCCGCGATTGCGGAGAGGCACGGGGTCAGAAGACAAAGAATCTAGCGCCACATTGCTAGCGCGGTAAAAAGACTGGGTCCCCACATAACCTCCAGCCTCGTTCCCCACACCTCTAACATGCCGGCTAGCTTCCCGATGACCACTCTGACCCGGTGAAACATTGGGCAAATGATTCAACGTTTGTGCTTGGTGTAGGGCTAAACTCTCACTTAGTCCAGCTGCGCCATTGCTCGGCAGGGACGCATCTGAAGCGTCGTCACTAAACGGATCACCGTCATCTTCTGAAGGCAGATATTCCCCTTCAGAATAAGGGTCAGCGAAAAGTAGACCAAACACTTCATTGCGAGCAAACTTTTTTGATGCCATTAGACGATAATCCTAAGGCAAATACTCGCTCACGTTGACAATAGCGCTCTGATAAAATGGCTCACGCGCACACTAGCTCCGCTGTTGTTCGCACTGATTCAATGCGCTCTTGCTCGAAGGTTTTGTATAGAAGCATGACGTTTTTCGGAGTCAGGGATGAAGTATAACATGTCTGCCATCTAGTGGAGGGGAGGTCGAACGAAATTTGACACCCTATTTGACAAAATCGGCCGTTTTATTCAGTGCCGCATCTTGTCGAGTAAACTCGACCGTGGCGCTAAGAGGGTTAAACACAGACAGTGGTCCCCGTACCGTATGACCAAACACCAAATCATTTGGGCTAAACCCTGTGCTTTCTTGCACTGCCTCCCGTGCAGCTAAAAGCAACCAGGGGAGCCCATCCTCCCAGTCCCCATCAAGCTCAGTACAGTACGCCCGCAAAAGTGACTTAAGTGTTTGATGGAAGCGCTCCAGAGCGCCTTGACTCTGAACGTGGTAAGCTGAAGACTGGTTATGTTTAATTCCCAGGAGTTTTAGCACTTGGCCCATCAGGTGCGAGGTAAAATTAGATCCCTGGTCACTTTGGATCACTCGAGGGATGCCAAAAACAGAAACAAACTGTGTCAGGGCCCTAACCACAGCTCTTGCTGTGATAGTACGCAAAGGATAAGCTGCTGGGTACCTGGTGCTCTGACACATAACCGACAGCAAATACGTACAACCAGACCGGGCCTTGGGCAGCGGCCCCACACAATCAATGAGCAAGTACTCAAATGGCTGACTGATAGCTGGAATCGGCTGCAGTGGAGCTGGTTTAATGACCTGGTTTGGCTTCCCAGTTAGCTGACAAATACTACAGTTTTTAATGTGAAGAGAAACATCCTTTTTAAGTCGCGGCCAGAAGAAATGGCGCAAAATCCTGTCATAGGTTTTATGGACACCCAGATGCCCTGACCCATCATGGGCCAACTTCAACACATAACCACGAAATTTGGATGGAATTACCACTTGAAAGATGGAATCCCCAACAAAATCCTCCCCATGGGGCACCCACTTTCTCATTAAGATACCATCCTGGAGAAAATAACCACTGGCAACACTTTTCACCTCACGGGGTGTCAGCACAGACCCAAACAGCTCATCCAAAGATCGGTCAGCTTTCTGTTCCCTCTGCAGTTCACTGTGGGATACAGACAAAGGAAAATCAGGCAAACATGGCAAAACAGTGTCAATCTCCCCATCTGTCCCCTTGAACTCAGCACGACTCATTGCCCGCGTAACTACACATGCAGGAAAAGCTTGAGGAAAGCGCACTGCACTTTCATCAGGATGTTCTGTCCCTAAGGGAGAGAGAGAGACTACTGGAGGTGGTGAACACTTAGCCCAAACATGACCGCCTGCCAGATCGTTGCCCAGAATGATATCAACCCCCTCTATTGGCAACGCTGGTCTCACACCCATCGTAACCTCACGCTGCACCAATTCACAGTCCAAGTTCATCTTATGCACTGGGACAGGCACTACGCCCAAGCCCATTCCCCGCATAAGGATTTTGTCCCCAGTATCTGTCTTCTCAGAGAAAGACAAAACAGATTCCAAAACATAGGAATCAAAAGCACCTGTATCTCTCAATATTTTAACAGGCACTTGACTGTCACTACCAACCTGTGATACAAACCCATCTGAGATAAACGGCAGATAGGATTCATCAATGGCACCAATCATGCCAGATTCCCCCCACTCACGTTGCCACGCCCCCACATCCACAGGGCCTGAAACACTCGCAGCCAGGGCAGCAGGTTTTACACGCCCGCCTCCAGCATGCTGCTTTTTATCTTTTAGCATTGGGCAGTCCGACTTCCAATGGCCTGGCTCACGGCAATAGTTACAAACATCCTCTCCCTTCCGAGGTGCTGCCCGGAACCAGTTACTAGAGGAAACGCCAAAACTCACAGGTGATCTACCACCCCCCTTTTGTCCAACAGGCTCCCTTCCAGGCTCACCAGGCCAGCACTTATGAACGAGCACATACTCATCAGCCAGCCCTGCCCCCTCAGCAGCAGTTGTAACCTTACGCTCATTAAGATATGTGGCAACCCGACTGGGCAGAGTGTCTTTAAATTGCTCCAGGATGACCAAATTGCACAAACCCTCAAAGTTATCAACACTTGAGGCTACACACCAACGATTGAATTGATTAGTCAGCTCCCTTACAAACTCCATATGTGACTGACTAGCCCTCTTTTCCCATGTCCTAAAGCGCTGGCGAGACGCCTCTGGGACCAACTCATAGGCCTTCAGCACAGCAGCCTTGACTGATTCATATGTGAGGTCACCGCCCAAAGACGCATACGCCTCCTGTGCTTTCCCGGTCAATACACACTGCAGCAGCAATGTTCGGTCAGAATCTGACCAGCTTCTTGCCTCTGCCAGCCGCTCAAACAAAGATAAAAACACATCCGGATCTCTTTCATTGAATTTAGGCAAGAGATGCAGACTTCTCACTATGTCAGAGGACTTTGATGGTGGAGATGAACCATCCTCCCCTTGCCAAACCTCTCCAGACAGCTTACCCTCTCTGACTAACCCCAGCCTAGTAGCCTGCAAGTCTATCTTTGCCTGCTCTGTCTCACGCCGCAAGCGTTCAATTTCAACTTGCTTCTCAAACTCCATCCTTTGCTTTTCCATCTCGATCTTTTGCCTTTCTACCTCCCACTGCTGTTTGTCCCTCTCATGAGCTAGCTGTAACAACAGCAATTCTTTTTGCTGCTCGAAAGTTAAATTACCTGATGGAAGGCTAAAGGACTGTGCTGCCTGTGGCTCACCAGACTCTCCCTGTTTAACCACCAGCACCCCTTTATCAATCAACTGCATCTTTACCAGAGCCTTCACATTACCCTTACGTTTATCACTAAGGCCACTCAAATCAATGTCATACTTCTCAGCAACCTTCAACAGCTGGTCCTTAGTACAACCGTCCAAAAGCTCCTCACACGGCGAAGCAACAAAATCCTCTATACCTGCCATAGTGAGCTACAAATACACCAGGCCCAGAAGATGAAACAATGTAACTAGCAGTAGAAAACAACAGAACCGCCACACAGTGATACCAAGGTCATCCACTGTAACAAAAGGACATTAAAAAATGTCCCCGACACTAATGTGAAGTCCCCCTCTAACTAAACTGCCTATCCCAAAACTAATCTAACTCACTTTGCCTAGTCTTCATGCAGATTAGCGGCGGGTTATTTAAACACTCAAACCAACAACCCAGCTAAGCCCCCAGCACGCTGGTTACTCACCTACTGGTTGTGGATGTGTCCCCGAGACCACTGCTCCAACCGCACACCACACAAAAATAACAAACTAAAACAAAAAAAACAAAAAAAACAAAAAACAATGAGCCCAAATGGACCACATTGCTCGACCTAACCAGGGAAACTCCACAAACTGAAACAACAATCCAACCAAACCCACTCAACCAAATCAGCTATCTCAAAAATGCATCTCCCAAACTCAAAAACAAAAATCAAACAAAACCCTACCTCAGAGGGCCACCATCACCGGCCTCCAACAAAGCAAAATAGAACAGGACGAGCCCCCACTTGTCACAAACCGGGCCGCACGGCCATGACAAAGGAAGGAGATGCACACAGGATACAATCAACTAAATATTTATTAAAGGAAATATAACCTAAAAGAGTAACTTAAACTAATCATGGCGTGTGTAGTCAGTGGAATCAGTGGTGTAGGTGAATGCATGAGTGGAGAAGTGTGTGTGTAATGTTGTTAAAGAAGTACAGCAACCAAAATGCCAAACGAAAGCCAAACAAGGTTTATCTAAGAGGAGAGTCCAAACGCTACTGAGCTCCAGGAGAGTGTTTAAAGCACCCAGACTCTCACAGCCCAGGTGATGCCACTCCTGCTGACGACCCTGCTGATTACAGAAGAGGGAGAGAGAAACAGGGAGGGTCGTCACACCATACTCGGGCCTGAACATGGGCTCTCAGGACATGCTCCTTCAGAGCAGCACATGTAGGTGGAAACTTGTCACTCTCTGCCATGTGCTTGCAGAAAAGATACCATCTCAATTCTGAGATATTGTCAATCTGGACCCCCTTTGGTAAGTATGCAGCACATACAAACTTAGCCAAAGTAGACAGCTGATCATCTGTTACTTCACTTTTTTATGAAAGCATCTGTAGAGCTTTGAGGACACAATTATCTGCTTTCAAGTACAGTTGAAACCAGAAGTTTACATACACTATATAAAGAGACACATATGATTTCTTTTCTCACTGTCTGACATGAAATCAGACAATCACTTTTCCTGTTTTAGGTCCGTTAGGATAACCAAAATTATTTCTATTTGCTAAATGCCAGAATAATGAGAGAAGGATTTTTTTAAACAACTTTTTATTAGTTTCTTCAAAGTCAGAAGTTTACATACACTAAGATTACTATGCCTTTAAACAATTTGGGAAAGCCCAGATGATGATGTCATGTCTTTGGAAGCTTCTGATTTTTTATCAGTTTTATCAGTTTAGTTTATTGACAACATTTGAGTTAATTAGAGACACACCTGTGGATGTATTTTAAGGCGCACCTGAAACACACTGCTTCTTTGTGTAACATCATGGGAAAGTCAAAAGAAATCAGCCAAGATATCAGGAAGAGAATTGTGGATTGCACAAGTCTGGTTCATCCTTGGGTGCAATTTCCCGATGCCTGAAGGTGCCATGTTCATCTGTTCAATTATACACAAGTATAATCTCCATGGGAATGTCCAGCCATCATACCGCTCAGGAAGGAGATGGGTTCTGTGTCCCAGAGATGAACGTGCTTTGGTCCGAAATGTGCATATCAACCCAAGAACAAAAGCAAAAGACCTTGTGAAGATGCTGACTGAAGCTGGTTAGAGAGTGTCATTATCCACAGTGAAACGAGTACTGTACTGACTTGGGCTGAAAGGCCACTCTGCCAAGAAGAAGCCATTACTCCAAAAGAAACATAAAAAAGCCAAATTACAGTTTGCAAATGCACACAGGGACAAAGACCTTAATTTTTGGAGACATGTCCTGTGGTCTGACGAAACTAAAATCGAACTGTTTGGCCATAATGACCATCGTTACGTTTGGAGGAAAAAGGGGGAAGCTTGCAAGCCTGAGAACACCATCCCAACTGTTGTGGGGGGTGTTTTGCTGCAGGAGGGGCTGGTGCACTTCACAAAATAGGTGGCGTCATGAGGAAAGAACATTATGTGGAAATACTGAAGCAACATCTCAAGACATCAGCCAGGAAGTTAAAGCTTGGACGCAAATGGGTCTCCAAATGGACAATGACCCAAAGCATGCTGCCAAACTGGTTACAAAGTGGCTTAAGGATAACAAAGTAAATGTTTTGAAGTGGCCATCACAAAGCCCTGATCTCAATCCTATTGAAAATGTATGGGCAGAGCTGAAAAGGCATGTGCGAGCAAAGCGGCCTACAAACTTGGCTCAGCTACACCAGTTCTGTCAGGAGGAATGGGCCAAAATTCCTGCCAACTATTGTGAGAAGCTTGTGGAAGGATATCCAAAACATTTGACCCAAGTCACACAGTTTAAAGGCAATGGTACCAAATACTAATGAAATGTATGTAAACTTCTGACTTTCAAGAAAGTAATAAAAACATTGTCTAAAAAAATCCTTCTCTCATTATTCTGGC
Source organism: Lagodon rhomboides (assembly GCA_039737535.1). Lineage (NCBI taxonomy): Eukaryota > Metazoa > Chordata > Actinopteri > Spariformes > Sparidae > Lagodon > Lagodon rhomboides. The sequence goes on along the minus strand of CM077785.1, from coordinate 3,943,252 downwards.
ATTCAGCAAATAGAAATAATTTTGGTAATCCTAACGGACCTAAAACAGGAAAAGTGATTGTCTGATTTCATGTCAGACATCGAGAAAAAAAGCACAAGTCTTTTTATATAGTATATGTAAACTTCTGGTTTCAACTGTAGATGTTGAACCAAGTGGTCTTTCCTATTCCAGAGAAACGCCCGGTGTTGTCTGCTCCTGTGAATGCATGAAATGCTGGTAAATACCTTGCACGATCTGCACCTAGAACTGTCCAAATTTGTTCCACTTGCAGAATCCCAGATGTCATTGAAATACAAGTATCTTTCAATAAACTCGTATAGTTTGCTATGACTAATAATAGGACATCAGTGTCAGGAGAGAAGAACATCAGCTTTGCATCAGAGGGGTTACGATGTGATGCCAAAACTGCATGATAAATCAACAAGGTGTCTGCTTCTTCATGGTTGTTCCATTCAAAGTGCAGCTGGATGTTGCTACTTGAGTGTCCTGCAGCAGAGGATATGATGAGCTTGGGGGAGTTCTTACTGTATTCAGTGGTCTTTGATGCCAGATACTCTGTGAGATCTGCCTTTGTCTGGTCATGGGAAAGTAAACGGCTCATCGGAATGTTCCTGATGTTTGTATCATCTCTGATTTGGTACTGGATAGGATAATTTCCTCGTCTTCTTTTCTGCCTTGTGATATGCTTCAACGAATCAGCCTTGTATGTGTCAAAAACCCTCAGAATGACCTCATCATAGTCTTTGGTTAGAGACATTAGTCTGTCATAGAACCACTCACTTAAATCTTTGACTGTGCCTACTGTTGCTGGCTTTGTCAACTTTTGAACAACCACCATGCCATCTACAAGGGCAATTTTGCGAGTGGGATGAGCATCTTGAATAGAAAACGATAAAACAAAATATCCGGGATTCCCGAAGCTAAGTTAAATTCCATAATTGCTAACATTCTAACATGTTGGCTAACACCTTCATGGTGTTTAGAGGGACCTTCTTTACTAGCTGGCTACAACTATACAACAGCAATCCCAATTTTTAAGGTGGCTTCATCAAATGTGTCCGTGTCAAGAATAGAAAATTATATTAGCGCATAATTCAGTAGATTAAGCCTCATTTGCATATTTAAACATTACATTTCAGAAAACCTGTAATACAAAAAATACTTGTCTTAATGTAGGTGAAAAACTGGGAAAGTTTTGGGGTGATACATAAAAGTAATTTTTTTTACCCTATCTACCAGTATTTTCTCGCCTGAGAGCAAGACATCCGTTTTTGAATGAAAATTCTGGGGACCAGAATTAAATGTTATACGGTGGATTTCTATTAAAGACCCTTTGAATTATCTAAAAATGCTGTATAACAACTTTTCCTCAAACATTTTTACCTCAGATTTACTTAAATTAACTCTAAAGCAAGACAACAGCAAATTAGCCTGTGGCATTTTTAGTGTAATAGTACACCATTTTCAGGACCCAAATTGACTGCATTAATGACTTCTGAAAATTGTCAAAGATTTTCTGATTCTTTGGTCTGTAAGGATTCCAAAAATATATAGTTTTACAAATCCCCCCAAAAATTGAATGAACGAATTGGTCTGAACATAGTGTCCTTGACTATTACTGCTCAACAACAGCATGTATTTTGTTAGCAACAATTTAAACTAACCATCATCACAACCTGTGAATAAGGTAAGGTAAGGTAACTTTATTTGTACCCAAGGGTAGATTTGGTTGCAGGTGAAAAGAATGGGCTGCATACGCACATTACACACAGACAACATTGACAACATTGACAGAAGACAAGGACATAACAGTAACAACAACAGCAAGTGCTCCAGGCGTGGAGATATGGATAAAAAGTACACAATAGTACTATCGAAAAACCGTTGATAAAATACAGAGTAAAAACCACCATATCAATACTACTACTGTATACTACACCTGTCACAAAACAAATGCCGCCACATGGCTAATTATACATAGGGCAAAATATTCCCATCAATAATGGACACACGCTTCAAACTCAACACGACGGCGTCAGACCAGAGACCCGAGTCCATTTACCAAACCACACACGCGACCAATCTAGCTACGCTGAACGCCATTACTCCTTCAGTAGCTAACTGAAAAGCTAACAAAAGCCAGCCACAATTCAGAAATAAGACAACAGTATCACACATTAACCAAAACCACTGCCTATCGAAATCCTAATCCCGGACGACGCCCCCAACTGTAACACGTGGACAAACGGGACTGCATCAGTACTGCATGAAACATTATTTGCTCGTTTATTAAACTATGCCTGACCTGATTTCAACCTCCCGCTTGCTCCTGTGGTTATCTCTTTCTCTCACATGTGCACAGAACGTGAGTTTGTTGTACCTGTCCTATGTGTGCATAACTAACTAAGCATGGGAGTTGCTTCACTTACCCGCTCCTTCTGTAGTTACTGCTTCTGGGCCCGGTACGACCCAGCACGACCGGACTCAGTGAGGTCGTAGCTCAGGGCGCCCCAATTTTACATTGTTCATACAGCCACGTGGGTACACAAATGTAAGTAACATTTCTCACAGTTCTATCCCCAGTGGGCACTAAAGTAATGATGTAAAATGATATTACTGCGATTCTGTTTTCATGAGGAAAATGCAAGTTGGCACATACTGTATGTTCTTAACCAAAACACTTTGTGATGAGCAGGGGTTGCCGGGAAATAACTAAAACACATCAATGTTTTTTCCAGTCATCAACAATCTGGGTATGTACGGTTGTGATTAGATATGGTGGCCCTGAGAGCTCACTGCACTGCAACTTAAGAAAACACATGCAAAAAGACAAAACATAAGCCAATTAAGAAAACATTTTCATCAATTTGAGAACACATACACAGCATTTAGAAAAAGGGCTGCAAAGACCACAATGCAACACATTAGAAAAAAAAACGATGCAGATAGACCGCAACAAAATGGAAGTGTTTCCAGAGGAACTTAAAAGTGGTGCACACGTCCGGGCATGCTTGTTGAATCATGCGATCACAATGTTAACATAAATCAAAAACACTTAATTTTTATCTCGTTTTCCAACACCACTGACGGAAAGAGAACCTTAATAGCGCTGTGACTCAAAATCTGCGCAAGCAGGAGGGTTGTCTATGACGTGCTTGTGCCATATGAGCACTGCCTTCCTTGGCACAAAGACAAAGACTCTGTGAAGCATTTGAGTGCTGCCAGGGCAAGCCAATCAGAGGCAGTGTTGGCTGAGCATGTCATGACATGTTTCATACCTTTTTTTCAAGGAAAAATTAAATAAAACGTATATAATATTGGTCTTTTTTTAATCAAAAAATATTTCATGTTATTGGCCAAAATTGTAGTTTGTAAATTGAGTAGTAAACTACAAAAAATGACCCAAAAAGTAGTTGAAATACTTGAGGCAGCACAAAATATGAATCTAGTTCAACTACCAGCAAGTTACAGCAAATTGTAGTTAAGCTATGTAGTTCAACTACATGTAGTTTAAGTCTCCCCAACACTGAAGTGTAAATCATGGCAGTATTCATTTCCAATGATTTCTACTCTCATTTTTCTGTCATGGACTGAGTGGAATACATACTACTTTGTCACAAAAACATTCATAAAGTTTGGTTCAGTAATGACTTTATTATTGGTCTTCCGAAAATGTGACCAAATCTGCTGAATCAAATATATACATACAATAATTATATTATTGTTTAAATGTCTCTTTGTCATTTTTGCCTTGATAAGGTGCTTTTGATATCTATCCACAAGCTTCTGGTCGTCCTCTGGCTGAATTTTTAACCACCCCTCTTGACAGAATTTGTGAAGTTCAACTACATTTGTGAAGGCAATCCCAAAATGTATAATCTTTTTATCAGTATAATCTATATGTAATACCTACAGCATGAACTTGTTATTTTGTGCGCTTGTTTTGTTCATAATGGATAATGAGTACTGTATTTCAGATGACAACATATGGTGCAATTCTACACAAAGGGTCTTTCTGCCGGAACTCTTTCAACATCTTGGATCTTTTGGTCGTCAGCGTGTCTCTCCTCTCAATGGGCATGGAGTAAGTGGAGTCTAGAAATACCTCTCACCTCTTCTTTCTGTCTGACCAGCTCTGTTATCTATTTTGTTGACTCCTGAATTTGACCAATCAAACCCTAACCCTAACCCCCATGCATTTCTACATGAGATTTTTGTAAAGTGCTAGGTGTGTTTGTTACTTCTTGGGGTATGCGATTTCAATCCCAGAATCCTAATGGACACCCAAAGGCAGTTGTGGATTTGTCTGCTTTGTCCATTTCAACATCTCACTTCACTGATGTCACTGATGCTCTGTAGATTGTACCAGTGATGTTCTGGGTGCTTTTAATTACCCGTTGTAGAACCTTTCTGTCCTGGGCCATGATGAACCATGCCACTTTGTGATGTTTCCAGTCAGGATGCTTTCTATTGCTCCTCTGTAGAAGTTGACCAGAATCTTTCTCCGGAATTTAGCCTTCGTAAATTTCTGTAGGAAGTAGAGCCTTTTCTATGCTTTTTTAACCAGGGTGTTGATGGCCAATAGGGGTGAGAATCTCTTGGCACCTCACGATTCGTTTTGATTCCGATTCAGAGGTCAACGATTCGATTCTAAACCAATTATCGATGTATCTCGATGCAACAATTTTTTTGTGTACATTTCCAAAAAAAAAAAAAATTAAATCTGAGTTTGCTAATCACTTCCTACTTTTGTGATGATCATTAAAGAAAATCAACAGATTAATTACCTTATTTAATATTTTATTAAAGAAAAGGCTTTTCTTTGTCACAAATTGGTATGACTTTCTGTGAACACAGAATCTTCCTGTCACAGGCAATGAACATATCCCTGAGAGAAAAACAGTATACTGTAGCCTATATAAAAATTAAAAAAAGCTTTCAATGCAATAATGAATGCAGCTTGCATTTCAACACATTATGGAACTATCATAATAAAACATGGCTACTTTTGGTCATTGATAATAAAAAATAAACAGATACATTTTTCTTATATGTGTCATTAAAGAAAAAGCTGCTCTCAGTCAAATATAAGAATAAGACTTCTCTTATCACAAAATCCTCCTGTTATAGGTAATAAACAGCATATCCCAATGCTATGCTACTTTATGCCGCTTGCATTTCAACACATTGTTCAAAAAGTATGACTTGGAATTCAGCTCTCATACAAAATCACTGTGCAATATGAGGTAGAACTATAAACAGAAATAACATAACAGTGCTCAATTAAATCATGGCAGTGAACCATGGAAGTGCAACATAGTAAAGGTGCTTAACTTCCAGTTAATAACTGGTGCATGCTCATGGAATATGCAAGTTCTTTTGTAAGAACAGGAGCTGGTCGACATGCTCTTGTGTGAGAGTGCTCCGTTGGGCAGTCACAATATCCCCTGCAGTAGAGAAGACTCTTTCTGCAGAGACACTGGTGGCCGGAATACAGAAGTATCGCTTGCCCAACTTGGAAAGCAGGGGATACATCACCTCATTCTTTCTCCACCAGCTGAGAGGGTCCTCAGAGAGAGGAATTGGTGGAGCACCACGGAACTTGCTAACTTCCTCCTCGGCTCTAGCACAGGCAGAGATGGGCTGCTGAGCTTTGGCACCTGTGAAGGTATTCCCCAGCAGATTCTCCAACAAAGAGGATGGAGCTCTTCTCTTAGGATGAGAGGGGCATTGCAAAGAGGATGGAGCTCGTTTTTTGGGAGGAGAGGGACTTTGAGAAGATGATGGTGCTCTCTTGGGAGGAGAGGGGCTTTGGTTCTGCTCCTCTGTGGTGTGGGTGTCCTCTGTGTAGTGCTGGCTTTCCTCTTCCACAATAAGAACAGATCACCACAGCGGCCTCATTTTCACATTTCCATATAATGTCAGTGTCTCCAATCCCGACCACATATGTACAAAAACAAAAAATAGATAAAAATAAAACAAATAAACCAATAAATTAGGCTACCTATCTGATCAATATTGTATTATGCATTAATTGTGTGTTAAAGGGATATTCTGGTGTAAGTTTAATCCATGGTCTAACACATCTTGACACTGAGTAAGACTCCCCCTCGAGAGGTCAAGTTTGCTGACCGCTAGCTTAGCTAGTTTTAGCAACCTCAGAAAAGACCGCGCGAAAACAATACACTGCCGCTTATGCCTCCATTTAGAAACCACCATCAAAAAGCCACAAATAATGGTCAGAACAGCACCAAACTTCAGCAACAGTACATGTACAGTCCCAGCACACAGTACAAAGCATCAAACATCTGCTAGCTTAGCCGGATTTGTATTAAAAACACAGCTCCGTGCTCCTCCAGCAGTCTGCCTGTCTTTGGAAGCCCTGACGAGTCGATTAACGAGTACAGTAGATTTCCGCAGCTCAAGGGTGAAAATGTATGATTATTACTCCATGGCATGCTCAGTTCTTATTATCGAGAGCTGACAGGGAAAAATAAGGGAAGTAATGGAGTAATAATCATATATTTTCATCCTTCAGCTGAGGAAATCTACTGCACTCGGTAATCGACTCGTCGGGGCTTCCAAACACAGGTAGGCTGCTGGAGGAGCACGGAGAGTTGAGCTGTGTTTTTAATACAAATCCAGCTAAGCTAGCAGATGTTTGATGCTTCGTACTGTGTGCTGGGACTGTACATGTACTGTTGCTGAAGTTTGGTGCTGTTCTGACCATTAATTGTGACTTTTTGAGGGCGGTTTCTAAATGGAGGCATAAGCAGCAGTGTATTGTTTTCCTGCGGTCTTTTCTGAGGTTGCTAAAACTAGCTAAGCTAGCGGTCAGCAAACTTGACCTCTCAAGGGGGAGTCTTACTCAGTGTCAAGATGTGTTAGACCATGGATTAAACTTACACCGGAATAGGACAGGACTTTAAATTCTGGTTGATGTAATGCATATGTGTTCAATGTATACGTTTGTTCAGTGTTGGTGTTATTGTGACCTCAGGTCAGTTATTGGTAGTTTGCTTTGCTACCCGGCTAATTCGACGTTAGTCTAATGCTGCTTCACACAGACTCAGGGTCACACACACACACATACATGTATATAGTACATGTTAGTTAGATTGTGTGCTTTCATCTTTGTGTTAAATAAGACTTTTGAACCTTCTTGCTGTTTATTTAATATTGTACAAGAGTGAATGTTGCCAACATCTACACTGTCAAGAACTCCAAAATCCTTCAACCGTTACTAGCTGTTATGTTAAATTTGGTTGTAGTTATTAAGTTGATTATTAATCAAAGTTGTAAACAGTTAAGTACCTTTTTATGAGACTGATTTGGTAAATTTGCTATGTTTTCCCTTCTTCAAGGGTGGTGTCCCAAGGTGATCTAATGTAAATTGGATTATATTGTTTATTATAATTAATAATTATCCCTGATAATCATTAATTATTATTGATAGCTAAATTTGACCTAAATTCCCCTTTTGATGTTGCATAAACACTATTTAATTGTGCCTCATGTAATGCAAGGCCCAACATTGTCAAATGTATCAATTCAACAAATTAAGTCATAGTAAGTCTTAGTAGGCCTAAGCCTTGATAATCTTACAATAATGTTACATACATTAAAATGGCATATTTACCTCAAGTGATGCAGCCTCAGCAATCACTCCTCCAATTGTCTCCACTATATCCTCCTCAGAAAGGAAAGACAATCCCTTGAATCTTGGGTCGAGAGCAGAAGCTGAACGAAGTGTGCTTCTCTCTAGGTCAGAGGTGTACCTTTTGCTGAGGTCCTTGTTGATGGCCTGCTTTATCTTGCGGGTAATTGATGACTCTGCAATGTTGCCCTTCGTTTCCTGGCGGAGTTGAGCATGCAGTGTGGCAATCAAATGCACAGTGGGGCTACTCTCCTCTGATATAAGTGTAGTAGCATCTTTCATTGGCTTGAGGGCCTTAACCACATCCTCTGCGTTTGAGACATCTGTCTCACTGAGAGTACAGAGGTCAGCGGCGCAGATAGCAGGCTGCTGTTCCGAATAATGATAGTAGCTTCTGCTTCTCCTCTAGCTGGTACGCGCCGACGCTGCTGCGGTGGAAAAAAGAAACGATGCGTCTGATCTTCGTCAGGAGCCTAAACAGAGCAGGCAACTTGAGTGCTTGCTGACAAGCCAGATTTAAGGTGTGGGCGTAACATCTCACATGCACAAATCCCCCAAGTTGGGCAACAACGACCACATTGGCAGCATTGTCTGTGACTAAAACTAGGTCTTTATCATTCAAATGCCATTCATCTGCTACCCTCTTCAGCAAATCAGCGACATGTGCGCCCGTGTGACTCTCGTACATTGCCCTTGTTTGGAGCACAAGTGACACTAGCTGCCAATCATCGTTGATGAAATGTGCGGTTACAGTAACGTAGGACACCATGGCAATTGATGTCCATGCATCGCATGTGATCGCTACCCTACCCGCTTTCATCAAAGTGTCTAAAACTTCTGTTTTAGTTTCACTGTAGAGAGTCGGTATGGCTGTAACAGTGAAGTAACGCTGAGATGGTATTTTGTATCTTGGCTCTAGAGTGAACACCATCGCCCTTAAAACCCATGTTCTCCACAACTGAATACGGTCTTAAATCCAATGCAATTAAACTTGCAATTGATTTGGTAATCCGTGTCTCTCTCTCAGAGTTCGGTGGAAGCTGTGCCACCACCTGCTCAATCGTTCTCTGGCTGGCATCTGGAACAGGTCACTGCTTCTCTCCCAACTCCGGGTGGTAGCGCACAAGGTGATTTCTCAAATTAGTTGTGTTGCCGAAGTATTTAAGTTGAGTTCCACACACCTTACAAACTGTGTAGGTCTTGTCAATTCTCCCCTCGACTTCATGGAACCCAAAATGCTGCCATATAGTAGCTTTCAAAGACCATTTTGTCACCGGTCAAACATAAACAACTCGCACATGTGTGTTTGGTGCGCATGCGTGTACAGCAGAGAATCAGCAGGCGCTTTCTGTAGCGCTCTGCAGCAGGCCAACTGAATGTTGCAGCGGGCGAACTAATTTCAGTTTTAAAATTTTTATTTGGGCAAAGGGCATTATTATTTAGAACAAATCCGCCACTACAGGAACAATGATGGCTTTCTTGAGACAGGAGAAAATAGTCTCCTGTGAGAGCTGTTAAAAATGTCAGTAAAAACATCAGTGTAGGTTAGGAAGGTTAAATTTTAGAGGCTAGATTCTAGCAAACTTTTACAGAGAAGCAATAGAAAGCATCCTGACTGGAAACATTACAAACTGGCATGGTCCATCATGGCCCAGGATAGAAAGGCTCTACAGTGGGTGAAAACCACCCAGAACATTACTGGTACCATCTACAGAGCATCAGTGTTATCACTGATCCATGTTAATAATGTTGTGTTGCACATCATTTCCCACTATAGTAATGAAAGTGAGCCATATCATAATAAAGGTAGGGTCAGGATAGTAAGAGGTAAGAAGAAGAGCTAGAGCTCCGCATTGACTGGCATCTGAGTTAAAGGTAACTGCAAGGTGCATTAACTTCTGCAAAGTGATTAATGACAAGAAGGTGTATTCCAATGTATTGCCCCCACCCCACCTTCCCAGCGCTGCCATGTGGCCCCCGTGCAACACATACTGTAACATAATACCAAAGCCTTAGGGTAAGTGTAGCTGCTAATGAAATGCAGCCACGGTTGCTGTCAGCCAAGGTTTTAAAATGCCTGATGTCATCCATTAGTCCAGTCCAGAGCCAGCAATCCTTTTGAACAGACCAATGAAAGGCCACCACCTGTTTCTCATCACTTTTGCACAAAATTGGAGGAGTAAGAGATCTATCACATCAAAATAAATATAATCCAGGGTCATGACATGCCATTCGACTGAACAACAGGATATTTCCATAGAATGAATATGATACATAAGTAAGCATGGTTAGCTTGTATTTGTATCATCCAGATCCAGTGCCATCTCAGTCGTGAAGATTCTCAGAGTGTTAAGGGTACTCCGGCCCCTGAGGGCCATCAACAGAGCCAAGGGACTCAAGGTATGATATATCTATGAATAGACTCCCTTTTACATTGCCGGATTATGACCTGATTTATCATCTATTTGTTATATCTCTATCTTTGTAGCATGTGGTTCAGTGTGTGTTTGTTGCTGTCAAGACCATTGGAAATATTGTTCTGGTCACCATGCTACTGGACTTCATGTTTGCCTGCATTGGAGTCCAACTTTTCAAAGTAAGAAGAGTAGGAAATAAAATGTCACACTATATTCAGTAATCTGAATGAAACTTGTATGTATGTATGTATAATGTACCTTGTCTGTCTGTTTTCTAATAAAGACACTTTTGTTGCCTTCCTAGGGAAAGTTCTACGCCTGCACAGATCCTGACAAAATGACAGAGGATACATGCATGTAAGGACTTTCTTTTAGTAATTTGAACTGTGATGCTGTGTTCTGCTTCTAAAGCCCTATTTTTATATATATCTGGAATGCACTGCAGTTTATGGTCTTTGTTGCTCTGTATGGTGATGGTGGTGATTTAAACTGGTGGGTGGGGTACCATTTGATAAACAAGGTACATAAGACAAAATCATTTGTCACATTTAAGGTCCACGTAGCTGTTTCCAGGACTTTTAACAATATCTCAGGTCTTCATCAGCTGGATGAATTTTCACAGTTTTCATCATGTCAGAGCAAGACTGAACTTTCGTGTAACACCACGTATGACAGTTGTGGGGAACACTAACTTATTATTGTTTTTCCATCAAATGAATCACACCTTTGAGGGGTTAAACAAGCTCAAAAACTCATGCAACTTTGTACAGTTTGAACACTTCTGGTGCAGAAAACTTCTATTGTTCTTTCCATGGGCTCAGCAAATTGACTTGCTGGTGTCCCAAAAAGGGCAGCACCCCAACAACCTTTACCTAAATGTTTGATATTGGGTACATATGTATTACACCTAGATGTACAAAAAGGTGCGATAACCCAGGAAGTCAGCCATTTTTGATTTAGTTCTCTTTTTTTGCCATTTAACAAATTCCTCCTACAACTTTAACCTGATTGACTTCAAAGTTTGTGCAACCTTAACACCTTGATTTGCAAAGTTGAACAGAAAGTTGCTTGAATCTGCCCCAAACGTGACATGTTTGATCAAGCCACTGCTGAATCAGTTGTGAACAGAGCAGCAAGTAACCAACATCGACTGGATTTCTGTTCACGAGACTGCTGAGAAGCTCATCAGTGGGTATTTTCTGGTTGAATTTAACAATTCATACCAACATTCTGGAACTACTGTGGTTCAGCCCTGGGCTTGTTGGTCTTTATATTAGGTCTGGGTTAGGCACACTGATGGCACACTGCTATCTTGAGGCCGCAGAAAGTGACACTAAAGTCAAAGGTGCAGTCTGTGTACTGTTTTTAAAAGGGCTAATTTTTCAGACAGCCTTCACAGACAGGTTCACAACACGCATACAGTTTTGATTTATTGATATATTATAATGATGATTCCATGAATGCAGTAATGTCACTGTAAAAAATCATGGCACATCTATTCAACAAAAAGTTGGAGTGGAAAAAAAAGAATGAAACTTTTAGCTCCTAAAATAAAAATTCTTGGACAGAATCTTCACAACAAATTATTTTACTACTTGAATCTGGAATGTTGTGTGACCTTTTCATGTGTAGAATACAAAAGATTAATTAACATGAAATACTAACCAATCACGTTGTAGCTGTAGCTGTAGCTGTAGCTGTATAGCTGTAGGTAATATGATTCATATTTTCCTCACTAAGGACATCTTATTGATCAGGCTGATCAGGTCATCCTTTTATGACCCATCCTGCCTGATCCGAGAACTGACAGCTGCGCACACACAAAGGGATACGCAGCAGCGCTCCCCCTACTCCTCAATATCAGTTTATTTTTTAAGAACCTAGATAGCTGGGATTGGCTCCAGAAACCTCCCCGTGACTCCTTGAAAAAAGAGATAAAGTGGCTACCGCAACCATCAGCGGTTGACAATGAATGAATGAATGAATAAAAGATCTTCAACGGACAAATGCTCCTCACCTCAACCCTTGTCTCTATGGTCTCAATCTACACAGCCTACAACACTTACAAACAATGTATCTCACCTTGGAAGGACTAACCAATTAACATATTGTCTGTTCAATACAGGTTCACAATTAACTATTGTATGGCATGAAATGATGGTGAAGATAACAACCGTGGCAGAACACAAGTAAAATGAATTAATTAGGGGGATTCCAGATATCTACATTTAAAAATACCATTTTAAACATGGGTAAACATATTTGAGGGTGAGGATCTTTTAACGCCAGTGCTTTCAACAATGTTTAGAGCACTTATTCTTCCAAAAGGGGTTCTTTGGATTAAAATTGTTCTTGATGGAACTCTTGTTTTTACAAAGAACCCTCAAAAAACCATGCCTTCAAAAGCAACTGGAGCATTTTCTAAGAAAAAAGGGGTGAAGACTATTTGGTTGGTTTGACAAATGTATGTCTGGTTAGGTGGTGGTTTTACCACCTGCACTATAAAACAGTACACAACTTCTCCCATAAGCTTTTCTATGGGAACCAACTGCAATAGTCTCCAATGCAATGTGTGAGGCGGACCAAAGTGGGACTGACCTGCTTGCTACAATAGCTAATGTCAATTTAAATTGTCAGTTTTAGACAAATATAAATGAACTCAAATCAATCAATCCATTTGCCCTCACCCATTTTCTTTGGTTCTAGATCATATTAATTTAAATTATATTATTAAGAATTATTGTTTTGACATACAGCTGGTAAAGACTGAACAATAAAAAAAAAAATTGGGGAGGGTTCACTGAGAGCAATACTCTCTTTTCACTCTCATTCACACAGTTACATATTCAAATCTGGAAGCTGCCGAGGACAGCCACACTGATCTGTCAGCCACTGAGCAGCTCCATTGAAACAATGTGGTTTAAGGCCCTCCCTCCAGGCCACTTCAGTGGTGGAAATTGGAGTGGAGCAAGCGCTGCTTTATATATTCCTCACTCAGATTTATGAAGATTTGAACGATCACAGGCTCGCTTCTCTAACCTTTAGGCCATGGTTCTACCAACCAAAGGGGCTGTCTGAATGTGATAATACCAGCCAAAGAGGCACCTATTCACTCTGTGACACACTCTGTGGCAAAGAACCACACTGTATTTTCCTGTAAAAAAAAAACAGCAGCTGGGTTGCCATTATGTTACCGTAAAATTAACATATTTTTACTGTTACTGAAATTTACAGCTCTGTACTGTAAATGAAAAATACCGTATGGACTGTAAAAAAAACAGTAAACTACTGGCAGCTGGGTTGCCATTATGTTACCGTAAAATTAACATCTTTTTTACTGTTGCTTACTTTACAGTTTTGTACTGTTGATGAAAAATACAGTATGAACTGGTTTTTAAAATTACTTTCACAGTATTTTACAATTAAATGACTATTTAGTTTGTATTATTTATACATTTTAATAAACTATTTTAAAAAACTAAATTAAGACATGAATAGTCATATGATTGCATACAAATAAAGGCACTTTTATTAAGGAAAACATGTTAGTAGATGTCACTGTCACAAAATCTCTGTTTGAAACATGGCTACAAGCAGATGGCTAACCATAATAAAATAAACCTACTGATTTTTCAATCCTGTGATTGCAATGTAATAGAAAAAGCTGCACAGCTTCTTATTGCACTTTACTTTTTATTTGAATGTAAAGTTGACATGCAAAACCTTCACATGCAGAACAATTGCATGTTAAATAAATGAATGTTAAATAAATAAAAAAAAGTTTGGTGAATATAATATCTGTGCAAAACAGTTCAGATTAAAAAAGTATGAGTATAATGAACATCACTATACAGTACATGTTACAAAACTGTAGTTACTGTTAGTGTGAAAGTCCAAGATCATTGACAGAAGAGTTACGACTGACTTGAAGACACCAGGTTTCTCAATCTAGCCTAGGTAGCCGTGTGTGTGTGTAAATATAATGTCTTTGCAAAACAGTCAGAATAAAAGAATAACAGTATAATAAACATCACTAAACAGTACATGTTACAAAACTGTAGTTACTGTTAGTGTGAAAGTCCAAGAACATTGGCAGGAGAGTTACGACTCACTCAAAGACACCAGGTTTCTCAATCCAGCCTAGGTAGCCGTGTGTGTGGTGTGTGAGTAAAAGAATGACTGAGAAAATAATAAGTATTAGAGATAGAGAGAGAGAGAGAGAGAGAGAGAGAGAGAGAGAGAGAGAGAGAGAGAGAGAAGAAAAGAGGGGCTCAGACAGGGAGAGAGATGAAGGAAAAGAGAGAGAGAGAATTCGAAAATTGAGACAATCAGGTGTTTTCACAAATAGATTAACGGGACTGAGTAATCTCATCATCTCAAATGAAGTCCCACTCAAAATCCATGAGTCTCCTTAGCAGAGTGGACACATGTGGGTTCACTGTGGTACTCTTTTTGGTTGTAACTTTGCCGGTTTTCTTGGATACGACTTTCCCTCATCCAGTCTTGGCTGAGTTCCTGCCATGTCACTTGAAAGCACATGGAGAGATGTTACATTTTGCTTGTTACAGAATAGTTTTTGTGCATCTTGTTGGATTTGTAACAAAAATAAGTACAGCTGTGTTTTTTTAATGCTCATACAACCATGGTACAGTTGGAGGTGCTTTTGATGATGATCCCGCCTTGATCACAGAGTTAGCAAAAAGTGTGACACCATGTGAAGATCCCATTTGCACAGATATCTCCAGTTGCACTCACTAATTTAGTAAGCAATATTGTCTTCTGAATTTTTTCATGTGATGAACATGCAAGTATGCTACTTACTATGATAAGTAGGGCAGCAGAAAAGTCATCTACTGCATCTGCAATATCAGAGAAATGTGTCAAAAATCAATCTAAATACAAATGAACAGTCCCTTGCACAACGCAAGGTGGAGAAACAGTCACGGTTACAGCAAAACAAATATTCTTCAGCACTTAATTTGTCATCCAATAAATATCTTGAAAATAATGTTGCCTTTATTTGAATCTGCACTGTGACACACAATAATTAGCATGCACTGTAGTCAACTGTCGAAGTGACTTAGACGGTAAAATATTTACACAAGACTATCATAAAGTTTCATGAATTCACTGGCAAAATGCAGGTGTCAAACACACATTAACTTAGTAGAAATTAAAATGTGCTCCTTGTATGCTTGATTAATTAATTCATCTAGCTGGTAAATCCTTCTATAGCATGATGTGCACATGCAGTAATCATCAATGCAAACAAAACAAATAAAACAATGATATAAATATATAATATTAAACAATCATATAAAATTGCTATACTCACCAAATAATTAGTAGGATGGGGATGGATCAAGAATGGCAGGTGTCTAGCTTCAGATGTGCAGCTCAGGCAATGCTCTTCCCAGAATGCTAAAAATACTGCATGATAGTGTTAGTTAAGATGCTTTTACGGTAAAGTGCTGTATTTTAGGAATACATTACAGTTCTGTTAAAAAAAACAAAACTTAATGGACTGTAATTTAACAGATTTTCTTTAATATTAACAGTAAAGCACTGCATTTTAAAAAAATGCCTTAATACTGTTGAAATCCTGCAGTAAATTTACAGCAATTCGTTACAGTGCATGATTAAGGTGATTTTGACAATAGCCCTCCATTTCATCTTGTCTGTCTTTCCCACCCACTCTGTGGCTTAGAGGCTGGTATATAAAGTACCAGGAAGGAGCACTTCATGAAATGGAAGTCCATAGGAGGGAATGGGCCAACTCAGAACTAAACTTTGACAACATCTTTAATGGAATGCTGGCTCTCTTCACCATTTCTACATTTGAAGGATGGCCAAAGTGAGTTATTATCTGTTTACACCAATTCTTTGATGGTTTCTGTTAATTACAGCATTGGCATCTCAAAATTCAGTGATCTGCTGCCAGTCTGCGATTTTTTGCATGTGTTTGGATTTGTGTGAGTATTGTGTGTGTGTGTGTGTCTGTGTGTGTGTATAAATGCCTTTTTTGGTATTTTCCCTAGGATACTATATAAAGCCATTGATTCAAATTTAGAGGATAAAGGCCCAGTGTACAACAACCGAGTGGCCATTTCAATCTTCTTTATCATCTACCTCATCCTTATCGCCTTCTTCATGATGAATATATTTGTGGGCTTCGTCATCGTCACCTTCCAGGAGCAAGGAGAGCAGGAGTATAAGAACTGTGAGCTGGACAAAAACCAGGTATGTTAAAAATGACTGGAAATGCTAAGTATCTGTGCCTGTCTTTGCAGGAGGTCTGGACTAGAGGGTGACATGGAAGTGGATTTTCACTCTTGTCTTGTCCCACTCCCGTGAAAATTCTCCCGTCTTGTCCTGCTCACGTGATGAAACTTTTACAACTTTCTTGTCTTGTCCCGTCCCGTCCCGTCACAAATCTCAGGACTGAATCCCGACTCCCGTCCCGTCCCGCCCCCTAGCCGTGTGACGTGCATGCGTGGCTGCTTAATATGCAGTAGAGAGCCTGTAGAGAGAGAGCAGTCTCTAGAGGCTCTCTAATATGCAGGAAGGGCGCGTGCTTTGTCTTGCTCTGATTGGCTGCTGCTAGTCGCAGAGTAGCCAATCAACAAAGCAGCAGCCAATCAACAATCGTTGGCGGGGCTTATTTTTCAGAGGTCTGTTTCCCGCTCCTGCTCTTGCCTGATCCCGAGTAGGTCCATGTCCTGCCCGTCTTGAATCCCGCGACCAGCAATAAAATTACTCACGTACCGCGGGAGTCCCGTGACCCGTGGGAATCCCGAGAATTTGTCACCCTCTAGTCTGGACTGAGCTCCCGACTCCTCCAACACAAACGTTTACTAAGCAAGGCATTGTCTTTTAGTGTCCTTTGGGCTCTGTGCAGGACATCTCACTTCACTGATGTGACTGATGCTCTGTAAATGGTACTAGTGATGTTCTGGGCAGTTTTAATCACCCGCTGTAGAGCCTTCCTGTCCTGGGCCATGATGGACCATGCCAGTTTGTGATGTTTCCAGTTGGGATGCTTTCAATTGCTCCTCTGTAAAAGTTGACCAGAATATTGCTCTGGAATTTATCCTTCCTAAGTTTTGTATTAAATAGAGCAGCATTTTCCATGCTTTTTAACCAGACCGGTGATGTGTAATGACCAAAATAGTTTCTCAATGATGGTAATTCCAAGGAACCATGGTTACACTGATGTTGAGCAGTAGATTGTTCTATGTGCACCACTCTGCAGGATTGTTGATTTCCTCGCTATATGAGCTCTCATCGTTTTTTATAATGCGGCTGATGATGACATTTTTCTCTGTAGAGTTCTCTTGATGTCTGGGAGTACAGTCATTGGTGTACAATGTGAACAGGAGGAGGCTGAACACTCAGCCCTGGGCTGCTCCAGTGTTGAGCGCTAATGTAGAGGAGGTGTGACCACCAATCTGTACTCTTTGGGGTCTGCCTGCAAGGAAGTTTAATATCCAGTTTCAGAAAGTTGAGCTCGAAGAGTTGTACTCAGCTACTGGTTATTGCAGAGGGCTAAGCTTTCCAATCAGTTTCATGGGTGGGATTGTGTTGAATACTGAGCTGAAGTCAACAAACAGCATCCTGATGTAGCTGTTCTTACCCTCTAGGTGCATGAAGATTGAAGAAAGGGCAGGGCAGTATATATGGCAGCCTCAGTGGATCTGTTGGTTCAAAAAGCATACTGGTGAGGGTCCAGGCTGGCAGGGATGTTGTCTTTGATGTGCTGGAAATAAGTTTCTCAAAGCACTTCATCAGGATGGGGGTGAGAGCCACAGGGCAGTCGTCATTTAGACTAGACACAACAGACTTTTTAGGTACAGGAGCGATGATGGCTGTCTTCAGACAGGAGGAAACAGTCTCCTGTGAGAGTGAAAAATATCAGTAATAACATCAACTAGCTGATTGGCACATTTTTTTAGTACTCAGCCAGGTATATTGTCTGGACCAGCAGCTTTTTTTCTAATCACTCTCAGTAGGACTAACCCAAACCCTAACAAGCTAACCTCGCTAGTTAAAGTCTCCTACAAAATTCTCAAAAATGCTAGATAACTTCTGTAGTTGTTACTATATAATTCTAATATTTGGATAAATGTCTCTTGGTCATTCTCACCTCAATTAGGTGCGTTTGATCCACAAGCTTCTGGTCGTCCGCTGGCTGAATTTTTAACCACTGCTCTTGACAGAATCTGTGAAGTTCAACCAAAATTTCTCAGCTTCCTAGCTCAGACTTCTTTCTTCAGCACAGTCTACATGTTCTCGATTCAGGGCTTTGGGAGTCCATTCCAAAACCTCAATTCTAGCCTGATTCAACCATTCCTTTAGCATTTATGATGTTTGTTTGGGATCATTGTTCTGTTGGAACGCCCAACTGCATCCAAGACCCAATCTTCTGGCTGTTTATTTTAGGCTCTCTAAAGAATTTGGAGATAATCCTCCTTCTTCATTATTCCATTTACTTTCTTTAGAGCAGCAAATGTACTGGCAGCAAAACAGCCCCACAACCAGTGGTGTGTGCGTAGTGTGGGGTACGGTACATTTCACTCAACATAGAAGTCATTGTTAAAGGGACATTCCACCAGTGCAGACATGAATATGTATTGAAAGTGGATCATATATGTAGTCGAATAGTGGCATAAATTTTAAATGTGGTGCTTTTTTGACCGAGATAAGGCAGAAAATGACTTTTTAGGGATTGTGGATTGAAAACAATAATCCCCATAGTTCATTGCAATGCTCAGCTCCGCAGGCCACTCCCACTGTTGAACTCAATGGTTGAACTCCGCCCATGAATCTATCGTTTGTGTTTCGAAATGGTGTGCACTTGCATGGTACCAGGATGTTCAGCCAGGACAAGGAAAATACACGGAGTAAGTTTTCATAGATTACCCAAAGAGTTGGAGCTGTGCAAAAAGTGGCTACGGGTTATCGATAACCCGAAGTTTGGAGAGGACACAGCCATTGAAGCACTTAAAAATCAGACGGTGTGCAGTGCAACCCAACCCCTTAGGAGTGAAGAGACCCGCGCTTGTGAAAACCGCAATTCCGTCTATATTTACCTTGCCAGATGATGACGACGAACAGCCAGGAACGTCTGGAACTAGCGGTGCTAGTTCCAGGAAATCTGTTCCTCGCAGGAGTGGTGTTGAGTGCCTCAAACCTCCCAAAATGGTTGTTGAGTTTGTTTAGGAAGTTGATGTGTGTTCGCAGGCGAGAGGAGTAGTTTTATAATCTGTGATGACTTGAATACCCTGCCACATTCGTCTGGTGTTGGGGTCATGGAGGAAGTCCTGTACTTTCTGAGCATGAACACGCTTTGCAACTCTTATGGCATGGTTCAGGTTGGCTCTAGCTGTTCTAATTGCCACCATGTCACCAGATTTAAAAGCAACGTTCCATGCTTTCAGCATTGCACTTACCTCACTGCTCCTCCAGGGTTTCTCATTGGCCCGTGTGGTGATGTTTTTCATCACACTCACATCCTCCATGCACTTCTGAATGTATGCAGACACAGACTCAGCATACTCCTCCACCCACGTGTGATAATTGTCCGTAGCAGCTGCCTTGAACATGTCCCAGTCCGTACACTCGAAGCAGTCCTGTAATGCTTCCATAGCTCCTGCAGGCCAAACCCTCACCTGCTTCACTGTGGGGTTTTTCCTGATCAGCAGGGGCTTGTATGCAGGAATTAGCATCACAGAGAGATGGTCAGAGGAGGCAAGGTGGGGGCACGGTGCAGCCCTGAATTCCTTCTTGATGTTGCTGTAGGTCAGGTCCAGAGTGTTCTCTCCCCTGGTTGCAAAATCCACATACTGATGAAAATGAGGTAACACAGTTTTCATGTTGGCTTGATTAAAGTCAGTGGCGATTGCTCTAAGACTGCAAGGGAAGCTCAGCTTCCCCTAAAATGTCACCAAAAAAAAAAAAAAAAAGTGGTGAAATATGTATTGCTGTGTGTACATTTCATTGACTAAATACGCGCTAGAAAGCCTTCATCTTTTGTTCAGAATCAGCTACTTATCACAGGTAACCGGCGCAACTTCCTTCTCATTCATCCCCGCAGCGCCACAGCTTCCCCTTCAATGGGGAAGCGTAGAGCGGGTTGTTCCACTGCAGCGAAACCAGACGGTCATTGGATAAATGCTGGGCTTTGTCCCGCCCATCGGAAGCTCAGCTTCTCTGGGGGTCTATGGGGCAGTGGGCTGGCCTGGAAGCTCAGCTTCTGCATGATGATCGGATGAGCTGTCTGTCCTTTTTTGATTGACAGCTAAATGAGCGAATCAGCGATCTTGAAGAATAAACATCCACCGGAGCATTTTCCAAGTTTTTCATTCCGTTGTTCTGAACTGATCCGGAGACTTTACCGATCCCCAGCGACTTTGTCACAATCACTCACACTCACAGGCGGTCACACTTCACAGTAACCTGGCGCAGCAGCTCCAGCTGCTAGCATTAGCAAGCTGCACATCATGGCAGATAATATGAATGTTGTTAGAGTTAAAGAGCAGGGCAGGTCAGCTCCTAAGATTGATTTAGTGCAAAAGGTGGGGAAAAG
The DNA here is from genome assembly GCA_039737535.1 of Lagodon rhomboides. Taxonomy (NCBI): domain Eukaryota; kingdom Metazoa; phylum Chordata; class Actinopteri; order Spariformes; family Sparidae; genus Lagodon; species Lagodon rhomboides. Next base: position 3,922,593 of record CM077785.1, on the reverse strand, counting down.
TAACAGGTCTTTTCAGGTGTCCTGAATAATAATAATATATATAATAAATAAACAAACACGTTTATGATGTAGGTCGGAAAAATGAGCTTCCCCTCCTTGAAAGACCAGCAGCCGCCACTGATTAAAGTCCCCTGCCACAATGAAAACTCCCTCTGGATGTGTAGATTGCAGTTCACTGATGGAGCGGTACAGAACGTTCAGGGCTTCTCTGGTGTTTGCACTGCGGGGAACATACACTGCTGTGAAGATGATAACAGTGAATTCCTGGGGTAGATAAAAAGCCCTGCTTTCGACAGTCAGTAGTTCTACATCAGGGGAGCAGTGACTCGAGACCAACTCCCCGTTGTTGTATATGCAAACACCGCTGCCACGGGATTTACCGGTGAGAGAGCTGCTCCTATCCAACCAGAATGTTGTAAGCCCCTCTATGCTAACCATGTCATCTGGAATGGATGGTTTTAGCCATGTTTCTGTAAGAATTTTGTCACAGCAGTCTCTCACCTCCCGTTTTGATGTTAAATCCAGCTTCAGGTAGTCCAGTTTGTTATCCAAAGAGCATACGTTAGAAAGTAGGATGGAAGGAAGCGGCATTCTCTGTGGATTAGCCTTTAGCTTAGCTGTTAGCCCAGCCCAACATCCCTGCTTCTGCTTCCTGTCACACCGCCTCTGTTGCCTCCGTCAGCGGACACCGCTGGTAGGGGGCTCTGCAGCCGCAGCTGAGCAGGGTGCCACGATCTTGTATCCTCATCGTAATGTAAAGTGATGAAAATATTGGTGATGATTATTTGTGCTGTCAAAAAAATATTTACACAATGAGATTTTTGATAAATAATCATCAGTAATGTGGATATAGGGACTAAGTGGGCACTTTATTGTCATGATCCCAGCTTTTGGGTTATTTTATTTCCTGTTATATTTTGAAATTATGCCCTTGTGTGTCGTGTGTCGCTTTTCAGTTTCCCCCTTTCAGTGATTTTCCTTCCTTTTAGTGTTTTTCCGTTCCTTTCTCTCACCTGTCTTTTTCCCGCTGCCTTCCACCTGCACCTGATCCCTGCGTTAGTGTCTGTATACAGTCTTTGTTCTCCCTCAACTCTTTGTCAGTTCCTTCTTTCTTCTTCTGTCTTCCACCGTGTTCACCTGTGTCGCTACTCTGTCTTCATCCGTGTTCGTTGTCTTCCGTGATGCCACCCTGTGTTCTGCTCCAGTGTCTCCTCACCTCTTGGCCTAGTATGTTTGTTTTTTGTTCCTCTTGTTTTTCATCGATTTTTACTTTGCCTTTGTTCAAGCTTTTGTTACTACTTTGTCTCTTGTCCATTTTGACTTGGTTTTCCTTGGTCTCAAAAAACCTAGCTTTTTGTTCCCTAATCCAACCTCCTGTGTGTTGTCTGCATTTGGGTCCTCACCTTGTTTACCCCCGTAATCGCAACACTTATGTTATGTAAAATCACAAAAGCATGATATCAAAAGTTAAATCGGGCATCCCATATCACAATATCAGTATAATATTGATAAATTGCCCAGCCCTATTCCAAGATCATTAAGGGTGTTGTCACACCTGACTTGTTCAGTTCAGTTAAATTGAACCTTTGAGTGAATTCCATGGTGCAGTTCATTTGGGTAGGTGTGAACACATAATCATGCTTAGATGCAGACCATAGCAACAGGAACAAGACCTTGTTGACCCTGTGACTATTAGGCTTTTTGCTCTAATTTTACACTAGGTCAACTACTTGCAGTTACATTTCAAACTTTTCATTTTAGTTCCCGATAAACATAGTTCATAACTGATTCCAAGAACTAACCTCTGCTACAATCCCTTCAAGCTCCTTCAAGCTTGGACTGAATGCCTGTCATCTCTGTGTTGCCAGACAGCCACTGCTTTCCCCAACCATGGAATGGGAATAATTTCTGCCAAGGACACAGAGAATGTAAATGAATAAAAAAAGAGTTGATAATAATAGGATAGTGTATAATAGGAATTTAATAGGAATGAATCAAATTAATAACATGAATACAGCTACTACTTGATCTTTTGGATGTCCTGTTGGAACTGCTGGATGCACCCAACGATGTGGACCGAACTGCAGAAAGAATTTGAAGTCCCCTTTGTTGGGGTCAAAGTCATCCGAGTCTTGTATGGTCTCAAAACAGTGAATGAGTTCTCACTGTGTTCAAACATGGTATTGATGGCACGGCCGTAAAATTCCATCTAAAATTGCTGGGTGTTGGCAGTCTATGGGCAACTATTTTAACTAGAACCCCTGTCCACTTGGGTAATCTGGATAAAAAGCTAGCAAAACCATCAAAGTAAGAAAAAACTTGGATATGTAAGAGGTGACCTGTTGCATTATCAGGTTGTGCTGATGTGCATAGCAGTGGATGTAATGAGCATTTGGGTACACATCTTGGATCTTCCTTTGAACACCTGAAGTGGTACCCCTCATCACAGTGGCTCCATCATATGCCTGGCAGATGAGCTTACTTTTCTGATCCTCAGGAAGAATGGCAACAAGACGCTCCTTTAGTGCTGTAGCAATGGATTTAGCTGTCGCTGACTGAAGGAGGATGTATTTGAATAATCTTTCTAACACGTTGTTTTTGCCATAAATGTAGCACAGCACTAGCACAAGTTGAGACTGTGTGGAAATATCAGTTGTCTCATCTGCTTGGATTGATAGATCCAGATAATCTCTGCGCAGGCTTCTTTGATGTTGTATTCTGCACAGCTTCTGAAGTTCCCGTAAGAGAGGTCTCACTCTTATCATGGCCACGCAAAGCCAAAATTTCACACAGTCTATTATTCTTGACAGGATATGACAATTTTTAGTCACCTCTTCATTGTGCCTTCGAATGCCAATCTTGTAGCCTTCATCTAACTGTTCAGCAATGCTAAGTCTTCCAATACTGCCCCATACTGTTGTCTATATCTAAACTATTTTCATGACATTTGCATTTTTTAAACAGATGTTTTAAGTCTTGTATCCCAGTCGTAGTCCATAATGCTTCATTGCCAACACTTTGAAATAGCAAACACGGAAAGCAATAAAATGTGTAATCCTGTCAACTGGAGCAGGTGTCGTGCATCCCAACTTGACAGACAGCATTGTGGTTGAGAGTTGTCCAATCATAATAGATCACATAACATGAAAAATATAGGGATTCACTGGCAAAAAAATGTGAGTATCGGGGGCAGGGAGCTGCGCCGGGTAGAAACTGTAAAGCAACGAATTAGAGGGCAGCTTCGGGTCATGTGATATCCATAAGATATAGGACTTACATTAGCTTTCATTTGGCTGACGTCCTTTACGTAAAACGTATATATTCACACAGAAAATAACCCAAAACAAATTATAATGAATTTATAATGAATGCTGACATACGCTGACAGAACACCAAGTGCATTTGATTCCATGATAATTTCGTGATTTGTATTTTCTAACTAGAAAAATTGCATTTCCTGCAAAAATACTGGGCTAAAAAAGTTGAACATTCTGATAGCTGAACATAAAGCTGAATGTTTGAAGGAGCTGAAAAGGCAGAAAGGCTGAAAAGTAGTAGGCTGAATGGGCTAAAAAAGTTGAACATTTTGAGAGCTGAGCATAAAGCTGAATGTTTGAAGGAGCTGAAAAGGCAGAAAGGCTGAAAAGTAGTGGGCTGAATGGGCTAAGAAACTTGAACATTTTGATAGCTTAACAGTTTCTCTTGCTAAACATAAAGCTGAATGTATGAAAAAGCTGAAAAGGCATAAAGTTGAATATTTGAAAAGCTGAAAAGGCATAAAGTTGAATATTTGAAAAGCTGAAAAGCTGAAAAGTAAGAGGGCTGAAAGAGCTTAAAATGGTGAACAGTTTCTCTGGCTGCACATGCTGGAGCAGTAGCAGAGCCAAAGTTGAAAATGTCCCCATAAGAATGAATGGAAAAACGCCTCCCAAACTTCTGTGATTTTTAAAAAAAAAGTACATCAGCGCTACTGGGCCTTGCACTGTATTCCGCCAATCGCAGAGGTGATCCGTATCCCTATGCGTAGGGATAGGCTACGGAGGTTCTTCAGTTGAGAAAATGTAGTGCCAAAACAACGGGTTGTCTGACGCCGTTGTAAAGCGGTGTGAATTTTCTCTATACAACGTACACTTGACTGATGTAGATTTTTTTTAGGTGGGCCTTGTTATACGTGGTTAAAATTCGCTTTTCATCTGGACCCCGTTCACTGCAGTACAAAGCTGAGCATCTAGCGGGGAGGGAATTCATGAAAAATCATAAAGATTGTGCACTTTTTTTTTGCAAGTTTTTGATTTTTGGCAGGGTGTTAGGTATGGGCCTAAGGTTTTTAAAAATTGATGGACACAAGTTGGGGTGCCCCCCTAGTGGCCGGTATGCATAATTTCCAAAATGGCCCCCGCCGAAAAGAGAAAATGTTATATACCAGCTTCCTTTTGTCTTAAATTGTTGTATAATGACACTTCTTCTACTTGATTTCACAAAAGGGAATCTGATGTTGATACTATTTTCCTATTTTAAGGTAATTTTCATGTCAAATATTGTCATGGTCACTTTTTGCTTGAAAAACGGTCCATATCTCTGAAATGAAATAACATATAGAGATCATTCAGGCCTCTAAACCCATATGTTCAACCTTAAGGAATAACATTGAAGATGTTACCATCAATCTAGTGTGGAAAATATTGTTTTTTCAAAAGCCTTTATCAGAAACTGGCTAATCAAGTCACATAAAGTGCAGAAATTGTTGGCTCTATGAAATGTTCCAGAATGTTTTCGATCAGCTTACCCAAGCATTGCCATCGAATTCAGCTGGTTTTACTAGAATGTTGTAGAGTCCATTGCAAAAAAAATCTGAACTTTTTGGCAAAAATTAAACAAATTGGTTTGCCCTGGTTACACACATTAACCACTGAGCCACTGAGGCAATCTTGGATGTTTCAAGGTCCTACTTCAGAGTTTCCCAAGACCAGAAGAACCATATGTGAGGTAAGTGTACAGTGATTTTACATATATTACTATTATTAGTAATTATTACTATTATTGTAGTTACACATTGGAAACTATTATTATTATTATTATTATTATTATTATTATTATTATTATTATTATTATTATTATTATTATCATTATTATCATTATTGTTGTTGTTTTCTGGTGTTATTAGTATGGTTAATATCAATATCGCTATTATGCATCATTACTAGTGTTTTCATTGTTATTGACATTGTCATTATAGCTACCTCAGCTAATGTGTGAACTGAACAACATTTTTTAAGGCTGTCTACTACTGGCTTGACTTTAGTTTTCTGGTTTTAAATGGTGCAGTTTGTTCAAGGTTGGATAGGCTCTGACCATTAAGTGAGTATAATAATATATCAGAATTTGAAGGGGGTCAACTGGAATGAGGTAATTATGAATTAAAGGTGTCATAAAATTTAACAGTGGGTACAGTTGGGGTGCTGTAGTGGAATTTTAAATAAACAGCTTTACGATCAGTTGCACCCTGTCAATATCTTGGCGTTAAGATGAGTAACAGCTCAGAAAACTCTTAAGAGTTGAAAAAAATTAAGATTCAGAAAACAGAAGGGCCAGTAAATAATTAACTTAAAACTACAAATCACTTAATTGTAACAGTAGTTACAGAGAATTAGAGTAGCATTTTCAAACCTAACCTATAAAATGAAAAAGTCCCTGTCTGCCAGAGGTCCTGAAAGTATGAAAAGGTAGAGAGTTTGTTGGCCCAACCTCAATCAGGGGAACAGTGTCCCCTGGTAACAGCCATGTCTCAGTGGTCAGAAAAATTATTAATTAATTATTAGAAACTAGGGCTATCAAACAATGAAAATGTAAGTGATTAATCATTACTTTGTTATTCCTTATATTTCAAGCTTGAAGTACTCTGATGGTATGAAAATTCCTTACTGCATAAATTGCACAAAATGTTGAAGTACCACTCCAGTGTTTTGGTAGTTTTATGATCTTTCCTGACAATGTTTTATCATTTTTGACAAATCACTTAATTTTGTGCTTAAACTTAGAAAAGAAATTTAAAGAAATTAAGCTTAATTTAATTAAGCTGTTGCTAAAATGTTGATGAATGTTATCAGTAACCTGTTGCTAAAATGGAATGGACTACAGTAGAATCTGGGACTTTTAAGTCATCATCCATGCTTGGCTTCTGGTGTGATAATAAAGCTAATTTATGGCTGCACGTAGGATCTACACAGAGCTGACGCCATAACCTACGCAAGTAACTGACATTAGTGAGCATTTATACACAGGCATTGGTGTGTCCATTGCTGGAAACGGTGAAGCAGATTACCAACTGACTTTCTCCTTATAACACACCGACCCATTCAGCTCACAGATGTGTCTCTGGGCTAGATAGAGCAGACATCCAAAATGTCTGCAGGGAGAGCTGTGGCTCCATGCAAACCAAGCCTACAGGTAACAATTCCCATTATGAGCACCTCTGCTTAGCACTGGGGAGAAGCTGGGAAATGCGATGCTCCCACGTGAATCAATGACATTTCTTGTTCTCCATGTCGCTGCGACATGCAGTTACATTTCAGGTAAGGTGAGTTAATAAGAAATCTGCTAATTACTTGCCAAGTGAGCCTAAATAATTGCCTGGCCCACATAATATTGTCAATAAACCACTCTTGTTGGTTGTTGATTGGGTTTGCCAGGTAGCTGTCTAGTGGTGGGTGTAACATACTATGTATATATCAGTGACTGTTAAAGGGATGTGAACTGCCCCCAGCAAAGGAGTTGAAGGAATCCGCTTCCAGGTCACTGCTCATGCGGTCCACAGGTTAGCCTATAGAGTAGTTGATTTGTACAGTTTTGTATATTTTGTGTAATATCCATGAGTATTTTCGTTCGTCTGTGGACGTACATGTTGTCTCCCAAGCTAGACACAAACTGACTGGGTTAACACCGCCTGGCTGCCTCTTTTCCCCCTTCTTTTAAAGAAACTCGTGTGAGCATCTTCGCCGGCTCCGCTATTGTTTGTTCTTTGTTTTTTGTTTACACTGCTGGCTCTGTGGTCACTGCTTCTACTGCTGGATTACTTTACACTGCCTGGAAATTTACATTGATCTCAGCATGATCACCTTTCTGGTATCTGTGTTTTGCTTACTGGCTGTCTGTGGAGGTTATCTCAGCGACCTCAATCTTCCCGACGGGCTGCAAGTCACCTACACCAGAGACTTTCTGCTGTGGCTCGCTACACTTCACCCCCATCAAGGCATTACTACAGACACGTTTCCTGAGGAAAGGGACCACTCTTCGGGAAAAGGGGACTCAAATAACAACAAAAAGGTTACCAGGAGGAGAAAGAAAAAGGGTCGAATTAGGGCCAGACTTAAGGGGGAGAAATGTAAACACTGGGTGCTCCCCTCAGTAATCCTGGCTAACGTGCACTCGTTGCATCACAAAACAGATGAGCTGCAAGCCAACGTTAATATAGGACTGCCTTCATTTTTGCATTTACGGAGACATGGTTAAAAAAGACAGACAGTGATGACATGTTGCACATTGATGGCTTCAGCCCCCCCATAAGGCTTGACCTTGAGATTTGAACCACTGCTCAGCTGACGTCACTGAAACAATTTCATCAATATGTCACCTGCGCCACCTGCTTGGGGAAGGTTCCAAATGCATATACCAACTTACCAACCTCGGTGTGAGGCTAGACCCACAACTTACCTTTTTAAACCACATCAAACATCTGTACAAAACCTGCTTTTTCCATATAAAGTACATTTCTAAACTCCGCCCCTTCCTCACTTTCTCTAATGCAGAAAAACTCGTCCACTCTTACTGTAACAGCCTGCTCATCAGTATACCCAACAAACACCTTCAGAAACTTCAATTCATTCAGAACTGTGCTGCTCGAACTCTGATGAAAACTTGCAAATACGACCACATCACCCCATTCTTCAGAACCTACACTGGCTTCCCATAACCTCAAGAATTCAATACAAGATCGCCCTCATCACCCACCTTTGCATCTACAGCTGCGCCCCGCAATACCTCAAAGACCTCCTTACCCCTCACTCATCCAGCCGTAACCTCTGGTCCCAAAGTATAAACCTCCTCCACCAGCCCCACACACGACTCCGCACCATGGGAGACCGAGCCTTCTGCTCCACTGCCCCTCACATCTGGAACTCCCTTCCTGAACATCTACGACAACCCCAGTCCGTGGACACTTTTAAAAAAGGGCTTAAAACTTTTTTGTTCAGGCAGCCATCTTTAGGTTTATTATTGTCTCTGCACCTTAATCTTTAGCTGTTTTCTTTAATGTACTTTATTACCTGTGTCTTTTTTTATCTACTGCTGATTTTAACGTGTCTGATTTTTCTCTTAGTCTTTTGTTTATTTTGTTTCTGGTTTCTGTAGCACTTTGAGATTACTTTATGAAAAGTGCTTTACAAATAAAATTTATTATTATTATTATTATTATTATTATTATTATTATTATTATTATTATTATTATTATATAGATCAGTTGCTCCTCCCCCCTTGGCGTTGCTGGCCACAACACCATCCTGCTGGCACCATCCTACACTCTAGTCGTTAGGAGGATGGATAAGGCGACCAAAAAGATCAAACAGTGTACCCACGACAGCATTGCAACTCTTTGCAGGGATGCTTCAATCCATAGACTGGGATAGCCTTCTTGTCCCCTCCAGCAACATCAGTGAGCAAGTGGACACGGTGTCTTCATACATCTCCTTTTGTTTTAATAACATCATTCCCAGCAAAAAAGTAACAATCTTCCCAAACAATAAACCCTGGATAACCAAAGAAATTATCAATTATTGAAGAGAGTATTCTTCACCAGCACTGAAACTGAAAAAAGGAGGCCGCTTAACTAACCTCCTGACAGTGGCTGGGCCTGCCAACCCCCAGCCAAAGATTTTTTTGAGCTGATGGGCACCAAGAATGTTAACACCTCTGACAGGACCCAAGTGTCTCCTTTTCAGGGGACCCGCCTAGTCTACAAGGTGCCTCCCTCAAGAAAGCGAGGCTCCTGACCACTTTCAGACTAACTGACATCCAGTTCCCTGGTCTGTTCGTCTTCACTGCTGCCCAGCTGCTCGTCTTCGGCGATGCCCAGCACGCCTAAGCCAAGCCTGTTCAGAACACCCAAGCCAAGTCTGTCAAACGCACCCGCCAGTGTTTTACCATCAGTGGCCTGGTGGACATCCTCAAGTGGTTCCCGGTCGGTGATTCAGCCAACATCTGCCAGTGGCTCTCTGGCAATGGCCCAGCCGACATCCACCAGCTGTCTCACTGGCCTGGCCATTAATGCTTCTGTTACCTAGTCGGGGGTCTGGCCAAAATTCTCCACTCACACACTCTCACCCTGTGTGCCGTGTCAGTTTTGTTTTGTCTTGTTTTTGTTTCCCTATTGTGTTTTTTCCCCTTCCTGTTTCCTCCCCTCCTGTTTCCTTTACCTGCTCTTTCCCATTGTGTGTGCTCGTGGGCGAGGCTTGCTGGTTCCTGATGCAGCTGAGGACCCTGTCATTCATCAGCTCATCACCCTGATCTCTTCACCACTCCAGTTACCAGATTGTTCCCGCTCATCCAGTGACTCAGCACTCACCTAAATATAGTATCTCATATTGTTGTTTCAAGTCTTTGTTGACAGTATTATCTGCTTAGCTTTTGTGCAGATACCGATGATGATAATCCCTTTTGGTGATCCCTTGACTTTTTCCTCTACCTCCACCATAAAGTTGTCTTTTTCCTTTAACACTTATTACTGTTTTACTTTTTAGCATACTCTTAATCAATAATTTAATATGTACGTCGGTGTCTTTCTGCTCAGAAATCATCTCCATTGTCTTCACCTGCTCATCTGTGTCTCCTGTGCCTACCCTGAATCCCAGTGAGATCATTCTGGTCTCTGCCAGCTCACCTGTCTGTTTATCAGTCCTACATTCCTGTTTGACTTATCATGTTCCAAAACAATCTATTGCTGTTGAATAAAATGCAGGTTTATGCAGCTGGATTCAAGCCGTTGAAAGCCGTCTGTGGCTGATTCAAGCAAGTTCACTGCCTTTTCATTTTGCCCCACCTGAATAGATGCTGTTTAATTGAGATGGGGATACAGCCAATTGCCAAAGCGTTTACACATTTTGGTACAATTAATTAGATTGAGAGTCTATGGAAAAATTGAAGCACTTGGCAACAGAAGGGAGAGGTGTTATGTCTCTTGTTGGTTCTTGCAGTGTCCAGCCAAGGCATATTTTGACTGCTGCTGTTGCTCCTGATGGGTCCGATTGAACAGGGCGGATAAGTGAGATCAAGAGATTATCATCTGAGCCAGTTAAGTTAAACAGTGTAGCCTGGTGCATTGATGACAGTGGAAGTCAATATATATTCTTTCATGGGAAACAACATGTCATGTGTTGTCTGATAGAGCGTAGTTGATGTGAAATTCATCAGAATTGAAAGTAGAACTTGCTTTAAAGGAAACAGGGGCCCCTTGAAATACCTCCACTCCTTGCCTTACTATTACAAGAGCCAGTGGGTCTCCATCCAGCTGAAGACAATGAGTTGCTTACTGAAAGGGGATGTTTTGTTCCTGTCATCCAGATGTGCAAAAGGTCTCCTTTCACAAGCTCGCTTCTCTAACCCTTTGGCCACCACTGCCCAATGCAGCATAGGGCCACAAAAGGGCTGCATTTCAGGTTCAAACACTGGGCTGCTGCAGCAAGGACAAAGCCTTTGTATATGGAGTGCACGCTCTACCAACTGAGTGACTGGGGCGCTCCAACATAACCATTTTCATGTTTGGTTAACACTGCGACAGCTGTAATGTTTTCACTTTGTGCGTGTGTGTTTTTGTCAGTGCAATAGTGCCACAACCGTGTAAGATGCAGTCATGAACTATATAGGCATGTAATTGAGATAAAAAATGTCAAATTTAAAAAGGTGAGTAGTACATGTTCAGTATGTTCTGAGCAATATAGAGAAGTGTTAGAACAAGTTTGTTTGTTGTTTAAATGTTTCACGCTTGGAATCATAAAAGGCCAGGTTAGCCATCTATGTTTTAATGATATGCTTTGCTCTTACTGAAGTCCTGTCTCAATATTTAAATACTTCATTAGTGATACAATCAACATCCTGATTTATCATTTCAACTTTGTCTAAACCCTGCAACTACATTTGCATCTTCTTTTTATCTCCTTCAGCGCCAGTGTGTGCAGTATGCTCTTAAGGCCCGTCCATTGCGATGTTATATTCCCAAGAATCCCTACCAGTATCAGGTGTGGTACATCGTCACCTCCTGCTACTTTGAGTACCTTATGTTCCTCCTTATTATGCTCAACACCATGTGCCTGGGAATGCAGGTATGAACACAAAACGTGACACACATACAGCACACTGTCTTTCCATCTGTCTGTCTGTCTTGTGGTCAGATACAAAAATTGTGATAAAATATTCAGCATTCAGCGAATTTGATGCCGGCAACATGTTTCAAATAAGTTGGGAGAGGTGCAACGACGTGCAAGACTGGGAAAGTTGTGGAATGCTCGATGTGACTGGAATATTCCCTAGGTAAACAGGTTCATTAGTAACAGGTGGTAGTCATGATTGGGTGTGACATTTCGATCCTCGAAAGGCTCAATATTTCAGAAATTGGGTGAAGTTCACATATGATGGTATAAAGGATATTACTACATGGGCTTGGGAACACTTCGTATAGCCGCTGTCAGCAAATAATGTGTTTGCCAATGATTGCATTCTGTTTTGCTCACCCAGGGCTGAACCATCTCCCTGTCTCACTTTTAATTTATGTAACTCTCAACGTGTGCCTTTTTTCCACTCAGCACTGCAACCAGTCAGACCATGTTACTCACCTGTCTGATATGCTGAATGTGATTTTCACTGTGCTATTCACCGTGGAGATGATCCTTAAACTCATGGCCTTCAAAGCTAAGGTGAGTCAATATATAGTGAATTATTACATTTTACAGATAAAACATGTAAGGGCTGACTGTGATTCAGTGATTGTAAATTGACCATAACAGCTCAACTTTCATTTGGAGAAGCTCTCTGTGAGACAAATTAACAGTACAATACAATATGGAACAAATACGTGTACCTCTTTTTGCATAAAAGCAGGCCACCAGTGCACTCATAATCAAGACAGTTCTTCTACTACACTGCGTGTATGTTGGCCTGCCCATTGTCATTGTCATTGAAGAATAAGCAGTTACAAATGATATAGTGTTTTAGATTTGGTTTGATAGAGTCATCAGTGATCTGGCACTGTGTTTTGTTCAAGTTAATGGTTGGTAGGACTGAATATGCCAAGCTAGCGGTAATGTTCTGTTAGAGATCTGTTATGCAGTTTTCTTTAAAATAAAGAAAGAAAGAAATTAAACAAATTTATTTTTTATTCCCACTAACCACATGTGTGCAATACTTGGTTACTCCTTTATCCCAGCAGTGTTCCAAAGAGCTTCTTCATATATCACAGAAGGCTTTGCTTTGTCTCTTAAAAATTAAAGTGCCCCCATAAATGTCCAATGGGGTTAAGATCAGATGACTGTGGAGGAAAGTCCATAGCCATTTTCACACAAAAATTCCACATTACCGTGGTAAATAAGGCTCACCTGTACGATGCCTTTGTTTTTCACACTGAACTGAGCAGCTGTGAGTGACATTTCATACAGCATGCTGACCTTGCAAAACCAAAAGAGGCATGACGGTACACATAAAGTTTAGATCTGTGTGGTCTTTTTAACTTGTTTCCACCTGTTAATCTAAGCATGTATCTGCCGACTGTTTATATTCATATGGATACTGTTATGATGTGTTGTGATTGAGATCCTAACCCACAATGCATCGGGGAAAATGACAAAGTTACTTTTCTGCTCTACATGACATAATTACATAATCACCATGTAGCAACCAATAACGTAATAATTTTGGCCATTGTAAATGTAATAAAGCCAATAACGTAATAACTTGCCAATAATGTAATAACATTTTTGAGCCAATAATTTAATAACATTTTGCCAATAGCGTAATAAGTTATTACGTTATTGGCTGGTTATTACGTTATTGGCCTAATATTAAAAAAGTCCTTTGAAAATGTAATAACTGCAGCAGATATTGTAATAATACATAAAAAGGGCTGCATTTCTTGGAAATATAAGATTTTTTGCAGATTTTGTGCAGTTTGCTCATCGAAAATAGGTATAGTAGATGGCATAGTCGTCACATTCATTCATCAAGGGTACGTACTATGCAGCACTCTCGCTCCTTAATCATGGTTGTAGGAGCCAATTTGAGAATTATTTGTTGTACAAAATCTTTAGAATATTGTTTATTTGCTTAGATATGTAAATCCATAATTTCATGTCAGTGTCTCTGTTGGATGTTGCATTTTCAAATGAATTTACCACATTTTTTTCTTGGAAAATGTTTGATTAAAACTTTTTTCAAACATTTCTCAAGGAAATTGTTGAAACGATTCAGTCCTCACTTAACTCTAATGTTTCTCAATTATATAAGAATGTATGAACAAGGATTCCACAAAATTAAGGACCCCCCTGGACCATCCTTTTATCATTATGGTCATCCTGGGCTTGCCACGTATTATTCCCATTCTCGGATGTGTTCTTAAAAGCCTACAAATGCCTTACCTAGGCCCCTTCCTTTCTTGGGCCTTGGGTGATCTGTGGCAACACCTGTTGCTCATTTATTTCAGCATTGTCATTATAAAAGGTTGCATCAAACATTGGTCTTTATCAGGCTCAAACTGAATGTTAAAGCTCAGCTGGGACTGCAAGGGATGTTCCAAAATCTATTCATATGAGTGATCATGACCTTGATCTTATCTGCCACCACAGGGTGTCCAACTCCAGATTAGGCAAAAACACCCCCAGACTTGAATGTGGAATTTTGGAAAGTCATACATCCCATATCTTAACTAAATTAACTAATGAACAATTTGTGGGGGTGACGAAAATTTTACACTTTGCTGTAAAACAGGAAATAGTTGTACAGAACATCACAGTGTGATGAGATGTCAGTGGTTTTAATGTTGTGGCCGATCGATGTATATGAATAAATCCAATAATGGAATGATCTTATTGAAAATTTCTGCAGGGTTGTCTCAATGGCCCTAAAGTCACATTTCTTTTTCCCATTCATTCATGTAAATAGAAGAACAATATAATAATAATAATAATAATAATAATAATAATAATAATAATAATAATAATAATAATAAAGTAATTGTGATTCTACATTAAATGTTGTATGTCTATATTGCGTACCTCTTTAGTCTGCCCATATCATGCTATCATGCACCCCCCTTTACATGATTTGAACATTACCTTTTATTCATCTTCCCAAATCTAATAAATACAGAGTGATTGGTTTTGACACACAATGGCTGGAAAGAGGCTGAAATGTTCTGCCTCTGGCTGTGAACAGTGTTCATAAAAACAAACTTTAATACAATGCAACTACCCTGTAATGAGGCCACATTCTGGTTGACATTATTTTAGTTGGTCTACTATTAGGTCCATATAATCACAATTTATAGTCGTCTGTTATAAATAAAGGCTGACAGTCGACAGCTCGCCCTGGCCATATTAATCTTGTTTTGCATCTTTTTTATGTTCCTTTTCTCTGCCACGGGCGTGGTTTCTTTCTGGGAGCGGCTGTTTGAGATGATGATTAAAGTTGTGTTTCTGGAGCTTCTGTCTGAGGCTTTAAACTTCAACACACTAGCCATCCCCTCCGGTCATACTTCTTCGTCCTCTTGACAGATAAGAGGCTACATAGACTGCCTCCTGCGGCAGACGTGGTCCTACAGGAAGGGATGGCCCTGGCTGCTTAACAGTGGCTATCTCTTCAATACAATGTGCATCCCGGACATGATGCCAGAACTGTTACTTCTTCACACTCTGTTGATAGGGTTGGTTAGAATGTTTTAAACTAAAATTATGTCCAGTCTTTTTAATTTTATCTTTAATAAATTTAGTAATTTAGGCTGCTAGACTCTAACCACTATTAATATATGTATGTGTCTGTTAGTGACCAGGGACCAGTGGTCAACAACACACAAGGGGGCGTGGGGGGGCTCATGGACCAATTGTTGAAAAACGCATGCTAAAGTGCTCTCTTGGGAGCCAAAACGCGCGCTATAGTGCCCTCTTGGGAGCCAAAACGTGCGCTAAAGTGCCCTCTTGGGAGCCAAAATGTGCGCTAAAGTGCCCTCTTGGTTAGCAAAACACACTAAACTGCCCCCTTGGCTGGTTAAAACATGATAAACTGCCCTCTTGGGTGGCAAAAACAAGCGCTAAAGTGCCCTTCTGGTTGGTAAAACACAACTGCTCTCTTTGGTGAAGAAAACACACTAAACTCCAGAAGACTATTAAGACCAAGAAATATTATGAAACATTACTGTTGCAATGACTTTTATGTTGGGCACTTTTTTGATCTATATTGAGCCATATCTCACATAATCTGATGCTAATATGGTGTTAAAATGCACTAGAATACATGAAATGGCATTTACTTAATTGAAAAAGTTCCCCAGAGTTTTATTTCCTTCATACATCCATGTCTCTGTGTGTTCTTCACAGTCCAACGTTGAATCTACACAGTTCTCATGGATGCCAATCCTAACCACAAACTAACTTGAGTAGTCTGTCTAGTTAGTCTGTTTTAGGCTATATAATGTGCCATTTGTATAACGTTTAAACATGTCGAAAGTGCCCTCAATAACATGCGGAACTTAGTGTCCTCTTCAGTGGCAAGAATGCGCTGTATGCAGGGTTGGAATATTAGTGAAGTTATTGAATATTTCTCCCAGATAAATATCCAGAAATTCCCCCAAATTATGCCAAAGCACATTTTTTCCAAACAAACAGTTGTAGAATAACCAGCAGGAGACCGTTGATGTGTGGACACTACACTGTATAACAGTGAAGTTATTGAACATTTTTGTAGTATATCTTTTCGGTGTTGCACTTTGTAGACGGTCCCTGCACCCTCGTCTCACAGACAGCTGACCACAGATACCAGTGTTATGTGTCCAGTCCGGAGGACCGCTCATTTTGATGAAAATACGGTTGTAGTTCATTGTCTACCTTACTACAGTAGGAAAGAGTTGTCTTTTGAAGTCTTTCGAACCCACCACAGCACTGAAACGGCTCTAATCAAAGTCACAAACAACCTCCTACTCTCCTCTGATTCCGGCTCCCTCACCATTCTTCTCCTCCTGGACCTCAGTGCTGCCTTTGACACCATCAACCACTCCATTCTCCTCAGCCACCCGAAATCCATAGACATCATCGACTCCGCCCTCTCCTAGTTCACCTCATACCTGTCTGAAAGATTTCACTATATCGCAATAAAAAATCACAAATCCCACACCACCCCTGTCTCACACGGAGTCCCCCAAGGCTCAGTGCTTGGCCCCATTCTCTTCATCCTCTACATGCTCCCACTTGGTCACATCATCCGCCGCCATGGACTTCACTTTCACTGCTATGCCGAGGACACTCAACTCTACATCACCACCAAAACCATCACTCCAGCTATTCTCTCCACCCTCACCAACTGCCCACCGACATAAAACCTGGATGAACCACAACTTCCTCAAACTCAACAGCAATAAAACTGAAATTATAATCTTTGGCCCAAAATCTACCCTCCCCACCTCCAAGAACTTTTCACTCTGCATCGATGGTCACTCTGTCACTCCCTCCCCCCGGTCAGAAACCTTGGCATCCACATGGACCCCGCACTCTCCTTCAAGTCACACATAAACCACGTCACCAAAACATCCTTCTTCCACCTCCGGAGCATAGCACGCCTTCGACCCACTCTCTCCTTCTCAGCTGCTGAAACACTAATTCATGCCTTCATCACCTCCAGACTCGACTACTGCAATAGCATCCTGTATGGTCTCCCCTCCATTGTTCTTCAAAAACTGCAATATGTTCAAAACTCCACTGCCCGACTGCTCACCCAAACCCCCTCCAGAGTACAGATCACGCCCATCCTCCGTCAACTTCACTGGCTTCCCGTAAAACAAAGCATACATTTCAAGATCCTCCTCGCCACCTACAAAGCCCTAAACAACCTTGCCCCTTCATACCTGACAGATCTCCTCCATCGCCCCATTCACCCCCACCAAACACGCTCCACTAATGCCAACACCCTCACCCCCATCACCAGGACCAAATACCGCACCATAGGGGACAGAGCCTTTGCCATTGCCGCCCCTACCCTCTGGAACTCCGTCCCCCTGGCCATCCGCAACTCTGATTCACTGCCGTCTTTCAAAAGTCATCTCAAAACCCATCTCTTCAACATCACTTACAACACATGATGAATCATTTTCCACCCTCTCTCTCTCTCTCTCTTTTTTCCTATCTACTCTCTCTGTATTGTTGTTTGAGTATCTGTATGTGTTTGTATGCATGTATGTACTGTATGCATTGTCCATTTGTATCCTTTTTTGCTTTATGTTTTTGTAAAGCGTCTTTAGGTACCCAGAAAAGCGCTATATAAAACCTATGTATTATTATTATTATTATTATTATTATTATTATTATTATTATTATTATTATTATTATTATTATTGTAACAATCCTTTGCTTATAAGTTATTGATCCAGGAAGTTCAAATCTGTGAATATATTTTAAACTTTACCAAACTAAATCCTATCACATAAGTCAGTTACGTGAGCTCGCTCGCACAACTGTGCTGTAAGTGTCGCTCCTCCGTTTTGAGATGCTGCTGCTGTTTGAGAGGCTTTCACGTGAGATCATCGATGTAAAGATGAGAATCCACCTGCGCAAACCGTAAACTCACTTAACTTCTATTCAAGGCAAGCCCACTACGTTGCACTGGCGCTTTTTACATGGGACTTATACAGGGCCAGGGGCACAAAGGCCACTGTGGCCATACGATGAATTTTTTTTTCCGCAGGGCATCAAGGCCAACGTGAAATTCCCACCCTGGCTGTATGTGCCCTTTTTTTTCTTTTCGCCCCTGCCCTTCAAAAAGGTCTGTGCACGCCACTGCCAGGAACACTAACTAGATTGCTCAAGAGGTTCTTTATTGCATTTTGTCAACGGGGTTATTAACTGCTGTATTCATTCTAAGTAGAAGCAGCTGATTGCCACATCATATCACTCATGATACCACAGGTTATCTTGATGTGGTAAAAAAAGAAAAAAAGTAATATTATAACAATATATAGCAAATTTAAGTTTTCTGTCTACTTCTCTGTGAATAGGTTGGTTCCAAAAAAGGCACACCTTTGGTAATGTGGGAATGAAAACTTTAATTAACCTCAGTGAAAAAGAGCACAGGCACTACATTCCACAACAGACTACAGACCGTGTGCGTAAACTAGCTGTATTCAGAGCAGATTTAGCTTAGGTGACTATGATTTGAAGCATGTGCATGCACACATACTGCATACTTTTATGGGAAAAGAGGTACACCAATGAACATTTGTGTGCATACATACATCATGGTCAGTGACATCCCAAGACACACACATCAACACTTACCTTGTTTTTTCAAAGGGTTATTTTGGAGATCCCTGGAACGTCTTTGACTTCGTCATCGTGATAGGAAGTGTTGTGGATGTCATGCTGAGTGAAATTGATGTGAGTACCATGCTCTGCTTCACTCGCTCTCTTATTCACACACACACACACACACACACACACACACACACACACACACACACACACACACTATACACAATATTGTAATGGACTGAGTTGATTATGTTATGTATAGGTCTGTGTGTGATACTGTGCTTTAACCCAATGTGAAATGTTAATGTTAAGGCAGTTACTGAGTTTTCCTTAATGTCAGTGAACATATTCCAAGATCAGGAACTGTGAAGCCTGTCAGTCATTGTCAGATACCTATGACAGGGAGTCTGTTAAATAGCTTGTCTGTGATTGGATGAGAGTAAGAGAGGTCAGGGTTGTTAGAGCCCACAGTAGCCTGTGTTCAAGTGATATATAAAGAAAGAGAAAACCCAGATGAACTTCTCGTAGCTTCTCTTTTAGAGACACTACAATATGTTCACATTTTCAACACACAACATATTACTAACCACATTGCATTCATCCAACAATTTACTGGTTGCTTAATATAATAATATATTGTTCAACTGTGGGTTCAATTACACAGTGTTTAAAATGTGGTATTTACTCAGATTAAATCAGTAGTTCAATTTAGTATTTCATTTTTTTTTATTTAAATACTAGCAAGGTCCTCCAATACTGTATATACAGCCTTGGCATGGCTCCAATACCACCGTAGCCACCACTTTGGTCCAGACTGAAATGTCACAAGTATGTCCCCAGCAGTGGCGATTGCTCTAAGACTGCAAGGGAAGCTCAGCTTCCCCTAAAATGTCACCAAAGAAAAAAAAAAAAAAAAAAGTGGTGAAATATGTACTGCTGTGTGTACATTTCATTGACTAAATACACGCTAGAAAGTCTTCATCTTTTGTTCAGAATCAGCTACTTATCACAGGTAACCGGCGCAACTTCTTTCTCATTCATCCCCGCAGCGCCACAGCGCTTTCCACAGTCGGACGCTCAGGCTCACGCTCAAGCCTAGAGCGGGTTGTTCCACTGCAGCGAAACCAGACGGTCATTGGATAAATGCTGGGCTTTGTCCCACCCATCGGACGCTCAGCGTCTCTGGGGGTCTATGGGACAGTGGGCTGGCCCGGACGCTCGGCTTCTGCATGATGATTGGATGAGCTGTCTGAGGCAGAATCCTTTTTTGATTGACAGCTAAATGAGCGAATCAGCGATCTTGAAGAATAAACATCCACCGGAGCGTTTTCCAAGTTTTTCATTCCGTTGTTCTGAACTGATCCGGAGACTTTACCGATCCCCAGCGACTTTGTCACGATCACTCACACTCACAGGCTGTCACATTTCACAGTAGCCTGGCGCAGCAGCTCCAGCTGCACATCATGGCAGATAATATGAATGTTGTTAGAGTTAAACAGCAGGGCAGGTCAACTCCTAAGACTGATTTAGTGCAAAAGGTGGTGAAAAGTACACATTTATGATGTAGGCCGGAAAAATGAGCTTCCCCTCCTTGAAAGACCAGCAGCCGCCACTGGTCCCCAGAGCATGAATCCGACTGATTTTGGGGTTTCCTTGACTATTTGATGTTTGGTTTTTGATTAAATAGCTTTGCCATGGATATACAAGGCCGGAAAGGAATACATCACTTTGGCAATCCTCTGACTTGTAAAAACTTTAATTTTCCTTTAACTGGCTTTTGACAATATATGCAGTATATGAAGTATTATTAATCCTATTATCCTGTACTGTTCCCCCTGTTTCTACACCATACTAACTGCCTCCAACAGGAAAAAACATTCACATGCATCACAACTACTGCCTCCAAAATGATTGGCCTCCTGGCACCCAACCTTTCTGACCTTAATTGTAAAGCCATCACACGTAGAGCACGCACCATAACACTTGACCCCAGGCATCCCCTCTACTTATTCTTCACACCGCTCCAACATGGTCGCAGATACAGATACCTGGCCTGAAAAGAAGCTTGTTTCGGAAGGAGCTTTGTCCCCTCTGCCACTGCATTTTTAAACAGAACACCCCAGTAGCTGTATAAATAAGGTCAATTTACAATTAACATGGCCTATTAGCTTTAGCTAGCTTAGTAGCTTCCAGCTGGGTGTCCTTGGGCAAGATCCTGAACCCCAAACTGCTCCTGATGTGCTAGTCGGCAGCTTGCATGGCAGCCACCGCCATCAGTGTGTGAATTACTGTAAGTCGCTTTGGACAAAAGAGTCTGCTAAATGCCCTGAATGTAAATGTAAATTTAGCTCAAATCACAGCCTCACAGAGCTGCTAGCATGGAGTCTTGGGGGGGTATTCCAGAAAGGAGGGTCAACAAATTCTGAGTCTATCCCTGAACTCTGAGTTGACTTAATCTGAGATGAGAAACTCTGAGTATCTGGTTCCAGAACAGCTGATCTGAGTTAGGTAAGTCAACCTAGTATGTTAACTCTGAGTTGAGCTCGTGCCTGACGATTAGTAAAAAGCCATCATCAATGGAGCTCCGATACTATGATTCACCATGGCAACAGGGGATAAAAAAAC
Source organism: Lagodon rhomboides (assembly GCA_039737535.1). Lineage (NCBI taxonomy): Eukaryota > Metazoa > Chordata > Actinopteri > Spariformes > Sparidae > Lagodon > Lagodon rhomboides. The sequence continues at coordinate 3,901,423 of CM077785.1, read as the reverse complement.
AGGAAGCAGACATTTTATGGGGAAAGAAAAAAGTAATACGGCTGCAGCGGTAATACAAATCACTGACAGAGTTTTAGATTCGGTTGTCTTTTCATTTTGAATTTCACATCAGTTTCTTTTATATTAGCCTTTGAGGAAGTTGTTGAATGCTTTATTTTATTTATTTATTTTTTAAAAACGGTCTCACGATTGGATCCTCACTTTGGTTTTATTTCACATATTAAAGAAAGTAAAAGTTTATTCAGTGGATATTTTAACTTGTAGTAGCTTTTACCACCAACAGATGCTGTTTAACACACATCTGTGTCCTAACATCCTGCTGAGTAGATGAACATGAAGTGGTGCTCACCTCCACCATGTCCGACAGAGGCAAAGGACGTGGTGACATCACTCACCCCCAGGACCCAACATTAGAGGCAGACACACACTTATTGTATACAGATTGAACTAGAAGTCATTCAGTCTTATACTCAATGCTGCGGCAACCTAGAAACACACTTTGAAATTACGTTGTTGACAAAAATACAATAGGCTAGACTGATGGTTTCTTTTGTAGCTATCTGTGGGAAATAAAGAAAGCCAAATGAAGTTGAGTTATTTCTCTTTTTGTGGCTGCTGGAAAGTGATTGATTAATCTGCGAAGTGATTAAAAAAAAACAAACAGTCCTGTTCAGATCTGAGAGCACATCAGCGATGACGTGTAGCCTGATATTCGCTGTGCGGAATATAAATGACGGACTGATGAGAAGCGGTCTACTGTTCGGTTCAGTCCTCGTCAGGGAGTGAGAGTTTATCTAAATTAATCTAAATTCTCCTCCTGGTGTAAAACTATGAATTATTTCAGCTTCAACATGATCGGACTGAGAAGGAACTGTCAGACATCTCTGTCAGTCTCAGGGTTTCTTCAGGTAAACCTGCCAGTGAGCAGGTTAGGTTCACAGAGTAAGTTACCGCAGTAACAGACCCAGAGTTTAAGTTACCTCTCTTTCTGGAACTGAAAACTCAGAGTTTCTCTCATCTCAGGGTTAACAAACTCAGAGTTTTCACAAAACCCGCTTTCTGGAATACCCCCCTGGTCTTACTTTCAGACATAACAGTCTTACAAGTATCAGTCAACTAATATCTGCCTGGTGAATGTCATTTCATCAGTATACCAGGCCTAACTTTAAAGTGTGTGATAAAAAAAAAAAAGTTTTGCTTTACATAGACTTTGACGACTCTGTAGGGACACACCCACATAGGGTTTTAAAATCTGCAACTCTCCTCCAGTTAGTTAGAACTGAAGAAGCCTCTTGGGTGAGAGGTGAAACGTCTTCAAGAAACTGAAACACGTCCAGTTGCCTACGATACAGCACTTACAATTACCATGACCTGGATGCCTGAGAATCTTCACCAACATCCTGTATTTAACTTAATTCAACATGAAATATGTATATCCTTTCTCACAGTATTCAGGTCTCTAATAGTCTGTGGAGGAGGATGCTGAATCCTGCACATTCCAGACTGTCTGTGAAATTTCACTCTCAGGACTTATGTTGTCATGACCGTGTTGTATGAGCTGAACCAATATTTATATGAATGTCATACAATAGAAAATTACAGTGCCTGTGCTGAATTTAGCGTAGCATGTGAAAGGGACATGAGGCAGGATTTGTGAAAACATAAACATGCATTTTAAGTTTTTTAATGCTAATGAGTGATGAAGCGTTCAAAACCAAAAAGAATGAGCCCACCCACGTATCTCTCTGTTACCTTGAACAGGCTGTGTGCTGTATAATGTACTGCAATTCGTGGTCCGAATTTCCCGCGCAGTCCTGCGGTGACATCAGGTGACGTCCTAGACTGCTTGGATACAGGATGAAGACAAGCACGGTGGACCCAAACTAATGTTTGGGTAGTAATGGATTCTGCTATGGCCAGAAAATTACCCACCACCACACAAAGTCCACTAAAAAGTCATTCTAACAAGAAAACGAAGGTTTTATCAGTGGTAAGTCGTGAGTCGAAAAACGAAATTACGACCAAAGCCGGGCCGGCACCAAATTAAACATCAGATATGCGTTCGACTCATGGAGGCAGCGTCAACTTAAATTGGGACTGAAAACAGATGCTGACATGGCTCATTATCTAGTAACCAGGTAACCACCAAAACATTACAGTCATGTTTAGAGCTTTATTTGAAAATCATATGAGATCACCATGGACTCAGAAGGACCTAACGTGCAAAGTAGCGTTAGCTGCAAACATGTAACTTAGTCCACCGCTGTGTAACACTGAATAGTTACAGATTGCGCATTTTCCACGGTCCTTTACTCTGAAACTGAATAGTTAGAAATATGTCCCTTTATATATGGGACAGAAAGCCCAACCTGTTATCCAGGAGGTGACGTTAGCAGCTAGCTGTAGCCACAAGCTGGTGGTTTGTTTTTGTCTGTGTAGTAACATTAGCCGCTTACACACAGCAATCCCATATCAGTGACAATATTTCTGACCCCCAATATGCCGTCTTTACTCTCACCTGTGCCTTTCAGACTCCCCGCGCTTGTGTGTCGCTACACACAGCCAGCCATCATTCCGTGGAGGCATGCGCGGAGTTCTTGCATTAAACAGTCACATGAACAGCAAGTAAAGAAATAACAGACAGCATCAGCCGCACTGCTGTGAAGAGTTCATGCGCGCTCCCGTGCCGGCTTGGCTGATGGCTGCAGTTACCCTAACTGCCATAGTGTCACTATTGAATCTTATTTCTTGATCCTGCCCCATGTCCCTTTAAATATGTTACACTTGGTGTGTCTCCATAATTGTCATCCTCACAGTACTGCTTCAGAGTAAACTTGTTGGTAGTGATGTGCGGAGCAGCTCTGACGTCATCTGAATCCAAATACACGCATAAAGCATCCACCCACCATCAACACAAGCTTACTTAGACTTGTAGGCTAAATCGCCTTTTAAATTATGTCATGAGCTTTACAGGTGATGTTTTTACTTTGGGATATTTAATTAGCGAAACTAAAAACTGTAGTTATGAACTTAATAGGAAAGAGGGTACAGGTCAGAGGAAACAGTACAATTCTAGATTCTAAAATGAGTCTTTTAGACCGCTTTGAAAGTTCCCAGGATTTGTGAGCAGGGCAGCTACTTTACTGGACTTGGTGTGTGACCTTTTGGAAATTAACTCCTGATCATTCCTGTTGGTATCTCTGAAAACTTAAATAATCAGTGCCTGTACTTGAAAAAAAATAATAATTTCCATATTCACGAGGAAGATGAGTCAATTTATTTTGTTAATGTTATTTGATAGTCTTAAGAATGTGTACAGTACATGCTTATATGTGGTGCATAAGTGTACATCTTTTGTTTATGAATGACATTTTTTTTCTGTCTTTTGCCATATATTCATTTTTACACCCTAAAGGTTTCTTTCTAATCTGACATCATCTTCTTGAATTTGTTTTTTCTTTTCACAGGCAGCACTAGCCTCCTCTGGAGGACTTTACTGTCTTCATGGCTGCACAGTAACTATTCACCTGTTTCAGTTTTGCACAATATTCACATTGCATGAAATCTGTCTAAAAAAGGCTTCAACTGATGGAGGCGTTTAAAGGCTAGGTCCGCCTTTCCCTAAAGCACAAGGCTAAGATGATTGTGAAATCCATCATTTGAACCTTCTTAACCTTCACATTCAAAACTTGACTGCAACGGTATTCAAGTACAATAAGCAAACATGATACAAATGGTGATTTAAAAGCTAAAAAGTGGCGAGGCTATGCACTGTGCTACACTGTAAACCTGAATAAGTTAGTAGTAAACTCAACTCAGAAGTCTTGATATCAGAACTTGAAAAAAAGAGTGTTTAGGAACCTTACAGCCTGAGGGGGGAAAAAGCTGCCCTGTAGTCTGGTAGTATGACAGGGGATACTTCTGCATCGCTTGTCAAATGGCAGCTGGGTGAACAGGCTTTGGCTGGGCTATGTGCAGGCACCTCGCCTCACAAATATCACTGATGCTTGATAAGTACCAAGGATGTTGCTGGCAGTTTTAATCTTCTGCTGGAGAGCCTTCCTGTCCTGTTTGCAAATTTGTGAAGTTTCAAGTCAGAATGCTTTTTAAGTACTTGGCACTTTAATTTAACCTAATTAATTTCCCTTAAGAAATCAAGCTGTTTCTCTTCTTTGATTTATATAGGAGAATAGCTAAAAGTTAGATGTTTACTGCACATTAAACTTCAATGTCATATTGAACGATTCAAAATATGAAAAAAAAAATGTGTTTGGTAAAACGCATACTTTCTTACTGATGTGTTTTTAATACAGTAGCACAACTTACAGAGAGTTAAATATACTGGCATAATGGCATGCTCATGCATTTGATCTCGCATACTGCTTTTGGGAAATGAGTGTCCTTAGAAGACATTCTTAAAACTTAAGATCAATGATTAAGGGGTAGGGTTAGCGCAGCAATGTTATCTATCTGCTCCCACTGAAGCTGCTGAGTTCTGATATTTTGCTGTGCTACTCATCCATACCAATACAAGATTAAACCCTCTATTGACATCTTCATGGGAATGAAAATTGTTCATGTTCATAACACCATTGTAAGTCTTTATTTATGTTGGTTTAACAGATTGCTGAGTAAAACTGAATTGATTTTGATATTGCACACTGCCTGATTCTAACAGGAATTAATGAATCATTAAATGAAACAGAAGCAGCACCAGCAGGATCAATGTCAATGTCTGGGACAGAGCTATGACACACAGAGCCAGGATGCTGGGCACTTTCTGGCGTAACCATCAATTTAGGCTTAATGAGATAAAATCAAGCTGTTTTTTGTTTCCTGTTCCTCTCGCTTTTAGGATTTAACCAACCATGTTTAAGAAAGGTCCCAAAGGAGTCAAGAAGGAGACAAAATAACTGAGCAAATTCTAGTGGCAGTGAAAAGTTTTGCATCCACTAGTGAATACTGAAAAGTTGGCTAAAATGTTCTGAGCTCTTGGTCATAGTGGGACAGAGACCGGACAGGACCCATCTCCTCCCCAGGCTTTCCAATGTGAAGTCTAGAGACTCAAGTTCATAGTTTAGTTTAATGGATTCTCTGGAAATTATGTGATAGTGCCAGAATGCACTATTACAGTGCGGACAGAAGGATGGTTGTCAGGCATCTCCTATCTTGCCTCCTGATAGACAGTGTGCGATTTTACCAGGTAGCTTTAAGAATCTGATAATAGAGTCTCCAACAATTGAAATCTCTGTTTCAGGCTTATCATTGTTAATTAAAAGTTTTGATATGCTGGAGTGCAGAAAGGCTGAGTGATTGATTACTGTAACAGGTCGGGTTTGGACCCATTTTTAAGACACACCCGGAAGAGTTTGTAATGAGTCTTATTTCCCGAGACCAGCAGGCAGGCAGGAAACACAGCAGAAATGCAGCCGAGCAAGCAGATATTCTGGAGCAGACCCGGTGACTGGGGAGGGAATAAAACTCAGAGTCTTAGGGGAGATGAAACTCACTGGCGTTGTGGCTGGAGACTCCTGTAGCTCAGCTGAGGCATGAAGGCAAAGAACAATCTGGCAATGAGTGACTGAGCCAGAGGAGTCTTTATTCTGGCTGTTTGTAGATTAGCTGCAGATGAGAGTCCAGGTGAGGTGAGTCAGGCAACGAGGTGGGTGTGGCTGGCTGGCAGGTGAGGTGAGTGGAAAAGTACTGGAGGTACAGCTTAGCAGGCTGTAACTGCAGGAGTGCCATATGGAGACATTTGGATCTAGGTGGGTCAGACACTGGGGAAAATGAGCCCGAGGTCAATGAGTGACTCGTGGGTGTTAAGCTGTTTCTGATGGCAGACCGTATACCGACCTGTCCACGAGTGGGGGATGAAATGAGGTAGAGGACAGACTCCGGGAGGTTCAGCCAGCAGAGAGAGAAAAAGTTAAAGAGTGGAATGTTATCACCGCTCTCTTTTTTTCTTGTAGAAGATAAAATACATTTTGACTTTATTGTGAGATAAGTCTATCTACCTGTCTTCTATGAAGCACTTACCTGTACTATAATCTTGCTTCAGAAAGACTTTTGATATCAACCTTGAAAGATGCTGAGTGGCTGACAGGCCCATATATCTGCAAAGTAATACTACAGTCTTGCCCTAGTTCTTAGAATCCTACATGAATAACACTGTTAATCCTTAGATTTAACTGACAATGTGACAATTATATCTACTTTTTTGCACGGTTTTGTTCAGCCGTAAAAATTTACCTGCAATTTGATTATCTTCTTTCATTTGTACAAGCTCACATAAAAGCATCATTCTGCTTGTTATGCAAGTGTTTCCTTTATGAAATGATCAGATGACGTTGTGTTGACAATAACAAAGTTTGCAATATGAGCATTACAATAATAATTTAAACTTTAAAGATGTGCATACCAAAAGTGTGTTTGTTAGAGCCATTTGTCAGAATGCAGCAGCAGAATAAAATAAGCTATTTCAACAGGCAGTGGATCCCATGCAAGCAATTGCAGTAAGTTGCTTTAACTTTTCTTGAATTTGAATTTGGTGAAATTTAGTAGTTGCCAAAGTTTAATTTTTCTTCTGTCTCTCTATGACAAGTCCTCTGAGAACATGAGTGTATCAGTCACATTCTTCAGACTGTTTCGTGTCATGCGTCTGGTGAAACTTTTGAATCGCTCTGAGGGGATACGGAATCTTCTGTGGACTTTCATCAAATCGCTTCAGGTCAATATCATCACTCAATATCATTCAGCCTGTAGTTTAGAATTATTATTGTGATTGTTTTTATTATGTCTCACAGTGTCATTGGTCATTATGTTGCAGGCTCTTCCTTATGTAGCACTGCTCATTCTCATGCTGTTCTTCATATATGCTGTTGTCGGAATGCAGGTAAGCACATAACCCCTCAAAAACACACACACACACACACACACACACACATACACGCACACACACCCTTTATTGATGATTAAACCCTGGCCACTGAGAATTTTCAATTCTTATTGGCTGGTAAGTATATATTAACTTTAGGTAACGTTAACATATGATGTGTGTATTTCAATGATTTCAAATTTGCAATCAGTAAATTTCTTGTTCCCAGTTTCAAAACTTGTCAGGATTTCAAAACGTCTTGTGAACCCCATTCTATTTAGCTACGTCTTTCCTGGCAACACTAACAACAGAAATTCAGTGGCAAGGTCTTTATTGTCAGATGCAGAACAATTACAGTGAAGTAGTTGTTGGCAATGAAATTCTCAGATCTTAGACTACCTCAGCAATGTTCATACAAATATGAAAGGAAAAAAGTTGTGCAAGTAAAAAGTAACTACAATCTAAAGCATAAAATAGTGCCGCTTGGTTTAAGTATAGAAACAGAATTTAAAAAAAAAAAAAACATACTAGAGCTGGTTGACAGGTGCATAGTAATGGTGAAATGTATAAACATGATGTCAACAGGTTGTGCAACAATGCAATCAATGTATTCATGCATAAGCACGATCCAGCAAATGTGAAGCATGTTACCACATGTGGGCATTATCCTTAACATTATTTCTTTTTTATGCAGATATTTGGTAAAATCGCACTGGTTGATGGCACATACATCAACAGGAACAACAACTTCCAGACATTTCCACAGGCTGTTCTGCTGTTATTCAGGTCGGCCAGTTTTTCTCTGTTAAGGTTCCCAAAATTTCATAAGAAATGCACTCACTCTGTTACACCCCTGCTGGTACTACTCCATGTGTTATTGAATTAATCACTTAAATGGTCTTTGATTTAGCTTTTGTTGTCCCAGAGACAGAATTTGTTTTCAAGAAAGAAATCACAATCTTAATGTCTACATTCACATCGCAAATGACAAGATGTTTATTCAGGGCTGGTTAAAGAGACAAAACTACTGAAGGCAACTCTTCTTCCCTTAGAGGTCCTATACCTCCAACCAGATAGAAGTAAAGTGAAGTGTTATTAGGTGTGTGATGGGTGTAGGTACACAGATTATTTTGAAGCATGTGTGATGCCAGCAGTAGAAGTAGTAATTGTTTTTTGTTGGAGATGGTTAGCATGGAACAGGACAGCACAATGGGTTGAATCGTGTGTTTATAAAGCGGGGGCTGCAACAAACTGTTCTGAGTTTACAAATGACATGGACTCTTTGCTGGTGTCATTTCACTAACAAGACCATAATGGCATAGTTTAGCGTTGGGATAGTTGATTTACATTAGTAGAAGATTTTTGGATTTTTGAAGGATAGGAAAAGGTGGTCGGGTTGTTGGATCGAGGCAAAGAGGTCGAAGTCAGTGGATGAAGAAAACGGGGGTAGAGGTTGGTGGGTGAAGGAAGGGGGGATCGAGGTTGGTGGATGAAGAGGGGGGTTTGAGTAGGGTTGCTAAGTGGCTGGACCATCTAGGAACCGGGGAGGTTGAGACTCAGAGTAGGGGGCACGTCTCGATGGCCATACGTCTTGGTCGGCATGGCTTCATCATCCCCCAAAAATACCTATGGTGGATGGTCTGGTCTATGTGGAAATGGGCTCGATGAATATGTTTGTGGATGTAGCTGTTGTAGGCTTGTTGACAGCAGTGAGGTTGTCTGAATGGATAAGGATTACTTTTCTGAACCATTCTTGCCTCCAAAGAAGTGTGGCGATTATGACTGGATAAAGTTCCTAGAGGGCAGAGGAAGGGGAGAGTGAGGACGGTTCTGGGGGCCGAATGGAGGCGAACCATCTACTGCGGTAGTAGCCTCCGAAACCTGCTGAGGGTGCAGCGTCGTTGTATAGCTGGATGTATAGATGGATAGTCGTGGAGGGATGGAATGATGGAAGACAGGGATAGTAGGTGGGAGATTAAGGATCGACCCTGGGGGATAATGCAAATGGTGACAGTCTCTGCAGCTTGGGAGGAAAAAAGAACATGGTAAGTGTAAAAACCTGTGCCGCCGAACTGCAGAGCCAGGTCCAAGATGGTGGAGAGGTAGTCATCCAGCTCAGCCCTGTGGTCAGGGAAGACAGACCAGACAGTGTCTTGATAAAGGGAGAAGGTGAAGGTGAACTCCACTGCTGTGAGTTCCCTGGAACGTGAAGGTGGGGGGTGCCTGAGCCGGGCTGCACTACAGGCTGTGGGGAGCTCCCTTGGGGCAGCGGAGGGGCGATTGGATGGCTGAAAAAGTTGGGTGAGGTCAATGTAGGTACTCTAATAGGATCTGCTGCCTGAGAGAAGGTGAAATGGGTGAGGGTCATGCAGCTGAAGGGGGGTAGATAGGAGTGGTGGCAGAAGCCAGAGTGAAGTTGCCGGTGGTCATGGGGTTGAAGATGGGTGGAGCGACAGGGCTGCTGGTAGAGGGCGTTGTGGGAACGATGGGAGGGGGAGGGAGGGGGCAGTGCACAAGCCCTGGACTGAGGGGGCAGTGGCTGTGTGAGTAGCAGGAAAAGCCGGGCTTTGTCATTGGCCCGATGGAATGGGATGTCCCCATCCCTGAGGGCATGCTGAAGGAGCGGGACTGTTTAGTCGAGATGGCTGTAGTGGGAAGAGGAGACGGATCCAGGAATCTCGGTTTGTCAGCTATGCGGCTGCAGGTTGGGTGCTGGGAGGTTGGTTGGTCAGACACACGATGTCTGGGAGAACAGCTATTGCCTGGGATATGGCGGATGTTACGTGTCCCTCTGCTGTGTGTTCTGTTGTGTGTCTCACTCTCTCTGTGTGGTTCTCATTCCACCCACCTCCCTCTCTACCTGAGCATACCTGAGTGTAATCGGTGCTCTGGTGGAGTGGGAGGTGATAATAAGGCAGCGAGTGCAGGGACAGGGGAGCATGGAGATCACACACACAGGCAGCAGCACACTTTCGAAGAGTGTTCTCTCCTCATCTTTTTCATCTTTGTCTCAAGCAGGTTTGGTTTTCAACCTCCATGCATGTTAGGTGCTGGAGTTTTGTCATTTTAGTTTATTGTATTAGTTTGGGCTGGAGGTTGGAGGCTGGTGGTTCAGCTATTCGTCTTTTTGTTTTAGGATTAGTTTCCATTTAGGCAGTTTAGGGGAGATGCGGGGAATGACAGTCCACTGCGTGGCGTGTCCAGCATCTTCCTATCTTTTGTTCCTTTTGGCCGGGATCTTCAGCCCTCTTTTGTTTGTTCCTGGTTTTCTTTCGGGAATTATTTAACGAACCCTGTTTAATGGTTTACCTTGTATGTGGCGTCCTTAATATGTTGCATCCTCCAACCCCTTTCAGCCTTAATTTTGACTTATCTCAATGGAGGCCGTAACAGCGTGGAAGACGGCAAGCTCTGCATTCTTCAGTTGCTTCTTCAGTTCTGGAGCCTCTCACTTAGAATAACCATGACCTTGATGACTGAGAACCTTCATTAACAATTTAGTGCCTAAACGCTTTACAGCATGACAATAAGTTTACAAGCTTGCTTTACATAAACCTGAGACCATTGCAGTGCTTTGAAATAACTTATATTATGTTAACCTATTTACAGCAACTAATCAGCATGCCCAGAGGTAGGTGCGCTTCTCTGAGCAGCGATTAGCACTGATATGAGTCTCATGCATCGCCCTTGTTTGTAGTACATTGGAGTGCATTTCTCACTTGTTATCACTAAAATGGGAAGTGATTGTCATGTAGGAGTCCATGGCCCGTGAAGTCCATCCATGCCTGGTGAGCACAATTCTCTCTGTAGACTGAAGTGCATCCTCCACCTCTCCTTTTGTCTCATCATAAAGAACTGGAGTAGCTGTTTTAGTGAAATATTTTCTTCTCAGTATTTCATACCTTGGTTCCAGTATTTGTATTTCCTTTCACACCTCAATCCTGAACACCTTTGGGCCAAAGTTGCACCACCAAAAATGATCTGTGTCACGTGGTCCATGTCTAAAGCTATTATTGTGCCTGTTGAACCATTACCAAAACAATGTCCTAAAACTTGTGCTGATACTAATTTCAACAAATACACTATGGAATTAAACATGATTGTTTATTGCATGCTTACATGCTAATAGAGAGTGGAACAGTGATTATATTATATAAACAATACCTGTGGGATAAAACTCACTTTTGCAGCAGCTGGCTGTAGAAATTACATTTATGTCTCTGTAAATGTGTTAACACTGGCTAAGTTTAATTTAATAATAGAGTATTAATAATTTGGCTTGTCAGTGTGAGAATCAGGCTGGGGATTGGAAACATTCTGATATCTCTATTGTGCAGATGTGCGACAGGGGAGGCATGGCATGAAGTGATGTTGGCGTGTATGTATGGGAAAAAGTGTGACCCCAAGTCGGACTACCTGCCTGGAGAAGAGTACACCTGTGGATCCAACTTTGCCATCATCTACTTCATGAGCTTCTACATGCTCTGTGCCTTTCTGGTAAAACAACACACACATTTACATGTGCTCAACTGACATTATAGAGCGACTTTTTTGAGCTTGCACATTCAAACCTTCAAATGCAGCTGTCTCCACCAGCTGCATAAATTGCATGTCAGTCATGCAGCATGATCTAAAGTGCAGTTTTTGCCTATCATTGAAACATTTAAAATAAAGGCCCTCCAAAGTCGAGCCTACAATTTTCTTGCTGATGCAATGAACAATATTGACTGGGAAAATAATCGGTTATTATTATGAGATGACTGTACTGTATGCATAATTCACAAAGACCAACAAGTAAGACATTTTAGAGTAAGATAATAGAATAGAAGGAAAATATAATTAAATATATAAACGTAGAACTAAAGGAAGGAATGAAAAGGAAAATGTAATTATATTTTACGGAAGTTATAAAGTTGCATGTAACTTAAAAACACTTTACAGGAACTGGATAATTGTATCCAAAGGACGATCAGGCAGAGAAAATCTAAGAAACACCAGTAAAAGGTCCTATCCACCTCATTCCTAGTCCTCATGATACCTTGCACAAATTTTGAGCTTGACCTCTGGTGCCTCCCATTACTCAACCAGAACCAGTGTTTTCCACAGCAATAGGATCCTACTCCTTGTTCCTAAAATCACTGGTAAGGTGTATCATTTATTCATGAATATCAGGTTTGCAACTTTATCAAGTGAATACTACCAACACTGTTATTACGGTTTAGCCCACTTAGCCAGGGTTGGAATTACGTGGGAGCCCATTAGGAGAAACTTAAACTTTGTAAAACTGCTGCAGCCAATTCTAAATAACTGGCGCCTTCTTGTAAATTAGGCATTAAATACAATACATTAAGATGTTTCTTTCCTTGTAAATTCTTTTATTTACGGCATCACCGCAAAATCAGTTTTTTGTGTTTTAAGTGGATCCTGTCAGCTTCTGTGCCTAAAATGCGCCTTATCTCCCAGCAGCTGTTTGAACATAATAACCCCTTTCACACAGGAGAAGACGCATTATCTCCACAGCAGCAGTTCGCCAGTTCTCCGCCGATAGTGATTCACACAGAGCGAAGCAGCTCCACATTAAAGACGAACCGATGTGAATTCACACAGAAATCCGGCACTGCGGCTCCTAAAGAGGCGTGATGGTACATGTCATGATGATGACGTCGGTGTGTTTTCAAGGTGTTTCCCCGGTGTCCCCCCTGACAATCTAACCCCGCGGACAGTTTATAATCATATGGACGCTGTTATAATGTGTAGTGATTGAGATCCTGACCCACCAAACATCCTGGGAAGTGACAAAGTTACGTTTTTCGCTCTAAATTACATAATTACATAATCACCATCAGTAAACTGGACGCTGTCTGACTCGCGGGGAGGGAGGCTGTCTTCCGGGGGAAAGTTCACCGAAGTCTCGGTTGGGAGGGCTGACCGTCGCGGTGATTTATTTTCATCACAAACACTCGGTGAGTTTAAGTTTTTTGCCGGTGACAGACGCTGTTTTTCTGGCATAAATGTGTCGGTCAGAAAGACGGGAGGACAGACGCTTCTCCACGTATATCTGCGGTATTTTTTCCCTCATATAAGTTGCCAAAGACAGGTACAGTTACTACGTTACTGTTGTTTGGTCATGTAACGTTGCTTTGTGGAACATTTCTCTGTATTTAGTTGAGTGAAGGACCTGTGTGTTAACCGACCGTCCAATCGACACGCCCTCGATACGCGAAGCCGGCTTATCCGTTCACACTGGTTCGGTTAGCCAATAATGCGGCCCTGATACTACCTCCAGAGGCGTATTAGCGCCGGAGCGAAATTTCACCCCTCGCCGCATCGGAGAGATTCACACTGGGACGGATGCGGAGAATTGGCGCACTGAAGCCGCACCCAAACGCCAGTGTGAATGGGGCTACTGTTTCAACCATTAATATAAACCAACCAAGAACACTGGATATTGATGGTATCAATGCCACATTTTTACAAATGAAGTTAACAGTTAACAATATAGGCAACTTTATTGGAGAGAAAAGAAAAGTGGAAAAGAAACCAGATTCCCTTAAAGGGACTTGAGGCAGGATTTGTGAAACAATAAACATGCATTTTAAGTTTTAAATGCTAATGGGTGATGTTGGAGCTATTTGTTTACTGTTAGTATTTAGTTTTGTTAAGCATTTAGGTTTGATTATTCTGAGTCAATTTATTTGATTTCATAATCATTAGTATTCTGTTAGTTTATTATTTATTTTGTTTCATTTGGGCACGTTAGGTCACATGAGCTTATATGTAGGTCACGGTAGCGAACCAGAATGCACCTGGGTGGGCATACGGTTTTTTACCGGAGCGGGAGAGACACGAGGAATTTTCTTTGTTCTTGTTTGCTCGTTTTTCTGGCTAAATAAACCATAGTTTTGATAAAGTGGATACTTGTTTGGACAATACATTTTTCCCATCCGCGTACACTACAGCCCTTGGTGCAACAGTGGCCCTTTGAATTTTTTATGATTTAAAGTTTGATTTGAAACTTTGAAACCTTTTTGTTTGACAAACGGCTGCTACAGGTGATGAAGCATTCAAAACCAAAAAGAATGAGCCCACCCACGCATCTCTCCATTGCCTTGAACAGGCTGTGTGCTGCATAATGTACTGCAATTCGGGTCCGAATTTCCCGCGCAGTCCTGCGGACGTGACGTCAGATGACGCTGAATGCATGTCCTCGACAGCTTGGAAACAGGAAGAAGACAAGTGCGGTGGACCCAAACTAGTGTTTGTGTAGTAATGGATTCTGCTACGGCCAGAAAACGACCCACCACCACACAAAGTCTACTAAAAAGTCATACTAAGGAGAAAACAAAGGTTTTATCAGCGGCAAGTCTTGAGTCGAAACGAAATTACGACCAAAGCCGGACTGGCACCGGAATAAACATCTGATACGCGTTCGACTCATGGAGACAGCTTCAATGGCTCATTTCTTAGTGGCCAGGTAAGAAAACATTACAGGTCATGTTTAGAGCTTGATTTGAAAATCATATGAGATCACAGAGGACTTGGAGTGACCTAACGTGCAAAGTAGCATTAGCTGCTAACATGTAACTTAGTCCACCGCTGTGTAACACTGAATAGTTACAGACTGCGCATTTTCCACGGCCCTTTAGTCTGAAACCGAATAGTTTGAAAAATGTCCCTTTATATATGGGACCGAAAGCCCAACCTGTTATCCGGGAGGTGATGTTAGCAGCTGACTGTAGCCACAGGCTAACGGTTTGTTTGTGTCTATGTAGTAACATTAGCTGCTAACACACAGCAATCCCGTGACAGAGACGATATTTTTGTCTTTGCTTTTGCCTGTGCCTTTCAGACTCGCCACGCTTGTGTGTCGCTACACACAGCGAGCCAGCTTCCCGGCTGCTTCATGTGTGTAGGAGATACACACAGCACAGTTTGCAGTTGTAGGCTACCACCGTCATTGTGTGGAGGCATGCGCGGAGCTCTTGCAGTAAACAGTCACGTGAACAGTGAGTAAAGAAATAACAGTGTCACAGCATCAGCTGCTCTGCTGTGAAGAGTTCATGCGCGCTCCAGCGCTGGCTTGGCTGATGGCTGCATTTACCCTAACGGCCTAATGTCCCTTCAAATAAAATGCTCAATTTTGAGATTTGTTGCGTTATGAGACACTGCATGGACTTTGTAAAACGCTGAATACAACACATTCTTAACTATTTGGGCCTACTTCTTCATTCATTTAGCAAATGTTATGCCTGAGTATGTTTTTTTCTTTGTGTACTAAACATATTTATTCCAGTGATGTAGGTGTATGTTTGCATATAAAGCAGGGAAGTAAGATCAGATCTTAAGTTGTCACAAGATGCAGGTCGAGATGCGTTTTAGGTCTGGCTTGAAGCTGTTCACTTAGATCAGATCACTTAGATCAGACGAATGTTAAAAGGCATCGCCAGTCATGTCTCAGTCCTGCCCTATTCTTTCTCTCAGGTGTCCAGTAAAATCTATTAATAATTTAAATTTTTTCTAGGTTTAGACCTGGAATTTCTCATTGGATCTAGCATCTCCTTCACTAGTTTATTCAACTTATCATCATCACCTAACATCTAAATCTCTTTCAAAGACATTGCTTATGCCTTTAGTTGTGCTAGGTGATCAGTAAGATAGTAGATTTGGCCTGCCAACCCTTAACCCTTTTTCAATATGAGGGTTACTATTAGCTCTTATCATTGAAAGTGGGAGTTGTCCTCTGTCACTAGCACCACCAAATGTGTTTAATATCTTAAGGCTTATCACCCCGGAAAACATCTAATAGAAATCACTAGGTATTCCATCATTACCTGGTGTTTTTCCACTAGGCATCAGATTGATTGTTTTTGATTGAAACTCCTCAAGAGTGATTTCTGTTCTAAAAAAGTCTCTTGCCTTATTTATATCCATTGGACCCTCTGTTCTAAAGCTGCTTGGGAAACTCCCTAGACCCCTTGTCAGTTTGGGGAGTTTACTTGCTTTGTAACCAGATTCATACCAGTTTTTTCAATATATACAAATATATATATATTTACAATATATTTAAAATAGTTGTTTAGCCTTGACCAACATGGCTAGACATGCCTACAGAGAATTTTCCCAGTATTCTTTCTTCAGTCTTTTGAGTTCTTCTTCAGATTCAAATATTTAAATTTGTGCTGTTTTTTAATAAAGCTGTTTGCTGTATCAAGACTTCTCATATGTAAGCTTTAAAAGCCTTCCATACATTGACTGTTCCTCCTTAAGTTCTTAAGTTTTCTATATATATATATCTTAAATTGCATTTTCTTCTGTTGTAAGCACCCCACTGCCCCACTTTAATTGTGCACCCCCAAAACTGTGGCTGGCATCAGTAGGGGAGAGATTGCTGCATTTGAATGTTTTCAGAGTTGATCGTTTAAGACTGCTTTAAGCTTTAAGAAATTCATGCCATGTTGTACATCACTCTGACAAAGGTGCCAAAAGCATACATTCACCACCCATTAAGTATTTATATTAACTTCACAGATCATCAACCTATTTGTGGCTGTCATCATGGATAACTTTGACTACTTGACACGTGATTGGTCAATCCTTGGACCTCAGCACTTAGATGAGTTCAAGAAAATCTGGGCAGAATATGATCCTGAGGCCACGTAAGTGCGTACGTATGTGTGTGTGTGTGTGTGTGTGTACATGTGTGTGCACATGTGTGTGTGTGTGAGTGAATCCTGGTCCTAATAGTAGTGTGAGTGAAATTCTACTGTCTGTCTTTGAGACTTGTTGCTTGAATTACTGCAGTACAATAATTTGGTTGGGGACCTGCACAAGCTTGTGTAGTTGGGGAGGGCTTGCAAACCTTTGCTCTTATTTTATTACATGGCACTGTCGTACTAACCGGGTGCCGCCTGTTTAACATGGGGGAAAGATTACAATGAAGGACCACACTCCTTATAGAGGTCAATATAGAGATGGAACATGATGGTCATGAAACCAGTGTGAGGACTACATGTAAGTGAAACCGACTTTCAACACTTTCATTGACCACAATTATCACCTACAAGCTCACATGAACCCAGACTCTGAAAGACACCAAAAAGAAAGAAGTGAAAATCCTCAACAGTCACAGATGATCTATAAACAATGGACATCGGTAAGTCTGGGCAAAAGTCATCACTGATGAGCCTGTGTCAAATAACTCACCCTCCAGGAGCCCTTCCAGTGTGTATGTAGCATCACTCCTTTTGTATATATTTAACCTTTTTGTAAATGTATTGCCATTGCAGCTGTGTTTTTGTATTTTTTAGCATTTCTGGATTGGACACACATTTTCGCAATGTCTTGTGTGTGTTTTATTAGTTCTTCATTTATTTTAATGTTTGTGTTTTCACTTTGATATGCGTTTTACAATTCGTATCATTTATGGATATGAAAGGTATTTCCTTAATATTGTGCCTGAAGTTCATGCATTGTCTGCTGTTGCAATTTGAGCATGGTCTGGATCTACTCCATTTGAAAAGTGTCATGAAAGTTTACGCTGTATCAATAAAATTGACTTGACTCAACTTAAAAGTTGATCCCTATGCAAAATGTTTTAGCAGACATATCACTGCTTTAAATACTGGTGTAACTTGGGCTTATTCTGCTGACAAACACATCTTATTAATTTATGCCTGGTGTTTTTTTTAAAGCTATTATTGGTGTGACATTTCTGTTTCGTGTTTTGGTTTTGTTAGGTCACTTCCTGTTTTATTTTGTTTTCCTTGCATTCCATGTCTTGTCCACTTCCTGTCGCTGTTCTGTTTCCCTCTTGTTTGATTGCCTGCACCTGCACTCTTGTATCTCACCTGTGTCTTGTTTCCTTGTTTGTCTCTTGGTATTAAAGTCCTGTTTTTTGTTCAGTCTTTGTTGGATCATTGTCTTGTCTTGTTTTGTCTAGTCTTGTCGCTTAGGTTTTTTCATGTTACTCAAAATATTAAATCATTGCTTATCCTTGGAACCTTGTTCGGCAGTCTATGCATCTGATTCCTTCTGCCACGTCGCATACTCCAATTTGACAGAATGATCCAACCCAAACAGGATCGAGCATGGACGGACCCATGACCAAAGTTTTGCCCCTTTTTTCACCCCGTAGACTGGGATGGTGAGTCACTAACAGATTTTTTTATTCCCTTCATGTGGACGACCCAGCCATGGCCACAAGGTTTATGGTAAGTCAGTGGGAGAGTTTTGAACTTACCTACCAGGCCAAGTCGCAGCCCCAGCAGCCCCAGCAGCCTCTCTACCAGGTCAAGCCTCAGCCCACGCCACAGCAGCCTTGCTACCAGGTCAAGCCTCAGCCCACGCCACAGCAGCTTTGCTACCAGGTCAAGCCACAGCCCATGCCTCAGCCCATGCTGCCACAGCAGCCTTGCTACCAGGCCAAGCCCCAGACTCTGCCCTTTCTGTCAGCCTCCTGCGCTGCCTCTCGAAGGTTTCTGCCCTCACCATCGGCCTCCTGTGCGGCCTCCTGAGGGTTTCCGCCCTCGCCATTGGCCTCCTGCTCATCCTCCCGAGGGGTTCCGCCCTCCACAGACTTGTTTTGACTTTCTTTGTTTTCCACCTCCAGGCCCCTCCCACCCGTCTCAGTTTGGACTTTTCATTGACCTTTTTTTAAGGGACGTCTGGAATCCATCCTTCGAAGGGGGCGCTCTGTCACTTTTCTGTTTCATGTTTTGTCTAGTCTTGTCGCTTAGATTTTTTCATGTTACTGAACATTTTAAATCATTGCTTATCCTTGCAACCTCGTTCTGCGGTCTATGCATCTGGGTCCTTCTGCCACGTCGCTTTCTCCAATTTGACAATTGGTAGTGATTATCAGATTGATATCATCTTAGAGAAAGTTTTGGTCCAGGATTAATCGGATAGAATGGTCTAGATTTTGAGTTTAGTATGCTTGTCTCTCTTCACTATTAAATCAAAGGAACTGTATAGAAATTCCCACTGTACATTTAGATAATGTAATTTATTAGAGAAAGATCATCTGTTTGTGTGAGTAAAAAATATTTTTTTAAATTTTTTTTTATTCTTTCTTATAGGGGCCGTATTAAGCACCTTGATGTGGTTACACTCCTACGGAGAATACCTCCACCACTTGGTTTTGGAAAGTTTTGTCCTCATCGTATCGCCTGCAAGGTGAGAAAATGTTTAGCCTGATGATTAGTGTCACATAGCAATCCTGATTGGATCAAGTATTTCGCTCTTCAATAAGAAGAGCTCACCTCCGAACTATCTTGTCACCAAACATTCGTTCCCTTTCTCTACAGCAGAGTCAATGAATATCACAGAGATAATTGTCTGGACAATAAATTCCTTAAAATCTAACAGTTTGCTTACTTTTAAAAAAAAATCTATTATTTAAGTAGATTTCACAAAAATAGTTTAGCATTTGTGGAGCAAATCTAGCATGGAACTTGGCCCCCACAGTCGTTCTTCATTTTAACAGATCTTTGTTGCGGAGGAGCATTCAAGCTATTTAATAAGTTTATTAAGCAAATTAATTGAGAATAGATCAAAATAAGAAAAAGAGTGAGGAAAAATGATTGAGTGTGTTATGTGTGAAAAAACAGCTTTTGCCAATATCAGGAAATATATGTTTCAAGTCGAGAAGATATAAATTAAGAAAATTAAGAAATAACTATAGTATCTAATAATAATAATAATAATAATAATAATAATAATAATAATAATAATAATAATAATAATAATAATAATTCATATTGGCTTTGATAGTTATCTTATTGTCACCAATATTGGACTGTGATGAACTAAGTTTTAAAGTGATAATTAACTCTCTGGGGTCCAGGGTATAATTTTTGACTACTTTTGATTTTACTTTTGTATTTCACCTGTAAAATTGTTTGCCTTGTTTGGTGTCATTTTTTTCAGCACAACCTCCCATTTGTGACTTAGAATACAATATAGATTGTAGAATTCAAAAACGTATGTCAAAATTTAGCAAACAACAAGCTCAAAGAAGAGCTGCACTGCCTGGTCCACATTCAGTTGTCGCCTAATTGTTTTGACAAAAAAAAAAAAAAATGACTACACTACACTACACTACACACTGACTATACTCTGCAAACACGCTAAATGTCACAAATCTCTCAAATATCTTGCTAACACTAATGCTGTCTCTCTTTCGTCGTTGTCACTTCCACAACTTTCTCCTCTTCCTCAGTAACCAAATGCCGTGCGTTGCCATATCACACATAGCACTTTCTGCTTGCGAGCACTTTCCTGTTCCTTCCTGCACCAAACGCGCACCAAACGTGACGACAATATTCTGGAAAAAGCATGCCGTAAATTATTTATCATAAGTCTGGTTTTACTTGTCCTATTGACACATTTTAAAAAACTGGTATATAGTTTGAAGTCCGCACTTTCAACACAAGTTGAAACGGAGACTCAGCAAGGCTGAGTCTTGCTGCTACATCATTTTAAATTAAATTGGTGATTTGGACGCACCAGCACGTCCGTCGACTAAAGAAGGTTAAGTTATAGGAATGGCGTAACAATAACTGTTAGACGAAGAAGAACAAATACAGCCACAGCAATAAAGCCGCTTGCTTAACATCGTGTAGGTTCCTCTTATGCTACCGAAACATTTTGGACCCATCAAGGCATGGACACAAGACTACTGGGGGTGTCCTGTGGTGTGTGTCATAGGACATTGGCAGTGAATTTCTTGGCACCTATGGGATGGGGTGTGGGGCCTCCCTGTATAGGACCTGTTCTGGCATGCCCCATGGATGCTTGACCAGATTGGGATCAGGGGAATTTACTGGCCAGGTCAACACCTTGAGCTCTTTGTTACATTCTTCAAAACACTCTTAAGCAGTTTTTGCGGGATGGCAGTGGTGCGTTGTCTAGTTCGGGGGGACACTGCCGTTGGGGAGTGACATTGCCATAAGGTCATTTTACTTCATCTACAACAGTGTTTGGATAGGTGGTGCGTGTCAAGTGGCATCCGCATGGATGCAAGGATCCATGGTTTCCCAGCAGAACATTGCATTGTACCAAGATGATCGATGTTAATCACCTTACCTGTGAGTGGTTTTAATATTGTGGCTGATTGGATAGCCTATGAAAAAAGAGAGTTAAGAGTCAACAAATGTTGATTGCACTATACATGAAATATATTAAAAAATAATAATACTTTATCATTATGACAATGGTAATTATAATAATGATAAAGTAGTATAATGGTAATTATACTACTTTATCATTATTATAATTACCATTGTCAGAAACATTAACAATAATAATAATAATATGATATAACTTTATTGAGTTACGAAGTCACACTGAGATTAAGTCTCTTTTGAAAGTAAGACCTAGCCAAGACAGGGTTAAAATAGCAAGAACGACATGACAAGTCAACAACAATATCAAATCAAAATCATAATTGCAGCATTATTATGAAAAATTCATAATACAGTGTATAGACAAAGCAACTGCAGCTGGCAGAGATCACTTCCATTATTCTGCATTTAAACTGATTGAAATATACAGGAGTCTCAAGTTCAAGCTTGGCCTGCAGATCATTCCAGGACCAAAGAACATAATAGAACAAGGCTGATTTTGTAGCTTCTGATCTGATAGAAGGAACTTTGAACTGAACCCATTTATGTGAGCTGAGATTATGACTGCTGTTCTAAGCACTTTGGTACATTTTATAGATTACTTTAGGCAAATTTCAATGTTGAAGCCTTTCCAAAGCATTGGATGACCAACCTACCATTCTGTGTAAAGTACAGTGATGGGTCCTAAAACTAGAATTACTCACATACCTCAGGGCTCACAGTGAGGCAAACCTGTAAACGGTATCACCAAAACACTGCAGAATCCAATTGTGTAGCATTTGCTATTTGTTTTACTTTGGCTGAATTCCAAGATTTTTCAAAATCCCTCTGAAGTGATTACAGTAGATTCAAATCACATGTGCGCAGGGTGGGGTGTAACCCTAACTCTTCTTGGGGTAAATTGTATTCAGTGCAGGACGAACATCATAAACTTGGAACTTCAAAATACAATGAGAGAGCAGAGAATAAGGATATATTTGATGGCGTAAAGCTCATTGAAAAATCTACTGAAACTAAAGAACAGGACTGGTCATCAAAAATATGAACTGCCTTTTCAAAATGATTTATATTAAGGGTGTCACGATTTCGATTTTTAATCGGAATCGACCGAAATTAAGTCACAATCTCGAATTTCGAATTAAAAAAAAGAATCGTCGATGCTGCCTCGCCCCCGCGTCACGTCCGGTCGGCTTGTCAGACGGAAAAAAAACACAGGTGTTGAAGTGCTGCGAGTCACCCTCCTCTAACTTAGCTACTAGCTAAGCCAGTAGCTGTTAGCTACAGCCAGTCAAACGATAGCATGGTGTTACACCATTCCTGTTCGGCTCCCGGACCGTGGTCGGGAAGCACAGGGGAGATGATTTCCTCCAGGGCCGAAGTTTCTGTTTCCCTTCGGGGTGAACCTCCTTTCACGTGTTAAATTGGTCGGGAAATAATACCAGGGAGTTTTGCTGTATCTTGAGGAGCCGTCGCCTTTATTCACAGCCAAACTGCAGCCTATATTGTACACTTTATTGCTGTCGCTACTACTGCTACTCCTTTCTCTTCTCCTTCCTCTATCATTCATTCACTGTCCGCACGCTCCCTCACTCTCGCTCGTCCACTTACACCTTACGCACCTTACGCACACACACCTCACGCACCGCCCTATTCGTGAAAGGGGCTACGCCACTCTTGCAACAATTATCTGTGTGGTATATTTTCAACTGTACGGAAATAGTTTGTTAAGACACTAAATTGTTCAGAGAAGACTTTGGACATGGCTGTTTTATTTTTTTGTTTGTTTTGTTGTGAACTTGAATGTCATCTTCTGTGAAGAAGACTGCAGTTACAAAAGAGAAACTAGATGGCAGGTTAATTTGTTTAAGTTTCCAGTTGACTGAAGATATAAGTTATTGTTACATTATGTTATTAATAAATGTTTTAGATTTGACAAGTAGTGTGGTTCATTGTGAACAGTGGTCAGATATTATATTGCATAAAAGTCTAGTCTAAAATAGCATAGCAACCTGTGCTTTACAAAAATACATGTAAAAATCGAGAATCGAATCGAACCGTGAGCTTAGAATCGAAAATGTAATTGAATCGAGGATTTGGAGAATCGTGACACCCCTAATTTATATAGCTTGTTTATCTGTGATGAAGGCATTCTTTTTAAAATCTGCTAATCACTAATACTTTTGGACTCAAGGACCCATGTTTATCAATTCAATTCAATTCAATTCAAGTGGCTTTATTGGCATGACTGCATAAAATACAATGTTGCCAAAGCATCTTAACAAAATATAACAGTAATAATAGACATAAATAGACAAAAGAAACAATAACAAAAGAAAAGGGCATGGAGAACAAGAGGGGCTATGGAAGATGTATATATAGATGGAGGAAATCTGGGAATATTTTTTTGTTCATTTTGGAAAATATTGCTCTCTGTGTGTCGCTGTCATTGTGCTAGGAAATGCAGCTCTGTCTCTACTGTTCCCTGGTCACAGTACGAGCACAGCCTTTCCTCTCTGGGCAGGCAGGTCTGTCTGTGCCGGCCCACCTCTACTGCCAGGTTGTGCTCACTCAGTCTGTACTTAGTCAGTGTTCTCCTCAGTTTGGTATCAGACACTGTGGTCAGGTAGGCTGCCACAGTGTACTGTCTATTTAGGGCTGCATATGTTTCCATTTTGCTTAGGGATTCAATTAGTTCTGTCCAATAATCTATGTATTTTTCTTTTTCTTCATCATAATTTGGTTAGGTCTAATGTTCTGAGGGCTTGCATCCTGAAGCTAAGGTGGTCGTGGTATAATGATCTGAGTGGTTGATGGTTCGCTCAGCCTCAGGACCAGTAGGCATAGGGGACTCCTTTGTGGGTTCGACTCCTGGCAGCATAGGGCTTTGTAAGAAAAGGAGAGTGGGTCACTTGTTTTAATATGATTCCAGAAATTTAGGGCTCGTTTTTGAATATTTAATAGTAGAGGATATTGGCCTAATTCAGCTCTGCATGCAGAGTTGGGAGCTCTTCTCTGCACCTGGAGGATGTTTATGCAGAACTCTGCATGCAGGATCTCGATGGGATGTTTGTCCCATTTTGTCAAATCTTGTTGAGTTTGTGGACCCCACACCTCGCTGCCATATAATGCAATAGGTCCGATGATTGATTTGAATATTTTGAGCCAGGTTCTAATTGGTAGTTCAGTGTTTATTGATTTCTTAATGGCATAGAAAGCCCTTTTTGCTTTGTCTTTTAGTTCCTTCACAGCCAAGCTAAAATTTCCTGTGTTTGAGATTTTTAGTCCTAAATATGTGTAATGATTTGTTTGTTTGATGGTGTTGTTTCCTATGGTAAAACTGGTATTGTTTCTCTGTAGTCTGGACCTCTTCTGAAAAATGAGCACTTTGGTTTTGGGTTGGCTGACTGTCAGGGCCGAGGTCTGACGGTATGTTTCTAGTTGTGATAAGTTTTGCTGTAACCCTTCTCTTGTGGGGGACAGCAGGACCCGGTCATCAGCATAAAGGAGACATTTCATTTCAGTGTCTTGTAATTTCAGTCCAGGCGCAGGGGAATTTTCTATTTGTTTTGCCAATTCATTAATATATATATTAAATAGCGTGGGGCTCAGGTTACAGCCTTGTCTTACTCCACGTTTCTGAAAGAAAGACTCAGTTCTCTTTGTTCCAATCTTAACTGAGCATTTGCCGTTAGTATACATTGATTTGATCAAATCGTATACTTTTCCTCCAAAACCACTTTTGATTAATTTAAAGAAAAGACTGTTGTGCCAGATTGAATCGAAGGCTTTTTGAAAATCTACAAAGCAAGCATATATCTTTGTGTTATTTTTTTGCACATATTGATCAATTAGAGTGTGCAGTGTAAGAATATGGTCTGTGGTTCTAAATTTTGGTAGGAATCCAGTTTGGTTTTTGCTTAATAAATGATGTTCTGTAATGAAATCTATGATTCGTGAATTTAGTATACCACATAAAACTTTTCCAAGACTTGAGTTTATGCAGATCCCACAGTAGTTTTGGGGGTCTGTCTTGTCCTTCGTTCGATATCTCAGGAAAATAGCAAACTCTGAGCACTAAATTAAAAAGTTTCAGAATGGCTGATTTGAATTTAGAGTCTGTGTGTTTGAGCATCTCATTCAGGATGCCGTCAGGTCCACAGTCTTTTCTACATTTTATGGTTTTCAATTTTTGGTCCAATTCTTTTTCAGTAATTTCATAATCTAATGGGTTTTGGTAGTCCTTAATGATTGTTTCTAATTGATTCAGTTTGTCTTGTATTTGGTCTCGTTCAGGTGTGTTACTTGTTGTTTGGTATAAGGCTTTGAAGTGCTTTATCCAGATATCACCATCTTGAATGGCTAGATTATTATCATTATTATTATTATTATTATTATTATTATTTTTGTTTAAGCTCTTCCAGTGGTCCCAGAAACTGTTCGAGTTTATTGATTCTTCAGTTAAGTTGACCTGGTTTTGATGGTGCTGCTCTCTTTTAGTTCTCAGGGTTTGTTTGTCCTGTTTGAGTGTGTCACCGTAGCTCCTGGTTTTCTGGAGCCCTGTGCTTTTGGTTGGATAATTGTCTTTTTTAGTTTTTTCCTAATGAGGTAAATTTCCTGACACATGAATTGAATTGAATTGAATTGAACTGAATTGAATTCTTTATTGATCCACATCAGCTATCTCATCCACAGACAAGTGCTGTTCTACCTGTGGTCAAGTTACAAATTGCATTGTCATTTTTGAAGGAATGCTCTGGTCAAGGGGCCTTAGGTCAAAGACCAAAGGTTAAAGTCCCCTAGAGCGATGGAGTTTGACAAACATAAACCAGATGTTATACCCTGGGAAAGATAAGATGAGGTAATGGTAGGTTGTCTCTGTGCTTTGAAGATTGATTAGCACACAGGTGTAAGTAGTGGGGTCTGTGTGAGGATCGGGAGGAGATCCATATTGGCATTGGATCCTCTCACAGGCAATTTTTGGTGCTTGTCCAGATGCTGTACTTTTTGTAATAAACCTTTTTATATACAACTAAGTCAGTGTCGGCGGAGACTCCTTCATCTTCTTCACAGCATCGCTACAGAATAAACAACACTAATGTCTTTGCATTCTGAGTCATACCATTTTTCTCGCTTTCCCTTTTTTGGGTTCAGTTTTAGGAGGGGTAAGTTAGATTGTTGTGCCACATAATGGAAGATACTGTTGATGTGCTTTGTGGCTATGTTTACTCCTTCTTCACTGTGTGGATATATACGGGCCAGGAAATCATTTAAATGCTCTTGGGTTCCATGGCTGCTCGTTGCCTCCTGATATTCAGGTAATCTGTTTTGCTCCCACCTGTAGTGAGTTGTTATGTTATATAGTTTACTGGTATTGGGGCAAGGTTGGTTGGTGTGCGTTCTTTTTAAGTATATATTGATCTGGTTATGGTCTGAAAAGAGGGTTTGTTGCTTAACTGTGAATGCTCTGAAAGAGAAAGGATCTAAATCTGTTATTGCGTAATCTACTGTGCTACTGCCAAGAGAAGAGCTGTAGGTGTAACGGCCAAAAGAGTCCCCTCTTAACCGACCGGTGACTATGTACAGACTGAGGGCCTGGCAGTGCTGCAGTACTTCTTTCCCATGTGTGTTTGTCATTTTGTCATAATTTTCAGTAACTAACAGGTGTTAGTTTTGTTATTCATGTATTTTTTTATTTATTTATTTATTTATTTGATTAGGACAATGCACATTAATCAACATATCAGTAAAAGCATCAATGTAAATATGCCGGAGATAGCACAGTTGCTAGATTTCATCCGTTGTCCTAAGGCAGGTATCATAAAAAAACATACAGACAATACACCATGACAAATGAATGTGACATATAGAAATCTTACACACAAAAAAAGTCCTGATTCACATTAACGTTAAAAATCCATACACAAAAATGGAAAAGGCGGAGAGGTTACCAATGAGAGCAGGTCTGGGTTGTTTTCAACCACTGGTTAAGGGTGTTTTTAAAGGTGGTGTAATTGTCACAGTTTCTAACATGAGTTGATAGTGAGTTCCAAGACTGTGTTCCTCTGATGGACACCACCATTTGGCCAAATTTAGTCCTGCGCCATTGTACATAACAGTCTCCTCTAGTCTGTGCTCTGGTGTTTACTCTAGATTATTTTGTCATTATGAAGTCCTGTAATAGTGGAGGGGCTAATCCTTTCAAAACCTTAAAGATGAGACAGACATCCAAAAACAACTGATAGCTATCAAAGTCCAAAATGTTGTTCTTATTAATAATTTTACAATAATGGTAATGTATAGGTTTTTTGTCAAGAGTTTTAAGTGTTCTCTTGAAGAGAGACTTGATTGGTTTTAAGGTACTCTCTGATGTATGTGACCAGGCACGGACTGGCCCATCTGGACACTCTGTTGATTTCCAGATGGCCTGGCTCCTTATTGGCCTGCCTGGCTGACCGGCGGGCCAATAAGGAGCCAGGCCATGCTGGCAATAAATGAAATTCAGCCAATGGCCTGCTGTTGCCAGGCAGACAACACTTCTAACAGCACAGTACACACGTTAGTTGCTTTATGGCCTGCCATCACACTGCGATGATAAGAAAGTGGATGGAAATGGATCCCGGGCCCGGCAGCATAAAGAGAGGAGGAAAAAGGAAAGGTGGCCATGAAAGGGAGAGAGAAAGTAAAAGGAAGGCCCTAGAGAAGGAGGGGGCAAAATGTCATAAAATTACAGAGTTGTTTAGACCCCCACCCCCACCCCTCGCCAGCAATGTGAATGATGCAGCAGCGACAAGTAAGTTTATAAACGCCAGTAAGTTTATAAACGCCACACCAATGCTTGTCAGACCATTGATGACCATTGACAATATGCAGAGAGAAATTAATGAAGTAATTATTTAACACCTTTGCCCAGGGTGGTGAAAATGTAATGCCAATTTTAATGCACAAAATATTAGGGGGGAGTGACCCCCTAAAAATCCACAGGTGCCAGGTGGGTTGCAGGGAGCCTGAAAGCACTGTCTACCTCTTCAGGTATCTGCTATCTGTAATTTGTCTAAACTGAGTGTCTTTTTTCCAATATTTAATGTTACTGAAATAAGTTGAAGTTGCTGTTGATCTACATATTTCAGTTTTACATTGAATATTGGTATTCTTTGCATATATGGTATTCTTAGCTATTGTATGATTTGCTGACAAATTCAGCATATTATATAAATAATATAGGACAAAAGGAAAATGTGTGAGGGTAGAGAAGAGATTAGAGAAGAAAAGACTTTAGAGAAGAAAAAACTACCGTTATGGAGGACTGTGTGGAGCTGACATCATGGTTGTGTACAATAGAGTGTTGTTGTCTGGCTGTCAGTTTAATAGTGTTGTAATTGCTATCGCATAACTGTAAAAACTGCGTAAAATTGTCTTTTTTTGGGGTGGAAAAACACCAATTTTTCGCCACGCGCATTGCTGCAACACTTCCGGTGGCCTGGATTCTTGGGAGTATCCAGACCTGAAAAAAGGGTCCAGTCCGTCCCTGTATGTGACCATGTTGAATAATAGTAGGAAATATGAGTAAGTATCATTGCTGTCTTCGCTTCACTGGCTTCCTGTGAGGTACAGGATCGATTTTAAGATTCTTTTATTTGTTTTTAAGTCTCTGAATGGGCTGGCACCGGAGTACCTGTCTGACCTCATTCAACTGCATCAGCCCTCCCCCTTAGGTCAGCTAGTCAGGTGGTCTTAGACGTTCCTCGCTCCTTTTTAAAATCGAGAGGAGATAGAGCTTTCTCAGTTACGGCTCCCACTTTGTGGAATGCATTACCCCTCTCCTTGCGGACTGTGAATAGCCTCTCCTCTTTTAAAACACTTCTAAAGACGCACTTTAGCTTTTGGCAGAGCATAGCCGGTTGTTGGTTTTGTATGAGGTTTTATTTATTTGTGATCTCTCCATATGACTGTTTTATGTTTTTACATGTTTTTTATTGTTTTTATTGCTTTGATTGTTTTTAGTTCTGTGTATTATACTGTGAAGCACTTTGGTAAGCCACGCGCTGTTTTAATTGTGCTATATAAATAAAGCTGACATTGACATTGACATTGCATGCATATAGGTCTTCGCTGACTCCATAGTCAGGAAAGGTCTTATATGTTTGAAATTTGATAAGTTAAATTTAATTGTATTTGTGACTTTTTTAACGTGTTGCTTAAAATGAAGATTAGAATCGAAGATTACCCCGAGGTACTTAAAGTGTTCAACCACATCAAATCTCTGTCAACCCACCATGACTGATGGTTGCGGTCCATCTGTAATTGTATTTGTGACTTTTTTAACGTGTTGCTTAAAATGAAGATTAGAATCGAAGATTACCCCGAGGTACTTAAAGTGTTCAACCACATCAAATCTCTCTCCACCCACCATGACTGATGGTTGCGGTCCATCTGTTGGCTGTCAGGAGAAAAACATACATATCATATTGTTTCATGTTGCAATATAATTATTGAATTTGTTGTTGTTTTCATACAAAGTGGAAATGTGAGGGAAAAAAAGTGACATTTAGAGAGTGAAGCCACTAAATGTCGCAAACTAACTAAAATGTTCAGCAAGACAGCCGGCAGCAGCAGCAGCACAGCCGGCAGCACTACGGCACAAGTTCACGTTAATATAAGCAGCATCCAAGAAGTGAGTGAAGAAGAGAGCGTTGAGGCCGGGACAGGTGTGCAGCCTCAGCATGGTAGAGCCACCTGTGATGATGAGGGACAGAGAGATGAGCTGGTGAAAGTTCCACAGACAGATACAGGGCAAGTAAGTATGGAACATGACATGAGAGAGGGAGAGAGAGAGTTACCTGCTGGCTGATGTTAACAAATGTTATTCAGGTGTTGCTACATTTTTATCTACACCCAGTTTGTGTTGCTCAGCAAAAAATTAGATAAAATAAAATAAAGTGAAATAATGATTATAGTATTTAAAGCAGCTCCACTTTAAACATTTTAGGTTTAAAATGCCACATGCAGTCATATTAAGAAATAGGCTATATACTACAGAAGAAGTTACAGAAATGTACAGAAGTTACATTTGTAGTGGTGTATTTTTATTATTTGTGCAGTAAGTTAATTACTGCATAAATTGATTAAGATTATTGAGTAATAAAGTAATCGTAAGATTGCATGGAAGATATGATATAATATGCTGTTATAATCAGTTGTATACATAAAACGTGTTTTTTTTTAAAAAAAAAAAAAAATGAATTCCATCATTTGTTTATTCAGGTTGAGCTTAAAACCGAGGGCAGAGGATGACACCCACGACCTTCATTTCTTTGTGAATATTCAAGTAAGACTAGAATACTATGCTCTTAACACAACATCTAGTCAACATCAGTGCTATTCCTGTAATTTGGATGGTATAGTGTCATGAGTCATGATTAAAGTATTGTGACACCTGTGCCAGGCGTTGATGACTTTCTGCGTACCGATTGTTGTGGGCCGGCCGAGTCAAAGTCCAGGGTTGTTTTGTAGTCCCAGTCCGTCCCTGGGGAAGACAATCAGACCGGTGACACATAAGGGCAAATGACCTGAAACGAAAGGAAAGTTACTTTTCAAAATAAAACAGGAAGTCACAAGACAAAAAACCCAGAACAAGACAACCTCACATTGTGTGACAGAAGCTGGATGTAGTGGTATGTTGTCATTCAGAACAGAGGCATCTGAAAGGTTTAACTATTGCAGTCTTCAGAGCAGTAAAAAAACGAAGTGTACACTTTACAATATTGACTAAATCTTCATCCAGAAAGGGATATTTTTATCTATCTGTGGCCAGCATCTCAGCATCTCCAGTGTCACATTTAAAAAGCTATTAATTCAGGAAAGTAATATTGTTTTGCACATCCAATTAGCTTTTTTTGAATAGTCGGCTGTTTATGGTCAATTGCTATTATTATGTTTTTTCTCCATCTTCTTTGACTTGACAGTTTCTCTTTAATTGTTTAATTTGGTGATTTCTTCAGCAAGGTGTTGGATTAGAGGTGTTTGGGGTTTTTTAGTTTAAGTGGGGCAACTGCATCAAAGGTTGTCCTTAATTTACTGTTAAAACTATCAACAATAAAATCCTAAGAGGAGGAGAAAATGTATGCATAGCAGCCACTTCAGCAGTAAGACAGTGCTTCCTTACAGTTTGTTCTGGAATTTCCTCTTGTATAAATCATTTGACAATAAATAAGACATAGATATTATAAGAGATGCATACATTCACAACCAGAGTAATTTTGGCAGCCAGGCCATGTGTTATTACAAGGTCTAACATGTGGCCTGTTATGAGTATGCTGAGTGACATGTTGGGTAAAATTAATATGTTTAAGTAAATTTAAAAAATTCAGAGCAAGAGAGTCTGACTTTCCGAGCCATATGAAGACCTCCTTCAGGGTCAATTGCTATGGCAAAGCTGTGGTCATTAATAACCTGCTGAGCTGTGGGTGCAATGTCCTCTACACAGGCACATGGATAACAAAGGTTCAGCCATTGTTCACTGAAACATGCTGATCTTCAGTGGCGTAGGAAACTGAGGGTAGCAGACTAAGGTCCGCCACAGGGTTGGAGCCCCCTGCAACTGAACAGAGGATGTAAAGACTTTGGTCAGTCCCTACTGTCTAGTAATTGTAATTTATTCCTCGCAAGCAGAATGTGAGAAGCGCATGGCTGGAGGGAGCATTTAGCCCAAGATATGGTGCTTCTGACCCAGGCCCACCGCTCCAATTGTAGAAAGTGGAGCAGGCTTGGGTCTAACGATTAGCAGCTAGGGTGGGCAAGATGTTGTTATTCAGGGCCAGGGCATCAGTTGAATTGATCGATGGTATCTAAGATGTCTACAGTGATTAAGGTAAATTAACCTTAAATCAGCTGATATGTCATATTGCATTGTACTACTTATACATGAGCTAAACCTCAAGACACCTTTTGGATGTAAAGGAATCTATGTATTGGAGCAGAATAAAAACAGTGACACACGGCCAGATAATGTGCAATACAACTGTATTTTATTATATATTGTAAATATACTTACTTGAATATTTTGTCTTTATTCTTCTACTCAGCTACATCTCAGAGGGAAATAACTTTTTAGGGCAGCTTTAGTTACTTGAGACAAATTACACTTTATCCTCTCTTTCCTGTCTAGTGAAAACCATGGCTCTCCAGATTTGTTGATTTTGAGCTTTTCTCATAAACTGAAGGATTATGAGCTAAGAAAATTATTCTCTTTCTTCAACTAAATAAACTTTAAAAACCTTCTTGGATAAGCTGGCAAATGAATTGTTACAAAGCTGAAAATCAGCTGTATTTTTTACTTTGAACACATGTGGTTCTCACAGGACAGCCACGCTAGGAGCATAAAATTTTCTTAGACACTTTGATAAATTGCTGTAGATTAAACTAGCCAACACTTTATAAATGAGTTACAATGAGCTCTGCCTTTACAGCAGTAAAATTAATTCAAACAAAAAATTAAATATAAAAGAATAGCCAGCAGACTGAACAGTGTTTCTTTTAAAAACGTGATCTATTCACTCTGTTCATTGTAAATCAAAGGGTACGGTTTCAGCTGGTCAGGGGGAACCAAAAAGTCAGGGAACATGTAAAAAATTCACAGAACCTGGAGCAATTGGATTAGGCCTGGGGACTTGCACTTAACAAAATTAAACTGCTGTTACAAAA
The DNA here is from genome assembly GCA_039737535.1 of Lagodon rhomboides. NCBI lineage: Eukaryota > Metazoa > Chordata > Actinopteri > Spariformes > Sparidae > Lagodon > Lagodon rhomboides. The sequence goes on along the minus strand of CM077785.1, from coordinate 3,868,726 downwards.
TTGAGAATTTTTGAGTTAAGTTTTTAATCAGAGCATCCAGAATAACTCTACCTAAACTAAAGAATCAGCAGGGAGAGGCGCATTGTCACAGATTAATAATGCTACTGTTTGCTGATGAAGGTTATCAATCATCCAGGTCATGGTAAATCTAGGTGCTGTATCGTAGGCAACTGGACTTGTTTCAGTTTCTTGAAGACATTTCACTCCTCATCCAAGAGGTTTCTTCACTTCTAACTCACTGGAGGGGAGTTGCACTCTTTTAAACTGTGTGGGTGTGGTTTTACAGAGTCGTTAAGGACACGTGTGAGGAATGACGATGTTGTTACGCTTTCTTGTCTCCTCATCTCTGTCTGTTCTGGATCTTTTAGTGGTTTTGACAAAGGTCCAGTTTGCGTAACCACAGGTTTTAAGTGCTCCCCTGTTGTGCGCCTGTTCCTTCTCCTTCCCCTCTGACTTAGTGGGCTACTGTTTGCATTCTCTCTCTATCTTTGTCACTCTCACTCTCTCTCTCTCTCTCTCTCCTCGACAAGCTCCTTTGCACAGAAAATGTATAGGAAATTGGTGCATTTAAATGTTAGTTAACTTAAATGTTAACAGTATAACAGTATTACCCGTATCAATAAACGCTACAACAAAAAACAGAGGAATATTGCACATGATACTGCAGTACATACTATGTACACATATAAACATTGTAATTATAGACAGTGTGGCAGTATAATGTTATTAAGTATGAGTATGAAAATTGCCCAGTTAGTGCAAATCAAATTGAGAAATGGGTTATGTGTATAGTTTGTATTGAACAGTGTACACATGAGGACTACTGGGAGCAGTGCTGGTTGTAGAGTCTTACAGCAGCAGGAATGAAGGACCTGTGATACCTCTCCTTCACACACTTGGACCTGTGATACCTCTCCTTCACATGCTTGGACCTGCGATACCTCTCCTTCACACACTTGGGGTCTATCACTGAAGGAGCTGCCCAGTGCTGTGATAGTGACCAGCAGGGGGTGATACTCCTTCACCAGCAGCGATGACAGCTTATCTATCATCCTGCTCTCTCCCACCACCTGCACTATGTCAAGAGGGCAGCCCAGAATGGAGCTGGCCTTTTTTTTTTTTTTTTTTTTCACTTTTTTTTTGTTTGGCCTTTATATGGCTTTATTGATAGAACAGGCTCAAGAAACGACAGGAAATAGGATGAGAGAGAGGGGGAGTGAGACGCAGCACTCCAGGCCGGGACTCGAACCTGGGTTCGCTGCAGCCAGGACAAAGCCTCTGTACATGGGATGCCCACTCTACCAACTTCTTGATAAGTTTATCAAGTCTCCTCCTACCTGCTTTCTCAGCAGATGGAGTCTGCTCTGACCTTTCTTATAGGTGGCTGCAGTGTGATCAGTCCAGTCCAGCTTATTGTTCAGGTGAACTCCCAGGTACTTGTAAGATGTCACCATCTCAATGTCCGTTCCCAGGATGTTCACCTGTGTGCAGGGTTGTCTGTGCCTGCGGAAATCTACCAGCAGCTCTTTGGTCTTGCCAGCGTTGAGCTGGAGGTGGTTCTGCTGGCTGTCTAAGAAATATGTTCTCTGTAGGCTCTGTCGTCCCCGTCCCTGATGAGGCCGACGATAGCAGAGTTGTCAGAGAACTTTTGCAGATGGCTGTGGGGTGATTTGTGGGAGAAGTCTGCAGTGTACAGGGTGAACAGGAAAGGGGCCAAGACTGTTCCCTGAGGGGCCCCCGTACATGCAGATTATTGTGTCCGAAATGTAGTCCTGAGTCCTCACATACTGTGGCCGGTTGGTGAGGTAATCGAGGATCCAGGACGTGAGGTGTTGGTCCACCCCCGTGAGCTCCAGCTTGTCCCCCAGAAGTGCAGGCTGTATGGTTTGAAAGCACTGGAGAAATCAAATGGTCAAATCTATTGAAGGATAGGTTCAGGTCGTTTACCCACGTCTGATCCCCCGCAGCCTGAGAGTCTGGTATCCTCTGTCCTGAGATGGTTTTAAGGCTTTTCCAGACTCCACTGACATTGCTCTGCTGCAGCTGGTCCTGGTGGGTACAGTGTTATCCACACAGAAGTTTATGTAGTCCGTCATGCAGCCTGTTAAACTGTTGATGTCCTTCCCCATGAGAAAAACAGAGTTCTTCCCACACAGTTGAGTCAAAGCAGTCCCTCAGAGCCTCTTCAGACTCCTCAGTCCATGTCTAAACTGCACGGGTTTCTGCTGGTTGCCTGTTAACAAGGGGTTTGTAAACAGGCAGGAGATGCACCGGGTTGTGGTCAGATCTTCCCAGGGGAGGGATGGGGATGATTTGTATGCCTCCTTGCTGTTGGCATAAAATAAGTTCAGTGTTTTATTGTCTCTGGTGTGGCAGGTAACATACTGTGTGAATGTTGGCAGGGTAGAGGACAAAGAGGCATGATTGAAGTCCCCAGAGATCGGGAAGAGGGCCTGTGGGTGCTGAGTCTGCAATAGTTCAATATTCTTACTGCAGACTTTCTTTAACAGTAACCCCATTCAGACTGGCGTCTGGCAGGTGTGGCTTCAGAACGCCAATTCTCCGCATCCGTCCCAGTGTGAATCTCTCGGATGCGGCGAGGGGTGAAATTTCGCTCTGGCACTGATACGCCTCTGGAGGTAGTATCAGGGCTGCATCATTGGCGAACCAAACCAGTGTGAACGGATAAGCCGGCTTCGCGTATCGAGGGCATGTCAATCGGACGGTCAGTTAACTACACAGGTCCTTCACTCTACTTAATACAGAGAAATGTCTCACAAAGCAACGTTACATGACCAAACAAAAGTAACGTAGTAACTGTAACTGTCTTTGGCAACTTATATGAGGAAATAAATACCGCACATATACGTGGAGAAGCGTCTGTCCTCCCATCCGTCTGACCGACTCCTCATCACATTTCTGCCTGAAAAACAGCGTCTGTCACTGGCAAAAAACTTTAACTCACCGAGTGTTTGTGATGAAAATAAATCACTGCGCCGGTCAGACCTCCAGACCGAGACTTTGGTGAACTTTCCCCCAGAAACAGCCTCCATCCCCGCGAGTCAGAGAGTGTCCAGATTACTGATGGTGATTATTTAATTATGTAATTTAGAGCGAAAAACGTGACTTTGTTACCTTCCGGGATGTTTGGTGGGTCAGGGTCTTAATCACAACACATTATAACAGCATCCATATGATTATAAACTATCCGTGAAACCCACGGATAGATTGACGGGGGGGACACCGGGGAAACACCTTGAAAAACACACCAAAGTCATCATCATGACGTTGTGCCATGCCTCTTTAGGAGCCACAGTGCTGGATTTCTGTGTGAATTCATGTCGGTTCGTCTTTAATGCGGAGATGCTTCGCTCTGTGTGAATTACCATCGGCAGAGAATTGGCGAACCACCACTGCAGAGATAATACGGCTTCCTCTGTGTGAAAGGCAGAGGTGGACAGAGTACACAACTTCACTACTTGAGTAAAAGTACAGATACTCCTTGTCAAATATTACTCCAATACAAGTAAAAGTAGCTTAGTCAAAATATTACTTAAGTAAAGTACTAAAGTATTTGCTTAAAAAAATACTTAAGTAAAAGTATTTTAAAAATATCTCAGGAAATACAGGAAAGAAAAGTAGCTTTATTGTCATTATACAATACACTGATGCGATTCTGCTACAGACATGTTCATATCTCAAAAATAATCAAATAAAGGCAAGAAGCCTCAGAACACAGACTCAGCTGCATTCATCAAATAATGAAATTTCTACATGTTATAGTTACATTTGAACACATCATGAAGTATATTTACCAATACCTAAAAATGTATCATAACATTCAGTGTGTCCTTCAGTTCAGTATATTTTTGCATATGACATCCATGCTTTCTGTACATAAAAAAAGATAGAAAATATGGACTGATTATCTTCAGTTAAATAGGCACCACAAGAACTTATATTGACAGATAAACAACTTATTGGCTAGTTTACTTTACTTATATCATGCATCACAGCCAAAAATGAGCCGGATAACCCACATTAAAAACAGCCACATCTCTCTCTCTATCTCACACTCACTCTCTCTCTCACACACACACACACACACACACACACACACACACACACACACACACGTGCACACACACACACACACACCTAACTCCTACCTTGGACTCTTTGATATGAATTGTATAAAAAACATGAACAGAAAGTCAACTTAATCATTCGACTGCACGCAACAGTTGCCATATTTTTAAACCGTATAAAAAATATGATACTACAAGCTCATACAATTACATTTAAAATGTTCATCTGCAATTTAACAAACATTAAGCTAGCTAACATCAGTAGCTACTTTACATACTGCAACGTGCTTTTTCAGGTTGTAAGACAAGTTTTTGTAAGCCGTGATATAATTTGTTCGCGGTAAGCACAACAAACATTTAATCTGAAACAAATCAGTTTTTGTGACAAAAATCTCAAACATGAGCCATGGGTGCTCGGTGGGAGTTTCTCCATGTGTTTCTCCAGTTTCTTCCTCCATTGTATGGATTGTATAGCACGACGTAGTACAGGTACGGCAATACGACTCAGAAAAACCATACACGAATCAGCAGAAACAGTTTATTTTCTCAGAATATTGAAAAAAAAATTATATACAAAAAAAAATCATCAGCTTAAGTTCAAAAGTAGTGAGTAACGAGAGCATCAATAGAAATGTAGTGGAGTAAAAAGTACAATATTTGTCCTTCAAATGTAGTGGAGTGAAAGTAAAAGTATCCCCCAAAAATGATACTCAAGAAAAGTACAGATACTCGAAAACTGTACTTAAGTACAGTACTCAAGTAAATTTACTTCATTACTGTCCACCACTGGTGAAAGGGGTGAGTGATGTGCCCAGAGTAACACCATCTACCATTAAAAAAACACAGCCAGCCCCTCCTCAGGGGCCATTATTGACTCAGAGAGGGTGACACTGAGGGAGGAGTTGAAAAGTCTGTTTGCCAAAGGCAGGAATGAACTCCTTTGGCGCTCTGTTGTCCAAGAGGGCCATCCAAGATAACCTGGACAGCATCCTCCTTTTGGAGATCACTGTCAGGAGGTCCAGCTCCATCCCAATAATGTCACTGGCCTTTCAGATCAGTTTGTTGAGTCTATTAAGGTCAGTGACCCTCAACCTGCTGCCCCAAAATACAAGAGCAAACAGGAACTGGCCACCACTGACTCATGAAACATCCTCTGCATTGTCCAGCAGATGTTAAAGGACCTGAGCCTTCTCAGAAAGTAAAGACAGCTCAGGCCCTTCTTTTTGATAACTTCAGTGTTCTTAGTCTGTCAAGTTTATTGTCTATGTAGACTCCCAAATACTTGTAGTTCTCTATCATGTCTAAAACTAACCCCAGGATGGAAAGAGGGGTCACTGGTACCTTGGCCCTGGTCAGATCCACAACCAGCTATTTACTCTTGGTCACATTGAGCTGCATAAGGTTCTGTTCACACCATGTGACAAAGTTACCCACCATAGCCCTGTACTCAGCCTCATTTTCCTCACTGATAGGTCCTACTATAGCAGTCATCAGAACGTCTGAAGATGGTAGGAGTCTGTGGGAGTTGAAGTCTGTGGTGTAGAAGGTGAAGAGGAAGGCAGACAGGACTGTCCCGTGCAGGGTGGAGTAGATAGCAGGTGGAGGCGGACAACAGATGAGTCAGGGAGGGGTGAGCAGAGGCTGCTGTGTTAAATATATTAAAAACCAGATTAAGTTTGTTGGTCATGTTCATACTGGCATACGAGCCTTCTCCAACATCTCCTCACTAGCCCCATTCACACTACCGTGTGAATGTGGGGATCCTGCACCAATTCTCCACCTCCTCCTCTGTGTGAAAGTCTCAGAGGCGGCGAGGGGTGAAATTTCCGGCACTAATACGCCCCTGGAGGTAGTATCAGGGGAGCAGCATTGGCGAACCGGACCTGTATGAATGGATAAGCCGGTGGCGCATAGTGAGGGCGAGTTGGTCTGACAGTCTGATAACTACACAGGTCCTTCTCTCAACTATAATAAAGAAAAATGTCCCATAAAGCAACTTTACAGGACCAAACAAAAGTAACGTAGTAACTGTAACTGTCTTTAGCAACTTATATGAGGAAAAAAATACAGCAGTTGTACGTGGAAAAGTGCCTGTCCTTCTTGTCTGTCCTCCTGCCTGTCCTACAGATTCTTCATCACATTGCTGCCTGAAAAACAGCGTCTGTCACCGGCAAAAACCTTTACCTCGCCAAGTGTTTGTGTTGAAAAATTATCACCTCAACGGTCAGCCCTCCTGACGAGACTTCAGTGAACGTTTCCCCAGAAATCAGCCTCCGTCCCCGCGAGTGAGAGAGTCAGACAGCGTCCAGTTTACTGATGGCGATAATGTAGTAATGTAATTTAGAGTAAAAAACATACCTTTGTCAGTTTCCAGGATGTTTGGTGGGTCAGGATCTCAATCACAACACATTATAGCAGCACTCATATGATTATAAACGGTCCATGGGGAGGAAATAGAAAAACAAGCAGGAGTAGATGTAACAGGCTGCATGCACCATACGTGGAAATGAAATCAAGGGAGCATGTGAATGCCACCATCCTTCCATGTCAACTCACTAGGGCCTCCCAGTTCCCGTCATGGATTTTCTTGAAAAAAAAAAATCATGTTGAAAGTTCTATTAAATTCATAGGACCTTGCAAAATCCTGTAGCTGTACTTAAAATACTAAGTAAGGGAAAGTACAGGGAAGTTTGGCCCTGAGAACATTTTTCATTTCAACATTTTAGTGATTCTGTGTATGTGTATTCTCAGCCTTGCCAGTTGCTAATTTTTCACTGAATTGGGTTGAAATTTCTCCTGAACATCCAAGAGACCCTACGGCAACTTGGTAACATGTTTTGTTCAGTCACGCTCAGCTGCTGTGCCGAGTTAAACTGAGTAGAGCCAGACCAGCAGATGTAATGGATTAACTGTGATAGAGATTGCTTTGCTGTGACAGCTTGGATAAAAAAGCCTTTACATTGTAAGTCTATCATTGTGGTCTGGGTGATTTTCAACCAGATTTAAATAGCTTAATGGGGCCATTCACGGCTGGCTGCTGCAACTGACTTGACTAAGGTATTCAGAGATGGGATTCATTGTCTTATATACTTATATAATAGTGATGATAAAGAATAAAAGAAAATCGTTGTTTTCTTCTTTTGTAGATCAAGGAGGGTGCCGCCCTATTGCCCTATACTGGGCAGCTGCACCTGGTCCACATTTGAAATCTAGATTAAATCCAAGTCTGATTATGAAAGAAAAGCAACAAGATCAAGGAAGACATTCTTAGTACATTCTCCAATAAAAGCAATGATACGAAAGTATAATAACAATGAAATGCCAATGTCAGAGTAAAACTCTGTGAGGGAGAGATTGGTGACGTAGATTTATATTTTTTGACAATAGGAATGTGACAGTAATGCAATAAAAAAAAAGCATACAAAACTAACATGCACATCCTTTCATGGTGCAAATGGCATGCTTTAAGGCACCAAACATACGAAAATGTAAACATAACAATGTCAGTCCCTAAGAGCAACATCAAATTTGAACAGGATTTGCGTCCAGAGGCACTGTTCACCCAGTATAAATAAAGAGGACTACATTTTATTTATAAAACTTTTCAGCCTGAGTTTACAATAAACCACTGTAAATGGTTCAGTTATTTTTAGATAAACTCTCAAGTTCAAATTTAGACCCGCCATTAATAAATGAGGCTGCTCTGCTCTTCCCAGATCCAGATTCGCTCACAGCACAGAGAAAAATAGAACAGACGCCTATGCTGTAGATTGTGAGGCCTGGTTATGTTCATAAAAAAATTAAGTTGAATAGTTGTAGTGGAATCTCAATGATTTTGCCCTTGTTTCGGGGGCACCACCTTGGAAGAAGAAAATGAAATCAAATCATTAATCTACGAGTGGGTCAAAATGAAAATATTTATTAAATGACTAAATACTAATTCAACTCATTCATTGAATTGGAATGGTTAATGGTGGAAATTCCTTTGTTCAACACAGATTCTAGTAACTAATATTGATAAGTTAATGTGAAAAGTTGAGGTTGAATTACTCTCAATAAGCGTATTATTATATCATTTCGACATCAACCTAGCGAGAAACAGTTTAAGAAGATGGTTCAGGCCTACATCGAGAGTTGAAGGCCATGCAGGAAATGAGCTAGGCTGGAACCCACAGCGCTGGATACGTTGGTCTGAAACATGTTCTCAGTGAACTCTGGGTGGCGGTATCCCTGATGTGACCTGTGTTTGCCGGCCAACGAGTTCGACTGGGTCTCTCTTCTGCAGTGGAAAAAAGACAAATACTTTGGTGGTTTCCACCCAAGAAACTGTTAAACAAAGAGGTAATAATTCCTTACTCTACTGCTAAATAAATGGATATTCTGCAACATTTCCTTCACTTATTGTAATAAGATATGTCCTTGTCACTTTGTCTAGATACATATTGATATAGAAACAATTAACCATACATGATCAGTAGATGGCAGCATTGTCACATGGTAGAAAGGCAATGTAAATGAATAACTCAGGCTTGGAAAGTGTTAAAACAATGGCATTTGCTGTACCTTGAGCAAAAGTGTTGACTGAATGTGATGAGCATAATGGCAAATGAATAACACAGTTACTTTAAAATGATTTTACAGTGTGCTGCAAAAGTAGAAGCATTTAATGTTCAGTCAACTTGGTACCTAGGCAGATTTATAATCCCTGTTATCTGCCAGGCTCCCTAGTTGGGAAAAGGATTTTTTTTTTTCAAAATGCTGTGTGTGTGTATGTGTGTGTGTGTGTGTGTGTGTGTGTGTGTGTGTGTGTGTGTGTGTGTGTGTGTGTGTGTGTGTCCAATTTGATTTATTTACTGTTTCTGAATTTGATCAAGTTTAACTTCATTGTAACTCCATTGTAATTGTGACAATGATCATTCACATTTGACTACCAATACAACACACAAAATAGCAGAGCTCTTATATATTACTTAATCATGTTGGGACTAGTTGAAATGTCCTTTTACTTGCAGAAGGTGTATGGCAGGAGTGTCGGAATCTAAACTCTTCTGACAATATGAAAAAAATATACAATGCTCACATGTCTTCTGATTCATTGTGGTGCCTCTACATTCTCATTGGCTCTGATTACATTCCACTTGGGAGTGGCTGAGTCATGTGTGACACCAAGGGGCAAAATTAGGCGTAACTAGTTCGATCTTTGGTTCACATAAATAGACAGGTCTGAAAATTGTTACAACCAAACCTAATGCCTGATTTTTTCCAAACAGTTTCTAGCAGTACCTCAATGCATGTGAGGTTAGCACACATGTACATGAGCTCAAAAATGTTTGGGCATTAGGTGGTACTGCAAGACTTTCTTCAAGGTTGGCAAGCCTGTAGTTTTTCTTGTCTACCAGCTAGGCCTGGAATTTTGTAATTTTAGGGGCAAGGCCACTTGGCCTTTTATGTTGTCAATTTTTTGAGGGCACAAAGGCCAAAAGCCAGGGCACCAAGGCCATTAAATAAAATAATGATTTGAAGTCCATGTCCATAATGAATTTAATTTAAAGACTAATGACGCTTCTGAGGAAGATTGGAGTCTCAGTCGAAACTGTCAAGCAGGTAAAGAAACATCTCCTATATCTTTTTATGTCTGAAGATAAGAAACTATTGAACATATCTGAAAAGAATACAAAATGAATCGTTTCAATCTGATTGTTGCTTGTGATTTGTCTGTCTTGTTTTTACATGTGATTATGTTTTTTATTATATGTTTTTACAGTTGTCTATTTTTTAACTTGTCTGCAAGACAAGTTTCCCTTAGGGGACAATAAAAGCAACTGAACTGAAGTACACAGGAAATTATGAAGTCCATCACTCACTTCAAAAACTGTAAAACTTATTAAACCAATCTCCACCCACAATTTTTGCTCTAGGCTATGTACGGCATGTTAAAACTGGGTCAACGTTGTAGTAGTATAACGTTACTGTATTTAACATTAAGTTAATTAACTTATATGTTGAAATTCCTTTCTTATTTGTTCGCTAATTCATCACAGTGTTGTTTGATGAAGTCTCCTTGGTCTGTGATAGATTGGTGTCGAACTGTCAGTAACTTTAGGTTATTTACATAACCTCTATTCTCTGAGTAATACGAGTGAGATGTCTCACTATGGCATGCACGCCTCGCTGCAGCTCTCAGAAGTATTAATCTCATTACGCCAATCCTGATTGGCTGGTGAACGTGTCCATCCACCTCAGGTAGTCCCCTCTACCTTAAATAGCGCATGCGGACGACACCACCTCATTCAAGATAAACACCTCTTCTCACTTGGCCAAGCAAGAAGGGTTGTCTGGTGAGACATCTCGCTCATATTATAGTAAATAGTAAATAACCTCTTTCATAATATTTCGCTCGATGTCTCACTATGGGATGTGGTAGCTCCCGTATTGCCAGACAAGCTTATCTAGCATCCACCAACCCACAGGGAAAAGTACTCTGTTTCAATCAGAACAGCAAAACCGCGCAAGGAGCGGAGACGTCCAGCATATACAAACAGACAAAAGTGAGAGGCGAGGACCAACTCGCTGCAGCACAGATGTCCTGAACAGAAACTCCCCTGAATAAGGCCCAGGATGCGGCCAAGCCCCGAGTCAAGTGTGCACGCAGGCCCACAGGTGGCTGCAAACCCTGACTCGCATAGGCCAAAGCAATCACCTTCACCGCCCAGTGGGATAGGCGCTGCTTTGTGATAGGTTTCCCTTTATGAGGATTAGCTCAGGAGACAAACAGCTGATTGCTCCTCCTGAATCCCTTCGTCCTATCCATGTAAGTGCAAACCGCACGGACTGGACATAACGCATGCGACCGCTGCTCTCCTGAAGTGCCACAAGGTCAATAGAGGAACATGAGCCCACCACCTTAGGCACAAAAGCCGGGTTGGCCTTCAAAATCATCCTTACATCCCCCGGGAAGTGCTGAGGGCATGATGGATGCACCGAAAGCGCATGGATGTCACTAACACGTTTAGCCGAAGCCAGAGCCAGTAACAACACTGTCTTGAGAGACACGTGTTTCAGGTCCGCTCCCTGCAGTGGCTCAAAAGGAGGACCTTTAAGCCCCTCCAGAACCACAGCCAGATCCCATGGTGGTACCAGTGGTCTGGAAACGGGGAGAAGCCTACGCGCTCCCTTCATAAAACGGAAAACCAGCGGGTGCTGGCTCGCTGTTCACTTCTCAAACCCCACGTGACATGTGGCAATAGCTGCCATCTACACTTTTCGTTTGTCAATCAGATCCTGCAAGAATGACAATATCACTCCTACTGGACACTGAAAGGGGATGTGGCTATTTCTGTGACACCACCCCTCAAACACTCTCCACTTACAGTCATACAGAGACCTAGTGGAGGAGGCTTGAGCACTTTGTATAGTGGAAATCACACGCTGTGAAAGTTCCACAGCTGACAGATGGAGCCATTCAGGGACCAAGACCACAGCGCCATGCATTCTGGGTGAGGGTGGAAAACCTTCCCTCCCCCCTCCGATAGCAGGTCCCTGCGCGGTGGGGGCTGCCAGGGCTGAGTGCACAGCAACCGATATATCTCCACCAGCCAGTGTATCGCCGGCCAGTGTGGAGCTATCAAAATCAGTGCATGACCGTGCTCTCTCACTCTGAACAGAGTGAGGGGGGATTAAGGCCAGGGGAGGTAACGCGTAGAAACTCGTGCGGCCAGGTGTGCTCTAGTGTGTCTACGCCAAGGGGAGCATCCATGCTGCACAGAGAGTAAAACCGCGCACACTGCGCGTTTTCTCTTGACGCGAACAGATCCACCGTCGCCGAACCGTAATGGGCCCACATCTGTTCCACAATTTCCGGGTGTAGAGTCCACTCCCCGTATACTGGTGCACCCCTGAACAACAGGTCCGCGCCCCATGTTCAGGGCTCCCGGGACATGTGTCGCTCTCAGGGAGAGGAGACGACCGCAGCTCCACAGGATCAGTTTGTGTGCCAGCATGTACAACTGACGGGAGCGTAATCCCCCCTGACGGTTGATGTACACCACCGTCATCGTATTGTCCGTCCTCACCAGGACAAGGTGATCCATGAGAGACAGAAGGAAATGTTTCAGGGAGAGGAACACCGCTGAGAGTTCAAGAAAATGTATGCAGAATCATTTTTACACTGGAGGTTAGGGATGGGCGATATGGACTAAAAAATGTATCTCGATAATTTCTGGTATCTATCACGGGAATGATAAAAATGACGATAAATAAACACCAATTCAGCCTATTCTTTTTGACTATAAATCTATCACCAAAATAATAATAAAGGCTACTAAACTACATCAGTTAAGTTCAAGCAGTACACCTGTACTGCAAAAATGTAGTGAGTGACACCAAACAAACAAGTCTGAAATGTGAGAACAGAATCTATTATTTATTAAAAATTTATTAAAACTTTTTGGGACACAGGCAGTAAAAAAAAAGAGTGCAAACAGCAAAAATAACTTAGCTTATGAAAATCATAAAGTAGTGCAACTGCAAATACAATCTGATAAATTAAGAAACAAGACAAAAAAATAAAAGTTTGCATCCTACCCTCTACAAAGTTTGGAGTGGTAACATATCTTTCACCAGGCAAAACGCCACTGCCTCCGTTAAATCTTTCCATCGTTTGCTTTGATGATCATACGGTGTGGAATGAGCAAATGCATCGGCAAGTTTCGTCTGAGTTGTTTTTGGTTTCTTACCGGAGGCTTTGGATGAAGTTGACGCTGTTTCTGCATCCTTGTGCATTTTCAGACTATCTTCATATTCTGGTTTGTGCTTGTGTTTGAGGTGGTGGAGCAAATTAGTGGTGTTACTGTCCTTTGTAGGCACTATTTGTTAGGGCTGTCACTTTTTATTCAAAATTCGAAAATTTGTTCGAAAGTGAGGGGAAAAGTTCTTATTAGAATGTAATGACCTGTTCGAAATCAAAATGTACAGTCTATAAGCGCAACAGATCGTTTGAAGTAGTTCGTCTTGTGATCCAGCAGAGTGCGCTCTAAAACTTCACTATCAGCTTGATATTGCACGCCTTATTGACCCTTGACCTATCAATTCAGCTAGTGTTGTTTGCTACGAAAATGGAGGACACTAGCAAGCAAAGCCGTCCTTAGCAATGAACGACAACAAACCTGATCTCACCTGCCAGCTTGCCACCCAAGTGAGGCAGTGGAGACCGAGGCACCACAGACGAGCAGAGCTGCCGGAGCAACGTCAAGTGTGCTGCATGAATGTGATGTTTGACAGCCTGTGAAGTTAATAAAATAATGAAAATAATGTTGTGTGGTGTCAAACCAAACCAGTTCCAGATAATGGAGGTGGAGCCTCGTTTAGGAACGCGCTCCTCGCTGCCCAGCATATCTGCTCCGCCCTCCGCCATTGTTGTCAATATTCCACATGTGTTGGGCTGCGAGTGTGTCGCGCACTTACATACGGGAATTTATCGTTTTTACCGTGGGATGACATATTCTTACCGTGGGGAATGTTTTTGACAATATGTTGTAAACAATAACATATCGCACATACCTACTGGAGACCGGCCCCCGTGAATTCCGCCCCAACCTGTCAGGCTGGCGTCCGTAGTGACCACCTTCCTGAACAGGACAGGGCCCATAGGCAGTGTGTCAGAAAGGACGGGACTCACCAGTGGTGCAGCGCCTTGACGCACCCCAGTGTGACCAGCACTAGATCTAGCCCACATGAGGCCATCCAAAGCTGGAATTCCCTCATGTGGAGACGGCCGAGATGGACTAGGAGGATGGCAGATGCCATCAGCCCGAGTAATCGAAGACAAAAAAAAAAGCCTCTCCGGGATTATGGGCATGTCCAGGATGTCGTCCTTCTCTCTGTCTGACAGGTTGGCGAGGTTGAGCCACCGCGCTCGTTCCTGCAGAACCATAGTCCCCAGCACTCTTCCCGTGGCCTGGACCATGCAGCGTTGGACACAGAGACACAGGTTGGTGATGACTGCTATTTCCTCCCACGTGGCTGGGTCCTGAGTTTGCACAAAATCCTCACATAACTCAGCCTGATAAGCTGTGAGCAGGGAGAGGACATTGAGCGCTCTGGCCGAAAGCGCCACCGCCTTGTACGCCTTTTCAGTCTGGTCTGACTGAAAACGGTTGGACTTGGATGACAGGCTAGGGCTCCGGGAGGACACCGCTGACAGCCGGGGGTGAAGGTGCACTGCAACGAGTGGCTCCATTGGAGGCACGCGGAGCAAACCCAGGCTCTCCATCGCTTCACAGTCGAGGGACGAGGCTCTGGGAATTGGGCTCCTGCTGCTGTAAGGGCGGTCTCTCCATGAGTGTGCCACCTCATCTAGCAGCTCTGGGAAGATGGGGAGAATTTGCTTCATCGCACTCTTGGCCAAGGGCAATTTCTTCCCCTCATAGTGGGATCTGGTTGTCTCAGCTATGACAGCGGGCCAGGGAATGGCTAGCTGGGCAGCAGCACGTTTGCACACATCGAGCATGTCCGAGCTAGGGAGGGGAGAAGCTGGTGTACTACTCTCATCTCCAGAGAGGCGACGGAGTGATGAAGACATCATCCTCTTCTTCATCCTCTGAGATGAGGAGTTCCGAGGCGCCATCTTCATCATCCCCATAGTCCAGTCCCAGGACGTCTTCCTCCTGCGGGGGATCTGTGACTAGGTCAAGCTCGGAGCCCTAGCTGGTGCTAGCCTCCGGTACCGCCACCGCAGCGACCCCCGTCTCCTCTTTGGCTTCAACAGCGGCGCCATCGGAAGGGAGATAGGGGCCAAGTCCAGACAAACTAGCCTGGTGGGCTAGCCGTCTGCGGAGACTCTTGACGGTGAACACCGCACAGTGTTGACATGAGCCGGGGACGTCGATAGCTAGCTGGGCATGTTCCAGCCCCAGGCAGCTCGAGCAGACCTGGTGTGGATCCTTGCTCGATATCTTATTCCCACAACGACAGAGTCGAGCTCCGGAGTCTCTGTGCCCTCTGGTGTGAGGGGTCTTAGCCTCCATTCCTCGCGAGCTGGTGTGCAGGCAGGGAGTCGAGGCAGTTAGCTGGTGTGCTAACAGTGAAGTAGACGAGATATAAGCTGGTGTGCTAAAACTCGGTGCTCGCACAGCCGTCGTGGGGTGTCGAGGACAGTGCTGACCAAGCTGTGGAGGGCAAGGAAAGCACTGGGTTTGATCTGGTGTGACCGACGAAGCAGAAAAAATATCCAAGGCTAGTAGCGCCCGGTGACAGAAGCTAAATAAGATCTCTCTGTGGACAGTTAAGCTAGCTAGCCCTGGACGCGAGACATGCTCCGAGTGAGAAGAGATGTTTGAATGAGGTGGTGCCATCTGCATGCGCTATTTAAGTCTCATTACGCTAATCAGGATTGGCGTAATGAGATTAATGCTTCTAAGGGCTGCAGCTAGGCGTGCAGCCCATAGTTAGACATTGAGAGAAATGGCAGATGGCAGCAGGGTAAACCGACTTTGGCTGGGATGGGTGTAACCTACTACATATAAATGTTGTGGTGATGTTAGTCATGTGGTAATAGACTTTAAATAAACAACAAACAATGTAATTTATTTTAAAAAAGTGGTAAAACCTATCCTCGAAAAAGTAATTTACTGGAAGATGTATATAGAATACTTAAACTTACTTAACAAATAAGTTAAAATGATCTGAAAAAATAAATAAAATTAATATGTAGTAGTAACACTGATTTTTTTTTTAAAGTTCTTCATTACCTCTTATATGTATGTGTGTGTGTGTGTGTGATATGTTTTGTTTCTACAGAGGTTGGTCTCCATGAACATGCCTCTCAACAGTGATGGAACAGTCACCTTCAATGCTACACTGTTCTCTTTGGTGAGAACTGCGCTGAAAATAAAGACAGAAGGTTGGTGTTATCAATAATGTATGTCTATAATATGTTAGTAATTTCTAGTGAATATGCGTTGAAAATGTATAAGATTAGTTTATTCAAGCTCTTACGGTGGCCAATAAGGGTCAAATGGACGGCAACGGTCTCAGTTCGAGAAAAAAGGTTCAAGTACAGAAACGATGCAAAATCACATACTCAAACACAAGTCTAAACAAGGTACAAAACGACGTACAAAACAAGGAACGTGGCGCAAATGAAAAAAATGTGCTGCAAATAACAAAGACAAATGCATCATCATCAAACGCGCTGCAAATAGAGAAATGATCTGCAAACGAAAAACACTGCATTACCTGTCACTACAAACGGAAGTGCTCCAGAATAGAACAGCTGACTGAACGGAAACGGTAATGTGACTTTAAAATGTTTATATCACTGTACAACGCTGCACTTTACGTGACGTTTATTTTATTGGATTTTACACCAGACGTTACAAGGCTGCACATTTGCATGTAGATTAGCCTGCTTAGTAAGACAAAATGATTAGATATTGATATAAAACACCCGTTTTAATAGTACATTAAAAAGCCCTCTTATCACAGTCTCCCATACCTAAACCCTGTCTTTTTTTCCTTTTGCAGATGTACTGTCATTCCTTGCGTAATGTGCAGCATTGTACAGTGATATAAACATAATATAAAAGTCACATTACCGTTCCCGCTGTATTTTCATGCACCGCTGTGGTTCAGTCAGCTGTTCTGTCTCTCTCCATCCCGTGTGTCTCTCTATTGAGCTGTTACGCTGAGGGCGCCCCCTGCAGGTTTGGAGCATTTCCGTTTGTAGTGACAGGTAATGCAGCGTTTTTCGTTTGCAGATCGTTTCTCTATTTGCAGCACATTTGATGATGATGCATTCGCCTTTGTTATTTGCAGAGCGTTTTTTTCATTTGCACCACGTTCCTCGTTTTGTACCTCGTTTAGTGATTTTGCATCGTTTCTGTACTTGAAGCTGTTTTCTCGAACTGAGACGTATTGGGCCGTTGCCGTCCATTTGACCCTTGTCGGCCACCGTAAAGCAATGGGCGAAACCTGAAAAGAATATAACCTGCCAGGACAACAAATCAGCAACTTAAAAGCGTCTTTATAGTTGATGTTCAAAGTGCTTGAAACTGTAACTGTAATCCTGCTAATCCCTTTTCCTCTTACCTAGAAAGCACAGCAGGCAGGAATAGAGGATGCTAAGCAAGTTGATTTTATCCATGTTATTTGAGCCAGTGGCTTTTCAATCAAAGCAGTGATATGCAGGTATATAATTACATACTTTGTATGTTGACTGCATTGGGGCAGTAGTGAAATGTACATTTACATTACATTTAAGTGCTGTACCTATGTAAAAATATGTGGACTTTTTGTACTGCATTTGATGCATCACAATACAAAATGTTGTACTTTTCAAAAACAACAGATATAATAGTAAAACACCGTTCCGTAATTACAATTCCTTCTAGGATTATCATGTCTCAACCATGGCTGTACCCCAGGACATTGTGATGTTGGTAGTGGAGGTTGTAGCTGTGGGTTTTGCCAGTGTTGAAGTCGCTGTTGGTGTCAATGTTCGCGTCTGAGAACTGCTTGGTGAGGTTAAGCAGTCACTAGAGTCAGGGGTGGTTTAATCATCGCCATCGAGACTGGTGGCGTGGTCGTACTGTGAGACAGAATCCTTAACTGAAATGTTACACAAATCGCATTTTAATTATCCCGTACTCAACATTATCTTACAAGACAACAAATCGAGAAAAAATAAAACAAAAACAGAATCACATAATAGGTGGCTTTAGCTAGCTTCTTGCAAGTTCTAAGCAAACAATGGGTTGCTAGCCTACTGGCTAGAAAATAAGCAACAATGAACATTAGACTTGGTCTCGAGTAGGGTTAGGGTTAGTGATTTAACGCAGGCTTCTGCATGAGCTTTGTGCAAATAAAATTTTCGATGTCACATGATCAAAAGTGACATTTCAAGTGTCAATAGTGTGTCAAATTGTGTCAAATTAATAAAAAAGAAAAGCATGTCAACATCAAAATAAGAAAACAGCAAAACAAAAGTACACAAAAAAACAGAGGACGATGCAGAGAATCGGTGCATGATCCCCGCACTCAAAGGGCAGCGTGAAGGGGGCTAGTGATATGAGTGAAGTGGGGTGTCTGCACAGAGCCCATAGGACACTAAAAGACAACACCCATCCCAGCCACAGTCTGTTCACCCTGTTGCTATTAGGCAAAAGATTCAGAAGAATCTATTAGCATACCACTAGACTACAGAGCAGCATATTTCTTCAGGCTGTGAGACTGCATCTTCCACACTCCATTGTATAAAAGTTTTTATTTTAGTTCATTCATTCATTGTCAACCGCTTATCCAGAGTCAGGTCACGTTAGTCGCTTTATCCCTTTTTTCAAGGGGTCGCGGGGAGGTTACTGAAGCCAATCCCAGCTGTCTCTGGGTAGCCAGCTCATTGCAGGACCCTTATAAATAGCAGAGGCCACCCCGCAAGGTGCCAACTGCACATCAGGAGCAATTTGGGGTTTAGTATCTTGCTCAAGGATACTTCGCCATGTAGCTCAGCTCCGCCCAGGGGAGCTGGGATTCGAACCAGTGACCTATTTTAGTCATGTAGCATAAAGGGCGTAAACTCACTTTTGTTTTATAACCCTGGTGTTGTAAAATGACAAATAAATGAACATTTGTCTTTACCTGCATATACCATGCACCATGGTTCTACAGTGATGACTGAGCTTCACCACATTACTTATAACTGCCACTGCCACTGGATTTACTATTTAACTGAAACTTAGAGATAGTAATGTGGTTTGGTTGTGCTATATTAGGGAATAAATCATTCTCCAACAGAAAAAAAACAACATTATTTTGAAAGTAGATGTGCTATGTGAATGCTACTGAAAAATCAAGTAGCCTCACTGCATTTAGCAATATTCCTCTCAAACACTAGTTGTTTATATTTATAAATGCTGTCCTTACAAGTGTCGATTAACTTTCTTTAAATTCACTAATTTCTTTTGTCTCATCATTATGCTTCTTCCATTGGTCAGGTAATTTTGAACAAGCCAATGAGGAGCTGAGGGGAATTATCAAGAAGATTTGGAAGCGAACCAGTATGAAACTTCTGGATCAAGTCATCCCACCTATAGGAGGTCAGTAGAATAAAAACACTTTGGTGACTTTGAGGAGGCGGAGCAGGCGTATGCAGAGCAGCACAGAGATGCCCATGACTGATATGACGCCCATGTGGAGGATGAGCTCGATGATGCCAGTGGACACCACAAAGCAGTCAAAGCGATTGAAGAGAGACATGAAATAAGAGGGCAATCCTAGGGCATACATCTTCATGAACATCTCAAGGGCAAACATGGACAACAGTAGCTTATTGGCATTGTCTGTTGATGGTGAAAAGGGAAGAGAAAAAAAAACATTGGAGACAGTTTTTTCATTGTTCTTAGTTTGGAGCATACACACACACACACAAATAATTTATACATTTTAAGTCGTTAATAAAAATATATTTCATTTGAAGAACTGTTAAGAAAGTGAAGACTGCTTCAGGCTCAAACTTGTAAGTTCTTGCTGAGCCGTCAGTCATGTTTACCTAAGTATTCCGTTAAAATCTGATCCAGCCGCCCTGATCTGTGCCTAGCTAATATACTGATGAATATCAGGTGGTTACTTCCGACTAGCAGGCATATGGACCGTGTGTGGGAGGGACAGAAAGAGGTCCTCAGAGGGCGGGGGGGTCAACACCATGACAGAAAGGGCTAATACACACACAAGAACGATGCAGATACAGACCTGGTGGCAGAAACTTATATTTGTGGTTGGACATTACATTTTCATTGGGGGGCACAATGCAGCATTTGATCCTCATGCACCATGTGAAACAAATTGAATAATCAAAGTCTCGTTTGTGGTTGGTGGTTCTTGAGCAGTTAAACATTTTCCGTGTTTTTATTCCTATTTGCAAGTGCTTCAGTAAATTACTTAAAGGGATATTCCGGTGTAAATTTAATCCATGGTCTAACACACCTTGACACCGCGTAAGACTCCCTCTTGAGAGATCAAGTTTGCAGACCGCTAGCTTAGCTAGTTTTAGCAACCTCAGAAAAGGCCGCACGATAACAATACACTGCAGCTTATGCCTCCAATTAGAAACCGCCATCAAAAAGCCACTCATAGCCACAATTAATGGTCAGAACATCACCAAACTTCAGCAACAGTACATGTACAGTCCCAGCAAACAGACCAAAAAGAATGAGCCCACCCACGTATGTCACCATTGCCTTGAACAGGCTGTGTGCTGTATAATGTCATTTCCTAGTGACCAGGTAAAAAAACATTACAGGTCATGTTTAGAGCTTGATTTGAAATCATATGAGATCACCGAGGACTCAGAGTGACCTAACGTGTAAAGTAGCGTTAGCTGCTAACATGAAACTTAGTCCACCGCTGTGTAACATTGAATAGTTACAGACTGCGCATTTTCCACGGTCCTTTAGTCTGAAACCGAAAAGTTAGAAATATTTCCTTTTATATATGGGACCGAAAGCCCAACCTGTTAAACGGGAGGTGACGTTAGCAGCTGGCTGTAGCCACAGGCTAATGCCTTGTTTGTGTCTGTGTAGTAATATTAGCTGCTAACACACAGCAGTCCCCTATTAGAGATGATATTTTTGTCCCCCAATATGCCATCTTTGCTTTCGCTGTGCTTAACACCAATACCACCTTGATTTTTGACCCGTTATACACTCGCATCAATACATCTATCACTCCATTTAGCTTTTTTGGACTCCCTATTTCCTTTATGAAATAATCCCTTAGCTGTAAGTATCTAAAAAAAATCCTAATTTTTTAATCCATATGTTTCTCTAAGGTCCTGAAAAGACATTATGTTCCCATTCTTTAGTATTGTGCACATGGCAGTTATTCCCTTCCTCTGCCAGTTTCTGTATGTCAGGTCACTTAAATTTGGCTTGAATCTTTCATCATATGCAATCCAGTTTAACAATCTCACTTCCTTCTCTAATCTATATCGTTTAACAAAATCAGCCCAGACAGTCAGTGAGTGGGAGGTTATAGGATCTATTGAACCTTTTAGTGTTTTTATTAATGTAATGTTGCCCGAAAGGGATTGTACTGGTTTATTAGCCACCCTCATCTCAATCTCTTTCCACTTGGAGTTATAATTCTTGTCACACCACTTAACTATTGGTCCGAGCTGAGCTGCCTCATAATAGTCCTTTAAATTTGGGAGTGCCATGCCCCCCTGGTTCTTTGCCAGTTGTAGTGTACTATATTTTATTCTTGGTTTTTTGCCACTCCAGATGAACCTTGATATCATTTTGTCCCAAATTTTAAATCTTTCTAACGGTATCTTGACAGGGAGGGATTGAAAGAAATACAATAGCCTAGGGAATATGTGTATTTTAGTGATATCAATTCTTGAACTGAAGTTCAGTGATATGGTTGACCATCTTTCAATATCCCTCCTAATTTGTAGATAAATCTGGTCATAATTTATCTTCTGAAGATGGTTTATCTGTTTTGTTAGGGTTACCCCAAGATATTTTATGCTTTCTGAGTTTCTGAGCAGTTAAACATTTTCCGTGTTTTTATTCCTATTTGCAAGTGCTTCAGTAAATTACTTAAAGGGATATTCCGGTGTAAATTTAATCCATGGTCTAACACACCTTGACACCGCGTAAGACTCCCTCTTGAGAGATCAAGTTTGCAGACCGCTAGCTTAGCTAGTTTTAGCAACCTCAGAAAAGGCCGCACGATAACAATACACTGCAGCTTATGCCTCCAATTAGAAACCGCCATCAAAAAGCCACTCATAGCCACAATTAATGGTCAGAACATCACCAAACTTCAGCAACAGTACATGTACAGTCCCAGCAAACAGACCAAAAAGAATGAGCCCACCCACGTATGTCACCATTGCCTTGAACAGGCTGTGTGCTGTATAATGTCATTTCCTAGTGACCAGGTAAAAAAACATTACAGGTCATGTTTAGAGCTTGATTTGAAATCATATGAGATCACCGAGGACTCAGAGTGACCTAACGTGTAAAGTAACGTTAGCTGCTAACATGAAACTTAGTCCACCGCTGTGTAACATTGAATAGTTACAGACTGCGCATTTTCCACGGTCCTTTAGTCTGAAACCGAAAAGTTAGAAATATTTCCTTTTATATATGGGACCGAAAGCCCAACCTGTTAAACGGGAGGTGACGTTAGCAGCTGGCTGTAGCCACAGGCTAATGCCTTGTTTGTGTCTGTGTAGTAATATTAGCTGCTAACACACAGCAGTCCCCTATTAGAGACGATATTTTTGTCCCCCAATATGCCATCTTCGCTTTCGCTGTGCTTAACACCAATACCACCTTGATTTTTGACCCGTTATACACTCGCATCAATACATCTATCACTCCATTTAGCTTTTTTGGACTCCCTATTTCCTTTATGAAATAATCCCTTAGCTGTAAGTATCTAAAAAAAATCCTAATTTTTTAATCCATATGTTTCTCTAAGGTCCTGAAAAGACATTATGTTCCCATTCTTTAGTATTGTGCACATGGCAGTTATTCCCTTCCTCTGCCAGTTTCTGTATGTCAGGTCACTTAAATTTGGCTTGAATCTTTCATCATATGCAATCCAGTTTAACAATCTCACTTCCTTCTCTAATCTATATCGTTTAACAAAATCAGCCCAGACAGTCAGTGAGTGGGAGGTTATAGGATCTATTGAACCTTTTAGTGTTTTTATTAATGTAATGTTGCCCGAAAGGGATTGTACTGGTTTATTAGCCACCCTCATCTCAATCTCTTTCCACTTGGAGTTATAATGCTTGTCACACCACTTAACTATTGGTCCGAGCTGAGCTGCCTCATAATAGTCCTTTAAATTTGGGAGTGCCATGCCCCCCTGGTTCTTTGCCAGTTGTAGTGTACTATATTTTATTCTTGGTTTTTTGCCACTCCAGATGAACCTTGATATCATTTTGTCCCAAATTTTAAATCTTTCTAACGGTATCTTGACAGGGAGGGATTGAAAGAAATACAATAGCCTAGGGAATATGTGTATTTTAATGATATCAATTCTTGAACTGAAGTTCAGTGATATGGTTGACCATCTCTCAATATCCCTCCTAATTTGTAGATAAATCTGGTCATAATTTATCTTCTGAAGATGGTTTATCTGTTTTGTTAGGGTTACCCCAAGATATTTTACGCTTTCTGAGTTCCATTTCCATTTATAAGCTTTTGTAATTTCTTGGAAAGGGATATAATTAAAAGCCAGAATCTGTGTTTTGTTTACATTTATTTTATATCCTGAGTGGTCTCCGTATAAGTTTCATCAAATGTGTAAGGCTTGTATCAGGTCTTTCTAGATATACTATTACGTCGTCTGCAAACAGACTTAATACATGTTTTTGTTCTTTAATATGTATTCCCTTTATTTCCTCACACTGTCTTATAGCTTGCGCTAGAGGCTCAATGTATAATGCAAAGAGGAGAGGGGACAGGCAACATCCCTGGCGTGTTCCCCTCTGTAGCTTTATGCTTTTTGTTAGACTACCATTAATTTTTATTCTGGCCATATGATTCTGGTAGATTGTATTGATGCATTTAATGGCTTCTTTGTTAAATCCAAAGCGTTCTAATGTTAAATATAGAAATGTCCAATTTACACTATCAAAAGCCTTTTCGGCATCAGGACTCAGCAACATAGCCTTAGTTTATTCATTTGTATCGAGTTTACTATGTGCAGGGTCCTTCTTATGTTATCTAGTGTTTGTCGTCCTGTAATATATCCAGTTTGGTCCTCGTCAATTAATTCTGTCATGAAATTCTGATATCTCCTTGCTATGATGGATGTGTATATCTTGTAGTCCACATTGAGTACAGAAATGGGTCTGTAATTGCTACAAAATTCTATATCTTTACCCTCCTTGTGGATTACAGATATGATTGCTTTATTCCATGAGGGTGGCAATCTACCTTCTTTAAGGGTACAGTTAAAGAATGCGACAAGAAGAGGGGTTAGTTCTTCTCTAAAAGTTCAGTACCACCCTGATGGGAACCCGTCACCTCCTGGTGATTTATTTGCCTTAAGCCTGGATATTGCCTTTGGTATTTCTTCAGGAGTTATAGGTGCTGTAAGAGCGTTGTTTTGCTTTTCTCCAATAGATGGCAAATCAAGAGAGTTAAGGAACTGTCTTTTTGCATCTTCGTCCAATGAGGGTGGTTGAGAATATAGTTTTTCGTAATAGTCTTTGAATGTGTTCTCTATTTCTATTTCATTATGCCTTAGATGGTCTGTGCATGGGTCTCTGATCTTATATATTGTATTAATCACTTGCTGTTTCCTAATTCTCCTTGCCAGAAGCTTTGTGGCTTTAGGGCCTGCTTCATAATAATCTTGTTTCAGAAATCTAATTTTTATCTCTATTTCACTCCCTAGTAAATTGTCCCTTTAATGGCTTTTATTTCTTGTTGGAGTTGGGCTGTACAAGTAGTTTGGCGTTTTACCTCAAGATTTTTTAATCTTTCAGATAAATTGAGATACTTGACCTGTCTAAGCTTTTTTTGTTTTGACGTGATGGCTATTAGTTTTCCCCTCATCACCGCCTTCAGTGTGTCCCATAGGATAATTGGGTTAATTTCTTCAGTGTCGTTTTCCTCAATGGTTTCCTTTATTTCATTCTTAATTTGTTCTGTTGATGTCTTGCTGTTCAGTATGCTTACATTCAGTCTCCAGGTGATATTTTTCTGTCTTCTATTCAAAAGCACATTTAGGTGGATTGCATTATGGTCTGAGATGTCAGCCACACCAATTTTACAGTCTTTTACTTTGTGTAAATCCCAGCTGTTCATAAAAATATAGTCCATTCTAGAGTGTGTGATATATATTGCAGAGTAATGTGTATAATCTTTTTCCATCGGATGCAGTTCACACCATATATCAACCAGTCCATGTTCCTTCAATGACATGTTTATGAATTTAGATATATGCACCTTATTTCTTTTTAAACTTGTTGTGTCTACTCTATGGTCCATTATCATGTTAAAATCACCAGCACATATCACTACACCTTCAGATTCCAAGGCCATAACTGAGAATAATGATTAAAGAATTGTCTAGTACTCTCTGGAGGAGCATATACATTAATTAACGTAACCATCTCTTCCTGTAGTTTCCCCTTCACCATAATGTATCGGCCCTCTTTATCCTTGATTTCTTTTAGACATTCAAAATGAGTTGAGTTTTGTATAAGTATTGCCACCCCTCTTTTGTTACTTTGTTTGCAGGTACTGTAATAGGTGTTTCTAAAACCAAATTTCTTCAGCTTTTCATGCTCTTTCTGGGAAAGGTGTGTTTCCTGCATGAAGATGACTTGTGTCTTAAGTTTCCTCATTTTCAATAATACTTTACTTCTTTTAATTGGATTCTTTAACCCATCACATTTAACGACACTAACAATATGCTTTTCATTTGTAGCTTTGGAAGATGGAGTTATACACTTCCCTCGGACCCTTGTTGCAGCCATGAGAACAACCAACAGCTCAAAGAATACTGAGCAACCCAACCAGAAAAACAAACAAAAAACGAACTAAGATTACCACAGTAGGCACTTGCCTCCCACGTTTCCCCTGTGGGTTGAGGGGAAATTCCCATAAAATATGAGGGCCCCTCCTTATTGAGGTCCATTCTCTTTTACAGAATCTCTTAAACGTCTGTCTCATTATAGCTCACACATACAGAGTCCGATCAATCCTAGCAATGAAGACTATTAAGTCCAATCACCCAGGTCTACTTAGATACAATCTCTTAGACTATTCGTTTTACATGTGTTATCTTTCACTTACTTACTCATTTAGAAGCACTCACATACTCTATTTGTCCATTCCTTGGTATTTCTGTAGCTTATGTCTTGCTCGTGCCACGGTGTCCTCTTTGTTTCCTACACGTTGCCATGGCCATGTCCTCTTTAGTCTCTCCTCCGTCTCCCTGTAAGATGCTCCTCTCGCTGATGGGTTGTCCTCCATCCCAGCATCAGACGCACCTCTCCCCGCCGGGACGGTTGTCGCTTCAATCCCTCTCCTGCTCAGGTCTTTCCCGCCTCTCGCGCTGTTTCGTATGTTTTTGGGCCGGTGTCCCAGTGTATCCTCATTCTGGCCAAGGGTGTCTGGAAACGGATTCCTCTCTCTTTTAAAACTTATTTAATTCCCGCATACTCCTTTCTTTTCTGAATTATTTACGTGGCATAGTCGTGATCAAAGAACAGCGCCCGGTTGTTATGCTGGGGTCTTTTCTTCCAGGCTTCCCTCAGTACCGTCTCTTTTGTTGTGTACTGTAGAAAGTTTACCACAATAGATCTTGGGGGTTTGCTGGAGTCCGGTTTTGGTACCAGAGCTCGGTGTGCTCGTTGTATTTGTAGGTCCATCTCTGTCGGCAGGGCGAGCTCCGTTTTAAGTAGCCGATCTATGAATTGTGTAGCTGAGCTACCCTCTGCTCCCTCTTCCAGGCCAAAAATACGAAGATTGTTTCGCCGGTTTCTTCCCTCTTGGTCCGTCAATCTTTCTTGTAATATTTTCTGTTGTTTCAGTGTTTGGAGCAGTACCTCTTTTACCTCCGCATTCCAGTTTTCCGTCTCTTCAATTCTTTGCTCAGCCTCCGTAATTCTCACAGTTTGTGTTGCTAGCTCCTTCCCTGCGTCTGCTAGCTTTTTATTAATGTCTTTCTTGAAATCCTCGAGTTCTTCTTTAAGTTCTCTTTTCATTTCCTCTTTGAGTGTGGTGAGCTCGTTTTTCATCTCTGTTTTGAAGTCGTTTCTTTAACGATGTCTTTCAGACCTGCATGTAGCATTTCAACCGCTCCTGTCTCCATGCTTTCGTCTTCTTCCCCCGTGTCCGACATGTCTCCTCCATCATCGGTCACTTCGGGTTGTTTGACTGGGTTTTTGGTACTTTTCCGTCCTCCCTTTTTACCCCCTTTTCCATTTTCTGAGCCAAAGTGTTAAAACTCGTTTTAATAACCGAGTTCGGGGTTTTTTATCGAGTTTTGATCGGGAGCTAGCTGTCTATGCTGCCATCCTGAGCTGGGCCCCACGTGACCTCCCATAGCCTGTTTTTTTGAATAAAATATTGTAAAAGTTTCATTAATTTCTCGGTGGTCAGTTGTAAGCTCCCAAATGTCTTTTTTTATTTGTGGAATCTGTTGGTCACAGGATCTACATTTGAATCAATGCCTTAAGAGATGGCTGGCCTTTTCCCCATTCTCAGAGAAGAAGCCGTGTGATTTCAGTAACATACGCTTTGTCTTTTTGGATAACAATTATCCAGATTTGGCGTCAGCTCAAGATTCAAACAAAGTTTTATCTTCTACAAGAGGAGCATTCACAAAGCAACACACAGATCTGTTACAAAGGAAAGACTCAAATTATGAAGAGGAAAGCTTGGTTTTTATCTCTCTCTCTGTGGGTGTGACTAAAACTCTAACAGCTACTAATTTATGCCCCAATTTCCTGCACTTAACAAGATAAATTCACAGAGTTGAGGAAAACATTAAGTGGTTAATCAATACCTTATGTAAGTAGAAAAAGAAGTCATAAAACAGGTCATAAATCAAGGTCACAGGTCATACTTCAGACAGTCACTTGGACCATAGCTATGTAAGACCTCACTCCACATGTCCCCTGATGGGGTACACAATTTACATCACAGTCAGTCCCGGCGGCATGGGCGGCATTGGCGGGCCGTGCCCACCCACAGAATCAGCTGTGCCCGCCCTGGGCTGGAAGCTGTTTATTTTATTTGGGTTTTGTTTTTTACCTTGGAGTGGCCAACGCTTTATTATTCCTATCTCGATTTGTCGATCATACAATTCAACCAATGAACGAAGGCAACGTGCTGGCCAATTACAGGTGGTTGGGGGCGGGTCACTGAGTCATACTCATAAGAGGGTTGCTGTTAGTACTTGACGTTCATGGTCGCGGTTGCTCACAGAGTCGTTATTTATCTGTGGTGTTTGGTATGGATATCTGTCATTTTTTCCAAAAAAATTCGCGGACAAGAAGTGATGACGCGAACGGGAGTGAGCAGGAAGCAGCGCCATTCACTTCTACTGGAAACGTAAGCACTGAAGACAACAGTAACACTGCAGTAAACATTCATACTGGGAGAGGTAGCTACAGCAGCCAGCCCTCTGAGGTCGACGGACACGCCGGCACATCCAAATCACGTGACCGCTTTAAGACGACGGAACAGCGAGATGTAGCCTCACTGATTCTCCTTTTCAACTTGTGGCGAAAGTGTAGACTTCAAAATGTATACCAGTTTTTAAATTGTGTTGATAGGCCGAGTAAAACCGGACTTGTGATAAATAATGTGCGCAACGCTTTTTCGCGAATATTGCCGTCACGTTTGGTAGGTGTTTGGTGCAGGAAGAAACGGTAAAAACTGGCTTTTCTCAGTAACATGTCCGCAAACAGGAAGTGCTTGCAAGCAAAAAACACGATACCCCCTTTCCTATTGGTGGAAAAAAACACCACATCAACTAATCACAAAATTATATGGTAAATCACGTGATTTGGTTGCTGGGGAACAGGGGCAAGTTTTGGGGTGGGACGGCGTCGAAGAGTGACAGCGATACTGACAGAGACAGCGTTAGTGACAGCGAGTTTTGAGAGTTGAGAGATTTGTGACATTTAGCGTGTTTGGAGTGTAGATTTAGTGTGGTGTTTAGTGTGTAGTGTAGTCGTTTTTTTTTGTTTTGTGCGTCAAAACAATGAATAGACTGTGAACGTGGAGCAGGCAGTGCAGCTCCTCATTGAGCTGTGAGGACCTGAGGGAGGCCTGAGCCTGAGGCATTGCCTGCATTTAAATGTAAATAGTTACATATAACTTTGTAAATTTCAAAAACGTATGTGCAAATTTAGCAAACAACAAATAAATTTTGCATTCTAAGTAATAAAAATGGTTCGTTAAACCTATTTGTGGTTTTCACAGTAAAAAATCTAACTTTTTCCTACTCGGATTTTATGATTTTTGTGTGATTTTAGGTCCACTGTATAATACAGTATGTCAGAATTAAATAACTATACAGTCACATAAGTGAGGTTGTGCTGAGAAAAATGACACCAAACAAGGCAAGGTAAACAGTTTTTAAGGTGAAATATAAGGGTAAAATCAAAAGTAGTCAAAAATGGCCAATTATACCCTGGACCCCAGAGCTAGCTGCTGTAGCTACCTCTCCCAGTATGAATGTTTACTTCAGTGTTCAGGTTGACATCAGTGCTTCTGTTTCTAGTAGAAGTGAAGCTGTTTGGTGCTGTCTGCATGCCACAACCCTTGTTGCTGGATGAACTGACCCTTTTTAGTAAGAGGAAAATTATTTCTCAGCACTGAAGGAGTGGTCACAGAGCCATTGTTCAGCCTGAAGCAAATAAAATGTAGGTTGAAAAAGTTTGCCCCCCCTGAAAAAATTTAATGCCCCCCCTTAAATTTTTTTCTGCAGCCGGGTCTGATCACAGTATAGTTCTGGAGTGGGGGAAATGGAGTAATGATGGTCTATGTCAATTATTGATTTTTTTTTTTATTGATTTTTTTGTTCTCCTGAGCTTTGAAATGTATGAGACCCCCCCCCCCCCCCCCATTACACATTTAAAGACCTGATAGATCAGTGATGGAGAAACAGTATCTTTCTTATTGGTTTCCAAAAGTTATGAATGGCTGCAGAAATCATTTCAAAGAATGCTTGATCTGTCATAAGAATAGTAGTATCAAGTCTCCATGCTCACTCAGAGCGGCTAATAATTGCCAAATTTAGAACCACTGGTGGTTGCAGTTCAGCACCAGCATGTTAAACCAACCAATGTTAAACAAACTGGAGTGTTGGCCATACCTTTGCTCTTTCCCACGGAAATTGGCAGTTTGCCATCTACTCTTGGAGTATTGAAGGTTAGGTTTTTCATGCAAATGCAGTGTTTGACCCCAAAACTGGCATAAGTCAGAATACACACTCATCCCTGCTGGCTGTATCTATAAACTGGGCGGGGTAATATCTCCGAAGGGAGGGGCTCACAGGCACTAACATGCAAACACAGCCAGGCTCCAAAACAAAAAACCTTCAAGCGCAATAATAATAACATAGAGAGAGGAAGTATGACTTCACTGTCTGTTCAGGACATCTACTTCACCACATCTTTTTATAGCAAATAGTTGTTTCCTGGCATCTAGCGGGGCTGAATTTTGTATATTGAACCTTTAAGTGGAAAAGAAAAATCTACTATTACAGGAGCATTGTGAGATTCAATTAAAAAAAAACAAGTAATGTACTGTTGATGAAAAAGGAGTGGATTCTGTTGTATGAATGATAATAATAATAATAATAATAATAATAATAATAATAATAATAATAAACTTTATTTATCTAGCACTTTTTAAAAATACAGTTTACAGAGTGCTTTGACAAAACATGGCAGAAGGAAGTAAAACAAACTGAATCACACTTGCGTCATTCTTTTTCATCTCATTGCTATGCTCTATCTCTATGCTCCCTAATCACTGTAACTTTTACCCCATACACAGATTGTAGCGTTTCTAATCTCCTCAAGGTGTTCAAATGAAGCTCTTCGAATGTGGTGTGGGTGAGCGGACAGCGGTCTTGAGGTTAAAAACACTGGCATGATAAAAGCATCCCAAAAATTCCCAAGCATACTTCTTGCTCCCCCTCTCTGCATAACTGTCTACACAGTACGAGCCCAGCTGTTTTTCACCCGCATCAAGCACATGGCGAATAAAGATATCTTCTTTATGAGAGACCCATTCTAACCACTGTACGCTGCTGTGTGAGAACGATTTAAATTGTCTTTTGTAATGATCGGCCGGGGGGATAGCCAAGCGAGTTTGTGGTCAGAAAATAAGTCACAAAAACCTCTGTGCAAGCCGAAGCTATGGTTGACCTGCTGAAGGGGTCCAGACTGCGACAAAGTGGGTGCAGTCTGGAGCAAAATTTGAGGCATTGCGACTTAATTTTACATTTAGTCGCGCATGTGCGACCAGTGAATTTGCCTGCGTTTTTTTTTTTTTTTTTTACACTGGTGTTGCGGAAGGGGCGAATGGCAGGCCAATGAGAGCACTGAGGCCAATGTGTGTCAGGGGCAGGGAATAGGGAATGGCACTGTAAGTGGATAATGTATGGAGGGGGTGGGTCCTAAAGTTGTTCGAGCACGGAAGGAGAAAGTTTCGCTTTCAGCTGCAAAAAGAACTCACCAGATACGTGTCCACTGCGTTACGGCTCCGCCACGGCAGCAGAGCTGATGGTTTCACTCTAGTCTCTGTGTTAACTTCCACCAGGTCGCTGCGCTGCGTATCTGCTCCGTCCCAGCTCCAGCAGTCCAGAGCCCTCTGTAGCCGATACGCAGGACTTCTATTTCGGTGAATTGCTATGTGCTGAATTTCAGCCGAATTCAGCACATAGCAAACAGGAAGTCACGCACCAAAACAACAGTATAACATCCGGTTACTTTTCAAAATAAAACACAAATCTATAAAAAGAGACAAATACAAGCTCTTCTACTAATCCTTCGGTCGGGAACACTTCCTGTTGTTGTTTTTATAACACATACACGGTGGGGATCGGAGCCGTAATGCACCGGACACGTATCTGGTGGAATCTCTGGGTTATTTCATCCCCGATAAGTCCCGTAGTGTGCCCTAACTCAGAGGATGAGTCTGAGTCTGAAGACATATATATATATATATATATATATATATATACATAAATATATATATATATTTCTTTTTATGTATATATGTCAATATAATTGATTTATGGTGTGCGCCCCTAAATTTCGTGATTGTGCTCCTAAAATTTTCAGTTAGGGGCCACTGTGCTCTTAGTAAAAAAAGTTAGTCTGGAGCCCTGATCTCTCAAACTGAAGTTTTCCTTCTACTGTTATGCGCTCTGCACCGTAGGCTAGGGATGAGGGAAAAGGACCCATGTACTTTAAAGCTGTCTTTGAGCTAAATCAGTGAGGAAATAACCTTTGACTTTATCTTCAAAACCCAGAGCCCTGGGCATGGCAGAGAGAGGCATAGTTAAAAGACGTGAATGTATTTTTGCTGAAAATCTGGTTCTGTTAAACAAACGACTTTACTCCCCTGCATAATAAGGGAAGGTTTTATTCCGAGAGCTATCATAGCGTTGAGAACTAGGTACCCGACGAATCCTTTTGAATTGTGTGCTATAAACACAGCGTTGCGATAGGCTGTGTTTCTGAAATGCAGAACAAAGTAGGTGGCGCACGAGGCCCCCCACACGCATTTTTCTCCACTTGCACAGATCTCTCGTCTTTGTACGTTTCAAAGTCATAAAAAACAATGTTTTGGGTGTGATTTGTGTCAGGTTGTAACGGTTGAATGTAGTGTAGAATGTACAGGTGTTTTTTTTCTCCTCATCACCCTCCCCACGTACTTCTCCGCATGAATTACATTTAAGTTTTTCACACATTTGGGGTTTACACGCGCCGTCGATTCCACTGTACCACAACCTGTAGCATTTTCTGCATTGCTTATACAAATCGCCCTGGCTGTGGGTGGTGGGGGCTTGTAGCGGATCGGAATTAGCTCTCTCCACCAACTCTTTATGCTTTCTCATACAGTAATTCGAACGACACGTACGGTGACAGTCTGCGCAAGAAATGGGCTGAAATTTCAGCTTACAACACATGGGGTCTCAGCACACAGAGCAGTGACCCCAGCAATGATGACTGCATGCGCTGTCATATCCTGTGTAGCATTGGTAACACACATAAGGAGTGCCTAAGAAAGAATTTAGATGTTTTATGCCGTAGTAATGATTTTTATGGAGAAAAAGATACGCTGTTTTGTCTTTTTTGGGTGTTTGCTGGTGAAATTTAGCGAGGGTGCAGCTGTCTTTGTTTCTGCAAAACACCACAATCTTACAGTCTAATGCTACGTTCACACAGCAGGGCTTAATGCTCAATTCGGATTTTTTTGTGGAATCCGATTTTTTTGCAAGGTCATTCACATTTCCAATTAAATCCGACTTGTATGTGATCTCCAGTGTGAACTTTAAACGTACCAAAAGTGTCCCCCATGCACATTGGAGGACACGACGACGTCACACACAGCAAGCGTGCAGAGTGTTTATGGAAGTCGCGTAAAATATGGCCGCGAGCAGTAGGCCTATGTATTTGGCGATTTTCTTCGTGTGTATTATCTATGCTTCCACCTACCTCAGCGCAGAGTAGTGACTTTTGTAGCTTGTTGATGACGTGTAGGTCGGATGAATGTGACCTGGCCGTTCAGACTGAAGTCGCATGTCAAAAGATCAGATATGTATCGGTTTTAGGACCACATATCCAAGTGGCCGGGGTCGCATTTGAAAAAATCGGATCTGTGTCGCTCAGACTGTCATATAAAGATCAGATGCAGGTCGCATAGGGGCGAAAAAATCGGATTTGGGTCACTTCAGGCTGCAGTCTGAACGTAGCATTAGTCTTTTCAAGGAGTGACACGTCACTAAAGCTCCCATCTCTGCGATCTGTGAGACATACACTGTTCTGAAACTCTTTCCCTATTCTCTCAGCCACTCTGTGACTGATGGATGGGTGCAGGAGGAGAGAAAATTCTGTCACACACTTCCTGGGCAGTACCCATGACACTGCCATAAAATTCTCCTTAATCTGGCGGAAGGAGTGGAAAACTTCCAATATTTATCTAATTTCAACGTTGTTAAATTTACCGTGATTTACTACAATGGGTTGAGGCTGATCCGGCGGTGGAGGTGGTGCTGATGAGGCGGTGTTGAACGCTCTCCATCTTCTAAGTTTTGCAACGCATTACCCTCTGTCTGATCATAGTTTTGGTTTTGGTTTTGTAAAAGCTCCAGAGCAACTAGGGATGGGCGCATTGATCCTGTGGTATCGATATATCGATACTCACACGTTACTCATTTGGCATCCATTTCCTTAAACAAATATCGATATCAACTAACAAATTGGGGGTGCATGCATCAATTTCAACTGTTTTGCATAGCTTACTTCAATTACTATGTGCGGGGTAACCCCCGTACCTGGCAGCGTATTGAGCTGACATGACAAGGAAACTATATGAGCATCAAACGTGCAACTCAGCCGGCCCGGCCAACACACACACAGTTTGTCACACAGCCGTCAGCCAGCACTAATACGGGACTCAAGGGTGTGACAAGAAAGTTGCACACAGCAGCAACACAAGTAACTTATTCAAACATTTGAAGACCACACATCCTGAGAGCCACAGTGAGCCACACTCTTGCAGTCAGCACCTTTTTGGACATTAGGTTCAAAAACATTGTCTTCTGTGATCCTGGAAATGTGGAAACAATCAAATCACGGATCATCACTGAGATGCAAGCCCTGGCCTGCTCTGAAAGACAGGCAACCAGCCGGGGAGCCTCTGCTACTGCATCAACTGACTATGAAATCAGCCTTGTCAGTGACACAAGGGCCATTTGCTGCAAACACTGAGAGGAGTGAGTCACAGTGTTAAAGGCCAAGGGATTATGGCAGGAGTTGGACAGTCGGGTTGTGGCTTTTCAGAGCAATCGCACAGCAAACACAGACGCATATATTGAAATGTGAAGATACATGCAAGCAAAAGTGATCCCAAGGAGTGAGGACCCTTTGATTTGGTGGAAAACAAAGCACATTTCCACTGCTGAGCAAAGTAACAAAAAGATACCTTGGAACTGTTGCAACCTCTGTTCCAGCAGAGAAACTCTTTTCCAAGGCTGGAGAAACAATCAGCCAGAAGCGTAATCGGCTTTAAGCTGAAAATGTTAATATGATACTTTTCCTTAACACCAATCTAAAACTCGAGTAAAGTGTGGGTACAATGTACCAAGGCTGAGTCCTTGCTGCAGCCTCAGGTGTTCATCAACAACATCCTCCGTGACATGCGCAACCATTTTGTGTTTGTTTACTTGGACGACATCCTCATCTTTTTCTGTACCTTAGAGGAGAACAAACAGGTATGGCTCCTGGGTTTTGCTCATTTTTATTGATAATTTCTCCGTGAGTACAGCAAACAAAGTAGCAGTACCCCTAACCAGTCTGACATCCACCTGTTACCCCTTCACGTGGACAGAGGGCACTGCATCAGCTTTTTATCCACTCAAAAAACTATTCACCAGTGCCCCTGTGCTCAAGCATCCTTATCCCTCTTTACAGTTTGTGGTAGAAGTGGACGCCTCTTACTCTGGTGTAGGAGCTGTTTTCTCCCAACTCGATTATGTCTCTCAAAAACTCCATCCCTGTGCTTTTTTCTCTCAATGCCTATCTTCTGCTGAACAGAACTATGACGTTGGTAATCGTGAGTTACTGGCACTGGTTCAGGCTGTCCAAGGATCACAAATTCACTTTCACAGAATATTTTCGCTCAGCTAAACATCTTGTATGCTATATTTTCAAAATTTTTGGTGCTTTACATTGTGGTTAGACAGCCCTTTTTCTTTTGGCAATACATTCCTTAATATGGTGCCCCATGGGTTCTTGAGATTTACCTTAAAGGTCCCATATTATACTGTTTTTCATCAATTTCACACAGCTGTCAGAGGTTCAACAACACTGTATTCAAAATGGATTGCCCCAAACCCATCCGTGGTCCTGAATTTCAGCTGTCTAAAAGTCGCTCAAATGAGCTCTACTGAGCTCTTCTGAGAGCAGGCTGTTTCTGTGCCTGCACCTTTAAATGCTAATGAGCTCCGTCTGTCATCGCCTGCCCTGCCTGCTACATGGCCCTCTCAGGGAGACGATGCTGCTTATGCTAGCGGTAGCATGTGCTAATGTTTGGATGTATCGCTATGGCTCGCCGAGATGCTGTCGTTCAACCATACCAGTTTGACCCAGAATCGGACCCAGAAGGAGAGCCTCCTGAAGAAATACAGACATTACATGAGAGACTCCCCACTCCCCAACACAACCACCCGGTTCCCACTCCCCACTGACCTTCAACAGGTTACATCTAAAAACAGCTAGCGAAAGCTGTGTTTGTCTCCAACACAGTCTCCAAATTCTTGGACACTGTTCCCATGGTCTCTGTCAACTTCACCTTGGGGATGAACGTCCCCCTCTCGATATCTCCTATCATCGCGCAGAGCAGGCCGCCCTATGCAAATGACTCCTGTCGCTACGTAACGACAGGAGCTGAATCTGAACAGTCTGTAGGAGCGCCGTTTTATCAGTGGGTGGGCTGCAGAGGCTATGCAGGACTCGTTTGCTTTCCTCATTCTGGGAGTTGGTAGGCTCAGGGAGGACCAGTTTATGTATGTAGAGACCAGAGAAAACGTGTTTTTCATAATATGGGACCTTTAAC
This sequence comes from Lagodon rhomboides, assembly GCA_039737535.1. NCBI lineage: Eukaryota > Metazoa > Chordata > Actinopteri > Spariformes > Sparidae > Lagodon > Lagodon rhomboides. The sequence continues at coordinate 3,832,305 of CM077785.1, read as the reverse complement.
TAAACTCTATCATGCCTGCTAGTCATTTCAACTTCGCCCTTGTAGGAGATACACTACTTTAATAAACGTAATTAACCACTGGGATCAATTATACACTCGTAAATGGGGCACCACCTCTGTTGTTTGATCTATTTGAATAATAGAGGAAATTAATCAAATCTGGACTAAACAAGTTTAGCTTTTAACAGTCCCAATCAATTTAAATTTACATATTCAGTTTCATATTTCATAATTCAATCTCATTTTCTAAAGCAGTAAGTTACTTTACACAGTTCCATGGTTCTCTACATTAAAATTAAACTTGCACAGACAACGACATACAATTATATATGTTTATTAACTAATAGTTCAGGATAAATAAATGAAATGGTAATTTAGACAAACAACAACAGATAACAGAAAATGTGACTAATGTGCAGATGGTGAAATTACGGATCGGGTGAAAGCCTTTAAATATTACGAGAGTAACTTTAATACTAACGAGACCCTAACGTAATTTCTCTTAAGATCAAAAGATAGAAATCAGAACCTAAGACACCAACTCATGTCTCACGTGTGTGAATCCAGCTGTATGGAGATGCTCAGCCTGGGAGTCAGGACGTCCGGGCCTTGGTCTCCTCGGGTGCTCTTAGCTCGACTGCGGTCTGCAGTGTCGGTTCAGTAACCCGAGGGAAGTTGCGGCTCGTCCGGTACTCAGCTGATGACACTCTTGGTCCACGGCCCAGCGTTGGGGGCAGAGCCGGTCTCGGCTTGGCACCAATGTCTCTTTCGTTGGAAACCGTTTGCACGGTTTCTGAAGCAGTCAATAACTGCAACGTCTTTACCAAAGATGGTCTTAATAAAGATTCTTCTTCGTTGCTTCGAATGGTGGTTCTTAAGCTCTGATTCGTAACTAAGTCAACTTGCTTGACTAAGATGACTGGAGGATGAAATGCTGGCCTGGCGGATTTTCTTTGTATCCCTACTCAAAAGAGGATGAATTAAATTAAATTCACTTCCTCAAAATCGGCTTCTACTCTGGAGTTGCCCGCGATGAGAGGCGGCGAGCTGGTGTGGGCTTGCTGATAGCTCCCCATCTCAGCCGCCATGTGTTGGAGTTTTCCCTGATGAGCAAGAGGGTCGCTTCCCTGCGTCTTCGGGTCGGGGACAGGTCTCTCACTGTCATTTCGGCTTACGGGCCAAACGGCAGTGTAGTGTACCCGGCCTTCTTGGAGTCCCTGGGAGGGGCACTGGAAAGTGTTCCAACTGGAGACTCTATCGTTCTTCTGGGGGACTTCAACGCCCACGTGGGCAGCGACAGTGTTACCTGGAGGGGTGTGATTGGGAGGAACGGCCTCCCCGATCTGAACCCGAGTCGTGTTCTGTTATTTGACTTCTGTGCTAGTCACAGTTTGTCCATAACGAACACCATGTTCGAGCATAAGGGTGTCCACAAGTGCACGTGGCACCAGGACACCCTAGGCCGGAGGTCAATGATTGACTTTGTAGTTGTGTCATCTGACCTCCGGCCGTGTGTCTTGGACACTCGGGTGAAGAGAGGGGCTGAGCTGTCAACTGATCACCACCTGGTGGTGAGTTGGATTCGCTGGCAGGGGAGGAAGCTGGACAGACTTGGCAGACCCAAACGCGTAGTGAGGGTCTGCTGGGAACGTCTGGCGGAACCCTCTGTCAGGGGGGTCTTCAACTCCCACCTCCGGGAGAGCTTTGACCAGATCCCGAGGGAGGCTGGGGACATAGAGTCCGAGTGGACCATGTTCTCCGCTTCCATTGTTGACGCAGCTGTACGAAGCTGTGGCCGAAAGGTCTCCGGTGCCTGTTGAGACGGCAATGCCCGAACCCGGTGGTGGACACTGGAAGTAAGGGATGCTGTCAAGCTGAAGAAGGAGTCCTACCGAGCCTGATTGGCTCGGGGGACTCCTGAGGCAGCTGATGGGTACCGGCAGGCCAAACGTGCGGCAGCGCGGGCAGTTGTGGAAGCAAAAACTCGGGCCTGGGAAAAGTTCGGGGAGGCCATGGAGGAGGACTACCGGTCGGCCTCAAGGAAATTCTGGCAAACCATCCGGCACCTAAGGAGGGGGAAGCAGTGCTCCACCAACACTGTTTACAGTGGGGGTGGGGAGCTGTTGACCTCAACTGGGGACATTGTCGGGCGGTGGAAGGAATACTTTGAGGATCTCCTCAATCCCACTGACACGCCTTCTGTAGAGGAAGCAGAGGCTGGGAGCTCAGAGGCTGATTCATGCATCACCCAAGCTGAAGTCACTGAGGTAGTCAGGAAGCTCCTCAGTGGCAAGGCACCGGGGGTGGATGAGATCCGCCCTGAGTACCTCAAGTCTTTGGATGCTGTGGGGCTGTCTTGGCTGACACGTCTCTGCAGCATCGCGTGGCAGTTGGGAACAGTACCTCTGGACTGGCAGACAGGGGTGGTGGTCCCTATATTTAAAAAGGGGGACCAGAGGGTATGTTCTAACTATCGGGGGATCACACTCTTCAGCCTCCCTGGTAAAGTCTATTCCAGGGTACTGGAGAGGAGAATTTGGCCGATAGTCGAACCTCGGATTCAGGAGGAACAATGCGGTTTTCGTCCTGGTCGTGGAACACTGGACCAGCTCTATACCCTCCGCAGGGTGCTCGAGGGTTCATGGGAGTTTGCCCAACCACTCCACATGTGTTTTGTGGACTTGAAGAAGGCATTTGACCGTGTCCCTCGTGGCATTCTATGGGAGGTGCTTCAGGAGTATGGGGTCGGGGGCCCTCTGCTAAGGGCTGTACGGTCCCTGTATGACCGGAGATGGAGCTTGGTTCGCATTGCCGGCAGTAAGTCAGACCTGTTCCCGATGCATGTTGGATTCCGGCATTTGTCACCGGTTCTGTTCATTATTTTTATGGACAGAGCCTCTAGGCACACCCAGGACACGCTGGAGTGACTATGTCGCCCAGCTGGCCTGGGAGCGCCTCGGGATCCTCCCGGAAGAGCTGGGGGAAGTGTCCGGGGAGAGGGAAGTCTGGGTGTCCCTGCTCAGACTGCTGCCCCCGCGACCCGGCCCCGGATACATGGAAAAAAATGGGAAGGGGGGATAGGTTGGGATGAATCAGGCGGTGATAATGATATATATTTAAAAAATCAAAAACAAACAGAACTTCATTCTGCTAGAGTTTTAAAAAGTAGAAGTACTTAAAAGAATTGAGAAAAATCAACACATGGTTGGTTTCTGCAGAGATCGCTGTGTCGCAGAGTAAAAGTAAAATAAAAGATAAAAACTTAAAAAGAGGAGAAAAGAGAAGAGGACAGGAAAGAGAGAAGAGCAGAGAGTTTTAGAGTGTAGGCAAGAGCAAGTAAGAGCAAGAGAGAGTGAGAGAGAGTTTGTCTCTCTGTTTTATTAGGCTCCCTAGTGGGGCGGAGTGATGGGTTCACGCCTTAGACCATATTATAAGTCTAAACTCGCAAAACTCAATTTAACAAAACTGTAGTTTTAATGTTTCAAGATCGTGTTTCACCTTTCCCAGAATTTCACCATGGCTTAATATGTGGATTATGTCTATGTGAAATAACATTGCAGGGTTGAAATCACTCAAAGTTCAGAAAGAGATATCGTGATTCAAAATAAAACACACATGAATATGCAGTAGAACTGAGGACTTATACCTATCTTTCTGGTTCTACATCAATGCTTGTTAACACAAACATGTTAGAAACATTTACTGGTAAATAATAAGTCTTAAACAAAAAGTTCTCCTTAAAGTCTGATCCATTCACCAGGTCTCACCCTTTACCAGACACAGAACAGCATATCGTAAACAATGACTTGACAAGGGGGGAGGAAGAAACCAGATAGCCACACCATCTCCCTGTTAATGCAAAACAGAGGGAAACACTCATCCTTTCTTGATTTACAATTATAAAAACAGTTATCGTGACATCTTTTGAAAGGAACATATCCTTCATCCTTTTGAAGCTCAGAAAGTGGATTCCCGAGTGCTGAGAGTCCCATGACCTGAGAGGACGTAGAGTGTCTGTCTTAAAGGAAAAGGGGGGACAAATGGCATTATATAGTCGTAAATAACTAAGAAAGCATTTGTCTTGAAGGTTTTATTGCAAGGACAACATCGTCCTCCTTTAGCCAGATGTAGGGATGAGACTGCGCGGCGCCTCTCCTGAAAACAGTCAGCTTGGGAATGAAAGGAGTAACTAGTAATTAGACACAAGGTTTTCCCACAACGTGAAACCTGATGCTCTCTCTCTCCTAATTTCCAGTGACTCTGTTTCTGCCGACCCTGTGACCATCCTACCCTTTTCCTGTTTTGTGGGCACAGCTGCTGGGAGATTGAGTCCAGCATTAAAGAGGCCCAGTTCTCTCAATCGGACCCCATTACTGGTCCCATTCTGGTCTGTTTGTATCCGATATGGTCAGATATCAAGTGGTTCAGTGGGGGCACGCTACCAAACTCACCTGTTATCTTAGTTGACATCGGACCCTCCAGTTTCTTCAACAGCACTTCTGGTGGCCGAGCATGTCCAAGGACATGAAGGAGTTTGTGGCAGCATGCTCAGTCTGTGCCTGTGGTAAAGCCTCTCATCACCCTTGGTCACACATCACCGTGGACTGCGTTACCGCACTGCCTCTCTTTAGTGGTAACAGAGTCATCCTCACAATTATTGTTTGCCTCTCTAAATTAATTTTTTTTTTTTCCTCTCCCTAAACTGTGTTCCGTCCTAGAGACTTAAGTATTCTGGATACATGGTATTCCCATTCATACTGTGTCAGACTGAGGACCTCAGTTTGCCTCACAAGTGTGGCTGGCTTTCTGTAAAGCACTGGGCGTAGCCTCCAGCTTGACATCTGGGTACCACTCCCAGTCCAACTGCCAGACTGAACAAGCTAACCACAACTTGGAGACTGCCCTAGTGTGCATCACTGCCTGCCACCCCTTCCTGTAGCCCTTCCCTGGATCGAATATGCACACAACTCGCTCACCAGCTTGGCCACGGGTATGTCGCTATTCATGGCAGCTAATGGCTACAGCCTCCTCTCTTCTAGTTCTGGAGGCAGATGTTTCTGCTCCCTTGGTCCACGCCCTCATTTACCATTGTCAGGAGGTATGGAGGACCACATATGCTGCCCTCACACGCTGATCCATCCAGAATCAAAGCCTGGATGACCTTTATTGTTCCCCTGCTCCCCAGTACCAACCCAGCCAGAAATTGTAATTCTCTTCTCGCAATCTTCCCCTTCAAGTGGATGTCTATAGTCTACCTCTCCGTTATACTGAACCCATTGCCATTTAGAAAATTATAAATCCATCTGTGGTTCACCTCAAACTCCTAGCCTCTCTACAAGTGCACCCTACCTTCCATGTCCATCCTCTGTAGCTGGTGTCTCGGGCAGGGGCTTCTAATAGCTGGTTGAATGGGAGAGGTACAGTCGGGAGGAACATTCCTGGATTTCCTGGGGTCTCATCCTGGATCATCCTCTCATCAGTGACTTTTACCGTGAGTTCCCCCACAAGCCTGATAGGGTGCCAGGAGGCAGGGGGTACTGTCATGGTTTGGACTTGCTGTGTGGGGTTTCTCTGCACTTAGTGTGTGTTTTTTGCCTGTGCATTTCAGAGGCTGGGCGTGGTTTCCCTGGAGGGCTAAATACCTTGTTCTGCTAAATACCCTGGTCTGCTCTACTCTTCTTGCCAGATTGTTTTCTACTCCACAACGTGTGTTGATTGCTCGTATTCAGCTTGTAAAGTCATTTGCTCCTTATAAGTATCTGACAGTTTGGAGACTGCATATAAAGAATCTAAGAGTGCGATGCGTTGAGATAGTTTGGCTAACTTCTCTCTTCTAGATTTCCTCTGATGAGCCTTATAGGAAATAATCTCCCCCTGATAAAAGCTTTCATTGTTTCCCACAACCCAGAGGCAGTTACTTCTGGAGTTTTGTTAACATGAAAAAAAAATCTAATTGCTCAGAAACAAATTTAACAAAGTCTGTATCTAACAGCAAATGTGTATCTAGGCGCCAAGGTGGTCTTGTATTAACAAACTTCTGAAAATAAACATTCATAGAAATGGAGGCATGGTCTGACACAACAATCGAATCATATTTACAGCCAGAAATGGAGGATAACAACTTGTTGTTCACTAAAAAGAAATCAATTCGTGTGTAGGTACGGTGAATATGCGAGAAAAATGAGTATTCCCTTTTGTCCGGGTTAAAAAAACGCCAAGGGTCAACAACATTAAACTCATTCATGAAGGCTTGAATCACTTTGGTCGACCTGGATTGAGCAGCTGAGGTTAAGGAAGAATGATCTAAGGAAGGATTCATCCAGCAGTTAAAGTCCCCTCCTAAGATTAGATCATACATGAACAGGTCTGGTAGCATTGAGAAAACCCGTCTAAAAAAGGACTCATCATCCCAGTTGGGGGCATAAACATTAGCAAGAGTCACCTTTACATCATAAATGTGTCACATGACAGCTATAAATCTACCGGCAGAATCAGAGATTGTCTTAACATGAACAAAAGGGATATCTCTATGTAAAAGAATAGCAACACCTCTTGATTTACTGGAAAATGAGGAATAGTATTTTCCTGACCCAGCTCTTCTTCAGTCTAACACTATCTGTCTCTTTTAAATGATTTTCCTGCAAGTATATAATATGAGCATCAAGGTGATGTAAGTAGTGCAACTAGATTGACAGAGAGAGAAATAAATAAATAGAAAAATAGCACCAATATGCTCTATGTGGAGCAATAAAACTTACAGTCAGTACACAGTCATTACTGTATTCAGTCTATGGACAATCCAACAGCGGCTTAACATGGGTGATACCTGCTGGATATGCAGCCCACTGCCGCAGAAATACAACCCGACCTCACGAGTGTTTGTGGATTCCAGAGTCAGTCACTCTCCGGGACCGGATTCTTGAGTCTCTTGTTGACCAACTCCATGGCCCGGTCCGGGTCTTCAAATCTGTGGGTCTGGCTGCTGGACATGGTAATGTGCAGAGTAGCTGGGTACAGGAGGCCGAATTCAACATTAGCACCGGCATGGAGCTCCCTCTTCACCTGGGCGAAAGCCGCCCTCTGTTTGGCCACAGTTGGTGTAAAGTCTGGGAAAATGTACATCCTTTTCCCGTTGTGTAGCAGAGGAGAGCTCTGTCTGGCGCGGCGCAGAATAGAATTCCTTACTTGAAATTGTGTCACCCTTATGATCATCGGACGCGGTGGTTCTCCCTCCTTTGGTTTAGCACGCAACGTGCGGTGGGCCCTGTCGAGCCGGGTTTTTCATCGATTCCCAACAAGTCCATTAAAAGTTTGGCAATAAACTCTGTAGGTTGGGGACCCTCGGATCCCTCAGGCAGACCCACTAGTCGAATATTATGCCATCTAGAGCGTGCCTCCAGTTCTTGACATTTTTTGCCCAGAGACTCCACCGTAGCAGACAGCTTGGCTATTTTCACCTGCATGCTAGTTAGTTGATCCGAGTGCTCATTAGCCAAGCGCTCCAAGTCGTTAATAGTTCCACTTTGCAGGGAGACTTTTTCTTGCAGCGGTTTGAGAGTGGTCGCCACCTCCTTCTTAACCAGCTCTGATATTATCGACTCAAATTTTGCCACAATTTCAGTTCGTTGGTCGCCCATCATTACCTTAATGCTGCATAGCATCTCTTCATTAGCACCGGGCCTCTCAGGTGACTCGGGCTCCGAATGCTGGTGTTGCGGCCCGTTTCGCCCGGACTTGGCAGACTCATTTTTCGCTCGTGAGGTCGACATTAGCGCTATTCTGACTCTCAAAATGCAGAGCCCCCAAAAACCGTTCGATCACCTTGAAGTTGCAGACAGTGGACAGACTTAAAATGACAGTAAAGCTATATTATAATCACATTCCCGAGGAGCGACCGAAAAACACATCCTACATCTTCAGGTCCCAGGCCACACCATAAATTCCTTTAAACCTATTTCATTCTGGTTGTCCACTTTTGGGTCCTGCAACATACGCATACTTATCGTAACAGTTTGATGAAGATAAAACCTGAGGATGAGTGCTTTTTTTTTTTCTTTCTTTCAAGTTGAAAAGATACATTGCATTCTTCAACGTGTCTGTTTGCTTCTTTCCAACAATGCAGTTGTTCCACATGCAACATTTAATTGCTTGCTTTTTCACCTTACGCGCTTAAGAGGTTAAGCCTAATGAGTCTCGGGTGTCTTAAAATGACCACTGGACAGGACACACTTGATATGCTTTTCTGTGTTTTGACAGATGATGAGGTGACAGTGGGGAAGTTCTATGCCACCTTTCTAATCCAGGACTATTTCAGAAAATTGAAAAAGCGACAGGAAGAGTACTATGGCTACCATCCCACCAAGAAAAATGCTACCCATGAGATACAGGTAAGAACTTGATATGGTATGGGTATTTATTTATACATTTTTTATTAGATTTAATTCCAGAATAGTTATGTTCTCCCTCAGAGTTGCAATATGCTGACAACATTTAAAGGATCCTGGGGCTTATTGCTGCCACACGTGATTCCGTCTGAATAGGGCTTTACTCTCAGAGGGATTTTTTTTCACATTCCCTGTGGTGACTGCCAATCCTCTATGGCCAACTCACCAGAGTCTCATAAAATCCTGTGGGGAAACACACTTTCATGTCACCTGACTGATTGGCAGCTATTTTCCCTCTGATAGAGCTCTCACCTCTGCATTCATCCAGCTTTCTTTTAACGAGATCATTTCATAGTCTTTGTGATCGCCACGCCATCATCAATGTATGATGTTACTGATGATGTACCATATTCCTTGATGTTGTTGTCCTTGGTGGCAGCATCTCTGAATATTTGCCAGTCTAAACAATCAAAACAGTCCTTTTAGGCTGCTGTAGCTTCATCTGTCCAATAACTTTTAACAGTTTTTACTGATGGTTTGACCAAACAGATCCACAGAGGATGCCCTTTCCATTGGCCTTCATTAAGTCTTCACACACCCCGAACTTAAAAACAGCTTCGACATAATTGAAATGCTGCCAAGTAAAATCCACACGATGTAAATCCACCAAAATGCATAGTCCTTCATACCAAATGTTTTTGCAAAAAAAGAATATAGGTCTCACTACGCAGTGTCATGTATTTAATTTTGTTTTTGTTTTTTTCACTTACCATATCTTCTCCGTGTTGTTCAGGCAGGGCTGAGGAACATTGAGGAGGAGGCAGCACCAGAGCTCCATAGGGCCATCTCTGGAGACCTTGTGAACGAAGAAGAAATGGAACAAGCTGCTACTGAAGCTGATGTGGAGGGTATCTTCAGGGTAACTGGACATTACTGAATCATGAATGAATACGAGGAATGAGGGAAGGAAGCATGACAGGAATGACATGCAGCTGAACACCTGTCTGGCTACCTGGCTACTGTTCTACTTCGAAAGCATAGTCACTTACAGCATTAATCAGCACCCCACCCATTGCCAATATCTTCCAAAGACCTCAGTAGAGAGTTATATAATGCACTTGTCAAAGTGACAGGTCTATTGTTCTCTATTGTTTTCGTTCGACCAATGAGATTGCAGCATTAGGATTAAGCCCTGCCCCCGTCTATGTAATGGGGGTTCCCCTGAGGGGTGTCCCTTCAGGGGTGACCCCTCCCCTCCCCTTTATACTTTTATGAAGGGGTCTTATGACAACTGAAGCGCTTTAACTGAAGCTCTCCAGTTTGCGGAAAGACAAAATTAACAAACAAGTCTGTATTATACAAAGAAGGGTTCTCACGATATGCAGGGTTTGAAGAACGAATCCTTCCGTCTCATCCCATGTTGTCTCTCTGTCACGCACCCCGCAGTGCGTATAACCATAGACATAATAAAGAGCAGATGCCACACCGCCTGCTGGAGCGCAAGAAATGCGGCCGTCATCTTGAACCGGTCATTCTACTCCTAGTTGAGCAGCAGTAGGAGCAAGATGCCAGAGCACTGTGCAGCATATTCCTGTTCTAATCGGTGGACCATCAAAAACAGGGCTCGGGGGATTACTTTTCACAAGTAAGATTGAACATTACTATTGGTTGTATTTTGTGAATCGAATATTACTGTACTGTCACCAGGAAAATCGTAGCCAGCTAGCTAGGCTATGTTTATTGAGAGTGAGATTACAACTGACACAAGAATGCTATTGTAGAAATAAAACAAATATTACTGACCAGCGAATTTTACACAGGTGGCACAGACTGTATTATTCACATGTAATTCACCTTAACAACCTCTCATGTCAATCTTTTAATCTTTGTATATTAATGTTGCTTTTTTCTTTGTTCTTATTATCTCTGTTCTGTAAAGTGTCTTTGAGCACTGTGTGAAACACTATATAAATATAATGTATTATTATTATTATTATTATTATTATTATTATTATTATTATTATTATTATTATTATTATTATAAGGTGCTGAGAGCTGCAGAGAGGGTGATTCGCCAAGCTTCAACGGTGCAAACTCCAAAGGTGTCGGCAGTCACACCGTCCAGGAGGAGATTGGAACGAAGGATGTTTTTCTGCTTGGGGAACACATTGAGAAGATACAGTTTGGCATTGACAACCATCATTCCAACTTGTTGTCACTGGTTGTGTCTGTGTTTCTTAAGATAAGGCTGTACCACATTGCCAAACTCACCTCTCTTGACCTGCAGAAAGGGAGCACAAGAAAGAAGCTGTGCAAAACAGTCCTCTTTCAGGGGTTTTAGTTCATTTAAAACTCTCATGAGCAACTTTGTACATGAGGAAATATGGTTTGGGCAGGTATGTGTCATGTTCTTGTGGTAACTTGAGAATTTACATTTGCATTACATTTTATTCTCTCTCTGATTTGTTACACAAGTCTGAAAAGCAAGATGAGAGCGTGCAGAGGCATTTCTACTTCCTTCCCCTCCCCATTTGTTATCCCGGTTTTGGTCTAGTCACTCATGGTTGTCACTCTTTGTATTCTGTTGTGAATGCTTGCTGTTAATGCTGGAATAGGTACATTTCCTGCTGTTTTGATGTGAATGCGCATCTGCCTAGTATAGAACAGTCTCTCTCTCTCTTCTCTCTCTCTCTCTCTCTCTCTCTCTCTCTCTCTCTCTCTCTCTCTGTCTGACCTGATATGAATTATATTGATACTCTGATTTATATATATTTATTTTTTTTTCTCTGATATATTACTTTTATTAATATAAATTATATTGATACTCTATGATTTCTATAGTTGTGTTTATATTCATAGGGTTTGCAAAATACCTATCATACATCACATATATCATATATCAGAATATTCTATTACTCACCCTGAACCAATGGAAAAATATGATATATACAGTGTGGAACCTATAACTTTCATTTTGAGATTACAGAAGGAAAAGGGGAAATATTACTGGGCTAAATGGGTTACATATTTAGCTGATGCAGAGTGTGACGGTTGAAATGGTTGTAAATCCTGCTGTGAACGAAAGTGTATCATCCTGTGGAAAGTATTTAAGTGTATCATTCAAGGTGACTGAATGTATGTATATGACCTCATGTTTGTGTTATGAAAAGAAAAAAAAAAAAAAAATATATATATATATATATATATATATATATATATATATATATATATATATATATATATATATATATATATATATATATATTTTTTTATCTATATCATAACACATATATATATATATATATATATATATATATATATATATATATATATATATATATATAAATAATATTCTATTACTGTTAATCCCACTATGAATATTAAAATAGGCTGAACCATTTGTCCTGTATCATAGCTACATGTATGACGTTTGTAGCAAAAAAAAAAAAAAAACGTGTGAAAGTTTAGAATTCAGAGTTATGATTGATTAAATGCACTGACACTTCATTGCGCCTGCCAAACAGATTACGCTGAGTGGAGCGGGGGACCGGTCCAAGATGGTGGCCCCACGGCTCGTCAGCGCCAATTAGCAGTAGCGGTCGATGCAGCGTCTACTCTTTATATGTCTATGCGTATAAAACCTAAGCCGGTCTCCTGTCTGCTAAGGTCAAAGGTCACTACCCTTTCAGTGCGGAAGACACCTCTTATATCTTGGGAAAAATCTGCAAATAATAGGAGATAGCAAAAAACAGTATTATTTAACAAAATGCTATAAGAGAGCGTAAAAAATACTCGAACCATGGTCAGAAGACTCGAAAAAATTCCTAAAACTCCCTCCTGAACAGCACGATGCAGAACGGTAAATTACATTAAGTTTTTTTTTTTTTTTTATCAAGGTCTTCCAGACATCCAGACACCGACACATACACAAACTAGGTAAATAAAAAAGGAAATCGTAACGGAGAGAGAAAAGAAGAAACAAACAAAAAAAAAAACATATATATATATATATATATTTAGGTTACATAGAAATGTTAGTAGCTGCCATGCCAAGGAAATAAATGGCTGCCAAATGACATAGAATTTCCTGGTGGTCCCTCTTACAGTATATCTAATTTTTTCTAAGTGAACATGACTCATGACCTCCCTAATCCACTGGTCATATGTTGGGGGGAAAGCATCTTTCCATTTAAACAGGATAGGTTTCCTGGCCAACAAGGAGCAAAAGGCCACCATGCCTAAGTGGTTCCCAGAAAAAGTGGCACCCACTGGAGCCACACCAAATAGTGAAATCACCGGAGATGGATGCACTGTTTTCCCGCATATTCCAGAGAATGCCTCAAAGATAGAATGCCAAAAACTGTACAGCATAGGGCACGACCAAAACACGTGCAGTAATGTGGCAGGAGCTTGTCTGCATCGATGGGTCAATACCCGTCTTAATCTTAGACAGTCTATCTTTGGTCCAGTGAAGACGGTGGACTATTTTGAATTGAACCACAGTGTGTCTGAGGCATTGTGAGGAAGAATAAATTCGCTGAATAATTTTTTGCCATATTTCCTCTGAAATCGCTTCATCTAGGTCAGCTTCCCAATTTATTTTAAGACTATCCAGGCTATACATGTTATGTGGATTAATTAATGTAGAAATCCTGCCTATTATTTTTTTCAAGTTGACTTTACCTAAAATTGTTTCAAGCAGAGATTCAGGAGGGCTCAGTGGGAAACAGTCGGAGTTGGAAGCCACAAAACCACTAAGCTGCAAATACCTATAGAAGTGTGATTTGTGAAGACCATATTTCTGTTGTAGCTGCGCAAAAGAGGCAAACTTATTTTCAATGTAGAGGTCAGATAGTGTACCTAGTGTACTTCCTGCCCAGACATTAAAAGCTTCATCCATCATTGACGGGACAAACATATGATTTTTTATCAATGGTGTAACAAGTGAAAGATCAGTTAGATTAAAGGTCCTTCTAAACTGGTTCCATGTTTTGATTGAATGGATAACAACTGGATTAGTAGTGAAGGCTGAGATAGGCTGTTCCAAAGGCAATTTGGAACATAATAGAGCTGCTGGGGAGGAAGATCCGATGGATGCCCTTTCCAACTCTGCCCATTCAGTACTATTAACATCCGAGCCATCATCTCTCAAACAATACAGCAAAGCTCTTATATTGGCAGCCCTGTGGTAATACATAAAATTTGGAAGTGCCATACCACCTATCGTGCGAGGCCTCTGCGATATATTTTTATTAATCCTGGGCTGCTTTTTATGCCAAATAAATGATGAGATCTGACTGTTTAAATTGGAAAAAAAAGATTTAGTTAGAAAAATAGGGGGACTTTGAAATAAATATAAAAACTTAGGGATCTTAATCGTATTGATCCTCCCCCCTAAGGAGAGAGGGAGAGGGTCCCAACGCTCCAGGTCTAGTTTAAGATTACTTAAGAGGGGATGATATTTAGCCTTTGAGGAAGAAAATACGCATTTGGAGCCCTTTGACCTCCAGACCTAAATGTTGATTCCTGTCTGTCTCCAGCACCCTGCAGATACACATTTGCGTAACACCAGTTGGTCAAAGGACGTCTGGACCCACCTTGATCGCTATGTTAAATGTGTGCCCCCCTCCATAACGCCCCCCACCCCCTGCTGTTCACCTATGTTGATGGTGTGCCCCCATACCTCCCCCGACCCCCTGCTGCTCACACTCTCCAAAGAACAGACCCCTCCCTTTACATACCTTTTGTTTACCTATTGTTTGAACCTGCCATTCCTTGTTCTTTGTTCTTCCTGTATAAAATGCTACTGTATCATTTGCTCTGGGTCCACTCACCGGCTCAGATCTGCTCTGTGCCTGTCGGTTCACCAGTTTACCGGTATTCTTTGAATAAACACATCTCCGCAGCAAACTACTCAACAGGACTTGAATGATTTCTTCAACAATTTGGTGCCGTGACCCGGATGGCAACAAACCTTCTACAGAGACTCCTTTTTCCAGACCAACGACATGCCAGTGACCTGAAAACCAAATTGCAGAGGTAAAAGGTCCTTTTGAAAACCCAATTACAGTTACTGAGCATTGTTGGAGGTCTGTTGAGGAAGGAGTCCTAAGGAAGGATGACGCCATCCGACATTTTAAGTAAGTTTGCTGTGTGTGTTTTGTGAAATTTAAAAAAAAAAGAAGATGTTGCAGGTTTCGAAACCGATATTATTTGGAGGTTGGCTTTTAGATGTAGGAATGCTCGTTTTTAATAGCTTTTGTGCTTGTGTTTTCCTAGTCTTAGGATGACTCGCTCTCCGAAAGGCCAAGCATCTAGGGGTTAAAATCTTACTTAATATCAACATGGTGATGCAAAGACTGGGTAGAGTCCCGTGAGTCTGTTGGGGAACGAGATTCGCCCACTGAATATTATTGGGAAGTTGGTTTTTAGATGTATAGGAATGCTCGTTTTCATAACTTTTGTGCTTGTGTTTTCCTAGGCTTAGGATGACTCACTCTCCTGAAGGCCAAGCATCTAGGGATTAAAATCCTACTTAATATCAACATTGTGATATAGAGAAACGACCGGGAAGAGTCCCGTGAGTCTGTTTGGGGAACGAGAGGTTCGCCCACTGAGAAATAGGCCTATGTAGGACCAGTAGGAAGTAGTAGGGTGTTGGGACCCACAGATGAAGTCATTCATTGTGGATTTCAAAATGGACTCTGAGCTGAACTCAGTGTCCCAGAATTCCCCATTCTTCACACCTAGGTGCGAAATTCAGCTTTGAGCTACGATTGGTCAGGATGACAGACCCCCTGCTGATCAGATAGTCAAAACTCCAGCGCCTCCCTTGTTCTCTCTCTCTCACTCGACGCCCTCGGCCTCTTCAACTTCAGATCTTCAAGGGCTCCTCTCCACTTCCCCCACATGGGGCTGCCTGTCCTCAAGATCTCTTCTTCTGGGCCTAACAGCTGTGGAGAGCTACAAGCTGCATTTCCAGCAGGCCCAGAGAACTTCTCCTCACTGCAGCGACACGAAGTCCTGCCAGTATTCCAGATCAGTTAGCACCAGCAGCTGCGACGCAAAGCTTGCCAGCTAACTCAACAATCTGAGGAAAACCAAGCAAGTTAGCACCGAGCTACTATCCTTGCAAAGGAAAGGAGCGAACTGTTTCCTCCTCTGCCGACTTTCATCAGACCTTGCACAGCAAGAAGAGCATTCAACATTGGAATCCCAACCTTCTCCTGCAACCACCAGCACCTTTTCTTCAAAGACTGGTAACGTTGAACTGGGCTTAGATAGCATAGCATAGCACGGATAAGCACAGGACTTTAAACTCTGGTTGATGTAATGCATATGTGTTCAATGTATGTGTTTGTTCACTGTTGGTGTTATTGTGACCTCAGGTCAGTTATTGGTAGTTTGCTTTGCTACACGGCTAATTCGACGTTAGTCTAATGCTGCTTCACACAGACTCAGGGTCTCTGCATGCAACTAACCATCTTTTCTAAACTGGCATCACGTCACACACACACACATTCCTTGAGCCTGGAGCCTATCACAGCTATATGTGATATCAGTGACCACCATTGTTTCTTTGTTCTGCCAGCCACACACACACACACACACACACACACACACACACACACACACCTGTATATAGTACATGTTAGTTAGATTGTGTGCTTTCATCTTTGTACATATCGCCCTGCATAGTCAGTCTGCACATGAGATGCCTTGAACTGTACATTTTTGCTTATCATAATTGCAACACCCTGAGCCTTTGAGCAGAAATTGGATTGATACACCTGACCAGCCCATCCCCTAACGAGACGAGAACTATCACAAGAACGTATATGGGTCTCTTGTAAGAATGCAATATCTACTCTGAGCTGTTTTAGGTGTGAGAATATCTTTTTGAATTTCACTGGATGATTAAGTGATTTAACATTCCAACTTATAAAATTAACAGGGCAACCCTCATAACCTCTGGTGTTATTTACATTGGCCATCTTGTGTACAAAGATAAATGAGTACCATAAATGAAACCCAAAGACACAAAAACAAACATAAACAAAAATAAAAGTCTGGTGGAGTAGATTCAGTTCGTACATAGGTCCAGTAGTTAACCACCCCCGATCACCCACACAAACAAGGTGATTACAACAACCCTCAAAGAAAAATCCACACATTAAGTGCTTGTGGTTGGGAGAACTATAAAGCTAAGCGCTCAGGCTCCCATCAAGCCTCAAACGTAAAGAAAATAAGAAATAGTAAAGTGCAAAGTAATATATTATTTAACTATGCATAGTAAAGTTTGATTCCGATTCATGGGAGAGAATATATTAGGCTAGTCATGTGGTGTAGCAAGGCTATCCATCCTTACTTCCTTGATTAACATTGCATGCCATCAAGTATCATGTCAACAAATGACCAGCTATAATATCCTATAAATAAGAACATCAAACCAGAACTTAGTAACACTAAGCCGAGCATGAAATAATACGTTGGCCTATGAGCACACAGTTCAAGCTGGTCAGCGTTGCCAATAAGAAAGTAGAACAGTATGTAAAAAATGTAAACACTGTGTTGTAGATTTGTACCTGATGACATCTAGCACTGTGGTACACATGGTCAACATACCCATAGGTCAACAGAGGCATACACATTCAAAGAAGCTCAGTCTCACGGACAATCTCCAGCCTCCGTGGGTGGGATGATTTTTTTCTTGACATAAGTCATAGCTTTGTCCGGGTCAGTAAACTCCCTGTCCTCCCCTCTGAACGTGACTCGGAATCGCGCTGGAAACAGAATCCCGTACCGGACTCCCTCTTGGTCGCGAAGTAGCTTCCTCACCTCTGTAAATGCAGCCTGAGCTTTAGCCACAGATGCCGTTTAGTCCAGGAAGATGGTAATTGGTTCCCCGTTGAAACGGAGTGGACCCCGGGGGTGCGAGCACGTTGCAGTATCTGGACACAATCTTGGTAATAATGCAGCTTAGCATCGATGGCTCGAGGTCTTCCACCCGGCTTCTTCGGCCCTAGTCTCTGGTGCGATCGATCCATCAGCAGCTCTTTATCCAACTGTAGCACCTCAGTTAGCAGCTTCGATACAGAGGTTGTAGTGCTGGAGTCGGGTGTCTCAGGTACACCAATGATTCTTATGTTGCATCTCCTCGACCGCCCTTCCAGATCCTCACACTTCGCTTTCAGTCCTGCAATTTCTCTCTTCATCTCACTCACCGTTTTTTGTAAAGTAACCACTTCATCTGACCATGCTGATAGCCCCCCCTCCACCTCTTTGATGCTAACTTTAGCCTGATCGATCTCGTACTCGAGTGCATTTTTCAGTTCTTCCCCGGGCAGGTGAGGGCAGAGTTAGCTGGGGTCTTGGCAGTACTCTGGTCCCAGGAGGTGTCGGGCCTTGTGTTGGAGGATCCAGCATACTTGAATTTATTTAGCCTTGTTTCCATCTGGACGTCGCTGTGGATTTGTTACAATGTCCAACTGAGTTTATAAAAAGTTTTCTGTAGCAAGAGATGGATTACGCTTTACTTCTTTCGCTTAAAATAGAGGTTTAACGGGAGCTCGAGTTGATCACAGCTTACTCAATAGCGGCCAAGCCACCCTGAGGAATGCCAGTTATATTAAGTTTTAATCTATAGTTTATCTACTAACACGTAATTTACGATAAAGAGTGTTTTAAAAAAAACAAACAGATTTTTCAGACAACATGACAGATTATTCTTTTGAATACTTTGAGAACATCTTCAATCCTTGTAAGTGTATTATTTCATTATACCACAAACTTCAGTATGTTTTTTATATTATTATGTAGTTATTTTACTTATCGCAACAATATACGGATACATGGCGTCCCAGAAGGAGCAGAGAAGAAGGACACCATAGGCTTCATAATGGGACTTATTAAGTCCAAAATCCAAAGCACAGGCGACATGGAAATATAAATCAAATCAAATCAAATCAAATAAATTTTATTTATATAGCCCAAAATCACAATCACATTGCCTCGATGGGCTTTACAATCTGTACAGTGAACGACATCCTCTGTCCTTAGACCCTCGATCGAGTGAGGAAAAACTTGCCATGTTGATGGAAAAAAAAAAACCTTTTAACAGGGTAAAAAAAACAATGGAAGAAACCTCAGGAAGAGCCACAGATGAGGGATCCCTCTTCCAGGACGGACAGACGTGCAAAAGATGTCGCGTGTACAGAAAAGAGCAACAATCACAGATAACAAGTTACATTAACAGAATGTCAGATACAATAGAATGTAAAGTGAGTGGTTCCAGGAGACGACTGAGCAGGACGAGGCATCACCAAGTGGTACCCGAGCCATACAACCTCCTGTCCACCCTGGTGACCTGGAAGAGGGCAGGCCACACAAGATAATTAGTAATAGACAGAGAGATCAGAGGGAAGAGGCATCAAGAATTCCAGAAACATAGATATGATGAGATGGTGAAGCAGAGGAGAGCAGAGGTCCAGTGGAGCGCAAGGTTTGGCCATCCTGATCAGTCAGTATTTCGAGGCATCAGTAGCCAGGAGAGGTCGATGTTCCCAGGGGCTCGAGGTCCAACTGAAGGAAGCCTGATTGAAAGAGAGGAGGAGGAGAAGGAGGAGTACGAAGAGGAGGAAACTATAGAAAGAGTAGAGAGTGACACAGCTTGCAGCTTGTGGGAACAGAAAAGCAAAAACAGACGTTAGAGAAATGCGATGTTAGTCAGCATAAACAGATTGTTTCTCGTCGGCAGTAAAATGCAAATCTAGTACTATAGGAACTCATTGAGACTGACACCGATCCACTGAAGGAGCTAGCAGTCGAAGTCAAGGCTATTTAAAGGCTAAGTCAAAGAAGTGAGTTTTGAGTTTAGATTTAAAGGCGTCAATAGAGCCAGATTGTCTGATGTCAGCTGGGAGGTTATTCCAGAGGAAGGGAGCCCGATAGGAAAAAGCCCTGCAGCCAGCTGACTTTTTCTAGACCCTGGGGACCACCAGGAGCCCAGAATTTTGAGAGCGTAATGCCCGAGAAGGAATATATGGTGATGAGATCTGACATGTACGACGGGGCAAGACCGCGTACAGTTTTGTATGTCATCAGCAGCACCTTAAAGTCTGATCTTATATGTATTGGGAGCCAGTGCAGTGAGGCTAAGATTGGTGTAATATGATCAAATTTTCTTGTACGTGTTAAGACTCTGGCTGCAGCATTCTGAACCATCTGAAGACTTTTGGTGCTCTCACGCGGGAGACCCGAAAATAAGGCATTGCAGTAATCCAGCCTTGACGAAACAAGGCCATGAATCAGGATCTCTGCGTCAGCTGTGGACACGAAGGACCTAATTTTAGCTATATTGCGCAGGTGGTAGAAGCCGATCTTGGTAATTTCTTTGATGTGCTGATCGAAGGAGAGGGTAGAATCAAAAATAACACAGAGATTCTTTACAGTTGAACTTTGAGAAATAACACAGTTGTCCGGAGTTACAGTCACCTGATCAACATGGTGTCTCTGTTTAGCAGGGGCGATGACCAGCATCTCTGTTTTATCAGAGTTCAGGAGCAGGAAATTTTCAGACATCCATTTCTTTACCGCAAGTAAGCAGGTTTCTAATTTTGAGATTTGAGATTTATCATCAGCTTTTATGGGCACATACAGCTGAGTGTCGTCCGCATAGCAGTGGAAATTTATTATTTATTTATTTTATTATTTATTTATTTAAATATAAATCAAGAGGGCACACTGCTCACCTGCAGCTAAACCTAAAGACATTGAGCCCCCCCACACCCCACCGCAAACAAACAAAATGAAGGAATGCTTGATAAGGCAAGCCTGGAAACTGTAGACTACATATGTTTTGGGCAATAGCCCCGGAAAAATATATAATTGCCTAATGATGAAAATAGCCCCAGAGGTTTCTGTGTGGTTGCATATTGAATCATGGTCAGCAGCCACAAATGCAACAGTGTCACCTGCGCAAATTGCGCAGAAGCTGACCTGGCTTTCCTTTTGGCATATGCCCATATATGGGCAGAGTCAGAATAATTTGTTGCAAATTGAACATCAGTGTTATTCTTTCCCCTTCTATGCGTCACTGATATTACCAGAGCCCATCTGTTAGCCTGCTGTTTAGTAGGCCTGTAGTGAGGGAAAAATAAGCTTTATTTGTGATTAAAATATGACGATGAGGACCCCAACGATTGTCCGTCCTTTCCTTCTCAAACTACATTGAAATTGCATGAGTCTCTCACACATGGCCTTCCTTATTTTTGATGTGATTATGGTCGTTATTGTGTAGAGCTGCTTGATTATGGAAAAAATCATAATCACGATTATTTTGGTCAATATTGAAATCACGACTATTTAAACAATTATATTTGAGTTTGGAAACATGATGCATTTATAGGCATTTCTCTCCCCCCCCCCAAAAAAACACTTTGTTTGTGTTTTATTTTGAAAAGTGACCGGATGTTCTGTTGTTGTTTTGGTGCATGACTTCCTGTCTGCTATGTGCTAAATTCGGCTTATTGTTACATCATGGCTCCAATCCGCCAGAAATAGAAGTCCGTAACTCTTCAGGAGGGCTCTGGACTGCCAGAGCTGGGACGCAGCGTATCTGCTCCGTATCCAGTCGGCATGGCCACGTTGAATGCTTTGGGGGAGGGATTGAATTGCGCATGCATGTCTCTTTCAGAAAATCTCTAGTCCTACTGTACAACGAAAAATGCCAAATAAATTGTTTCAACTCTATTATATTAGTTTGGAGATCGTATGACCCAAAAATCTAAATCACGATTAAAATTTGATTATTTGCACAGCCCTATTATTGTGTCTTGCTTGCTTTGATTAAGCAGCATGCGAGTCCACTGAAGTTGTTGTTTATTGTTGTTGTTTATGTGGAGAAAATGAGCACCACGGACGTTTGAGATGTTTAAGAGGACTGAGCGTGTGTGTGTGAGTGAGTGACTGAGGGAGAGAGAGCGAGAGTGTGCGTCGGTGCTAAAAGTGTTGGTTAGATAACAAGCATGTGTAAGTCCTGGTAAAATGATGCTGGACACTCTAATAGTTCATCCGACTACATGAAATAGCAACATATAAATTGCGACATATGATTTTCTGCCCCCACCCCCATAAAACATACACAGCTTAGAGGCTCACTGTACTTGGCTTCCTCAGAAATTTTCCCAGCCACACCACTGTAACGAAAATTAAAAAATGATAAGGTTCAACTGCAACAATCAACGGTTAAAAATAGCTGAGAAATGATAACCATATTAGTAGGGTAGGAAGGGGGGGGTCACCTGCACCCGAAAGATATATTTTTTTAACCTAGCTTTTTGTAATCCTTAAGGTGTCTAGTAAAGGAATCTTGATATTCCCCGTGCAAATTATTGTCCCATATATGATTTTTTATACCATCTGTCCGTGCTTGATTTTCGGACGTGAAAAATGAAAACTTTAAATCTACATAGAATCTGAACAATACATCCTACAGACACAATCCACCCCATTTTCTCTTCGTCTTTGCATGAGGAATTGATAGATATGATGATTGTCATGATTGGATGATGTTTGGTGCATAAAAATTCAAATAAACACCAAAAAATGCAAAGAATCGGTGACATTGGATCACTGGAACTCCTCCCCTATGGACCCTATTGATATATTTTTTAATAACTTTTGTATTTTTACAATCTTTAAGATGTCTACTAAACAAATGTTGATGATCCCCACCTGAAATATTGTCACATGTATGTCTTTTCTGGCTATATTGGTTGCCACCCTGGATTTCCAAAAAAGCAGATCCATTATGCTTATAGGGTTCCATTCCTTGCAATATTTGTTAATGTTGCTATGGAAACGAACATAAGCTGTAAACTGATTTTAACAAGCTCCGTACTTTCTGAAAGTTACATTTATTACTTAAAATACATTGTGATCTCTTGAGAAGTACAGCCTGTAAGTTTACCTTTAATAGCTCTTAATATACTGATCAGTGGCGTGCACAGACCTTTTGAAGGGCAGGGATGAAAAGAAAAAAAGGGGCACATACAGCGCGTTCTCGCCACTGAAGAGGGCATTCTCGAGGGCACTTTAGACATGTTTATATGTTATACAAATGGCACATTATATAGACTAACTAGACAGACTACTCAAATTAGTTTGTAGTTAGGATCAGCATCCACGAGAACAGTGTGGATTCAACGCTGGACTGTGAAGAACACACAGAGACATGAATGTATGAACGAAATAAAACCCTGGGGGGTGTGGGGGTCCTCCCCCAGAACTTTTTCAATTAAGTCGATGCCATTTCCTGTATTCTAGTTAGGGGTGTCACGATTCTCCAAATCCTCGATTCGATTACATTTTCGATTCTAAGGTCACGGTTCGATTCGATTCTCGATTTTTACATGGATTTTTTTAAAGCACAGCTTGCTATGCCATTTTAGACTAGACTTTTATGCAATATAATATCTGACCTTTGTTCGCAATGAACCACACTACATTGTGAAATTTAAAACATTTATTAATAATATTATGTAACAATAACTTATATCTTCAGTCAATTGGAAATTTAAACAAAATAATCTGCCATCTAGTTTCTTTTGTAACTGCAGTCTCCTTCACAGAAGATGACATTCAAGTTCACAACAAAACAAACAAAAAAATAAAACAGCCATGTCCATAGTCTTCTCTGAACAATTAAGTGTCTTAACAAACTATTTCCGTACAGTTGAACATTTACCACACAGATAATTGTTGTAAGAATGGTGTAGCCCCTTTCAGGAACAGTGCGGTGCGTCAGGTGTATGTGTAAAATGCGTAAGGTGTGAGTGGGCGAGCGAGAGTGAGGGAGCGTGTGTACGTGCGGACAGTGAATGAATGATAGAGGAAAGAGAAGAGAAAGGAGTCACAGTAGTAGCGACAGCAATAAAGTGTACAATATAGGCTGCAGTTTGGCTGTGAATAAAGGCGACGGCTCCTCAAGATACAGCAAAGCTCCCTGGTCTTATTTCCCGACCAGCTTAACACGTGAAAGGGGGTTCACCCCGAAGGGAAACAGAAACTTCGGCCCTGGAGGAAATCATCTCCCCTGTGCTTCCCGACCACGGTCCGGGAGCCGAACAGGAATGGTGTAACACCACGCTATCGTTTGACTGGCTGTAGCTAACAGCTACTGGCTTAGCTAGTAGCAAAGTTAAAGGAGGTTGACTCGCAGCACTTCAACACGTGTGTTTTTTTTCCCGTCTGACAAGCCGACTTGATGTGACAGCATCGACGATTCCTTTTTTTAATTTGAAGTTTGAGATTGTGACTTAATTTCGGACGATTCCGATTTAAAATCGCCTTTAACATCACCCTTAATTCTAGTGCATTTTAACACCATATTAGCACCAGATAATCCACACTGGTTCTGTGAGATATAGTTCTGGTTCAATATAGATCAAAAAAGTGCCCAACATAAAAGTCATAGCAACAGCAATGTTTCATAGTATTTCTTGGTCTTAATAGTCTTCTAGAGTTTAGTGTGTTTTCTTCACCCAAGAGAGCAGTTTTGTTTTATCAACCAGAAGGGCACTTAAGCACACGTTTTTTCCAACCAAGAGGGCAGTTTAGTGTGTTTTGCCAACCAAGATGGCACTTTAGCACGCATTTTGGCTGCCAAGAGGGCACTTTATCATGTTTTAACCAGCCAAGAGGGTAGTTTAGTGTGTTTTTTCCACCCTAGAGGGCAGTTTAGTGTGTTTTCCCAACCAAGAGGGTACTTTAGCACGCGTTTTGGCTCCAAAGAGGGCACTTTAGCGCACGTTTGGCTCCCAAGAGGGCACCTTAGCACGCGTTTTGGCTCCCAAGAGGGCACCTTAGCACGCGTTTTTGCCACCCAAGAGGGCACTTTAGCACGCGTTTTGGCTCCCAAGAGGGCACCTTAGCATGCGTTTTGGCTCCCAAGAGGGCACTTTAGCGCGCGTTTGGCTCCAAAGAGGGAACTTTAGCGGCCGTTTTTCAGCTCCTCAAGTTTTCTCTTCAGTTTCTCACTTCTGTACTCGGGATTGGGGAAGCCATTTTTCTCCAACTCTTGGATGTAGACAAGACGCAGTGATGCAAGTCGCACAATCTTGTTCTGTCTGATCACTTGATCTTGAATGACATCAAGTACAGCATTAAATGACATCTGATGTGCAGCAGCCATGGTAGTCTGCTCTGTTTCACTGACAGGGTTGGTAGCAAGGGCTTTACCTCGGGATGTGATATGATTTGCATATTTCAGGTTGAATGACTTGCGACATGACTGATGGTAATTCGCTTCTCTTGTAAAAAGGTCCTCACCTTGCACCATGCGATGTAGACGGTGAAGTCCAAGTTCAAAGCCTTGTGGTGTAATCTTTTTCCATGTAGGCTCCTTCAGTGCTCCCTCCTTAGCCTTATATACTGGGAACTTGATGCATCGTTTGGTCTTTCCCAATACTTTCGCTTCCAGCTTGCCACAGAAGAAACACTCTGGGGGGAACAACTGCTTAACTGAGGAGGACCAACATTTACGAGGTGAGCGTGATGTTGAAGCTTGCTGAGATGTCACAGTAGGTCTTTCCTGTAAGCGTCCCTGGTTCTTCGTAAACTTTTGGTAGCAGGCTCGATGATAACCAGTTGTTTCTAAATTGGCACCTACAAGACTGTCTGGAATGAGATTACAGGCATCCTCCATGCGAAACGGCGAATCAAGAGCTTCTTGGAGACGTCTATCACGAGTGCTGTGTAGCAGAGCCAGCTTGTCAGTTGCAGACCAGGGTGGGACATTCACGGCGGCCATGGCCGTTGCCCAACACGTTGGCCTTGATGCCCCGTGCAAAAAAAATCATCGTACGGCCACAGTGGCCTTTTTGCCCCTGGCTCTGTCCAAGTTCCACATAAAAAGCGCATATAGTGAAGCGAATATAACTTAAATGAGTTCGCGGTCCGCGCAGGTGGAGTCTCATTATCGCATCGATGATCTCACGTTAAAGCCTCTCAAACAGCAGCAGCCATGATCTTCTTATTTGACACCATCATCTCTCTTGGATTTCCTTGTAGCAGGACTGAACTCCTCAGACTCACTATAATTTTCTTTCTTGTGTTTCTTTGACTTAGACTTAGACTTGGGCATGATTAGCAATGATCACCAACTAGCCAATTAGCTATTATAGTATAACACTGTTGACTTTCTTTTTCCCTAATGTCTTCAAGGCAGCTTCAAACTTGGTAGAGGAGTATATTTTTCAGTCTGGACTTTCTGAAGGCCTTCAGTGTTATTGACTTCCTACCACACTTATTGCTCTAAGTTTCAAATTGATTCAAATCTAAATAAAAAACTTGCCACAATATTTTAAAGTGGGGAATATTCTGCCCTCACTGCTTCCCTGTGCAGATGGGCAGACAGCTAAACTTCCCACAGAAAGACACAAGTAGGCTGTAGATTCCTTTTAGGATTTTTACGTGTTCTTCAGTGGCAAAGTAAAAACTGTAACAGACAACAGTGTACATTCAAATACTAGAGTACTAAATACTATCATTCTAGTGTCCTACTAAAGTGTATTCAGATCTATTCAAAGCGATACAATTGGCCCAATTGTTGAAAAACGGCTGCGCTAAAGTGCCCTCTTGGGAGCTAAAACGCGTGCTAAAGTGCCCTCTTGGGTGGCAAAAATGCGTGGTACGGTGCCCTCTTGGGAGCCAAAACACGAGCTAAAGTACCCTCTTGGTTGGGAAAACACACTAAACTGCCCTCTAGGGTGGAAAAAACACACTAAACTGCCCCCTTGGCTGGTTAAAACATGATAAAGTGCCCTCTTGGCAGCCAAAATGCATGCTAAAGTGCCATCTTGGTTGGCAAAACACACTAAACTGCCCTCTTGGTTGGAAAAAACGTGTGCTTAAGTGCCCTTCTGGTTGATAAAACAAAACTGCTCTCTTGGGTGAAGAAAACACACTAAACTCTAGAAGACTATTAAGACCAAGAAATACTATGAAACATTGCTGTTGCTATGACTTTTATGTTGGGCACTTTTTTGATCTATATTGAACCAGAACTATATCTCACAGAACCAGTGTGGATTATCTGGTGCTAATATGGTGTTAAAATGCACTAGAATTAAGGGTGATGTTAAAGGCGATTTTAAATCGGAATCGTCCGAAATTAAGTCACAATCTCGAACTTCAAATTAAAAAAAGGAATCGTCGATGCTGTCACATCCAGTCGGCTTTTCAGACGGGAAAAAAAACACACGTGTTGAAGTGCTGCGAGTCAACCTCCTCTAACTTTGCTACTAGCTAAGCCAGTAGCTGTTAGCTACAGCCAGTCAAACGATAGCATGGTGTTACACCATTCCTGTTCGGCTCCCGGACCGTGGTCGGGAAGCACAGGGGAGATGATTTCCTCCAGGGCCGAAGTTTCTGTTTCCCTTCGGGGTGAACCCCCTTTCACGTGTTAAGCTGGTCGGGAAATAAGACCAGGGAGCTTTGCTGTATCTTGAGGAGCCGTCGCCTTTATTCACAGCCAAACTGCAGCCTATATTGTACACTTTATTGCTGTCGCTACTACTGCGACTCCTTTTTCTTCTCCTTCCTCTATCATTCATTCACTGTCCGCACGTACACACGCTCCCTCACTCTCGCTCGCCCACTCACACCTTACACATTTTACACATACACCTGACGCACCGCACTGTTCCTGAAAGGGGCTACACCATTCTTGCAACAATTATCTGTGTGGTAAATGTTCAACTGTACGGAAATAGTTTGTTAAGACACTTAATTGTTCAGAGAAGACTATGGACATGGCTGTTTTATTTTTTTGTTTGTTTTGTTGTGAACTTGAATGTCATCTTCTGTGAAGGAGACTGCAGTTACAAAAGAAACTAGATGGCAGATTATTTTGTTTAAATTTCCAATTGACTGAAGATATAAGTTATTGTTACATTATATTATTAATAAATGTTTTAAATTTCACAATGTAGTGTGGTTCATTGCGAACAAAGGTCAGATATTATATTGCATAAAAGTCTAGTCTAAAATGGCATAGCAAGCTGTGCTTTAAAAAAATCCATGTAAAAATCGAGAATCGAATCGAACCGTGACCTTAGAATCGAAAATGTAATCGAATTGAGGATTTGGAGAATCGTGACACCCCTAACTAGAATACAGGAAATGGCATCGACTTAATTGAAAAAGTTCTGGGGGAGGACCCCCACACCCCCCAGGGTTTTATTTCGTTCATACATTCATGTCTCTGTGTGTTCTTCACAGTCCAGCGTTGAATCCACACTGTTCTCGTGGATGCTGATCCTAACTACAAACTAATTTGAGTAGTCTGTCTAGTTAGTCTATATAATGTGCCATTTGTATAACATATAAACATGTCTAAAGTGCCCTCGAGAACGCCCTCTTCAGTGGCGAGAACGCGCTGTATGTGCCCCTTTTTTTCTTTTCGTCCCTGCCCTTCAAAAGGTCTGTGCACGCCACTGATCAGTATATTAAGAGCTATTAAAGGTAAACTTACAGGCTGTACTTCTCAAGAGATCACAATGTATTTTAAGTAATAAATGTAACTTTCAGAAAGTACGGAGCTTGTTAAAATCAGTTAACAGCTTATGTTCGTTTCCATAGCAACATTAACAAATATTGCAAGGAATGGAACCCAATAAGCATAATGGATCTGCTTTTTTGGAAATCCAGGGTGGCAACCAATATAGCCAGAAAAGACATACATGTGACAATATTTCAGGTGGGGATCATCAACATTTATTTAGTAGACATCTTAAAGATTGTAAAAATACAAAAGTTATAAAAAATATATCAATAGGGTCCATAGGGGAGGAGTTCCAGTGATCCAATGTCACCGATTTTTTGCATTTTTTGGTGTTTATTTGAGTTTCATGCACCAAACATCATCCAATCATGACAATCATCATATCTATCAATTCCTCATGCAAAGACGAAGAGAAAATGGGGTGGATTCTGTCTGTAGGATGTATTGTTCAGATTCTATGTAGATTTAAAGTTTTCATTTTTCACGTCCGAAAATCAAGCACGGACACAAAAGATGGTATAAAAAATCATATATGGGACAATAATTTGCGCGGGGAACATCGAAATTCCTTTACTAGACACCTTAAGGATTACAAAAAGCTAGGTTAAAAAAATATATCTTTAGGGTGCAGGTGACCCCCCCCCTTCCTACCAGACTATATCTGCTTTCTCTGTGATTGGTGAATAGGAAAGAAACTATATTTTACACTACATGTTAAACTAACAGAAATATTGGTTTTATGAAGAGTGAAATTAAAACTTTGAGTTCTTAACAACTTCAGACAACTGTTAGGAAGTTTTAGATGTACATAGTGCTTTTTCCCCAGAGAGAAAACTCTCTGATGATTACTTTTTTATGAGGTGTAGAGCTTGTGGGTCTTATCTGAAAATATTATCAATAAGCTAAATCCTGTGTACACGTTCTGAGCCAACTGATAAAACTACAATGCTCAATACTACTCAGGGGTCGCGTTAACCGAATATTTTCCGTCATTGACCATTTTTTTAAAACTGTGATGGAAAAATCTGAGGGCCATCCGTCATTTTCACAGATTGCAATTCACACCCCTGACCACTTGGTGGCGATGAGCATATTAATTGGCTCTTGTAGAAGAAGAAAAGTAGCAAAAAAGAAAAGAAGAAAAAAATTAATTAAAATTAAATGCTATTGAATATGTCATTATTATCATTTAAAAAATTAAAGTTATCGGTAAAAATATATTATGACGGGATTTTTATGACCGTGTCAGTCAAAATGACAGACAACGATATAGTCTAGCGCAACCTCTGATACTACTGGAGACACACCTAACGAGGGGGGTAGCTATTTTAATGAGTAAAGATACACTATTCAAGGTTGAAAAAGAGATAAAGGATAATATGGGATGATATGTAATGATTGTAGGAACTATAGGAGACATGACTATTTGAGTTCTAAATGTATATGCACCAACTGAGGAGAAAGAGAAATTCTTTAAACTGATAGCTAAAGTAATAATAAAGTAATGTCACATGCCATCACACTGTACAATAACAGCTAAAAGTCTGGTCATAACATACGGTCTTTGTATGCACTTTGTGTTTTTACGCACACTGTTCAGTGCACCTTATTTGTTTCACTGCACCTTAACTGTTCACTGCACCTTATATTTTTTATATTTAGGGCCCGTGCAGGGTAACCTGCAAGGTCCCCAGTGATTACTTTTTTTTTTGTCTCAAACTATCGCTTTTTTCGCTGCCTGAACATACACCAAAACTATCTATTGTGATGTGCACCATGCAGAGAGAGTGCTTTATTTTGACACAGAGAGCCTCATTTACACTATGAAAACAGGACAACACACACTTGAGCTGTGTAATTATCTGGGTGACTTGACAGACGAGTTGGGGGGAGACACCATTCAGGAATTTGCAGCCATGGGTCCTAAAAGTTATGCCTATCAAACAAAAACAAAAAAAGTTGTGTTGAAGGTGAAGGGTATTACACAAATGCACGCCTGTTGTGAGAGGATCAACTTTGACAGCGTGACACGGTGGATGGTTTTGTGATGCACTCAAGCAGACAGCGCCCCAGGATGCAAAGTGCAGAGAGAGAGGAGGAGGGGGAGGAGGAGGAGGAAGGGGGGTTTCTGGAGACCCCCAGCAAGGCATAGTATGTGATAAAAAAGGTTTCCTTCTCAAAAACTTGTCATTTCAAAAAAGGTTTAGTGTAGTGTTTGACAAGAGAAGGCTGCTGCCTACCGGTCATACTTTACCTTTTGTTTTTGAGAGTAAGTAATAAAAAATGTCACACCTTGCTAAAGAAATATAGTTTGATCCTAGAATGTGTGTTCCTTTCTCATGGCAGATTATAGGACCTAGTGGATGTGGGAAAACACATTTTGTAAAAAATGTTTTAGAAAACTGCAAAGATGTTATGCAATGAGTCCCTGATAATATTGTATGGATTGATACTTCTTACCGATGTAACTGCAACAAAATAATAAAAATACATAATTCATCGAAGGACTGCCTGATTCTTTTGACGACCCTGATTTGTTTCCCCCTCATCATGCCCACCTCGTTATATTGGACAATGTGTTATTACAGGCAGCTGAGCACCCTGAAGTGGCAAGAATTTTCAGGCAATACAGGCATCATAAAAATATGAGCGTGATGTTGCTAACTCAAAATACAAAGGTAAATACAGTTTCACCACCAGCTTGAACACCAACTACCTGGTGCTCTTTAACAATCCACAAGACAAACTGCAGATCAGTGTACTGGCTCAGCAAATATTTCCCTGGAGAAAAAGCTTTTTTCTTCAGAGTTTTGAAGACACCACTCAGACCCCCTTTCCGTATTTAGTAGCAGATCTCACGCCTGGTTGTCCAGAGCGCTACAGACTAAGGGCCGGTATCCTGTCTCATCAGTGGCCCGTGGTTTATCTGCCTAAAGCCAAGTAGCTAGACACACAGCCATGTCGCAGCGTATAAGGAAACGCTCCTCTGCTGAGGGCTTTATGTCACTCCACACCTCAGAAGCGGAGAGATATTCTCCAACACTGCTCATCAGACTTTCTTCAGTGTCCACGGGAAAAGTGTTGAGGGTTCCCATGTTCTGATTAAACACCTGTCATCATCTTACAAAAGAGCCCAGAGTGCGGAGCCTAAGGGGTGGTTGGGCTTTTTAAATACTCTCAGCGCCTTAAACATTCCTCTATCCTCCGTGAATAACCCTGATGCAAGCGAACAATACCGCAGACTGAGATCAGACGATGAGCAAGGATCAAAGAGAAGAATTGTTTTATCCCTGCGGTGGAGCACGCCTGTGACAGAGAGGTCTGCTGGTGGAGAACAAGAAGAAACAAAGAAACTAAACCCTCTCCAGCATCTTTTGACTCGAGTTCGCCGTGTGAAAATAGAGAACTAGGGGCAAAGAGAAAAAAGAAAAAGAAAAAATCTCCTTGGATTAGTTTTACCTCATAAATTGTCGTTGTAGCTATTGATAATAACAATAAAAACTCTTAAACAAAAGTTATCGTCTTTTTTGTCTTTATTTCACAAGTTGTAACAATCTTTAAACATTTGTAAAGATCACACGGTATGGTGAAAAGATTGATATTTTCTTTCGCTTCACACAGCTTTGATGTTTTTTCACAAACGCAGTTACAGTCGCTTCAATGCTTAATTTGTCCTCTTGATACAACGCTAAAACATTTTCAAAACTTTGCCTGCAGGCTCCATGACATAAATAATGAACACAATGCTGACCACAGGCGGAGGAAACTGTATGCTGCAACTGCCCGTTGTGGTATAAAATAGCGCTGCAACGGTCTTTTAAAAACTGTAAAATGTATTTAGGGTAGTGAGAAAAATAAGGAGGAAACCCAAAAGAATCAAAAAAAGTTGCTGTTCCATCTTCTTCCAGACTCAAGGCCTTCTCCCCTGGTTCATGCGCCAGGTGTGTGTTAACAATTAGGTATGCGGGGGTTTTAAAAGATAAAAAAAAGAAAAGCTGGTCCGAGGCCCACATTCCACATAAAGCATCTCCCACTAATCCAGTCATTATACTTTCCAGCTGATGGCTGTTCATTTTCTTCTTCTTTTATTTATGTATTTACTTATTTTCTTTAGTAATAATCCACCATTACCATTTTAGAGTTGATCTCCAAAATAGACTTGTAGCAGGCATACACAGTCAGAGTAGTGGTGTGAGGTAAAGGCTCCCTGAATCTCATCTCCAATCTTAAATACCCGGAAATGGGGGATAGGGCGTAAGCATCTTCCCCAGAGGTTAATCCTTGAGGTGTCTTCCTGTAGCAGTAAACATATTGTAAAACTCTCTGACAGACGCACCGTTGTTAAATTGAGGCTGAAAAGCTTTGGATGGCACCTGTCTTCCATCCTGACACAAGGCCAGGTATTCAACATCGTTATGAATAAAATTGAAAGGAGACAGATTCCTCCTGCCTGTAAAAGCTTTGTGGTGTACCATGCCTAACACCACATACTTTGGCATAGTACCCATAAAGAGATTCTCTTGGTTGCATATCCTAGAGTTTTGTGGGATGAAGTAGGTTTTCACGTTCACACGTGACAGAGGGTAGAGAGCGTTCCCCTTCGTCAAGGCCGCAGCGTGACCTAAGTGCATAGCTGGAGAAATGGTGACTTTTTTCATAAACAGAGCAACATCCAGTACTCTCAAACGGAAGGTCCTGATGGCAGCACCCATGAGGCAAAAAGCGTTAGGCGCTCTGGTCAGCTTAATTCTCAAGTCCCCCAAAGTTCAAAAGAAGCCTCTCTTAGCCCTGTTAGAATGAGTGGCGCTGCACTGTGATATCAGTCTGTTCCCCACAACAATATTGCAGTTGACTGAAAATTGTATTCAGTGGATAATTGATTAAACCTACAGGGGCGTCGACTGCCAGGTTGTGCCATCGGCATTGGTAATTTGCACCCTGAGGTGGAGCAAGGTGTCATTTAAATCCAAATATTTTTCACTGTCTGCAGGAAAAAAAAAATCTATAGGGCCTGTATCTGTATTGGCCGATAGAGGCAAGACCTCTGTGTAGAGTTTCTTGTCGACAACTGCGTCATGGGAGCTGAAAATAAGTCCATGCTGCACTCTGTCGATTTGTGATGCAATAAGGTCATCTATATTTCTTTTTTCTTTTTTTTTTCAATCCTCTGTCTGTGTGTGTGTGTGTGTGTGTGTGTGTGTGTGCATGCTGATCAGATACGAATCAAATTTATTTAGAGAAATATGTCTCCGGAGCCTAGGTTTCTGTCAGCGGTGGACCTCCTTCCCTTAACACAGCTTCTCGATTGATTCTTGATTCTTCTTGATTTCTTCTTTTCACCGCATTAGGGTTTTTTTTATCAGACCGTGCTAAAACACAGTACCCCTGGGGCCTCTTCTGGGGTCTTCGGGACAACACCATAATATCTCCTGGGCCTTCTTGAGAATATCCAGGGTCTTCTTGCCTGCCAGATATTCTGCTCATGGTGTGGGAGACGGCCTGCGAGGCTATGTTTTCAGCCTTATGCCTTGTGTTTTAGATGGGGTTTAGTAATGGCAAAACCTTTCTTAATCAGAGACGATACAAAACGAAATAGCCTTGAAAATGCAGAGCCTATCCCTTTACCGTACATTATGGGGGCCCCATAAAAACTGGGGAGGGCTCATCCTGCCTGATTTTCATAATAATTCACAAAACAGTGAGGGTCGAGAGTCTGATGCAGCATAGATAATAGGGTGGGTTAAAATGCTGGGTAATCACCTGTATGTACCTTTCACATCAGCGATTCTCAGGAGAGGAGCGTAGGCTTCACCCACCACCTGATGCTTTACCATGTCACTGTCACAAAAGAGGTGATAGAATCCTGCCTTTATATCTGTCGGGTGGGTAGCCAACCTCTCGTTGAAAATAATCCATTCCCCGGGAATTACGCCCAAAATGTAAGCGATGGGGGGAAAAAAGCGTAGGTGAAATGTGCTCCCTGCCTGATATTCATATTTCTTTTTTAACGCTGCTAAAGTTCAGCTGCACAACCGATCCAATTTTTCTTAGAAAAGCGTTCATCTTGTGTGTAGATTGAATCAGGTTACTGTAATAACCTCCTCTAACCTTTTGATGTTTGACCCACATAATGGCCCACATAATGGCCTCACATAATTTCTCACCCACATAATGGCCCTCATTTATCAATCTAACGTAGAAACTAGCTCAGATCTGAGCGTAGAAATCATCTTACGACAAGGTTCACGTGTGATTCATGAAACGTTCGTATCTCGCCGATCACAGCATAAGAATGATCGGGCGTTGATAAATGTGGCGGCTGAAAACAATCGTCATCTAAATCCACGCCCTTAAATATTCTCAGTTTAGAGGCCTTGCCCTTAGAGTTTACGACATGGAGATGCGTAATACGTCCAAGAAGAAGAACTTCTCCGACCTTGAACTTGAGACCATAACATCGCACTTACAATTAAACAAATTAGTTTTATTTGGCAGCCTGAAAAGTGGCTTCAAAGGAAGTCGGAAGAATGCTGTATGGAAAGAAATCACTGCTGCGGTCAAAAGCATTGCCACCCTCAATCAATCAGAAAAAATGGTCAGACCTCAAACTCGCCACCAAAAAGCTGTTGCGGCCCCCAGGCGCAGTACCACGCTGACTGGAGGAGGCCAGCTGGACCCCAGCCTTGCATTGACCCAGACAGAGGAGCGGATGGGCGTGCTGATCGGGTCTGCTGTAATTTCGGGCATAAGTGGCAGAGGAGACACAGATGCACCACCTGAGTCTGAGCCGGATAATGGTAAACATTTAATAGCCTACTAATATTTTTTGTACAGGGTTCAGGTGCTGGAAATCCCTGAATGGTTGAAGCATTTTGGCTGTTTAGCCTATATTTAAATAAACAAGGTTTATTTTACAAACTGTCTCTGGCGTGTACAATAGGGTTCCCCCCACGGATCCTAGACAGAGCCATCTGCCCTTAAACAATCCGATGCAGTGCTCCAACGTGGCCTGTGTGCGTAATATGCATGGTTGAATCTGCGCTCCTGCTCTGTTGCAGGGTTTGCCGGTGGACTTACCAAGGATTCCTTGAGGGGATAACCTTTGTCACCGAGCACATGAATCATTGCATGTATTGCTTGTAATTATGTCACCTGCCTCAAAATCTTTATCAAAATGAAAGAGAAATGAATGTTACAGAAATAAATTGTTAACCTTGTTAATTGCAAACTATTTGAAACTAGTAGGCTACCTTTAATGTCAGGGATATATGGTCTAATAACAATTCTCCAGGATTTGATAAATGAGGGCCATTGTCTCTAAAGGCTCGGCTGGTGACAAACAAAAGTCTAATATCATCACATTTTCTTCCATCACTTTCAACCATGCCCCGAGAGGAATGTGTAATGCTGTCTGAAATACACTGCATTCACTAACCCCTTTCACACTGGCGTTTGGGTGCGGCTTCTGTGCGCCAATTCTCCGCATCCGTCCCAGTGTGAATCTCTCCGATGCGGCGAGGGGTGCAATTTCGCTCCGGCGCTGATACGCCTCTGGAGGTAGTGTCAGGGCCGCATTATTGGCGAGCCGAACCAGTGTGAACGGATAAGCCGGCGGCGCGTATCGAGGGCGTGTCGATCGGACGGTCGGTTAACTACACAGGTCCTTCACTCAACTTAATACAGAGAAATGTCCCACAAAGCAACGTTACAGGACCAAACAACAGTAACGTAGCAACTGTAACTGTCTATAGCAATTTATATGAGGAAAAAAATCCCGCACATATGAGCGGAGAAGCCTCTGTCCTCCCGTCTGTCTGACCGACACATTTCTGCCCAAAAAACAGCGTCTGTCGGCGGCAAAAAACTTAAACTCACAGTGTGTTTGTGATGAAAATAAATCACCGCGACCGTCAGCCCTCCAGACCGAGACTTCGGAGAACTTTCCCCCGGAAGACAGCCTCCGTCCCCGCGAGTCAGACAGCGTCCAGTTTACTGATGGTGATGTAGGCTAATTATGTAATTTAGCGTGAAAAACGTAACTTTGTCACTTTCCAGGATGTTTGGTGGGTCAAGATCTCAATCACGACACATCATAACAGCATCCATATGATTATAAACTATCCGCGGGTTTAGATTGACAGGGGGGACACCGGGGAAACACCTTGAAAACACACCTACGTCATCATTATGACGTATACCGTCACGCCTCTTTAGGAGCCGCAGCGCCGGATTTCTGTGTGAATTCACGTCGGTTCGTCTTTAATGCGGAGCTGCTTCACTCTGTGTGAATCGCTATCGGCGGAGAATTGCCGAACTGCCGCTGCGGAGATAATGCGGCTTCTCCTGTGTGAAAGGGGTTACTGCTGAAGTACTCCAGGACAAATTCATCCATGATCTTCTCTGCTTCTGTGCGCATCTGATGGCTAGCTCTAAAGCACCATCTACCAGAGGCTGAACTTCTGGTCTACCACACCATGCCGGATAGAATTCTTTTCCCAGCTCTTTTTCTTTTGTCGGAATCACTCCTTCCATTTTGAGGGGCTTCTGGTTTCAAAGCGGTCGATCCCAATACGCTCAAAACAGACCAATCTGTGGAGCTGAGGTTGGCCCTGGACCCTGAAGGGCTATAACTCTCCCCTTTTTGAAGCTAATAAAAACATGCTTCGTTCCCTCTGTAGTTGAACGCGTACCCCACGAGCCACCATCTTGCAGCGGTCATTGTTTGTGGAGCGCCCCCGGAGCTTCTTTGGAGCTTCCAATATTTCCCGAAAGCATGTCACCGGAATTTCAGAAAGCACCACAATCTCGTTTTGCAAGATCCAGTTTCCAATGCTCTGTTGTTGTAGATTCTTCGCTACATCAGCCTTCAGTTGTAGATTCTTCACTACATCAGCATTTTTTGGACTTCTTCTTCTTCTTCTGTTTTCATTTGTCTTCTTAACAGTTTCTGTTTCCAGTGCAACGTTGTAGAATCTTCGCTACTAACATCACACACTGCGTCTCTCAGAAGTTCTATCAGTGCGGGTGTTTTTGCATGTCTTTTTGACATTTTCCCTGATTTTTCCTGATTCCTATATTTTACTTTGATACCATGGTATCATCCATGCTTAAACTTCAAATATGGGTTCATCTCATTGACTGAACACTCCCTCAACAGTGAGGTGGGGCTAATGACATGGGCTAATGAATATCATTGGATGAACAGTTTTTTGCTATCGCCTATTATTTGCAGATTTTTTCCCAAGATATAAGAGACGTTCTTCCGCACTGAAAGGGTGGTGACCTTTGACTTAAGCAGACAAGAGAACAGCTTAGGTGTTATACGCACCTCGGGGTGCGTGACAGAGAGATGTCATAGGATGAGACAGAAGGATTCGTTCTTCAAACCCTGCATATCGTGGGAACCCTGATCATGAGAAGCCTGATCTTCTTTGTATAATACAGACTTGTTTGTTAATTTTGTCTAACCACAAACTGGAACACTTCAGTTAAAGTGCTTCAGTTGTCATAAGACCCCTTCATTTTCAAAAGCTTGACATTTTCCCTGATTGAGAATTGAGTGCAAGTTTAATATAATATATTATACTATATATTTGTCACCATGGTATCAACCATGGTTAAACTTCAAATAGGGGTTCATCTCATTGACTGAACAGGGAGGTGTCAACCATGACAGGGGAGGGAACACACATGACACCCATGAACAGGGGAGGGGGAGACCCATGACGTAGGAGCATCTCATTGAGCCTGTGAATATTCTCATTCATCCAGGTCATAGTTATCTCAAGGAAATTGAATCGAATGCAACTGGATTTGGTTTTTGTCTTGAAGACGTTTCACCTCTCATCCAAGAGGCTTCATGAAGGCTGATGAAGCCTCTTGGATGAGGTGAAACATCTTCAAGACAAAAACCAAATCCAGTTGCGTTCGATTCAATTTCCTTGAGATGAGCATCTCATTGGTTGAACGGGGGTGGGGCTTAACGCTAATCCTGGAATCTCATTGGTCAAACGTAAACAATAGAGAACAATAGACCTGTCACTTTGACAAGAAATACATTATATCACTCTCTCACAGTGATATTTTTTAACAGTGAACAAAACTTCACACACCTTGAACATGAGCACTATAAAAAAAAAGGAATTGTATTTTAATTGTTCTGATGGATTGTCATGTTCTGGCTCTAAAGCATGACAAAAACATGGGAGATGTGGCTGAATGTAAACAAATAAGGAATTTATATGACAAAATGACAATGTGCAACATGAAAGAAACTGAGGATAAGGTGGGGTGTGTGCGTGCATGAGTGGAAGATGTAGTGTGATTGAAGGGTGCTGGATGGCTGAAAAACAAATGCGCTGGTGGAGGAAGAAGTGAAGAGTAGAGCAGTACGGCAGTCATGGTGGTGATAATAAAACAAACAGGATAATTAACAAGCAGCATAAACAATGAGCAGGTGGCCGTCACATGGGTGCACACAATGGTTGGAGACTACTTTTTAGCCGTAACCCTTTTAAGCAAGCTATATTAAAACATGTAATACCATAATTTCAGGCTAGCTACTCAATGCAGAACTATCTTTTAAACAAGTACTTTCTCACTAATTCCCTTATGCGTTCATCTTTATGGACATACGATGACAGTCTCCTTATTGCAGCTTTATTCAAGTGAGTAATGGTATTGCTGATAAATAAAAACACAGGGACAACAACAAAATAAGGCGTGATGCAAATATATTCCTGAAAGTGTCATTAATGATTTGTAAAGTATTTGTACTAACTTCCAAAAACATATGTGATGTGTCAACTAAAAATATAGTCTACAATAACTGTGCCATCTTCTCTAAAACAGAGCCAAGGTATTCACTTTGGAAACCACTCGGACCCTTTCTCTGCAGAGAGTGAGATAGCCAATGCCAGTCAGGCCACTAGCCAGCGGCCTCTGCAGATGGCAGAAGGAGTCATCACCAACAATATGAATATCACCAACACAAGTCACAGGTCTGTGCTCATGCTGATGTGCTCATCTTTTCCACATATCACATTTTTTTTCCAGGTTTCCGCAGCAGAACAATGCATTGTAGGAAAACGTTATGCACTTCACCTGTCAGTGGTTTAAATGTTGTGGCTGATCAGTGTAAATGTGCCCAGCTGCACTTCAACTGATTTCCATAAAATGATACTAAGCAAGTTCTGATGCTGAGCTGCTGGATCCTTATAATCCTCGCTTTCACCATACAATAATGTAGGAGAAACACTACTTTGATAATCGTAATTAATCACTGGGATCAATTATACACTCGTAAAAGGGGCACCACCTCCGTTGTTTGATCTACTTGAATAACCCGGAGGAAATTACTCAAATCTGGACTAAACGGGTTTAGTTTATAACAGTCCTAATCAATTTAAATGGACATATTCAATTTCATATTTCATAATTCATAATTCATAATTTAGTTCAATCTCATGTTCTAAAGCAGTAGGTTCTTTTCACAGTTCCATGGTTCTCCACCTTTAAATTAAACTTGCACAGACAACGACATACAATGATATATGTTTATTAACTAATAGTTCAGGGTAAATAAATGAAATGGTAATTTAGACGAACAACAACAGAAAATAGAAAATGTGACTAATGTGCGGATGGTGAAATTGCGGGTCGGGTGAAAGTCTTTAAATATTACGAGAGTAATTTTAATTTCTAACGAGACCCTATTGGAATTTCTTTTAAGATCAAAAGATAGAAGATCAGGAGGTAGAAATCATAACCTAAGATACCAACTCATATCTCACGTGTGTGAATTCATCTGTATGGAGATGTTCAGCCTGGGAGTCTGGGAGTCAGGACGTCCGGGCCTTGGTCTCCTCGGGTGCTCTTTGCTCGACTGCGTCTGCAGGGTCGGTCCAGTAACCCGAGGGAAGTTGCGGCTCGTCCGGTACTCAGCTGATGACACTCTTGGTCCACGGCCCAGCGGGATGTCCGCTTGAGAGCGTTGGGGGTCAAAGCCGGTCTGGCTTGGCAACAATGTCTCTTTCGTTGGAAACCTTTTTCACGGTTTCTGAAGCAGTCAGTTTCTGCAACGTCTTAATAAAGATCTTCTTAGTTGAGTGGTGGTTGTCTTAAGGTCTAATTCGAACCAAGTCAACTTCTTGATTAAGATGACTGGAGGATAAAACGCTGGTCTGGCGGACCTTCTCTGTAGCGTTACTCAGTAGAGGATGAATTAAATTGAATTCAGTTCCTCTGAATCAGGCGGTGATACTGAACGATATATTTTAAACAAAATCAAAAACAAACAGAACTTCGTTCTGCTAAAGTTTAAAAGTAAAAATACTTCAAGAATTGAGAAAAATCAACGTGTGGTTGTTTCTGTGGAGATCGCTGTGTCGCAAAGTCAAAGTTAAAATAAAGGTAAAACTTAAAAAGAAAAAGAAAAGACAAGAGCGCTGGCAAGCGCCAGAGCGCGAGCTGAGGCCTGAGCATGAAGAGTAAGCGTGGGTAAGAGAGAAGAGAGAGAAGAGAGCATGTCTCTGTATTTTATTAGGCTCCCTGGAGGGGCGGAGTGTTGGGTTCACGCCTTAGACCACATTGTAGCCTAAGTCTTAACTAACAAAACTTAATTTAAAGAAACTATAGTTTTAATGTTTCAAGATCGTGTTTCACCTTTCCCAGAATTTCACCATGGCTTAATATGTGGATTATGCCTACGTGAAATAATATGGCATTGTTGAAATCACTTAAAGTTTAAGAAAGAGATATCGTGATTAAAATAAAACACTTGAATATGCAGTAGAACAGAGGACGAATACATATCTTTCCTGTTCAACATTAATACTTATTAACACAAACATGTTTAGAAACATTTAGTGGAAAATAAGAAGTCTTTAACAAAAGTTCTCCTTGAAGTCTGATCCACCCAAGTCTCACCCTTTAACACACAGAGAACACAGAAAAGCATGTCGTAAATAATGACTTGACAATGGGGGAAGGAAACCAGATACACCATCTCCCTGTCGAAGCAAAACATTCGTCCTTTCGTGATTTACAATTGCAGATAGGTTAATCATGACATCTTTTGAAGGAACGGATCATCTGTCCTGTTGGATCTCAGAAGGATGGAGGGTGTCTGTCTTATAGAGAAAGGGGTTACCTAGTGGTGTTAGTTCACCATCAGTTCATCATCGTAAATAACTAAGACAGTGTTTGTCTTGAAGGTTTTATTGCAAGACAACATCGTACTCCTTTAGCCAGATGTAGGGATCAGGGCGCCTATCCTGAAAACAGTCTGCTTGGGAATGAAAGGAGTGATTAGTAATTAGACATTAGATGTTTATGAAATCCAGACGCATGGGTTCCTACAATAAGACTTGGTGGGGTTGTTGGCAATTAATAATTACTAATATTAATTATTAATTTCTAATTACAATTACTGATTAAACAATAAAACGGGAACCACCCTGGAATCAGGAACCAATAACCAGACCGGAAAACAGTCTTAAAGAAGTGTTCACTTTAAATGTAGATATTTGTGAGGTATTTAATATTAAAGGAACAGTGAAGGAAATTATTCCGAACACTTGCATCACAACCAACAGTTACCACAAAACATATGCACAAATAATCAAAGAAAACTGCTCTGTACAGTATGTATTAATGTTAGCAAATTGATCAATAATCACTAATGCCTCAATCAACAAAAATCTATCATTCAACTACAGCTGCTATACTATGACACTAAATGGAGGTGACCGCACGAGGCTTGAACAATGGCAGAACAGTGTCTATTGACCTAACACGTGCCTTTGATCACAGTGATTTGGACAGAGTTGGACTCTGGTGTTCTGAATTTGGTGTTACTGATTAATTTTCAACAAGCCGCTCATGAGACTTTGCGTACATTTACCTGAATGTATGCGTGTGTGTGTACGGAGTTAGTATAGAGCAAGAGAGAGAACACAGCCTGGAGAGACACATTGGGCCTCATTCATGAAATGTGAGCACAACGAATTTGTGTGTAAACCGTTCGCAGACGGAAATTTACGTGCATCTTTGCATTCATCAATATTTTAGTAGCTCCGTAGCTACTAAAAAAATCTACACATGCTGCTGACCACATGTAGTGCTTGTGTAAATTTAAGAACGCATATAAATAATGCTTGTCACTAAATTACAATTTTAATTCATATTGCGCTCTGTTATGCACACAATACGCAGATGCCTTTGAAACACGTGATATAAACATGATAAACAATTAAAAATATAACACATTTAGTTAAATTAGTTGGCAATTGGCAGGATTAAGATTCAGATTAAGCTCATAATGTAAATCAACTCAATAGATTACGCGTTCTTTTCTACATGTTGAATGATGATAATAAAAAAATAGGCATTTCGCAACCGTCTATGAGCCTCATCCTGCCTGCAGTTCTTAACGGTATTAATAACTAATGCCAGAGTATATTAAATTTCCCTATGGCGCACAACAGCAGGTAGAAGTAATGCAGGTATTCAGTGCGATCGCAAACATGCCAGGTGTCATCGGTGCCATAGACTGCACACACGTACCCGTCAAGGCTCTATCCGGTGATGCATTTGCTTACATAAACCGGAAATACTTTCATTCCGTGAATGTGCAACTGATCTGTGACGCAAAGTGTGTGTTGTTAAACGTTGTGGCACGGTGGCCTGGTGGGACGCATGATGCATTTATCCTGCGTAATTGCGCAGTTGGCACGCGTTTGGAGGATGGAGCTGTGAGAGACGACTGGCTCGTTGGTAAGAATATAGCCTGCATAATTACGTGTGTGTTATATATGGACTTACCCTTCTATATTCATAGGATAGGGGTTACTCCACTTCTCCCAAAATGATTTCAATCTCCGCTTCGGAATAATTATTTTTTCTTTCTCTTTCTTTCGTTGCGCCATGACTGACAGGTCAACAGGATGCCTCTACACCTCCTTATATGGTGGTCATTGGCAATTCATGGGCGGGGTTTTATGCTAATAGCTGATTACCGGGAGCGCACTGTCATTTTACGATGGATTGGCATTCATGATCATACACACTTGTTTATGATCAGATCTGAGTTTCCCGCGGCGTTCATGAATCCGGAGTAGGTTTTTAATAGCGTAGGCTTTTATGTGCAAATCTATGCACAAATTTACTAACGTTTCATGAATGAGGCCCAATGCTCGCCCAGTGGCCAGTGAACAAACTCGGGCTTGAATCACCTTTGGCTGATCCCCACAGGATAGGCTTGGGTCGACCAGCGAGGTAAAAGATTGCAGTCTAGGCAAAGGTAAAATCCAAATGTTGGGTTAATCCGTTTGAGTAACAGCTGTGCAGACAAAAGCTGATGCCCCCAGCAACATGTTACAATGGGACTGCTTGAATTGGGTTAGGGTGCAGCGGGTTTGACTCTCCGTGCTCTGGCTCTAGAACTGACAGTGTGTTCAGGAATGCTCTCAGACTACCTGGACACTAGGGTTGGTTCACTTTCCCTTGTTAGGTTTTGTTAGTGTGTGGAGACTGCATTTTTAGGCTTTTGGCCTCTCTATTTTGTCCTTATCACTCAGCTGTTTCGACCTGGCTATTGTCTCTCAAAAGGCTCAGACTACAGAAGTTGAAAAATTGTAACCGGTTTTAAAATCAGATTGACTCATGGACATGAGAGACTTGTATGTTTTCCTCTAATCTCAAACATGCACACATTACAACATTTTTAAAGTGCACGCTACAGGTTATTTATACGGTTATAGTGCCAAAGGGAGAAATGCAGCACCATGAATTAACTGAAGTGGTGCAACAACTTGCTATAATGATTTTTTGCAAAAGGCTAAAATAGTCTAGATGTTAGAATGGTTGTGACAAATGCAGACAAGGGGTTGTTTATTCAACAAAAACTGGGGGTGAGATTTAACTGTCACCATTAGCCTCAAGGACTACAATGTTTTATGATTTTACACACTAAATCCTACTTAGTGGTATATCCAAGGGATCTAACTATATACAGGATTTTGCAATATCGTGATAATAAAAATGCTGTGATACTTTTGTAGGGCTGTAGGTAGGTATCTACCAACATATCATGCAGTGATTTTGCTCGTAAAGCTACCAGGGGGAATTGGTATGAATGCATTCTTCTGTCTCTCTTTGTCATTGTATTGTTCTGTTTAAACAGCAGAGGGCACAATCAAACTCGTCCTTCTCTGCCTCTAATTGGTTAGCTTTGTTGGTTCCATTATCAATGCTTGGCTTAAACTGTTAGCTCATACAGAAACTCCATCAATGGCTGTTTTTAGCGGTGCTTGAGTAACACAGCCTACTCTACTGAGCCCAAAGACACTGCAGCTGTGACAGCAGTTTATTTACCAGTGGGGAAATGATGTCTCATAATCTCCTATATCAGCTCCTTGTTTAACAACAGCTTGTTTTTTTACAAACCAACCACGAGAAAAACACCAGACAACTACTGAACATGCAGTAAGGAAAAAATAATGAGTCATTCACACTGACAGATTTTTGTGACCCTTGTAACCTTCTAGAAAACAAGAGGGAGGGAGATCAGTGGAACCTGTAGCCGAGTGCCTGTTCTCGGCTGTCCTCCCGTGTCACATCCCCTTGAGGGCCCAGGTAGTCCAACAGTACAACGAGAGGGAGGCAGGGATTGC
This sequence comes from Lagodon rhomboides, assembly GCA_039737535.1. Classification (NCBI taxonomy): domain Eukaryota; kingdom Metazoa; phylum Chordata; class Actinopteri; order Spariformes; family Sparidae; genus Lagodon; species Lagodon rhomboides. Next base: position 3,787,684 of record CM077785.1, on the reverse strand, counting down.
TGCTGTATTGTTTTGCAGTTGTACATAGTCCAGTCATTGATTAACAAAGACAATTCATGATTACTTTTACACATGCGTAGCTCATGGCCGGCAACTTTTATTTTACTAATGAAGGAAAGCAGAAGGACCTCAAGTAAAAGTAAAAGCTAAGTGTATACAAATAACACATTGCACAGGACATTGTTCAAGTCATGTCCTTTTTTTTATATCATGATAAATATCGTACTGTAAACTATTGTTGGGACCCTCACATGCAGGCATGGCGCCAGGATTTTTTTCTCTCCTGGTGCTAATGGGGGGCTTGACCGATTTGTGGGGGTGCTAAAAAAAAAATTGATTTTCATGACTTCAGTAACTTTATAAAGAAGTTCTCGTTTATTTGATAAAAGCAGCTATGATACACAGCACGAGCATGTTCGATATAAAAGTAGTTTTAACAGAATTTGGCCAAAGAATATTCAACAAAATAACTAAACCTAATAAAAGCGACCACAAGGCAACGGCAAAAATGTTTCACGTGCAAAGTTGAGAGATTCAGCACCGGACAGCGACCATGTGCCTGCCAATAACCAAACAATACATCCAAAATGCGACAAGTGTATTTATTCCATATGCATAATTAATGAAAACAAACAACTATGCGTTGGCAATATTGTCTCGGATCACAACATCATAACTTAAGAAATTAAATTAATGGCATCAACTGTATCACAACCAGTCTATGATCGCAACGTCAGGAAAAAACTCACCAGAGTTGTTTTACAGGAGGACAATGCGTCTATTGTTGTCGTTAAGTGCAAATGAGTCTATAATCTTCTGGACATCCAGGGTCTTGGTTCTTTCTGCATGTATGGACAGGCAGGCAAGGTTGCTGAGTCGAGGGTTTGCCATTCTGTTTCTCAGGTAGGTTTTTATGCGCCGCATGCAGGAAAAACTGCGCTCACATGAAGCGGAGGTTACAGGCAGTGTAACAGATATGCGCAAAAGTTTATAGATGTCCTAAAAGGAGTCTTTGTAAGGTTTAAGCATGGACAGAAATTCCAGTGTGCTGCTGACTGTTTCACCTTGTTCTTTTTTTCTTTCCAAGAGCCGGCGCATTTGGTGCACCTCGGCCAGCAGGTCGTCCTTTTTGATCCCATACAACTGTGCCATGGGCTCAAGGCTCTCCTTTTCAAGGAATGTGGCATTTTTGGGGTAGAGGGCTGACGTGCCCATGAGAACTGCACCTGCTTCTGCTGAAAACCATCATGTCATTTCATTCACTAGTCGGTCAATGACAGGGTAGAATGAGGATGTTCGGAGTTCATCCGGAGAGGACATGGATGGATGTTCTGTTTGAATTGGAGCTTCAACTACATAGTCCTGCAGATGGTGAAGCTGTTGGGATTGTCTCTTCTCTTGTCAGAGTTGCAGTGGTTTTGCGACACCGACTTTGGCGCACAGGGCCTCTGCCTTGCTCCATATGGCTCTCCAAGAGTCCTCTGTGCGTTTTTCTTTTAGGCCTGTGATGACTGAGTATGCAAGGTCGGTGGCAGTCTCCAGCAAAAGATTGGGGGACTGTAGAGCGTCAGACATGAACTTTGCTGTACGAAAAAGATCCTCGAACAGAATAAGTTGGAGGATGAATTCAGCATCAATGAGTGAGAGTAATGACCGTGCATCAGTGGATCTGCATGGATTTGGTTGCGCCTTAATGTCATTTAAGGTGTCAATGATGGCAGGAAAGGTTTTTTGCACTGCCCACAGCGAGTAGTACTGGCAGGACCAGCACGTATCAGACAGTTTCTTAAGTTCAATGGGCTGCTGAGAAGGCTCAAATTCCCTTTGCTTCTTAATGAAATGGGTATGGACAAATGAGCCTGAGAAAAACTTATACATGTCGTGCACAATAACAAAAAAATCCCCCGCTGGCTTCACGTTTCTGACAAGGTCCACCAAAACAAGATTGAGGTGGTGTGCATGGCAGTGAATGTAGATTGCCTGAGGGACCTCTTCTCTGAATTCTCTTGGACCCCGTTGTGAACACCGGACATTACTGCAGCGCCGTCATAACACTGAGCAATACAGGCAGTGTGATCAATGTTACATTTACTGAGAGTGTCTTTGATTGTAGCGAAAAGGGACTCTGCATCTAAACCGTCAGCTGGCGTGAAATGGAGAAATTCTTCCACAACAGACACTTGTTTCATTTTACTCAGGTCCTTTCTCTCATCTACCATCAAAGCAAATATTTCAGCATCTTGTATTTCACCACTTATCTGATCCCTAATCATATTTACCATAATGTCCAGTATTTCATTCTGTATATCATGATGCGTGTATGTCGCATTTCTTGGATTATCTGATATTTTCTGTGCATCTGTTTTGTCAAATTTGCCTATAATCTGTAAAAGTTCAAGGAAGTTTCCCTGGTTGACAGCTGTGTCATTCTCTGTGTCCTCTCTGTGAAAGTCCCTGGTATGCAGTGAAATGCAGTGACTCCACAACTGCTTTCATATACTCTCTATTCTCTGGGACTATTTTATCATGTCCATCACTCAGAGCATTACATATTGTTGAGCCAGACTCTTTCTGAATAGTCCACTCATTCCACGCTGCCATAGCATATTTATGCCCCACACTAGCATTGTGTGTCTTTAATGAACTTGTCGCCGTCTTTCAGTTCTGGTAGCCATTGTGGGTAAATGCTGCCTTCTCTCCATGGTTTCCTGGACGTTGAAAGTGACGGCATGCGAAGCAGAAAACACGGTCTTTTGAAATAGAATATTCCAGCCATTTGTAATCCTCATACCATCTACAATTGAAGTAGCGATCCTGCTGTCCAACTTTCATGGCCGGATAACGCCGAAGAAGAGGCCGCCTTGGTTCATCAACAGGTGACTGGCTTCAGTCAGAGGGAGCAGAGTCTGTGTCAGCAGTGCAGCTAGCGGGGGCTGTAGAGCAGCTGGCAGCGATGGACTGCTCTGGTGCTCCTTCAGGTCCTGGCTCACGAGTTCCTCTCTCAGATTCATTTTTCGAATCTCCTGCTTCTTCTGTGTCCCTCTGGGAGACTGGGTCTTGGTCTTAATTTTCTACCTGCACTCTTTTTTTTTTTTTTAATCACAAAACGATCCATTGCAACCCCCGCCCCTCCCCTCACCTCCTGTCCCCTCACAGGTTATAGGGTACACCAATTAATGGGGTACAGGCACAGCACAAAGACGCAAACGGGGATTGGATTGGAACAGAATGGCTACTTGTTAACTTTTTAATATTTTTTTTTACTTAAAATATATCTATATCTATATCTATATCTATATCTATATCTATATATATATATATATATATATATATATATATATATATATTAGGGGTGTCACGATTCTCCAAATCCTCGATTCAATTACATTTTCGATTCTAAGGTCTCGGTTCGATTCGATTCTCAATTTTTACATGTATTTTTTTAAAGCACAGGTTGCTATGCCTTATATACCTCTGAATGAGCTTCATTGTACATGCCACCTTCTCCTGGTACCCAAGGTTGTATTATGTAGGAGGGGGCAAAATCACCTTCAATGCTCACCATCCAGTGCCCACTAGTCAAGGTGTCTCCTGAGACAAAAATGAATAAAACACATGACATCTCTTATTTACTTATGCCATTTTTTAGTCTACGATCTTTTGACATTTAAATCATTCTTTAGTATTTATGAATAACTGAACTGATCTTGAACTGGGTTAACAAGTACACTAAAATGTAATCCTATACAAGACATTTACAAAAATAATTTATTAAACTTTTATGGCTGAGCACAGTGTTGGACATCACCATTAATACAAATTTTTCCCTTGGTTTCTGGAAGGCCTAGGTTCTGTGTTAGCATTTGGGGAGATGTTATTTGACTATGCATTCTCTTACAATGTTTAACTATTATCATTACAATATGCATGCAGACATTAACCAGAAAAAGTGAATCAAATATGCTCACCGATGAATTAATGCTTGACACTTTTGTGACTAAGGCCTCGTCCACACGTAAACGCATTTTTGTGCAAACGCACATGTTTTGCATCGTGTATCCTGTAAATGCAGCGCCTGCAAACGCACTTTTTTGAAACCGGGTCTCAGGGTGGAGAAATTCGAAAACCCAGCCCTTGCGTTTTCATGTGGACAGCGAATCCGCATACTTTGCGTTTCAATGACGCCATCGCCCCACCCCTGGACCTCTAATCTTCAACCTCTTAACGTCTCATAACAACAACAACAATGGTGGACTACATGCTTGTGTTCGTGCTGCAGAAAATATTGAGCCTATTAGGGTTACTAGGGCAAAACATTTTGCTCCTCTGCCACTGCGCTTAGCAAAAAAGGATTATGGACAACCGACTAGCTATTTTCGTCTTCTTCTTGTTGTGTTCGGTTTCTCATTTGGCTGTCTGTTTGTATATCGCGCTAAAGCTTTACGCGCATGCTCCATCTCTTCTTCTCCGTTTTTGGTGAATTTCCAGCGCCACCTATAGGCCTGGCATACGAACTACAGCATATTGAGTCGTTTACAATAGATCAATGTGGACGCGAATATTCTTGAAACGATGCCAAGGAAGACGAGGGGAAAAGATAGTTTTGGTACGTGTGGATGGGGCCTTATATCACTGTGCGCCATAAAAAAATGAGATTAAAAAAGTACTGATGAAACAAGGATTAAAGGGAAGGGATCTGAACAACAAATTTCTTATCCAGCCATAGCCAGGATGAGGTCAGTAACAGGCTGTAAAAAGGGGTGTTGTTAGGATTTTATTTTCATTTTATCAACACCTTTATTGGCTGTTGGAGTTCTTTATCAGTACTGCTCCTGCTTCATTTTCATTACATTTTATATATAAAAAGACATTGGGCCTCATTCACCAATATCTTCTTAAGAATCTTCTTAGATTCTTTCTTAAGTTCTTCTTAAGAAGATTTCTAAGAAGACCCTACGTCAGATTCATCAACGTGTTCTTTAGCCGCTGAATTGTTCGCAGCCGTGTTCTTAAATTGATGAATGCCATCTCCTCGTAAATTGAGCGTGCTTGCCAGGGGAGTCTAATTAACATAGGATTAGCATAGGTAACCGCCCATTAATGCCCATAAAAAGGACTGCAGGGCCGTGTGAAGACGCCACACAGAGGAAACAGCAACAGAATGCCTAAAGCAAAGCGTAAATCCGTTGGAGCACAGGTAAAAAGAAAAAAAACTTTAGCAATTCAGAACGAGAAGTTCTGCTGCAGGAGATCACTCGGAGGAAGGAAATTATATTTAGTAGCCTTATTGCAGGTTGCACCAACACAAACAAAAAGGAGGCCTGGGAGGCAGTTACGCTGCAGTGGATGCAGTGTCGGGAGAGGGACGCACAATCGAGGAGGTAAAAAAGAAATGGTTCGACCTTAAATGTGAAACAAAAAGAAATATAGCAAAATTCCGTCGGGAGATGCAACGGACTGGAGGGGGGGCAGCAGACACGACACCCATGTCTGAGTTGGACCAGCGCATTGGGGCCGTCATCGGGGAGACGGCACTCTCAGGTAGGCTATATGGGAAAAATCAAAATCACTATAATGTAACTTATTTAATTGATTAAATTTTCCCACCTTACTTTTTAGGAGTACCATCAACTGAGTCTCTGGACACAGACCTGGGCCCCGATGCAATGCTGTCACCCCCTACCTGTGCCGCTGCTACTCCAGAGGAATCGGAAGGTGATTTATTTATTTTCTGGAATAATGATTGATAACTGTTTAATCAGGGTTTAGTCGGTAACAGCTGTGGACATATATATAACAGCTGTAACAGCTGTGGACATAACATATATATATATATATATATATATATATATATATATATATATATATATATATATATATATATATATATATAAGGGGTGTAACGATACATGTATTTGTATTGAACAGCTTTGGTACAGGACGTTCGCTTCGGTACAGGGATGTGCACGGGTGAGTTCACGGAACAGAAGTTGCGTGTGTTTATTCTCCGCCTGCAGCTAGACGTGCAGCCCGTTTACGTCATGGCTAACGCTAGCGAGAAACCGGAGCTTAAAGACCCTCACTTGTCTAAAGTCTCCTGCTTGGGAACACTTCGGCTTCCTAGTTAAATATTGCAACGGAGAAATGGATAAAACGAGGGCAGTGTACCGACATTGTTCAGCTGAGATCGGGTATGTTTCCGGTGTGTCAGTTTACCAGTTAATTTTAGGGGACTGGCCGCAAGATGGCGGACTGAGCGGTTGTGTCGGCGTAACGCTCTTCAAATTTCCTCAAATAATTGAATTTAACTTTTTATCCCCCCTTCAACTTACTCTGTAAAGTTTTGTACGGAATTTCCTGTAAGTACCAGAGAAAGAATGAGTCAAATTGGCCCGAATTCGATCATGTCTTCTCTTCCGAGAGAGGACGAACACGACTATGCTCGGCACCTTGACCGCATGGAAACGGATAGCGCCGGTGAAAAAAGAAACTTGGATGAAATGTCCCAGCCTGATCCAATGACACCGTCTAAAGGAGCTCGCCCGCGTAAAATACCGAAAAGTAATGACGATGTGTCAAATTCCACAATCCTTGCTGCTATCCAAACGCTGTCGGTGAGATTTGACTCGCAAGAAAGAAAGCTAGAAGAGCTAAGTTTGCAAATGAAGCAAAACTCTGTGGTTATCGCTAGCTTAACCAAAGCGTCAGAGTTTAATGCCATGGAAGTGAAGGACTGTAAAGTTAAAGTATCGACGATAGAAAAAGAGGTTGAACGTCTACGCAAAGACTACGGTGCTTTACAAGAGAAGTCCAAAGAACAGGACAGATATAAACGGAGGTGGAACCTAAGAATGAAGGGAATGCCTGAGAAAATAAATGAAAACACAAGAGATGAAGTGATACGTCTGCTCAGTAAGGTAGCACCACAATGGGAGCAGAAAATGGATGACATTGTAGATACAGTCCACCGTATTGGCCAAAGAGCAGAGAACAGAACACGCTTCATCTTTATCCAGTTCACAAGAAGACAACATCGGGATGCGTTCTGGAAGCTAACGAAGGACTCGAGAGTCTGCCAAGAAGCGGGAGTGAAGTTTGTGGAGGATCTCACGGAGGAGGATAGAAGAGCCAGAGAAGCGCTGTGGCCACGGATCAGCCAGGCTAAGAAGGCGGGGGAGAAGGCTTATTTTCGGGGTCCATTCGGCTTCATAAACGGACGTCGCATCCAGGTTTGAGATGAGGGGGGTGTGTCACCACACGTCCCAAACTACTGATGAAGAGGTATGTGGGGGAAAGTTTACAGAGGAAACCCAGCCTGTGTTCAGTTTAAGAAGACTCGTCTCTTTTCGGTTCTTTTTTCATACAACTGTATTTTGTTGTTTGCTGCGAGGTTAACCAGCATATGAACACTTTGAAAGCCAATTTATCTTTTATTTCTTTAAATACAAGGGGTCTCAAGGACAATATTAAAAGAAAAGCTATTTTTTTATACTGAAAAGGACAGAAAGCTCAGTGTGTTTTCCTTCAAGAAACACACTCCTGTGCTGAGGACGTCACCTTTTGGACAAGTCAATGGGGAGATAAGATACTGTTCAGTCACGGCTCCAATAAATCTGCAGCTTATGTTATCAGAAATTTCTGATGTTGTCACTGAATACAAAAATGTATACAACACAAACCTGGTTTTGTTTGGAGGAGACTTTAACATCGCACCTGATGATTGGCGTGATAGGTGCCCATCAAAATTTAATAATCACCATTATAATACAACCTTGCTTGATTTCTGTAATGTGTTCTCACTTATTGATATTTGGAGGTCTAAGAATATGAATACATGTCAATTTTCTTGGATAAAACCCTGTGGAAGTGCTAAATCTAGAATTGATTTGTGGTTATCAACACCTGATTTAGTAAATTTTGTGTCCAAGGTATCAATGTCAGGTGCACCTCTAACTGATCACTGCCTCTTATCTCTTGTTCTTCAGCCATCACAAAACAGTAACAAAAGAAATACACACTGGAAATTTAATGCTGATTTAGTGAAATGTAATGAGTACTGCAAATTAATAAAAGATCTGATACTTGATATTCAATTTGATTCAACAATAGGTGGCTACTGTAACAGGTGGGAGTTTTTTAAGTACAAAGTTAGACAAATCTCGATTAAATTCGGGAAAAAAAGAAGTCAAGAAATAAGAGAACAAGAATTTCTATTGGTACAAAAGATAGATGAATGTTGTAGGAAGACACCTATGTCAGAATCGGACAGAAATGAATTTATAAATCTACAATCCCAACTAGACCAGTTGTACTTGAGGAAAGCACGGGGAGCATACATAAGATCCAGGGCCAAATGGATAGAGGAAGGAGAAAAAAACACTGCATATTTCTGTGGCTTAGAAAAAAGAAGACAGGAAAGAAATGCAATTAATGCATTAATAATAAATGATGCAGAATGTACAGACCACAAACAAATATCTGAAGAAGTTTATAGATTTTATAAAGAATTATACTCTTCAGATTTTTCCAAAGAAAAATCAGATGCTCTTTTTCAGAGTATTAAACACCATATACCGAAAATCGGCACTGATTTCAAGAATTTATGCGATTCAAATATTGAATTATACGAACTAGATATGGCAATTAAAAAAATGGCTTTAGGAAAAGCACCAGGGCAAGATGGTCTATCTGCAAACTTTTATAAATTTCTTTTTTTTTTTTAGAGAATTACTATTTTTTGCGATATGTGAATGCTGCAGGAATAAATCTATAACACCTACGATGAAGCAAGGATTAATAAACCTTATTCCCAAACCTGATAAGGACAAGAAATATTTAAAAAACTTGAGGCCTATCACTTTACTTAATGTGGATTATAAAATATTCGCTCACATAATAGCTAATAGGTTTAAAGAAGGAATCTCTCAGATTATTAGTGAAACACAATCAGGTTTTCTAAAAGGTCGTTCCATTCACAACAATATAAGGTTTGTGTTGGATTTATTAGATTATAGTGACAGTATTGTTGACAATGGTTTTATTTTATTTTTAGATTTTTGCAAAGCGTTTGATAGTATTGAACACCAATTTATTTTAGATACTTTACATCACTTTGACTTTGGAACCAACTTCATTGACATTATTAGTGTGTTTTATAAAAATATTAATAGCTCAGTGATATTACCATTCGGCACCTGTAGTAGATTTGAGGTTATGAGGGGCATACGTCAAGGTTGTCCAGTGTCTCCCCTCCTCTTTATCATGGCGGCTGAAATGTTAGCTATTATGGTAAAAAATTGTGAGGACCTTATGCCGCTAAATGTCATGGGTGATTCCTTAATCATAAGCCAACTAGCGGATGATACAACCTTGTTTCTTAAAAATGAAGCTCAAATTCCAAATGCCTTAAAAATTGTTACTATATTCTCACAGGCATCTGGCCTGTACTTGAACTTAAATAAATGTGAATTGATGGCAATTCATAGTCACCCCTCGACTCAGATTGAGAATATACCAATTAAAAATGAAACTAAATATTTAGGTATTACTGTTTCCAAAGATTGGAAAATTAGAGAGAGTGCCAACTTTAGAGATTATATAAAAAAAAGTAAATCTATTTTGAATATTTGGTTACAAAGGGACCTATCTATTTTTGGAAGAGTTTTAATCTCAAAAATGGAAGGTTTATCAAGATTAATTTACCCTGCATATTCTTTAAATATCCCTGACAACATAATTAAAACGATAAATCAAAACAATTTAAATTTTATATGGAATAATAAACATCATTATATTAGAAAGAATGATATAATTAAGTCTTTGGAAGAAGGTGGGCTGAATGCAATTGATTTTGATTCAATTAATGGTTCCTTAAAACTCAAATGGTTACAAAATTTTATAAAACAATGTGATGATATTTGGTTTAATCTTCCTAAGAAAATCTTCTTGAACTTTGGGGGTGTAGAATTCTTACTAAAATGTGATTTTGAAGTTAATAAATTGCCAATTAAGTTATCGAAATTCCACCAACAGGTCCTCCACTACTGGAAATTAATTTTTAAACATAATTGTTCGCCCCACAACACACCAATCTGGAACAACAGATGCATACTCATAAAGAGGAAGTCTGTATTTCTGAAAGAGTGGCAAGATCAAGGAATTTGGTCTATTCAACAGTTAATGAACAACAGTGGCAATATATATGATTTTCTTGATTTCAGGAATAAGTACAATTTAAATTGTTCCCAAAAAGTTTACAATGACTTAATTAATGCTATACCGCAAGCTTTAATTGCTTCTATAAAAGGTTCTTTACTTTATGTGTCAACTGTACCTCGGTTATATCCTTTATATATTCGTGATTGTCTTTTTTCAGATGTGAAATGTAGTAAAAATCGCTTTCTAAGATTCACACTATCCAATGAATGTTTCCCCTCACCCTTAAAAAGAAAATTTATGCTGGAAAGATATTGCACTGACCCATCTACCTTCAGAAAAATCAGATGTAATTTTTTGAAATTTTCTATTCCACCGAAAGCGAAAGAAGTGCATTTTAAAACAATGAATGAGATATATCCATGCAGACAACTAATGCACCTTAGATTTAATATTGATTTAAATGAATGTACATTTTGTAAAAATGAAATTGAAACACAAGAACACCTTTTCTTCTCTTGTAATGTATCTGTCTTATTCTGGGATGCATTCTGTCGTTGTATTCTGAATAACAACCTGTCTTTGTCAAAATTAACGTACAGTAACATCAGGTTTGGTGTCTTTTTGAAAGACACAAAGTTGGAATTTCTCTTAAATAACCTAATTATATTGGCAAAATACTTCATTCATAAATGTAAATTTCTAAAGGTAACCCCATTATTTTTTGTTTTCTTAAAAGAGCTCTCAATATTTTGTGATTCACTTAGAAATATTAGCTTGTGAATATTCTCATTCATCCAGGTCATAGTTATCTCAAGGAAATTGAATCGAAAGCAACTGGATTTGGTTTTTGTCTTGAAGACGTTTCACCTCTCATCCGAGAGGCTTCATCAGTTCTGCTCCCTTGACTAGGCTGAGACTAGTCCAACTAGCCGGTGTGGAGGTCCAGCTATTTAACCTCTCAGGAGGCGGGCACAAGGCCACTGAGGCCTCTGGGTTGTATGTGCTCCATTATTGCCAAACGACAGTCGTTAGTATGGTCGTTGGGGATGGTGGAAAGTTGGTTTCGACTTCGTTAGTGTTCTATTGTGTTGTAACGACAGTCGTTGGAGTCACATGAGGCCCTCTGTGCACAGCCGTTATTCTTAGAGGCTAAGTTGTTGAATCTCCTGGGAAGACATGAAAGGGCAGCATTGTAAATTGGAGATAGGTGGTGTCGCAGACCCCCTCCTCTGTTTAGAGATGGTTTTTCAATTTTTGCATAGATGGCTTCTTTTACTCCTCTTTCAAACCATCTATCCTCTCTGTCCAAGATGTGAACATTATTGTCCTCAAAGGAGTGAGCTTTTTCCTTGAGGTGCAAATAGACAGCAGAGTCTAGGCCTGAGGAGTTGGCTCTCCTGTGTTGGGCCATGCTTAGAAATATTAAGTCCCAAAATGCACAACGTTTACATCAACTTTTACTAGATCTCTCCCTTCATCAGACCCCAGAAAACGAAATGTGATACATGATATATGGATTTAATTTCCTATGTTTGTATATTTTATTTACCTTCTTTGTATTAATTATTTATTTATTTATTTATTTATATATAATTTTTTTTATTTTGCTTATTCTAATTTTATACCTTACCTTTAATTTCATGGCTTTCCTGTTCTGTTTCTGTGTTAAACTTTATGAAATGCTGAGATGTTTAGCTCAGTTTAAAATGTATTTTGTATTGAATTCTTATGCTTGTAAGATTTGTAATGATAATAAAAAAAAAAAATAAAAAAAAAAGTTTACCAGTTCATTTTAACTGGTGAGGGTCCCAGGTGTGCTGGAGGTGTGGTTTGAGAATCCCGTCTCCAGAGGGGTCCTCGGCCATGTCCGCTAATCAGGAAAAACATTCCGATCGCCCTGCTCATCGATCCAAGTCATGTATATGTATTTTTATTTTGACGTGGCTTGAACACTACTATTTTACACGGAAATGTCGGGGTCTGCGACCTGCAAACCACTGTTCGACGAGCGCTACAGAGCACACAGTGATAGTGTAGGTGACTGTGCTGATGCCTGTCCAAAAAAACGCGACTGTCAATAAATCGTCCAAAAGTGCATGTTGTCGTCCTTATATCTTCGTAATGAAAGCCTGTACTCACAAATAACTCATGGGTGGAGTCAATGTGGACAAGTTAATCTTTCTGGCAAAAATTATGAAGGTTGAGTAAAACTGAACAGGGCTACATGCTGAAACTGTTAGTGCTGCACTTTACTTGTGGAAAAGTTTTGTTAAAAGCCTTTAACAAGCTGTGAGGAATTTATTTTTATAATGTTTCATATATTTTTTGTTTGAGAATATTTTATTTATTGGAAAGCTTATTTTATATATATTTTGTTTATTTGAGAATAATTTATTTAACTTATTATCTCGCAGCACTTTAAAACAATATTCTATTTTTTAAATTTTTATTTTCACATTTTGTATCATGTTACAATAAATGATTGGTTTACAAAAGTTCCAAATAAACAACAAGCAAATTCATGTTTGCATTTTGTTCTCATACTGTACCGAAAATTAACCGAACCGTGACCTCAAAACCGAGGTACGTATCGAACCGTGATTTTTGTGTATCGTTACACCCCTAATATATATATACTTAAAACGTGTGCCCTGTAAGGCAGGAGTTTACCATAGTGTGTAAGCTCAAAATATGTCTTTAGTATTGGACTGAGGGGTTGCAACCTTGGCTTGATTTTATTTTATCATATTTTTTTTATCACAGATGAAGTCCCGCAGAGCCAACTTGCAACAGAACCAGAACGGACAGAGCCCTCCTGCAGCAGCACATCCACACGAACTCGGGCCGTGCCTCTCCACGACCACGCCTGATCTCAGACGCAGTACTACACAATCAGGAAGGGATAGCGGAGACACTGGAGAAGATTGCCTCAACACTGGGAACCATATCACAAACACTTAAAGAAATGAATGAGAATTCCGTAGATGCAGAAATGCCACCTTGATTCATGTTAAAGCGTTGGCACATTTAATTTAATTAAAATGAAAAATGAAAAAAAAAATGAAATGAATAAATAAATACATAAATATGACGGAAGTTTCACAGTAATGTATTTTATTGAACTTAACAAAAGAAGACAACACAACCATGCCAACATGTCAGCACTGAAATGTGCTTAAGAGTACTCCTGAGTGTTCGTAGGATTTGTTCTTACCTAAGAAAAATTCTGGATAAGCAAAAAAATCGTGAATGCCACAATCTTCGTAAAATCTTCGTAAGTAGGACTTAAGAACAAATTTGTTCTTAAGAACGGTTCGTGAATGAGGCCCATTGTTTCTACACAAACAGCAGCAATGTGTATTACAACAAATTCACTATATAAACTCAGTAATATCTCACACAAAATAACCTTCACCATCTGTATATGAATAGTATTTCTGACATTAAAATACTGAGAGAAGTCTAAAAAGAATTAAAAGAATAATTTCAGTCATTACTTAAGTTTTCAAAAATGTAGACAGACAGCTAGCTAGCTTGTTGCCAGAGATGTACTAACATCTGCAAAGATCTAAAATCCATTGTGATTCTCTCGTTAATGCGCCATTAGGACTTGAAGCATGAAGGGTCTAACTTCTTATTCATCCTCAGTGGACAGGATTTTTTGACAACTTCATTTGTGGGTCTGTTCTTAAGAAGAAGAATCTTTATTTGTCAGTTATCTTTACATGCGACATGCAAACAAACCTGAAATTAGTCCTCTGCATTTAACCCATCACTAGCTGCACATTGTAAGTATACACACACAAACACACACTGCAAACTAAGAGCAGTGGGCTGCCATGTCAGGTTGTCATGTCATGTTGAAGACATCAATGAGGACTCTACTGCACTCCCAACCTAGACATTGCTTTAATTTTACCAATCATCCCAGACACACTTGGAGAATATTCCTAAATTCATGACTCCTTGTTGCGCCTTTCACTAAGGCTGCAGGATATGGTTAAAAAATGAGAACAAGAACCTTTATCAAACAAAAACAATAATTGCAGCCTCTGTGATTTTGACAATATTTTGATTGATTGTGCAGCCATACTTTTCACAGTCAAATGCACAGCATCTGCAAACCTCTTATCTTTCAGCTAACAGATGCACAATTTTAAATAAGCAGCTCAATGAACAAACCTTAAGACAAAGAACAATAACAAAGCCTCGAGTGTACCTATGATATACTCTTTAAGTCATCACACTTTGCATTGAGTGCAAAAATACACACTTTCATCTTCAAGGTACAATTTGCCAAGAACTGACTACACAAACATGAATCCCTGTAAACACACACACACACACACACACACACACACACACACACATTTAATTTTACTGTACAAGACAGACTTTGCATCATAGAGATATGTTTAACTGTTGACATGTGATCTGGAAACGTTAGCAGAAATACCCTAAACTAATTACAAATCGGTCCAGAATCAGGCTTAAAAAACACTTTTCAGTTCATCATCAGGGGAGCACTTAAAACCTATGGCTGCCCAAACAGGACCTTTGTCAAAACCTCTAAAAGATCCAGAGCAGACAGAGACGAGAAGTCAAGAAAACATAAAAACATTGTCATTCCCTGTGTCGCAGGAACATCTGAGAAACTCAGGAGGATCTTTAATCAACATAATTTCTCTGTTCACTTCAAACCTAACAACACACTGAGCCAGAAACTTGTCCATCCTAATGACAAAACACCCAGGCATGAACGGAGTTATGTAGTTTATGCTGTTCAATGCAGCAGGACTGCACGGATTTGTACATTGGGGAGACAAAACAACCTCTCCATCCATGCCTACAATACAGCACTTGAATGAAATGTTTGTTACTGTTATTTATACAGTACATTGTTGGTTACTGTATGAATTTTTTTTTTACAGTAGATTGTTGCTGTGGTTATTTACAGTACATCACCTTGTTACTTTGATTCTTTATGGGGCTTTTTATCACTGATTCTTTACAATACAAAAATTTGGTTGCCACAAACCTAGTGGAGATATACATTTTTGGAAATTAAGGATTGTGTAACAACTGTAACAATTTGTTATTTGAAAAAAAAAAAAAATTGAATACATACATATTGCCAAGTATCCACAGGGTTTCTTGTATGTTCAGGACACATTTCAACCCAATCCGCTGTAAAATAAGTGATCAGAACACAGATATTGATGCAATGAATTAATACTTTTAATACTAAAAAAAAAAAAATAGCTCTGAGGAACAAATTTAAAAATATCATAGCTTAATAAAAAGTATTTGGAGTAAAGCCATGATGTGAACTGAGAAAAGTTCGAAAATTTGGTTGAGTTGGTGTGGATTGACCCAAAGTCAATCAAGTACAGTTGTGTGGTAAAGTTTAAGGAAGGTTTTACCTCAGAATTAATTCCAGTGTACATTCTGCCTCATGATAGATAGATAGATAGATAGATAGATAGATAGATAGATAGATAGATAGATAGATAGATAGATAGATAGATAGATAGATAGATAGATATCTGCCAACAGTGTAAATAAAACAATAAACATTCATACAGTCCCTGACAAAAGTCTTGTCGCTTATCCAAGTTGTAGGAACAACAAATAATAACTTGATTTGTAGAAGATCAATTGGAATCAGAAATGGCTTATATGAAAGGCAAAGGCCTCTAGATTATGCTTATTATACCAAAATAAAGTTGTGTATCATTCATTGAGTTTTATCATTTAATTAGGACAGAAAGGTCAGATTTTGCTTGGACAAAAGTCTTGTCGCATACAAAAATAATGTATGGTAGAAATTATATTTTATTTTGAATATACAAACATGCAACAATAACATCTGAACATAAAGTCATGGTGCCTTCGGAAAAATAATTAATATCGTGTATGACTCCCATGAGCTTGGAGGACTGCATCCATACGTCTCGGCAATGACTCAAATAAGTTATTGATGAGGTCATCTGGAATGGCAAAGAAAGTAGTCTTGCAGGACTCCCAGAGTTCATCAAGATTCCTGGCTTCAACTTCCAAGCCTCCTCCTTCATCTTACCCCAGACATGCTCAATAATATTCATGTCTGGTGACTGGGCTGGCCAATCCTGGAGCACCTTGACCTTCTTCGCTTTCAGGAACTTTGATGTGGAGGCTGAAGTATGAGAAGGAGCGCCATCCTGTTGAAGAATTTGCCCTCTCTTGTGGTTTAGAATGTAATTGGTAGCAAGAATCTCTTGATACTTCAGGCTGTTGATGTTGCCATCCACTCTGCAGATCTCTTGCACACCCCATACTGGATGTAACCCCAAACCATGATTTTTCCTCCACCAGACTTGACTGTTTTCTGGGTGAATCTTGGGTCCATGCGAGTTCCAACAGGTCTTCTGCAGTATTTGCGGCGATTGGGATGCAGTTCAATGGATGATTCATCAGAAAAATCAACCTTCTGCCACTTTTCCACTGTCCATCCTTTCCACAAACTGTGGGCCTTGGCAAATGCAACACAATTCTTTTGTTGTCTTCTGTTTAATGCTGGTTTGTGAGCAGTAATTCGGCCATGGAGACCACTGCGTGAGAGAATTCGACAAACTGTTCTTGTAGATACAGGGGTTTCTGGTGACCAGTTCCCATGTAGCTCTGCTGCAGTTGAAAAAGGGCTGGCCCTGGACTGCCGAAGCAACAAACGGTCTTCTCGAACACTTGTCTTGCGGGTCTGCCTGACCTTGGCTTGTCATGAATGTCACCAGTTTCTTCAAATCTTTTTTTATCCTCTCCATTTGACGTTTGGATACATTAAAGATGTCTGCCACCTCAGCAGCAGACTTGGTCTTCAGGTTCTTGATGATCAGCACTTTGGTCTGTGGTTGAACCTTTGGCATGATGTCAGAGGTCAGGTTGCACTTCACATGAAGGTCTGGTGTGCTGGGGTTCTTTTTATGCACATCTGGGAATGTGTTAATTACAGTATTTGTCACAGATGGAGCTCTAATCTGTGATTGGTTGACTCATTTAAAGACACAACAAGACTTTTGTCCAAGCAAAATCTGACCTTTCTGTTCTAATTAAATGATAAAACTCAATGAATGATACACAACTTTATTTTGGTATAATAAGCATAATCTAGAGGCCTTTGCCTTTCATATAAGCCATTTCTGATTCCAATTGATCAACTACAAGTCAAGTTATTATTTGTTGTTTCTACAACTTGGATAAGCGACAAGACTTTTGTCAGGGACTGTAGATAGGTATTCATTTTCTGCTTGTTTCTTGCTGTTTTTACCGTTCTGCATTGGTGACAGTTCTAAAAAATTTAGAAACACAAAAAGCACTAGTGATGTGCGAGTCATGAACGAATCGTTCAAAACTCGAGATTCTTTTTACTGACTCGGGAGTTACGAGTCATTGTCTCCATTAACTCGTTCACTGACTCACCACTGCTACCGCTAGCTAACTGCAAAGAGGAGACATGCCACACAACTGTTATTCTAACTGCAATTGCGTAAATGTATCAAGCTAATTGCTGTATTAGCTCCGTGGCTGAAGCAACGGCTCTGGTCATTATTTCAACTCAACTCCCCTGTTTCCTCTCCTTTCTGCCCAGAGCTGAGCTGTATCACAGGCTGATACAGAAAAAGAACGATTGACTGACCCAGTAGCTCACAGCTCACTCGCTCTCCCTCCCAGCTCGTAGAGCCCCTCCCTTACCCGAGAAACTCGCTCCGCACCGTTCAGGACTCAGCATCTCAGACTCGTGGTTCACAGGCAGCTCACAGCTCGCTCGCTCTCCCTCCCAGCTCGTAGAGCCCCTCCCTTACCCGAGAAACTCGCTCCGCACCGTTCAGGACTCAGCATCTCAGACTCGTGGTTCACAGGCAGCTCACAGCTCGCTCGCTCTCCCTCTCAGCTCGTAGAGCCCCTCCCTTACCCGAGAAACTCGCTCCGGACCGTTCAGGACTCAGCATCTCAGACTCGTGGTTCACAGGCAGCTCACAGCTCACTCGCTCTCCCTCTCAGCTCGTAGAGCCCCTCCCTTACCCGAGAAACTCGCTCCGCACCGTTCAGGACTCAGCATCTCAGACTCGTGGTTCACAGGCAGCTCACAGCTCACTCGCTCTCCCTCCCGGCTCGTAGAGCCCCTCCCTTACCCGAGAAACTCTATTTGCGCACAGTTTCCTACATTTTATTATAATGATGCGCTGTTGAATGATAGAATATTAATATTTTTGCACTATTGTTTAGGTTATTTAAACTTAGTTTTTTGTATTTGTGCACAGTTTCATACATTTTATTAGGGTTAGGCACTGTTGCACTGTTTCCCACTGAATGTTAATTTATTCGCTGTTTGGGTTATGGGTTATTTGCATTTACTAAGAGAGAAAGAAAGAAAAATAAAGGTTTTGCCTTGGAGACTTCTTGATTTTTAGTCTTTTTCACAATGATTTGGGGACTGGAGTGGTTTGGAACTTGTTTGTACATTCCGTGGCGCACACTGTGGGTGACTGACTCAAGTGACTCAAGTGACTCGAAAACCCGATTCACTTTAGTGAATGACTCATACAAACTCGAGTCAGTAAAAGGAATCGAGTATCCCATCACTAAAAAGCATATATGACAGTCAAATTTTAGAAATTTCTTATGAATTTTCATATGCCTCGCAAATGTAAATTTTGTTTCACAGTTATGACAACAGAGTACCCAATAAAATATTTTGGAAAAATAAATTTAAATACAGCCTTTAGTGATTAATAATTTGTCAAAAATGAAGCTTAATGAAATGAGGAAAGACATGCAGCCAAGAAACCTGACTTGGTGACAACTGTAACCTAGTCTATCAAAAGATTCAAGCTAATTCCTTGCAACAGATTTGCACAGACAACCAAAATATTTAATTTAGAGCAAGTTTCTAGAAAGATCTTCGAAAAGATGCATGTATCTTGTTGCCAATGTGTAAAACATAAAGCACTATGTTAGAAATACTACCTCAAATAATCTTCAAGCAAAAGCAGCAGTGTTGTTTTAGTGTTAGGCTAATATTAACGAAAACAAGATTTTTACATGTGCTATCCTAATTTTAGCTTACTCGAGTACTACAAACTTAAAACTTTTCAGTAGCTTTGTTACACACTGTTTTCATCGGCAGGAAATTCCACACACAATTTCTTAGCTACACAACAGTGTCACAGCAGTTAGAATTCTTACAAAGGTTTGTTGTTGGATGTATAAACAGTGTGACAACTTGCCAATGTGACAAGATGCCTTGCTCTCTTCTACATGCAGAGTAAATGGCAGCTTATTAATGAAAATTATGTCAGGATAAAACAGAAAAGTTCAGGTTAATGACAGTAGCTGTGTGATATATTTTGTAATGCAAAATAAGTGAGAAGTTACCTTCTTCATTTTACTACACATTTAAAGGTCCTATTTGTAATTTTGAGTGTGATTCTCAACTCATCAGCTACTGGCATTTAGGGATTATTGGACAGGTCGGCCAACCCCCCCAATGCGTCAGTATATGACAAGTTGGGAAAGCCAAAGAGTCAGTATTTGACTAGCTGTGAAAGAGACTCAAAAATCTACTTTTCTTACAGACATGATCTGACATGAATTGGGAGCCAATGAAGTGAGGCTACGATTGTAATAATATGATGACAAATTTTCTTGTTTGTGATAATAGTCTAGCTGCCACATTCTGAACCATTTGCAGACATTTAGTGCCCTCATGTGGCAGACCTAAAAATAAAGCATTACTGTAATTCAGTCTAGATGAAACAAGGGCATCAATTAATATCTCTGCATCGGCCATGGACAGGAAAGACCTAATTTTAGCTAAGTTGCCAAGCGATGCCAATGACCAACATCTCAGTTAGAGCAGGAAATTCTCTGATATCCATTTTTTCACTGCAGACAAGCAGGTCTCTAAACGTGTAATCAGAGATAGATGGTCTGCTTTTATAGGTACATAAAGTTGAGTATCGTCCATGTAGCAGTGGAAATGTTTTACATTAATACAAATAAAGAGGTGAAATATATAAAGAGAAGAGTGAAGGGCCAAGAACAGAGCCCTGAGGAACTGCATACTTTACATTGGTAAATATTGTAATATCATCATAAGAAATGCATAATGTTCTATGCGATAGGTAAGACTTTAGCCAAGCTAGAGCCATGCCAAAGATGCCAAATTGACTTTCGAGTCAATCTGACAGTATGCCATGGTCATTGGAATCAAATGGAGCGCTGAGATCCAACAACAGAAGCATCAAGGTTGAATCTGAGTCCATAGTACTTGTAGTAGAATGTACTTTATTTACTACTTTAGTGAGTGCAGTTTCAGTGGAATGACAGGCTCTAAAAGCTGAATGAAAAGGTTTAAAAAGATTATTATTAATTGGGTAGGCTGAAATTTGCTGAGACACAACTCCTTCTAAAACCTTAGAAAAGAAGGAAAGGGTGAATAGTGGTCTATAATTATTTAGAGACCCAGGGTCATGGTGAGGTTTCTTAAGGAGAGGCCTAACCACAGCACTGGGCATTAGTGATACATTTTCAACTGTCAGCATTGATTATGATATTTTAACACATCATGGATTGTGTTTTTTGCTTATTAGGCCAGAGAAATATACTGTTTTTGCAGCATTACGAGCACACCTCTAAAATTAAGGACACTTTGCAAGATAGAAAGTTCCATTTTCCTGCAGGCTTGCTTAAGATATCAGGTTTTGTCTATAAACCAGGGTGTAGATTTCTTTTATCATCTTATTTTGATAGAGACAGGTGCAACAGAATCAAGGAGAGAAGTAACGACTGTGTCTTTAGTGAACTTTTTAACAGGTTCTGTCACTATCGTAACAGGAGCCAAGACTAGAGGCAATTTCTCACTCCACCAAATTTATTAAAAATATTTATTTTGCCAAAGACAAAAATTTACACTGATACAAAACCTAATATTTTCTATAATATATATGTTAAAGGGACATGGGCAGGATTTGTGAAAAAATAAACATACATTTTAAGTTTTTTAATGCTAATGGGTGATAAAGTGTTCAAAACCAAAATGAATGAGCCCACCCACGTATCTCTCCATTGCCTTGAACAGGCTGTGTGCTGTATAATGTACTACAATTCGTGGTCCGAAATTCCCGTGCAGTCCTGCGGACATGATGTCAGATGACGCTGAATGCGCTTCCTCGACGGCTTGGGTACAAGAAGACAAGCGCGGTGGAACCAAACTAGTATTTGGGTACTAATGGATTCTGCTATGGTCAGAAAACGACCCACCACCACACCAAATTCCACTAAAAAGTCATACTAAGAAGAAAGCGAAGGTTTTATCAGCGGCATGTGGTGAGTCAAAACGAAATTACGACCAAAGCCGGGCTGGCACCCGAATAAACATTGGATACACGTTCGACTCATGGGGGCAGCTTCAACTTGAATTTGGGCTAAAAACAGATGCTGACATGGCTCATTTCCTAGTAACCAGGTAAGAAAAGATTACAGCTCATGTTTATAGCTTGATTTGAAAATCATATGAGTTCACTGAGGAGTTGGAATGACCTACAGTAAAGTGCAAAGTAGCGTTAGCTGCAAACATGTAACTTAGTCCACTGCTTTGTAACACTGAATAGTTACAGACTGCGCATTTTCAACGGTCCTTTAGTCTGAAACCGAATAGTTAGAAATATGTCCCTTTATATATGGGACCGGAAGCCCAACCTGTTATCCGGGAGGTGACGTTGTTTGTGTCTGTGTAGTAACATTAGCTGCTTACACACAGCAATCCCGTATCAGAGACGATATTTTTCTCCCCCAATATGGCCTTTGCTTTTGCCTGTACCTTTCAGACTTGCCGCGACACACAAGCGAGCCGGCTTCCCGGCTGCTTCATGTGTGTAGGGTATAAGGCTATCCCTTAAACACAGCACAGTTCACAGTTGTAGGCTACCAATGTCATTCTGCGGAGGCATGTGCGGTGGTCTTGCAGTAAACAGTCACGTGAACAGTGAGTAAAGAAATAACAGTGTCACAGCATCAGCTGCACTGCTGTGAACAGTTCATGTTCCTGCGCCAGCTTGGCTGATGGCTGCAGTTACCCTAACAGCTGCAACGGCCGTCGTGTCACTATTGAGTCTTATTTCTTGATCCTGCCCCATGTCTAAAGTTGCCTCCCGTCCCCTTTCTCCCAGAATTGTTTTTTGTCTTTTTTCATCAGCTGTCCTGGGAAAAATATGAATCTCTCCCGGGACACAATTTGTCTTGATTTTTAGGGGAAAATGTTAAACCTTAATTTGGTTTCCTTCATTCTGTAATCTAGAAAGTTTCCCATCAAAAATGCCACTGTTTTCTTCCAGTTTATAGTCTCCGTCTACGCCATGCATCCAATCACATGAAGAGGTACACCATGCATGCGCCTCCATCAAATGCTCAAAGAAGTTTTAGCGTCTTCATTTGAAAAATGGGAGGAGAGACAACGAATGAGGAAGGAGATGGAGCAAATACAAGCAAGCCACCAGTGCAAAAAAAAAAACGATATACTATTTACAGTCCAGACTGGACGAAACTTCCGGAGTTTGAATGGGTACAGCCAGTCCAGGGAGACAATTCTTCCGCCACATGCGTTTTGTGTCCGGCGAATCACCCTAGTGAGCTTGCCTAGCAGTCAGCCTCAGGATATGCCACCACATTGCCGCCTCCTGTCTAAATCTGTAGAGCGAGCCACCAAAAAGGTGGCAAATTGGTGGCTTATTTCCCAGTATAAAAACGGCTACTCTCTCTCACTCTATGCCCTCTACTCCTTCAACTCCTGATCTTCAAGGGTTCCTTCTCCCTTCTCCTGCAACCACCAGCACCTTTTCTTCAAAGACTGGTAACGTTGAACTGGGCTTAGATAGCATAGCATAACTCGGCTAAGCACAGGACTTTAAACTCTGGTTGATGTAATGCATAATGTGTTCAATGTATGTGTTTGTTCACTGTTGGTGTTATTGTGACCTCAAGTCAGGTTATTGGTAGTTTGCTTTGCTACACGGCTAATTCGACATTAGTCTAATGCTGCTTCACATAGACTCAGGGTCTCAACATGCAACTAACCATCTCCTCTAACCTGGCATCATGTCGCACACACACATTCCTTGAGCCTAGAGCATATCACACCCACATGTGATATCAGTGACCACCATTGTTTCTTTCTTCACTCACACACACACACACACACACACACACACACACACACACACACACACACACACACACACACACACAACAATGCAAGGCCCAACAATAGCTTCTTTGTTCTTCTGTAGACTGGATTTCCCCTTATATTTCTTATATTTCTTATATTATATATATATGTTTATGCCAAGATTCTGAAATTATTCTCTTTATGAATAAATGTATTAATGCATATGTAAAATGGCTGTGTGTCTGAAGCCACTGCTCAATCACTTTGTCACTGCTTGTAACTCAGATAATATGGGGATATGGCATGCAACAAATGTGAAATGAGGGATCTTGCTGATACCCACTCACCCACCCATCAGGACATCCCAATGTTCATGTGTGTGTGTGTGTGTCTGTGAGTGTGTGTGTGTGTGTGTGTGTGTGTGTGTGTGTGTGTGTGTGTGTGTGGCTTCATTCATCATGACAAATTGGGTGCAGGGAGAAATCTATTGTTGCAGGAAGTATCACAAATGGGTTTTTGTATTTTACATGTCTGTGTGTGGAACAGGGCTGGCAGTAACTCATGATACAATAGAATTCACAATACGCTGCCGATGACAATGATAGTAATATAGCTATTCTGCAATAGTCAATACAGTGCAAAATAATCATCTAATGCTACAACATCATATTTGTCTAACTGAAGAATATAAAATTCCCCTAAAAATGCAAAGTGCAGGAATTATGTATTTATTCACTGCATTGTGGTTTCAGCTTCACAGAATTTGAAACTGAGATACAACAATGTATAAAAAGTGCAGTGTCAGCTTAGTGCCTGTTTATCACACACACACTGATTGCACCTTGTCAATGTATGCCATTGTGCCAATGTGCTGCATGTTTCAGTAAACATATCATATATAGCGCCTGCATATCAATAATTGTATTTCAAGAGGAATGATCACGATATATTGCTGTATAAATATTTTGTCCTTGTGTGGACAGATTTTTCCAGTGCATTATCGTAACAACCATCTTGGAACCAGTCACAAAACCTTAAAGCTGTCACTGAGATGAAAAATAAAGGTGTTTCAGTACTCATGTAACAATGTAGTAATGACTGCTGTAGATGCATGGGTCAGAGGGTCAACAGGTTGACAGGCATTGTGGCTGGTGTAATCCCATTGAAAGATGGTCTATTGTTGAAATGATTTACTGCATAGGGTTTGGCTTGCATGTTAGCCTGATACAAAATAAATTACTGTTTAACTCTTCTCCCTGTTCTCTCAGCCTTTATTAGCAGTCATTTTGAAGAATTGGGACGATTGAAGTCATCAGAGTGCTTTGAAGCCATTACCTTTGACTTTGGAAAAATGGAGATGGCAGGACCTTCTCAACGGACACAGGGAGGACTGTGATGAAAGGGGCTACAAAGACTACCAACCCTGCCAACACCACTTTCACCCATTGTAGAGCATTAGGATTAGGACCAGGAGGAAAAACTTTTATTTGTTAATGTTAACAAAAATTGAAGACATGTAAAACCACACTCCCTGCTACATAAAGACATTACTTGACTGGTGTGAACTTTTGCTGTGGTTATGCTGTATCATGAAGAAATATTAGTTCCTTTAGACTTATAAGAATGTCTGTTTTTTGTTTGTTGTATTCTGGATCCATTGATGTGCTTAAAGTTGCATTAATGTATTTGTTTATGCCACTTGGGAACAGCAAGCTGTAAAGACAAAAAAACAAAAAAAACAATCACCTTAAAAAGACGTACAGCTGTTCATATCCAGTACACATTAGTATTGATTTGGACCTACATTGCTATCCAAAATTCACTCTCATTTTGGTTACCAACAACTGCTGAAAAGTCAGGGTTAAGGTTATATCTGGTTCTCAAGCTGCTACATCAGTGGTAGTCACACCTTTTTTCTTACATATCGCAAGCATGGAACAGAAGCTGTGAAAATGTATTTTATTAAATTGTGTTTATTAAATTATCTAACTGAAAAACACTTACGTGTTCAATTTCGCTGAGGGAAACAGCAAATTGGTGACTATCTTTGTGAGCCAAGCAACATTACATCACATTAAACAAAAGTAATTTGGTCACTCAAAATATAAATGTCATTTGTTGCAGATTTAATTACATAAAGATCACTGCATGTTTAAAAGGTAGGAGCAATACATTAAAATGGTATGAAGCTTGTAGTATGGTGTATAATACAACAATTGACTGAACATTGTGTGATGTTTCAATATGTTTAATCAAAAGTGTGATTAAAATCTAAATGGAACAGCATCTCCATCTGTATTGTTGTGATTTAATGATATTCACGAATCAGAAAGTGCAGCCCTGTTAAGTGTTAAAAGGTTAGGGTTAGGTCAGGATCAGGCATAACTCAGGTCAGGTGCAGACATCAAGGGCTGGGGGCATCATGCACTGGCACTGGTTCCTGTTAATTTTGCATTTTTTAATCTGCCTTAATTTTGAGAATGTAAACGCCTATTGAAAATGCTAAAAATCCCCATAAAAATAGAATTTAAAGGAAAAAAATAAATTAATAAGACATAAAATGTAAGAAAAGGAGGGGGGTTATGGTTAGGCGTGGGGGAGAGAGGTTAGGGTACAGGTAAGAGGAGAGGGTGAGGTTAAGTATAAGTGTGGGAAGGAGGGGGTTGGGTTTAGGCCAGGAGGGGAGGGGGTTATGGTTAGGCATGGGGAAGAGGATAGGGTAAGGATAAGAGGAGGGGTGAGGTTAAGTATTAGTGTGGGAAGGAGATGGTTGGGTATAGGCAAGGGGGGTTAGGTTTAGGATGAGGGTGAGGTGAGGCTTTAAAAAGGTGAAATAAAGTGTAAAGGAGGAGAAATGAAGTAAGTGTGCTTGTAGGTGTCAAGCCCACATTAAAGGGATAGTTCTGGGGATGATGATTATTCAGGGTTACCATGAATTCATCAAATTCAGCCAGTGTGTGATATTAAAGGCCGAAGATGTCATCCAGATAGCTTAAATATAGACATGGTAATTTATTGCATTTCTTGAATACTGTGTTTTCCCAGTTAGCCATGTATATGTCAGCATAGGCAGGAGAATATTTGCGGCCCATCGCACAACCTGATACTTGTAAAAAGCACTGGCCATTAAACTCAAAATCGTTCTTTGTCAGAGTTAGTTCCAGGAGGCCATGGATGACGTCATCCGGGCGGGACGCATCAGGATACTTATCAAAGCACTGTGCTACTGCTGTGATGCCCAATACAGTGTCAATATTAGTGTAAAGCGAGTCAACATCAATCGAGAAAACATACGAATTGATAGGTACTCTTATGCTTTTGAGTTTGTTCACAAAGTCATAGGTATCTTTTACATAGCTGTTGTGTTTTGGGGAAAGTGGATTTAAAAAATGGTCTATACTTCATTACATTGTAAGACTCCGAACCAAAGTCGCTGACTATGGCGCGACCACTCGGGATCAAAGAGGACACCGGCCATGTGATGGGAGATTTAGGGATTATTGGTAATAGATAGAAGAGACGCAGTCACGGAGAGTCAGGACCCATCAGGTAAGTTTCCTGTTTCTTAGTAATAAACTGTTTGTTGTATAATTCTGCCACCTTCTCCCTGACTATTATTTGTGTCTCAGGTTGGAGGTGATAGTTTGTAGTATTTGCTGTTTTCAATTTGTCTATATGCTTGGTAATTGCCTTTATCCTGAATGCAGATCTGGCCTTAATGATGTCCTCGTTTCTTATTAGATTAGTGAGTGCCGTTCTTTCCTCCTTGCTGATGTTACTTTTGTTATTTGGCTTTAATTTAAAGTTGTGAAATGACTGAATGTCGTCTCTGATTAGGTTCTGGATATTAATGGTTAGAGTCTGCAAGTTAGGTTCCCACTTCGAGGATGCAATGAACAGCAGAGGTGCTTGTTGTCGGTCATAGCCAAAGTAATCTAATAATTTAAGCCTCGTGGTACATGTGTACGTCCAGGTGGAGGTTGCTGTGACAGGGAGTTTTTGGAGTTGAGATAAAGGTGAGACCTTTCTCTAGTAAGTTTGTTTCCGCTCTGTCAAGTTTAAAGGAACGTTCGATAACAGGGGGAGTGCATCTGGACTGGAAGCCCCCTTTACATGTTCAAATGTGTTAGCCAGTCTTTAAGAATTTTGTCTTCCGTTTCCTTAGTCCGATGGACGGGATCCCTGGGGTGAGCTTCATATTCATTGCTCGTGTGGCAAGGAGTGGAGCAACACTACAAACTACAACAAAACATGCACTAAAAAAGCCCCAGTGGCTACTTGCATGCAACGGGAGTGAGGTTTCACCAGGAAACGCAAAGAATGTGGGCCTTACTCACCTTCAACAGGCAACAACCACCAGGAACTAGCAAGAGGCTAAACTGAGCCAGCTGAGGCCTTTTATACTGCACCTGGGCAGGGGGAGAAGCTAAGGGAGGAGTTTTGCTGGACTACTGGGGTTGCGTTCACAACACCTCGCTGTGGTTCACTACAATCGCAATGCGGTGGAGATATTCAAATTTTGTCCGGATCCTCATATTAAGTTCTTTAATTAGATTCACCTGGTTGACAGGTAATCGTTCAGAAAAATGGATGGTAGGTATCACAATTGTAATCATTCAAGTCATAAATTGATGTTGCTGTTGCCACCAGTTGTTGCATTTGCTTGAATGTTGTTAACTGTAGCCGTTTTTATACTGGGCAGTAAGCCACCAATTTGCCGTCCTTTTGGCGGCTAAGTCCGCGGATTTAGACAGAAGAGAGAGATGGGCGGAGGTTTCGATGATGTGCACTGTTGTGCTACCCACGGCAAGTTTTAAAAACAGGAAACAGCTGATCACAGCAGTCAGTCCATCACTTCATCCACAAAGATGAGCAACTCAAAAGACGCTGAGATCCGGGAGATGCTAGCGTCTCCTCAGTCTCTGTAGCTGTCTTGGTTGTCTGCTTGTTGTTGTAGCGGCAAGCTACTTAACGGTCGCTACTTTCAAATTAAAAGCCCCCGCTATGAACCCAGTTCTAAACTCAGATGGGGTGCAATGTAAAATTCTTATTTTGAGGACAAATTCAATCTGCTTCCACGTCACATCACATGTTTACACCTACCCCAGAGGTAGTGGTGGCTTTTTTGGAAAAGAGGGAATATTACACCTCACAGCCTTTCCCTTGCTGCAAATGTGCCACCTTTTTTATCTAAAAGGGGATAGTTATTCAAGCCCACCGAGAGGACAACTTTCTCCACCTGTCGCTGGATGCTCTGCTTACGCAGCAGTGCCGTTATGTGCATGCAGGTGGCTCCAGGGAAACTGTCAACTTGGAGTTTGGAGTCGATGAAGACAGAGATACGTGCCAGGTTGGAATTCCCAATAATGACTTTGCTTTTACTATTTGTATCTGCCAGTTCTGCACTTTATGGTGGGTGCATCGTCGGCTACGTGCGCTGTGTTTTATTGTTGGCACATGAAGGGGCACATGTGTTTGTTGTTACTGGTGAGATTTACAGTAAAGGGGGATATTGATTGTTAACAGTCTGACGGGTCGTTTTACCTAGCTCCATTGGTGTATCCAAATTGCAGTCCAGAGGGGGATCCTGGAGGATTCCCTCATTCCCGACAGCGACTACGTTGGAATATGGCGATGGAGCAGGTAAATCGCCTAATACGCTGTAGTCGTAACGTAGATCAAAGTTGATTACCGGCAAATTACGGCCGGCTGTAGCTTAGGAGGTAGAGCGGGTCGTCTAGTAATCGGAAAGTTGCTGGTTCGAATCCCGGCTCCTCCCCCAGCTGCATGTCGAAGTGCAGAGCAAGATACTGAACCCCAAATTGCTCCTGATGAGCAGTTGGCGCCTTGCATGGCAGCCTCTGGCATCAGTGTATGAATGAATGGGTGAATGTGGCATGTATTGTAAAGCGCTTTGAGCGGTCAGTAGACTGGAAAAGTGCTATAAAAATGCAAGACCATTTACCATTTAAATTGTCTCTGTCATTACCTGGAGTTTTAGCTATTGGTGAGGCAGTTTGATTTGGAGTCTGTGAGCTGAGCAGAGGGGTGTCTAGCATGAGCGGGTGGAGGATCACCTATATTGTTTTGCGTGTAGTGCATTGTGGTTTAGGTGCTTGTGCGTACGTTGAGGGAGAGGACGACGGGAGCGCGTCTGTGCCCTGCACCTCCGTCGGGTGAGTACCTGTAGTATTTTATACCTGGGAGTCCTCTGGTGAATTAAAGGCATTCAAGCTGTGTGGCTCCGCCGGCACAGGGAAAGGAGGAAAATCAGACACTGAGTCATTCTATAATTAGGGGCACATGTCATGTCCATAGACTGTATTTATCAATGTATTTATTTATTCACTTCATGCAATGATCAATTTTACATCAGGGCACATTTCTCTTTTATTTAATACAAAAAATACAACAGATCCCATCATTTATTTAGCAAAAAATGCATATACTAAACTGGAATTTGTTGTTTTTTCGCTGTCAGATTTGCTAAATGTCAGGTTTTGCTCTTCAGATTAAAACTAAATTAAATGTTTGTGTACAACATTTTCATAAATATTTGTTCAAAATAATTATTAAAATATTAGAGAGGCATTTTAAAATCTATTTTGCTCATTCATGTGCATTAAATCATCCACTTTGTTTGTGCCCGAGAAATCTCTGTCAACTGTGTTACTCACTGAAATAACCCCTATAAATCATCAATGGTTTGCTTTCAAGTCACATGTCCAACATCACTTGATGTCACTTCCTTTTAGGGGGACGATGTGAGAATGTTTACCACATTCTACCACATTCGTCTTCACTTCTCCTCTTCAATATTTTATCGATTTTATGGTGTGCACATAGAGTAGATTCATTGATTGTCAGCTGTGTTAACAACTTGTTCATGTGATCTTGCATTAGATGTTGTATTTACATATATGCAGAGAAAGTGTATAAAAACATGAGTTGATCAAAGTTGTATAGGAAAGGGTCTGAAGTCAGCAGTGAGCACAAGGCCCTAAAATGGCTGAAATGTCAACTGTGTTACCTGTCAACTGTGTTACCCATCAACTGTAACACAGTTGACAGGGTTGACAATGTTGGCAGTCTTTTGTCACAGTTTATGTTCATATTGAGAGACAAACAGAGTGATTTGTGTTTTAGGGAAATGGGTATATCTGCTGCTGAGAAGCAGCGCCAGTACAGGGCTCGGCATAATGCTGATCCCAATAGAAGGGCTGCATATTTACAGAAACACAGAGAGAAGTGGCATAATAACAAACATCTTGGGAAGGTGAAGACAGTGAAATACTTAAGTGAAAGGGGGAAGAGAAGGAAACAAGCTTACTGGAGAAGAGTCCAACGCCAGAGCAGAGAGAGAAGGAAAGTGATAGAGTACCAGCTTTCTCCACCTCGGAGTCCTGAAGTTGATCGACAGCCTCAGATGTCAAGGTACAGATATAGATTCTACTAAGAAATGGTGATGGAAAGACTAGAGTAACAGCTTGTCATCTTAACCCTGTTCAGTAAACATAGAACACATGATTAATTTATAATGATAACACGATTTGTGTATCATAACAGACAGAGAATTGCTGCAAGGAAAAAAGTCAAAAGAAGGGAGTCCAAGTTATACAGAGACTTTGAAGGAAACACTCAAACAACAGAAAAGAAAAACTGACAAATTCAGAGAAAGATGTGAAAGACTACAGCAAGATTCAGTCACCCAGATCAAAAATCAGGCATCTGTTAGGAAGGATTCCTGTGTCTAGAGAAGTGCACAAAACTTTAATTTTCCATCATGCCCTAGTAGACAACATCAGCAAAAAGTATGCCTCCACCAAACACAAAAAAACTAGACAGGTCATTGCAGCTCTGGTGTCAGGACGGATCTTGAAAAAATACAAGTTCAAAAAAAGAATTCAGGAGACCCTAGCAATTTCAAGGAAACAACAGAGCCACAATCCATCCTCTCCAACAAGTTGAAGTATGTAAGTATGTACCTATGCTATAAACTATGCAACAAAGTTCTGTCCTTCTTGACAAAGGATGAAAATAGCCGCCTCACAGCTGGAACATCGCAAGCAATAACAAGAGGTAAGATAGAGAAAAAGAAACAGAAAAGGTTCTTGAGTGACACCATGAGAGATTCCTTCTTGAGAGTCCTGATTGCAAGATCTCATATTTTTTGTTATGCTGTGTGCGGCCCTTCTGGTTGGTCCAGCCATCCATTGCAGACAGACAAACCTGTCTTTGCAAGGTACATGAGAATCTCTGTTTTCTTGTAGAGAAGCTACATTCACTCCAACTCATTGGGGGGACTGACTTGGAGAAAATGGCAGAATCAATATGCTGTGACTCAAACTCAAAGGACTGCATGTACATGCATGGACTGCAAAAATAGAGACTTTCCAGTAGTAAGTGAGGGGGATTTGCAAGCGATAGTTTTTTTCATACAGTGGACAACAGAGACTGTTCTCAGAGAGAACAAGGACGATAAAAAAGAGAAGGTGTATGTCAAAATCACATTGAAAAAGAGGACAGAGACAACTTTGCAGAACCTACTTGAACTATTCCAATGCCAACTTTCAAACTTCAAAAGACACCTCTTCAACATAAAATGTCAGTTCACCTACTACCGTGAATTAAAGAGGAGCATGACAGATCATGAATGCTTAATTCATGTAGATTTTTCAGAAAACTACACGTGCAAGTACTCCTCCGAAATCCAAGCTTTACACTTTGCATTAAACCAGCAGCAGGCAACACTCCACACTGGAGTTCTACATGTTGGCGGATTGGAAGAACATGTGTGCTTTGGCACAATCAGTCCGTCAAAGGAAAAAGGCCCTGCAGCCATATGGACCCATCTATCACCAATACTTGACCTGGTTAAGACTTCCTATCCAAATGTGACTGTGGTGCATTTTTTCAGCGATGGGCCATGCACACAATACAGGCAGAAAGGCAATTTCTATCTGTTCTGCACTAAGCCGTAGCAGCGTGGGTTCCAATCAGGCACTTAGAACTTTTTTGAGGCGAGCTATGGTAAAGGTGCTCCAGATGGAGTTGGAGGCCTCCTAAAAAGGACAGGATTGTCAGCCACTGGAAAGACATCCCTTGTGCTGAACTCTTTTTCGACGCACTGGTGGATGCACAGACAGTAAAACTGTTCTACATCAGTGAGGATAACATAAATGAAGGCACAAAGAGCATGCCAGATAGAGTCCCTGTGGTGCCATCAAACCATGAGCATTCACCAAGTCGTAACAGTTACCTCAGGACAAATCAGTTACCGTGATGTGAGCTGCCTTTGCTCAATGAGACAGACCCTGGAGTGTCAGTGTTTTTTTTTTAAATCTGTTCAGTTGAACACATCAGCTTAATTGTGTGAAATGAAATTTAAATTCTTTGAATCAAAATTAAGCTTTTTTCTTAAGAAAAGGTTTCTCTTGTTCTCCTGTCCTGTCAACTGTGTTACCTTGTCAACTGTGTTACATGTGGTTTTTGTATCATAAATATTTTAAATGAACAAAAAAAGATGGGGAATATCTCTGGAGAGGGAAGTCTTACATAAGGATGATGAATAACTCTAAATTCAGTGTAATGTCAGGGCACTAGACTAACTTTCTTTTACTAGGAGCACAGTGGCCCCGAACTGAAAATCAATCAAAATCAATTATATTGACTAGATTGACTATCGGACAGGGACGGACTGGACCCTTTTTTCAGGTCTGGATACTCCCAAGAATCCAGGCCACCGGAGGTGTTGCAGCAATGCGCGTGGCGAAAAATTGGTGTTTTTCCACCCCAAAAAAGACAATTTTACGCAGTTTTTACAGTTATGCGATAGCAATTACAACACTATTAAACTGACAGCCAGACAACAACACTCTATTGTACACAACCATGATGTCAGCTCCACACAGTCCTCCATAACGGTACTTTTTTCTTCTCTAAAGTCTTTTCTTCTCTAATCTCTTCTCTACCCTCACACATTTTCCTTTTGTCCTATATTATTTATATAATATGATCATACAATAGCTAAGAATACCATATATGCAAAGAATACCAATATTCAATGTAAAACTGAAATATGTAGATCAACAGCAACTTCAACTTATTTCAGTAACATTAAATATTGGAAAAAAGACACTCAGTTTAGACAGATTACAGATAGCAGATACCTGAAGAGGTAGACAGTGCTTTCAGGCTCCCTGCAACCCACCTGGCACCTGTGGATTATTAGGGGGTCACTCCCCCCTAATATTTTGTGCATTAAAATTGGCATTACATTTTCACCACCCTGGGCAAAGGTGTTAAATAATTACTTCATGAATTTCTCTCTGCATATTGTCAATGGTCATCAATGGTCTGACAAGCATTGGTGTGGCGTTTATAAACTTACTGGCGTTTATAAACTTACTTGTTGGTGCTGCATCATCCACATTGCTGGCGAGGGGTGGGGGTGGGGGTCTAAACAACTCTGTAATTTTATGACATTTTGCCCCCTCCTTCTCTAGGGCCTTCCTTTTACTTTCTCTCTCCCTTTCATGGCCACCTTTCCTTTTTCCTCCTCTCTTTATGCTGCCGGGCCCGGGATCCATTTCCATCCACTTTCTTATCATGGCAGTGTGATGGTAGGCCATAAAGCAACTAACGTGTGTACTGTGCTGTTAGAAGTGTTGTCTGCCTGGCAACAGCAGGCCATTGGCTGAATTTAATTTATTGCCAGCATGGCCTGGCTCCTTATTGGCCTGTCTGGCTGCCCGGCGGGCCAATAAGGAGCCAGGCCATCTGGAAATCAACAGAGTGTCCAGGTGGGCCAGTCTGTGCCTGCTATCGGAGCCAGATTGGTCATTTTCTTTGTTCAGGAGTGTTGTACACATTTGTGCCAGTAGGTGGCAGTATCTGTTTAGGCCATTGCTTTTGATTCCATATAGGTAGGTGTGTTAATCAGCGCAGGTGCGCACTCTGGGGAATCCATAGGCCTACGGTGTTTGACCGTGCCATGTCTTGTAACGCCGCACGTCAGAATATTGTGTGTTATTGTGTTAGATCTTGAGTCGGCTGTGTGTAGCCTAAATAAATCTGCAACATAAGAGAAGTAATGCTTGGACATTTGCTGTGTCATGCATCTACACCTGCATGCACCTACACTGGCACGCACACAAGCCCTTTAAACCACTAGCATGCGCGGATACTTGACAAAGGGCCACTATATTAGTCAAAAACCCGGTTCCCATTGGATTCGTTGGGAAAGCAGTCGGCGTTGTGGTTCCTGTGGGCCTTCGCTGTGTCTGGAAAGCCTGGAGGAGGTGATCGTGGGAGGACGAGTGAAAACAGCTACTGTTGCTGGGTCGTGGCTTGAGGTGCAGTTCGGCTACGGAAGGCTGCAGTGATTCGGGCAGAGTTCGGCAACAGCTGGGGGAACGGCCACAGCGATTCGGGCGGAGTTCGGCCACGGCTGGAGGAACGGCCGCAGCAGTTCGGGCGGAGTTCGGCCACGGCTGGAGGAATGGCCGCAGCGAAGACCGGAGCCTGGCGAGGCAGCTGAGCGTCGGATCAGCTGATCACCGCATGGCTCTCAGCTCATGGATGCCGAGGTATGAATAGTGCTACACAATAATGGCCATTTGACCTGTGTGCACAGAATTAGGGGGCATAAATCCAATGAATTGGTAGCCGAAACGAAAAAGATTGACTTTACGTGAACTTTGTTTGTTGTTTCGAACTGTGGAGCGACTGAAAAAAAAAAAAAAAAAAAACCAGGATGTGCGGAAATGGCGTCTGCCGTAACCATGGAAACCGGAAGCGGACGAAAGGTTAAAATGACTGAATAGACAGGGCTGTAACTTCAGAATTCTGGAACCCTGTAGGTATTTTGGGGTAAAAGTGTTTTCTTGGTTGTTCCTATAGTATTTTTTGTGCTGAATCCAGATGTCAAGCTGTAAAAGTTACGGTTTAGTCATAATTATTGATTCATTAGCATAATTGATTAATCGCCCAATATTAGAAATGGCTATAATTTTCTAATTTGTGAATATATTATATATGGTTGTTTGGTATCATTGTAAAGGGGGCATCCATGGCTTTCATTTAAGCCCAAAGTTGTATCTTTCTGACAAACACAGAGGTCACATGACCTCTTTAAACCATGAATTACACACATTCCCCACAATTTTCGCCTAAACTATATAGTTTATTTGATCCCTGTAGGATCAAGGGACACCAGGGACCCAAAAACAAACAACTGCAATACTTAATAGACTCGACTTGATGGGGGTTCAATAACTCAGAAGACCGGACTGAGGTGCAGACTGGGACTTTACTTAGACCTCAACAACACGTTAAAACAGGTTACAGATCAGGTCGTTGCCTACCATGTCCACAAGAGGGCAGTGCCCTCTAGTAGTATATTCTGGATACACTACACTCCTTCCCTTTAAACTTTAACCCCCAAAACTCAAAATACTGCAATTAGCATCGCAATACTGTCAGTGGCGGATTTAGCAATTTGGGGCCCAAGGCGAACTTAGCTAGGGGGCCCTCCACATCCATTCTTTTAACACAAAAAATGTAGGAAGGGCCGCCCCAAAGCCACCTTTCAGTACTTGCTCTAAATAAAGAGTGAATGGAATGCGATAATTAAGTTTCAGATATAAGACCAGTGTATGTCAAAATGCCAAATATTTATTTTTTCTAAAAATCTCACCAGACGTGTGTGTGTGTGTGTGTGTGTGTGTGTGTGTGTGTGTGTGTGTGTGTGTGAGTGAATGAGTGAGTGAGTGAGTGAGACTGTGTGATGTGTGAGTGAGATTGCAAATACAAAATTAACAATTACAATATAACAATAGCAATTGCAAAACAATGTATGCAAACAGTCATACAACAGTAGTATACAAAGTGTGTATGAGAGGAAGGGATTGAGATGGGAACAAAGTGAGGGTTTGCAAAGATTAATTATGTTAGAGAGAGAGAGAGAGAGAGAGAGAGAAAAAATACATATTCTGGATCCTCATTCTCTTGTCTGAGTCCATCCATGTGCATTGTTGTCCATGTTTTTCATTGCACATACTGTATGTCTAAGAAAGAAGTCCTACTTGTTGCTGTAACTTCTCACCGGTCTTCATACATCAGTGATTTGTAGATGTCTGGAACTGCACCTTTAAAATAAACAACAAACAAAATAAATACAAACATATTAAGACTTTAAGAAATGCACTCACTTAACATTTTTTCATATATAATGATATACAGTATGTACAAAAGTTCATACTGTATATCATCTTGTTTATGAAAATAAGAATACTTTTTGTCCACTAAAATATAATTATACAACAAGTAGTTCCGACCGAGCAATCTGATTGGTCAACAACACATTTTTGCCGTGCTCAAATCAGCATTACAGCACGCCTGACTCACTACTCAAAGTATTACTCTGCCAAGTCTGTGGCAACATTTTATCTCCATGGCAACATAGTAACTGTCAGAGCTGGAGCAGGAAACGGAGGAAAAATAAGATACAAAATGGATCGGTTTGTTGTTAATTTTGATTTATTTGGCGGTCTCAGTTTGGATGAATGGATGGAGGAAGATGAGAAGAACCAAATGACAAAAAATGAAAGATTTGTGGTAAATAAAGTGATAAATCTCTAACTTTTCTGTTCCTTTATAATTAGGCCTAGATAATAATAAGATAGAAATTAAACAAGTCCGAGCTGAGTATTTTATCATTATTATTATTATTATTATTATTATTATTATTATTATTATTATTATTTAGAAACATTATTTATGAATCATGAAAATAAATCACACTTTATTCTATAAATG
The DNA here is from genome assembly GCA_039737535.1 of Lagodon rhomboides. NCBI lineage: Eukaryota > Metazoa > Chordata > Actinopteri > Spariformes > Sparidae > Lagodon > Lagodon rhomboides. Next base: position 3,750,507 of record CM077785.1, on the reverse strand, counting down.
TGACTTTGGCAGCTGTTACGGCCGCTGGCCTCTTCAGCTCTGTTTTCTCCACCCTAGTGCTGTCTTAAAGATTCCACCTGACGGATGATGCCGACCAATCACCTTGCTGCGCTGGGGTGGAGTCTATAAAAGGGGGACCTGCATCTGTCTCTCGCTCTCTCTGTCTGATTTCATTGCTTTTGAGAACTGTCGTGTGTGAGGTTGTGTGCTGTGCCTCATGGAGGGGCACTCGGTCTGTGGGCCAGGGTACAGCTTCAAAAACTGACTCTGCTTACACTAGCCTATATGTGAGGATGTGTCGTTGTTAGTTTACACTAGGCTTAGGGGGAGGCTGCCCTTGTATTTTATTCTTTTGTTTAGGTTACCCAGCTGAGGGGTTTCTTTGTTTTGGTGGTAACTAATAGAAAATCTCGAATCTTTAGGTTTAGTTGTCTTTTTTTCTTTCTTTTGGCAGCTCCCTCCTGGTCCACGGCTGTAGTGTGTGTGTGTGTGTGTGTGTGTGTGTGTGTGTGTGTGTGTGTGTGTGTGTGTGTGTGTGTGTGTGTGTGTGTGGTGACTGTGTGATGTGTGAGTGAGACTGTGTGATGTGTGAGTGAGATTGCAATTACAAAATTAACAATTACAATATAACAATAGCAATTGCAAAACAATGTATGCAAACAGTCATACAACAGTAGTATACAAAGTGTGTATGAGAGGAAGGGATTGAGATGGGAACAAAGTGAGGGTTTGCAAAGATTAATTATGTTTGAGAGAGAGAGAGAGAGAAAATACATATTCTGATCCTCATTCTCTTGTCTGAGTCCATCCATGTGCATTGTTGTCCATGTTTTTCATTGCACATACTGTATGTCTAAGAAAGAAAGTCCTACTTGTTGCTGTAACTTCTCACCGGTCTTCATACATCAGTGATTTGTAGATGTCTGGAACTGCACCTTTAAAATAAACAACAAACAAAATAAATACAAACATATTAAGACTTTAAGAAATGCACTCACTTAACATTTTTTCATATATAATGATATACAGTATGTACAAAAGTTCATACTGTATATCATTATATATACGGCTGTAGTGTTGCCTCAATTTACTTTGCTACGACGAACAATAAAACAACAAATATCCCAAAAACATCTGGGTTTATGTGCTTCCCTTTTCCCCGTCGAGCTGGGTTGTAACATAAATGGGGGCTCATCCGGGATAATTTCCCGTTAAAGGGATCCCGGGAATTTAATTGTTGTTTGTTTTACGTGCAGTAAGTTGAGGTGCCTGGATGGTGATGTAAGTGTAGCCTAGTATAATGTCAGAGTTTGATTTAGACTCGTTTCTCGAGGAGCCTTCGCTGGCTCTGCTCAGTGTCTGTCGTAAGGACGACTTAGTTAAAATCGCTGCCCACTTCAGTCTCCCATATTCCAAACCCATTTTAAAACAGAACTTAAAGTCGCTCGTTGTGGATAAGTTGGTGGAACAGGGTTTGATCACCGTGTCGGCACCGGCTGAGTCGAGGCCTCCAGCTAGCGATACCGGTGCGGAGCCGGAAGAGGGAAGTGCCCCGACTGCGGAGGGAGGAGCGGCGCGTGAGGCAGGCAGCTGGCAGAAGACGCCGGTTACGCTGCCCCGCTATGACCCGCTCTCCCCTGCCGAGGTCACCAGTGGGGGATCCCTGCAGGAGACCTGGCTGAAAGTCCGCCTGGCCCGTCTCCAGATGGAGGCGGAAGATAAGAAGGCACAGAACCGGGAGGCACACCTCCGATTAGAAATCCGAAAAGCTGGAGGTGGAGGCAGAGAAGGCTGTGCGGCTCCGACAACTTGAGCTGGAGTCCAAACGGGAACTCCCGCACCTCCCCGTGACCTCACATCCCACTTCCACTGTCTCATCACCAGCCGCGTTTGACGTCGGTAAGCATATTGGGTTAGTGCCAACGTTTCGGGAGACTGAAGTCTGAGTGTATATGTGTGTTTTAAAACCTTTTACATTTGATGGACCTGTGTCCTTAACCGATGACCCTGCTGATCAGTGCGCCGTGCGCATTTTGCGGGATACCGCTTGTTCCCTGTCGACTCGTCTGCTTGTCGACTCGTTTGTCTGTCGACTCTGTTTGTCGACTCGTCTGTCTGTCGACTCTCTGTTTGTCGACTCGTCTGTCTGTCGGTCAACTCGTCTGTTTGTCGACTCGTCTGTCTGTCAGTCACTTCAGGTTAAAACTCCCGAAAATGTGGTGCCCGATGCTCCATCGAGGGCGTGGTAGGTTGTGGTGAACAGTATTTGATTATTATGTATATGCGATGTGATTGTTATGTTATGTTAGTGTCTTAAGGGGAGGGGTGTTATGACCGCTGGCCTCTTCAGCTCTGTTTTCTCCACCCTAGTGCTGTCTTACAGATTCCACCTGACGGATGAGGCTGACCAATCACCGTGCTGTGCTGGGGTGGAGTCTATAAAAGGGGGACCTGCACCTGTCTCTCGCTCTCTCTGTCTGATTTCATTGCTTGTGAGAACTGTCATGTGTGAGGTTGTGTGCTGTGCCTCATGGAGGGGCACTCGGTCTGTGGGCCAGGGTACAGCTTCAAAAACTGACTCTGCTTACACTATATGTGAGGATGTGTCGTTGTAAGTTTACACTAGGCTTAGGGGGAGGCTGCCCTTGTATTTTATTCTTTTGTTTAGGTTACCCAACTGAGGGGTTTCTTTGTTTTGGTGGTAACTAATAGAAAATCTCGAATCTTTAGGTTTAGTTGTCTTTTTTTCTTTCTTTTGGCAGCTCCCTCCCGGTCCACGGCTGTAGTGTTGCCTCAATTTACTTTGCTACGACGAACAATAAAACAACAAATATCCCAAAAACATCTGGGTTTATGTGCTTACCTTTTCCCCGTCGAGCTGGGTTGTAACAGCAGCTGACAGGTGGTTTATGATTTATTTTCATGATAATAATAGTAGTAATAATAATAGTAATGAGTCAGGCGTGCTGTAATGCTGATTTGAGCACGGCAAAAATGTGTTGTTGACCAATCAGATTGCTCGGTCGGAACTACTTGTTGTATAATGCTTAATTAAATGGGCATCAATTACCTTGGTTATCTAGCAGAACTTCTCTGGTAGATGTTAATGATGGACTTCTGTCTTCTGTAACAAAATAACAGCAGGTTACTTTAGTAGTTACAGGAATTATATTGAAATGTACAGTAAAATTATTACCTTCTCTTCTCGTCTAAGTCATTGTGCTCTCATCCTTTCTCTCCTCCTGTGTCCCTCTATTTCTCTGCCTCTTCTTCCCTGTTATGCTTCTCTCTCCCTGGAATGTTATGTTCATGTCTTTCTTGCCTTTGTCCCTGACTTTTTCTTCATCTCTTCTGTCCCTGTATTCCTCCTGTTTCTTTATTCCAGTATTAGTCCTGCTTTTCTTTGTCACATTCATCTTCTTCTTATAACCGGGTGGCGCATTTGAGATCATAGTCTGTACACAACCCAGGACCTTTTAATCTTCTCCCCGTTTTTCATGAGCATGTAGTAATTACAGCATGTGAATCGCAGACCTTGATTTTTAGGAAAGTGTGTCTCTATCTGAACAGGTCCTTTCTGAACAATTGCACATCTCTCTGTGTCACTGAGATCTTTTGGCCACAGTGCCGGGTCATCTTCCAGTAGGTCAACATCACTTTCGTGATCAGAAGAAGGGGGGCTATTTGGCTTACTCACCACCACATCTTCATTTTCATCAGCCATTGGTAGTAGCTCCTCCACCAACTCTACTAGGTTGGCTGCACCATCGGACTCGGGAATAGCGGACTGAAGCTCCTCAAGCTCTGAGTCTGCAACGACATGTCACAAAACACATTCACAAAACACAATGACATGTCACAAAATACAATAACATGTCACAAAACACAATAACATGTCACAAAACATGATAAAATGTCACAAAACACGATAACATGCGTCAAAACACAGTTAAAATACACGATAACGTCACAAAACACAATAACATGTCACAAAACACGATAACATGTCACAAAACATGGTCACAAAACACGATACTATCTCACAAAACACGATAACATGTCAAAAAAAAAAATAACATGTCACAAAACACGAAAACATTTCACAAAACACGATAACATGTCACAAAATACGATAACAATTTACAAAACACAGTCACAAAACACAATAACATGTCACAAAACGCATTCGTGAAACACGATAACATGTCACAAAACACGATAACATGTTACAAAACACGATGACATGTCACAAAACACGATAACATGTCACAAAATACGATAACATGTCACAAAACACAGTCACAAAACACGGTAACATGTCACAAAACACATTCGCAAAACACGATAACATGTCACAAAACACAGTCACAAAACACAGCCACAAAACATGATAACATGTCACAAAACACGATAACATGTCACAAAACACGATAACATGTCACAAAACACATTCGCAAAACACAATAACATGTCACAAAACACAGCCACAAAATACGATCACATGTCACAAAACACTGTCAAAAAACACGATAACATGACACAAAATATGATAGCATGTCACAAAACACAGTCACAAAATATAATAACAAAACACGATAACATGTCAAAAAACAGTCACAAAACACGATAACGTGTCAAAAAACACGACAACAAAACACAATAACATGACACAAAATACGATACCATGTCACAAAACACAATAACATGTCACAAAACACGATAAAATGTCACAAAAAACGACAACGTGCGACAAAACACAGTTAAAATACACGATAACATGTCACAAAACACGATAACATGTCACGAAACACGATAACATGTCACAAAACACGATAACATGTCAAAAAACACAATAACATGTCACAAAACACAATAACATGTCACAAAACATGATAACATGTCAGAAAACGCGATAACATATCACAAAACGCAGTCACAAAACACGATAACATGTCACAAAACACGATAACATATCACAAAACACAGCCATAAAACATGATAACATGTTACAAAACACAGCCACAAAACACCATAAAATGTCACAAAACATGATAACATACCACAAAATACAGTCACAAAACACGATAACATGTTACAAAACACAGTCACAAAACATGATAACATGTTACAAAACACAGTCACAAAACATGATAACATGTTACAAAACACGATAACATTTCACAAAACACAGTCACAAAATACAGTCCCAAAACACGATGAAATCACAAAACACGGTAACATGTCACAAAACACGGTAACATGTCACAAAACACATTCGCAAAACACAATAATATGTCACAAAACACAGCCACAAAACACGATAACATGTCACAAAACACTGTCAAAAAACACGATAACATGTCACAAAATATGATAGCATGTCACAAAACACAGTCACAAAATACCATAACAAAACACGATAACATGTCACAAAACACAGTTACAAAACACGATAACATGTCACAAAACACGATAACGTGTCAAAAAACACGACAACAAAACACGATAACATGTCACAAAATGCGATAACATGTCACAAAACACAATAAAATGTCACAAAACACGATAAAATGTCACAAAACACGACATTGTGCGACAAAACACAGTTAAAATACACGATAACATGTCACAAAACACGATAACATGTCACGAAACACGATAACATGTCACAAAACACAGTCACAAAACACAGCCACAAAACACGATAACATGTCACAACACACGATAACATGTCACAGAACACGGTAACATGTCACAAAACACATTCGTGAAACACGATGACATGTCACAAAACAGTCACAACACACGATAACATGTCAAAAACAAAATAACATGTCACAAAACAGTCACAAAACACAATAACATATCACAGAACACAATAACATGTCACAAAATACAGTGACAAAACACGATAACATCTCACAAAACACGATAACATCTCACAAAACATGTTTTATTATCGTGGTTTGTGACATGTTCTCGTCTTTTCTTAAATGTTATCTTGTTGTGACATGTTATCGATTTTTGTGACATGTTACAAAATGAAAATACACGAAATTACATGAAAATATGTCAAAAAACACATTCACAAAAAACGACAACATGTCAAAAACAAAATAACATGTCACAGAACACGATAACAGGTCACAAAATACCATAGCATGTCACAAAACACAGTCACAAAATATCATAACAAAACACGATAACATGTCACAAAACACAATCAAAAGACGATAACATGTCAAAAGCAAAATAACATTTCACAAAACAGTCACAAAAAACATGTCAAAAACAAAATAACATATCACAAAACACAGTTACAAAACACGATAACATGTCAAAAGCAAAAGAACACGTCACAAAACACGATAACATGTCAAAAGCAAAATAAAATGTCACAAAACAGTCACAAAAACATGTCACAAAACAGTCACAACACATGATAACATCTCAAAAACAAAATAAGATGTCACAAAACACGATACCATGTTCCAAAGCCTGATAAAATGTCACAAAAAACAGTCACAAAACACGATAATATGTAACAAAACAGAGTCACAAAAAACGACAACATGTCACAAAACACAGTCACAACACATAACATATCAAAAACAAAATAACATGTCACAAAACAGTCACAAAACACGGTAACATGTCACAAAAAACCTTCGCAAAACACAATAACATGTCACAAAATACAGTTACAAAACACGATAACATGTCACAAAATACAGTTACAAAACACGATAACATGTCACAAAATACAGTTACAAAACACGATAACATGTCACAAAACACGATACCGTGTCAAAAAACACGAAAACAAAACACGATAACATGTCACAAAAAACAATAACATGTCACAAAACACGAAAACATTTCACAAAACACGATAACATGTCACAAAATACGATAACAATTTACAAAACACAGTCACAGAACACAATAACATGTCACAGAACGCATTCGTAAAACACGATAACATGTCACAAAACACGATAACATGTCACAAAACACGATAACATGTCACAAAAAATGATAACATGTCACAAAACACAGTCACAAAATACCATAACAAAACACGATAACATGTCACAAAACACTGTCAAAAAACACGATAACATGTCACAAAATATGATAGCATGTCACAAAACACAGTCACAAAATACCATAACAAAAGACGATAACATGTCACAAAACACAGTTACAAAACACAATAACATGTCACAAAACACGATGAAATGTCACAAAACACGACAACGTGCAACAAACACACAGTTAAAATACACGATAACATGTCAAAAAAAAAATAACATGTCACAAAACACGAAAACATTTCACAAAACACGATAACATGTCACAAAATACGATAACAATTTACAAAACACAGTCACAAAACACAATAACATGTCACAAAACGCATTCGTGAAACACGATAACATGTCACAAAACACGATAACATGTTACAAAACACGATGACATGTCACAAAACACGATAACATGTCACAAAATACGATAACATGTCACAAAACACAGTCACAAAACACGGTAACATGTCACAAAACACATTCGCAAAACACGATAACATGTCACAAAACAGTCACAAAACACAGCCACAAAACATGATAACATGTCACAAAACACGATAACATGTCACAAAACACGATAACATGTCACAAAACACATTCGCAAAACACAATAACATGTCACAAAACACAGCCACAAAATACGATAACATGTCACAAAACACTGTCAAAAAACACGATAACATGTCACAAAATATGATAGCATGTCACAAAACACAGTCACAAAATATAATAACAAAACACGATAACATGTCACAAAACAGTCACAAAACACGATAACGTGTCAAAAAACACGACAACAAAACACGATAACATGACACAAAATACGATACCATGTCACAAAACACAATAACATGTCACAAAACACGATAAAATGTCACAAAAAACGACAACGTGCGACAAAACACAGTTAAAATACACGATAACATGTCACAAAACACGATAACATGTCACGAAACACGATAACATGTCACAAAACACGATAACATGTCAAAAAACACAATAACATGTCACAAAACACAATAACATGTCACAAAACATGATAACATGTCAGAAAACGCGATAACATATCACAAAACGCAGTCACAAAACACGATAACATGTCACAAAACACGATAACATGTCACGAAACACGATAACATGTCACAAAACACGATAACATGTCAAAAAACACAATAACATGTCACAAAACACAATAACATGTCACAAAACATGATAACATGTCAGAAAACGCGATAACATATCACAAAACGCAGTCACAAAACACGATAACATGTCACAAAACACGATAACATATCACAAAACGCAGTCACAAAACACAATAACATGTCACAAAACACAATAACATGTCAAAAAACATGATAACATGTCAGAAAACGCGATAACATATCACAAAACGCAGTCACAAAACACGATAACATGTCACAAAACACGATAACATATCACAAAACACAGTCATAAAACATGATAACATGTTACAAAACACGGCCACAAAACACCATAACATGTCACAAAACATGATAACATACCACAAAATACAGTCACAAAACACGATAACATGTTACAAAACACAGTCACAAAACATGATAACATGTTACAAAACACAGTCACAAAACATGATAACATGTTACAAAACACGATAACATTTCACAAAACACAGTCACAAAATACAGTCCCAAAACATGATGAAATCACAAAACACGGTAACATGTCACAAAACACGATAACATGTCACATAACACATTCGCAAAACACAATAATATGTCACAAAACACAGCCACACAACAGGATAACATGTCACAAAACACTGTCAAAAAACACGATAACATGTCACAAAATATGATAGCATGTCACAAAACACAGTCACAAAATACCATAACAAAACACGATAACATGTCACAAAACACAGTTACAAAACACGATAACATGTCACAAAACAGTCACAAAACACGATAACGTGTCAAAAAACACGACAACAAAACACGATAACATGTCACAAAATACGATAACATGTCACAAAACACAATAAAATGTCACAAAACACGATAAAATGTCACAAAACACGACAATGTGCGACAAAACACAGTTAAAATACACGATAACATGTCACAAAACACGATAACATGTCACAAAACACAGTCACAAAACACAGCCACAAAACACGATAACATGTCACAACACACGATAACATGTCACAGAACACGGTAACATGTCACAAAACACATTCGTGAAACACGATGACATGTCACAAAACAGTAACAACACACGATAACATGTCAAAAATAAAATAACATGTCACAAAACAGTCACAAAACACAATAACATATCACAGAACACAATAACATGTCACAAAAGACAGTCACAAAACACGATAACATGTCAAAAAACACAGTCACAAAACACGATGACATGTCACAAAACACGATAACATCTCACAAAACACGATAACATCTCACAAAACATGTTTTATGACATGTTTTGTGAGATATTAGCGTGGTTTGTGACATGTTCTCGTCTTTTCTTAAATGTTATCTTGTTGTGACATGTTATCGATTTTTGTGACATGTTACAAAACGAAAATACACGAAATTACACGAAAATATGTCAAAAAACACATTCACAAAAAACGACAACATGTCAAAAAAAAAATAACATGTCACAGAACACGATAACAGGTCACAAAATACCATAGCATGTCACAAAACACAGTCACAAAATATCATAACAAAACACGATAACATGTCACAAAACAGAGTTACAAAACACGATAACATGTCACAAAACAGTCACAAAACACGATAACGTGTCAAAAAACACGACAACAAAACACGATAACATGTCACAAAACACAATAACATCTCACAAAAAACGATAAAATGTCACAAAAAATGACAACGTGCGACAAAACACAGTTAAAATACACGATAACATGTCACAAAACACGATAACATGTCACGAAACACGATAACATGTCACAAAACACGATAACATGTCAAAAAACACAATAACATGTCACAAAACACAATAACATGTCACAAAACATGATAACATGTCAGAAAACGTGATAACATATCACAAAACGCAGTCACAAAACACGATAACATGTCACAAAACACGATAACATATCACAAAACACAGTCATAAAACATGATAACATGTTACAAAACACGGCCACAAAACACCATAACATGTCACAAAACATGATAACATACCACAAAATACAGTCACAAAACACGATAACATGTTACAAAACACAGTCACAAAACATGATAACATGTTACAAAACACAGTCACAAAACATGATAACATGTTACAAAACACGATAACATTTCACAAAACACAGTCACAAAATACAGTCCCAAAACATGATGAAATCACAAAACACGGTAACATGTCACAAAACACGGTAGCATGTCACAAAACACAGTTACAAAACACGATAACATGTCAAAAAACACGACAACAAAACACGATAACATGTAACAAAATATGATAACATGTCACAAAACACAATAAAATGTCACAAAACACGATAAAATGTCACAAAACACAACAATGTGTGACAAAACACAGTTAAATTACACGATAACATGTCACAAAACACGATAACATGTCACGAAACACGATAACATGTCACAAAACACAGTCACAAAACACAGTCACAAAACACAGCCACAAAACACGATAACATGTCACAACACACGATAACATGTCACAGAACACGGTAACATGTCACAAAACACATTCGTGAAACACGATGACATGTCACAAAACAGTCACAACACATGATAACATGTCAAAAACAAAATAACATGTCACAAAACAGTCACAAAACACAAGAACATATCACAGAACACAATAACATGTCACAAAACACGATAACATGTCAAAAAAAAAATAACATGTCACAAAACACGAAAACATTTCACAAAACACGATAACATGTCACAAAATACGATAACAATTTACAAAACACAGTCACAAAACACAATAACATGTCACAAAACGCATTCGTGAAACACGATAACATGTCACAAAACACGATAACATGTTACAAAACACGATGACATGTCACAAAACACGATAACATGTCACAAAATACGATAACATGTCACAAAACACAGTCACAAAACACGGTAACATGTCACAAAACACATTCGCAAAACACGATAACATGTCACAAAACAGTCACAAAACACAGCCACAAAACATGATAACATGTCACAAAACACGATAACATGTCACAAAACACGATAACATGTCACAAAACACATTCGCAAAACACAATAACATGTCACAAAACACAGCCACAAAATACGATAACATGTCACAAAACACTGTCAAAAAACACGATAACATGTCACAAAATATGATAGCATGTCACAAAACACAGTCACAAAATATAATAACAAAACACGATAACATGTCACAAAACAGTCACAAAACACGATAACGTGTCAAAAAACACGACAACAAAACACGATAACATGACACAAAATACGATACCATGTCACAAAACACAATAACATGTCACAAAACACGATAAAATGTCACAAAAAACGACAACGTGCGACAAAACACAGTTAAAATACACGATAACATGTCACAAAACACGATAACATGTCACGAAACACGATAACATGTCACAAAACACGATAACATGTCAAAAAACACAATAACATGTCACAAAACACAATAACATGTCACAAAACATGATAACATGTCAGAAAACGCGATAACATATCACAAAACGCAGTCACAAAACACGATAACATGTCACAAAACACGATAACATGTCACGAAACACGATAACATGTCACAAAACACGATAACATGTCAAAAAACACAATAACATGTCACAAAACACAATAACATGTCACAAAACATGATAACATGTCAGAAAACGCGATAACATATCACAAAACGCAGTCACAAAACACGATAACATGTCACAAAACACGATAACATATCACAAAACGCAGTCACAAAACACAATAACATGTCACAAAACACAATAACATGTCACAAAACATGATAACATGTCAGAAAACGCGATAACATATCACAAAACGCAGTCACAAAACACGATAACATGTCACAAAACACGATAACATATCACAAAACACAGTCATAAAACATGATAACATGTTACAAAACACGGCCACAAAACACCATAACATGTCACAAAACATGATAACATACCACAAAATACAGTCACAAAACACGATAACATGTTACAAAACACAGTCACAAAACATGATAACATGTTACAAAACACAGTCACAAAACATGATAACATGTTACAAAACACGATAACATTTCACAAAACACAGTCACAAAATACAGTCCCAAAACATGATGAAATCACAAAACACGGTAACATGTCACAAAACACGATAACATGTCACATAACACATTCGCAAAACACAATAATATGTCACAAAACACAGCCACAAAACAGGATAACATGTCACAAAACACTGTCAAAAAACACGATAACATGTCACAAAATATGATAGCATGTCACAAAACACAGTCACAAAATACCATAACAAAACACGATAACATGTCACAAAACACAGTTACAAAACACGATAACATGTCACAAAACAGTCACAAAACACGATAACGTGTCAAAAAACACGACAACAAAACACGATAACATGTCACAAAATACGATAACATGTCACAAAACACAATAAAATGTCACAAAACACGATAAAATGTCACAAAACACGACAATGTGCGACAAAACACAGTTAAAATACACGATAACATGTCACAAAACACGATAACATGTCACAAAACACAGTCACAAAACACAGCCACAAAACACGATAACATGTCACAACACACGATAACATGTCACAGAACACGGTAACATGTCACAAAACACATTCGTGAAACACGATGACATGTCACAAAACAGTAACAACACACGATAACATGTCAAAAATAAAATAACATGTCACAAAACAGTCACAAAACACAATAACATATCACAGAACACAATAACATGTCACAAAAGACAGTCACAAAACACGATAACATGTCAAAAAACACAGTCACAAAACACGATGACATGTCACAAAACACAGTCATAAAACATGATAACATGTTACAAAACACGGCCACAAAACACCATAACATGTCACAAAACATGATAACATACCACAAAATACAGTCACAAAACACGATAACATGTTACAAAACACAGTCACAAAACATGATAACATGTTACAAAACACAGTCACAAAACATGATAACATGTTACAAAACACGATAACATTTCACAAAACACAGTCACAAAATACAGTCCCAAAACATGATGAAATCACAAAACACGGTAACATGTCACAAAACACGGTAGCATGTCACAAAACACAGTTACAAAACACGATAACATGTCAAAAAACACGACAACAAAACACGATAACATGTAACAAAATATGATAACATGTCACAAAACACAATAAAATGTCACAAAACACGATAAAATGTCACAAAACACAACAATGTGCGACAAAACACAGTTAAATTACACGATAACATGTCACAAAACACGATAACATGTCACGAAACACGATAACATGTCACAAAACACAGTCACAAAACACAGTCACAAAACACAGCCACAAAACACGATAACATGTCACAACACACGATAACATGTCACAGAACACGGTAACATGTCACAAAACACATTCGTGAAACACGATGACATGTCACAAAACAGTCACAACACATGATAACATGTCAAAAACAAAATAACATGTCACAAAACAGTCACAAAACACAAGAACATATCACAGAACACAATAACATGTCACATAACACGATAACATGTCAAAAAACACAGTGACAAAACACGATGACATGTCACAAAACACGATAACATCTCACAAAACACGATAACATCTCACAAAACATGTTTTATGACATGTTTTGTGAGATATTATCGTGGTTTGTGACATGTTCTCGTGTTTTCTTAAATGTTATCTTGTTGTGACATGTTATCGATTTTTGTGACATGTTACAAAACGAAAATACACGAAATTACACGAAAATATGTCAAAAAACACATTCACAAAAAACGACAACATGTCAAAAACGAAATAACATGTCACAAAACACGATAACAGGTCACAAAATACCATAGCATGTCACAAAACACAGTCACAAAATACGATAACAAAAAACAATAACATGTCACAAAACACAATCAAAAGACGATAACATGTCAAAAGCAAAATAACATTTCACAAAACAGTCACAAAAAACATGTCAAAAACAAAATAACATATCACAAAACACAGTTACAAAACACGATAACATGTCAAAAGCAAAAGAACACGTCACAAAACACGATAACATGTCAAAAGCAAAATAAAATGTCACAAAACAGTCACAAAAAACATGTCACAAAACAGTCACAACACATGATAACATCTCAAAAACAAAATAAGATGTCACAAAACACGATACCATGTTCCAAAGCCTAATAAAATGTCACAAAAAACAGTCACAAAACACGATAATATGTAACAAAACACAGTCACAAAAAACGACAACATGTCACAAAACACAGTCACAACACATAACATATCAAAAACAAAATAACATGTCACAAAACAGTCACAAAACACGGTAACATGTCAAAAACAAAATAACGTGTCACAAAACACGATAACATGTCGCAAAACACAGTCACAAAACACGATTACATGTCACAAAACACGATAATGTCACAAAACACGATAACATATCACAAAACACAGTCGCGAAACACGACATGTCACAAAACACAGTCACGAAAAACGATAACATATCAAAAACAAAATAACATGTCACAAAACAGTCACAAAACACGGTAACATGTCAAAAACAAAATAACGTCACAAAACACAGTCACAAAACATGATAACCTGTCAAAAACAAAATAATATGTCCAAAAACACGATAACATATCACAAAACACAGTCAAAAAAATCGACAACATGTCGCAAACCACGACATGTCACAAAACACAGTCACTAAAAACGATAACATGTCAAAAACAAAATAACATGTCGCAAAACAGTCACAAAACATGCTGACATGTCAAAAACAAAATAACGTCACAAAACACAGTCACAAAACATGATAACATGTCACAAAACACAGTCACAAAACATGATAACCTGTCAAAAACAAAATAAAATGTCACAAAAAACAGTCACAAAACATGATAATATGTAACAAAACACAGTCACAAAAAACGACAACATGTCACAAAACACAGTCACAACACATAACATATCAAAAACAAAATAACATGTCACAAAACAGTCACAAAACACGGTAACATGTCAAAAACAAAATAACGTGTCACAAAACACGATAACATGTCACAAAACACAGTCACAAAACACGATTACATGTCACAAAACACGATAATGTCACAAAACACGATAACATATCACAAAACACAGTCGCAAAACACGACATGTCACAAAACACAGTCACGAAAAACGATAACATATCAAAAACAAAATAACATGTCACAAAACAGTCACAAAACACGGTAACATGTCAAAAACAAAATAACGTCACAAAACACAGTCACAAAACATGATAACCTGTCAAAAACAAAATAATATGTCCAAAAACACGATAACATATCACAAAACACAGTCAAAAAAATCGACAACATGTCGCAAACCACGACATGTCACAAAACACAGTCACTAAAAACGATAACATGTCAAAAACAAAATAACATGTCGCAAAACAGTCACAAAACATGCTGACATGTCAAAAACAAAATAACGTCACAAAACACAGTCACAAAACATGATAACATGTCACAAAACACAGTCACAAAACATGATAACCTGTCAAAAACAAAATAATATGTCGCAAAACAGTCACAAATGACGATAACATGTCAAAAACCAAAGAACATGTCACAAAACAGTCACTAAACACGATAACGTGTCAAAAAACAGAGTCAGAAAACACGATAACAAAACACGATAACATGTCACAAAACAGTCACAAAATACAATAACGTCACAAAACATAGTCACAAAACACGATAACATGTAAAAAACAAAATAAGATGTCACAAAACACGATACCATGTTCCAAAGCCTGATAAAATGTCACAAAAAACAGTCACAAAACACGATAATATGAAACAAAACACAGTCACAAAACACGATAAAATGTCACAAAACACGACATCTTGCGACAAAACAGTTAAAATACATGATAACATGTCACAAAACACGATAACATGTCACAAAATACGATAACATTTCAAAAAACAATAAAATGTCACAAAACATGATAACATGTCAAAAAACGTGATAACATATCACAAAACGCAGTCACAAAACACGATAAGTCAAAAATAAAACACAGTCACAAAACACGGTAACATGTCACAACACAGGATAACATGTCACAAAACACGGTCAAAAACACGATAACACGTCAAAAACAAAATAACACGTCAAAAACAAAATAACATGTCACAACACACGATAACATGTCACAACACACGATATAATGTCACAAAACACGGTCACAAAAAACGATACTATCTCACAAAACACGATAACATGTCACAAAACAGTCCCAAAAAACGATAACATGTCAAAAACAAAATAACATGTCACAAAACACCTTCGCAAAACACAATAACATGTCACAAAATACAGTTACAAAACACGATAACATGTCACAAAATACAGTTACAAAACACGATAACATGTCACAAAACACGATACCGTGTCAAAAAACACGAAAACAAAACACGATAACATGTCACAAAACACAATAACATGTCACAAAACACGAAAACATTTCACAAAACACGATAACATGTCACAAAACACGATAACATGTCACAAAAAATGATAACATGTCACAAAACACAGTCACAAAAAACGGTAACGTCACAAAACACATTCGCAAAACACGATAACATGTCATAAAACACAGCCACAAAACACGATAACATGTCACAAAACATGATAGCATGTCACAAAACACAGTCACAAAATACCATAACAAAACACGATAACATGTCACAAAACACAGTTACAAAACACAATAACATGTCACAAAACACGATGAAATGTCACAAAACACGACAACGTGCAACAAAACACAGTTAAAATACACGATAGCATGTCACAAAACACGATAACATGTCACGAAACACGATAACATGTCAAAAACAAAATAACGTCACAAAACACAGTCACAAAACATGATAACCTGTCAAAAACAAAATAATATGTCCAAAAACACGATAACATATCACAAAACACAGTCAAAAAAATCGACAACATGTCGCAAACCACGACATGTCACAAAACACAGTCACTAAAAACGATAACATGTCAAAAACAAAATAACATGTCGCAAAACAGTCACAAAACATGCTGACATGTCAAAAACAAAATAACGTCACAAAACACAGTCACAAAACATGATAACATGTCACAAAACACAGTCACAAAACATGATAACCTGTCAAAAACAAAATAATATGTCGCAAAACAGTCACAAATGACGATAACATGTCAAAAACCAAAGAACATGTCACAAAACAGTCACTAAACACGATAACGTGTCAAAAAACAGAGTCAGAAAACACGATAACAAAACACGATAACATGTCACAAAACAGTCACAAAATACAATAACGTCACAAAACATAGTCACAAAACACGATAACATGTAAAAAACAAAATAAGATGTCACAAAACACGATACCATGTTCCAAAGCCTGATAAAATGTCACAAAAAACAGTCACAAAACACGATAATATGAAACAAAACACAGTCACAAAACACGATAAAATGTCACAAAACACGACATCTTGCGACAAAACAGTTAAAATACATGATAACATGTCACAAAACACGATAACATGTCACAAAATATGATAACATTTCAAAAAACAATAAAATGTCACAAAACATGATAACATGTCAAAAAACGTGATAACATATCACAAAACGCAGTCACAAAACACGATAAGTCAAAAATAAAACACAGTCACAAAACACGGTAACATGTCACAACACAGGATAACATGTCACAAAACACGGTCAAAAACACGATAACACGTCAAAAACAAAATAACACGTCAAAAACAAAATAACATGTCACAACACACGATAACATGTCACAACACACGATATAATGTCACAAAACACGGTCACAAAAAACGATACTATCTCACAAAACACGATAACATGTCACAAAACAGTCCCAAAAAACGATAACATGTCAAAAACAAAATAACATGTCACAAAACACCTTCGCAAAACACAATAACATGTCACAAAATACAGTTACAAAACACGATAACATGTCACAAAATACAGTTACAAAACACGATAACATGTCACAAAACACGATACCGTGTCAAAAAACACGAAAACAAAACACGATAACATGTCACAAAACACAATAACATGTCACAAAACACGAAAACATTTCACAAAACACGATAACATGTCACAAAACACGATAACATGTCACAAAAAATGATAACATGTCACAAAACACAGTCACAAAAAACGGTAACGTCACAAAACACATTCGCAAAACACGATAACATGTCATAAAACACAGCCACAAAACACGATAACATGTCACAAAACATGATAGCATGTCACAAAACACAGTCACAAAATACCATAACAAAACACGATAACATGTCACAAAACACAGTTACAAAACACAATAACATGTCACAAAACACGATGAAATGTCACAAAACACGACAACGTGCAACAAAACACAGTTAAAATACACGATAGCATGTCACAAAACACGATAACATGTCACGAAACACGATAACATGTCACAAAACACGATAACATGTCAGAAAACACAATAACATGTCACAAAACATGATAACATGTCACAAAACATGATAACATGTCAGAAAACGCGATAACATATCACAAAACGCAGTCACAAAACACGATAACATGTCACAAAACACGATAACATATCACAAAACACAGTCATAAAACACGATAACATGTTACAAAACACGGCCACAAAACACCATAACATGTCACAAAACACGATAACATACCACAAGACACAGTCACAAAACACGATAAGATTTTACAAAACACAGTCAGAAAACATGATAACATGTTACAAAACACGATAACATTTCACAAAACACAGTCACAAAATACAGTCCCAAAACATGATACAATCACAAAACACGATAACATGTCACAAAATACAATAACATGTCACAAAACACAATATCATGTCACAAAACATGATAAAATGTCACAAAACACGATAACATGTGACAAAACACAGTCACAAAATACATTCACAAAACATGATAACATGTCACAAAACAGTCACAAAAAACGAAAACATGTCAAAAACAAAACAACATGTCACAAAACACAGTCACAAAACACGATAACATGTCAAAAACAAAAGAACATATCACAAAACACGATAACATGTCACAAAACACATTCACAAAACACAATGACATGTCACAAAATACAATAACATGTCACAAAACACAATAACATGTCACAAAACATGATAAAATGTCACAAAACACGATAACATGCGTCAAAACACAGTTAAAATACACGATAACGTCACAAAACACAATAACATGTCACAAGACACGATAACATGTCACAAAACATGGTCACAAAACACGAAACTATCTCACAAAACACGATAACATGTCAAAAAAAAAATAACATGTCACAAAACACAAAAACATTTCACAAAACACGATAACATGTCACAAAATACGATAACAATTTACAAAACACAGTCACAAAACACAATAACATGTCACAAAACGCATTCGTGAAACACGATAACATGTCACAAAACACGATAACATGTTACAAAACACGATGACATGTCACAAAACACGATAACATGTTACAAAACACGATGACATGTCACAAAACACGACAACATGTCACAAAATACGATAACATGTCACAAAACACAGTCACAAAACACGGTAACATGTCACAAAACACATTCGCAAAACACGATAACATGTCACAAAACACAGTCACAAAACACAGCCAAAAAACATGATAACATATCACAAAACACGATAAAATGTCACAAAACACATTCGCAAAACACAATAACATGTCACAAAACACAGCCACAAAATACGATAACATGTCACAAAACACTGTCAAAAAACACGATAACATGTCACAAAATATGATAGCATGTCACAAAACACAGTCACAAAATATCATAACAAAACACGATAACATGTCACAACACAGTTACAAAACACGATAACATGTCACAAAACAGTCACAAAACACGATAACGTGTCAAAAAACACGACAACAAAACACGATAACATGACACAAAATACGATAACATGTCACAAAACACAATAACATGTCACAAAACAAGATAAAATGTCACAAAAGATGACAACGTCGACAAAACACAGTTAAAATACACGATAACATGTCACAAAACACGATAACATGTCAAAAAACACAATAACATGTCACAAAACACAATAACATGTCACAAAACATGATAACATGTTACAAAACACAGTCACAAAACATGATAACATGTTACAAAACACAGTCACAAAACATGATAACTTGTTACAAAACACGATAACATTTCACAAAACACATTCACATAATACAGTCCCAAAACATGATGAAATCACAAAACACGACAACATGTCACAAAACACGATAACATGTCACAAAACACGGTAACATGTCACAAAACACATTCGCAAAACACAATAATATGTCACAAAACACAGCCACAAAACACGATAACATGTCACAAAACACGGTCAAAAAACACGATAACATGTCACAAAATATGATAGCATGTCACAAAACACAGTCACAAAATACCATAACAAAACACGATAACATGTCACAAAACACAGTTACAAAACACGATAACATGTCACAAAACAGTCACAAAACACGATAACGTGTCAAAAAACACGACAACAAAACACGATAACATGTCACAAAATACGATAACATGTCACAAAACACAATAACATGTCACAAAACACGATAAAATGTCACAAAAGACGACAACGTGCGACAAAACACAGTTAAAATACACGATAACATGTCACAAAACACGATAACATGTCATGAAACACGATAACATGTCACAAAACACGATAACATGTCAAAAAACACAATAACATGTCACAAAACATGATAACATGTCAGAAAACGCGATAACATATCACAAAACGCAGTCACAAAACACGATAACATGTCACAAAACACGATAACATATCACAAAACACAGTCATAAAACACGATAACATGTTACAAAACACGGCCACAAAACACCATTACATGTCACAAAACATGATAACATACCACAAAATACAGTCACAAAACACGATAACATGTTACAAAACACAGTCACAAAACATGATAACATGTTACAAAACACGATAACATTTCACAAAACACAGTCACAAAATACAGTCCCAAAACATGATAAAATCACAAAACACGATAACATGTCACAAAATACAATAACATGTCACAAAACACAATATCATGTCACAAAAGATGATAAAATGTCACAAAACACGATAACATGTCACAAAACACAGTCACAAAATACATTCACACAACATGATAACATGTCACAAAAGAGTCACAAAAAACGAAAACGTCAAAAACAAAACAACATGTCACAAAACACAGTCACAAAACACGATAACATGTCAAAAACAAAAGAACATATCACAAAACACAATAACATGTCACAAAACAGTCACAAAACACGATAACGTGTCAAAAAACACGACAACAAAACACAATAACATGTCAGAAAACACGATAACATGTCACAAAACACGACAACGTGCGACAAAACACAGTTAAAATACACGATAACATGTCACAAAACACGATAACATGTCACGAAACACGATAACATGTCACAAAACACGATAAAATGTCAAAAAACACAATAACATGTCACAAAACACAATAACATGTCACAAAACATGATAACATGTCAGAAAACGCGATAACATATCACAAAACGCAGTCACAAAACACGATAACATGTCACAAAACACGATAACATTTCACAAAACACAGTCACAAAATACAGTCCCAAAACATGATAAAATCACAAAACACGATAACATGTCACAAAATACAATAACATGTCACAAAGCACAATATCATGTCACAAAACATGATAAAATGTCACAAAACACGATAACATGTCACAAAACACAGTCACAAAATACATTCACACAACATGATAACATGTCACGAAACACGATAACATTTCACAAAACACAGTCACAAAATACAGTCCCAAAACATGATAAAATCACAAAACACGATAACATGTCACAAAATACAATAACATGTCACAAAACACAATATCATGTCACAAAACATGATAAAATGTCACAAAACACGATAACATGTCACAAAACACAGTCACAAAATACATTCACAAAACATGATAACATGTCACAAAACAGTCACAAAAAACGAAAACATGTCAAAAACAAAACAACATGTCACAAAACACAGTCACAAAACACGATAACATGTCAAAAACAAAAGAACATATCACAAAACACGATAACATGTCACAAAACAGTCACAAAACACGATAACGTGTCAAAAAACACGACAATAAAACACAATAACATGTCAGAAAACACGATAACATGTCACAAAACACGACAACGTGCGACAAAACACAGTTAAAATACACGATAACATGTCACAAAACATGATAACATGTCACGAAACACGATAACATGTCACAAAACACGATAACATGTCAAAAAACACAATAACATGTCACAAAACACAATAACATGTCACAAAACATGATAACATGTCAGAAAACGCGATAACATATCACAAAACGCAGTCACAAAACACGACAACATGTTACAAAACACGATAACATATCACAAAACACAGTCATAAAACACGATAACATGTTACAAAACACAGCCACAAAATACCATAACATGTCACAAAACATGATAACATACCACAAAACACAGTCACAAAACACGATAACATGTTACAAAACACAGTTACAAAACACGATAACATGTTACAAAACACGATAACATTTCACAAAACACAGTCACAAAATACAGTCCCAAAACATGATAAAATCACAAAACACGATAACATGTCACAAAATACAATAACATGTCACAAAACACAATATCATGTCACAAAACATGATAAAATGTCACAAAACACGATAACATGTCACAAAACACAGTCACAAAATACATTCACAAAACATGATAACATGTCACAAAACAGTCACAAAAAACGAAAACATGTCAAAAACAAAACATGTCACAAAACACAGTCACAAAACACGATAACATGTCAAAAACAAAATAACATATCACAAAACACGATAACATGTCACAAAACAGTCACAAAACAGTCACAAAACACAATAACATGTCACAAAACAGTCACAAAACACAATAACCTGTCAGAAAACACATTCACAAAACACAATGACATGTCACAAAATACAATAACATGTCACAAAACACAATAACATGTCACAAAACATGATGAAATGTCACAAAACACGATAACATGCGACAAAACAGTTAAAATACACGATTACATTTCACAGAACACAATAACATGTCACAAGACACGATAACAAACACGATAAGATTTCACAAAAGACGGTAACATGTCACAAAACACGATAACATGTCACAAAACACAGTCACAAAACACGATAACATGT
This sequence comes from Lagodon rhomboides, assembly GCA_039737535.1. NCBI lineage: Eukaryota > Metazoa > Chordata > Actinopteri > Spariformes > Sparidae > Lagodon > Lagodon rhomboides. The sequence goes on along the minus strand of CM077785.1, from coordinate 3,726,606 downwards.
CGCAAAACATACTTACAAAACACGATAACATGTCACAAAACACACACAAAACACGATATGATGACAACTCTTCAGGGCTTTAACTGAAGCGCTCCAGTTTGTCGTGAGATAAAATTAACAATTATACAAAGAAGTCCAGGGCTTCCGCAAATAGGTTTCTCCCACGGGTTTCAAGAATGAATCCTTGCGTCTCATCCAATATCATCTCTCTGTCACGCTCCCTGCAATGCGTATAACACCTAACCCGTTCTCATGTCTGTTAAGGTCAAAGGTCGCCCCCCTTTTCACTACAGAAGAATGCCTCTTTATCTTTGGAAAAATCTGCAAAATAATAGGCGACAGCAAAAAACAGTATTATTAACAAAAAAGGCTATAAGAGAGCGCAAAAAATACTTGAACTATGTTCAGAAACAGGCACGTTGTTAGACCTGGGCATTCAGGGCTATAGCCCCGGGTGTTTTGGGCAATAGCCCCGGATCTCGCTGCCTTAAAAATATATATATAATTGTCTAATGATGAAAATAGCCCCGAGGTTTCTATGTGATTGCATATCGAACGGCCAGCAACCACAAATGCAACAGTGTCACCAGCGCAAACTGTGCAGAAGCTGACCTGTCTTTCCTTGTAGCACATGCCCGTATATGGGCAGAGTCAGAATAATTTGTTGCAAATTCAACATCAGTGTTATTCTTTCCCCCTCTATGCGTCACTGATATTACCAGAGCCCGTCTATTAGCCTGCTGTTTAGTAGGCCTTTAGTGAGGGAAAATTAGCTTTATCTGTAATTAAAATATGACTATGAGGACCCCAACGATTGGCCTTCATGTCCTTCTCAAACCACGTAGAAATTGCATCTTTAACAGCCCAATTTTCAAAATTTCCCCCAGACCCCCGTTAAGAAAAAGACTCTGCGGGCAGTGATGCCGGTAACGCGTTACTTACTTTTGACCACTTTTTTCAGTTACGAGTAATCTAACGCATTAATATTACGAGAAAAGTAATCAGATTAAAAGTTACTTATTCAAGTCACTGTGCATTACTATTATTTTTGTAATTTTTCCTTAGTAAAAATATATTTTTTTGCTTTGTTTTTTCCATCTCGGGGAGTGATGTCACACGTGCGACAAGTCACGTTTTCAGCATGAGGACAACTCACGTGTAACAGCACGCAGCGACACAAACACAAACAACATGGAGGGAGGAGAGAGATGCGCGTTTTCTAGCTGGAAATACAGTCATTATTTTGAGTTCGTGTCAGCTAAAGATGAGAAAATCAGAAAGCCAGGACCTCGACTTGTGCAGGAGGTCCCCCACTGCCCAAACAACAAAAGCTGAACTTCGGTGCAAAACAAGTAAGCTGAGGAGAGTTGAAGAAGTTGGTCGGGCGGTATGTTGTAGAGGAAATGCTGCCCTTAAACACGGTTCACTCGCCCTCGTTTCGTGCCATAATTCCTACTAGTATCACTGCCGCGCTGCGTTACGGTTAAAAATGCACTTCCATTAAAGTGAGTATTGGCAAAACCCGTGGTCATTTGTATGTTGAGTTGATGGGGGTGTTGTCGGCAGCTGCTGAGTGTAACAAATAAAGTAACTTGTAATCTAACTAAGTTACTTTCAAAAACAAGTAAACAGTAATCAGATTACTTTTTTCAAGATAACTGAGGCAACACTGTCTGCAGGGCTAAAGCCCCGGATGTTTTGCTCTCCTGGCGACGCCCCTGTTCAGAAACATCTCGAGACAGCTTCTGCTTGCACCCCGAAACTCCGTCCTGATCAGCACGATGCAGAACGGTTATTTTAAGAGTGTATTATTAAGAGTGTTTTTTTAAAAAAAAAAAAAAAAAGAAAAGAAAAACAATCCTTGTAAGTGTATTATTTCAGTTTTACCACACATTCCAGTATGTTTTTATATTATTATATCGTTATTTTATTTGTGTTTCTGTGAAAAAAAAGGGAGGATTATCCTCCTCCTACACCGCCGCCGTCACCTGCAGAGCTCCTCGTCAGAACAGCCGCCTCAACCGGAGAAAATGGAGCCGCAGAGGGCCTCGCCATAGCCGGACCGTCCTGCGGTACTGACGCCCCATACGCCGGAGGATACAGAGTCCACAAGACCCATTACCCGGACCCATTTGCGCAGGTCCATCCGCATCTTGGAACCGAGATGAGAGAGAGAGACGCCGTCCATGCTCCCCGCAGAAAAGGAAAAGCTCAAAAAAAGTCCATCTAGATCATTACGGGGCAGCAGGGACGGACTGGACCCTTTTTTCAGGTCTGGATACTCCCAAGAATCCAGGCCACCGGAAGTGTTGCAGCAATGCGCGTGGCGAAAAATTGGTGTTTTTCCACCCCAAAAAAGACAATTTTACGCAGTTTTTACAGTTATGCCATAGCAATTACAACACTATTAAACTGACAGCCAGACAACAACACTCTATTGTACACAACCATGATGTCAGCTCCACACAGTCCTCCATAACGGTACTTTTTTCTTCTCTAAAGTCTTTTCTTCTCTAATCTCTTCTCTACCCTCACACATTTTCCTTTTGTCCTATATTATTTATATAATATGCAGAATTTGTCAGCAAATCATACAATAGCTAAGAATACCATATATGCAAAGAATACCAATATTCAATGTAAAACTGAAATATGTAGATCAACAGCAACTTCAACTTATTTCAGTAACATTTAATATTGGAAAAAAGACACTCAGTTTAGACAGATTACAGATAGCAGATACCTGAAGAGGTAGACAGTGCTTTCAGGCTCCCTGCAACCCACCTGGCACCTGTGGATTTTTAGGGGGTCACTCCCCCCTAATATTTTGTGCATTAAAATTGGCATTACATTTTCACCACCCTGGGCAAAGGTGTTAAATAATTACTTCATGAATTTCTCTCTGCATATTGTCAATGGTCATCAATGGTCTGACAAGCATTGGTGTGGCGTTTATAATCTTACTGGCGTTTATAAACTTACTTGTCGTTGCTGCATCATCCACATTGCTGGCGAGGGGTGGGGGTGGGGGTCTAAACAACTCTGTAATTTTATGACATTTTGCCCCCTCCTTCTCAAGGGCCTTCCTTTTACTTTCTCTCTCCCTTTCATGGCCACCTTTCCTTTTTCCTCCTCTCTTTATGCTGCCGGGCCCGGGATCCATTTCCATCCACTTTCTTATCATCGCAGTGTGATGGCAGGCCATAAAGCAACTAACGTGTGTACTGTGCTGTTAGAAGTGTTGTCTGCCTGGCAACAGCAGGCCATTGGCTGAATTTCATTTATTGCCAGCATGGCCTGGCTCCTTATTGGCCCGCCGGGCAGCCAGGCAGGCCAATAAGGAGCCAGGCCATCTGGAAATCAACAGAGTGTCCAGATGGGCCAGTCCGTGCCTGTGGACAGAACATGCATGGCTGTGGAGGTAGAGACAGAACACCTGTCACCCACACCATGCATTGTTGTATGTGGTAAGTGAGAGGCACTAGAATGTGTGTGCCCTACATGCAAATAGAGACATTTAAATAGGTGGATTTACTGATGCCTTTTTTTTAACAGGAGAGAGTCCATTGTCTGCAACAACTTTCATGGTGGCAGCAGACCAGGAGGTGATGATGGATAACTTGAAGAGCTTCATCGACGCACTGGTTGGCATGTTCATGTGTTTCTACATCTTCAATATGCACTACCCAGTGCAACTCGGGGCCACAATGGAGTTTCTTCAAAGGTAAGTGTACATGACTGATCATACACACATGTATTCACAGTTTCACTCTTCTGTAGGTTATGGGATATTTAGGATCTTTTGAAGAGGGGTTGTATGAGCTACTTAATGCATAGTCAGTAGGTAGCTGTTTGCGTGACCCCAGAAAGACTGTCTCAGAGCTGCCAAGCGTCACGCTTTGAGTGTGACAGTCACGCAATTTGACCCATTCTCACACCACACGCCACACATGACATTTCTCACGCTTATTTCCCCATTCAATACTCGTACACGGCTTGCCCAGAGAATGTCTAATAGGATAGGAAGTGGACGGGCTCTGGCTTGCCGTAGTTCGAGTAACTCTGATTGACTGACCGAGATAACCAATCCCAGACCAATCCATCAGTCCTTTGTGCCTAAATCTAACCAACCACGGAAGGCACCACGCAATATAAACCAATCAGAAGCAACGTAAGGCGGGTCTTGGCGTCTCTAACTATCTTTCACTCACAACGGCGCCAACATTTAAAACCCACTCGACATTCTCCTGCTAGCTAGAAGACGGACGGAAGGTAACTACCCAATTTTGTTCCCTGTTGATTCGCTGTTTCTCCTTGAGTTTCCTAGTTAATATGTACTACTTTAAGGCTGCTATAAGTCTATCATTGGCCTGTATTTGTTGCACAGCTGTGTAACATTTAGGCTATTTGCCTCATCTCTTGCCCAGTTCACACTTGAAAAAGAGACTCTAACGTCAGTTACAGACTTGTAAATATCAATTTAGACCCCCCTAAAGCAGTGTTTTTCAAAATTCTAAATTCCAAGGTCGATCCTTAACTCTGACAGTGTACAGGCTGTCAAAATCGCTCTAACGATTTCCTCTTTCATTTCTAACCGGCGCATTTCAGTTTTTGCCCGCGCGGGCAAAAACTGAAATGCGCCGGTTAGAAATGAAAAGAGGAAAATCACAGAATACAGGAAATGTCCAAGACACTCAGGACGTGAATGAGGGAGGATCGGATGGTGGCTCGGGTAGCGATGAGGAAACTGTCACTGTAAGCTGCACATCTGTCAGCTGCACACCTGTAAGCAGGTGTGCTCCATGCTGAGACTGCTGCCTGCTGAACAGCGGGTCGCAGGAAGAAGGATCTGAAGTGCCCGTGTTTCGGCTACAAAAACCCGCCGAACTGATCCGAAACCAGCACTGATGTGTTTTTTTCCACAGTCGAATATTAATTTTCACAATCGAATATCCGTTTTTAAAAAAATATTTGAATATATATTCGAATTTAGAATATTCGTTGACAGCCCTAATTTGTACACTCTCAGAGTTACAGACCTTGGCCGCGTTTCCCAGATTCGCTCTTAGCGCTTAAGAAGCTCTTAAGCGCTAAGAGCTTCTTAGGGACGCTCTTAAGAGCGCTCTGAAAGAAGGACGTGTTTCCCAGAGTCGTTCTTAGCTTAAGAAGATTTTTTACTAAGAAGGAAGTGTAAGATCGCCCTGAGCCACTCTTAACAGCCTTCTTAGCGACCAAACGCTCAGTGCAGCCGCATCAGGGAAAGTTATATCGGACACTCAAAGGAATACTAAAACCATGCGTAATGATTAATGTGCGCTCATAGCTGCAGAACACTGACGCAAGAAAAATAATAGCATAAGAAGAAAAATAACGATATGAAAATAAAGAATTGCCCATGTGTTCCTGTAGCTACATAAATAAAATAAATCATCGTTACTATCACTCGTTACGTTTTCACACACATTCGGCATCTGCATCTGAGTTTACAGTAGCTATAAAAACGTCAACAACCCTGTGGTGTTTCACAGATAGGAGGGAAACTGACAGGTGTAGCTGAACTAAGCTGGAACCTCATCAAGAGAGTCTCCACCTGCTCTATATAAAGGCGTTGCCGAAGTCCACGCGTGTGAGACACCATGGCTGCAATACAGCATATTCTCGCTGCTAACCAACAGCGTCGCCGTGCGCGAAGCCAGACGGTTTATATAAATGCTTCTGTGCGTCAGCACTTCTCCCCACTCGACGTGCTGTCGGACCGGGCTGTCCAGTCCAAGTACCGGCTTCCCCGTGAGGAGATCCAACGCCTCGTCACGCTCGTGTCACCACACATCCAGAGGGCAACCCGCTGCAGCTCTGCCCTCAGCCCGGAGGTGCAGCTCCTGGCCGCGCTGCGTTTTTACGCAGTGGGGAGCTTCCTGGAGGTGGTGGAGGACGACCACAGGGTGTTGTGGGTGACTTAAGCGCTGATAAAGTGGTGGGTGATCGATTTGCCTGGCATCGATTGATTTATATTTCAGCACCACGGCGGTGGACAGCTCCCACTAAGAGCTTCTTAAGAAGCTTCTTTGGCGGAATCTTAAGAAGGCAGTTAAGAACGCGTCTGGGAAACACCCCTATCTTAGTGCTCCTTCTTAGCCGAACAAGCCGAAACAGCCGAAACAAAGTCTGCAACAAACACTTACAACATTCGACATGTACCCAGCTAAACATTTGAAATTAAATATTGTCAAATAAATGTGTTTTGTCAAAATTTTTGTTAGAATTTTCATTTCTAATTTCTAGTTAATTAAGACTAGCATTAGGAGGCCAGAGTGCAGGGAGAGTAGCTGGCATGGAGGTGACGACATCAGTCTTATAGGTATAAATAGACGTTAAAAAAGGCCAAATTTTTTTCACCGAACGCATCATGACACTAAAGTCTCACTCTTGTCATTTTCTGAAACTTGGCAGCCCTGCTGTCTGGTAGCAAAATAAAATTCTGAAATTATTCTCTATGTAGTGTACACTTATAAAATAAATATAATATGCTTTACCGTTGACCGCATAACAGTATGTTATTGTAAGATATTATTTTCCCTATTCCTTCAGCAACTGCTCCACTAGTAACTGATTCATTGCAATAGGTAGAAATAATTACATTAAACTAGAAAATTCCATGATATACACAGTATAAATACTGAACATGACACAGGATAAATACTGAGCAGTAGAGGTCCTGGAGAAAGTTTTAGGGGAGCTGGAGAAAGTTTTGGGGGTCCTGGAGAAATACCTCTGAGACAGACAGACAGACAGACAGAGGAAGAGACAGACAGACAGACAGACAGACACAGAGTAAGGGAGAAAGACAGACAGACAGAGGAAGAGAGAGAGGCAGACAGACAGACAAGGGAAGAGAGAGACAGATTGACAGAGGAAGAGAGAGGAAGAGACAGAGAGACAGACAGACAGACACCTCTAAAACTTCCTCCAGGACCTCTTCTGCCTCCTACAACAGTGGAAACATTTAAGAGGTTGAATGAAACATTGTTATAAACAAGTATTTATTTATTACATTGATTACTTTACATAGAAAATACATTCAACATGTTTATTACCCGACAAAAAATTGTGTTTTGGGGCAGAAATTTGAATGTAAACAAAGAACTAGCAAGCTAGTTATCTATTAGCTAACCCCATTAAATCGTTCTCATGTCCATTACAGTTGACATTCATAAAAAGGCTATTATTTTTCCTGGCAAAAAGTTTAACTGCACTCTGACACCAATTTATAATTCCTGACATGTGCCTAAAAAAGAAAATATGATTACCATAGGTTAAAAAAAAACCTATATGTTAACAATATTTGACTTATCTTTTCTCTTTTCCCAGCATGGGCATTTTGCTACATGTTCCATTTTGTCTCAGCATGAAAAGAAAGTTCCCATCATCCCACCCAAACACGAGATATCATTGGAAAGGCCAGGTCCTCTATAGAGCACATCAGGAATTAGTAGGGTAGCTCAAATGAGTCAAAAGATGAGACCAAAAACAGATTTTCAGTACAGTGGACACAAATGAATGGGTTGGGTCCCCTGCACCATTTTATTTGAGTATCTGAATGCTGAGTGTGTAAATATATCCACTATATAGTACCTTCAAAAATTCCAGAATGGAAGGGAAAAAGTAGTCTCCATGGCATATTCACTACTTTCTGCTAACAATTGCACAATGCAGTGCTCCGCTTTTTAAAAACGTAAAAATTACCGTTGCATGACTCTACAGCTGATGGTGATGACGCAAATAGACGATGATCTGTGAGTGTCCGAAATCGTGATTTAGATCATGTTTTGTTGAACAGTTTTTGTATTTTTTACCACTCTATGTCCAGGTGCATCTTTTAAGATCAATCCTGACAAGGGTTCCAAAGTAGAGCGCCAGGAAAAGAAGAAGAGCAATACAGTGAACCCGAAAGTCCTGATCAACCGCATTGCAGAGTTTGAATGGAGTACTTAATGGGTAAGTTGCTTATGGTCACTTTGCATGTATTAAAGGTCTTAAGTCCAGGAAGTTAAGTTCAGTGCAGTGTCTGCATCGCAGAACGTCTTGGTTTTTATTTCAGCGCCCGTGTTGGGGTGAGACATGTCACACAGCCAGTGTGAGTAGAACATCATCTTATGCTCAACAATTCCCTTACCAATGCCTTACTGCTACATGCCTTGCTAAACAATGACGTCACGCTTGCGAGAGGCAGCCAGTGCGAGCGACAACATGGTGGAGAGACAGAATAAGTCCAAAGTGTGGCTTAATTTCACTTTGTTACATTTATTACATTTTTTGTAATCCAGTGGATTAAAGTAACCTACTAATTACAAAAAATGCCATGTGATGTGTATTCAATAATAAACATTTCTAAGTTATCTAACCCAATCTTGTCTAACATATCTCAACAAATACCTGTAGGATAATGCATGGGAGCAGCAGTCTGGGAGAACTTCTGGAAAAGATCCAGACAGACCCAGAAGTCAGGGACCCCAGGGAACTGCCATCCTGACATTCCTGAAGGTTTTCATGGTTTTAAGTCTCACATGCACAACGTACCAAGTCAGTTCTTTGTGTCATGTTAAAAGTCCTAAGTTTGTCAATTTTTTGAATTCTATGTTACATGTTGACACAGTAAACGAGATAGTGTTAATGGTTTTAAGTCTCATAGAGGCAGGGGTTTTTAAGTGGCTTTCCCCTCGGACAAAGCCTGGAAAGAGCACCCCCCATTTGACTTTTCTGTGAACATTTTTGACTTCGTTGCAAAAATTAAAATTTTTGTTTTAAAAAAAAACTTTTTTTGCAGAATTTGTAATATCTTTTTTGAGTTATTTTTTTAAAAAAAACTTTTTTTGGAAAAATTTTAGGTCAGTTCTTTATATCATGTTACGATTTGTTTTTGAATTCTACATTATGTAGTATGTATGCATAGAGTAAACAAGAGATTAATTTTCTGTGCAGCTAAGTTTCTGAAGGTGTTGATGCTCATAGAACAGGGGTTTTCAAATTGACGGCCTCCCTTTGGACAAACCCTGACTTTTTTTGTGTGAAAATTTGACTTTGTTTCAAAATGAATGAATAATTAAATGTGTTATAAATATGGAGCCTGTCTGATTTTTCCTGTTCTGCTGTTGCAGATGGTGCAACAGCATAAATTAGAGCAGCATCTCTCTGTTAGCATTACATTAGATATTGCAGGCAGACCAGATAGTTTTAGCCGCAGGCTTGATAGCAGGCCTGCTAAGTTGGGATCACTGATGTCAGATAGATAAAATGAATGAATGAATGACATCTTTATTATGGTGTCCTGCATATTAATATGCCCAGGCCCCATGGGCTTACAAGACACCATAAGTCCAGATTTATAAACCAAAAAGGAAACTGATATATCTCATCAAATCTGATTTTCACCAGTAATGGTAATGAAAACAACACCAATTATCCCACTGTGCTTCACAGAAAAATCTTAGAAAAAAAATTGTAAAATACACTTTAAACACATGATTAATTACCCGCAATTTTAAGGAAAACACTTTGAATGACTGATTTCTGTAATTTTGTATAAATTACCATTGAAAACATAATATTAACATAATCTTAAATCATGGTAAATTACCTGGAATTTTAATGGCAAAAATTTAAATTAATCCCAAATCCCAATATCTCCAGATCTACAGGCATTTCATTGTGTTTTTGAAAGTCAAAAACAAAAAAAACACAAAAAAAAATAATAAACCTGTAAGAATACAGAATACTTTCTGTAAAACTGCATTATTTAAAGTGCTCCATTATGTTTCGTAAAATAATATTTTAAATTGTCTTTCTACAGTAATGTACAGTTGAAAAGCATGAAATCACTTCAACCACGCATGCTAAATAACCTGCAATTTTGTGGAAATAACTACAGATTTCTGTAATTTTACATACATTTCTTCATTACAATTGAAAAAGACATGTTAAGTTGCCTTTAAAAACATCATAATAATGTAATCTTATTATGGTTAATTATTTGTAATTTTAAGGGTAAATGTTTAAAGTACTGCTAATATATGTTAATCTACAGTTATTGTCTTATTAAAAATGGTGATAAACCTGTAAAAAAACAAAAAAAACACATTTTATACAAAATTAGGGTGCTTTCACACATACTGATGCGGTCCAGGGGGCTGTACCAGAAGGGAAAATGATACATTGTATCATTCTTCAGTTAGTACGGTCCGTGTTCACACATGCTTTTTTTACGCCGGTCCAAATGCAGCATCAACTGATTGAGCGTTGTGTTTCCATGACGACTGTGTGGAGCCACGGAGAGCAGTCGCGCCAGGCAGTTGGTGCGACCTGGAGTGCGGCCGCATTCACACAGCAAACGGACTGTACCAGAGTTCGACTGGAGCCATACCGAGGCCACCCCTTCAGACCGGCCGTTTAAGACCGTACCAGAGTGCGACTGTTGCGCTCACACTGACCCACCTGCACCGTACTTGGACTAAAAATTCATTTAGGTCGACCGAAATGTTGCCTGTGTGAAAGCACCCTTATATTGGAATGTGTGCTAATACAATACCACATAAATGGTAAATATTTAAATTACTCCCAATATCTGTAAATCTACAGGCAAATTATTGTTTAAAAAAGCAAAACATCTGTTAGAATACAGAATACTTTCTGTAAAATTACATTATTTAAAGTGCACTTTTTGTAAAATAATATATTTTAAATTGTCTTTATACAGTAATGTACAGTAAATTACTTTTGTGTTTGTACAAATACTACTCATTACCTCTAAAAAAAAACCCAAAAAACCCCCCCATAAAATCACCTTAACCACACATGCTTAATGACCTGCAATTTTATGGAAAACACTACAGATTTCTGTAATTTTACGTACATTTCTTCATTATCATTATCAAGAAAGATCTGTAAAATTACATCACATTTTTTGTAAAATTACATTTGAATATGAAAGAAACATGTTAAATTACCTTTAAAAAACATAGTAATAATGTAATATTATATTATTGGTAATTACATGTAATTCTAAAGGTAAATATTTAAATTACTGCTAGTATCTGTATTTACAGTTATTACATTATCTTATGGAAAATGGTGATAAACCTGTAAAAACATACAGAAAATTGTTAAAGCTATTTATGCTAGAGTGGTTTTAATTTGAAACGGACACAGGAAGTGTTGAGTTTGTATTAATGTCTTAATTTTAACAGGGTAAACGGAACCAAAACGAGGCTTCGTACTACAACATGTCCAATAACATCAGAAATAAAAGCTCCTGTGATTATTTAGCTAAATAATGTTACAGTATTCACACTTGAACATCATGCTCAAACTTCAAAACTACCATAGATACTAAACACATACTGTCCCGTGTGTCGGTCCCTGTCTAGTGTTGATGTGCTGATGTGGTTGATCAGTTGTTGTTTTTCCTGTGTGTCCTTGAAGGTACCATCAGCAGAGTGCGGATTTGTAGCACCTGGTTCAGGCGCTCCTAAAAGGATAAAAACCCAGTGTCAACTCTGCTCTGGTCTTTCTCCCTCATTCGGCTGCATGCCCGCCAGCAGCAGCAGCAGCACATTCTCTTTGTTTGGTTTCTGCTTTGTTTTCACTTTACAACATCTGCACTTCATTTTGCTCACACATCCACATTTACATTACTGATGTTACTGACTTACACACTTCACATTTGTACTTAAAACCTCAGTTGTTTAAGTTAATTTAATAAATTAATTAATTTCTAGACATCTATTGTGTCCTATGCCGTATTTGTCATAGGCTTGGAGCCGGGTTATGACACCCGTTTCCCTAGCGCTTGAGGCCATAATGATCTACATGGCTTCACTTGAGAGCGCTGAGCAGAGCGTTGTTGTGACAGACTTGTTGTGAACTGTCGCAATCTGGGGACATGTGCAACATGCATTGCATGGCAAGTGTTAGCATCATCATGTGTTTTAATTGTAATCCAACTAATAATCCCATTTTTTTTCCCAGATGTAGCGGAAAACTGATTACGTCTTTTTTTCTGTAACTATAACGGAATACAGTTACTTTTTTTGTATCATAATTACATAACGCCGTTACATGTGGCCCGTTACTCCCGAAGTCTGATTATCTCACTTCTGATGATGAAGTCAAATCTGGCAGTTTTGAGCGTCTCTGAGCAAGAGAAGCCTATATTCGACCTCAAAAATAGTTCAAGCTGGATTTCACTGAAAATGGCTTATACAAACCACTTTCATGCCTTAGAATGTTTGGATTGAAATAGATATGATGGCAAACGTATTTTTCCTTGTTCTTTAATTCAAATTTGGTCATTAGCTCACTTCTGATGATAAAATCAAATCTGGCAGTTTTGAGCATCTCTGAGCGAGAGAAGCCTATTTTCGCCCTCAAAAATTGTTCAAGTCGGATTTCGCTTAAAATGGGTTATACAAACAACTTTCACGCCTTAGATTATTTGAATTAGTATAAATATTATGGTAAACGTGGTTTTCCTTGTTCTTTAATTTGAATTTGGTCTATTGCTCACTTCTGATAATAAAGTCAGATCTGGCAGTTTTGAGCTTCTCCAGCAAGAGAAGCCTATTTTCGCCCCCAAAAGTAGTTCAAGCTGGATTTCACTGAAAATAAAATAAATAAATAAAAAAAAATCTTCTGGCTGTGCTTTGTGTCAGGTTTTAATGGTTGAATGCAACACAGGTGGGGTTTTTTTCTCATCACCGAGTAGCCTATTTCTCCGCTTATTTTACATTTAAGTTTTTCACACACGTGGAGTTTACAAGAACCGTCGATTTCACTGTACCACAACCTGTAACATTTTCTGCATTGCTTACAAATCGCACTGGCTGCTAGTGGTTGGGGCTTGTACCGCATCAGAACTAGCTCTCTCCACCTCTCCAACTCTTTATGCTTTCTCATGCAGTAATACGAACGACAGGTACGGTCACAGTCTGCGCAAGAAACAGGGCAAAATTTCAGTTTACAACCAGGGGTGAAAGTAAGCCGGTACGGTCCAGTACTGCGTACCACTAAAAGATTCAGAGGCGGCACTCAGTACCAGTAAGATCATGAGAGAGAGGCTGCCTGCATTCTGGGACAGAAAATAGATCAGTAGCAATATGTAGTCTTGAAAACTGCTTTGTCTGTTAATAAAAACTCATTTTAACTAATTCCGAATTGTTTCTGAAGTGTCCGTTGTGTTTTAATCCATGATGTACGGATGTTGACCAAACCACAATAGACACGCCTGATGAACAAGATAGCTCATTTCAGCTCAGGGAGGTTGGACAGACAGCTGTCCTAAATGCAATACATGACCTAAACACCACCTACTCAAAGGATATTTATAGCCTAGACACAGCTTTTCTTAAGAAATATAGTAGCATTCTAGTTCAGCCTCTTACCCATCTTATTAACATTTCCATTAAATCTGGGCAATTCCCAGATGGGTGGAAAACTGCTCAGGTAATACCACTTTTGAAATCTGGAGATGCAGAAATGACTTCTAACTATAGACCCATTAGTCTTCTTCCAGTTTTTTTCTAAAGTCCTGGAGAAGATTATCTCAGAACAACTAATGCACTATTGAGACAAACCATTATTTGCATCCCCTGCCATTTGGATTCAGGCCTAACCATTCTACAGAATCTGACACTTGTTTTTTAACTGAAAATATCAAACATTCACTTGACAAAGGGCAGATCTAAAAAAAAAAAAAAAGTGTTTGATACAGTCAATCATGACATCTTAATTTCAAAACTAAGTAAGTTCAATTTATCCAAACAGTCATTGTCCTGGTTTGATTCATACTTAAAGGGCCGTGAACAATGTGTCACAATTAATAGTGTGAGATCCACTTTTCTCAATATTGAAACAGGGATCCCTCAGGGCACTGTCATGGGTCCCATACTCTTCAGTCTCTATATCAATGATTTACCAGATGTATGCCCAGATATAGGTCTACAGATGTATGCAGATGACACAGTTGTATGCATCTGGTAAAACCTATTCTTTTGTGGCTGAGAAACTGAATGCCAAATTAGACCAAATATCATCTTGGCTGGCCTCATCTTGTTTAACTTTGAACACTAAAAAGACAAACTCTGTCTGCTTCTCCATCAAAAAACTAGCCTACCTCTAACAAACCTCCTGAAAATAAAAATTAATGGAGAGCTCAGTGAACAAGTACCTGACGTGAAATATCTGGGAAAAATTATAGACTATCAGTTGAACTTTCAAAGTCATATTAAGAAAATGTGTAAAACCATTAAGGCAAACTTAGGATGTTTTATGACTATAAGAAACTGTTTGACTTTTAACTGTGCTTTTCTTTTTATAAATTCTATGATTCTCTCACATATATCTTATGGTTTGACCATATGCTCCCAGGCTCACCAGTCATCAATTAAGGCTATAGAGTGTCTTTTTAACCAAGCCTTGAAAGTCCTGGACAAGAAGTTTCTAAGCAAATAAAAGATCTTAAGTTTTACTAATTTTATTTCCTTCCACTCAGTTAAATTGGACTTTAAAGGCCCAAGACAATAACAAGACTGCAAAGTGGTACCAGATCCACCACCCGAGCAACGTCAAAAGGCAATTGTAGTATCCCATTCCGCAGAACATCTTTTGCTCAAACTGTCTTTTCAATGAAAAGGACAAAATTATGGAACTCACTGCCAGACTACTTGAAATGTATCCCTACATTTGTCGCATTTAAAAAACAAACAAAAGTGTGGCTACTTCCGCAACAATCTTGCTCTCATACTTAGTTTTTTACTATTTAGTTGTGTTCTCTCTGTATTGGCTAAAAACACTATGATGCATACATTAGATGACTGTTCAATTATTATTATTGTTATCTATGTTTTTGTATCTGTCCCTACTCAAATAAACCTTAAATAAATTAATTAATTTGACACAAAAAATAGACTGTTTGTAGTGTTTCTCTCTGATTTTATTTAAATTAATAATGCAGAGAAAAATAACTTCTTTGTTCAAAAGAAAAGACAAGGACATTGAATATGGTATTTTAGGTGATGTGTTTTGATGAGGGGTAGTTCCATTTGGAGTTTTTGCTCGTGACCTCATGATCTGTTCTTAGAGATGTGTATTCTGGATGTTTCAGTGTTTCATTTAAAATGGTAAAATAGTTTACCATATTGTCAAGTGTTTTTAATTCCTGCCTACTCCATAGGCCCACAGGTAGCCTACAGTAAAATATTGAAATGTTTTTATTTGTTTGGGTTTTAACTTTTCTATTTTAAAATGCATGAAGTGAGAGAGAGAGATGAAGGTTTTGGTAATAGTACCGGCAAGAATTTAAAACTACTTTCACCCCTGCTTACAACACATGGGTTCTAAGCACAACGAGCAGTTACCCCAGCAACGATGACTGCAGGTACTGTCGTAGCTTGCATTGGTGACACACATAAGAAGACTTTACGACTTTAATTTTTATGCCGTAGTAATGATTTTCATGGAGAAAAAGATACGCTGTTTTGTCTTTTTTGGGTGTTGGTGTGGAATTTAGCGATGGTGCGGCTATCTTTGTTTTAGGCTATGTAAATCACAACTATCTTAGTACCAAACTCACAAAGTTACAGTCTAAAGTATGTCAAAGAGGGACACTTCGCTAAAGCTCACATCTCTGCGCTCTGTAAAACCTACTCTGTTCTGAAACTCTTTCCCTGTTCTCTCAGCTTCTCTGTGACTGATGGATGCGTGCAGGAGGAAGGCGAGATTAATAGCAAAACACAAACTATCGCCGGTATTTTCTACAACATAGAGACATCTTCTCCTCTTGCTCATAATTTCGCTGTCAATCATTGAATCGATTTTTCTTCTCCCTGCGCCGCGCGGATCAGTTGAACAGCTAATTCTAGATCCTGATCGGTCATGAGTGACAGATTAGACTGAACAAGTTCATCCAGCAAGTTTTGAAATGTGGATAAACCTGTGTCATCTTCGTTTGTTTTCGCTAAGCGTGACACACTTTTGCTAAAGTGCTGTCCCCTTAGCTCCATCTGAATGATATCCTGCACTTGTGCTTGAGAGAAAATTCGGTCACACAGTTCCTGGGCCGTAGCCTACCCATGACACTGCCACAAAGTTCTCCATAATCAGGCACGCCTGAAGGAGTGGGAAACTTCAATATTTGTCTAATTTCAACGTTGTTAAATCTATCGCGATTTACTACAACAGGTTGAGGCTGGTCCAACTGCAGAGGCGGTGGTGACGAGGCGGTGGCTGAACTATCTCCACACTCTATAATTCAAAGACCCAGTAAATGTGACAGTAATATATACTAGGTATGCTATGCATTTGATAAAACTGCTGAATATCATTATGATGAGTATTTGATGTGACTACATCAAAATTCATGAGTAGAACTCCAACAGGAACCTTTGTATGAAATATACACATGCAAATTAAGTTTATTTCTTTGAAATAAATTAGTCTACTATTTGACTGACAGATTACATGGTTTAAATATTTGTAATAATCACTGTATGTTTTAACAACATTTTTGAGAATACACTACGAACAGCAATTAGTTTTAATAAGTGCAATTATTATAGAATTCAACTCAATTGTATTTGAGATGTAACTTCACAACTTAAAAAAACAAGTAAACAGAGTGGAACTGACGGAAAGTGACGTCATTCTGTAACAGTTCTGGGACAGATTTGAGAAGGATGATGGCAGGCAGGCTTGGCGGGCACAGCGGATTGAATTTCAACTTGACTCAATGGTAAGTCATTTTGAACAAATTTATAATTTCTCATAAGCCTGCTCAGTTACAGAAGCCAGACATGAGCATGAAATATCAGTCGACAAATGTTACTATTGCGACGAAGCCTTTCGACATTACAGCTAGTTTAACTAGTTAATTTGCCGTGTTAGCACCTGAACAACTCAAGGCCTTAAACTATTTAAAGTTAGTAAAGGCTTCTTTGACACATCGTGTAGCTCGAACATTTAATGTGTGAAACTGCAACATGTTGTTACACATTTTAAGGTGGAGGCAGGTTTGGAAATAAAACCTAACACTTTTCGCCCTGCTAAGCTAGCCATAGCACCCATTTATATCTGTATCAAAGATGCTTCACAAACTAGCTTTGCAGGTTTCAGACCGCGTTATAGAGTACTCAAGGCGCCGGGCTGGCTCGACCCAATTCGACCCGGCCGGAGTCGTTAGAGTCGGGGCTCGGAGTAGCACCCCCCGCCCCACCTTTCAAAAGGTGCCGTATCACTGGCACCGAAAATAGTGGATGTAACGTTACATTAAAGCTTGTACTGCCTTGGTTTTTATTTTTGGCCGGGTGCGGGCTGTGAGTGAGTGCTAGAGAGTCAGACCGCGTCGGGTCCGGGCTTTAATTTGCAGGCCTGTTGAGAACTCTAGACCAGGTTAAAACCTGAACAGGATATAGCGGGAGGACACATAAGTAATTTAAAGTTATAATTTCAGTGGATTCAGGCTGGCTCTGCACGGGCTGGCTGCCTTTTGGCGCTAAACACCGACCGAGTCCTCTCCCAGGGACCGAACTGCCGGACTCTAGTCCACCTGGACGAGGTAATCTCGTCTTGGTAAACACAAACTATCCGAAATGTGAAACAATGTATGAATTCTCGCAGCTAGTGCTGACTCAGCAGACTATGTGCCGTGAACACGACCTCCTCCCTCCGACTGCTGTGAGGCGTCTCGGCTCTCGTCTCTTTCTGTTTTTAATGTCATATGCTTTATCGGCATGCATGGAAGGTAAACAATATTTCTAAGGTGTAAAGAATACAATAAAAATTGAGTTGTAAGTAATTGAGATTAAACACGAACAAGGAAATGGCAAAAATAAGTTGCCATGTACCTGAACGTCTCAGACTGTGCTCTGCCTGAATTTCCAGTGCAGGTCTCTCGTCTCACTCACTGGAGCGACAGAGTGCGTGTATCTCTAGTAGCCTTATTTTAAAAGTTCACATGAAAAAAGAGCATATCAACTAAAGAATCAATTATTCAAGCTAAGCTTGGTTTGTATTCAACGAGATATAAGAGCATGCAATTCATAGTGACTTGTGTGTTAGGTTGTTATGGAAAGAAATACCATAAGCTTGACGGTTTTATCATGCATTCAATATAGTTTCAAAATTTGCTTTTCAGCATGGGAAACAACTGATCAAGAAAAGAGGGGAGGTAAGTTGTTTCTGTTTAATATTAGCAAAGCATGCCCCACATTTATTCCAAATTTATTGTGGGAATATGGGCTATAGTTTCTTAACTTGCTGTGGCAACAGAGGTTTTTATTGTGCTCTCGTTTTGAAAATTTTGTCCTTATGTTACAGAATGAGTTTGGAAGCCACAGAAATGCTCGTGTAAAGGAGAAAGATATAGGAAGAACAAGCAGCAAAGGCCAGCAGGCCACACTTGAACCCAGATCACCAAGGGAAAAAGATAGCCTCACGGCATAATCTCCGGCCTGTGAGCCACTGGTGCACCCCATTTAACCCACAGGAAGTCAGAAGTGTATGGAATGGCAGTGTAAACTCTGCACATTTGTGGCATCATCGAAGGGGGGACTTCTTAAACACTATCGACTGAAACATGGACATTTTGGTCACGGACATTTTCTGCCTTGTATTCATTTGAACTGTCCATGTTCCTTTAAAACTTGGGGTGGCTTGCGTACACACTTGTATAGAGCTCACAAATCAGAGGAAACTGAAAATCAAAGAGATGTGATAGCTTTTAAGTGTAAAATTTGTGACTCGTGCTTTCCAAATACAAAAGATTACAACACATTAACTCTCATCTGAAAAGACTAGAAACAATAGTTTGTGTGTTTGATGGTTGTGAGTTCAAAACAAACATATATGGCACTTATGCTACTCACAAAAGTCGAAAGCACCAATCTTACTCATGTGATGACTTTAAGACTGATGTATGGAAGCATATGTGCACCTTTATAGGCAATTTGCAATTCAATTGGCAAAATTGCAATTCAATTGGCAAAATGGCAATTCAATTGGCAAAATGGCAATTCAATATTCAATTTTGTCATGTAATTTGAAAATGTATTTGGCAATTGACAATTTAATGTTCAAAGTGGCAATGCGATCTTCAATACAGTTTTGACAATCTCACTGACAATGATGAATTGAAATTGAATTAATCAAATGTCATATTACCATGGCATTCTTGCACCTTTATTCAAATGGCAATTCATTTTTCAAAATGGAAATTCAATTGGCAAAATGGCAATTCGATATTCAATTTAATCATGAAATTTGAAAATATATTTGGCAATTGACAATTTAATGTTCAAAGTGGCAATGCGATCTTCAATACAGTTTTGACAATCTCACTGACAATGATGAATTAAAATTGAATTAATCAAATCTCATATTGCCATGGCATTCTTGCACCTTTATTCAAATGGCAATTCATTTTTCAAAATGGCAATTCAATTGGCAAAATGGCAATTCGATATTCAATTTAATCATGCAATTTGAAAATGTATTTGGCAATTGGCAATTAAATGTGTGTGTTTTAGGTTTTAAAGTACAACAGCGCCCCCTTGTATTGCATGACATTTGCCACACGCGTCATCTGCACCAAAATTCAATTTAGAATTCAAACTGTCACTTCTCTCATCAAGGCGGTTCTTCATTCACAACGTCACTCTGTGGCTGCCTGGTATTGGCTATTCCCCTCGTGAACAGCCAGCAGCGTTTGTGGCAAAGCAGCGAAAAGCTGACTTAATTCGGTGGTTAATACGTCACTTTTTAAAGTTTTAACATTTTTTTATGCGAGAAAGTAACTGTTTAGATCCGTAATATGTGGTTAGTTTATCCAAATGACGCCTGTTTGGAAATTTGCTCCAACGTTTTCGGAGAAGTGTCGAGCCACCTGTGGGACCAGCGCTCCGGGAGGTCTCAGAGACAGCAGCCAGTTTCCCAATGTGATGGGCCGGTCAAACTGCGTCGTCATTCCGGGGGAGACGGAGAGCCAGCTATCTTAACCGCAGCTTTTTGAAGATTAACCGCTAGCTGGTTAAATGATTTATGTAAGAAAAATATTGGTGTCATAGATTAAATCTAACGATGTGGCACTACGTTAGTTCGTTTGAATTAAAAGTGAAGCTTCATGTTTGTAACGTTAGTGGACAGAAGAGCAGCAGTGTCCCCGCAGCTCTGTATGTGCAGAAATCACCACATTTTAATAAAAAATGAGCAGATTAGCCTATATATTTTTTCATTTCGTTACTTTTGGACAGCGGAGATCAGAGACTGTGCAGAGGGAAAGGTGAGGCGGAGACAGCAGCCCTGCGTCGAGCTGTCGTCGGTAATGGTCAGAAATTGTAAACACTCTATTAAAATGTGGTGATTTCTGCACATACAGAGCTCCCGGGACAGCGCTGCTCTTCTGTCCACTAACGTTACAAACATGAAGCTTCACTTTTAATTCAAACGAACTAACGTAGCTGCCACATCGTTAGATTTTATCTATGACACCAATATTTTTCTTACATAAATCATTTAACCAGCTAGCGGTTAATCTTCAAAAAGCTGTGGTTAAGATAGCTGGCTCTCCGTCTCTCCCGGGATGACGACGCAGTTTGACCGGCCCATCACATCGGGAAACTGGCTGCTGTCTCTGAGACCTCCCGGAGCGCTGGTCCCACAGGTGGCTCGACACTTCTCCGAAAACGTTGGAGCAAATTTCCAAACAGGCGTCATTTGGATAAACTTACCGCATATTACGGATCTAAACAGTTACTTTCTCGCATAAAAAAATGTTAAAACTTTAAAAAGTGACGTATTAACCACCGAATTAAATCAGCTTTTCGCTGCTTTGCAGCAAACGCTGCTGGCTGTTCACGAGGGGAATAGCCAATACCAGGCAGCCACAGAGTGACGTTGTGAATGAAGAACCGCCTTGATGAGAGAAGTGACAGTTTGAATTCTAAATTGAATTTTGGTGCAGATGACGCGTGTGGCAAATGTCATGCAATACAAGGGGGCGCTGTTGTACTTTAAAACCTAAAACACACACATTTAATTGCCAATTGCCAAATACATTTTCAAATTGCATAATTAAATTGAATATCGAATTGCCATTTTGCCAATTGAATTGCCATTTTGCCAATTGAATTGCCATTTTGAAAAATGAATTGCCATTTGAATAAAGGTGCAAGAATGTCATGGCAATATGACATTTGATTTATTCAGTTTTAATTCATCATTGTCAGTAAGATTGTCAAAACTGTATTGAAGATCGCATTGCCACTTTGAACATTAAATTGTCAATTGCCAAATACATTTTCAAATTGCATGATTAAATTGAATATCGAATTGCCATTTTGCCAATTGAATTTCCATTTTGAAAAATGAATTGCCATTTGAATAAAGGTGCAAGAATGCCATGGTAATATGACATTTGATTAATTCAATTTCAATTCATCATTGTCAGTGAGATTGTTAAAACTGTATTGAAGATCGCATTGCCACTTTGAACATTAAATTGTCAATTGCCAAATACATTTTCAAATTACATGACAAAATTGAATATTGAATTGCCATTTTGCCAATTGAATTGCAAATTGCCTATAAAGGTGCACATATGCTTCCATACTGATGTGATTGTAAAACTTCCTATTTCTACCAGTGTTCAACAGAATGAAAGCCATTTTTCATCAGTGGAATGAATTGATGATGTGGAATTGGATGCTACTGTAGATTTGGATTGTGAAGGACATACAAGTGCATTTGTGGAAGTAATTCGTTCTCTCTTGTTGAAGTTAGAAAGCATTTATAATGTCACAGGTAAATGTTTAGATGATTTGGTGGAACAGCTCCATTTTATTTGCGCATCATCATCGCAGTACATTCCAAATTTAGTGAGAGACATTTTGACACAGAATAACTGCACTGTTGACGAAAATGTTATCAGTGAGTTAGATGAAAAATTACAACTCTAGTTGAATATATATTTGATCCATTGGACAGTTGTTCTTTTGAATATGTACCCATCCTACAAACCTTACAGCAACTGTTAAACAATAAAGACGTTGTAAGTAAAATACTGACAAGACATTCAGGCAATGCGTCACAGCTTTCATCCTTTCGAGACGGCAAATATTTTAAGTTAAATGAGTTTCACACGGATGGGGAGCTAAGAATTTCACTTATACTTTATATGGATGATTTTGAAATATGTAATCCACTTGGAACCTCACGGAAAAAAACATGAAGTGACAGCCGTGTATTGGGTACTTGCAGATGTACCATCAGAATTGCGATCCCAATTAACATCAATTAATTTGGCACTTCTTTGCAAAGCTAATGATGTTAAGAAATTTGGCTACAAAACTGTTCTGGAGCCTCTCTTGAAGGACCTTATTACATTAGAGGAAGAAGGCATTTTTTTTCCTGCCAGTGGCAAAAATATCAGAGGAACAGTTTTTTGTGTTTCAGCGGATAATCTTGGTGCTTATTCTTTGAGTGGCTTGGTGGAAAGTTTTACTGGGCATTACATATGTAGATTTTGTATTCGGGACCATTCAGACTACCAGCACAAAGAGGTGCATTCTGGGTTTTTTCCACCAAGAACAAAGGAGAATTTTACTTTACAAGTTCAATCCGTATTGGAAAACCCTGATCTGGTACATTGTTACGGTGTAAGGAAGGTTTGTCCCTTAACAGAAAAATTAAAGCATTTCCATTTTGTGAGAGGGTACCCACCAGATGTGCTCCACAACCTCTTGGAAGGAATAATACCTTTGGAGTTGGCACTGTGTTTTAACCTGTTTGTAAAAAAGCAGTATTTCACTCTTTTACAGCTGAACAATTTAATTATTGAGTTTCCATATAATTGGAATGATAAAACTGACCGTCCCCAAACCACCCCACTAAATCTTTCTTCTCGCAGATCTATCAGTGGAAACGCACACGAGAATTGGACACTACTGAGATTATTACCATTTATAATTGGTGCAAAGGTGCCATTCAGTGATCCCGCATGGCAAGTTCTCATGATATTAAAATATATTACTGAACTCATGGTATCCCCTATTCATACCGAGGACAGTATAAGTTATCTTGATACATTGATATCTGAACATCACCATAGACTGTTGGAAGTTTCCATTTCTTGGAACATTATTCAGATATGATAAAATGCTTTGGACCTTTGTTTTGTGTCTGGACTATGTGAGTTGAGGCAAAGCATAATTTTTTCAAGTGTATTGTTAGACACACAAACAGTTTCAGAAACATTCTACTCAGTCTCGCCACAAAGCACCAAATGATGATGTCATATCATTTACATGCTGATGCTTTGAAACCTGCATTATGTGTGAGTAAAGTAACTAGTATTCCATTGGCATTGCTGCATGAGGAAATACAGGAGTCTTTTAAAAAAGTATATCCAACACAAACCACAGTGGAGCTGACAAATGCACTGTCATATCATGGAACCAGATATGCAGATGATTTTTCCTCATGGATCTACCGGTGGTCTACCCGATTTTGTGGAAATTTCACAAATTGTGATTGTAGGCAGTGATCTTAATTTCATTGTCAAGTTGCTTAACAGTTGGTATTCTGAACATTTTAGGGGGGGTTGTTTTGGAGCACTCTGGGAAGGTGACTCTGCTGCACATACAGCAACTTAGTGATACATACCCCTTGGCAGCATACTGTGTGGGAGGGAAACGCATGGTCAGTTTAAAAAGACACATTGTGCTGAAGGACAGACATAGAAGAGGTAAATAAGAGTCAGAACTGCGCCCCCTGCTGTCGAAAAGGAGCCTCCACAGAGTGGGTCGATACAGCAAGTGGAAACATGCCAGAGAGAGACTTTTTGTTTTGATTATTAATGTTGCCGTTTCTGTCGGGAGTTGGGAGCTTGACAGTGTGTGTTCAGACACCAGTGAGTGTGATGTTTATGGTTGTTTATTACTTTATGTTATTCCTTATGGTTTATATATGTTGATAATCCTGCTAACCAGTTAGCTAGTTAATGCTAATAGTTGCTAATGGTAAGAAGTCTCTCACATGTATATTTGTAATATTACTGTATATTACTGGTTGCTGTAAAGTAAGCCGAATGATTCATTCTTATTTCTATTGGTTGTTTACCATTCCTGGTACTGTATAGTTAGGAATGTACATGCTGTTCTGATAACTGTTTTATTATTCTCTGTCACAGAACCACACACCTTCCACACGCCTTCCACACACCTTCACACATTTCACCCACACACACTCATCTGTCACACTCACACCCTCAACCAGTCTTAATCAACAATAAAGAAGCTAAAAGGAACATCTGGACTTGTGTATTCTAACCGATGCCCCCCAGCGGCCACAAGTGATTCAATCCAGTTTACTATACAGTCCTTACAATAAACCACCCAACACACATTATTGTCCAGTAGTAGGTGAAAAAGCTAAAAGTATCAACTGTACAGCAATCCTACTCTGATTTCCAGTTGTGAATTGTTTTCATACAGATGGACCATCTGTAGATAGATCATCATAGTGAGGAGCTCACACTGTCATCAGGGATGCCAGACACAGTGGAGCAATTGCATAAGACTGTGAAGGACACTTTCCAGATCCATGAGGAATTCACCCTCCATTACTTTGACGAGGACTTTGGGGATTTCTTCACAATTCATTCTACTAATGAGGTTAAACATAAGGGGACAATCATGGTGGTCATTATTCCATCAATAGTGCTCTCATTAGCAACACCAGAGATTGAAAATATGGCAGATGCAGACAATGTGAGTGACACCTCCAGTTTGACTTCAAAAACACTGTCTTCATAGTCCTCCTCTAGTTCTGCAGCCCCGAAAGGGCATTGTGGCCAAGTGAAATTGAAATTCCACGTTTTTCAGTTGCAAAGGAGGCAGTACTGAGGAATGCGAATGAACAGTTTTTGAAAAATGGAACTGTCCTCAACAGCCCCGGGTCAAGTCTGAAATAATGGAAAGGATGGCAGATTACATGTACAGTTACACTATCCCACAGGCCTTCAGGTTGGACAGGTTGCAGAAGCCTTAGTCCAAAAACACCCATGTCTAACAGAACCTGGAAGTCGCAACAGATGGATTGGATGGATGTACAGCCTAAAATACAAGATGGGGAATTATAGGTCCAAGTTAAGAAATCTTGGATTTCCTGAAGTTACATGCAATTCTCTCAAAAACTGAGAGGAAATCAGCCCAAAATGTTAAAAAAGTACGAAAAGGGGAAGTGATGTATCTCCCACATTATCCTTCAGGAGAAAGCAGTGAACACCAAGAGCAACAGCGGCGCGAAATTCTGTCTGAATTAAAGAAGAGAGAGAGGGCAGCCATCAATGAATTGATGTCCAACACGTTTGCTCATCGAAGACAGGATGTTGTTAGTCTTCAACTGAGCATCAAAGAGATCAAGGAAAGGTGGCCTGCCTTGTTTGATGTGTCACAGGTGAGAAAATCTAATTTCTCCAACACAAATACACCTTGGCTGAAATTCAGGAATTGTAGTTTAAATCTAAGTTTGTAAATTGGGCCCTGTCCTTTTTTGTCTTTTTGTCTTTCTTTTTTTTTTTTTTCAGGTCAGCACTGAGTTCCATCGAATTACCACCGTAAACCTTGAGGCCAAATTCATGTTCATGTTAGACCACTACACCCCTAAACTGCTTGCCATCTTCCAAGCCAAGAAAGGTGCTGCTATCGTACAGAAATGAATATTCTACTCCAGGTATTTCAGTTTACTCCTCTGTTGAGATGCTTCTTTCCCTCACCTGTCTTGTCACCACTCTTGTCTCTTCTAAACCTAATTTACTTCTCAAGTAACTGACTCTTCTGTACTCTTGCATTCAACACAAGATCATATGCCTCATGCAGCCTTTATTCCACCATAGTGTTTCTCAGTGTCCTCTAACCATCTGTCTTCTTCATATGCAACATATACTCTCCACATTATTGCTGCTCTACCCATCTGCCTACCACACTGTTTTATCTTTCATTCCTTTTTCCTCTGTTTCAGTGTGAGTATATTCTGAGTAGACTTTTAAAGAATATATCACATGGCAAACATTACTTCAAGGTTGACGTGATCACTCAAGATAAGGGCTGAATGATGTAATGAATTTTAATAGAAATTGCAATGTTTTATCAACTGCTTCACTAAAGTTTGTTTCATTTTTTCAGTGTAGTCAAATCTGTTATAATATTTAAAGTAAAAGGGCCAAAATGTGCACTGAGGAGAGTGACTGCTGAATCTTGTCAGCTGTCTAAATACATGTTCTCCTTAACAGAGTGGAATTCCCATAGAGAAAACCAGAGAAGTTGTCATCTGATGTCTCATTGATCACCTTGCCGAAGATGTGGGTGCCTTAATCAAGGAGTCTGAGGTGAGTGCAATAGATGACTTTCAGTATTCTCCCTACAGTAATCTGTAAATTTGAAAGTGTTTCCGCTGAATACATAGTCAGCTATAACAACTATTAATTGGCACTTTGACTTTTTGTGTCTATTGGAAAGACTGCAACATTAGTCTTGTAGCTTATATCCAAATCAGTCTGGATTTTGCAAACCTAATACACCAAATATTATCTAAATTTAAAGTCATTCCATATTGGCATGACTATCAGTTAAAATCTATTTTATTTATATAGTGCCACTTAACAGCAGATGCAGAGAGGACTTATCTTAACAGATAATGTTTCATTTCAATAGTTTCTATTGGTTAAAAAACACTGCCACACTGACATTGTCAAAAAACTATTTGCTTCGCCTCTCATACACCTGCTGGTCATCACCTGTGTCTTACCTGTATGCTGTTTCCTATCAAAATGCCCCACCTAGTTTATGGCCCCCCACTACATTATGGCACCAACAGACATATTGCTAAGTCCAGTTATGACCTGGATGAATGAGAATATGCACGGATACCTTCATTAGTGGTGAAGTCAGTATTATTATTGTTATTATTGTTGTTATTTGCATGTGTCTGTTCACATCATTCAAATTTGTCATATATGCTAGTTAAAATAATAGACAACTTAAAACATGATGTTTGTATAGCTGATTTATATAGTTAGTTTGGTAATTTTTTTTATTTTGGTGACATCCTGTCTGCTATAACCAGTTTCCTTTACAATGTCTACAGAATTTTGATGATTCATTCGTCAATGTGGAAAAAGAGCTGGCAGCAGAGATGATGGCTCTGTACCTTGTGCGTAGTGAAGATAGACAAGTCAGGGATGTAGGGATCGTCATTGAGGGTTCCATCGTACTCAACCACCTTGGGGATCTCAGCAGAGCCTGCTGCTACTTGCTTGGACTAACTTATGCCTTGGACCTCAAATACCCCAAAACTCCGAAATACATTTTTGAAGTATTTCAAAAGATGCTTGTTGAAGTGGATGCTTGAAACCTGTCAACAAAGGTGCAACGACTGAAAAACAATGTAATGATATAGTTGTCTGTGGGGTAGATGAGCACAGATGAGACTCATACCTAACTGAACCATCCGTTTAAGGCAAAAAACAGATTGTACCCTCAGTAATTAGTGAGGTTCTTGAGAAAGTAGTTTTTGTATTTTCAGTTTGGAGTATCTGTAATTGTGAGAAATACGGGTGTTTAAAAAAGCGTAAGAGATGACCAATGTATTGTCATATCTAAATGTGAAGCCAAATATGCTGTGGAGATGATTTAACCCTTGTGTCACAGATTGTGATAGGTCCAGCTGCTATTCATCAATGTGTTTAGTGTGAAGATTACCCCTTGCATTAATATGCATCTTTAATATGTATCTTTTTTTTCATGGCCATTTGGCAAGAAGCATTTTAGTTCAGAGGCGTTTGATCTTGGGTATCCTGAATTTCCTTTCCTGTAACAGCTTTGAATGTGCTGCTGTAGGTTGTGTCCACATAACTTGAGTGGTAAGACAGAAGGACATGTTGATGAGTTAAATATTAGTTGGTGATGGTTCAGATGAAAAAACCGTTGAACCCCTCTGTTGTCATGATATAGCTCCAGTTCTTGTGGAGAAGTTGCCAAGCTAAGTATTTCAAAAAAATCCTTATTGAAATGCACTTTTATGTATTATTGCATATACTGGAAAAAATAAAATTTTCTATGGGAAAATGTTTTGTGAGATCTTGGTTATATTTGTATGTAGTACTGAATATCCTCAAATCTAATACAGCATATAGTGAATTAAGTTTAAAAAATCAGTCAGTACAACCAATTTTTTTAGTAAGTCATTAGCAAATTTGCAATTATCTCCTACAAATGTTTTCAATTATATTTACTCAGTTTCTTTAGTGCTTTCTACTCACGTTTTCTATATGGTTTACACAGTATTTATGTTACATTTACTCAATTTATGTGGTATTTGTGCCAAGTCAAATCATTCAGACGTAATTGAAAATATTACTTAGATTTACTCATTACTCGTGTTTTGTTTAAACCCTCTGAGGACGGATTGGGCGGATCCGCCCAAAACGCCTCTGATGTTACATATTCGTAAATATCTCCGAAGCGGTTTATGATAGAGAGAAGCGGTTTTTTGCACTGTTTTCCTGAGATTCTGCTGAAAACGGTTTGTGTCTGTGCGACACTGGCTTGTTGTTCTATTCCACTGCGTAACAGGCCAATGAAAAACTGGATTTCAGGCAGACGCAACACGCAAATTACCAATGAACCAATGTTACTAGGTAGAACATTTTCTTTTTCCCAATCAGTAGGAGGTATCCCTGACCCTTTCTAGCCAATCAGAGGATTCTACAGCCTTCAGGAGGCGGGACAATAACAAGAGACACCAGTTTCGAGCGGAGCGCGAAGGAGAGCAAAGGGGGGGCGGGGGGTGAGCGAGTGAGTTAGCCAACGGAGCAGAGCGCTAAAAGACATCCTTATAAAAAAAAAAAATAGCATTATTATCATTGTATTACTATGTAATACAATAATACTGCAAGTCAATTAGAGTCTATAACAAGACCCCCTGGCATTGTGAGACATGCCAGGTGCCTCTCTGCAACTTCCTGGAGAGCCCTTGCTTTGCACTGTGGCATGCCTGAAAATGAGGGGGAAAAAACGAGTAGGATTGTTTGTATTGAGTGTGGATTATTGTATTGTTCTTGACAGATTTCATGCAAAAACTGCACATGTATCTATTCACAAAGGATTGAAAAATAATATTTTTGTGTAAAAAGTCTTCACTCTTGTTGTTTGAGGTGTGATTTTGAATAAAAAAGTACAAAAATTTACTTTTCATTTTTGAAAGCCTTCAGTATATTGTAAATTTTTTCACTCATACTTAATTTCTAAGAAGATTACATGCATGCTTATGATAGCCAAGGTTGTTCTGAATCTATAGATGCCAAACACATGATGTTCAATGTACATCACATATTGTTTATAAGCCCAAATGTAAAAGTAGTCAAAATGGGCCAAACATGGCTTAGTCCTCAGAGGGTTAACAGATTTGAGAGCTTTCAAATCAACTCGATATTTTTAAGTGTAAAAATGTTTCACTAATTGAATTAAGTATTATGCACTATTATTTTTTAGAGTGCATCTTACGAGGAGACGTGACCGGAGGCCGGAGTCTGCGACGCATTACCCCCTACCTGATCATAGTTTTGTTTTTCTAAAAGCTACAAAGCAACGTCTATTTCTCTAAAACAATCTAACTGAGAGACTTTAGGCACGGGTTGATTGTAAAGAGAGCAAGGGGGCGCACGGGATTCGTTGTGTGAGGATGAGGAGGGGTTAGTTTCGTTCTCTCGGTTGAAGGCCTCTAAAAGTGGGTGAAAATGGTTTAAACTAATGGAAATGGTTTCAGCATGATTCAGTTCCTCTAAAGCTGTGTTTATAGCTAAAAAAAGGGTCCTCGGACTGCGGAGGTTGTGAAGATAATGAGCTGCGTAAAGGCGCAATGAATTCGGAGGAGGAGGGAGTGCTGTTTTCGTTCTCTCGGTCGAAGCTCTCTAAAAGAGGGTAAAAATAATTTAATCTATTGGAAATGACTTCAGAATGATTCAGTTCCTCTAAAGCTGTGTTTATAGCTAAAAAAAGGGTCGTCTGACAGCGGGGGTTAATGACAGTGATAATAGCTGCGTGAAGGCGCACTGAATTCAGAGGAGGCGGAGGAGGCATCCATGTTTAGTTGTTGTTGCAAAAGTAGTTTACCGCTCTCTGAAAGTTTCGGCAGTATCTACAAACAGGATCTCACGGTACCAGGCTGTAACGGTCGTTCCCTTGGTCAGGCCTCTGTCTCCGTTTGTCTCATCTCTCCCTTCTTCCATCTTGTCTCTCTCTTCTCTCTATCCTTCGACGTCCTGGAATAAAAAGAAAACAAAACGATTAATTATTACAGAGATATTGTTTAAAATATAGTACAACCTATGGAAAACAACTTACTGTTTCTGTTAATATACCAAACTACGGGGAGTCGTTGCGGTTACGAAACCGTCTCACCCCACAGGTGGAGACTGAACTCCCGCTTTAAGTAGAACAGCCCCGTAATGATCTGGATTATTTTTTTATTTTTTTTTTAGCTTTTCCTTTTCAGCGGGGAGCATGGACGAACGCCTCTCTCTCTCTCTTCTCGGTTCCAAGATGTGGATGGACTTGCGCAAACGTGTCCGGGTGATGGGTCTTGCGGACTCTGTGTACCCCTCCGCCGTATGGGGCGTCAGTACCGCAGGACGGTCCTGCTATGGCGGGGCCCTCTGCCGCTCCATTTTCTCCGGTTGAGGCGGCTGTTCTGACGAGGCGGTCTGCAGTTGACGGCGGGGGTGTAGGAGGAGGATAATCCTCCCCTTTTTTTTTCATATATCCAATAACTATATAATAATATAAAAACATACTGCAATGTGTGGTAAAAAATGAAATAATACACTTACAAGGATTGAAGATGTTCTCCAGGTCTTCAAAAGTGTAGTCTGTTGCGTTGTCTGAAAAATATCTTTTTAAAAAAAACAACAAAAACAAACAAAAAAAAAGCCCACTCTCTATCGCAAATTACATGTTACTCGAAAAAATTTTATAGGCTATTAAAAACTTAAAATAACTTACTTTCTGCATAGTGCTGATCAGGACGGAGTTTCGGGGTGCAAGCAGAAGCTGTCTAAATGTCTTCTGAGCATGGTTCAACTAGCTCTCTTATAGCCTCTTATTTGCAGCTTTTTCCCAAGATAAAGAGGCGTTTTTCTTTAGCACTGAAACAGGGGTCGACCTTTGACCTTAACAGACAGGAGAACGGCTTAGGTGTTATACCACTGGGGAGAGTATCATAAAGAGGACATTGGATGAGATGTGAGGATTCGTTCTTCAAACCCTGCATATAAAAGCATACAGGGAGGGGAGGGGTCACCCCTCAGGGGAAACCCCTATGACGCAGGTGCGGGCGGGGCTTGAACAGAATACTGCAATCTCATTGGTCCAACGCTAAACAATAGAGAACAATAGACCTGTCACTTTGACAAGAAGTGCATCATATACTCTGACAAGGAAAACTATGTTTGCCATCATATTTATCCTAATTCAAACATTCTAAGGCATGAAAGTTGATTGTATAACCCATTTTCAGTGAAATCCAGCTTGAACTAATTTTGAGGGCGAAAATAGGCTTCTCTCGCTCACAGAGCTAAAACTGCCAGATTTGACTTTATCATCAGAAGTGAGCTAATGACCAAATTCAACTTCAGGAACAAGGACAACCACGTTTGCCATCATATTTATCCCAATTCAAACATTCTGAGGCATGAAAGTTGATTGTATAAGCCATTTTCAGTGAAATCCAGCTTGAACTATTTTTGAGGGCGAAAATAGGCTTCTCTCGCTCACAGACGCTAAAACTGCCAGATTTGACTTTATCATCAGAAGTGAGCTAATGACCAAATTTGAATTAAAGAACAAGGAAAAGCACGTTTGCCATCATATTTATCCTAATTCAAACATTCTGAGGCATGAAAGTTGTTTGTATAAGCCATTTTCAGTGAGATCCAGCTTGAACTATGTTTGAGGTTGAAAATAGGCTTCTCTCACTCAGAGACACTCAAAACTGCCACACAGTAAAATCAGTAAACCCTGATTAACACTGTAAGAGTTGATCTTAACACTTTTAAAGTGTCTATATGGGTCAACACCTCAGAGTGTTAATTTAACACTTTTTCAAGTGTTGGTACCTTTACACTAAGTTAGTGTAAATTTGACTCTTTTTGGAGTTAAAATTTAACACTGCCTAACACCAACCAGTGTTAGTTTTTTTTTAACACTTCTATATAGTGTTAGCAATTAACTCTCTCAGAGGACAATTTCTTAACTACACAAGTGTTACCTCTATAACACTTAAAGGTGCAGTTGGTAACTCTTATAAAAGTAACTTTTTGTCACATTTGCTAAAACTTTCACTATGTAAGGACAGTATTACATGAAATTAGTAATCTGTAAAAAAAACAGGCTCATTTAGTCCCCCTTTCTGCTGCTACCGCAATTTGCCCGAATCCACCGCGACCGACCAAAAAGAACCAATCAGAGCCAGGCTAGTGTCTGATGGAGTGTCTGACAGCTGTCAATCACTGCTCACGCACACGCTGCGGACTTCCTCCTCAGCTCATGCTAGCGCTCGGTCAAGCTCATATCTGCGAAAGCGGCTTCTGGAGCTTAGAGAAAGTAATGGCGCAGCAACAACCATCGGCGAGGAGAAAACTACCGATACCTCCGTTACCAACAACAGCATACACGGTAAAGACGAGTAAAAAGAGGAAGCCAGAAGAAAAAAAGCGCAAAAGAAAGAATTAGACAGAGCCTGGGATGAAACCATAGTCTGCATCGGAGTGGCATTTCAGCGGTGGAGGGAGCTTCGTGATCTGGAAGGATTCAAAACCGACGCAGAGTTGGCGACTTTTCTGCTTGACAGGTAATTACCCCTGCTAGACTTACATAATGTTTGATTTGATATTCGGCGGGGCTAAAAAGCTAATTGTAAGTGCTACACTAGTACTCCGTAGTGCAGCTGATGTTACTGTGATGTTGCTGTCGGGCTAACGTTAGCTTGTTTCCGATGCTAGGGCTAGCGTTACTGGTTGGCGTTGTTTCATTAGAAAGTAGCAGAAAGTATCTTTATGAAGTGACCTGGCAGTCTCATCGTTTTGTTTTTGTCCTCATAATTATGTGGAACATGTCTGTGCTCTCACAGCTAAATGTTGGCATACGTGTTTTACTGGCCATTTAGCAATATTCACGACAGTTTCTGTTACAAAAAAAACATTGTAGTAACTTACTGAAATCAGTGTGTGCTGGGTTTTTGCTGAATACATATTGCTGACAGATTACTTTTCATGTCGACATGATTTATTTCTGCTCGTTTGTTGGCCAGCAATGTTGACTATTCACAACAGTAACGTAATGTCTAGCCTCGGCAACTTGGCCGTTTTCAGAATGTGAAATTGCAAAATCTTCCACTGAAAATCACTGCGACTCTCTCGACCTTATGCTGGGTGCAGCTTGTTCAAATACGTTTACATGCAGCAAGAAATTCGAAATTCTTATCGTATCAGGTAATGACATGCATGAGAATGGATCGCTGGTCTGAGTGTACATGCCGTTCAGAGAATCGGAAAAGTGGCCGGAGCATGTCTGACTCCGTATGCTATGTGGCGCTGTAGCCCTCTCAACAAAGAGCCACTTCCGGTTGACCTCTACTTATCAGCAACAACAAACGGGAGAGAGTGCATTTCAATAAAACGTAACGAAATGAAAAAATATGATCTGCTCATTTTTAAAAATGTATTTATTAAAATGTGGTGATTTCTGTACATACAGGGCTCCTGGGGCAGCGCTGCTCTTTTGTCCACAACAAACATGAAGCTTCACTTTTAATTCAAACAAACTAACATAGCTGCCACATCGTTAGATTTCATCTATGATACCAATATTTATCCTACAAAAATAATTTAACCAGCCAGCAGTTAATCTTCAGAGAGCTGCGGTTAAGATGACTGGCTCGCTGTCACACCCGGGATGACGATGAAGGTTGACCGGCCCATCACATCAGGAAACGGGCTCTGAGACCTCCCGGAGCGCTGGTCCCACAGGTGGCTCTTCACATCTCCGAAAACGTCTGAACAAATTTACAAACAAGCGTCATTTGGATAAACTAATCGCATATTAAGGATCTAAATAGGTACTTTATCGCATAAAAAAATATTTAAACTTAAGAAAGTGATGTATTAACAGCGCTAAAGTGAGAATTAAAACAGCTTTTAGCAGCTTTACCGCTACCGCTTGCCGCGAAATGCATTCTGGGAAACTTGCATACTGTATACTGCGGTGTGGACGGCGTCGGTCTGCTGTATACTGCATACTTAATCCCACATTCAGTGGGATACAGTACATACGGCGCAGTATGTAGTAGGCAGTACGGTAGTATGCGGTTTCGAATACAGCCAATCTGACGGCATTCAAACAAAGATGGCGTACGAGGAGCTGGACGACGCTTCACTTCCGGGTGAAAGCCCCAGCGGAAAATCTCGAACATCCGCAGAATGCAAAAATACGATACGATACGATAGCCGAGCCTCCATGGCGTTAATATGCCGACAATGAACGAATTATCTAGGTGTTCTTATCCGATTTTGAGATGTCCGTTGTGGTCCGAAATAGGTCTAAAGTAGGTCGGACTAAGGTGTTTACATGCATTTTAAAAGTCCGAACTAGGTCTGATACGATAAGAATTTCGAATTTCTTGCTGCATGTAAACGTACTGACAGTCTCTAAGCCTGCTCTTTGTAAACTTATAATATATATAATGTTAACCCCCAGCTGACGTGTTAGGAGATTACCTGAGTTAGATTAAAAAGTTATGTTTCATGAACATTATTTTCTTTTCTCATTGCTTTTTCTATTCATACAGGACTGGTGGTGCCATTAAAAGCAGAATATGCCTGGATGTTCTTCAGTCCATCAGCATGGAGGACACTGGACATGAATTTTTTCTGGCACTAGTGGTGGTTTGATTGACTCTGGGTCTACAATGTCATGCACAAAGTGAAGACAACATCATCGGTCATCCTGCATCCATCACTTACCATGTGTGTTTGTCTGAAAAATAAAGCTTGACAATATTTATGGAGTTATCACTTGTTTTTGATTAGCATATTGCTTTTGAGACGCGCATGCCTAGACCCAGTGATTCCAATTTCTTATACTGAAGGTTGTTTTTTTTTAAACTAGTCCAAAGGGTATTTCAATAAAATAGGGTAAAGTGCTATGTTTGTTTTGACATTCATGCAATTAGAAACAAATCACTTTAGAAAGATGCTTTGTTAGATAAATAATGAAATCACAAATATTTTGAAATGTACATTTTGAACAATATAAAAAAAAGAAAAATATATGTACAGTATTGCACAACACTGAAACTATTTACAGTTTACAAGGGTAACAGCAGCTACACCCTCCTGGGAATGAACCCCAACCACAACCGTGGGCATTTCCCTGCATCTCTTGCAGATGCACCATGAGGGCTGGAGCTGAACAGGAGGTAATGTTGGAGGAGCAGCAGGGGCTGACCGGCTGAGGACATCAAAGATGAGGCTGCGGTCCAAAGTTTGCTCCAATATGTGGCGTGCCTGATGTACATCCAAGCGTTTAATTTGCCCCTAGTAATTACAAGATAAAGTGAAAATGATGTTTACTGAGGCTCATAACATCCATAGCTAAACAGCTAACAACTGTTACTTTAGATACAATGATAATTGTTTGTGTTTAGAACCAGACTATTTCTACTGAGACTACTTACACGTTCAAATGCAATCCTCTGCAATCTCAAATGTTCGACTCGAGGAACGTCATCTGCACCGAGGTCATTGGGTGTTTGGCCAACATGACACCCTCTGCCCCGGCGTCCACAGCCCCGGCCCCGGCCTGCTCCACCTCGTCCACGGCTCTCTCATCTACCCGTGCTCGGAGAAGCAGTTGTTGGGGTGTACTCTTCATTTGAGCCCAGTGTCTCAAAATTCTAACCATATCTGTGTGCCTAATCCAGCTGTGTGGAATGTAGTTCATGCTACGTTTTTACCGATTCAAGCGCCATGTTGTTTACCTGGCCTCTTCAGTCGCGGTTGCGGGCCGTCGCGTGCACGCCAGCCTCCTCTGGGGGAGGGACTTTGGAGGCAGGGCAGGAGTGCAGCGGAGAGGGAGGGGGAGGGATCTGAAAGTTGTACTTGTTCAAATTGAATTCTAAATCCCCTCTCTCCTCAGAGTTACCAACTGCACCTTTAAAAGGTGTTAATATAATTCTTAATTTTTTTAGGAATATAAGCCAGGAATATATATATATATATATTCCTAAAAAAATACTTGGAAATAAAAAGGCAGTCATGTTTGGCGGTTTAAAAACATTTATTTTCAAACTTGCACCACAAATATTAGAACATGCAACAGTAAGGCACAATGTATGTCCTCTCACTCTCATTAGAGTATTGCTTATCAAACGGTCTAAAATACGTCAGCTGGTCAATGGAAATCACAATATGTTCATCATTTTGCTCTTCTACAACCTCCTTTTCATGCGTACTGACGCATGAAAATGTTCATCGAAGTACAGTGTGTCAACAGCACAGCCTATTATGAAAGCACGTTGTTCATGTATTACAGATTTTCTTAAATACAGGTAGGTCATCATGTGATGTTCCAGTGCATACCAACAAGTTGATCTGGTACTCTGTGCCATAATTTCTGACCCAACATGTAGTTGAAACATCTGAACATGGATCTAATTGAAATGTATGACAGAGTAATTCTCCACCTTCCAAGCTATCAATGCTTTTTATTTTTAAAGGACCAATCTCAAACCGCTTAAAATAATAATTTTCATAGTAAAATGCCAGTTGACGCTGGTGTTGCTTTACTAGAGATTTAGTAAGGTTTTTAAATTTTTTTACAGACTTCTTTAAAAAAATTGTGTTTTGCTTCAAATCGCATACACCACATATGTATAAGAGGGCCAATTTTTTTTATAATCCTTGGATAATGTATCATTACGTGGTGTTTGGGAATCAATTTCTTACCATGGAATAAAGTTTTGAACATGTTATGGTGGTCACAGATCAAATGTTTTAGGTAACATATCATCCCATCAGTAAGGATAGGGGAGAAGACTATATCAACAATCTGTATCAAGAGAAGCAATAAGTTCCAGTGATTATTGTCCCTTTCAACCACATCACCAAAAATAAGTGGGGTATTGTGTAGAATACACCATGACTGAATTGCATTTAAACCTAAGTGCTTGCTGTTGTCCTCAATTTTTAGGTGACTCGGTTTGTTTTTACGTTCCATGTGTCCATAATTAAACTCTGTATCCTATCTGACAACGTGTTCATAGAGATATAACCATTTTTAAGCAGGTACTGAAAAAACAGCTTAAGCTCATACTGTACGACACTCTCCAACATGCATTATATCAACTGCAAAATTATCAGTACACTGAAAATACTGTAATGAATCAAGCACGCAAGGTTTTTTAACACCATAAACAGTAGATTGAGCAGGATCTTCACTTAGTGCATTACAGTGTTCAATATGAAGCTCTCTGGAGCGAGAGTAAATCCTGGATTATCCTCAGAAAAAATAGACTGAATTTATTCCTTATTTGTCAGACAGAACCTACAAAAGTATGTTGCACTGAAAGATTCAACAAAGCCGAGCAAACTATTTAAAGCAATATTATCTCCCGTGACTTGAATTACAGAGCCAAACACTGGTTCATCAATAAATGGAAGTTGGATTCCTTCAGTTTCGAAAATTTTCAAATCGTCAATTAGAGGCTTTAATATTTCTTCAAAACCGTACGTCTTTAAATCTTGGGTGTAGAAAAGAGCTGCAAGATGTATGTTCATTAGCACAGAGTTCACCTTGAGTGGGAGGTTTTTTAATGTAAAATAAACACAACCAAGTTTGTGGATCCCCTTCTTAGAACCCAACCGTTTCAAAATCGTCATAATAAAGTAAAATTTGTAGAGCATGTCTCTGTTGTGACAAAAGAGGATGGTTTTGGAAATAAAACCCATCATTAATGTCTTTGTATGTCCCCTTTACAGTGTTTTCTCTTTCTCTTATCTCACTGTTTTTGAAAATGGATTTCAGTGTACCTAAAATGGGTACATACATGTACTTGTCTGTTACAGGAATCTGACTATATACACCTGTAGTTCTATTTCTACGTTTATCCATTCTCACACCAAGGACAAATTCTTTAGGCTCAACTATTTCCCATTTTTCATCATAATATTTTTGTCTCTTCATCTGTGTGTTAAATTTTGTAAAGGGATTGTCTAATTGATTTAAACAGTGCTCTACTTTCTTATAAATTTCTGACTCCTTAGTTTCAGAGGAAAATGTTTGGAGAACTGCTTCTTGTGCTCGACCTTGAACATCACTAAAACCTTCCTCCATCAAACTTCTCAAGTACTTTGAGAACAACCAGAGGTTTGTAAGTGTGAAACAACTGAACCACACATTCTTTCAAGTGAGTTCTGTGTAATTACAGGGGGAACCTGTAACATGGATGCAGCAGAAGTTGTTGGCTGTTCACTTAAAGATTCAAGCTCAAAATGTCTTTGTGTGGCCACTTCCTGGTTAGTAAGGACCAGTTCATCATGGTTCTTATGAACAGTCTTTAGGTGCTTTCTGAAGCCATTGTATGTACAAAAAGATGAAGGACATCCTTGTTCTCCACATTTCAAATGTAAGTTTTTAGCTGGATATAGTCCATGATAGTCCTGTAATTTTAAATGTTGACAAAGAACTGAAATTTTTTTGTGGTGCTTTTTACAAACAAAACATGTGAACATACTCAGACAGTTTTTTCAACTGTGCTCTGACCTTTGTGAACTGGTGACATTTTAATGGTCTTGCAGTAGTTTGGCCCTCAGTTCCTTGACTCGTGGGGTTTCCTTTGTGGTTCCAACATCGATGATGTATATTGTTGTTTGGATGAAAGTGTAGAATGCAGAAAGTGCTTCATCATAGGAGAGGCTGAAGACATAGTGAGTCTTGAATAGCACATCAAAAGCAGCCACTGATGCCTGAGTGTTGCATGGGATAGCTTTCTGGTCCACAACAATGCAGAACCTTTGGATTTTCTTCTTTTGCTCTCCGATGCAAAGGAGGAAAGGCTGCCTTGCATCAACTTTATTCAGGAATGTAGTTAGGCTGGCTCCTTCCTGTAGTTTGAATGACACATTATGCATAAACTTAGCATAACATACTAGATACACAGCAAGAATTATTCTTACAGTCCAATCTGCACCTCACACTTCTTACACGGTAGTACAAAAAGCTGATGGTACATACCTTAATGAATCTGACAACATGATTTGCTGCCTGTGCTGAGCTCATCTTGGGAGTTTTTTTCTGGCCTTTTGATGTAGGGGGCAGGAGATGCAACAGCAACAGGAGAGAGGACATATCACTATCCCAGCCTTGAAGACAAATATTTGAGACAGACAACAAAAGCATTGTAAAACATTATTTCTTGCTTACCACAGATGCCATTTAACTAAAATGATTGTTTTTGTTGAATAACAAAACTCAACTTCATATTTATCATTATTAAAATGACAATAGAGATCAATTAATTTATTTCAGGACCACAAATTTAGCTTTGGATGACTGTTGCATATTGGATTTATTGAAATGGGCAACAGATTGTATGTTGGATACAGAAAAATTTAATATTTACCGTAGTCATTCTCAACCTCAAGATCAGACGCAGCCAGCAGCTCGTCAACATAAGGACTTGAGGGAAGACTCTGTCTACCTGTGATGACTCTGTGCTTGAAATCTGAAGACCACCTCGCAAGAAACCTTCCAGATACATGGTCCCCGAACATCATGGAAAAATCCTGTTCAATCTTTAAACAGAGGCACAATGTCCAGAGATAGCTTACTAAAATGCACTTTACTATTAGTAAGGAGTCAGTTTTCAAAAAGATTATAATAAAATAATAATCTCTACATATTACAGTCCGGCTGTATCAAGAAAACGAGGAAAGACATCCAACACTGAAGCTGTTGCATCCTGGTCATGAACCAGCTTCTGTCTGTAGTCAAAGGTGGCTCTCATCTTCTCTCTAACCAGAGATTTGTCTGTTGAGTGTCTCATTATGGAGAGAGCCACCCTGCACTCCTCACCAAGGAGCTGATCACCAGTTAACAGAGATTCTCATTGGGTTGTTGGACTGTCCTGGAAATCAGGCCTGGAACACTCACGGAAGCCATCATGATTGTTGCGTTGTACTGTCTTGAGTCTCCATGCAAGATAGCCATTATTGGCCTGAGGATCATAGTAGTGTTCCTGCATGCAGACACATCAAATATAAAGTAGTAGTGATTGCAGATACTGATTCTGATAATGTGGGGATTTTTTGACCTAATAGATATTAGGTCAGATATCAGATATTCTCAAATCTTTTCTGTAGTGAAAAAATGCATTATGCCTACTCATACCATTATGAACGATTGCCATGATGGCAAACGTGTCTAAAGTCAAATCTGGCAGTTTTGAGCGTATCCGAGCAAGAGAAGCCTATTTTCGCAGTCAAACATGGTTCAAGCTGCAGCTCCCTGAAAATGGCTTAAACAAACAACTTTCATGCCTCAGAATGTTTGTTTAGGATAAATATGATGGAAAATGTGGTTTTCCTTGTTCTGGAAGTCGAATTTGGTCACTAGCTCACTTTTGGTCTTAAAGTCAAATCCCGCAGATTTGAGGTCCTCAGAGCGAGAGAAGCCTATTATCGCAATCAAATATACTTCAAGCTGCAGCTCCCTGAAAATGGCTTAAACAAACAACTTTCATGCCTCAGAATGTTTGAATTAGGATAAATATGATGGATAACATGGTTTTCCTTGTTCTTGAAGTCGAATTTGGTCACTAGCTCACTTTTGATGATAAAGTCAAATACTGCAGATTTGAGCCTCTCAGAGCGTCAGAAGCCGATTT